>OX376347.1:18610103-19940071 GCA_947369235.1 Udea olivalis
AGACAGGTGCAGAAATTTAAGCCTGTAACCTCGTAACTAAATGCTCTAAGAGTTACGAAACGCATGAGGTAACTGCAGTGATAGTGCAGTTGCCTACCATTAGTTTCTCCCACGTTTACTACAAAAGTTTGACGACACGATTGGCGTAGTGCGCTGTAGCATGGTTTCTCGCCTCGATTTCCGTAGTGTCCCGGGTTCGTTTCCCGGTCGGGTCAGTTCAGGAAACGATCTTTTCTGATTTGACTCGGGTATAAGTGTGCTGGGAGACGCCCCTGGCTAATTTCCTTGTGTGGTACCTCGTAACACTATTAATCCCTACTTCATGACCATTTCCAGAGGTGTGTTTTCAGGCGCATATTTATTAATTTATTTATATTTATAACAGTAATGTCATAACCTTTCTTGCCAATGTTTGTTAGATTCTCATTTATTTATTATATGCGTAACTAATTTTGAAAAGAACTTAGATCAAAGTTTCTAATGGTTGTGAACTTGTTTAACACACGTTAATAGTGATATGCTTGAGCAGTTGGCTAGCACTTTAAACCTATTACGAGTAATAAATAACGACATTAATACAAATATAATCATCAGAGTTATCTTTTGGTGGTAGGGGTCAATCCATACCTCTTTGTCAACTGCCGCAAACACAGACCGAGATGCGATCAGTTCGCGGTCTCTTTAATTCGTACGAGATTATCAATTTATTTTCCGAAGTCGGAAACAGACTTTTTACGTATTAAATGCATATACTAACCCATTCGTTTGATGTATCCAAATCTCTAATGAAATCTAAAATACTAGACATTATAGAATAGGCATGTGAAAATACTAAATATGAACAATATGGAATACGAAAAAATTTTTTTTTTATTATAACGGTCTGTTAGGATGTTTCGGCATTACTTATGAAAACTGATGGATAGTTTTTCATGATGTTTTTACACTCACACTATGAAAGTAAAAAACATGGATAACGTTTCAGATTCACATACAGGGTGAAAGCTAAGTTGGCGCGGCAACGAAAGAAAACATAAATTCTTTATTCAGGATCAAGTTTTTACATATCACAATTTCGATTGAGGCTTTCTTATAAGTAATAAATACTTGTACTAAACCCCGCTCTCCATACAGTTATGATACATGATTGATACCTGTTATTATATTTATTTATTTAATCTTCAATGCAAAAAATTTACATTAAGCAGACTTAATGCTAAAAGCATTCTCTACCAGTCAACCATCGGATGAGACAGAAATGCTGTTGGCGGTGCAAAATGTTCATTTAGAATAGGAAATTAATACAAAGATTTTATAAATTCTTAAAAAACGACAGATACAACCTAATCAATATAATACATAGAAATACAAAACATAAATAAATATATACTTACATAATATATAACATACTCACTAATAAGGGAAAAGAATAAAATAAAATAGATGATGAACAGTGGAAACTACTGAGAATTTCTTAAAAAATCACGGATTGCTGTTTTGAACATGGCTTTACTTGGTGACATTTTGATAGTGTCTGGCAACTTATTCCACAATCTATATATAGTATATTTCCAGTCTATAAATTATTGCATAAGTAAAAGTAATAAGTATAAAAGGAACAATAATGTTAATAGAGCGTGACGTGAGTCACGTGAGTTTACATATTGGCAACAGCTATAGAAAATAAACATTTTGCAGCCATATATCTCACATCAAGATCATTTGATCCTACCTGATATTAAAGATCGTTACAAAATCAACACAGCTTTGAAAAGTTTGCAAACAATCGTAAAGGACGGCGACTCATAAAAATCTGATTTTATGGCGCTTTTACGATTGGGTGTAAAATGACGACCGTAAACCAACAAAAGACATGGGACATCGCAAAACATGTTCTAAGCTCAGGTTATTTTTAGCGACATAGCAACACAGGGTGCCTAAGTCCAGGTTACAAAGCTGAAGCAGAAAAAGACAATCATGAACCTAAACAAATCAATCCGTTAAGGGGCAAGGTGTACACTACTACAACAAAATTCCTCAGGCAATCTGTATGTTACCGCTGCACAGATTCAAAAACCATATAAAGCCTCCATGGCAGAGTGGTTTCAGAGCTCGGTCCAAATCCCGAAGGTCCCGGGTTCAATTCCCAGGTCGGGCAAAGTGTGTTTTCGGATTTTTCGGAACATAGCCCGGGTTTGAGACCACCAACCCGCATTTGGCAAGCGTGGTGATTAAGCCAATACCCATCCATTGTAGCGATGAGTTGATTTTAATGATGAAGGCTTTTGCCCAGCAGTGGGACGGTATATAGGCTGATTCTGCAACCGTTCTCCTAAGACCGTTTCGCCAATGGACTAATCGTCGACAGGACGATTCATTTATTGCCATTTCTCCAGCAGAATCTTTCAAGTACGGACATTTTGCCGACATAACTTTTCGTCTATATCACTTTCGACGTCAGGCCTTACCAGCTACAGAATGTTTTACCGACACGACGATAAACCTATAGCTATAGCTTACAGTACATATGTCTATTAACTGGTATATTTTTGACTATTTAAAAGTACTTACTGCTTGAGTTTATTTCATTAAAGATATTTGAATTTGAGTTTGAGTCTGTTGTAGTACTACTCCTGGGTTTATCACTAACTTCGGTGGCAAGAAAATCGTAGTGTTAAAGCAATTATTCCTATTTGACGTCGAATACTGTTTCGTCTTTGAAATCTCCGTCGAATGCTGTGGAATTACTCATAAACCGTATTTATGACCGTAGGTGTCACTCTTTGATCCATGGATTATTGCAAATATTTCTCCAAATAAAGTCAATGTAAAATTAAATGAAATCAGTAAAAGCATTAAGGAAATTTTGAGGTTCAAACGTTCGCACTTATAATAAGCGTATACCGATATCTTTTCACTGATATCGATCTATGTACTTTTAAATGCTCATAAAATGAAGAAGTTACAAAACTTTAACATACGTATATTAAATACCTCTAATGTGACACGTTTTCATATTAAAGTTAGTGAGGATTTATGTATGTGTGTGTGTATGTTTGCTAATTTCTCACGCAAAAACTACTGAACGGATTTAGATGAAACTTTTGCAGTAATACAGCTTAGACATCTAAATAACACATAGGCTAAAATTTATAAAGATTTTATGTACACATGTTACATAAATTAAGTTCACGCGGACGAAACCGCGGGCGGAAAGCTAGTAAACAATACTTTCCTTAAAAATCGCAAGCTTTCGCCACTTCATGAACAAAATGTGAACAGGCTATTAAATATCCCTAAAATCGACAGCTAACTTGGCCTGTGTAATCAAATTCAATCTGAACGACCTCAACATGCATATTCATGGCGAGGCTATCGTAAACTGTGTCGTACAATACGCGCCGTGTTAGCATGCATACGCAATTAATTAATAGCCGGCCAGCTTTGGGCAGCAGCTGGGAACAGACACGCGGCAGTGGTCATTAAATTTTACGATAGCGCCAGATGTAGGGCGGTAATGGCGGATGCAAGCGTTGTACGAGGCGAAATTCGGAATAGATGTAGGTAGGTAATTAATTCTGGTTTCAGTAGGGTAATTGAAGCGATAACGATTTTCGATGTTGCATTTGGACAATGTTTCGGAAAGATCGCGTTTTCTGGTATGTAAAGATAGCACTTATGCAATGAGGTCAATGTAAAGTTTGATGATACAGATATTTGCGTGGGGTGGGTGTATTCTTTTGTGTTTTTTGTTTCCATGACACAAGGTAAATTCTTACCAGATACTGGGACCGATCATTGCTCACGAAGAATTTATTTGGCAAAGTCATATAAAATAAATAAATAAATAAATAAATATCCCTGGACATTATTCCACACAGCGCCATCTAGCCCCAAAGTAAGCTAATTAAAGCTTGTGTTATGGGATACTAGACAACGGATAAACATACTTAAATACATTTTCTTTTGTAAATACATACTTATTAATTATTATACATAGGAGACACCCAGACCAGTACAAACAGACATGTTCATGCACACAAATGTTTGTACTGTGCGGGGATCGAACCCGCGACCTCTGGTGTAGTAGCCAACTTCTTAACCATTACACTAAGTCGGTCGTCAAATATACATTTCATTGTTCGTTCACAATTCAAGATACTGGGACCGATCATTGCTCACGAAGAATTTATTTGGCAAAGTCGTATATTTTATTTAATCTTTTCGGATTTGTAGTTTATCTAATAACATACGTTACCTATTATTTGTACACTGAGGCATAAATTTAGCTCATACCTTTATATCCTAACTAGCTTCTGCCCGCGTCTTCATCCACATGGAATGATGATAATATATATAAGTTAACAAAAATCTCTAGCAGAGAGACAGTATTAACAGCGTATCATGGTTTACTCATGTCAACTCTACGGTATGGAGTAATATTTTGGGGTAACTCATCATACAGGAAAATAATATTTAGAGCACAGAAAAGGTGCGTTAGATCCATATGCAATCTCAAATCCACTGACAGTTGACCCTATTTCAAATCTTTGAAATTATTGACATTTCTATGTTTATATATTTTGGAACTTTGTATTTTTGTGAAATGTAATCCACAAATGTTTAAAAAAGTGAAGCCAGTAATGCCATAGAAAAAACTATATGTAGGACAGCATTAATGGAAAAAAGTTTGATTGGCATGGCGTTTAATAAACTTCCAGAATCAATTCAAAATCTTGAAAATCAGAAATTTAAAATTATCCTTGCTGGTCTTCTAGAAACGAAATGTTACTATAAAGTAGATCATTTTCTAAACGATGTGCTCTCCTAGGTTGGTAATTATTGATTAAATGTTAGAAAAATAGTGTTTTATGTTGTTGAATCAAGTCTTTATATTGTAAGAAATTAAGTACTTAATTATGATATGTAGCTTTATTTGTCTAAAGGAATATTCGTATACCTTTAAGGTGAATCGGAGCGGATTGTAAAATATTTAACACCTTTAATTACCTACGATTTGAACGAATAAATTATCATTTCATTTCATTTCATTTCATAGGCTTTCTCAATAAATGGGCTATCTAACACTGAATGAATTTTTCAAATCGGACCAGTAGTTCTTGCTTGAGATTAGCGCGTTTAAACAAACAAACAAGATATCTTGATAAAAGTACATCAAATACCATACAATGGACTTCCTCCTTCATAAGGTCGAGTACAAATAATGATCATTATAATATATCATAATATCATGTATGGCTTGAAGGCGGTGAAAGGATTCGTATGCCGCGTGATTCGATCATATCGTAGCTGACTGCAGCCAGAATGTAATGACCGAAATAATGACGGGTTACGTCACCTTTCACACTCAGTACACCAATGCATTATATTAGATGGTGAAATAACTTCCATATACGCAATACCAACGTTTCAGAGCTCGGCCCGAAACCCGGAGGTCTCTGGTTCAATTCCCAGGTCGGGCAAAGAGTGTTTTCGGATTTTTCGGAACATAGCCCGGGTTTGTGATCACCACCCCGCGTTTAGCAAGCGTGGTGATTAAGCCAATAGCCATCAATTGTAGCGCTGACTTAACTTCAATGATGGAGGCCTTTACCCAGCAGTGGGACACTTTAAAGGCTAATTAATATACGCAACATCTTGACGTAGCAATGTTTACTATATATGAAAGGCACTTGTTGTTGTTTTTTCTTATTATTTTCTTACCAAGCGCACTCTGATGAGTTAAGTAAGAACATTATATCTACCATGAGTTTACACTAATGACAGTCACTAGCATCCGCGTTGACGTTTTTGTATGAGATATGATGAATGGAACCAAGAATGGTGCGCACATAAATTCTACCATGAGTTTACGCAAGCGATATAGCCACTAGCGTCTGTATTAAAGTTCAAGTAGCTTACCTAGCTATATTCATGCTTAATAATAATACCACCCTGACACTAGATCAACGATAAACTGCGTGATTACCTCGACATATGAGATTACGAAGATCGTTGGCTCTGTAAGGTCTGAAGTAAGAAGTGATTTTATAGTGAGGCAAATTAAATATAACAACAATAACTACTTAGACACTATAGGTAACACGACAGTATGTCTGACAAAGAGGCCTTTTGTCAGACAAACAACCAGGTCCGAAATGATATTTATCCTAAAACCAAATGAGATCGGCATAATAATATGATGACGGCATAAATAAATGAGTAAGTAGTAACCTTTATTTTGTAAAAATGCAATCAAAAAAAAAACAACTTCTAATACGTAACGGGTATGCAATGGTGTTATTTATTTTACAACAAGTACTTAGATAGCAATATATTGGGTTTGAGCATCTGTGGAATTCATTTATTTTTACGTTCACAAAAAAGAATCTGAATAGGTACCTCGAATTCGTCAATAAATAAAAACATGAAATTGCACTAAGATTATCACACCCTAAAATGAGCAAAGCTTGATTTATGAAAGTCAGTGACTAATAGACGTACTGAAATAAAAACACAAAAGTACGTGAATTAGATATCAATACCTACTCAGAAAAAACACAAAAGTTTTATGTCCTAGGTGGGTGTCGCACCCTCGATTTTCGCCGCCATAGACAGGATCTTAACTACATAATAAGTATGAGTCTTTACAAAAAAAGTGCAAAAACCGTGATTTCAATAAACAAACCAAATTATCTTAGCTCATAAGTGAATCAACAGCATAATGGCCTCGTTAGGAGCAAAGGTGTCACCTTTGACGATACACAATCTGATTGTAATAACATTATAGTAGTGTTATAAATAGAACCACTCAGTCTATAGATCTTAAATTGTATTTTATTTTAATTTGTTTCACGTGTTCGGTAACTCTAAGTTACTCTTGTTTTTTTAAATAAATTTTTTATGACATGAGTTTTTATTATTAATCTTCAGGAAAATGGCGTACCTATGCTGTTTATATGATATTTGAGTTAGAATACTAGCCTATTGCGTTTGAGTTTCTAAAAAAACATATTTTCCTTTCAGAAAACTTCATGGGCGACATCGCTATTCCAGCTTCAGATTTCTTGAAGCCAGTGACCAAACCCCCGCCTTCAAACAAACTTAACAAATCTCTACAAGAAGAGGTGGAAAGACTGAAGAAAGAGGTTCTCCTCGAGGGCCTTCAAGTTGAAGAGGAGGGACTGACAGATATACTAAGAAAGAGAACAAAGCAGCCAGTGCCTTTAGAGAAACCAAAGAAATATAACGACGCTACGTTATCCACAAAGGTATTATACTATTCTATTATTTTATATTCATTCCTCAAAGATTGTCTCCCCGAAACTTATTGTACGGAAGGTAAAGGTGAAGGTAAACTGTTTCTATGCATAAACTGCAATTAGTTTTTTAATTCTCCATACTCATCAGTCGAAATAAAAGCGTGTAGTCAAAATAAGAAAGAGATAATAGTTATAATTACTTTCATTCACAGGTTTTACCAGCAGGTTTGGATAAATCAGTACTTATGAAAAATGGAAAACTGCCACCAGATGAGATGTTAGATACCATAAGAAATAACATAAGTCAAAACAAGCTAGAACATTCTAATCAAACTGCCATCGAAAACTTAACAGAATACGATAGCTTAGAACAAGACGGTGTTTTAGTAGTTAATGTTTCTTCTGATAACATTTTAAATTTGGACGAGCTGTACCTCAATATTCAAATAGCTAACTTCACAAACAAAATGGAAGACATCACAAATAAAATTCAAAGTAACAGTCGTGAAATTACTGGAGATTCAAAAAATATCAGGGTAAAAGATCTTCCAGATAATATAACAGTTGCTCCGGCCCCTACAAATGGAGTCTTATCGACAAATGATCAAGATGAAGAATTGAATGCCAAAAAATTTATAATCAATAAAACAATACCAGATTTAAGTGCAAATATTGAAGCAAATGATTTGTTAAAACCGACTGAAAGTCTACAAAGTTTAGTAGAAGAAACAAATTTTAGAAAAAAACGGAGACGAAGAAGACATGGCAACGGTAGAAGGTACATAATTTTTATTTTCTTGAAGTTGGTACTAGAATACGAAATAAAAAGTTAATTGAAAAAATATTAGTTTAAGCATATTATAATTTTATGACTTTGCCAAGTTAAATAATTGATTTTAATTAAATATTACTTGGATATAAAGGGTTATTGAAAAAACATCAACAACCTCGCAAGACTAGGTAGCTACTATCATACACACAACAACATTTGTTCTACGACTTTTGGTAATTTAACACATTTTACTTTCATACAAAAATAAATATCAATTTCATTTAACGTCTAAATGTTCTTAGCTCTGTGCGCATGTCATCGCAAAACAAGGTAAACAAACCCTTTCGAATCACGGGGTGTGAATCCGAATTACTTACTATGTACTCCATATTACTATCAGAAGAATCGCGCGCGTAGCTCGCGCGCGTTGCTTTATTGTATGTGAATGGAACATAGACTTACAAATGTCACGACAGCACAATAAAAGCCTGGAAAATCATTGTCAATGAATGTATTGAGTTATGATAAAACTCGAAGAACAAATGTTTTTGTGTATGATGGTAGCTACCTAGACTTGCGAGATTGTTGATGTTTTTTCAATAATCGTGTTTCCTGTATCCCTGCCATGAGTTTACACCAACGCCAGTCGCTAACGTCCGCGTTGACATTTTGTATAGGTTTTGGTACAGTGTACCCCTAGTGATCAGAAATGGAAGTAAAAATGGCATACAAATTGCACAACTTAGCTATCGCGTATTACGAGACGGAAAGACGTAGACGTATGTAGTTCTCAGAAAAGAACACACATTAACGATCACTAACCGTCTGTGATTATAGTTACAACTTGACTATCATGATTGAGGTATTTGCCCAGTGGAAAAAGAGGCTAATGAAGAAACCTTATTAGTATTCTTTTATAAAACTTGCTCTAAGTGTATTTCCTCTTATAATGTTTTATAGAAAGCACTAGCAAACTAGCAAAATCACACCTTAATTCAAACTGAAACGCTGTCTTTTCATTTTGCGTCTGTAAAAATGTTGATGTCAGTCAGTCTCACCAATTTAAAATTTCAATTGAGTCCTGTGAATAAGGTTCATTACTCGGGCGACGCACGCCGTAATTGCAATGCGAAAGCTTCAAAGCTTTACCACGCTTTCCTTTTAATCCTTACAGCTTAATTTGTAGGCACACCTCCTAGTTAAAACTGATCTAGGTCAGATGGCTTTTTAGACTAGTAATTTAATTAAAAAATGGTTAAAGTGTGCTGGTTTCAGAGCTACGCTCGTCTTGGTACAGCTCTTGCGTAGATATTTAAAGAATGTGGATCTTTCTAGCTAGAGTTAACCTCATCACTAAGAGTGAAGAGATCTATCGATCGAATGTGCGAACTGTCAAATACGGTGTGCCGTAGGGAAGCGTACTGGGACCCTTGCTTTTCATTATTTACATTAATGATTTACTTAAAGCCACTTCACAACATATATCTTTGACAGCACTATAACCATCGGGTGTAAAAATGTTGACCTATATGAATGAAAGTGACATTAATACAGCTCTTACTTCAATTATTAATTGGTTACTAGATAATAATCTACAAATAAATTTAAATAAAACCAATATTATTCACTTTAGTCAGTCAGCGACCCAAGAATACAAATATGCAAATTGGGTACAACAACCAAGTCATAATAAAAGCGAATCAGGCCAAGTTCTTAGGCTTGATTGTCGATAGCAAACTAGACTGGAAGGCCCATACCTATGAACGTTGTAAGAAATTAAGCTCTTCTGCCTACGCTTCATATGAGCTGGCTCCGTTGCTAAATGTAGATTCCTTACTTACTGCGTACCCCGGCATAGTCGCATCGTATTTAAGGTACTGCATCATATTTTGGGGAAATTCCACAAATAAAGAGCTAGTGTTCAAGTCTCACAAAAAAGGCGCATTAGATCAATGTTTGGTTTGCAACAGACAGACAGCTGTAAGCCATATGTCGAAAAATATGAACTAATGACATGTCCATGTTTGTATATTTTCGAATGTGCTAAATTCGTGAAATCCAATCCTAGACTTTATAAGCATACGTCAGAGGTTCTGAATCGTAACAGACGCGACAAAGATACTGTTTTTATTCCTATAGCAAATACTGCTCTTTTGTACACGAGTGTGTTGTGTGCGGCTCCGAAAATATATAACAAAGTACCCAGATATATGAGAGAACTTAACTTTGACATGTTCAAAAAGGAGCTTAAGAAATTCTTATTAAATAAAGGTTATTATAGTTTGAATGATTTTATCAATTAGTTGATTTAATAACATTTGATGCAGGTTAATGACTAATTTATTGTTGTAATTGAATTTATTGTTTATTTTATGAGACTGACATGGTAATGTACAACCATAATTTTGTTTTAAATGTATTACTTTGTTTGACGACCGACTTGGTGTAATGGTTAAGAAGTTGGCTACAACACCAGAGGTCGCGGGTTCGATCCCCGCACAGTACAAACATTTGTGTGCATGAACATGTCTGTTTGTACTGGTCTGGGTGTCTCCTATGTATAATAAGTATGTATTTACAAAAGAAAATGTATTTAAGTATATTTATCCGTTGTCTAGTATCCCATAACACAAGCTTTAATTAGCTTACTTTGGGGCTAGATGGCGCTGTGTGGAATAATGTCCAGGGATATTTATTTATTTATTATTTATTATTACTAGATAGATATCTACACAACACACAATCGATTATTATAATTGCATGATTTGAATAATTTAATAATGTATCAGATTTTTTGTATACCCTGTGACGGTTGTTTATGGCGGACATTATTGTATTACTAACATCTATTCTTTTTATCTATAATCACAGGAACTTTGTTTTTTTTCTACAGTAAAAAAACAGTTCAGAGCAAACTTAATAAACAAAAAATTTCTACTTAACTCAACTTATTAAATAATTCGTTCCAGACTAAGAAACATTCATTCTAGTGAAAGAATTGTAAAAAACACAGTAAAATTGGATGAAAACTTAAGTGAAACACATTCTGAAAAGAAAAAGTTTTTTCGTCACCAAAAGAAACACAGCAGTAAAGAAAGGGACGAACCTAAGAAATATGAAGTACCTGTACATGAATTTGAAGAGAAGTTTGAAGTCAAACCCCCGCCTAAAGAAAACAAAAATAGGAGTGAAGAATTTCAGCCTTACAAGGATTGGTTTTTTCGAGATTCATCGGACGATTTAGATGCAATGGAAAGTCAATTCTACTCGCATAATACGAATGATGTAAGTATACGAGTATTTTGTTATGGTTCTTGAGCTTAAAAAGTTTAAAACAGTTAAAATTTTTTTCGTTACTGTTAATTCTTTCTGTCCTTTCTGTTCTGGATTTGATAATAAATGTTAACGTTATTTTGTTTTCTGAATTCAAATGTTATCACAATTCTCAGGCATAAATAATGCATCTAACCGAGTTCAATTATTACAACAGAATACCACAAGACACCGCTCCATCCGCGCCGCCACTAACCGAAAGGAGCGCATTTGGGAAAACGGGGTGATTCCCTATGAGATAGATGGCAACTTCAGTGGAGCCCACAAATCGCTGTTCAAGCAAGCCATGAGGCACTGGGAGAACTTCACTTGCGTCAAGTTTGTAGAGAGAGACGCTGATCTTCATAGGGACTATATTGTGTTCACGGAAAGACCTTGTGGGTGAGTTTTGCACTTTTTTACTAACAAAGAGGCCTTTTTATTTTTAAACCCTTTCTTTTCTTTTTTGTTTGGTAAATAAACATGCCGCCGTAAGTTGCCAAACCGGCAAAAACAGCAACTTCGTAGAAATGTGAATGTTCTAGCCATACGCACAAAACGATTTTCAGACTCCTTTAAAATGCAAACAGCAAAGAAGTGGAACTCGCTGCCAGCGCATTTGTTTCCAAACCAATGCAATCTGGGTCTTTTCAAGGCAAGAGTAAATAGGCATTCACTAGACAGGCATGTTTCATCATGGACCGCATCGTCACTTAAAAACAGTTGCGATTGCGATCAAATGACTGTCTAATTCACTCATGAACCAAGAAATACCCCTTTTTTATCTTAGCAATTCCATCTTGTTTATTTGAGAATGTGCATTATGTAAAAAGATCTCAAGTTGACAATCGGCAAGGAATAATTAAGTCTGAGTAGACTTCGCAACTCGCGCTTACCACCAACGGGGGGTTATTCCTTACACTCTTGGACAAACAATGAACTCTTTAATAAGTAATTTGGTTTTCTAAGATTTTTTTATCGTAGGACGCCAAACTAAATCGTGTGATAACCTTCAAGCAGAAGTTTTTGCCAGTAACCTGTAGCACGGAAGAATTTGATAAGATTCTTGCCAACAACGCACGTGTTTTTCTATGTTGAAACGAATATTCTAAAGGCTGCGTAACTGCATAATAGTATGCAGTTACGCAGCCTTTAGAATATTCGTTTTTGGCCAACAAACATGTACACCGATAGCGGTGTACATGTTTGTTGGCCAAAAACGTCTAATACTCGTCGTCGACGTTGTTTCATTGCAGCTTTTATAAATATCAAATCTTTAAGACCCCTACATACCCCCATGCCACTATAGCACTGTAAAGTAAATTAAACTATATCCATATTTTTTAAACTGTCAATATTTTCAAATGCTCAGAATAGCCGCCCACTAATGGGCCCATAGTCACCGCAGCTGTGCAGTTGCTAACGTTCTTAGCAGTTTATTTCACTGCATTTTCATGTTGCTTTAAGTGCTAATTGTTTTACATGCTCTTAGATCTTTATAGTTTCCTTGTTGTACAGTTTCTTAGTGAGCAGTAAAATACAAAGCAAGCTATTGAAAATTATCCAACTGTACATACTTGTTAATTTTAATAATAGATACTTCTTATCAGAATAGTCTGAGGGGAATTCTGATGAGACTGCCAAATAAAATTAAATTATCTACCATAATGTACTTGAGCAATTCATTGGTTTGTCTCAACGTCTTTGTGATCTGATGACTAAGACTACTGCATGGATTGGGGAGATATTTTTCCGTAAAGTTAGTTAATTGTTCATGCAAGAGTTGTGAAATTTAAGTAAAAAGGAATTGACCACATCTTGAAATAAACAAAGAGTCTGGTTTGCCCATGAAGCCTTTGCGACACTTCTTATCCGAAGACATGAACTTTTCCCATTCTTCTTCTATCTACGGATACCCAATTTTTTTTCTTTATCCGTCTCGTTGTTCAAAAACAATATCTGTCCCCAGCTGCTGCTCATTCGTGGGAAAGCGCGGTGGTGGCGCCCAGGCTATATCCATCGGCAAGAACTGCGACAAGTTCGGCATCGTGGTGCACGAGCTCGGCCACGTGGTCGGCTTCTGGCACGAGCACACTAGGCCCGACAGGGACAACCACGTGCAGATCATCAGGGACAACATCATGACTGGTAAGATAACCTATATATTTTTTTTTGTATTGTTTACTAGAATTTTGATAATCTCTCTTAGTGCTTCTCTACATTCCTTGTAGGTTCTATGCTACAGCGTTTTACGAGTAGTCGTTTCAGCTTGTCTGTCGCTCAAACGCTTACTTTGTCAATAAAGGAAGGGTTTTTTAGAATATATTGATTGATCAAATATCCAGGTGGCTAAAATTACTGCCAAATTCGAAAGTCTCAGGACATTACCCCAATATTCTTGATTTAACTATACCAATGGATATAACGTAACAATCTGTTCATGAACGAATAATCGCGATACCGTGGCCAAATGATGGCATGCTTACTAAAAAATAAGTTAATTGAAGTAATCAACAGAGTTAATACGAACCATAGGTATGACTAGAAAACTATTGCCGACAATCCTTTAAAAGATCTTGCTCAGGCAAGATACACCCTAAACAGCTGTTAGACAAAAAAGCTTGCTCAATCAATTATGCTAGTCTTACCGTAATTAAGTAGGCGTTTTTATGCCCAACTTTTAGGGTTCTTCATTATACGCATGAAATTGTACCACAAAATTATATACTAATTACGTTGCCACATCCATATTCTTCAGTGTGATTGATATAAACCACTTACGGGATTATCAACAGTCGTCTACCTTCAGACGTTTCAACAGCTCTATGTAAGGCATCATCTCTAATGTACTACTCTCGTGCCTCACAATATGTACCATACTTGACCCGAATCCATTACAAACGTCTTCCCAAATCTTTACAAGACGTCCTCAATCACAACGTCATGTAATCACAAGTTCACTTGAAGTAATTACAGTTCCGAAGTACACGGATGTTTGCAAAGTACCTACTCAGTAGTGACAGATACATTTGTTTCACGTTGGAGATTTGCTATTATGCTGGAAAATTAGATGTTATCATCGTCGCCTTCCTTACTATTGTAAAGTTTCACACTGAAAGACTGTGTTTGTTCTTGCATGATTATGTTAAAGTATGTTTTTCAGTACAAGTATTAGTAATCGCACATACCTTCTTTAGGTATAACATATACACGTCTGCATGCAGACCGAATACAATATTATAATTTATGAAGGAGCTTTTCTACCAGTGCGGACGTTAATTCTTCCAAAAAGACTCTGGCCATAAATTCCACAGATTCTCTTTACGCTGAGTTCACTCTTGAATAGGCACATGTTGGTGTGACTGCGTGCCGTGCCAGTGACACTCTTTACATTGAATCCGGCACGTCACCGTGCCATCTGACGCATAATCAGTCAGCCGAACATCCGGAAGAACAACTCGCTTCCGCGGGTTTGTTGTAGCAGTTCTAATAGGCCAAGTGTGAGATCTGACCTAGATTGGTGTAAGCAGCTTTTAAAATTAGGTGATTCTTCAGTTGTTTTTATACTAAGTATCACTTACTCACATTAGCTTTTTAAAAATTAAGTAATTAGCATAAATACTGTACCACTGTTCTGCCAAGACACCTATCATTGAAATCAAGTCACCGCTACAATTGATGGGTGGCTTTTTAGTGATTACAAATCCGGGCTATATTCCGAAAAATCCGAATACACAATTTAGGCGGCTGGGATTTGAACCCGGGATCTCCACTACTGCTTACTACTTGAGAAATTCCGTTATTCTGTAATGTTGTAGGCAGTTGCTTATTCACGGACAAAACAATTTGAAAATAACAAACGTAATTGATAGAACTAACGCGTTGAAAATAGAAGGTTAAAGAAATACAAAGAATGATTTCCAATTAACTATTATTCCTTTCTTGTAGAAAGTCTTAGTAAAATTCAGGCCATAGACAGCATAGACAGACACCATGCAAAACGTCACGCAATTCCAGTGAGGCTAAGGAAAGTAGGTTAAATGTTTTGTGGGTTGCGCGAGCTTTGTTTTCAGCATTAAGGTAATTTCATAATACGGACACCTGTACGTTTACCACGAGTTGCCATTTTAAATTTACATTATCGTTCGCGTAAAAGAATGTATTGGGATGACACATGACATGACATGACAATGTCAAATCTCAATACATTGTTTTACGCAAACGATAAAAATGGCAACTCGTGGTACATAGACGTGCTGATGCTATTTATTCATTCGTTAACAAATCTTTTTTCTTTTTACATTAGCTAAGTATTTGGGCAATACGAATATTTAAATAATCACTTAGATTTATATGGTTCCGGCTGCTATTAGACTGCCAAAGGCCTGAAATTCGCTGACATCTAGTGGACATCAAAATTTTACAATTTTACAATCAATAAAATAATGCTGATGACTTTTTTCATCTGTTGATTTGTGGGTTACTCGTAACACTAGCATGGTGATAGCTTTTATTATTATTTACCGGGACGGTATACAGTCACAAGTTATAAACCAGACACTTGTTCAAGTACCAAATAAGTTTTGATGATGTTAAAACATAAGTAGCCATTAGTATTAATATCATCACAACTCATTTACATCAGCACTTGATACAGCACTTTTCTATTTTTATTTAAAAAAATAACTTTTGGAGAAAGTAAATGTTTTTGACATCAATACCAAGAATAACCAAATACACCACGAAACTTTGTCTTTCATTCTAGTTTAATTCGTTCTTCTTTTTTTGGCAAAATATCATTAACTACGCATCAGCGGCTTCGCCTGCGGAGACTGTCTTTCCCGTCGATGAAATGCCTAAATTAAAAAAAATATATACTGCGAGTATGTCACTCCCTGATAATGTAGCTTTATATTGTAGATTTTTTTTTAAATCGTTCTAGTAGTTTCGGAACTTATTCAATACAAACAAACCAACAAATCTTACTTTTTATAATATAAGTATAGAAAAAAATTATAAGCGATCTCAAACACGAACGGCATTTGTCGTTGACCTATGCCGTCGACGGCGGAGTCGACGGCAGACTGTACAGGAGCCAAGTGTAAATGAATTTCGTTAAAGTAACACTCTTGTTGCTCTAACTCTGTTGTCGCGTCGTCGACAAAAGAGAAAAAACCGATTGTTCTAGGTTGAAGAAATAGTTTTGACTATAGAACGAGACTATCCACTGTTACCAAATAATGAGCAAAAGTTTTTTTACCCGTCGTGTGTCACACAATACAACCGGTTTAAGTGCCGAACATTTTCTATGTACACCCGTATGTACAACAAACACTCAAGGGCGTTCGAATGTTACTGTTATCTAGGTAATATGTTCGAGTTTCAAATTATTTTATTTTTTTGACAGGACTAATAAGCAATCCAGAATCAATTTCTTCGGCTAACAGCCGTCAACTTCTGCCGTCGATATGCCGTCGACGTGCCGTCGGCTACC
The DNA here is from genome assembly GCA_947369235.1 of Udea olivalis. Taxonomy (NCBI): domain Eukaryota; kingdom Metazoa; phylum Arthropoda; class Insecta; order Lepidoptera; family Crambidae; genus Udea; species Udea olivalis. The sequence goes on from OX376347.1 coordinate 18,626,944, forward strand.
GACGGCAGAGGTCGACGCTTGCAATTGTGACTTATTGCGTCTGTCATTTTTAGCAGACCAGTACGTCTACCACGAGTTGCCAATTTAAACTTACGTTATCGTTCGCGTAAACAAAATTGTGTTGGGATGACACATGACATGATATAACAATGTCAAATCCCAATACATTTTTAAATAATGTAAATTTAAAGTAGCGACTCGTGGTAGAGATCTACTGGGGCCGTATTTAATTTATAATGTTCTACTACTGTCGTGGCGTAGCCGTTTACGGTACTAAGACGATCACTTTGTATAGACCGGAACTTAAAGTGAGCATTTTAGTAGGTACCGTAAACGGTCGCGCTGCCAGGGTGGCGGGGGATTGTAATATGGGATTGTAAAATGAGCTTAGCCGAAGAAACAGATTCTGAATTGCGTACTAAACTTTAACTAATTTAGAACATGAACTTAAAAGATTACCGTACCATTCGAAAGCAATTTAAAAACTTCTGCATTTTTTGGTAATAGTGGATTGAGTATCGTTCTCTATTCAAACCTATTTCTTGAACCTACAACGACCGGCCTTTCTCTTTCCCGACGACGACAGAATAAAAGCCACAAGAGTGTTTTTTAACGAAATCAATTTGTACTTGGCTCTTGTACAAAGTCTGGCGTCGACGCATGCCGTTCGTGTGTGAAAACGCTTAGTAGTAGGTAAGTACTATAGATTAGTGTCTGAATTTATTTCAAAATATGGCAGATTTTACTATGTAAGTCGAATTATTAATGAATTTCATCTCACATTCTGAACCTTTATTCCCAAATCATCTACTTAAAGTTAATAAAAAAATGACAATCATAACGTGATTCCTACGGTTACTTGCACCCCGCATGGACATTGATTATCTCATGGCTACTACCACTGGACGCATTTCGCATTATTTTTAATTAGGTTCTTCTAAACCACCTAATAAGTAGGGCATAAAAAGTGTCATTTTACTTATGGCATCAATGAATCATATGGTAAATTAAAAATGAACATAAACAAAAAAAAATGCACCCAAAGACAAACATTAAATAATAAATAATAATAAATATCCCTGGACATTATTCCACACAGCGCCATCTAGCCCCAAAGTAAGCTAATTAAAGCTTGTGTTATGGGATACTGGACAACGGATAAACATACTTAAATACATTTTCTTTTGTAAATACATACTTATTATACATAGGAGACACCCAGACCAGTACAAACAGACATGTTCATGCACACAAATGTTTGTACTGTGCGGGGATCGAACCCGCGACCTCTGGTGTAGTAGCCAACTTCTTAACCATTACACCAAGTCGGTCGTCAAAAGTCGTCAGGCCTAACATTCTACCCAAGAATGTTAGGCCTGTGTGGAGAACGAACCCAAAACTCGTGGCGATATAGGCACTGAAAACTGCCAAACCAACCAACAAGCCAGAGCAAGAGCAAACAAACCATAGTTAATATATCAAACAACGGAAACAACCCTTTTCAGACAACACAAAGCAGCTACCGACCACTAAAATCGTTTGTCTAAACCACCGACATGAAATGTAATAGGTGACAAAAATATAGAAAAATGGTTGCATTTATACTCCATTCATTATAGCATTAGACAGAAGTAAAAAAGGTTCTTTTTAGGGTACACTTTGTGGTGAAAGTACAATAAACATTATTAATTTTAAGATTTATGCCGAATTTATTAAAATCGACTTATATAGCAGCTGTCACACTTAATTGTTCTCATTTTCGTAGTTAAATTTTAAAATGTATCGAATTTCTTCATTAGATTCACTCATCTTGACAGTAAGAAAAACAAATGAAAATCACACATTTTCCTAATTTGAATTTATCTTCTTTAAAATTTAAACTTTTAATGATACTAAAACCAGCCAGATACAAATAGTATAGTTGCCAAAGAGATTTTATTACAAGTTCATACATACGAGTACTATATGCGTAAAGACTCTTTCCCTAACCTAATAGATATACGGGAAAACTTGCATTATCTATTGCGATTTCTTTGTGGTCTGAACTATTAGTTTCATCTTTTGCCGTTTGCTTTACATTGGTTTCGTCAATAAACTGATTCCACTCAACGATTTTGAGAAATTGGTCAGTTAGCTTTGCTGTTCTATTTCAAGTGAAATGCGATTCAGCTGAAATTGTTCAGAGCTCTAGGTAAGGCAATAAAGTTTAAGGTATTGCAGAATTATGAGCGAAGTCTCGACCTAGCTAAGTTAAATGCGAATGTTAAAAGTTTCTCATTGAAAAGAAAGAAGAGAATCACATAAAGAGGAAATTGCTTACAAAATAAACGACAGATTTCTAACAAAAAAGAGAACAAGCTCACTTTGAACAAACGAAAGAACAAAAATCATCTAAGCTAATATAATAAAGAGGAAGAATTTGATTGTATATTTGTGTGTTTATTTGCATTAAATAAGCTGTAAAACTATAGGACCAATAAAATTTCAAGTTCCGGTACGGTATTTTAGTTCCATTTCGACTCAAGAGACGCTATGTACGAAATCGCATACAAATATTTTACGCAAACGATAACGTAATTTTAAAGTAGCAACTCATTGTAGACGTACAAGTTTGTTAAACTGAAGTAGGTTAATACAAATGCAGTGATCAAAATGAACACTATAGTGAATTAAATTCGTGAAATTTAATCGCCAGCGCCAGACTAAACACTTATTTAGGTATTAGCTTCTCAAATGCTGGAAATTGCAAGAACGCTTAGAGCGGAAGCATTTAGGCAAGCATAATCAGGTCATTGTTATAGCGTTTCTCAGACATGAATTACTGAAATATCTGAGCCAGCAGACTACGCTAATATCCAGCTAACTATTCAAATTACCTTCACATCAAAAACCTCCTTTCAAAGAAATTTCAACCTTAAAGAAACATCACATTCGACTTTCAATTCATCGTAGAGATATATCGTATATACGAAATTGGACTTTAAAATACAGTAGCAAAGTTTACAGTTTACTACCATTTGCATAACTCCTTGAAGGAAAACCTCTAAAATCTCGCATAGTTCAGATTCTAATGACGTGCTAAGATATTATTAGTTAGTGACAACCATGATTAATAGGGGTTTACAAAGCTCATTATGAACTGACAAATTGAATATCTTCAAGATCAGTAGCATCAATTCAATAAGAAGAGAAGTACCTAGCGAAAGTTTTGCAGGGATTTCTATAGACGTGGATTAACAATGTCCTGACTACTTTACGAGCCTTTTTCTGATTCCTATGAAGTACATAAATTTTTGGTGTCAGTTTGTTAAAACGCTTTAAGGCTTTAAACATGGCCTAGCTGCTTTAAAGATGGAAATTCATCCTGACTGCTATCAGCAATCATTCACAGATGCTAATGATGGAAATGACCCAATCGGAAATGAAAGATTCCATTTTATTTTTGCGGTGTGGGTTGCCAGTCCATGATGAGGCCTTTGTCCGGCCGTCAAAACCTTGTGACAAATGTTAATGATGATAAAGAGCTTCAGCTCCGGAGCCGATAGTTTTTTTAATTGGTTTGCAAACCGTGACAAGTTATAAATACCACTTAGACATAGCTTGGTCTTACGAATCAATAAACTCATGTCATTCTATCATTGCCATCATGTTGAACAATTTTCGAAAGGTGGTTAAAGAAGAAATATTCCGTTATCTCTTTATGCACTCAGTGGCGCGCGAAGGGTCACCGATATCGTAATAAATAAAAATATTTACACCATAAAATGTTAGATATCAAAACGCTTTGAAATTAATATTTTGATTGCTTTATTGAAATGAAATGAAATGAAATGTTTTTTTTTTATTGTGAATATAAAGATTGATACAGTATTGATACAGTAGTTAAAATGAAATTCTATACCAGTTATAAAATGTGAAGTAAAACTTTGACAAACAGCTTACCAGTCACCTAACTATACTGACAGATAATTACTTAGTATAAGCTACTTATAAAAAAACAGCCAAGTGCGAGTCGGACTCGCGCACCGAGGGTTCCGTACAAACCTGAAAACCATTTATTAAACATATTTTAATTATATGATGTCACTAAAAATTTACGGTTTTTGCAATTTTTCCTTCATCTGTGCTAGAAGACGTTGCTTCGTGCCAAATTTCAAGATTCTGAGTTCTGGGTACTCTGTAGGTTTTGATTCCTTTGCGAGTGTCGAAAATTTGTGGAAATTTGTGGCATAAACTACTATACTATACTGTATCTTTTGATTGCGTTGGCTTAGAATTTTGTTTATTCACAGCTCCAAGGGACAGTAGACCTGAGTATTTGATATAAATTCCAGCTTGATCCCTTCACGCGTTACTGAGAAAAAGGGTCTTGCTTGACAGACAGACAGACGGACGCACGGACAGCAAAGTGTTCCGTTTTTTCCTTTCGAGGTACGGAACCCTAAAAACAGTTTTACGTTTTATAAATATGCGAGAACGGTTTTTGAACTTGTTAAGAGGTGATAATGGTAGTTATACAGTGAACCTTCTGTCATTTTCTAACCTTAATTTGGTTGAAAACCAGGCGCAATTGAACTAAAAACTAATGAAAATTTGACGGACTGTGCTTTGTCGTTTGCGACTCTTTTCATTAAAAAACATGTATGATACGGAACTTCCCACTCTTTATGTCTTATTATTGTTCAAAACTTCTCCAGACCAGATCATTAATTCCAATGTGCTTTTCGAGGCACCAACTTGTTCCACACGAATACAAATACGAGAACAAACAGTGAACATTCTACAAACGCTGGTTGCCTTTTAACGTATTGTCACTCGCGGTAATGTTCCTGTGGGAACGCTGATACTTGCTGACAATGGCATATAAATTGAATTTAATGCACGAATATTGACACTACTTTTTTGCATTTTCAAATGGTTTTCTCGATGGAAAGCAGGTACTTTGTGTATTACTGTTAATTTTAAGTAAAAAATTTTGTTGTTTGTTGTTAATGGTATATAGTTTCCTGATTGACAATATTATTGATTTTCTCGCAGAGTTTACTAGAACAAGGACCTGATTTAAGTTCAAATTATGTATGTAGTTCCTCGTATTGTTTTTAGTTGACGTTTAGTTTTACCTATCTACCAAATTTTTTGTATGTTTGTATCACTCTATGTAACTATGGTTAAGAAGTTGAATGTATTTAGTCATTTAAAAATGTTACTAACTGTACCTGCTAAGTACTTATGTTTCTTCAAAGCATTGCTTCAAACGCAAAATGTTGGTACTTCAAGAAAATTGGCCCTTTCAAATCTGAGGGAAAATATTCCTAGCTTAAGCTCCTTCGTAAATATACATTGAAAATCAGATTGAACCTTTCGTTACATAAAACGGTAAATTGTTAACTAATTGCTTCAACGGATTTGCCGCCTAATTAAAAGCAATGATTTCGAGAAAGTTGATAATTGCTTTAACGGATATCAATTTAAGGGTTCTCATTGGTAGTACTAAGAAATTTCAAGCTCAAAATATAATTAAGCGGGACTATGAAAATTTAAAAAAAAAATGTGTTTTTTTAGACAATATTTAAACCTAAACATATTTTATTTATGATCTAGGTTGCTGGTTCGTACATCTGTTACGTCGCGTTCCATATTAGACGCTGTTGGGATACATTTTCAAATAGTATTTTACGCTATTCACTTCCAAATTGGAATCTAGCTAGACGGAAGTTTATTAAGTGCTGTAATGTCTGAACAATCTTAGAGATTTAAAAATCTATTGCTGTTGCCTATTTTAGTAATGAAAACAATTTATATTGCTACTAGTATTTAGTTTACTACTATGTCTGAGGTCAATTTGATTTCGAGAGTTTTAAACATAACATACCATACCTTTACGACTATATCCCAAACGGGTTAGTCAGAGAGCAGGGACTTGCCGTCATGGTGAACGGAATACCCAGAAGCCCACTTTTCACCAATGGTATTAGAACCCAACTTGCTAGGTGGTGACCCTTCCGCCGTTATTCGGGTTGTTTTGGTTTTCCATCTATAAAAACCAAAGCTTTTAAAGCCTCTTCTCAAACATTATTATTGACCGGCCTGTTGGTGCAATGGCGGCGATCCTGCCTTTAGCCGGAGGTCTTGGGTTCGATCCCCACCCATGACAATAATTCATGTGGCGAACATTTGTGTTTGTTGTGTATCTGGATGTTATTATCTATTTTAGTTTGTACTTATGAATATTTAAGTATGTTTATCAGTCTCTGACACCCATAGTACAAGCTCTGCTTAGTTTGAGGTCAGATGACCTTAGTGTGATTTGTCCCGGATATTTATTTATTAATCCGATTTTCGTTCACAGGACAAGAATATAACTTCAACAAGCTAACAGCCGAAGAAGTGAACTCCCTCGGACAGACTTACGACTACGACTCCATAATGCACTACGCCAGGAACACCTTCAGCAAGGGGACTTACCTGGACACCATCCTTCCGCTGGAGGTCCATGGGAAGAAGAGACCAGAGATAGGACAGAGAGTTCGGCTCAGCGTTAGCGATATTGCGCAAACAAATCTGCTGTATAAGTGTGCTAGTAAGTATTTTCTTCACTAACAACATCACAAACATTTGACTGCCCCCTTACAAGAACCTTTTATGGTCACTTACGGAAAACCTTGACTGGTTGCTTATTCTACAAGTTGGTGGTCCCAGGGGTATACCTGCTACTTTAGTGTTTCACTGATGTAAACGCTTTGTCCAACAATAAGCACCGTGTCATCCATCTCTTTTAAGGCTCATTTCCAGCACCTTAAACGAAAGAATGAAATAACATGCGAATGAGAAGGTAGAGGGAACCTTTTTTTTAAAAAAGGTTCTCAATTTAAACATTAGAGTTATTAACCCAGGATATTCATCCTCACTTCGAGACTATGACAATGGGTGGGTTTTCTGGGGTATTTTTATATAAATATATGGCGGGCTTTACCGGTGCAATGTTATTTAATCAGTGCTTTTCAGAGCGGCGTCAGGGCTCTCAAATAATTTCAAAGTAGATGTCATCTGCGCATCAGGTTGACAAACAAATCAGCATTGTGTGTTACATTTGAATCTGACACCTATTACACACACAAATTAACGATCGTGAATCTAGTTCCCGGGAAACTTGTTAATTGTATACTGACTCAATGTACCCACTATCTGGCTGGTATCTTCAGGGTGTTACCAAAGCCATAACGAAGCTTTCAAACGCAGATTTTCGACCCTCATCATAGAAAGTGAACTGTCAGTTCCTGTTTGACTTCCACCACAGTTTAAGTCAACTTTTAACTGGTGCGTAAAAGGGTAGGTAACACCCGACCCTTAGACGTAATTGAAAGTTAAATTAACCCGAAAATAATGCTAAACTCTTAAACACTGAAAATGACAGCTATAACTTAGATAAAACAAGACCAGTTTAACTTTGAGATACATAACAAAATTATTAAAAACAAAAAGCTGGATCAGATTGGGTCCCAGGTCCAGAAAAACGAAGCACGACATTGTTCTTCCTGGGTGGGAAAGTACTAAGCTCTCTTAAGTTTCTAAGCTATTTTAATTTTTACTTCCATTTGTCACTTCATTTTTATTCAAATATTCATAATTGCCTATCTCCACAAAAACGTGTCTTTCTCTGATTTATTATTTATTTGTATACACAATGTCGGACAAGACCACCCATCGAGGCCCTGTCCGAATACCAGCGCTGCTGCAGCTTATAGCTGCAGCGGCAGATGCTGAGACAGGGACCTTGTTGGCACCCACATTGAGGTCTGAAATTATTTTCTTTATTTTTATTTTTTTATACTGTTTCCTTTTTGCTTTGTTTTGTTATTTATTTGTGTTTACCTCAGTGTGTGTTGGCCAATAAATTACTTTTTACTTTTACATTTTTTTATTTTAACTTTTTTACTTTTACTTTTTTTACTTTTACTTTTTTACTTTTACTTGAACTTCGTATGGCCGAACTACTGAAAGGACCAGTCTGAAAATCTGCGTTGGGCCTTTAACCCAACATGTGCTGAGACTGGGACCTACTCGTATTGCCGAAACACATAAAAATCTGTCTTATTTCTGTTTCCTCTATATTGTAATTCAGTCGTAAGTATAATTTATGTAATGTGTTTAATGACAATAAAGATGTACCTACTACTATTACTTACTATTAAAAATGTGCTAGGAGGCTGTTAGATGACAAATGCGCAAGAGGCGGTTAATATAAACAATGTTTTATGCAGAATGCGGTAAAACACTGCTTGGCAACTCTGGCTGGTTCAACTCCCCTGGCTGGGGAACTGAGTCTACCCTGGTCACCCCCGAGCGCTGCGAGTGGCGCATTGTGGCGACCCACGGCGAGAGAGTCGTGCTCAACATTACTGGTAAGTCAGATATATGCTATTATTTTGAAGCCAGTCAATTTCTAGCAATAAAATGGTCAACAATGTTTCTTAAGATTTATTAAAAATGTAAGTGTAACGTAACAACCATTTTTTCAAATATGGCAATTGTAACCTTTTAAGGGGTTTTTGTAAATTTGCCACGGCTATACCATCTAGTGGTCTACTTACGAATCGAACGATACTTTATCAATTAAATACCTAAAATCTATTCAAAAATGAATGGGTATTGGCTTAATCACCACGCTTGCCAAATTCGGGTTGGTGATGTGACAAACCCGGGCTATGTTTCGAAAAATCCGAAAACACAACTATTCCGCATTTGGCAAGCGTGGTGATTAAGCCAATACCCATCCATTGTAGCGATGACTTGATTTCAATGATGAAGGCCTTTGCCCAGCAGTGGGACAGTATATAAGCTAATTACTACTTACTTTTACTATTAAAAATCCACCTAAATAAACGAATATGGCTGGTTTGAAGATGCCAGCCATATTCGTTTTAAAGACCGACTTGGTGTAATGGTTAAGAAGTTGGCTACTACACCAGAGGTCGCGGGTTCGATCCCCGCACAGTACAAACATTTGTGTGCATGAACATGTCTGTTTGTACTGGTCTGGGTGTCTCCTATGTATAATAAGTATGTATTTACAAAAGAAAATTTATTTAAGTATGTTTATCCGTTGTCTAGTATCCCATAACACAAGCTTTAATTAGCTTACTTTGGGGCTAGATGGCGCTGTGTGGAATAATGTCCAGGGATATTTATTATTATTATTTATCATTAAAGCCATTTAAAACTTTCGGAAGTTTAAAGACAGAATCAAAGTAGTCCTTGACGGCCGAAACAGTTACAAACAACCGTGAAGCGCTGTCTAGCGCCATCTGCTGCCAACTAGCGGCTAAACTTGTTTCCGGACTATTGAACATTATACCTAGTTTGTTTTCTAAATTGGTAACAGACTACAGACTCACTTAGCTTGTTGTACTTTGGCTCCTAAACACGTGCTAGCGGTTTCAGATCAAAATAAGAATGACTTTTGATTCAATTTTTAACAAAAAAGAAGGGTGGGTTACTAATACGTATTACATAAATGTTCAAGAACCGACCCCAAAAAAGTTTATTTCATAACTAGCTTTCCGATCGCGGCTTCAGCCGCGTTATCGTTATATATTATGGCCAAATTACATAAAATCTTGAGCAATTGTAGCCTAGGTATGTGTTATTCTGATGTATAAGCTGTATTGCTGTACAGTTTCATCCAAATCGGTTCAGTAGTTTTTGCGTGAAGGAGTAACATACATACATACGTACATCCTCACAAACTTTCGCATTTATAATATTAGTAGGATATTTATATTATTGAATGATTTGTAAAAACATCTTCTCAGTGCATTAAAAGTATTTTTCGTTTGTGCACCATGAAACTTGATCGACCCACGCCTATGGCCCATAAAATACTAACAAGTGGGGCTCCAAACACTCGAACCTTTACAAGGGACTCATTTTACAACGGGGCTTGAAAATGGTCCTTCATTTTATCGCTATTTTAACGACATTTCGGCCGGTCATGTCCTTAATATAATGTGTGAAAGCAAATTCAAAAAACATACTACATTTCTGATGGCAAAAGTTTTTTTATTCGAATAGATTTCGATTTAACCGTACGTTTTTCGCGTCAATTTCTTCCGCGTACATCCAAGATATGGAATGATTTTCCTGCGTCGATATTTTCAGAGGAATATGACATCGGAGCCTTCAAGAAAAGAGCGTATTCCCATTGAAAAGGCAAGCAACGCATCGGTGACACCTCTGGTGTTGCAGTTGTCCAAGGTGATCACTTTCCATCAGATGACCTTCCTATTCGTTTATTACATAAAAAAAAATTTACAGTAAATAAATAAATAAATAAATTCCGGGACAAATTACACCAAGATCATCTGACCAGAAAGGAGTACCCATAATCGACGAGCATGTATGAAAGGATTAATGAGAGTGGAAGAAGCGCAAGAGGTGTGTCAGGACCGTAGCAAGGGGAAAGATGTGGTCTCTGCCTACCCTGTTGGGAAAAAGGCGTGATGGTATACAGTATGTATGTATGTATCTGACCCCAAATTAAGCAGTGCTTGTATTATGGGTGTCAGAGACTGATAAACATACTTGAATATTTCTAAATACATACTTATATAGATAATAACACCCAGACAAACAACGAACATAAATGTTTCTCATGGGTGGGGATCGAACCCACGACCTCCTTTTCTAAAGGCAGGATCGCTGCCATTGCACCAACAGGCCAGTCAAAGTGTAAGTAAGTGTTGCTAAACTATTTGGAAAATGTATCGATTTAAATTAGATTGTACCATCCCCCTGCTGAACAAAGGCCGCACCTAAATCCCTACCGTGAACAGCTAAAATTGCTACCTGACTGACCGCTTTTGGCTTTTGCATTCGATTGGGTGTGGGCTACACCTCATATCCGTCTACGGATTGCAGCTGAGTGTCGATTGTGGCCAGCATTTCCAGGTTGTACTGAACGTGATCTGCACCGTCAGTTTTGTGTTTTTCCTCCACCTGACACACAACCTCTGTATTAAATGGTGGCACTTCCTTATGCCTCAAAAATAACAACATGATCTACTTATATTTTGAAACTTGAAAACAATACCTATTTTTGATTTTGGTGACTATTTTATTTAGAAGTTAAATAAAAACAAAGCTCTAATACCCGATAGGTTGTTTAACATGCGGACGCAAAATGTCAGCGTCGCAACAATTTGGGGCTCCTCGAGTGGACACTTATTGCGGGATACGGCGGAGTCCTCCGCAAACAGGCTGAGTGCCTCCGCAAGGCTTTATGGGGGAGGATCGATCTATGATAGGCCATGGATTTTGCCAAGAAATTGAAGAGCTTTAATCATGACACTCTTTAGAGGCGCAGTTTGGGTCAGTGTTTAAGGTTCGTGTAACAATAAATAGCCGCGCTTGATTTTATGTGACATTAGTAAAATAGCGTCAGATAAAAAAAACACTTGTATCCGAATCCTTTATGTAGCCAACTACTTAACTCGTTGAGAAACCTTTTATTCATTTAAAATCCATTTGTTCTTAGTATTTCATTAGTAATTTTTATAAGTTATTCTCTACATTTAATTTACAACAAATATAATTTCACGTGGTCTACGTGGAACTGTGTCTTTTAAATCAATTGTTAAAGCAAATACCTGTTCTAAGTAATTTCTGATAAAATCATGAACTGCTTTTCTTGAAGTATGGGCCCCTAATGTTGGAATACTAAAATCTCTTCTACTAGTAGATTGTTTTGAATAAACAGTTTTATGTGCATGGAACCCAATATAACACCCAAATTAACGAGGATCATTGTTATAAAGTTGAAGTTATTGTCTCCACTCCGCACAAAGGAGGGTCTAAAAGCACAAAGCTTTATTAAATGGTAGGGTTCTGGGTACAAGATGCTCGTGTGAATAACCCCCTTTTACTTAAGGGGTTGTCCACACTAGGGCATGTTTGTAGTGCTAGTTGACTAGCGAATAAGATAACTTACCTAATTGCATACGAAGGGTTTTCAATAAAAAGTAATAATGGCATATAAACTCCTTGAACAACAAAAAAGTATATACTGGCAGGTGAAGCCCAGACATTTAAGAAAATAAAAAAATCGAAGTTATTGATTTTCTTTTCTTATTTTAAAAATAGAAGTCATTTGTTTTCGTCGTGTCGGAGCGTGGTACGCAAAATGGATAAAATTGAAATTAGCGCTGTAATGAAATATTTAAAAAAAATACTACTGAGCAAGTAAATTTAGACTTGAAAGAAACAAACATTAGGGGTTATTGCTCCTCCGTATTCTACGGTTGCGCGGTGGTGTGCCGCGTTTAAGAGAGGAAGAACTTGTACTAAAGACGACCCGCGCTCGGAACGCCCTAGTATGGCTGTTACCGAACAAATGATGAAAAAGTTGAAAAAATTGTTTCGGCAGATCGTTGTGTTACTGTTCGTTTTGTAGCTGAAGAACTAAAGATTTATAGAAATTTACGATAGGAAGTATTTATAGTATTATACATGAACATTTTAGTGCGCTGAGCATAAACAAACAAGATAACAGTCCATGACTTGAAAGAGGCCCTCATCTCCAACGCCTAAGATGTTTAAGGCAGTTCCATCTGCCGGTAAGATTATGGGCGCTCTTTTCTGGAACAGGCAGGGGGTGATAATGATTGAATACCTCAATCATGGAGCCACTATTACGGGGCCCTTATACGTAGAACAAATAAAAAAACTGCTCAGGAAATACGCGAAAATCGCCGCGGCAAACTCTGCTCCAGGTCGAATGTCATGTGCCCGAAAGCTGATTGGCCGAAGTCATTAGCTCGAGCGTCCGAATGACCGATACCTCATAACACCGACGTCCACAATGCCGACTAGCCACTAGCTCGAACGTCCGTTTGACCGAAAAGCCATTGCGCCGATAGTCCTATTCTTCGAATGGTATTTTTGTGCTTATGTGTAGTCATTTTTATTTTCGATGGATACCGCTACACATAAACACAAAAATACCATTCGAAGAATAGGACTATTGGCGCAATGACTTTTCGGTCAAACGGACGTTCGAGCTAATGGCTAGTAGACATTGTGGACGTCGGTGTTATGAGGAATCGGTCATTTGGCCGCTCGAGCTAATGACTTTGGCCAATCAGCTTTCGGGAACATGACATTCGAACTGGAGCAGTTAACCCAAATAATAGATCTGTTAGGGCCTACGATTTTACACACATTCAGATTTGGCAAGTTTTCGAGTTTTCAACTACCAACCCCTACGTTTTTTAGTTCGTCGTACTAATATTTGCCTTTTTAGAAACAAAAATAAATATTCGTTTATCATAGGAAGACAAAAAGCGTTGCATGAATTACCTACTTATTGTGTGTGACCAAGGGATTTGACCTCTGATATATGAAGTACGCTTTCACAACAGTACAAACAATTGTTATAGTAACTTTAGTTCACAGTCATTACTGAAATAAATATAAATGTGGAAAATCATTTCATGGAATCCAATACGTGAGCGAAATCGAAGCTCAGAATATAATTAATCAACATTATCAGAGTGATTTCAACCGACTGCCTACGGCGAACGCCGCAACAACGCGGTAAAGAACAGATGTGACTGCCATTAACTATATGGATAAATAATTTCAACTCTATTAAGGTTATAATAATATATCACATATTTCGGGCAATAAATATTAATTGAAGCAGGAAAGCCTTTTGCATTGGACAGTAGATATTTATCTTTTTATCGACTAAATCTCGTCGCGGTAGACCTATTTTATTCCTAACGACAATGTCGATGTCATGATTGCATCTTGTAATTTTCATTAAAAAAATCACTTTTTCATCACATCTTACTTAGTCCACAAAAGCTCTGTAGCTGATAAAAAAACATTTTTTTTTCTGATAATTAAGACTAATGTTACTCATGCATGAGTCATGACTCATCTCATCATAATATTTTAACTTATAAACTTAACCAAGTACCTAAGTATTTTTTTTGTAAATGACTACTTTTACAAATTATTTTTTATCGCATTGTGATAGTGTTCAACCTGGTCACAAACTTTGTGATTGGTTAAAGGAATGACGTCCCTAGTCGCCGTCGACGAGGTTGAACACTATCACAATGCGATAAAAAATAATTTGTAAAAGTAGTAATTTACAAAAAAATACTTAGGTACTTAGTTAAGTTTATGAGTTAAAATATTATGACTTAGGTCTTTGCTGTTCAAAGTCTAAGATAAGGCTAAGTTTAAGCTCAGCAGGCTCTATAGAACTCGGCATATGAGCCTCTGTCGAGGGCTGAATACGAAAAACTGCTTCCTTATATAAACTATGGTTATTGAAACTTTCCTAAAAGTTGATCACAATAAGAAACCTACAAACTTTTATTCGGGTTTCTGGACGACAGGTCCTTTACAAAACATTGCAAAATGGGTCTTACGACAGGAACATAAAGGTACTTATCTCATCTAAAGTTTGATGTGATTTCGTACGCACTGTAGGTACATTGTTTTCCTAACTTACCTTTGCGACACAAAATGGAACTCAAGGCCTTGTTGTACATATTGGCAAGCAATGGATGTTCGGAGATTTCGAAATCTAAGATTAGTCTAAGTTTAAGTTTTTTTTTTTTTTTTTTATTTATTTAATTTGTGTACAAAAGGTATTACAAACATATTACAACGTTAACAACTACATTAGTCGGAGACTGTGTCGCAGTTATTAGCGCCCACCTCGAACTTTACAATACAACAATAACAATTTAACAATTTAAACACAAAAATACAAAATACATTGTGTGTGTGCGTGTGTGTGTATGTGTGCGTGTGCGCGCGTGTGTGTGTGTGTGTGTGTGTGTGTTTAATGTACTACATTTTACTTATAAAAAGAGACTCCACATCATCATATTTTAAGCTGAGTAACCACTCGTTCAAAACTTTTTTACACTCGCGTTGTGATAAACTATAGACTCGCAATTTATAGTTGATTTTGTTATAAAGGACTGAGCTGAGGTACAAATAGTGTCTCCTAGTTAGGTCACTGGAACATTTCTCAACTTTACACACTCTATTGGACAGTCTAGTATTTGAAGCTAACTCCGGATAGTAATTACAAGACTTGACAAAAAGTTTGCGAACAGAAAGAACCTTCCACAGCTCATAAATTTGCACGGTTGGATACCAGATCGGCTTAAAAGCCATTACCTTCAGCACTAGTCGTTGTGCCCGTTCTATTAGCAGGATATTAGTTTTACATGAGGATCCCCAGACGGCAATGCAGTAATTCAGTATAGATTGAGCTAGAGATAAATAGGCAGTCTTCAATGTAACCTCATCAGCACTACCCCGCAGTTTACGAAAGACATAAACTAGTCTTCTAACACGAGCAGATACCGATTTGATATGTTCCCCCCAGGACATTTAGTTAAGCACACTCTTTAGATCTCGGCCCTAGACTTTGGCGAAGTCGCAGGCTTACACTAGTAATTCAAAAAAGCCCTCTCTGCCAATGTATGCTACAATGGAATGAGAATGGTTCCTAAGCAGAAGATTAATGGTCGCCAGTGACCGGTGGATTCGCACTTAAAATAAAAGCGAGCCAATAAATTCATTAATTCACCCGAATATATTACATCTCGCTTGCACCCTCAAGTGCCAAAGAATATATTTGCATGAGTTCTCGTTTCGTAAGTAGAGGATAACCTACTTTGGATAAGTAGCGGGTGAATATCACATTTGAAAAATATGTTCGATGAAAATGATAGAAAGTTTTTTCGTGTTCTTCCTCCTCATGATAGTTATATACATTAAACTGTTACTCCGAAAGTATTTTAAGTACCAAGTTGGGGGCTGAATGGCATTAATTCAAGGCCTTCTATGAGTAAATACGGCACAAAGCGCTTTGTTTGATTTCTAAAAACCAACAAAAACCATTCGAGCACACACTTAACGTCGTATGTGCTGCTTTTCAAACATTTTAGATGAAACATTGTGTCTGTAAATGTTAACGAAAACAACTACTTACCTTAGGTTTTACCGGTGACATTTACAGATACAAAATGTTTTAAAGCTAAAGAACTACCAGTACGAGGGAACACGCCGCCAATGAACCCATGTACGAGCGTTTGGCTTTTTGAAGCGCGAAATGTAGGGCGCGTAAGCTCGTATGCCAAAGCGACCGTATATGCTCAAAAAAACGCTACTCTGAAACCGCTCTGAGGGCGTCAATTCGTCTGAAAGTGGTTTCGACTTCACAAGGCTCTTGATTTGAAAAAATATATTTTAAACTCAGAAAACTCGGATTGCAGAGTTTTCTTTTTTTTAAGTAATAGGGTGCAAACGAGCTGGAAGGTCACCTGCAACACCTAAGGGGTCACCGATGCGCTGCTTACCTTTTGAATGGTATAATACGATCTCTTCTTGAAGGCTCCGATGTCACATTGGAAAGCCATTGGATAGCTTCTTTTGTTTCATTTACTGCTTACAACTCATTAGTGAATTTAAGTAACCATCAACTTTGGGGCCAGTTAAAAAACGCTGATTACTATTATAAACATGCCTATTTACCAAAAAGCTTGCAGGAGTTATGAACATAACGATATAGGCAAGGCACAATTATGTAGGCTTGATAGCGTAAAGTGTTGGGTACAATCAATCAAAATAATATCCAATTAGCAAAATTTGTACGCTAGAGCGGCTTTAACGTGAAACTACTTGAGTTAATAACTGTTTGTGCAGACGGTGGATTTATTTTTAATTCTATGTTTGACTCAAGTAAATAATAATCTATAAGGAATCACAAAAAAATAAAAAAATATTAAAACTATGTAAAATCTTTTGTTGTTCGCTCATTTCATCATCATTTTCTGGTATTTAGCCATTACCGCGAAATTAAGGATGTAGAATTGTTTTAAAATTTAAAAACTGCTGCTGCACCTGCAAAGCACTCAAGTCTCACTCATACTAACAAACTAACAAAAACCAAATCATTATTGGTGCCCTGTTAGGAGCGACCCCTCATTTTGGGGATTCTAGAAGGTAGGAGTCCAACATTACCTCGTCATCTAGAGGTACGAAGAGATTAAGTTACACAGAGATCCTAGGGGCTCGAGCGAGATCAGGTCGATTTTTTCTAGTTTCTATCTTTGAGTAGAAAATAGAGCATTGTTATATGCTAAAAATATAAAAACTCTTGAGATTAAGTTGATATATATATCAAGAAGATTTATCAATGAACGGCAACGCGTGATTTGTAGTTGATACCTTTGCTGTCAAAACTTGAAAAGTGTTAAAAAGGTTAAGTAACGCTTTCTTGTTTGACAATAACGTTTATTTGTTTAGTCTTTATTGCACATAAAAATATAGTAAAAATGTCTAAAGGCATTTCTATCATTCAACCGCAGGTCAACGTTACAATTTTTTGCCTAAAAAATTACTCCGTTTTCAAAAAATCCTCTAGTTTAAATCTCTATCAGCCCCGAGCGAATTTCAACACTTTTTCTCGAAAACATGCCATAATAGTATTATTATCATTCGACGAAGGTTGCGAATCTTCCGTAAAAGCAAATACAATATACTGTCAGTAAGCCGATGTTATTTCTTGCTCACTGACTCTAAGTAATTTGGCATCAGTATCATCCCCAACAGTTCGGAAGATAGACTCACGTTTCGTTGTTATTTCAGTTAATACTCTAATTTCCATCGGATATGATTATACAGTAGGAATGATTATACAGTAGCATATCATTTGAAATAAAACTTGAAATGGCGAATTCTCAAATGACGATCATTATTGAGCAGCTCCTACAAGTAAGCTGTCATTTTCCAGCCAGAAACTTCGTACCGGAACAAAAATGTTACTGGACAACAATTATCTAGGAGCTTCTTAGCTATAAGTGGCGTTTTATTTTTCAAGGGTACAGTAGCAGATTTTAAACTCTTCATTATATGAACGTTACATGATCGTTAGTACAAAGTACAAGTACTCGTATAATATCTAAACGTTTCTATGTCAATTTTAATGATATTCAATGTATTATGCCATTTTGCCATTCATTCAGTCATTAGGTTAATCAATGTGCCTTTCGTAAAAGTAAAACGTTTTCTAATATTCTTTTAAATTGCCGAAAGAATCAACTGTGCACTTTTAACGATCCTGCCTGAGTACTCCGTAGTCAAAGCAATACCAATAGGTACCATGAAACATACATTATTTGTATCCCTTATTTCAAGATTATTAGTGTTACTACTGGTGAGGGCTTTTCGCTGCCAAAAGCTAGATAATAGTGATAAAAAGAGCTGTCAGTGGTTTTATTAGTCGTCTCTGAAAACTCAGGTTGACCTGGTAAACCACACAATTTATTTATTTATTTGGTTCACCAGTAATTGTTACACTTTAACATTAAATATACAGGCTTACAAGTAATTTAGATCTAAGTGTACGATAAAAGTAGGTAAACACTACATGCACAGTGTTTAAGGTAATTTAGGCAATTTTATAAAATTACATACTTATGTCTAAATCAGTTTTCAATCTCAGAATTTCTTTAACTGAAGCTTTAACTTATTAGCAGAGGTGTGAAGGATATCAATTTCATTTCCAATGCAATTGATATCCTTCACACCTCTGCTAATAAAATTTCCAAGTTTGCAGAGCCTCGATATTGGGGAATTTGAACCAAGGACGGTTTTACGGCATGGGGGGTAAAGAAGGTTATTGATGCGGGTTCTAGGATATCTGTAGGGAATTTTGAAATTTAACTTTGACAACAATTCAGGGCAATCAATTTTTTCATTCTAAATCTTATATAAGAATATGCGGATATTCCGCAGTGTTCTTTCTCTTTTCTAAATTTTTGATATTGAATTTGCTGAGGCGCGAAGAATATCCTTTAAATTTTCTATGGACACCTGCAAAATACGCCAGATGGTTCAAAAATCTTTTTTGAATGCGCTCCATTCTTAGAATGTGCGTTGCATAGTGTGGACGCCACACACAATGAAAATAATATATTAAATTTTTACCTGCTTACTCTGACTCAGTCAGACTAAGTATTATTTTCAAAGGTGTTATTGAACTAATTTGATGCTATTATTTTACATTTTTAGGTGCATATACAAAACATAGCTATTATAGGACCTGTGGAGCCCAAAACACCCTATAAGTCGTAACAAGGCCTAGTACAATAGCAAAGGATTAGTACGGTTGTCAAAACACCCATTTGTCTCCGCCCGTAAGGACAGCAGATTACCGAGTTGACCGCTGTCAAAATATATTTGTTACGATGACAGCTGTAAAGGATTACGCTACTTAATGAGACTAACTCACAGGCCATTAGGATAAATTTGTGAGTCACTGAAGTTCTTAACAAGGCCAACGCCCGAATCCAGAAAAGACAATCAAAAGTTGAGCATCCTTAAATTAGATGCTATCCTGTCACATGTCAGTAGATGTGAAAGGGACAGGTATATCTTACATTTGAGATTTTCTTAACTTTGAATGTCGTTTTTGGATACGAGCTTAAGTGCGTTGACAACTCAATAAAAACTTTTAAGCACAAAAAGTTAGTTGGCTTATATCCTGTCCCACTGCTGGGCAAATGCCTTCATCATGGAAATCAAGCCATCGCTACAACTGATGGGGATTAGCATAATAACCACGCTTGCCAAATGCGGGTTGGTGATCACAAACCCGGGCTATGGTCCGAAAAATCCGAAAACACACTTTGCCCTACCTGGGAATTAAACCCAGGAATTAAACCTCCGGGTTTCGGGCAGAGCTCTGAAACCTTCGGCCACGGAGGTGTTAGGCACCAATACATAAAATAACACGGATTCTTAGGAATTAAAGGATTTGTGCGAAATACATAGCATTTAACTCTAAAAACGTTCACACCAGCAGCATTAATAAGGTTAGTCAGAAGAAATTTCTTTTAAACCTCGAAGTGTCTTTCACGTGAACACTTTTGTGTAGATACGCAGTGATAATTTGTTCTATAAATTGATTTCGGTATCCCGACGATTGTTTAACTAATTGGTAGACTTAAGTGGCTTGTAAGGGCCATCGTCTGAGAGCCCTCTCGTTAAATAAGGATTTCCCAGACTTTAAAGGGGTCGGAATCTTGGACCTGTTCAGGCAGAACTTCTCGCGCTTATTTTAAAATCTTTTTTTATGTTTATTTTTTACCGGCATTTTATAGTTTCCTTACACATACCCTAATATAATAATCTAAATTGATTCTTAAGTAAAGAAATATACATACAGACACACGGCACACACAAGTACACACACCACTCACATATGAACACAAATACACGCATACACAGGCTAACACAGATACACACACGCACTCTCTCTCTATCTCTCTCTCAAATACACACAAATATATATATAATTATAAACATATGTATATTTATATATATATAAACACACACATTTTCTCTCACGAACCTAACACATCACTTATAACATAGATTTCAGATTACTTAGATGTGTAAGAGCTTTTTATAGTTATCATAAGATATATACATAACAATTCTTTTATGAGTGTAAAAGTTTCTTGTCTGTGTAAATAATGCATGCCGTGGCGACTTATAATAGAAACATCACTTTAATAAGGAATATTGTATACTTACAAGTGTAATATTATTTTACTCGGTGTATGTTTTGTAAGTAGGTAGTCCTGAATAAATAAATTAAAAAAAAACTTATTATGGCAATGCATGTAAAGCAATCAATCTATTACGTCGTTAGTGCAAAGGCATCTTCTACGTAGGTACCTAGGTATTAAAATTAAGTCATCAATCAAAAGTATGCCTCGGCCGACTCTCCATTTTATTGAGTGGCTTGTCGCGACCCTGCTGAAATCCCTGACAAATATAACCTTGATTACATAAGTCTATTAAATAATGCTTTTGAAAATGTAGCAGCAAGCAAAAGTGATTAATCCAGAGCAGTCGGCAAGCAGCAATTAACTGGGCTGATCGATCAGCGACTGACGGACTGACGGACGGCATCAAATGGACAATAATTGAATTTGCTAGGAAAGTTTAATTACGAATGCAAATTGTGCACGAATTAACAATGTTGCAATACATGGTTCGAAATAGATGACGCGGGTGTGTGTACTTTGCTGTCAAAAGTAAGAGCCACCATTTTCCGAAGCTGCTTCACAATTTTATTAGTCTGCGCTCTACCGAAATAGCAACGGGTGGCAAAAGTAGATTTTTATTAACGCTCTTGTATCTGAGAGTTAGTTCACCTTTCCTCATGCCATTATTGAGTTTGGCAGGACTTGTTTTAGTCAGTTTATGGTGAGTAGTATACATTTGCTATTAGGAAAAATAAACATTTTTGTGGCAAAAATGTTATTGTGGTTATATCACACTCCTCTCCCAAAGGGATTTGATTTTGACTAAACCTATGGATTTTTTTTTAACACCAATTATGAAAATGGTATTTATTATGAGAGTCAAAAAAGTACAGCCTTGGTTTCATACAGACGGAGGGCATGCGTTTTCAATTTGTATTTATGTCTATGGCAGATAGTACCTACTGCAGAAGTTGATTCACGCACGATAAGTGAAGTGAGCAACCGTTTGTTGTTGAGTTACAAGTATGAATTAATATCAAATTTAGTTAATTCGCTCTCGAATAAAAAAGGTCCTTTTAAATCTAAATCAGATGTCTAACATTATTTTTTAAAGTATGTGTAATTGAAAGTTTCACTAACAGTTACTGATCATTACCAAGCCAAACTCATCTTCTCCATTTCTCCAATAATAATATTAATTACCTACAAAAAAAATGGCAAATTCTGGGATAGTGGACGTCTCTCAATAAAGTTTTCTGTGTTTTAAAAAAAAGTTAGGAACAAAAGTTTTGTTATTTATTAGAATTTGTGTTATCTTAAATACCTATTTCACTTCAATCACTAGCACTAGCATTGACTAGCATTGTTGTAGATACTGTAGCCATCAAGCAATAAACTTCCCTTTCAACAACCGAGTTAGTGGTCTAAGCTGTCGTTCTGTTCCTTTCAAACCTTCCATCGTAACCTGATCTCCCGCCCTCAATACGTATGCCTATTTTTTCCGCGTTCGTGAACAAAGATGCGATCAAGAGAGGTCTTGACACTTCGGTTCTGTTGCATGTATTTGTAAACTCGCTGGTCACTCTCAAGTTTACGATTGCGGTGCTTGCAGACTCTAACGCTATTAATCTGGTGGCAAGGAACGGAAAGATAAAGCAATAGTTTTGTTAATTAAATCCGCTAGCCAAGTGTAGCCAAGTCATCAGTCTGAACTTGGCGGGAACTTCGCAGACCCGTTTATCTTATTACCGCTTAATGGTTCTCAACTGTTTGTTAACGTCTCAACAAGAATGCGGTTTGTGGCTTGGGACTTTGTGGAAAACGCGTGGAACGAAGTTTAAACATCTAATCTAAGCTTAAATATTTTCATCGAGACTTATGAATGTTATGGTTGTGTAATGTGACGGTTGAAATATATTCTTTACTAGTATGCTTGGCATTTAATAAGTTTTCAGTCATCACGAGTATGTACATGCGGACAAAACATTACGTAACATCAATCAATTTCCAGAATATGTTACTGTTTTTAGGGTTTTTGTGTTAAATAGGTTATTCCTATTCACCCCACCGACGGCGACCCCACAGAAGGAATCTAGGAAATTATTTGAAAATAAAATGGCACCTAAAGAGTAGAACTGTAACTATTGTTAGGCATTTTCATTGCCAGAAAAAGACAAGAAGAAAGATTTTTGTGGGAAGTCCTATGTTCTAATGATAGGACAGATTAATGATTATTGATCTTAGGCAGTTGAGGTCTTTTGGCAGTATCTATTTTAGAATACACAGGTAGAGGACGGCTTTCACACGTTTTTGCTATCTGATAGCTACTAAAAAGTACCTAATTCTGAAAATTAAACTTGAAACTTGTATTATTACAGAAATAGACATCCACAAATCTGAGGAGTGTCGATCAGAGTGGGTGGAGATACGAGACGGGTACATGCCTGACGCACCGGTGCTGGGCCGCATCTGTGGCTCCGGGAAGGGGCCTATTATGCGGTCCACTGGCTCCAGGCTTACCGTGGTGTACCAGCCTGGGCTGCGGCTGAAGCCGTTTAAGGGATTTAAAGCTCATTATGAAGGTGAGTTAAGTATTATTTGTCTCAACGCTCTTGTTTATTTTTGAATTTTGTCATCCTTCAGTTAAACTACAGTGCAGTTTACTTTTCCATTGAAATTAAAACGGTGAAACAGAAATTAGGGACAACGGTCTAAATTGAACATCAGCTGTAATTTGAGACTCCTTCTTGACTCTTTGCCTGCATCGCGAACAATTGCAAGTTATTTTAACTTACAAACTGTAATTTTTCAGCGGTTTGTGGTGGAGACATAGAAGTAGATACAAGTGGTCATTTGGAGTCTCCCAACTACCCTGATGACTACCAACCGAATAAGCTCTGCATGTGGAGCCTATCTGTACCACAGGTGAAATTATTTTCTATATTCCAAGGCGTCGAGCCACCTAGCCGGGGGCGTTCTGAATAACGTTTGCTAAGAGGCATTCTCTGCAAAAGCACACATTCTTATTTAACACCTCTTAATCTGTTGTTATGGGAATGGGTTAATTTTTTTACCAATAAACATTTAATTAATATATGTCTCTGATCAACCTCATTGATCCCTGACGTTGCATTGATTAGCGTAAGCAAAAATCTTCTTTTGTACCATTTTCACAAATTACTTTCAGGAGTACCAAGTGGCACTACGTTTCCACTCGTTCGAAGTAGAGAACCACGACACCTGTTCTTACGATAAAGTGCTGATTCGTGATGGCGACTCTATGGACAGCCCACTGCTTGGGATGTTCTGTGGCCACAAAATACCTCCGGATATCAGGTGAGCAGTGCTTAGTTATTAAGTTACACTTTTCTGTTTTTCTATTATCATTTGAAACCGGCTTAGCCAGTAATTATGCGCAGGCATAGTAGGTACCTGATAAGTATAAAACCAGAAGCTTTTTTTTTATATTGCCCGTCAAGATGACCTCACTCCACCTGATGGAAAGCGGTCGTGAGGTTCAGATATGAGGTTGACAAGCCCAGTCATTCAAACGAATCACTGGGCTGGCCATCCTCACCTTGAAGGCCTGCAGAAATGCCTTATCACGCCCCGCTTGAAGAACCCGGGACTATAAGAGGAAGAAAACACATGTGCTGGAAGAACGTTCCACGTCTGGATGGTACGACAAAGAAACGAGTCACCGAACCTTTTAGTTCGGGCCAACAAATATTGAATTGTGTGTGAATGATGCCGTAGTCCAACACGCGTGGTACGGGAGTGGAAAGGTGAGGGTGGAATAAGCTGGAATAACTCGTCAGAGCATTCCCCATTGTAGAAGCGATAGAGAACACTTAGCCTGGCAATGTCAGCTACAATGAGTAACTATTACGTTACGTTGTCGAAATTCCAGCCATTCGCACTTGCAGCCTTTACCGAACCCTTATGTTTGTGTTTCTTTTCCCAGGTCAACGTCAAACAAACTCCTAGTGATCTTCGAATCAGACAGCACAGTGCAAAAGGCTGGTTTCTCAGCCACCTTCATGAAGGAGTTTGACGAGTGCGCTTCCATCGAACACGGCTGTAGCCACTCTTGCGTCAATACTCTTGGGGGGTACGAGTGCGCCTGCGACATTGGCTATGAGCTTCACTCCGATGGAAAGAAATGTGAAAGTAAGTGAATGTTATGACTGCCTCCTAATAATTTAGGCCCTACAAAATAGTCACTCCCAGATTAAGGCTGCCTGTCTTCACCTATTGTTCCTCGTTTCTCGAGTTTGATACATGACGATTACAAAAACTCCTTTTAAGAAGTCCTTGACCAATTTCTAAAACTTCGTAGCTCACTATTGATATAAGGACAGTGGACGCGCCAGATGCCAGACTACTTATTGAATGAATTTAAGGTGACAAATAATATTTATATCAACTGAAAAATGTGCTAATTATCATCATCATCATCCGTGCTGTCTATCCCGGTTGTGAACCCACACTGGTGTGTGGGGTCCCAGGGCCCGCCTTTCTTATTTTCTTGGCCCACTTCGCGCGGTCTTGTGCATCCTCATTGGTGAGTTTGTTGGCACGCATGTCACCCTCAACGACGTCGAGCCACCGCTTCTTGGGTCGACCTCCTCTACCGGTACCTGGCGGGGGCGGCATGGCCAGACATTACTAATCATGACGAAAAATAACTTTTGATAATTTCCTGTACTGCTTCTAGATGCATGCGGTGGGCTTCTGTACGCACCTAACGGAACAATCACGTCACCTTCCTTCCCGGATCTGTACCCACCTTCGAAGAACTGCCTGTGGGAGATAGTGGCACCGCCTCAGCACCGAATCACGCTGAACTTCACGCACTTCGACCTTGAGGGGAACAGCATGTATCAGCAGGTACTGACTGACAACATCTCTGTATTATGCCTAACATTGGGCTCTTTATCATAATATGCAAACCAAAAAGGATATAGTGTTGGTAGCGTTTTGAGTGAGGTCCAATCGTACCTTTCAGAGACTCAAAATTGTTTGCACATTTTGTAGTTTTATTTACCTCAATCTTGAACTGTCACTGGCGGTAAACATTCTGCTAATCCTTTCGGGTGATTGCTAAACTTGGCATTCTCTAGCCATGAAAACTAGGAGGTAGGAAACGAGAGAGTTGTAAACTTAGCGACAGGTGGCAGTCTTTATGACCTGTATGGACAGACTTTGATTTCTTGAGAGCGTCGTATAGCGAGTCTTGTAGACTCTGGGCACCAAATAGAAACTTTATGCACGACACGGCTCTCGCATCTTTTTGGTGGGTTGCAATCCAACTTAAGGCTGCAAACTGCAAACGGCGACCGCGAAAAGCATTTCTATCAAGTGGCGTAAGCTGTTTTGTGTACTTACTACCTAACCGCGGTCGCCACCGCTCTCCCGCCCGCGAGCGTCCATTTGCAGCCTAAGAGAGCACTCTGCTGGATAAAGGCTTTCTCTGCGCTACGCACAAAAATGACAATTCTCTTAGTCTTTGGGAGGCAATCAGTAGCAACATTAGTAGCTGATTAATTCATGTAATTTTCAGGAGTGTGAGTATGACAGCGTAACAGTTAACTCTAAGCTGGGCGCGGATGTGCTGCGTCGTCACGGTGCTTTCTGCGGTAACGCCTTGCCACCACCTGTCACTTCTGAAGGCTCCGTTTTGAGAGTTCAGGTAAATAACTATGTTTTTGATTGTTAAACTAAATTGCCCATAAAGTTCAATTTAGTAAAATTATCTCCGTTATTTTACGCGCAGACACCGCATAGTGATGCGATAAATAATAGTAATCAGTAAGATAAATTCCAAAATCATTGGTCAAATGACTGGTTATAGGTACTAGCCCGGCATGTATCAATGACTAGCTGCCCCGTCAGCGGCTTCACCCGCGTAGACTATCTGTCTTGTCAAAGTATGGCCTGAATTAAAAAAAAAATATAGCTTAAATTAAAATCGGTCCAGTAGTTTCGAAGCCTATTCCATACGAACAAAAATAAATATCCCTGGACTAAATAAATAAATATC
The DNA here is from genome assembly GCA_947369235.1 of Udea olivalis. Lineage (NCBI taxonomy): Eukaryota > Metazoa > Arthropoda > Insecta > Lepidoptera > Crambidae > Udea > Udea olivalis. The sequence continues at coordinate 18,653,575 of OX376347.1, forward strand.
CCTGGACATTATTCCACACAGCGCCATCTAGCCCCAAAGTAAGCTAATTAAAGCTTGTGTTATGGGATACTAGACAACGGATAAACATACTTAAATACATTTTCTTTTGTAAATACATACTTATTATACATAGGAGACACCCAGACCAGTACAAACATACATGTTCATGCACACAAATGTTTGTACTGTGCGGGGATCGAACCCGCGACCTCTGGTGTAGTAGCCAACTTCTTAACCATTACACCAAGTCGGTCGTCAAAAAAAAAACAAACAAACAATCTTTCGTCTTTATAATATTAGTATCTATCAGTAGGTATATATAGATAACCGACTTTGTATACCTGGCTTTCAGGATATCAGGTCTTTAAAAAGTTCCTTCTAATTTCTTACTGAGATTTGCCCAAGCCTTCAAAAAGTGCAAGAACCCAGGTCAGTCGCACTAAGAGCACACGTTACGCATGGCTAACGTGTAACGAGATGGTAACGAGTGTGTGAAGTCTATGCACAGCTGTTTTGTTATAGCGTAAAAGTTGAGCTGACATATTTTTTGCTAGAAACTAGCACGCAAGTACGTTAAAGCTTTCTAAGTTATGGTTGGGTTGTAGTCGACAATACAACGTTTACGAGTTTCATAGACCATGTTTTTTAATCTGCCATGTTATGCCCATTATTTCCGAACGCACATCTCAGTCAATCAATCCGTATAATATCTTCATAAATCTCCTTTTCTTATCCAGTTCACCTCTGACGCCTCCGTCCACCGCTCCGGCTTCGCGGCAGTCTACTACATCGACGTGGACGAGTGCGCGGAGAACAACGGCGGCTGCCAGCACGAGTGCCACAACACGCTGGGCGGGTACGAGTGCGCCTGCCACAGCGGGTTCACTCTGCATCCGAACAAACACGATTGTAAGGAGGGGGGCTGCAAGCATGACGTTACGCAACCCCATGGAACTATCATCAGGTATGAATCTTCATAGGGTTGAACAGGATTTTTCTTAAAAACAAAGTTGAAAGGTGATTGAATCACTATATAAAAGAACATCGGATCACCGTGCTTATCAATCCCCAAACTAGGCAGAGCTTATAGGCTTTTTGCTTCTAAGACGTATTTAAAGTTGAGCGGTTACCAGCGAGTGCCACAACATGCAGGGCGGGTATAAGTGCGCCTGACACAGCAGTAATTGCTAAATATATTTAAGTTTCTTAAATATTTCATACCGATATTGGAAAAGCCATCCGAAGAACAACACAAATCTCCCGGGTGGAAATCTAAACAAGAACCACGGGCATACTCATTACGCAAGATCTCTGGATCCGGTCGGATCATGCAAAATAAACACATTTGCGGCAACTCAACTCTTTCAATGTTAAAAACTAAGGTATTAGGTCCGAATCCACTAATCCACATTTTCGTTTCCAGTCCGAACTACCCAGACACGTATCCATCAAGAAAAGATTGCGTGTGGCAGTTCTCCACAACTCCGGGACACAGGATCAAACTAATATTCAATGTGTTCGAGCTGGAGCCACACCAGGTAGTTTATTAATAAGTTTCTTCCACATAGCCAGTGAATGAAAAATTGTTGATGATGTTTTAGTGCACTACGAAAATACCATTCCCTTGTTGATTCTTCCCAGGAATGCGCATACGATCACGTGACAATCTACGACGGAGCGTCCGCAGATGAGAAAACATTGGGGCGGTTCTGCGGCAGCAAGATACCGCATCCCGTCGTCGCTTCGCAAAACCAGATGTACGTCGTGTTCAAGTCAGACGCCTCTGTGCAAAGGAGGGGATTTTTGGCTACGCATTCTACAGGTAAAAATAAGAGTTTCGTTATTCAAACAGTTGGAATGACACTGAATATTTCTAGAATACCTGCTAAATCGGCTATCTTTACTGTAATAGAGTTCCCTTCTATTGCTTTTATTACAGTATTACAAACTTTATTATATTTGTTGATGATGCTCAAAGCCTTTGGAAATCAACACACAAATTTGATGTCGCTCTTTCATAATCTCAAATCGACTCCGGACTCAAGTGGGCCGCTGCAAAAGTAACCTGAGTAAGTAAGGTATACATCACCCTAGACAGGATACAATGCGAGTGTGGCTCGCCAGAACAGTCCATGCAGCACTTGCTGTCCTGCCCTCTGTGCCCCGTCAGCTGCTCACTTCAAGACCTTTATCAGGCCCCCTCATTGGGCTGCTACCGTATAGTTTTATGGATCATCGACACGAAGAAGAAGAAGAAGACAATCTCAAATAAACTGGTTTCGGGACAGTCAGCTCTTTGCCGGCGCAGTTTTTGTAGCTTTATTCCACCACCAAAACCTAATAAAAATATTTGTGAAGATGGTATTTTATTAGGTTACCTTTTTCCCAGCATGTGGCGGCTACCTAGCCGCATCAGATACAGTCAAGCACCTATACTCCCACGCGCGCTACGGAGACGACTCCTACGAGTCCCGCGCTGACTGTGACTGGAGCATTGTGGCGCCGATGGGGCAGTTCGTCAGGCTGACGTTCTTGACCTTCGAACTGGAACCGGAGGCGAACTGCGGCTATGATTATGTCCAGGTGTTTGGTGGGTTGGAGGGAAGTGCGGGAGATTATGGCACTTTTTGTGGGACTAAGGTTAGTATTACCAAACGACTACTTGATACTCTACTTACTCACATTACTCATCTCCAAATTCTTGAAAGTCATACGCTGGTAAACCTATCTACCTATATCATAATTGTATGAACTCATGTTCACTAAAGAATCTTTAGAAAATACAATGACGTCATCGAAAAATACTATGCAAAAAATTGATCCAAATTTTTGTTAATAACAGATGCCTCCGGAAATAGTATCGACAACGGAAGCCCTTCTCGTACGATTCCGCACAGACGACTCGATTGTCTTCAAAGGTTTCTCAGCGTCATACCAAGCAGTGGCTCCGGAACTATGGAGCGGAGAAGACAGCTCAGAAGGCGGAGAAGATGAGGAAGACGAGGAAGACGAACGTATGCCCCCTCTTGTTGTAGGGAGACGAGGATTGCGTGGCCCGATGTCAAGATTTGTGAGGAGACCTACGTGACGGTGGCCGCTGCCACGACACCCGAGGCATCGCCGACCACATAGAAACACGCACAACCGGATTTTGCCTAGGAAAGGTCCACTGTAATCTTAGTTGCCTCAAGTTTACTCCAGCTAAGAAAACAGTAGGTATTCTACAAAGAGTTCATCACAACAGTGTACGTGCTCACAAAAATTATGTGTTAAATCTGCGCGTGTTATTATTATCATTACAATCTGCTGTTGAAATTTCAAATATCAACCAAAGCTTAAAATATCCTAGTATCTAGATAACCCTGAAAAATATTCATAGGAAAGTAAAATAGCTCCGATTCCGAATAATTTAGGTTGGCTCTTCCTTCCGTAATCTGGGTTGGCTATACAGATTACGGGTTAGCTAAATTAAGAAAACTCAGATAATGACTCAGTTTATCACCTAGTTATAAAGTTACCTAGTCTTTTATGTTGCCAGAATTGCCATTAAGAAAAAATACTGCAATAAATCAATAAATAAATTTGAATGAATATGCGCCAGACAACACACCTCTTGTCATGGTCTCGAAGTAGGGTTAAATATCCCTGTGTTACGAGGTACCAGACAAGGATTTAAGCCAGGGGTGTCTCCCAGCACACCCAGACCCAAGCCAATTCAGAAAAGATCGTTTCCTGAATTGACTTGACCGGGGATCGAACCCGGGACACTACGGAATTAAAGGCGAGAAACCGTGCTACAGCGCACTACGCCAATCGTGTCGTGTCAATAATATCGAAGAAGCCTACATTTAGGCCGGTATTCACTTTGCTTAGTAGTTAGTGCAGGTGCTTAGTGTTAGTAGAAAACACGTGTGGATACCGATCGATTAGTGCAAGTTATTAGTAACCTGCGTAGTAAAGCGATTAGAAGCGTGTTCTATTTTTTTCGGAGTGGCCTCGTCCCGCGCACCTCCCATTCCCCTCACTCGCCGCGTGCCTGCCACTAAACACGTCTGGACAGCAGGTGTTAGTGTTTAATGTTTCGCAAAAATTGCATAAAATGGACAAAATGGATGGAATGGATGAAATGGTAGACGGAAGATTTACCATAAAAATGTGTGCAGGAGTATGTCAAAATTAATGTCTTTTACATTGTAAAGACCTTAGGTACAAATTTAAAGGTGTCCGAGATAAACTAAACACAGCAGCTAAACACATTCACAAAACAGAATTGGACACTACTCGCACTACACACCTGCACTAGTCCATCGCTCCTACTAGTCACCTGCAATCGCACTAAGCAAAGTGAATACCGGCCTTTAGTGTGGTGTTTGATGTTTAAAGTTTGAACTTTGATCAGGATGTAATGCTTCGTAGCAAGTGATTAAACATTAAGAACATGTAAGTATATTTTGTGCCTAAGTCAAAATTAGTATAGTATTTGACGACTTTATAAACTCTACATTTTAAAATTGCCCCATTAAATTTTTTTTCTGCCACTGATTAAAAAGCTCCAATGATTTGTAACAATGAGGTGGTTGAAAGTTGGAAGGGCATAAAAAGAAATTATTTTTTACGACTGATTGAAAATTGTAAATAAATTATTAAATAGTAATTATTCTAGGTCTATTACTTAATTAAAATAGCGGTTACCCCAAATACTCAATTTGAATTGATTAGAGTAACGATAATTATGTAGTTTTAAATGTGCGGTAATCTGAATGTACTCTGGTTATAATTATATGTAGTTTAATGTGTTTTATTCACCGAAGAAAATAAAGTGTAGGTATTTCTTGAAGTGAAACATAGTGATCTTTGTTATTCCTCGATAGTGCCATACTTATTCTTATTTCAATTTGTTTAGAATTTTAGATGAAGCATTAGCTATTTATTATATTAAGACATAAGTCAAGATTTTTTAATGCAGTACATACATATTTTATCTTTGTTTGTTATGCACAAATACTTAGAATAAATTACTGAGACAATATGTAACATAAGGATTAAGATGTAAATTGATTCAGAGGTTAAAAATTAGGTGTTCAACCATATCAATTGAAATAGGCAAAGAATAAAACTTGCAATAGGTACGACATTCTTGAATCTACATAGTATACTAATAGAGAATTAAGTACAGTTTTTTCGTTTATTGCTTGCCAAATTGTTTAATCTTAAGCATATTACTAAGAAAACTTACTTAAAATATAGTAGAAGTTATGTAAAAGCGTTTCATGTTTAAAGTTACCTTTAATCATTATCAACTAACCATTTAACAGTGCCAAAGCGATAGACACGGAACAGTTTTAGTCACTGATTTATAAATAATGTCAGTCATGTAAAATTTGTAAGCTAGTCTTTTATAACTTCAGAAAATATTTATAAGTAGGAGTTATTTTTATTAAAATTTCGTAAAATGCAAAGTTTGTTTCATTCAAACCATACAATATCAGTCATAAATTCATGATAAATATTTGAAGAGCCACTACTGTACCCAGACCATAAAAAAACTCTACTTCTCCATTTTATGATTATTCTGATATTCCTTTCATCTCAAAAAACATAATAGTAGAATGTTTGACATGGATTTATTTTTTACATTCAACTACTAGTATTTTTTACTAGTTTAATAATTCGTATTTTCACACATGTATTGATTTTTGAAAGTGCGTGGAAACTTAAAATAATGAAAGATGTTCCTTGATATAATGATCTGAAGCATTTTTACTTTATCGCAAAATATATAAACTAGTATAACTTGGCTTGTGGCAACCCTACTACTTTTGTGCCATACTAACTATACTATTGCTTCGTATGACTAGTTCTAACTATACGTACCACTTTTTTTGTTGGCCGGGGCTTTGAGAAAAGGCCCAAAAAAAAGATCTCCTTTTGCCATCAAAAGAGGTGCTAGAAAGGGCTAAAAACATAAATACAAATGCAAAGGGTTAAAAATTGTTTATTTGAAACTTAGTAAAGGAATTTCAGAAACTGGAAAATTTAATTATAATTAAGTTATTACATACATACTTACCATCACGACTTTATCTCAAACGGGGTAGTCAGAGGCAAGTGACTGTGTCATCATGGTGAACGAAACACTTGGAAGCCCACTTTTTACCAATGGTATTAGAATGAAGTTATCAAATTGTTAAATATCAGTCCTCGTCTTCATCGGAATCTTCCAAAATCATATATAATAATATATACACGGTGTCGGGTTTCAGGTGGTCCAAACGAAAACCATCGATAGAGGGGTCCAGGGGCTACTCTAAGGATCCCCATGTATGTTCCGCGAAAATTTATAGTTTTCGAGAAAACAGCATTTTTCTTAATTTTTTCTTAGTACCCAAAATGACGCATTTTTTTAATGATTTCTCCTAAAGTATTATTACTAGAACCTTGATTTTTTTGTGAATGTGAACAATTAATAGGCCTTTCATTACACCACTACAGTTGTAACTCAGGCTAATTATTTTCTGCAAAAAAAAAAGCAACAGTGAACTTTTTTTATTTGGATGATTTTTTACTTCTTTCTTTAGGGTGGTGTAACTCCAAAAAAGCACATAACATAAAATTTCAGGACCCATTTCAAAAACTTGCCTACTATGTGGACCCACTACTTGTAAAATTTCAATCAGCTACGGCAAGAGCTTCATGTCAGAAAAAAAATTAAATTTTATTATTAAATTAAATTTCGTCAGTCATGAACTCAATTGATTTCCAATGGCATTAAAAAAGTTTACTTTGAGATAATCTGTCTTAAGACATCAGACGTCATTACAGATACCAGTTTTGATCCCTTTGTTCAAGTTTACAAACTGTTTTGTTAGTCTTCCCTTGGCTGCTCTCGCGTTCGTACATCGTTCATACTATCTCTTTTTAACTACTGGCGTGTTAACGGACTTTTCGATTGCTTATTTACTTTCATTTTGACGACTCTGGAACGAAGACTTGGCACGATTACTGGACTAGATTTTGCCCTTAATACGTACTGTGTGTTTGTGTTTGTGGGTTCGTACAAAGCATAATGCCTTACACCACGCGGTGGACCCATCGCCTGGCCACCAAGGTCCCCCGACTTAAACCCTGTCGATTTTTTTATCTGGGGATTCTACAAAGAGTTAGTGTAGTACAAAGAATACAATACTATCGAAGAATTAAACACTAAACTAGGAGAAGCACAAGAGACAATAAGACAAAAAGAAGACTCCTTTCAACGTCTAAGAAGACAGTTTATTAAACGTTGTCGTATGTGCATAGCTGAAGGTGGACGTCACTTCGAACATTTATTATAGTAAAAAATACATAATAAAGTATTTTTGTAAAATCGTTGATATGTTTCTACTTTATTTCATGTTATCCTAATTTTCTGTAATTAATCTATCAATTATTGAAGGTGCCAAGTCTTCGTTCCAGAGTCGTCAAAATAAAAGTAAATGCAATCGAAAAGTCCGTTAACACGCCAGTAGTTAAAAAGAGATAGTATGAACAATGTACGAACGCGAGAGCAGCCAAGGGAAGACTACCAAAACAGTTTGTAAACTTGAACAAAGGGATCTAAACTGGTATCTGTAATGATGTCTGATGTCTTAAGACAGATTATCTCAAAGTAAACTTTTTTAATGCCATTGGAAATCAATTGAGTTCATGACTGACGAAATTTAATTTAATATTAAAATCCTGCCATTTCAGTTTTTTTTTTTTGACATGAAGCTCTCGCCATAGCTGATTGAAATTTTAGAAGTAGTGGGTCCACATAGTAGGCAAGTTTTTGAAATGGTTTCTGAAGTTTTATGTTATGTGCTTTTTTGGAGTTACACCACCCTAAAGAAGGAAGTAAAAAATCATCCAAATAAAAAAAGTTCACTGTTGATTTTTTTTGCAGAAAACAATTAGCCTGAGTTACAACTGTAGTGGTGTAATGAAAGGCCTATTAATTATTCACATTCACATAAAAAAATCAAGGTTCTAGTAATGATACTTTAGGAGAAATCATTAAAAAAATGCGTCATTTTGGGTACTAAGAAAAATTAAAAAAATGCTGTTTTCTCGAAAACTATAAATTTTCGCGGAACATACATGGGGATCCTTAGAGTAGCCCCTGGACCCCTCTATCGATGGTTTTCGTTTGGACCACTTGAAACCCGACACCGTGTATATTTTTACTTTGTGGCCTTTGCAATCTTGCTCAAACCGCAGATCGATTTCGCCAATGTCAAGTGTGTGCCAACCAAAATCATATCCGAAGCAGAAGTTGATGGCTGATTGACATCTGTGTTCTTAGTTAATTTGAAAGAGTAAGTTTTTGTGAACAAATGGTTTAATGGTTGACGACAAGATTGGCGTAGTGCGTTGTAGCACGGTTTCTCGCCTCGATTTCCGTAGTGTCCCGGGTTCGATTCCCCGTCGGGTCAATTCAGGATACAATCTTTTCTGGATTAACTCGGGTCTGGGTGTGCTGGGAGACGCCCCTGGCTCATTTCCTTGTTTGATACCTCGTAACACAGGGATATTAATCCCTACTTCGAAACCAATACAAGAGGTGTGTTGTCTGGCGCATATTTATTTATTATTTATTTATAAATATAAATTGTATTGTGTATTTGCGTCTTTATTTATTAATATGAAAATTAATAACAAAAATCGTAGAAATTCCGTCGTAAAATTATATACGTCAACTGGCAAGTCTGGCGACATCAACCGATCGTCCGCCCGGCCCCTTTTTTGACGTGGTCTGTCACTCACAACAAAACGCCCGTGCCAGTCACACGCATCAACGTTCGCTGAGTGTTCTCTCGCATTGGGATAAACCTCACGTTGAGTAGTTTTATTCATCGGTGAAACTTTTGGGAGTACTTAGATTGGGCTGAGCACATTGATCGTGAGAATGCCGAAAGGACAATCAAGAGAATTAGTGCTACAACTTCATGATTACTTTGAACAAGAGAATCAAAATGACGGTCCGCTTCACCTATCTCACAAGTGCGAAACCGTGTTGCGGCTGCGTTGGGTCCAGTCTTATTCGTTATTCCTATAGCATTAGGATGTCGGCAAAGCGATTGACCACTGCGAACAGGATTAATCTATTGTGGTCATCATCCCATCAAAGATTACTTTCCAGGCCTACAGCCATCATAAACTGAATTATTTTCCTGGGAGTGATGTCAATGACGTCCGAGGGGGCACGCTTGTGCCCGCCGAGAACGCGGCTTCTGCTGTGTATTAAAGCATCACAATCGCATAGGACATGGACCGGGGTCTCTTCCTCTTCGCGACAGAATCTACAGGTTGGTGACTCAGCGATACCAATCCTGTGTCCGTGTTTGTTCAGCCTACAGTGCCCCGTAAGGGTTCTGGTAAGGATTATTATCTGTCCCATTCTTAGTCCAAGGGCCTTTGTGGTGAACTTATGTGAGTAGCCTTCGATAAGTGCCTTAAATAAATAAATAAATATAAATATCTGGGACATTTCACACCAAGATCATCTGACCCCAAACTAAGCAGAGCTTGTACTATGGGCGTCAGAGACTGATAAACATACTTAAATATTTCTAAATACATACTTAAAAAGATAATAACACCCAGACACACAACAAACACAAATGTTCGTCACATAAATGTTTGTCATGGGTGGGGATCAAACCCACGACCTCCGGCGTCAAAGGCAGGATCGCTGCCATTGCGCCAACAGGCCAGTCAAGCATGTACCATTGCATGTACAATACCATTGCTGCTGGTCCAGTGTTTCCTGCTAAGGTATTCCGTTCGGGCTATAGCGGCTGCCTTAGGGCGCATTTGGGCACAGGCTCAGGGGATGTGTGATGGTTGCCGCACCCGCCCTGGCCAGTTAGTCTGCTGTTTCGTTACCTGGGATATCACAGTGTCTCGGTACCCAGCGTATCGTCACCCTTTTGTTGGCCGCGAGTTTTTCAGGGCTTCGGCACAATCAAGGGTGAGTTTTGAGTTGATTTCAACTGCGTCAAGCGCTGTAAGCACTGCCTGACTGTCTGATAGTATATATATACTCTTATTTTTAAAAGCGCGTTCCAGGTTCTCCTGTGCGCAGTGCAAGATGGCGGTCATTTCGGCCTGAAAGACGGTGGCGTGTAGGCCCAGACTGCTGGGAATCTGCGCTTTTGGTCTTTCGCCATAGACTCCATAGCCAGCCCGCCCATTTATCTTGGAGCCACACGATGTCTCCGGTTTGGAAGTTAGCAGGAGTGCCATCCTCCCACTCCTTCCTACCTGGTATTTCAACTAGGTAAGTACCATTTTTTAAAAAGATACTGTACTGACATGCCGTCCTTAGGCATGAGCATGACTGGCATTTTGTGCTGCTCAGCTTTCAGGTCATTCATGTTTTTTGACTGATACCGGCTACTTCCACCGTCTAGTGCCCTCAGCATTGCCGCTCTGGCTTCCATCCCCAGATGCAAGTGGAGCGGGCACAGTGACAGCATGGCTTCTAGAGCCGCAGTGGGTGTAGAACTCATGCCACCAGTCGTAATCAAGCAGGCCAATCTTTGGACCCTGCTGAACAAGGTACTGCTCGTTATTCGGCTGGTCTTCTTGGACCATACGACATATGCATAGGCAATCATGGGTGGCACAATAGCAGTGTATATCCAGAGAGCAGCCTTAGGGCTGAGGCCCCATTTGGTGCTGACCAGACGGCAACATATAGCTAAGGCCATTCGCGCCTTTTTGGATATGTAGCTGAAATGTGAGTTCCAAAGTACTTTTATGAGTAGAAATAAGAGCTCTGATTTAGATACTAGCAATAAGATCTGCGAATGTACCTTATTTCATGCACAATAAAGTAATTCTAATTCTAACAGTAAGTTTCTGGTCAATGATAACTCCCAGATATTTGACCTCCTTGGAGAACCCTATAGGTTTGCTGAGCAAGGTGAGCTTACGAATGCCTTCCAAGTTCCTTTTCCTGGTGAACGACACCAGTGTGGTTTTGATTGCGTTGACCGACAGGCCAACTTCCCGGCACCAGTTCTCTACAAGACGCAGAGCACCTTGCATTCGGCTTGAGATGATGCCCAGGCATTTGCCAACCACCATTATCACCAAGTCGTCCGCATATCCCTGCGTTGTGAAGTGTGCGTTGTTCAGACGGTAAAGAAGTTCATCAACGACAATCGACCAATCCAGGGGAGACAGTACGCCCCCCTGTGGGCAACCTCTTGTCACTTTGACTTCTACGTGCACATCAAGGAGGGACGTTCTTACCGTCCTCGATGTTAGCATGGATTCAATCCACCTTAGGGTGGTTTCGTCCACGCCCTTGTTCTTCATACATTTGATTATGATTTTGGTTGAGGTGTTATCAAATGCACCCTCAACGTCAAGGAAGGCGCAAAAAGCAGACTCAGTGGATTTACCGCAGCGATAGGCGTGTTGTCTTCCATGCAGTGCCGGATTAACCCATAAGCAAATTAAGCAATTGCTTAGGGCATCACGTCTTGGGGGGCATCAGAACCAGCATCAAAATTAGTAAACTAGTATTTGCTAGCACATGAACGGCAAGGCTAGTTAGGCCAAACTTACCTAACAGTATATATAGTGCTAACGGTACGCTAAATTAACCTGCAAATGGTGATAAGGGCATGAAAATCGGAACGATTGATTTTATTTCCTTTTTACGTGCTACGGGTCAAATTGATTCGTATGGCCTAAAGATCAATCGTTCCGATTTTCATGCCTTTAACACCATTTGCAGGTTTTAACTGAATTTAGGGGTGTACCGCTAGCAGTTTTTGAAGTTGGAACAAAATCATAGAAACCACATTTAAGTAATTAACCACAGTGATTTTTGAAACATTCTAACTGGTCAAAATTTTCCAAAAGTTACTAAAAAGTGAAATAACTGTCTTGGTATTCCTGGAAAATGCAAACAAGTGTGCATTATTATACGTTTTCAGTTTTCAGTTTTCAGTTTTCAGTACACTACTTACCCCTATGCCAAAATTGAAATAGTTAAATTGGATAATTGTTTTCATGAGCAAAATTCAAAAAATTATAACTTAACTGCGAAACTAGATTTTCGGGAAATATTTTTTGATTATTACTTTGTTTTTTTTAATTTTTTTTATTTTAGCATTTTACAATGCTCGTTTTTTCTTAACTAAAGATAGAAAAACTAGAAAAATCAAAATTTCGGACGTTGAAGAAATCAGGCAGGATTCAAACCCGCGTCTTTCACAATCCGGGTGGCTGCTCTAACCACTGAGCTACCCGAAATCTTACTGGTCTGAACGAATCTTTCCAGTCTATGCTTACGTTGCAAGACTTGCAAGCCAACGTCATTTCATCAATGTTAAGGCAAGTACCTTCAAACATCCGAAATAAATATTTTTCAAATATTTGAACTTATAATAAATAAACTATTCGGTTATGAAAAATATGCTATTTGATCATTTTTTTTTCATATTTTTTGTATGACTTGTAAATCTTGAACGAAATACTGAACGCGCGTACACGTTCTTATTGCGGCGTGTTCGCTCAAACCGGTAGTCAAAGCGCGTCAAAGTTCGTAAAAAAAAATTTAAACCACTGACACTGGGCCGCTATGTTGAGTCAAGTATGCTTAAAAACTTTTCGAGCATTAAAGTCGCGAAAAATTATTATGTATTTTTTCACAAATAAATAAACGCTTAGTTTTTTGGACTTTTCTACTTATGGATAGGGGGCCCCACAGCCGTGGATTGCTTAGGGCATCAAGTAGTCTTAATCCGGCTCTGCTTCCATGCAGAGGATTTATTTAGGTACCTTTAGGAAGCTCACTCTGATGTAAAGGTTTAATACCGTTTCCATCGTCTTCAAAAGGATAGATGTTACACTGATTAGCCTGTAGGATTTAGGTTGGGACTTGTCCTTGTCGCCAGCCTTAGGTATGAAAACCACCTTAACCTTGGTCTAATCAGTAGGTAGAAAACCATGTGCAAAGCTTGCTCTAAATATTTTAACGATAAATGGTAGAAGAGCCTCGATGGCCTTCTGCATTAGTGCTGGGAAGATACCATCAAGGCCTCCCGATTTAAAGTGCTTGAAGCTGTTGATGGCCCATTTGACCTGGCTGGGTCTGAAGATTATGATGCCCTTCTCCAGTCTTCCGGCCTTGGCCTAGGTCTCTTTGGAATCCTAGGAGGTGGGTGGTTGTCAGTAATCGGTATGGAGCCCGGGAAGTGTACCTACTTGGGCAAGTAGTGATTCATCTGCCGAGTTTGTAAACGTCCCATCGGGTTACCTAAGTAGTCCCAGATGTGACGTAGGTGCTTAGAAAGCACTTTGTGGATTCTAGCTGCATGTGAGGCGCTATTTACCTCCTCACAGAACTTCCTCCACGATTGTCGATTTACTCTCCTTAGCTCTCGGTAATGACATAATCCGTGAGAGCCTTGGAGTAATCTTCCCACTCTTTAGTTCGCTTAGCAATGTTAATACCTCGGTTTTAGTCTTACAACTGTGACTAAAATTACTACTGAAGCCTACGGCAGGAGCAGCTTAGAACAAAACAAGCCTTCTACACCTAAATAAAGGCCAGCCTCGTGATGTGACAAAATTTGACGATTTTGACACTGACGCCTGAAGTAGACTTCAGATACAATTTATTTAGCCAAGTTCTGAAACCAAGCCCTGCCGAAAACGGATGGGATTATAGCGAATGGCTATTTTAAGTCCTGCCTACCCGTCTGAGCAATGGGCGTAAATTAATGTACGTAATATTAAGGTAAAAATACAAATACCTCGAAATGGTTTTCGATTTAGGACATGTTTCTTTTTTTTCCCATAACCAATTCGTGGTCAAAAATCTTCTTTGGCCAAAGTTTTGAAAATAATTAGCTTTTCATATAAAAATTATTTATATTGTTTTCATATAATTAATTAATTATACTGTTTATTTAACATATTACACCTTAAAACATACTATGAAGAGTTTTCTTAATCAGATTTACTCATCATAGCATTTATTTCTACCGATTAATTATAAAAAATAGGTAGTACTCAGTAAGCGTAATAAAAATTGTCATTGCAAAAGTGTTTACTTTTTTAATTAGCTTGTTGATAACATCGATTGAAATCGCACGTCAAGTTGGATAAAACACGATGTTCCAAAACATGAAAAAAGGTTTTAGAAAAACAAACGTCACCTTTTGTTTTGTCATGTCACTGTCATTAATTTCATTTGTCATTTCAAAAAAGTCAAACCCATCTCGTATTTTTTAATTCATTTGTGGCGTCTCTTTGACCTTAATAATATTAGACAATTGCAGTTGTAACGACTCAACAATTTATTTGAGGGCGTAGCAATTTATCAAAATAGGCTATTGTGGTAAAAAATGGCTGCGGTAGCATTCAAAGTAAAAAGCAAGAATGGCCAGCAAGTATTGAAAGATTTGACCTCTGATAGTACAGTTGGTGAACTGAAAGGGTTTCTGGCTAGCATATCAGATGTTAGTTTTGAGAAGATTTGTGTGTTGTGTGGTTACCCGCCAAAACCGTTGGACATAAGTGATGACAATAAGAAAATTAGTGAAATTGGACTCAAGACTGGTGAGACGCTCATTGTAGAAGAAAAAGCTGTTGCGCCACCTCAGCCTAGTAAGCCCGTTGAGAAACCAGTGGACGAAAAGCCTGTGGAGAATGGCGTGACGTCGCACGACACATTAGAGTCTTGCAGACCTGGCATTTTGATGAAGAAAGTGGTCCCTTCAGATAACTCTTGTTTATTCACAAGCATAGGTACTGACCTTAAGTTATTTTCATTCGTAATTTTTCTTATTGTGAAACTACTCTTAACTAACAACAAACTCACTCAACCCTTAAAGATTAACACTGACTTACTGTCTCTGAACAGCCCCCCAGCCCATAGTCTTAAACGATAATAACTACCCTAAGTAATCAGTACATTAGTGATTGCCATTCAAATATTCTTCTTGCTATAGTCATAAAGATAATGAAGATAAAGTCATAAAGATCTGTCCAACTTAAAAAATGTTGTTTCAACAATTTTCATTACTTACACCATTAAATAAATAAATAAATATCCCTGGACATTATTCCACACAGCGCCATCTAGCCCCAAAGTAAGCTAATTAAAGCTTGTGTTATGGGATACTAGACAACGGATAAACATACTTAAATACATTTTCTTTTGTAAATACATACTTATTATACATAGGAGACACCCAGACCAGTACAAACAGACATGTTCATGCACACAAATGTTTGTACTGTGCGGGGATCGAACCCGCGACCTCTGGTGTAGTAGCCAACTTCTTGACCATTACACCAAGTATTGTAGATTGCTGCCACATAACAAATACAACTGACTAACATTTCAAGTTTAACACAGCAATCCAGTTATAAAAATACATTTGTTTTCAATCATAGGTACCTATATAACAATTAAATCTTTAGTTTTTTGTATAGAAAAAAGAATCTGCATTGTAGTTTCAATGTCACCTCATAGTCTTTATTTATTGACTTTGAGCTACAGTGGATCCCTTAAGAGTCAATAACCTACCTACTTAATTAAAACAGTAAATGGCTGGTTTTGCAGTCATAAATGATTTTATATATCTCATTTAAATGATGTGGTCATAAGTAATTGCGCGTCGCGGCGTCAGTAAAGCAACATAGCTCACCCGCGTTTGTCCAACTTGATATACATATACTATTATTTTTCCCATTGCTGAATGTTTTGTTTAATCATAATAAATTATAGCCCGACTCCCTGATAATGAAGCTTCATGTTGGTGAAAGAATTTTTTAAATCGGTCCATTAGTTTCAGAGCCTATTTAATACAAACAAATAATTAAATCTTTTCTCTTTATAACTTAGCATAGCATAGCATTTTACATTCACTCAGGCCCGTATTCTAAAACAAAATCTGTACTTGAGTATAGACCTGAGTGTAGTTTCTGTAGGAGCTGACGTTTCGAAATCTCTACTCAAGCACTGATTGAGTACGATTCTAGAATACGGACCTCAATGTAAAACTCTTTATAATGTTGTTCATTCGTATAAAAAACTTCTTTTGAGTTGAGAGGTAATTTTTTGTCTTTGGTGATAATTTGTTTTTATTTCTTTCCTTCATGTGCCAATAAAAAATGCTCAGTCCCTTGAAATTTTGATTTAAAGAGTTCACAATTATTTATAAATCTTATTTTAGAACTGTTCATAATTACTATTAATTTACATCCACAAACAGTATCATTATGCCAAAACCCTATCAATTGAATTATGATTGATTTAATTTTTCAGGATTTGTATTAAATGGTAATGTAGACACAACAGTACACTCGCTGATGCGACAGATCATAGCGATGGAAGTGGCCAGTGACCTGGACACATACAATGAAGCTGTGCTCGGTAAACCAAACGCTGAGTACTGCACTTGGATACAGCAGCCAAGTTCATGGGGAGGAGCTATTGAGGTGACTTAACACTTGTAAAGCAAAATTTCAAGTATCCTTCTGAACGGTAGATAATGTTTTACATGTCATCATCATCATCAGCCTATCATAGTACAATGCTGGACATGGGCCTTCCCAAATGCGCGCCATCGCGCCCTATCCTCAACTTGACGCATCCAGTTTCTGCCAGCAACCTTTCGCAAGTCATCACCCCACCTGGCCGGAGGGCGTCCAACACTACGTTGGCCGATACGCGGCGGGTTTTGCATGTGGTGCATACAAATAAAATCAATTGCACTTGCTTCAGTCCAATATTCTGCATATGAATGAGTATTATTCTACAACATTACTTCACAAAATTCTGTACATATTCTATTATTGTGAACCTTAGTGTAGTTTTCTATGAAATAATGTTATGAAATCTCAAGTATTTTCAAGAATAGATAAATGGTGGAGTAATATTCCAGTATATGGGCATTAAACGCTTGAATTAAAGATAAGATTACTAAACAATGTAAAACAATATTGTACTATTTCTGAATTTACTGCTATGTCTCAACTTCAAAAAATGCAGTCATTCTGTTGCTTTGTTCCTGTCTGTTAAATTGTAAGATCATGATGACCCTGACAGGGCAATAAAGGGATTGCATAGTGCAGGTTGTGGGTTCAATCCCATGTGAGACAAATATTTATGTGACAAATGAAATGAGTTGATGAATAAAAAGTGTATGAAAAATATGTACATCTATGATTTAAATCTTGCTTAGTTTTGTTTATTTCTTTATTTTCAGGTGGCCATCCTCTCTCGATTCTATGGTTTAGAAATGGCAGTGGTAGATACCCTTAATGCAATTATAAATAGGTTTGGAGAAGACAAGAACTATGGACAGAGAGTTTTCCTATTATTTGATGGAGTTCACTATGATCCGTTATATCTAGAACAGTCTGATGTAAGAAAATTGTATACTACTATTATTTGATTTATGATCAACCACTCAACCAGATAGTGTTTAATTTAATAATTATTAACGAGCTGCCCATACAGACTTTGTTCTGTCAAATGTTTGACCGCTGGTGTCCATTTTGCCTGCTTTTCTCCGACTTGATTTACATTTACTATTATTTTTTACAGAATTTTTTGTTCAATCATAATAAAGTATAGCCTATAACACTCCTTAATAATTTATTTTCTATTAGTGAAAGAATGTTCACAATCGGATCATTAGTTTTGGAGCCTATTCAATGCAAACAAACAAACAATCAAATCTTTCCTCATTATAATATTCATATAAATGTTTAATACATTTCAGATAATCAACATTTTGTAAATAAAAGAGGCTTCAGTTAAATTGTAAAGACTGCAAGTGATGTTGATGCTACTTTTATTTCCAGGGTGGAATTCAAACAGTATTCCCAGCTGAAGACTTGGATATATACCTAGAAGCGGAGCAGCTAGCTTACGAAGCGAAATCCTCACGACAATTCACTGATCTAAACAAATTCTCCCTTAAATGTATGGTCTGTCAAAAATTCCTCACCGGACAGGTCGAAGCACAGAAACATGCGAAGGAAACCATGCACACATCCTTTGGGGAAATCTAGCAGAGGGTAGACTTGAATGTTTATGTTTATTTAGTTCGGTTATTTACAGTTGTGTCCTCTTTTCTTCTATGTTTGACATCATACCCCAAAAGTTTTTACCACCCTGCTTTATTTTATTATCAACCCCGGATCTGCTTCGAAAAATCTGGAACAGCCCGCACCAGACCCTAGACTTGGCATAACTTGGCATTGAGTGCAATAACTACTTTGTTTTGTTATTATATTTTAAATAATTTATGTTAACATATTTTTTAATGTTGTCTGGCAATTGCCGCAATACTGCGAGATATACAACAGACTTCTAGTTCTCGGGTAAAGATTTTGGCTCTTGACTCTGGCTCATACAGCAAGCAAGAAATATGGGAGTAGAATTGTACAAAGACCTTAACAAACCCAGAGGTACGTCTTCCACGAGTTGCCACTTTAAATTTACATTATCGTTGGGTAAAAAAATGTTTTTTTTAATTTTAAGTGGCAACTCGTGAAAGACGTAAAGCAATAAAACTTTCGAAAATTAAGAATTATAACTTTCGAAAAAATTACAGGAGTTACAATTTTAATATAGTTATTATGTTAATTACCAATACAGTGGTTAGTGTCTTTATAGTTCCCGCCATCTAGAATCAAAGCTGGCCAGAACCGCTGAATTTTAGGCCAAATTGTAGATATAAAGACCCTTCGTACTGCACCCGTGCACAAAATCATCCTAGCGTTATTTGTACCTGTCGCGATCTCTTTCGGTCTCGGATAATCGGAACTGCAGAACGCAAAACTCTGATAGGGCGAAACTATTGTGTTAATAATTAATTATATTTAAGATAGACTAACATCATTCAACCCTATAAGGAACCATTATTTTAACTCGTGAATAAATTTGAGATGTTAACTTTTCAATTATTAAATAACTGCACTGCCGTTAAGGTGAAAATACACACACATGCCTGTGGTGGGCGTGCCAGTAGCAGGCAAGTCGCAGGAACACCAATCAAGGCATAGCTGGCATGCCCGCTAATAGCATGTATATTTTTCTTCTATACCGGCTGATTATTTATAAAGGGAAAATTATATGGCATACTAGGAAGTAAACGTGAAATTAGATTTTTGCGATTAACTTGAATTTTGAGGTTTTCATAAATAAAAGAATAGCTGTTGTAGATTGTATGAAAACCCAAATTCTAATTTAATATTGAAGTGTCTGCATCATTTTCTTTACTTTATTAACAATCACCCGGTTTTATAACAATTCGAAGGATTGACTGAATTTTTGTGTAATAAGTTCGAAATGAAAAATGATTTTTCACTGGTATTTTCGGTAACAATAAACAGTTCCTATGGAAGAATGTTAGCGAATACCTCAACTTTACTATAGATTAGATAGGTATTAATTCTACTATTGTACGATAGGTCTTTAAGTACGATTTAGAGAGCACAGTGCGCTAAAAAGTGAAGTGAAAAAGCGCGGAGCTAATAAGATTACAATAAAGAGCCTGTCCAGATGAGGCTTTTATAGCGCGTTTTGATGCACGATATTGGTTACACAGCTGCTTAAACAACGTGTTAATGAAAGAGCGCAAAACCTGAAATTAGTTTGTTCAGAATCGGAGAGTAGAATCGATTCCACTAATGAAAATAGGGGTCAAATTATAACCAAAAAAATATTATAATTGCGCCGTGTTTAATCATTACTTAACTCTATTATTGCCGTATTGCGGCAGGCGGTACGCGAAGCGGCAACGTCGCACTAGATCGCGCGTAATTATCATAGACTTAGGTAGAATAATACTAGAATTTGCAACAAACACAAGGAAATAAAAAAGCTAATATGTTTGGAAATAATCCGCGAAAATTAAATTTTAGCATATTTTATATCGAGGGACTAAACGAAGCCATAATATACCAGAGCGAGGGATGCAATGAAACCGAGGGAGGAACTCGAGGTGCAAACTGTACTTTTCACTTTGAGTGCTAGAAAAATAGTCAATTTAATACAAAAACATTTAAAACCGAACAAATTTACACTCGACTTAAATTCTGTAATTTTCGAGGTCTGTTTTTTCCAACCAGTCACAGATTAACAATTTAAAACTCATGGCGCCACCTTCATTGCGGACAAACCATGGAATTAAAACTCAACATTTTCGCAATGATTAAGGTCCACACTCCACAGATAATAGTAGGTATATTTACTGGCTGTTTGAGTTTGTCTGTCACATGAAGGTAATTAAAATACGAATAACTTTTATAATAACGCTATATTGGCGTACTTTTAGAGCATATGAAGTAAAAAATAATTTACATGATTCTTTTTAAACAAAATAAGTTGGGTTTTCTGAGGTTTTGCGCTTTTTCATTAACACGTTGTATAAAGTAGCTTAGTTCTCAGCGATCGGTGTTTAACAAAACGCACGTGTTATACGTCATCTGAACAGAGTCTAAGGGGGCGTATTGACGATTCGTTTTATCCTACTCATCGCTTAAAGTTCTCTTTCCCACTGGGCGTATGTGTTTCTGCTTAAGATCGTTTTGTACGCGGTTAAGTACCTGCGATATTAGAACATGTTCGAGTAAACCAACTGAGGTCAATCTGTAGTAATATAGTTTCTACCAAGTGGTCCT
The DNA here is from genome assembly GCA_947369235.1 of Udea olivalis. Taxonomy (NCBI): domain Eukaryota; kingdom Metazoa; phylum Arthropoda; class Insecta; order Lepidoptera; family Crambidae; genus Udea; species Udea olivalis. Next base: position 18,674,263 of record OX376347.1, read on the forward strand.
TCAATCACGAGCTTGAAAGCATTAAAATACTTAAACCGGAGATACTAACGTAATAATCATAGCACTGTGTGCATCGTTTCTTGTAAATCGTACTTATGTCTTATTATTTATTCCAATAAATTCACTTGAAAATAAATATTCACTTCATTGATTTGTTTCAATATAATTGTTATTGTTAAATATACTTCTTTAAATTTTAAAATAATCTTGCCACAATAAATGCCTAAAATATCTTGTTTGTTGGATGTCCCATTTAAAAAAACCGCTATAACTAAAAACCCCACTATGCAATTTCAAGTTAAGAGTGTGTAACTAGACTTTTTGAAATCTTGCTTTCTTTGTGCTTAACCCTAATGAAAAACTTTACATAATCTCAGATGGTTTGGCTTTTCCTTGGTCTTGGTGGTCTTTCCTATAAAACTCTAAACTATTTTTTTTAAGTCTCAGTTGCTTTACTTCCCTTTTTTTTAAGGCCTGCGCAGACGACGGATTATCCGGGGCGTAATTTTTTGTCTGTCAAAATAGATCCCTCAGAAACTGTGTCGAGCAACGCACACATACGACTAGAAGTACGCCAAACCAAAAATCTGCTGAAACGCCGCGGACGCCCGCGGAGCGTAGCGGATTGAAGTACGCGGGCATCCGCGAAAAAAATAGAACGTAAGAACTATAAGCGGTCAACGCACACGGCGCACCTTAGACCGCGTTAATAATTGATTCGAAATAAAGGGATGGACCCAGCATTCTCTTTTAAAACGTCTTCTCTTTTTCTTAAACTTCATGTGAATTACAGCACAACGGAATCTCAGAATATTTAAATACTCTCGGACAACAAATAATCGCACTCCGTGTGCGTTGAGTTCGCGGTAAATCCGCGGCGGACTTTTTATTCGCGGCTTTTTTCTCCGCCGCGGCGAAAAGTCCGTCGTCTGTGTAGGCCTTTATGCTGACGGTTTGCCAACGGTTGTTTCTCTCAAAAGCTATCATAATAAATCCAAAATGGCGCCGTTACTGATACCATCCATGACGCGGACGTTGCGCTGAGCACGCTTCAATGATAATAATCAATTTGCATAAAGTGGCAAATTTAGATTGGCTTATGAAATGTAAAAATAACATTAACTCAGTTGCATAATTTCCCTGTTGTATATGGGGTTTGAACATTTTTGTATGGAGGCTGGCATAGCTACCTTCCGCCATTTTGTTTTTTTAAAGGTTCCGCGCACAGTTAGAGTAGTATCTATGGATAGAGGAGACATAAACGAACAAAAAATGTATTGGAATATGGTACCCTAAAATGCCACGTTTCCGAGTTATTTGAAGGTAAAGATCGATATGAAAAAAGTGATTTTAATTAAAAATCTACTAATTATGTGGCTTTCCATGTCAACAAAACAGATTCAGAACATTTATACCGTTGGTTATGTGTATTATCGGATTTATATGAAGTGTACATTTAAAAGTGCCTAAAATAACAAAGTTAATGTGGATTTTACATGTTTTTGGTAAAAAATCTACAAAAAAGTTGCATATTAAAACAAATATACTTTATTGTGTATACAACACAACAAACAAACAAATACAGCCTTATACGTCCCACTGCTGGGCACAGGCCTCACCTCAACTATGAGGTGGTACGAGCCATACTCCAACACGCGGGCTCAGTGCGGATTGTTGGAGATAAGGAATATTATATAGTAGTATATCTAGTATAATAGTATATCTATAGTATTGTATATAAGGAAAATACAATTTCACTTGTGGCAGCATAGGATAGCAATTGGTGACCTTATCGCTTCGAGTGATTTCTTCCAGACGACGTTATGATGTGGAGACATTGCGGAAGGAGATATCAAACTAAAACTCAAATATCTTTATTTAAATAGACGTAATCAGTACTTTTAAAAAGTCAAAAAATAGACTAATATAACAAATACTATAATAATATGAATATATAAAATAACAGTATACAAACATAATGCGACTACCACCGCGTCGGAGAAGTTGATTCTTACTGAGAAGACCCGGCGAGAAACTCAGTAGTTACTCTTTTAAACTTATTGTGGTTTTACAATGCGAGTTAGTAGGGTACAATTTGTTAGTTGATAAAAAAAACTACCTAAATTCTAACATTAAAAAATATCTAATATCTATTCAAATATCCTAATGTCTGATGATTGTTAGCAAAAAAACGCAAAAAGCTAAGCTTTTGTAGTATGTTAGTAGATTTTCAATGAATATCATCTTTTTCAAATTAATCTTTACTTTCAAATAACTTTGAAACGTGACACTTTAGGGTACCATATTACTCGAAATTTTTTGTTTGTTTATGTGTCTTCTATGCATGTATACCAACCACTATTATCATGCGCGGAAATATCGAGAAAAAAAACAAAAGGGCGGCCGGTGATGTATGCCACATGTTCAAACCCCTTTAATTTTTGATTAGAGATACTAATATATAAATATAACATAATATCTAAAACAGGATAATACAAAGCTTAGAGAAAAGATGTGAAAATACGAAGGGCGTATGAATTTATTTTTATATTAAATGAAATGAAACATTTGTTTATTTATAACGCATTAAGATGAAACAGATATCGTGATTACCTATCTACTTTGTGTTTGTAAGTTCACATGAAAACTTTTCAACGTTTTTTAAATTTACATAAAATTATAACTTTTATAGTTGACTAAGTCTCGTTTCCTATTTTATTTTTTTAAAGGAGGACACAACTGCAAAAATATGATAGCATTATTTTAGATAATTTCAAATAAATGATACACCTTCCATCATTGTTTTTTAAAAGGTGGAACACCTACAGGGAACAGACTAAGTCTGTTCCCTGTAGGTGTTTTTGCCATTTTTTTCCATTTGAAATTACTAGGGGCGCTGTACCGAAATTCCATACGCGGACGCTAAGGCCCTGTTCAGATGTACGCGCGCTCGACGCGCGTTTCGTTATATATCGATTGCTGAGAAGTGAGCTAGTTTATTGATTATGCATCATAACAATCGATGCACAACGAAACGCGCGTCGATCGCGCGTACAGCTGAACATGGCCTTAAGGTCACAGCACAAAATCACGGCGCGGCGCGCTGAGCACCCGCGGTCCGCTTTTTCATATTGACATTGTAATAGTACATTATGATTTAGGTGCGGTAAGTTGAAAATTACAGCCGAGGCGATATTGGCTGTAATTATCAAAACGCACGTATGCCATACGACGTTTTACAACATATTTGCGAGGAAATAAATAAAACTCGGACTTTCATAATCAAATAAATCTTTAATCACTTGTTAAAGCATTTATAATTTTTTTTTACTTGTTCGTTCACAAATTAGCGGTGCGCGCGCATCAGCGCTTTTTTTTAAGGCAAAGGCATACAAAACAGCCAGTATCTATTACTAATAAAGTAAATTAAAATTTTTGTGTTTTTGTTACAGATAAATGGTTGTAATTTATCGTCAAAATTAATTAAATGAAAGAATTAAATGTTTATTAACTTATTATATTTTATCTCCCAAAGGTAATTTTATTCATAAAAGGTTTACCTCTTTTCTGACATAAAAACTCTTTGCTAAAATTTAAAAAAGTACCGTTCGTTTTAGACGCAGCATCTTGATAAACCGTGCGTTATACCTTATTAAAAAAACTCGTGCGTTTTACATTACCTTATCGCACAAGCGCGTAATGAGATACAATACGATATTGAAATTGGTGAAATAAGAGACCCTTTACGAGCAAATATGTTATAAAATATATTATAGTACATACAATTCAATGCTCTAATTTGAATGGCAAGTCAATTGCCGGGTTGGAGCGGTGCCGGGATAGTGTGTTATGACCATAACGGCTGTCATTGGTGTAAACTCATGGTAGACATACTGCTCTGGTATTTATTTAGATTGCGTACCTTCTGTAATGCCAATAGAACTGAAATTGACAACTGTACTTGCGAGGGCTTCCTAATTTTGATTGCCGTTTATGAATATCACAGAATTTATTATTATAGGATTTATAGGTAGGGATTCTCTGTATGAAATTAAAACTACTATCACATCGTGTAAGTAAATTCTTGAAAACTTTTTTAATTTATTTTAGTCTGTTCATAACCTTATAAAACTTTAATTTCGTTTGTATCACCCTAAGTTGGTTTTGATGTAACAATTTTATTATTTATTATGATCTGTTTTGTGTACATAAATCGCTCAATGTATAATAAAACCATGAAAGTAGTGATGTTTACACATTACATTACTTTTACCGCACATTTAATGTTAAATAAACTTTAATGGGCTTTAGTTTTATATTTTGTTTTATTTCTCAAATATCTCATGCGTCATTTTTACAGACAACATCATTACGGCGATACTTATCATCACGTAAAGACCTGGCGACGAGCTTTTCTCCGCGGCGGAGAAACAAGTCCGCTCCGCGAATTAAAAGTCTGCTGCGGATTTACCGCGGACTCAACGCATACGGTGTGCGATCTATTTTTTTTTTGCGGACACCCGCGTCTTTAATCCGCTACGCTCGGTGGGCGTCCGTGATGTTTCGGCGTACTTTTAGTCGTCCGTGTGCGTTGCTCGATACAGTTTGTAAAAGCCTGCGCAGACGAGGGATTCCCTTGTCTGCGCAGCCCTAACTCGTAGCACATGTGTATCGGCAGAAAAATAAGAAGCATTTTCCACAACATTGTCGATTTGTACAGCAGTTTGAAGTCAACGAGTTTTCATGTGTGGCGGTGTGGTGACTTTTAACTGGTAGTACGTAGGTCACACTTTAAGTTTTTCGTGACTAAAAAAACAACATGTTAAAACCAAAATATGATGTTTATTGCTTTTGAAAATACTCTCCTTTACATTTAAAAAAACTTTTCATGCGATCGAACCATTTTTTAAAACAGGAGTACCACAGATCTGAAGGCTGTTTTCTACGTGCTGATTGAACGCCATCACCACTAAATGAAGAGTTTACAGAAGGACCGCTCTCGCCTTTTTCTATCAACTTGCCTGATCGCCTAGGGTTGCTACTCGCTACTATATTCGCCAGATAAGCGCGATTTGACAGAAACCGCAAAAAATAAAATACAACAAGTGAAAAATACCTACCTACCTAGTAGGCTGTAGATAACACCATCAGCCACCGCTTCGGCGGTCACCTGTCGGCGGCGCGGATGTAGCAGCCGCGCGTGCCAATAAAAGAATATACCAAAAATACTGGTGTTTTACCAATGCATGATTAGATAAGTTACGGAAAAAGTAAAAGTCCATTTGTATTTACTGGATTTGAATGTGTTACGAAATATAATGGTTTACCTACCTATATACTTACCTACTTATAATACTTGTACATAGTACTACTAACTCGCAAACGTTATCTGAGTTTTACTTACCTTTCAACATCATTTGGTAACTTAAAAAACGTATAATCACAATTTCGTGTGGTGTTCATAAAGCCAAATACACTGCAACAGAAATATCTGCGCGAAACCATTTTTGATCATTGAACTATAATGTAAGTAGGTATCTGACGGCGGACAAATAACTCAATGTTTTTGACAGTGCGACTGACCGCGACTCTGAAACTATCTGACTTCGCCTTTAAAATCACGTCTCTGTATGCGTGTGTCGTGGTGTTCTTACTTGGAGCATTTGTTCTAAGCGGGCTATCTGTCAGAGCGCCGCGCATGTCTAATTTGTGCTATCACTGCCTCTTCGGCTGCCTCTCATCAAATCTTTGACACAGGGTGCTAAGTCGGGGTTATGCGCAGGATGGGCGACGAGTTGTACTTTATCAGAAGCTAAAAATAACTTTGTTTTGTTGGCCGTGTGTGAAGAAGCGTTGTCATGATGTAGGAGAACGGGGCTTTCGGGGTCGTCTTTCGCGAACTTTTTCTAACACCCTGGGTAAACAAATGGTAGAATGCCAATCGGCATTAACACTCTTTTGATCTTCAAGTGGAATTGTACAGATGGGACCCGTAGCTGAGAAAAAAACGCGATCATTTTTTTACCAACGTTTGTCGCCTGCCTCACTTTGTGACAATGTCATAAACAGCAATAGAATGTTCGTGGTCGTACTTCAGTAGCATCTGTGAGCACCATTCCACGCGAGCCCGCTTCTGCTCCGCTGTCAGTTCATGAGGGATCCAACGACAACAAAGTTTCCGATCTTTCAATTCTTCGTGTAAAATTTTCTGAATTTGTCTCATACCAATCCCCAATAGTCCTCAAATTGTCTCATAGGTAATCCGCGGGTTTTCTTCAATTATCCGCTTAACAGTAGCCACATTATTTTCGTTGACGGCAGTGGAAGGCCGCCCTTCACGAAATTCGACCTCTCAAATTCAGCAAACCATCGCCTCACGGTGCTCAAACAAGGTGCTTCTCTCCCAAAAGCATTTTGAAGACGAGCGGCACAGTCTTACGGAGAGAGAACAAACAAAGTTGAAAAGAGTAACTATCGAGTTTCTTGCCGGAGTCTTCTCGATAAGAAGCAACGTCCGAACCGGTGGTAGATTCACATTATGTATATTCACGACGTGTACACTAATATTGTACTATTTTATTTACGTTTATTATTATTATTTCTGTATACTTTTTTTGACATGTCATAAGTGCTTTGTACAAGCTTAAATGAATAAATGATTTTTTACTTACTTACTTACTTACTAGAGAACTTTTAAAATCATAAAAAATCATCGCTCTAAAATCTTTTCGACTTAATTCCATTTTCGTTGCGTACGTAGAATTTTGATGTGTGATAAAAAACAATTGACAAATGATTTCCCGCCAATTGTTTTTTTTATTACTAAGAAGGTTGCAACGTTTAAAAAAATATAACATTCGAAATTCAAATAGTTCCGATTAGCTAGAAGTGCACAACTTTTAGTGTGCCCCATGTACCTATGCCTAGTGCGAGTTTGGCTCTTTCAGACTCATCGAGTAAGTTAACGCGAATTTGTATGGCATTAATTAGGGGTGGCGCCTCTGGTGGCACGTTTACGCAACCGTTTTTATTCTATAGAAATTCACCTCGACTTTCTCGGTGCGTCTGATCGAAAGAACCCGCAATGGGCAATCAGATGATTAAGTTGCTATAAATGAAAGATCTCGAAGTTTTATTCGATTTATTTTTAACACAAAAATGTACAATATCAATAAATATAGTAGTCACATCAATTTACTATCACTTGTCTTTACATACTCCTATGATTCACTTTTTACAATGTTGTTTGACAACATCATAGCTTACATTTATATTTATAGATTACCTACATGAAAGATTATAGTGATTAGGGATTGTGCACTTTGAATTGGGCCATCCATAGGTGAAGTTTTGCAAAGCATTTGTGAAGTTTTGCAAAGCATTCGTCATGTTTTGTTCATTACATCCATTTTTGCAATAATTTAAGCTCAATTTTTAAAATACTGTTAGTAAAACATTAACAGTGCGTAATAGAATAGTAGGAAGTTACATAGCTGTAATTAAATTAGTTTTTAATATAGGAAGATACTACTTATAAATTAATATTTTATTTGATATGGAAATAATAAATTCGCGTCGTAGGTACATCTTATTTATTTTTTTATTGTAAGGAAAATACTTCGTTTGTCAAATTTTATTCAAGTTGTCGTTCCGAGAGCCAAAATACAATAGTTAAGTATAATAATATGTTATTACTTAAATAGGAGATACAGGCAAGTTATAGTTATAAAAAAGGATGTAAGTACGAGTAAGTTATAATTCCTAATTAAATGACATTTAAATGCATTCGAATTATTAAACTGTCCGACAAAAACAATGTTGACTCGTATCATGAATATTACAGTTTAAGAGACACTGGAATAACTACGCAAACAAAATAAGAAAGGGTCTGATTTGAATTTAGCTATGAAGGATCACTTTGTTTTTATTGCTCCTTTATCTTTTTTAAACCGCAAAAAGTTGTAAGTATATAAGATTTAATGTGCATGACAACTCCCATAAACAAAGTATGTGAAATTTGCTAGGGTTATCAACACAGCTAAAGTTGATTTTTGCTATATTGAAAAACTACATCACTAAGTTATTCTCAAGTGGAACAGGGATTTTTATATAGGCGCCTGCAATAATATTTATGAGCCGATACTAACAAATAAATCAATAAGGTTATTTCTAAAATTTATATGGTGGTATTCTATTTACTATACTTATTTTTATATAATTTCTGCTTGTATTTTATTTAATTACAAACGAAAAATATAATAGGTATATTGATAAAAAACGAATTGTGATAGTCTAGTGTTATTTTTTATATCATTTTGTAAGCGTATACACAGCTTAACGAGACTTATATTATAACCTAAAGCGAATCTATGGACGTGCCCAAGAAAATATTATAATTTACCGATTAGTTAATTTTTCTAACTAGTAAGTTCTAAAAATACATAAATAATGTATCCTCCAAATGTTTAACATCAGGTAGTTAGTTTTGTACAATGACTTAAGGTCAGTATACCTATATCAAAAGATACGTGTATCTCTTATGAAGATAAATCGTATTACAATAAATGTTCACTGGCAGATAAATAGAAGCATTGTCAGGGCTGCAGCTAGGTAAGTAACCAGTTTTATAAATTGTGGCTTCTAATTCCAAACACACATAAATATTATTTTGTGATTTAAATTCTTTTAGGTATGTACTCAAGGAAACACTGTTTCTTTTAGGAAACAATGTACATCAATAAGCAACCTAATCCAACACCATTACCACACCATTTTAAGTGATTGCTTTTCACATAACATACCTTTTAAAATATCTGTCATTCTAGTTCCTAGCTACAACCCTAAATCTGAAATAATGAGGCAGTGCTGGATAAAAAAAAAAAAAAAATATAGTTGTACCGACTAAGGCGAACGCTTCCGCACAAGCGAAAAAGTTTTCAGACAGAGTGTTAGCTTACAAAGTGTTGAAAAATAGTGTGAAACATAAAAAACATGCCACGAAGCAGTTATAGATAAAGGCCTGCGCAGACGACGGACTTTTCTCCGTGGCGGAGACTTTTTTCTCACGCCGTACCGTGAATAAAAACTCCCGCGTACTTTAATCCGCTACGCTCCGTCGGCGTCCGCGGTGTTTCGGAGGACTTTTTGTACGGCGTAATTTTAATCGTCCGTGTGCGTTGCTCAATATAGTTTGTAAGGGATCTATTTTGACGGACAAAAAATTACGCCGCGGATAATCCCTCGTCTGCGCAGGCCTTGAATGGCTTTCTCGTTATATGCAACCAATTCCATCGATATGATATTGTAACAGAACTCAACAACGGGAAAAGAGGATACTTTATAGAATAAGCAGTTATGGTGTAAAATGCAGTAAGGCATTTAATTTCAGCCAGTCAACTGTTTGTCTTGTGCGGACGCAATATTAATACTAGACGGTACTTTTTAGTATCAAACACTTTAAGTCACTTTCAACTTACATTGTTAAAGTCATAAAACAAATCAACAACAAACTTCGACATAGATTTCGATTATTCGCTTAAATATAGAAATAAACAATCTAAAAATCTTATAAATAACGATGTTATATAAAATGCTGTAGGTGCGAATGGACAATAAAATACAAGTGTAATATTTTTTTAAAAGAAACTGTTAATCAAGGCAAACGAACCATTTATAGACTTCAAATAATCGATTTAAGATCTAGTCTGAACTAAATTCAGACATTTATATCGTAGTAAAAGTAAGTCAACCATTTACTAAATACTTAAATCATTTTCTTTATGACTTTTTCTTCTCGGTTACTTTCTAAAAAGTGTTATTAAATAAACAAACATCGTTTTTGAGGGACAATAATTTACACAAACAAAAATATTGCTATAGGTTTCGATATGCAAATTATTACTATTAGTAGGTCTTTTGATTCAATATTATACTTAAAAAGCTTAATTAATAGCGTTTCAAATAAATACCTACAAATCATAATTACTAGAAGTTAAGTTTTTTTAAATAAAAAAAACGTGTTTTATATTACATTGCGTGATAAAAATATCAAGTGATGGCGATATCATATTATAACTTTTGTGCCTTCCTGAGACTGTGTTCCGATTCCCGGTAATATTAATAGGTGTTATATTAAAAATAACCTTATGCAAATTTACTACACAAAAAAGACACCAAAAATGTATTGGGATTTGACATTGTCATGTCATGTCATGTGTCATCATCCCAATACATTTTTTTTACGCGAACTATAATGTAAATTTAATGTGGCAACTCGTGGTAGACGTACAGAGCATTTTATTTAAATAAATGATACTATTGCCCTTAAATCCAGAGGTTAGGAGAATAAGATCTGAGTTCGAATCATTGCCAAGGTATGTGGGATTTCGGATTATTGTTCTAGTTTTAGTTCAGTGAGTAGGTAAATATTACTATACAAATAATATTTTGTCCCTATTGATCGTTAAGAGCCTTATTCTTCATGTAGACATTGACGTGAAGAGAGCACCAAAAACATCACAAGAAAATAAATACGACATTTTAGAATTACATATTACTTTTTGCTTACTTACAATTACAATATCGACATTTCTATTGTTAGTGATTCGGAACACAACCCAAACTCACACCGTGTGACTACTGCGGCGGTTTCACAAAAGAGAATCTTGGTAGCGAGATCCCGAACTTGGTCTCGAGACCGGTGAGAACTGGTATCGCGACTTGGTACCCGCCGATGTGGTCGGACTTTATCTTCGCCTCTTCGATAGGTGTCGCTACGTGCAGCTCTGAACCGGCTGGTCGACTGAAATAATAGATTTCACATAGAATACACACATTTTTCTCGGTGTTTCTGTTTACATTTAAAAAAATTGGGTGCGCGCTCTTCAAATAAACATTCGCAATAATATTATTACATTGTTTCTGAACTTTGCTCTTTTAACAAAATGCAATTGTGTCAAAATAAACATACTACAAGCTTAACCAAACTCGTTAAGATCTGTGTCCAGTTTCGTTAGTATTTAATTTTGCTTATTTTTGTAGTTTTCCGAATAGAGGACATATAACGCACACAGTGAAAAAACATAGACAAGAATTCCATATCTATAACAAGACTTAGTATGTTTTTGTACTTACGATCCTCCAAAGTCGACGAAGAACAGACGCTGCAAGATTTCGTATGTGACTAACGTGACACCGAATTGTGGAGAGGAACGGAACACACGAGCTGAAAATATTGACACAATGAGTATTTGCAGAAACCTGGCTATCTTATTTCGGGTGGATCCCACTTTTTTCATGGATATACTCAGTGGGACCAGAGTTTTCTTCTTATTATGTCTCACTGTTATCCACTGACGACAAATGATCGCAAATGTAATTTATTATTTTCAGAAATACGATTAATTATACCTATACTGCATTATCCTAATCTGTTCATTAGGTACTGGCAGTTGACTAAGAAAATCAAAAAAACATTAGATACAAGAAATAAAATAATATTATTTCATAAAATGGAACAGATACAAAAGTCGCATGATTTTTATTTTTTTTTATTTTGACTTGTCATAAGTATTTTTCATAAGTCTATTTGAATAAAAAACATTTTTACTTTAAAAATACTTTACTTTACTCTAAAATCGCGGCGCGCAACTGTTGAAATGCTCTGTTCGTGCGCGTAGTGTGCACGCCGGATCGTGCGCGCAAGGCGTCCACACTATAGGAATTCTGTTACATTGCGACAATGTGGACGGCAAATTCTTTCATTGCTTATTACATAGCATGTTACATTTCGTTAGTCTGTACTTAAGCGCTCACGATATAGACGTTCAAATCGGCTCAAAACACACACGGTGCTGACACCGATACCAAAATCACCGATAGTGCAACACAGTAGTCAGTATCAGTGATGACATCTAACAGCGCCATTTGCCATTAGTGGGCTTTCATCAAATTGGGACGCTTTTGAGCGCGCTGAAATCAATTTGGTCTCAAGTCGGACTGCAGCCTTAACCTACTTTTTACGTGAAGTAAACTAGTGTTAGAGGTTCAGAATCAAATTTTCATCACAAAATTTACAGGGTGGCCCATTTAGATCGGTCAGTCTGGGCAAGTCTGAAACTATAAGAGATAGGAAGCGCTCGGGCTAGACTCTTAAACAGAATTTCATTGGACAAGCATTGCAGAAATGTCAAACAATACATTTTTGAACCTTATTACAAAGTCTTAGGGTTAAAAAAAAATTTTGGTGACAGTAATCTAATGCCGATCAGGTGAAATTAGATTCAAGAGTCAGGGGTCTGTTCTGAGGAACCATTTTATCGATTTTAGTGACAAGAAAATCTGCATTCATAGATTTCGATTTTTTTAATTTCCCCCTCTACTGGGGCCTAGAGTTAATATTACGTGACGGGAGTTGTACTTACCCAAAGCTCCTTTCCAGAACGCCCTGGCGCCTTCTTCTGCGTAAATCTTTCTCGTCGCGTCTATAACTCCGTTGTATGTGGTCTGGCCTGAACGGGCTACTACCTGAAAAAAAAAGAAACATTTTTTTTATTAGGGCAGGATTTTGGGACCAATATTGTTCTTGTTGTATATAAATGACATAACTGACGTTACAAAACATAAATGCATTTTATACGCGGATGACATTTCAGTTATAGTCACATCAAGTAAAAAAAAACTAATAACTCCATCATTAATCATGAAGCTGACATAAATAATACCACTGTCCAAATCAAAAATTGGTTACAAATTAATGGTTTGACAATAAATTTAGAAAAATCAGTATTTATTCAATTTAATCATTCAAAACACGCTAAATACAATTTTGAATTAAATATTGACGAAATCAAACAAGTGCCAAAAAATACAAAATTTTTAGGAGTGACTATTGACCAGGATTTGAATTGTAAACACCATATTGATAACATGTGTAACAGAGTAAATAGATTTGCTTATGCTCTTGATCAGGTAAGAAAAGTAACAGATAAAAAGAAGGCTATCATTTCTTATCAGGCTTACGTAGAATCAGTGCTGCGGTATGGTCTCATGATGTGGGGAAATAGCACAGACTGGAATAGAGCATTTATAGCCCAAAAAAGATGCATAAGAGCGATATGTAGAATTAAGCCTGGCGAATCGTGTGAGCCATCATTTAGGCATCTTGGTTTGTTATCACTACCTTCATTATATATCCTGGAGATATGCAACTTTGTAATGAGAAACAAAGATCTTTTCAAAAAAGCCAGTGACTGTCGAAACTCTAGGCAGTGTCGAAACCCACATAGATTGGTAATAAACACTGTTCCCAAATCTGACCGCTACGGTAAAAGCTGTTTAGCTATGTGCGTGAGAGTGTTTAACAAGATTGCTAACGAATTTAAAACCTTGAAGTGGAGCTTGTTTAGGAATAAACTACATAAATGGCTTAACAGCAATAATTTTTATAGTATTAAGGACTTTTTTGCCCATAAGAGATAATTTGACATAATTTTGTTGTTTATTGTACTTACTTTTAACATTTAAATCATTTAGTGAAATGACCACCAATGTCAAAAATGATTTGCTTGCTATTGTCAAATGGCAAAACATGAGGCAACTTTATAAAAAAATGTACACCTTTATACCATGTTTTTTGCAAATAAATATTTCTATTTCTATTTCTATTTTCTATTGTTTGGGAGGCGATAAATCGAGTACATTAAACTGTTTGGTGTTCTTGACCACTGCTAAGAACAGCTGTCATGATGAGTGGCTGCTGGTACAATTTTAGTTCTCATAGTTTTGAATGAAACGCGATGATCCGGCCGTAATTAGCTTGAGCGGTGGTTGTTTGTGATTTTAAGTACTAAACAATGTTTGTCATATAATAATGACAATATTAAATTGTAGGTGATTTAGAGACCCGATATCGAGTCGCTGGGACGTGAAGGGTTAAACATTGTCTCGATTTCGATTGGTCCAATTTGGGAATTTTTGATCGAAGCCATATAATAACCTTCCACCTATTCCAAATTGCAGAGTGGCGTTGCTATTAGCGTTGCAATCCAATTGAAGCACAACATTAAAATCACACAATATTCAAGAATGAATTTTTTGTAGTCATTCACAAGTTATTGTTACTATTATGAATGAAAAGTTCTAATAACATCACACCTGAAAAAGATCTACTTAAAAGTTTATCCCGGATATTTTTAAAACGAATTACTTCCTGCAGAATGTTCAGAGGCAGAAAATAGACTGCACTGTGGCTATTTTTCATAATAAATGTAAAGCACTAAATATTATATCAGTGAAAAAACTGAAAGAAAATCGCGGGTTGTTTTTTATTAAACGAAAGTTAAAATTGGATCAGCCTTTATAAACGTGCAACGAAACGTTACCTGAAGTCTGGTTTTGATGACGTCAGCGGGCGTGACGAGCGACGCGGCGGGGATGCCGGCGATGGCTCCGGCCGCCAGCAGCGTCAGCGGGTGGTTGTAGCCGTTCTCGTCCGCGAACTTGGCCTGGGGGGAACATGGGGAGAGATGAGACATATATTCTACAGTGGAATTCTTGAAAAAGGATTTCACTGTAGCCTAGAACGACATTTGAAATTGTTTATTTATAGTTTGTGTATCTTTACTTGACATTGTTTATTTTTCTTTTGACTTAATATTGATGACATCTTATTTTATATTCTATTTTGTGATTGCCTCGACATTTTATTTATTTGGGGACTTTTTGTGTTAGTTTTCCATATTTTGTTATATTTCATTCCATTTTATTATCTTTATCATTTCAGCCGAACGACGCCCACTGCTGGGCATAGGCCTCCCCCAAGGATCTCCACAACGATCGGTCCTGCGCTGTCCGCATCCAGCGGTTTACCGCGACCTTGACCAGATCGTCGGTCCACCTTGTAGAGGGCCTGCCCACGGAACGTCGTCCGGTACGCGGTCGCCATTCGAGAACCTTTCCGCCCCAACGGCCATCGGTTCTCCGCGCTATGTGTCCCGCCCACTGCCACTTCAGCGATGCAATCCTTCGAGCGATGTCGGTTGTTTTTGTTCTTCTGCGGATCTCATCATTTCTGATTCGATCGAGCAGGGAAATACCAAGCATCGCTCTCTCCATTGCTCGCTGGGTGATCTTGAGCCTTCTTATGAGACCCATAGTAAGGGACCACGTCTCACTCCCATAGGTCATTACTGGCAACACACACTGGTCAAAGACTTTTGTCTTGAGACAGTGAGGTATTTCGAACGCAAATATATGCCGGAGCTTCCCGAACGCTGCCCATCCGAGCTGGATTCGACGAGAGATCTCTTTCTCGAAGTTGGACTTACCTAGCTGGACTGTCTGTCCCAGGTAAACATAGTGGTCAACAACTTCGAGTGTAATGTTCCCAACGTTAACTGGAGCGGGTGCAATATGGGCATTTAACATGATTTTCGTTTTGTCCATGTTCATCTTAAGACCCACTCTTTGAGAAGCATTACCGAGATCTTCGAGCATTATGTTCAGGTCTTCCAAGGTCTCAGCCATGAGAACTACATCATCGGCAAATCGCAGGTGTGTTAGGTACTCGCCATTGATGTTGATGCCGCGTCCTTTCCAGTCCAGAAGCTTGAAAATATCCTCCAACGCAGCCGTGAACAGTTTCGGAGAAATAACGTCTCCTTGTCTCACGCCTCGCTGTAGTTGGATCGGATTAGAGCTCTGGTTCTGTAATCGGACCGACATGGTGGCGTTCTGGTATAAGTACCATAGCACCTCAATGTACCTGTAGTCTATTTGGCACCTTTGGAGAGACTGCAGTACTGCCCAGGTCTCAATCGAATCAAAGGCTCGTAGTCCACGAACGCTAAGCAAAGTGGCAAGTTATACTCTTCGGTATTTTATTATCTTGGACGATCTCATTGTGAAAATCCTTTAATTGACCATGAACAAATGTAATTGAATGTGTATTTTTGTAATGAGAACTAGATAATCTATCTATCTATCATATTGTGTGTAGAATGATGAAATAACCAAAACTGACACAAAAAAAGAGTTCTATGGAATATTTATTAAGGTTAGTTACGAGTATAGGCAATTTTTTTTCTTCTAAATGGCATGCGCTGTTAGCCGCTGATGGCTTTCACAGTTTCACCGGAGAAGTGGGTGAGCGGAAGGCTCTCAACCCAAAGATTTAAGTAACGTGCCTAAGGGCGCCCCAAGGGGTGACACGAACCCCGGCTTAGGGCGTTACTGGGAGATGGCAAACGGACGTAGGTTTGAGCATAGAAGCGACCCGGCACGTGCCGGTTACGCGAATCTAAGTTTTAGGCATATTTTGAAATATTTTTGTGACTAATTCCCCCTTTCGTGTATTTGGCATTTTATTTATATTTCAAAGGAACTGACCCACTTATCTTAAGTGATTTTTTTGTACATGAATTTCGTGATGAGAAATAAATACTCAATTTGTCTTTCACATTTTTTTCTTTTTTATAATCGTACTTGCAGTAACGTGCTGGGCTTGCGAGTGACCGATCATTTCTTTGTCCAATGTGTTTTACTCTGTTACAGTACTAGAAGTGCGAATAAAAAATAAAGAACATAAATAAGCATAGCAAATAAATAAAATTGAATTTAAAAAAAGAAGAGTTAAAAAAACGAGAATTCGATAACTGAACGCGGCAAATATCTTTATTCTTTTATTTGACCACATGTTCAAGAGAAGCCTTAGTCGATACCTACAAGCCTTAGCCACAATTGAGTTTTGCAACAGCGAATTAATCTGCTAAATAAACTATTACTGTACCTTAACATGAGCATAAGCCGGGAAGTAAATAGCGCTGAAGGGCACATCTCTCAGCAGACAAGCTTTCGCCCCTTTATAGAGACCAAAGAGTCCCAAATCCTTAACAACGGACCACGCGCGCACTTTTTGTCCGCTCGCGATCTCGCCCGCCACTTGGAGGCGGATTTTGACGATTTCTAAAGGATTCGTGAACACCACTTGGGAAGCTCCGGCCTGAAAAAAAAATTAAATACATTCTGATGAGAGCTTTCTGGTGTAACCTTTTTTGGGATTTCTAAAATTTTAACAATGTCTATACTGAGTGATTGTTTATTTAATACCGTCATTAAAAAAATATGGCATGCTTGGTAGGTTATTAGAAAATATTTTATGTTAGGTTTTCATACAAGATCTACGAAGGTCCTTCTGATTTTGTATGAATTCCTTAAAAAATTGGTAAAAAAATCATGTTTCGCTCAGATTGTTTTGAAGTCACCTATTGAGCATGCTCTTTCTTTCGTTACGGTAACCGAACCCGCGACCTGTGGTATTACACTTAGTAAGTTATATATTTTGATAGATACTTACACACGCACCAGCAATGATTTCTGCAGACAAGGTGAGATTGCCCTTCTTATCCATCAACTTGTCACGAACGAGGTCATTAACCTGGCAACAAGAAAAGTACACTTCTTATTTTAGATTAAATCAAAACAGGAAGATAGCTGACTCGCCTCTAGCGCGTGGACCGCTTAAATCAGGCCCCCGTCGCCTAATTTCAATCAGTCGCGATATACGATTGACAGACGCACGCCTGTCTCGCTTACGCTGTGGTCAAAACAAAAAGGTTTGTATCTGTCCTTTAACATCGCACAACGATAAATATATAGTATCACAGTGTGAGTGTGTGCGTCATCCCCGTTTTCAATTTTGAGGACGTACCGTATCTTCTGATTTAATCTAAGTTGCATATCAAATCATAAATAATTATTCAGTTTCTTTTGTTTTGTTTGTATTCAAACAAGATAACTTGTAAACGGTTATAAACTGATCGGACACTGGATAAAGGCTGAGTACCTAAATGTGATTCATTTTCATAACAACATTGACAACGACATGACATTTCGTTGACAACACAACTGAAATGACATGAACTGCGAACTTTTTTTACCCTTATGTTAAAAAAGGTGACCATGAGAAAAATAACATACGAATTATTGTTAATATGAACATTAAAGCTAAAGTCGTATTTTAAATTAGACGGATTAAACTGATGTTTGTCGGGTTGACTTGGTTGTCAGGTTTTGGTAAAACAAAAAAGCGGTCGAGGCAAAGTGACTGAACGGAAAAATCATTACAATTATTCATCATAAATACCTATAAATTACACTTATAATACTTTCAGTACTAATGAGTGGCTAGAACACCGGACTGCCGATATCGGGTCCCGTATTTTAGCAAATTAATTTCACAAAGTGACACCAGCAGCTGTCACCGTCTAATGAAAAGAAAGATAAAATTTATTTATTTACTAATTATTAACTACAATATTATAAATTTATACAGTAACTCCCACACTAGGCAAAACATTTCGCGGGGGAATCAAATCAGTTTCAATTTTGGTACATGATGAACAGCATAAAAATATTTAGATAAACAAAAATAGAACTTATTAAGCAATTCTGCTGTGACTGTGAGTGTGTGCGTGCGCGTGTGTGTGTGTGGGTGTGTGTAATTTCCTCACATACACACCCAGGGTATGTGAGGAAATTAAAAAATCTAATAAATAATCACTTACAGTCAGCTTAATAGCCTTTTCAGGAGCAACGCCAATGAGCTGTGGCACCAATCCTCTATAGAGGCCGAAGAACCCTTCGTGCCGGATGACCTTCTTGAAGCAATCGAACGAGTTCCTGTACGCCACTTCTCCGATGAAGGAACCCGAGCGCTGGTTCTGCATGCGCGTCTTCACCAAGTCAATGGGATATACTGCTGAGGCTCCCACGGCTATGAAATAAAGGACAAATATTGTAAAAAGTAAAAGTAAAAAAATCATTTAACTGCCGCCAAACCAGACACAATAGAAAATCAATTATTTGCCGGTCACCGGCCACCCCTATGGCAGCTTATGTGTTAAGCTTGTGCACCTATGACATGACAAAAAAGTATATTTAATAGTAATAATTAACGTAAATAAAATAATAATATGATTTTCTACTATTATGAAGCTAAAGAGTTTGTTTGTTTGCTTGAACGCGCTAATTTCAGGAACTACTGGTCCGATTTGAAAAATTCTTTCAGTGTTAGATAGCCCATTTATCGACGAAGGCTATAGGTTATATATCATGTTTCCACGCGGACAAAGTCGCGAGCAAAAGCTAGTACATACGAATCTACAACCAGTTCGGACGCTACTTCTATTTAGAAGACTCCGGCAATAAACTCGATAGTTACTCTTTTGAACTTTGTCATGTTTTACAACAAATATGAATAGCCAGACTTGTCATGGACTCATGGTCTCAGATAAATCCTTGTGTTACGAAGTACTAAGCAGAGAATTAAGCCAAGGGAGTCTCCTAGCACATCCAGACCCGAGTCAATCCAGAGAAGATTGTTTCCTGAACTGACCTCACCAGGAATCGAACCCGGGACACCACGAAAGGCAAGGCGAGAAATCGTGCGCACTACGCCAACTGTGTCGCCAATTATTGCTTGGGCGTCAAATAATTGCATGCATTAAGATGAGCGCTTTCCTTAGATTGGTGAAATTTTGTGAAATCTCCTGTTCCTTAAACGAAAAAGTTTGTTACAAACAAAAAAAAAGATTTATAAAGCAGAGCTTTAATTGCTCAACTTGCTAGCTAAGCTGATATAAATACTTACCACCAGCAAAAGAACCGAGTGTGAATCTGTACGTGCTCTCCAATATTTGGATGAGAACACCGCGCTCTTCTGGGCTCTGAAACAAATATACAACGAACATAAATCCAATCCTACAATAAAGATGGAGATCATGAGCCAATGCAACGCTTCTAGCCTTGCACCCTGATTCCAAATCTCGGTATCGACTGATTCCGTGAAATTTATTTAATTTGTAGTGAGAGCAACGTTCATTTTCTTGCTATTGACTGTTTATTCAAAATGTGCTTTAATAAAATATAAGTAATTCACCGAAATAGTCGACAACGTGGTTTTGAATCGGGGGCTGACCAGTCAACCCTTAGGATTGTTAGCAAACTTGGGCAAAAATCATAATAATATGGAAATTTCAAGTAAATCAATTTGGAGTTAGTAAGCTAACGTTTATAGAGCGAAGTGCTTACAAGTGATTATACTTTTAAACCATATTTAACTAATAAGTTACGAAGTTTTAAGAATTAAAACTTCGTAAACTTATTCGCAGATTTCACAATTAGGCTAATAATCCTGTAGGTTAATGGACAAATAGTGTTTATTTACCATTATTTTTTTAAATGTAGGTTTATATGTAAAATATGCTGCATGTTAGCGCTCCTACTCTGCAGGTGGTTTGTGTATCTAGGACGTAAAACAACCCCTTATTTATTAAAACGATCTTCTGACAAGTCAAATCTATGAGTATTTTTTGCATACATCGAACTGGTTATTCAGTAGCGTATCAAAGTGTTTTTTTTTTAATTTTTACGAATAAGTAGGTGAACACTAACCCCCCTTATTCATGAAAAAATCAATTAAACAGAACTTAACACTTCTTCAGTGTATGCTGTTCAGTAAAAAGCTAATAACGAAAGAGTCTCAACTGTTTTCTATTAAGGACATAATTATGAGACTGATCAGCTTTAAATGAATAAGGGGATTATTAACCATAGAGACATTCACAATGTGAAGATAATTATGTAAAATCAAAAGCTTGAAGGACAGATTGTGATATAAAGAAAGTCTGAAAAATCATGCTGTTTTGTGAAAAGGTTTGCAAGTGGCTGAAAGAGAAAATAATAGCAGACAGGAACAAAAAAAACACGCCGGAACACATTTTAGTCCTAAAAATGCTAGCTGACGACGCAGCGACGATACACTAAGGCCCGTATTCTGAAAGAACGCTCAAGCATGAATCTTGACTTGAAACTCGATTTAAGCAGAGATCATATTCTAGAACCGCCCCTGAGTACAGATTCATTGATCATAGTTTAGAGTTATTCCGAAACGTCACCCAGGCAGGTGCGAATCAGCGCTCAAGTAGAGATCAGATTTATGATCACGCAAGTGACCTCCTGACCACGTTTGAGTAGAGATTTTCTTGTCAAAAATGATGGATTCCTTCAAGGAAGGATCCTTAGATATTTTTGACGACCTCAATAAATAACGATAATTTCATTTTCTCATTCCTGGATTAACTACAATTTGTAATTAACCATAATAAGAAAGAAATTCAGTACCAAAAAAAGCAAAGTGGGTAGTATGGAAATCCATATGGAGGGGTAGGTACAGTAAACCACACACACATACACACCAAGCACAGATTATATCGAGTGCCTTCCTTGTCAGGTTACAATTACGTTCCGTTACAGTTAATAGCATAAATTAACAAATAACAAGATACAACTTAAATTGAAATAGTTTCAGTGTAATAATTACATTACATGAACAAGTTAAGTGTTGAAAGGCTAATTAAACCTTTTCTTGGTGCAAATCCATAGTGTATCAGTTTAATTTTTACAATAAACAAATAGTATCTGCTTGTAATGGAACGTATAAGAGGTAAAAATGAATTATTATGAAAAGAAAACAAGCCTGATTCATACTCAGCATAGACAAAAAGCAAACTCTACTCAAATCTTGTTTGAACCTCGATTCAACTGAGACCCGTTTGATATTCGTTTTAGAATAAGCAACGTACTCAAGAACAGATTATAAACTCAAGAGAAGATCAGGTAATCACAGTTCAAAGCGTCGTTTCAGAATACGGGCCTAAATCCTTGAAGTTTAAACTTATTTCTTTTGTACACGTTTTATCAGGTATTTTGAAAACCGAAATCAAAAAGTCACTATGAATTTAAGAAGCCTTCCTGAGTGAAACTTTGTGTGTAGGATTAAGAGCGTTTGCTGAGGGTAGATCGTGGGGGATCGATCGCAACACATTTTTTGAAAATATAGCTGAATTCAAATTTAAGTATGATTTATCTCTCTATTATCGTCTGCACCTTTTAATTTTATAATTATAACTTTAACAGTGTACAGAGAATTTGTACGTTTCTTAACGCGCGCCTCACTGGCAGCAGTCACATCGAATTAAGTAAATAGTACATTGTTACCCTAGGGGTGAAAGTAACTTATTTAGTCCCGAGACGGGGTTTGGCGCCCGGAACGAAGTGAGGGCGCCAATAGTTCCGAGGGACTAAATAAGTCTTTAACCCGAGGTAAATACTGTGCTTTTCATTACAAATACAAGGAAAGTAAAAATAAAAACATGAATTAGCTAAAGAAAAAATGAGTAAATTTTATTTTCCTCTACCGCTTTAGCCTCTTCTCTGATAAAATCAGGCGTTAAATTCATATCAGAATCAGATGAACTCATTTTATAGGTACAAATCTCTGCTATACGTATAAACAAAAGCCTTCAAATCGAAAAAATTAATGAAGATCGAATTGCCGCTTTCCCGCCTATTTTGTTTGTTTTTTTTCTGTGGCCGGCCAGCTATTCAGCCATTATTTTTTATTTTCATCATTGGAAAAATGGTGAATATTTTGCCCAAATCTAAGTTATTTTAAAGAAATTGTTGAAACTAAATTATAATAAAGTTATTTAAAAATATATATTCTTTAATCAATACTTAACTTTAAGTTATTTAAATTTTCCATCGTGGCTGTATAGAAAGTTGGAACATGGTTCAATAGATATGTGAAAAAGAACTAGTTTTTTTAAAATAATTTGACAGCTGTCAGTTGAAAGTGATTCTCCCTAGGGATGAAAAGTATTACTTTCATCCCGCTCCTCAGGCAACTTCAGACCTACTTTCAGAGTATGAGTAATGAAAAAGTAATTTATTGGCCAACACACACTGAGGCATACACAAAAAAAAATAACAAAACAAAGAAAAAGTACACAGTATAAAAAATAAAAGAAATTTTTTGACCTCAATGTCAATGCCAACAACGTCCCTGTCTCAGCATGTGCCGCTGCAGCTTAGCTGCAGCAGCGCTGGTATGAATGAACATCATTACCGTACCGAAAAGATCCAGCGCCTGTTAGGAAAAGATTTTCAGAAGAAAATCTGTACAGATTCGGTGCAGAGGCTGTACCGAAATGAAAACGCACCAAGCCGGTGAGGAAGACGCCTTACCTTGAGAGACGTTCAGAATTAGGGGAAAAAGTAGTGAAAATTTAAATTGGGGTAAGTAGGAACACGACTTTATCGACGACTACCTTTACCATGAATGCCAGTTCAAACGTTAAAATATATCTACGGGTATATCTTGCTGCCCTATCTCAAAAGTGCACACTGTGCTTTTTTTACTTATGGGTACGAACTTGTAATGCAGTATAACGGTAAGTTCATACAACCTAGTGCAGTGACTACTTTGACCGGGACAATTAAATTATATGAGTAAGTTTTCGTGCCAATTCTGTTGCAAGTTTTTACCATAAAACCACAATATGCCTTACCAACCAATAATTTAATCTTTTTTTATATGAGTACAGGTTAATTCAACATATTCCAACAAAAGGCTTTTATTAGTAGGAGTTGCTTTTTGCAACAAATTTACTACCATTAATTAGGGTTCAAAAATGAATAGTTGACCAGTTAATAGCGTTATCATAACAAGTTGCTGACTTGTCTCCTAAAAAAAAGTACTACAAAAAGACTACTGATATCAGGGCACTGTACAAATTGCCACTATCAATGT
Source organism: Udea olivalis (assembly GCA_947369235.1). NCBI lineage: Eukaryota > Metazoa > Arthropoda > Insecta > Lepidoptera > Crambidae > Udea > Udea olivalis. The sequence continues at coordinate 18,697,913 of OX376347.1, forward strand.
AGGTGAGTATTCTAAATGATTTGCAGAACAGTAACAAACGTGAATATTTGGTTTACAATTTGATTTTGCTACATTCTAGCAATGAATCAAGCTAAAATACATACATTCAAAGTAAAATGCTTCTTGAGCCCTACTCGGTATCTTACCTTCAAAAACCATTTTGACAATTGCTCATAGACATCCATTTAGATTCTTGGTTACTTTCAAAAGGTTATTACTAAAGTAAGATGGTACAACTTACCCCTATTAGCTTTTATCAATATCTTTTACTGTAGTATAACAATGATATGAAGAGTTAATGATTTGTAAGCATTCAAATGGGTAATGATTTCTCTATTGCACAGTACAGTCAGCTCCAAAAGTATGATGCATTTTTTCACCTACAATTTTTGCTAAGAATATTTTTTCGCTGGCCGAAGGAGTAACTAATATGGATAACAAGAAGTAACATAGAAACATCATAACTTATGTAACCTGTAAGTACTTACCATGAGGCGTTCCAACAAGTTTACTAATCGAAAAGGCTCTCTCAACATATTTACCTCCTCCTTTTGTGCAGTGAAAGAGAGAAAATATAAAGCTATAAGTTAGTGATGTTTCCAATACAGCTCTTACACAATACGACAGAAAGACTAAAATACTCTACACATACATTCATTTAACGTGTTATCCCGATCCGGCTCCTGGGAAGAATTTTGCGTTAAAACGGCACAGCATTATCGAGGTTTTTGCGAGTGTGAGCGAGACAGGCGTACTTACCGAGACTGCTTTTATTTCGGCGACTCTTCGTGTGACTTGCTTGAAGTACTGTTCTGGAGTTATCGCGTTAAGGTCGTTGTACACTATTCGGCTGGAAGTAGAAACAAAATATTTAATAAATTCAAGTGCGCAATTAAATAAAACAGTAAGATCTGAAGTCCATAAGTCGCTAAATCTTGATTTAACTTCTGACCAGAGCGGAAATGTTTAAATATTTGAATTTTTTTCGAATTTAGTTAAATCGAGAATGAGCAAGTTTGTGCCATGTGCAAGTGGTCTTCAGGCCTTTAGGACATTTGTGTATGTCGATTAGTTGTAGACAAACTTTCATGATGTGAATCGATACATCAGTCAGGATAAGGTAAGGGTGTTAAGCCCCCTCTCCATGGTAAAATAGTGATGTCTAACACTAGTAAAAAGCATAGGATTACAAGGTTAACTTCGAGAACATTCGTAATTTAATTAAAATAAAACAAAGATTTTGTTTAAATGGATAAAAGTTAAGTTAGTGATATTTCATCTGTTTTCACATGGGTGCAATAAAACTTTGACTTTGAATGTTATTTAATTAGCTTAGTGTAAAGGTAAATAACTTATTGGCTCTAGTATAAATAGATATTTGACCCATTATAAAATGTATAAAAGATGCATGCTGATATAAAAATTCTACACTGCACTTGAAAAGTATGCAAAATGTAAACGTTATAAAAGGTGCCAAAAAAATAATAAAAAATATTGAAATTGGTAGCGTTAAGGTAATTATTTATATTGCAATGTGAAGTATAAGAAGATATTAGACTAGATAGACTTATGATGTGTAAATTGGCATTCCATATGCTTTTTTGTAAAACGTTCTCGCAAATAGTAAAAAAAGGAAAAATTAGACTTCATAATTGTGTCCATATGCGTTACAAAAATCAAAGAAGCCCACTTTTCACCAATCGTACAAGAACCCGAAGTGGTAGATGGTGAGCCTTTTTCACAAGCATGGACAGGACACAGATTTAGGAAGTAAAATTTCATATAGGATGGTCCTAGTGTTCTGGAGCTCTGGGGACCAAACTAAGATGGAAATAGGAACACACTTTTAATCGAACCCAGTTTGATGATACGACGGTCCTTCCGACTGGCCTCCCGAGCTAGGAAACAAGTTTACAACTTTCTTAATAATTGGATGAATAAACATCTCCAGGATATTTTTTACACACAACCACCTGACCCTTAACTGAGCTGGTATTATGGATGTCAATACTAGATATTTAGTCTCAAATTTTTAACACTTCAATATAGAAATACAAGAAAAATTGATTCCCTAGCAGCGGAGTTTGCAGGTTCAAGACCGGCCTGATTCTTAGACCATTAATTTTTTGTACATCATTGTGGATGAAAAATAGTAAAAAAAATTTTGATCACTTTGGCAAGTGCTCCCCACTAAGAGAAGCCTTTTTGAAGTTCCTACAGAAGGAAAAAAAAACGAGATTTTACGTATATGCGCAGGTAAAAACTAGTGTATAAATAAATAGTTCACCACCAAAGCCAACTTCACTTTGAGAGTCGAGCGGTTGGTATCCCGCCATGATGTGAATTTTAATTAATTTGTGGTGAGGGTGCCGACTGAAGATCTATCGACCTACATAAAAGAGGAGTTTTAGCCGAAAGGTGTCATTGACCGCCGCTTTCGAGGTCGGTTACCGGACACCATGATGCGTCGCACGTCGCCGAAGAACCATACGTGTGTGAATTAAATATTGTGTTATATGTATGTAAGTTTTAAGGTAGGTATTTCTATGGGCCGATTATGTTTAGTTAAGATTTTTGAATGTAATTTGTTGCCTGAAAATAAATGATTATGATGATGAATATGATCAAGTATTCTGTGAGACTTTTATCTGATAATTATTGTTTCTACACGTCTAATGTTCATTTTTGTAATTTCGACCGGACTTCGCAGACAACTTTAGCATACGCGTTTGATAAAATATTATCAAGGCAGCCAAAACATGAGTGACGAATGACGTCGTGCAGATGTTTTTAAAGTATCGAATTAAAAAACATGTTCAAGTTTACAAGGTGAAATTAGCATGTAGTGAATGGGTCTCAACAAACTTTAATATTTTTTTGACATTATGGGATTAATGACCAATGTCTATCCACAAAACAAGTTTAGCTTAGTATTACTTCATCTCACATGCTGTCGGGGTGATCTTGGCACCTTCATACTTCTTGACGCCGTAATTTCATACTTAATTATCAAATAGTTTTATAAAAATTCGTTTTCATAATTGGTGCTGTATAAAAATTCCAAGACTCAGTTGGTGGTGTGCTAAAGGAGTTTATGTGTGAATATTGGATATCAAATAATTAAAAGGTATGAATTTTAAATTTAAGATGTACAATTTCGGCTAGTTTTTTTTTCCCTTTAGTATTCAAACATGTATTAATTCTTAGATCACGTCTTTAGTGGAGCCCTAGTGCGTGGAGACTAATCTGTAATGACTACATAAATGTACATCTATACAATTATTTAAGTTCATTTGTCACTTCGGAAATACAGATGCGATTTTGTAAATTCTTTCTCTAACAGAAAACTACACTATTTAGGAGTGACATAGGCTATATATTTTGTGTATAAGGCTCATATTTCAAAGGAGTAATTAGTGCACAAGGGCGAAGACGGGACAGCTACAGATTTGATTGTTTGTAATGAATAGGCTCCAAAACTACTGGACCTACGAGGGTCATTTGAAAAGTTCTCAGCCTAACATACTTAATGAAAAACTTAAAAGCTTAAAAGCGAACCATCGGACGAAGCATTTGGACGCCAGCTAAAGAGCCTTTTATTGAATAATCCGTTTTATTCTACAGTGGAATTCTTGAAAAAGGATTTCACTGTAGCGTAATGACTTTTTATATTATTTGTAAATTGTTTATTTATAATTCGTGTAACTTTTACTTGACATTGTTTATTCCTCTCTTGAGTTAATATTGACGACATCTATTTTTATATAAATTTTAATATTCTATTGTGTGATTTTGAGCCTTGACATTTTTTATTTTTTTATTTTGTGACTTTTTGTATTTAACTTGATTTTTTGCGTTATTTTATTTCTTATTTTGTTTTCATTTCATTCTATTTATTATTTTTGACGATCTTATTGTGAAAATCCATTAATTGACCATAAACAAATGTAATTTAATGTGTATTTTTGTAATAAGAAATAAATAATCTAATCCAATCTAATCTGAAACCACATGATGTTGATTTATTTTTTATTTTTCAACATACTCTCTCCCGAGCTCAAACACATTTTCCACCGACCCGGTAAGGCCTCGATACCCGTTAAAAAAATATTCGTCTAACTCCTCAAAATAAGCGTCCATGGCGGCTATGACCTCTTCCATTGTAAAAAAAAATGTTTACCACTTAAAAAAAATTCGGCTTTGGGAACAGATAATATTCGGAAGGTGCTAAATCAGGTGAATATGGGGGATGAGGTAACAATTCAAAGCCACGCTGATGGATTGCACAGACGTGTGAACGCGCGCATTGTCCTGATTTTTTTCTTTGATTTTTTCTCTCTCTAACGCAGCAGGTTGCGATAGTAATCGGAGTATATTGTTTCACCCTTCTTTAAATAATCCACCAGAATTATACCCTATGCATCCCAGAACACCGATGCCATGACTTTGCCGGCCGATAAAACCACCTTTGCCTTCTTTGTGGTTGGTGATCCTATTCTTTACCATTGTTTCGACTGTTCTTTTGTCTCTGGTGTATTGTGGTAAACCCAGGTTTCATCCATGGTGATAAATCTTTCGCGCAGACACCTTAGAGGATCCAAGTTCAGTAGTAATTATATAATGTGTTCGCTCAGAAGAGATGCCTACAGTCTTAGCTATCTCTTCGACAGTCAATCTTCGATTTTTTCTTTGTTTTCATCAGTGGAAGCAGTCGAAGGACCGGCCGCTACGGGGCTCATCTTGAATGGTGTCACGGCCACGTTTAAACTCTGCTACCCAGTTTTTAACAGTTACATACGAAGGAGCGGACTGACCCTAAGTAGCAGACATGTCTTCATATATAGCTTTTGAAGTGAAACCTTTCAAATTCAAGAATTTTATTACTGCACGATCAATTCAATCCATTTCAATTTTATCTATTTTCAAAAATAGCTCTGACGTGACTTACGGTCAGGTGTAAACGAACAATGAATTTATTGTAAATAAAATAAACTGTGCATACTTGTTACTTAATAATGTAGCTCCTAAATGAGGCTAGTTATAAAAAAAACAGTGACTATGTTAGGCTAAGAACTTTTCAAATGATCCTCATATTTAGAACAATATTTCACCTATATAAAGCTACAATATGAAGCGAGTGACATAGGCTATTCATTTTTAAAAATTTGGTTATATCTAACTGAACTGCTTAAGCACAAAGAACTAATTTTGACTGGCCTGTTCGTGCTATGGTAGAGATACTGCCTTTAGCACCGGAGGTCGTAGGTTCGATCACCCAGAATCACCCATTTATGTGACGAACATTTGTACTTGTTGTGTCTGGGTGCTATTATCTATTCAAGTATGTATTTAGAAATATATGAGTATGTTTATAAGTCTCTGACACCCATATTAGCTCTGCTTAGTTTGGAGTCAGATGATCGTCATGTAATTTGTTCCAGATATTTGATTAAAATTGTACTATTTTTGCATTTTGAAAATGCCTATCCTGTGTTTGCTAGATAGCAAAGCCGCTAGAAACAAAACTGAAAAATTTACTTACCCATTAGTTTGATGCAGAGTATCGCAAAGCATGAAGAGTATGTTCACCTCCAACGGTGTGATTTGACTCATCATCTGTGCTGAATGAAGGAACTCTTCCTTCGTTACTTCCTGAGTTCTGTGCCCGTTGGTGGCGTTGAGATACACTCGCTTGATCAGCTCCATGTTGTTCAATAAAGAGTTGAATGCCATGTAGAAGGGGAAGCTGATTTTTCTTTCGCCTTGAGGGAAACCCAATGCCTGCAGAGAAAGACATTATGTTGTAACTGCCTGGAATAGGTTAAGTTCCGAATCGTTAAATCTCATTAATGAATTAATCTATACTAATATTATAAAGCTAAAGAGTTTGTTTGTTTGTTTGGTTGAACGCGCTTATCTCAGGAACTACTGGTCCGATTTGAAAAAATATTTCAGTGTTAGATAGCCCATTTATCGAGGAAGGCTACAGGATATATATATTATCACGCTAAGACCAATAGGAGCGAAGCACCAATGAATAATGTTTCAAAATCGGAGGCTGCGTAAATGGTTAAAGTTTCGCAAAAATCATGTATGACAGAATTGTTCCCCTTTAAAAGTTCTACATAAAAGTCCGCGACAGCATATGTCTCTCTTTCAAGGTTGGTTCACTATACATAACCTTTTTTATGCTGACCAAATTTGTTCTAAAATAATGCGTTATTTGCGAAGGTGTTTTTATAAACTTAGAGATGGGCCGAGTATAGTCGGTTAATACTCGGTACTTGGCGTACTCGGCAGGTTTTTAATACTCTTACTCGGTCCAATTATTCGGTTTCAATGCCGAGTATACTCGGTCTAAGTAAAGCAGGTGACTGGTGTTATTTGTGACCCTAAAATGCCGATCAAGCTGAAGGGGCAGGTCTATAAAACCATCATTAGGCCTGTCCTTTTATATGGCAGTGTAACATGGCCGTTACTAGAACGACAGAAGCAGGAGCTGCGCGTCACGAAAATGAAGATGCTGCGGTGGATGTGTGGAGTCTCACGCAAAGATCTCGTGCGGCATACCCACATCCGCGGCAGCCTTTGTGTTAGTGACATAACAGACAAAACGCAGGAGTGCCGCCTTCGTTGGAATGGTCATGTCTCATGGAGATAGGCAAACTTCGTGGGCAACAAATGTCTGGCCATGCCGCCCCCCCAGGTACCAAGAAGCGGTGGCTCGACGTCGTCAAGGGTGACATGCGTGCCAACAGACACACCTCTGAGGATGAACAAGACCGTGCGAAGTAAGCCAAAAACATAAGAAGGGCGGACCGTGGGAACCAACACACCAGCGTGAGGTCACAACCGGGATAAACGCACGGATGATGAGGATGATGTTAATCAAAAAGTATTTATTATTAATTTGGGAAATCTTTGACAATCTCAATTATGTTGTATTGTATGGGTGAGGGGTGTATCAACGCGAGCCGGCCGCTCGCGCCGCGTGTACCTGTTTGTATTGCTTACGCGCCCGAAACAGGAATTTGATTGAACCGAGTTACTCGCCGAGTACTCGGTTGGAAAAAAATTGAACCGAGTAAAACCCTGTACTCGTTATTCGGCAAAAGTGCTACTCGGCGCATCTCTAAAACATGAATCCTTATCCAAATAATTACGTTGCCCTTTACATCATTCGATTCCAATGAATAACTTAGGAGATATCGCAGTTTTAAAATAACATCGGAGCAAAATAATGATCAAATACTGCGCGCGCAATATAATGTGCAAAGCCGGCGGGCAGTCATGAGGGGGAAGGCAGGTGGCCCCAGTTAGCTTTGAGGAGTCTCAAATTGTGCATAGGGATAACCACGTGGACGAAGTCGCGGGCAACAGCTAGTTTTAACTACTTCTTTTTCGGATCATCTCACAAGTGTGGTGGATAAGCCATGAACAATGAATTACGAACACTAGGCCCGAAATTCATAGGCGCCTGGGGTCAAATATGACATCAGGATGTGCTTCTTGGATTTTTCGGATCATGGCTCAGTTTATGATTAAAACTCACATATGATTTTAACGATGGCTTTATTTTCACGTATTTGGCTAGTTATTTAGTAGATGGGCTGTTTGTTTAATAAATACTGATGTCGGTCTTTTTGTTACATGTCATTAGGTACAATAAAGTTTCTATTAACCAAATTATGAACCAGAGTTGAATACTAAATTACAAAAATCAACAATTAATTTATTATAAAACTATTAAAAACAACAAAAAAAGCTTTCGGTATTTTTTTCACAACACAGATAGGCCTTATTATCTGAACAGTTTCAAGGCAATTAGCTTTAATTTAGATTATTCAACAGATCAATTACTATGAAACGGAGTCCTTTCTCAATGTCATACTCAAGGCCGTTCAAGGATAGTAGTTTAATTACTTCTCTAGAATATTCATGAAAACTTTTAGAATTCAAAGATAAGCGGCTACTTTTCAAATAATCCAAATCATTTTTTTGTCTGACTTCATTGAATCCAAGATCCCTTCACAGGCGAGACTTTGGCGAACGAAAGATGGTGGGATAAACACCCATTGCGTTAACTATTCTAAACGGGCCTCATTAGAAAGATCATCCTCTGAGATGCTAGTAATTTTTAAGGATAGCCATTTTTTACAGTTATCATCAAGATGACCTCACTCCACCTGATAGAAAACGGCCGCGAGGTCCAGATATGAGTTTGACAAGCGCAGTTATGCAACAGCAACCACTGAGCTGGTCAATCATCTTAAACATAACATGACCATCACGACTATATCCCAAACATATGTAGTCAGAGGCAAGTGACTGTTGCCGTCATGGTAACCGGAACAGTCAGAAGCCCACTTTTCACCAATGGTATTAGAGAACCCAACGTGGTAGATAGTGATCTTTTCGCCGTTATCCAGGTTGATTTGGTTTTTTATCGATGTTTCCATCACTGGAGAGTTAGTGGGAGATTTAACAATGAATACAAAGATGGTTCTGGCTCATTTTGAAGCCTTGCAAAATTGCTTCCTCACGACGCTCTTGAAAAATAGGACTAAAAAGGAAGGAAAAACATACACAAGAAGAGCGTTTAGTCTTTTGTACTCACATTGATAACCTTGGACTTCAAATCCTTCGTCAGCAAATGGCTCTTCACCGTCAGCATAATGTCCCTGAAGTCACCAGCGCTGATAAAACCGGTGCCATCCGCATCGCACTTCTTGAACGCTTCCACTCCGTACTCCTCGTGGAAGTCATGAAGGAACTGGCTGAACTCCTGGTAGGTGACCAGCCGCTTTCTCTCCTTGCCGAAGTATAGGCGGACGAATGTACTCTCCATGTTGAATGGTAGCTTTTTGTGTAGAACTGTCTTGCGCATGACTTCTGCAAACTCGTCTGAAAATTAAATATACATATTTTTTAATAAAACGGTGGTGGCAAACAAGGCTACTGTATCTTATGGACATGTGTTACACTAGAGCCGTGGGAGGATATCGACTGTGTATATGTGTGTGAAAAACCTTTTAAGCCCTACGTGAAAAAACTCCATGATAAATAGGCCTTGGAAAAAACTTCTGTCGTCCTCAATAGACCCTTTAACATTTCTTAACAACAGCTGTGTTTAGATCCATATTAAAAATTAGAGGTTCCATCTATCAATATTCTAGATTCTATCTTATCAAGGTATAGTTTCAGAGAGTATGTTTGTAAAATTAGCCCATAAATAAACCAATCCATCACTTTCAAAAAGCGACGTATCTTAATTTTCATTCTATGGTGTAATCAGTACAACATGACTAGTAATATTTTTGCAATTAATTTCTAACCTTGTCTACAAGTTCAAGGTACAGTATTCAGACATAAATATCACTATATTTAGAAATCAAATAGACCTTGATAGATGCACAGAGAAATCAACTTTAACTTTTATTATTCCAATTCAGATTATTTCCTGTGTTACGAACTTACGACACGAAAAGCACGGCACGGTCGAGGACGCTTGAACTACAAAAAGCTTGTTATTAATGCAATTCTTTATTATGCCATGAGCTAGGTCGTAGATTTCTAGAGCACCTAGTTGCAGGCGGCCTACGGAGAACGGAGTCCTGCGATCTTTTTTATATTTTCCATTTTCGCGATTTACTCACCCGCTAGACTATGTCGGGTGTTCAATTCGAAGAGAACCCATTACTAAGTTGCTAAAATTGTTGAGTTTAGAAATTATTACAGACATCTACATTAATTTTTGTTTTCAATTGCCATGTCCTTCGATATTTCCATGTATAGAAACTTAGGCCCGTATTCTAAAACAAAATCTGTACTAGAGTAAAGATCTGAGTGACGTTTTTGTATAAACTGACGTTTAGAAATCTCTACTGAAGTAAAAATCAGTGCTTGAGTACGATTCCAGAATACAGGCCTTGGTGACGTATTCTCTTTGACAAGGTCTCTCTGACCACGTAGCGAAATACTAATCTAAGTTCCCTTCTTCCTTTTTCTGAAAGTTTCTTGATGAGTAGAGTTTGAGCATTCTTATAAGGTTCTTAAGGACACCATAATTTCAAATTCAAATATCATTTTACACACATACCTACGGCAAAGTTTGTTAGCTAATACCCAGGCGGAGCATAATATGTCCATCATAAACGAAATACTTGTGTCAAATTCTACAATAGACAGATTCTAAATTGGACAGATTCGGTATTTGAAAAAGTGAGAAAGTAAACTTTTTTTTTAAAAAAAAACAAAATTAATACTGCTGCTTATGAACTTTTATTCAACTTCATCAACATGTTCAATTTATTTGGTCACTAATCTAACATTCTAATCTCTTAATTCCCTATCTAAGGGTAAATAAAATGAGGTAGTTATTCCCTTACCAAAAGCAACGAGGCCATTGCCGTTCGTGTCGAACAGCTGGAAGGCCGTCTTGTAGAGTGCATCAGGCACGCACAGCAGCCCCTCGAAGGCCTGGAACTCGGAGAACGAGATGAACCCGTCTTTGTCCATGTCCACGATGCCCGCGATGAGCTTGACTGACTCCTTGTTGTAGTCATCTGGAAGGGAAGGGATGTTTAAACTTGTGTTTATGCTCCAAGATCGCCTTTTAAAGACTTTAATACATAGATCGATTTAGATAGAAGCAGAGTGCAGCCTTTGATTGAAAACGAAGCATGCCGGTTTTTTGACGTTTATTTTCCGCGGCAAAAACCATACCACCACCATGGCTCTAATACCATTGGTGAAAAGTGGGTTTCTGAGTGTTCCGTTCACCATGACGGAAACAGTCACTTGCTTCTGACTACCCCTTCTGTAATAAACTCGTGATGGTATGCATGTATGTATTTTTCGCGGCAACAGACAACAGCAGGCTGGGCTATTCACAAAACCCAATTACGAAAGCGATTGTTGATATTTGATGTCGAATACTGCATCTTCATTTGCTTGTCTTATGTTATTCCTCTTCTTTTTTACGAGGCACGCTAGGAACGTCATTTACGCTTATAGAAATTGTGTATCAATAACTTAAACAACAATAACAAGTACAATTAATAAGCTATTTTATCAATCATCATTAACACGCTATCAAAATATTGCTTTTTTGACGTAAGAACTTGCAAGATTGATATCATTTTAATTAAATAATGAAGTAATCATCATCCTACAATAATTGTGACTCACACAACTTTTTTATTTTATGGCAAAATCCTTAACTAAAGCAAACATAGAACTGTATTATTTGCTTCCTAAACCGTTTGAAATTGCTTCTGATAATATTGGGCAATGTATGAAATATTACAAATATGATTATCCATTGCATACTTTGTCCAGACTCTAGGCAATGTAGGTATACAATGAGCGTCGTGGCCAAGTGGTTGAGCACCCCAACTCGAATCGCGGATCGTGTGGTCTCGAGTTCAAATCTGGCCGGAACCAAAATCTTTTTTGATCAAGTATAAATAGAATTACCGAAGATAAAGCTTTCACTTTTCACACTGAAGATAGTTTCTATAAGATAATATTGTTTCTGTATCTCAATGCTGTCACTGAAACACCACTAAAATACTATCTGTAAGTACTTATATCGACGGTTCACGGGCTATTTGCTTTAAGCGTCATTTTTTGAAGTTTACAGGAAAGTGATTCAGTTTTTGTTTTTGAAAAAAAAACATATCAAAAATGAGCTATTCCTATAACAATAATCATAATTTTTTGATTAGTTTTGGTATCATAAAAGCTACTAATAAGAAATAAATGTGGCTTGATACAAAATGGCCAATCAGCTGCTTTTTTAGAGCAGGGCACAATGATTTAAATGCCAGGGGAAAAAATAAAAAGGTCTAAGCGAAACGCTTTGTATAATAATAACCTAAATTGAAAAAATATCTTTATTCATATAGACTTAACTAAAATAATAATTAATAATTATTAAAATGAACCTAAAACTAAAAACCTAAAAAAACCTAATATAATAACTAAAATATATTATTAAAAGGAGTCCCTTTAGGCAAGGTTCCGAAGACTAGACTAATTCTTTGTCCGAGGTAGCTGCCAGCTCTTCGGTCTCCTGTGATGTCGACTAACATTTTTGCTATTTCCTTAAAAAGCCTTATAGCGCTAGGACCCCACGGACCAAGGGTCTCAACACCGAATGGAACAAAATCATATTCGGAGCCTAGACACCTGTATTTGCATGCTTTACCTTTTTCAGCCGCTTCACAAGCCGCACCAGCTCTATTGTTGGTTCCATGTAGATGGGAAGGGGCCAGCGTGTCTGAACAGTTTGCATCCCATACCAGCACCCGGCCCATCATCCATGGAATCAAACTCATACCGTCCGGTCTCTTGCAATACCAGTCGGCTCAAGTAGACTTGGCACATTGACGGTGGCAAGGGACCGGCGTATGATATCAATCAGATATAAATTTATCAAGTACCTACCATAAAAGCAAAAGAATAGACGAAGGCTATTCAGTTCAAGTGCGAGAAAAAGCTTAATTCAATAACAAGTTAACGACATTTAAAATCATCTTCATCTAAAATTCTGATTAAGTTCATGTGACTAAATTGGTCGCGTTCTCTTAAATACTGTTTCGCCCATTCTCTTCTTTTTACGTAGTGGCTGTAACGTTGCTGCCAGTGTTGCCGCTAGCACCATATTTTTTGTGTCCACCGAAAAAGACATTTATTTATTTATTCTTTATTGCACAAAGAAAAAGTACAATTGGCGGACTTAATGCCTAATGGCATTCTCTACCAGTCAACCACTGGGCGAAGCAGAAATCGTGTTGGCGGTGTCTCATAAAACCGGAAATAAAATATACTATTAATACAAAAAAAACATACTTATACCAAGATTATACATATTACACATACATAATCATAATACATAAATTTAAAGATACATACACTAAATATCGTACCTATATCTTAAAATATTGCCTTGAAAGGAGAGAGGTTTGGTTAAATGAGTTAAGTTTATCTATGAAGAAGTTATGGATTGCTCTTTTGAAGGAATACCTACTGGTTGACAATTTAATTTTATTGGGCAGCGAGTTCCATAGCCTAATGGCAGCTAATGTGAAAGAATTCGACATTATGGGAAGACGTATGAAGAGGAGTATGAAGCAGCAAAAGGCTATGCGAGCGCTGGTTGCGCGTGCTGCACTCGCCCCTATACTTAAAATTACATTTCAGATATCTGGGGGAATTGGGATTACTAAGAATATTAAAAAGTAAACAGAGCGTTCGAGAATTCCTACGGTGACGAATTTTAAGCCATTTTAATTGAGAACGAAAGGGAGAAATGTGGTCGTATTTTCGTACACCATAGATAAACCTAATGCAACTGTTTACCAGACGTTCAAGTTTATCAAGACCTTGGGACAGATTAGAAGTGCAAACGTCTGCATAGTCAATGAGGGGCATAAGGAGTGCTTGTACTAAGATAATTTTGGTGCCGAGAGGAAGAAAGTTTTTGAATTTATATAAGGAGCGTAAGGACGCAATGACTTTTCTGCTCGTTTCAATAATGTGCTTATCCCAACTCAGAGTATTGTCCATAAACAGGCCAAGGTTCTTGACGTGAGGACTGTAAGGTATAACAGTGCCGTTATAGGTTAACACCGGCCAATCAGTCCCAAGGCTACCCAGCTGCCGCGGGGTGCCTACCACAATTGCCTGACACTTAGTTGGATTTACCGATATCCCAAAGCTGATAGACCAGTCAAGTAAGCGTTTGAGATCATCGTTCAACTGGAAAATAGCATCATCAAACCCCTTCACGTCAGTCTGTACGTACAGCTGAAGATCATCAGCATACAGATGGTAAGAGCTGCAGAGAACAATCAAGCTTCTGCTGATACCATCACAGCCTACCGCTTTGGACTTAATGGATAGAATGAGCTTACGAACCTCGTCACAAGAAAACAGTGGTGAATTCAAAGGAAACGCTAATGGGAAGCACCTCAGAAAAGATAGCTGCTATGGTTTGCGTTTTTATGTCAACAGGAAGCTTAGGGGTGGTTAGGGGTGAGCTTAGACATGATGACAACCGTGTACACTTGAAGGTGTACGTGAAGTAACTGTCGTGGGGTTCACTCACATCCCTAGTTACGTTACGCCGCGATGACAGGTGTCAAAACGGGCCTATTAGATTGCGACGACAGTAAAGGTGGGAAGTTGCGACATCCAGATTTAAGTAAAAAAGATAATTCTTTCAGAGTTGAGTATTTTCAACGGAGACAATAATAAACGTTTTGGTAAATACAACTTTTAAATTAAATTTAAGTTTTTTTTTTGATATGAGAGCAAATTTGCAATACACACGCGGCGCCAACGACCATTTGGTCGAATGTCATGGACATGTAAAAAAAAATTATTGCAATAAAATGGCTTCTAGTGGTTACAAAATATGCACATTTTTTTATGATTTTATTTGCCCCCCTTTTTTAGGTGTATACTTCAAGATACACCGGCCTGGATATTAATCCTAGACGAAAATTTACGTTCCCAGGCCAGGTGATCTTAAATAATACACCACATGATTGATGATGAGTGACGACACGAATGGCGTAGTGCGCTGTAGCACGGTTTCTCGCCTCGATTTCCGTAGTGTCCCGGGTTCGATTCCCGGTCGGGTCAATTCAGGAAACGATCTTTTCTGAATTGATTCGGGTCTGGGTGTGCTGGGAGACGCCCCCGATTCATTTCCTTGTGTGGTACCTCGTAACACAGGGATATTAATCCCTACTTCGAGACCATTACAAGAGGTGTGTTGTCTGGCGCATATTTATATTTATTTATTTATGATTTTGTAAAAAAAGACCCATACCTCTCGAAGTAGCTATTATTTCTTTTTTCTTCCAGAATTTTGAAAAAGCCAGAAGAAGATTCTAGAGATGAAAAGGAAAAACTATAGAGGGAACTGCAAGTTCTTGCTATAATTTTTACTTTTCGTTGTTGGTTTCATAAAAATATCATGGATTTCTCAAGCGATGATCCCAAACACACGTGACGCATCCGGTGAGTCGACTTCGGAGTACGATAGTGAAGATGAAGAACCCTTATCCAGATGGAGGATCCATCACTCGCCAGACCAAGTTCAACTGAGAACTTTTCTAGACAAAATAGTTAGGCAGTAAGTTGTCAATATAGATTGGGGTGTACCCAAAGATCATATGCCCACAGAAGACTTCTCAGGTATGGCAGGCACGAAGGATATACATCAAGGAATATTGGCAGATGGTACATCAGTTGATTACTTCGAGGTATTTTTGACTTTTGATATAGTTCAAACAATAGTAGATCAAACTAACCATTATGCCTGCCAACATCTAACAGCAGGCAATACAGATGTTGTACCACAATCAAGATATTCATATGTAGATAATTGGAAACCTGTGACCATCAATGAAATGTACAAATTTCTAGCTCTTATTGGATGAAGGGGGCTGATGAAGCTACCTTGCATTCGTGATTACTGGAGAAAGCATAAACTGTATGGAATACCACTGCCCAGAACAGTTATTGAAATTCCTTCATTTCTCAGACAGCGAACAAGACCCCGGTGATGACCGTCTGTATAAGCTGAGAACATTAATGGATAAGTTCATACATAATTTTTAAAACGCTTTCACACCTGGTAAAAAGATATGTATCAATGAAAGTCTGAATCCCTGGAGAGGAAGACTGACTGAACGAATGCCACAAATATGGTACCAAATTGTTTAAAATATGTACAGACAGGGGATTTACGTGGAATATGTCTGTCTATTGTGGGCTGTTCAAAACGATCAAGGTGCTGCTAAAAAACGTTGTGATGAGTCTAGTAAAGGATCTACTAGATGAGAACAGAATAAAATTATTTACACAGATAAAATTACAACTTTGAAAGTCTAATTTTTCGGATTTATGCTCATATCTCGGAAACTATGTGCCTCAGCATCATGAGACTTTATACAAAATGAAAGCTGATTAAATGAAAGCTGATTAAATTTGCTACAATTTTTATTCAGTCAAGTTTTCTGGATATATATATATAGTTTTCGATATCTGGTACAGTTTTCAAAATATCTGCTCTTGAAAGTCTGTAATTTTAGAGATAAATAAATTTCTTCTTTTTGGCCGGATGACTTTTCAACAATGCACCGAATGTCTAAATCGCAAAGATACTCATTTTAGAATATAAACTTGTAAGCCCGCTGACCAGAACCTGGTACACACTTATAACCATGTTTGTACATATATCAGTTTTTTATAAGATGTAGTGAAAACGATGTTTATTGGCATTGAAAAGTGAATTAACATAAAACATCAATGTGAGAATTGATAACGACCTGATTGAAATAGTAGAAAATATTTCATTCTTGGGGGTAACCATTCATAAATATTGCAACTGGAAGGAAGGCACACGTTGGCAATTTAGTGGCTAAAATTGATCAATATGTATTTATCCTACACAGATGCTTTTGGTGAATTTCCAAATTGAAGTGTGGCCGATGTAAAGGCTGCTATGCCATTTATGAGAAGAAGGGGATGGAAGTTGGTGGGAAGAGTAAGTATGCCACCCCAGTGCAACTATGTGTAATATTTGCAATGATTTTACTGCCGGTTTTAATATAGCTTATAACTTAAGTGACTCAAAATACCCTTGAATAACTGTAAAGGTAAACAAAAATAAACAATATCGATTTTTTTGAAATTTTTTTTTATTTTTAAACATTTTCCTAACCCAGAAATAGTGGCGTATTCTCCAGGGCCAGCCCTATCAAATCGCCTTATAAAATGTATGAAAAGGTGTGTAGTTTTATATCCACAAACCTTTAAATATTATTGTTGAGTGTCTCATTAAAGATACACTGGCGTGGGAGTATAGGTAGGTACCAATGGTACCATGGTGTATAGTTAAGTATACACCGGCGCTGAGTGTGTTAAGTAAGGCCTTTTCCCTAGGAAAAAAAACTATGGGTACCTTATTCCCAATCTTATTTTAAAGACTACCAGAAATATAACCTGCAACCAGTTGCAACATTTTCTCAGTATTGGTTAAGGAGATTGTAACTGCATGAGTTCAAAAGGACTAATATAGTTTTATAACATACTCCATTGTTACTCACCTTCATCAAAAAATCCTAGGTACTTCCGGACAAAATCTTCACTGGTTATGAGTTTCTCACCGTTCTTCTCAACGGTGGCATATGACAGAAATATTTCATGTAATTTTTCTGTATCTGCTCTTTTTAAATAACCAGCCCCCTGTGAATATAATTACAAAATTAATCACCAATAATACTGTGGGAATATAAATATGTCTAGGTTGATTAAAAAAAAATATTAGTACAGTAAAAAAATGATATTTGAACAATTTCTCTAGGACCAATTTTCCCTACTGCCAATTAAATAGCAAAAAGAATATACAGCAGTTTCATAGCCTTAACATATTATTATCTTGATAACAAATGAAAGCAATTATACAATAGATAAAATTGATAAGAAATTAGGTCATAGTCTGGGACGGCATCTAGAAGCCACAGAATAGTAGCATGTTAACCACAAAATAACCTAAAATATCAGCCATCATAGCCATACGCCATAGCCTCATAGATAAGTTATCTGACATTCAACTGTGTAGGTCAAACAATAAGTGAACCTCTAATGGGTTATGTAAGACATGTTTATTGTGTCAAATGCTGAGATGATAAGTATTATTACTGTGCCTGTAGAAGCAAAAGACCTAGATGCTGCTTAAAACTTTAATAAATAGTTATGCCTACAAGGTTGTTTTAACATGTTTTAATCTATAGGAGCAATGTTTTCTTCAGGCCCATTCAGATTAGATTGATTTTTAAATAACCTAACCTTTTTTTTTTTGTTTATTCTCTTTTAATTGTATTAACACAAGGCACTTCACAGATGAATAACTGCCACAATAACCCTTAAAAGGTTTAAACAACTCCATTAAAACATTAGTTTTAATGTCACTTAAATTGCACATTACCATTTATAATGTCCATAAACTTAAATCATGACAATAACTGCAGTTTCACTGCTTTAGACATTAAATTCTCATGCAAAATTCTAACCAGCACCAACTAGAATAATTGAATCATTTTTGAACACTCCACAAACACAACAATAACTTATTCTAACTGAATATTTTATTTTAAAAATATTACCCGCCGTGAAGTCATATTGTGGTTGAGACACAAATCGTACTGAATTGATGAGCATCGGACAAGTTGACGTAACTGATAAGCATTATATTATCTTGTGTACACAACTGCTTACTATCTCAATTGCCTAGAATTATTTCAAAGCTTCTTGTACCCGTCCTTCAAATTTTAAAATGGTTGGTTTTCATATTTTTTTTAGGATGTTTTAGTTGAAACATAATTACTATAACATAAAACATCAACTGATAAGTAAAAACAATTAATTAACCATCATGTCTTGTTTTGAGTAAAGGTCAAGGAGGTTAGATTGCTTATCATTTGTTATCTAATAGTTTACACTTGTTAAGTCATGACAAAAGCTGTTGAAAGTTAAAAGACATGATAATAGAACTACAATATTAGATAACAGGTGTTGTTGATAGGCAAATATTGGAATTTAGCAGGCCGCAAAGCCGTATTGTGACGTTTTAGTATCTCAAGGGCGGACACTTCAAGGGCATACATACGCTAAAATTTCCCTAAAATACGCAATCAAATGCACATAAATTCAAAATACTTAGGGTTCCAAGAAGAAAACCTTTACAAAAAGTTAAAAACTTACCCACCTCTTGACAGCTGGCCTGAGTAATCAGAGAGCTGAACAAAGATTTGAACATTACAGTGATTTTAATCACAGTTTAATTCTTTTATACTTAAAATAATAATGTTCAATTCAGAAACTATTGAGTAAAGTTCGTTTGCCTTGATAACACGTCACATAAACGTAAAAGTTTACAAAATCTATTTTTAATAAACACGCAGAGCGCTCATGGCACACCAACGCACACCGACACCGCCCGGCTATGCTAATAACCTATCAGCTTTAATTGACCCCTTTAAATTAACAAAACGAAAGAAACCAGATGACTTTTGCACTTGGCTGTGTTTTTGCAGATTTTGACGTAAAACTGATGTAACTGACAGATAGTGATGTAGACCAGTTTTAGATAATGGCCTATCCCCCTCACTAAACTAACAATAAATTTAAATTCGATTTTTTTTATAATACAGCACCAAAATTATTGTTAAGATCCTTAATTTGATGTTTAATTTATAACGAAAACGTTTGATTTGGTCCAGACGTAAGAAAAATTTCTTTAGCAATTCCCGCTATACTGATTACGAAAAAACTAAAATTAAGATTTCACTATTATAAGGTTTAAAACAGTCCAATCATCACTATTGCGCCTTAAAAAACTAACTGCGGTTGATGCCGAATCGAATGCGGGTTGAGCTGGCCCCTGACTCCGCCCCTGGGCTATGTTCTCTGTTCGCGAGCGAGCGGTACTAACACGTTATGCCAAGAGAATTTGGCTAAGCTGACTAGATGTCGCTAACTCTGCTGTAATGGTAAAATTATGTTTATTTTATTCAGTCAATTAGAAAATACTGACTTACAGCATTAAGGTAAACAGACGACATTTACATATCTGTGAATTATTATTATCTAGGTAGGTTCAAATCGAATTACGCAGAGTAATAAGAGTACAAAACGACAAATGATGTAGTTTCTTACGAAGCTTAGAAGTAGCAGATAGTAAACTAATTCAAAATTCTATACCTACAAAAAATAGTTTTTAAATACTTATTCAAATAATAAAATTATATCAGGCAGGAGTAGTACAGAACAAGAATGCATTTACAAGGTAGCCAAAAACAAGGAAGAATCCAAATCAATATCTATTGGTACTATAAAAAATAATGTTACCAAATTGAGAGTGTTTATTTATTTATTTATACTTTAGTGCACAAATGAAGTACAACAGGCCAACTTAATGTCATAAGGCATTCCCTACCAGTTAATCTTTGGGTACACACAATTTTTAATATCGGGTGCGGTGAAACAAATGTAAATAGTCACAAATAAATATAAAATAACACATAATAATCAAGTCTTGATTATTATGTGTTGAAAATAATAATAATAACTTATGTTATGTTATGTTATGTTAAAAATAATAATAATAACTTATGTTACCTATATTATATAGGTACATAAACTATAAGCGAATATCTATAATTATACAATACACACAATATCTATAAAAATACAACAAACAAATAGGTATAAATATTCACGTTTGTTCTGAGATGCTCTAATCCCGGCAGGGAGAGTTCTTGAGCTTGGCCGCTTGCACAGTAAAGGAATATGCGTAAAGGCCTGTTTACACTTTGCTTAATACGAGTAGTAACAGTAAGTGCAGGTGATTAGTGCAGGTGCTTAGTGTTAGGAGAAAACACCTGTGGACAGCGATTAATAAGTGCGATTGAATAGTAACCTGCGTTGTGAAGTGATTAGAAGCGTGTTCTATTCAATCGCACTAATCAATCGCTGTCCACACGTATTTTCTCCTAACACTAAGCACCAGCACTAACTACTATGCAAAGTGTAACCAGGCCTTAAAAATCAGTGCGACGAGGCGGAGTTGAAAGGAGCAAATTATTAGCTGAACGAAATTGATAAGATAAGATAAATAAACTTTATTGTATAACTACAAAGAAAATAATTACAACAGTGCTTAAAAACGAATAAAACCTTAGTCTAGTACAATTTAGGCGGCCTTATCGCTAGGAAGCGATCTCTTCCAGGCACACCACGTGTAAGGAATTTACTAATAAAATAAGAGAAGTGGGTAAGGTAATGAGAGATCATAGGATAAGTTAAAACATATTGTATTACTCCCATACACAGGTCGTGAATTTATAATGGATACTACTTAATAATATAATAAACATATAACATACGTGTTAGAGATAAATATCAACATACACAAAGAAATAGTATTAAGGAAAACAAAAATATTTGGTTTGGCTTATCCACGCACTAGATAAATACAATACAGGTTACAGAGAGAGGAAATATGATTTTACTCGGGACTTGAAAGTATGTAAGGACTGGAATTGCCTGATAAGTGATGGTAACGAGTTCCACAAGCGAATAGACTGGATAGTGAAGGAATGAGAATAGTAGCTAGATGAATGAGAGGGAAAAGCTAGAAGAAGTTTCCAGCTTGAACGCATATCATCAGACCTGGCAGACTCCTGAAAAAAAAACAGCTCCTTGAGATACGGAGGAGACCGGGGATCAAATAAAACAGAGTACAGTAAAGAGAGAATATGAAGATCTCTTCGGCAACGAATTGGAAGCCATTTTAATTTGGCGCGGAATTCAGACACATGATCATACTTCCGTAGGCCAAAGATGATGCGGGTACAGAAATTTTGAAGCCGTTCAAGCTTATTTAGATAATTCTGAGTAATGTCAAGGTAGCAGCAGTCGGCATAATCCAGAATGGGCAAAAGCAGAGCCTGTACGAGAGAAATTTTTGTGGGTATCGGCAAAAAATTACGCAATCTGCTAAGTGCACCTGAAGATGCAAACACCTTCCTGCTAACCTCGCCAATTTGCTTACCCCAATCAAGTGAGCCGTCAATGAATATCCCCAGGTTCCTAACAATATTACTGTAGGGTACTACGACTCCATCAAAAACTATTTGTGGCAAAGTATTAAAATCAACTCTGGATAACAACCATGAGCTACCTATGACAATGGCCTGAGTTTTGGTAGGGTTAACTTTAAGACCAAAAGTCTCACTCCAGTCCAGGATACAGGACAGATTTTCGTTCACAGCTTATACAGTCTGATGCAGATAGTCAAGGCTGCCCTGAGAATATATTTGAAGAACGTCTGCATATAGGTGATAAAAAGAAAAGAGATTACGGGATATTGTATTTATGAAAATAGCGAAAAGGAGAGGAGATAGGACGCCACCTTGCGGAACACCGGCGTTTCCGGCATCCATGCAAGTAACTGTTGAACCAGTCAAGCACTGACGGAGATATGTTAAAAACATTCTTGAAGATATTTGGGAGACGTTGGATTATTGAGTATGACTATGCGGAAGAGGTATGAGGAAGAAATAATTTGAATCTAAAGAGGCTCTCATGCAAGCAACCACCTTGAGACTGACCTCAGCCACATGCACGTCCCAGCTCAGAGTTGTGTCTGAGGAGAATTTCGAACGGAGGTACAATATGGCGCGGTTTTCCCTTCAAAAAATAATTATAAGTGGTAAGTCAGCTACGGGGTTCTGGAGACCCAGAGCTACCTACAATTATTGCTTACAAACAAACAAAAAATATCTTTATTTAAATAGACCTGTAACAAGTACTTTTAAATCGTCATTACAAGAAAAAATATATACTTATTAGTAGACTTAAATACTATAATAATAATTTTATGAAAACATAAATACACTGTATACAAGCATATTGTGACTCTACCACTGCATCGGTAGTTGATCTTATACTGAGAAGACCCGGCAAGAAACTCAGTACTTACTCTTTTAAACTCGGTTCGGTTTAACAAAAAGAGTTCGTAAAGTACAATGAGTATTTAAAGAAAAAATATACTTACGTTCTAACATTTCCCTAAAATATATATAAAGGAAAAGCATGTACAAAGTTTATACAATTCAAGCACAGAAATTATTAGATTTTTGTTAGTCAGTACAAACTAATAGTTATATAAATATTACAAGAGTTAACTAATCATGCACCGAGAAAAGAGCTTGACATTTTCACGGGATAAATAAGTTCAATGTATTTGCAAATTACATATTTTTTTTATTTTTTTTTACCGAAATAGCCAACGTTAGTTCTTATTTTAGATATCAGGTCGGTTGTGGCTGATTGAGTATTAGATTTATGTCTAAATCCGTATTAACGACAAAAAAGGAAGTTAATTGCGGTGAGATACGAATAAAGCCGTGTATGGATTACTCTTTCAAATATTTTACATAGAACAGGCAACACTATTAGAGGACGGTTAATGTTTGTTTGGGTCCGTTTTGGGTCCTGATTTCTGGATAAGAGTGATTTTGGCTAACTTGAGGAGGGCGTCGGGAAGAGTCCCTTCGGTTAGATGACGGTTTATGCAGGTTACCAAGTCGTCAGCTATCAAGTTAAGTTTTTAACGCATTTGATTACTTTAGTGCTGATTCCGTCCTTACCTACACTGCTATTAAGGTCCAGAGCATCAATAATTTAAAATTAAACGCTAAATTAAAATTTCAATTACCAATTTTATTAATACTGTATCAATTTTTTTTTTTTATGATATTGTACCTACGTCCGAAATGGGCAAGTTGATTCTAGCATGACAAATATAAGTATTTTTAAGAACCATTGTACACAGTTTAACAATGAATAAATATCTTATCTTATTTTATCTGGTTGTTTCTGGTTTGTACCAAAATCTCATACAAAAACTAGTCAACAGATGCTAGCGACTATCCTAATTACCGTTTTCTTAATATTGTGTGAAAATAGCACTTCCAGATAGGTAAAAGAAATACCTCTGACCATCCACCAACACATGAATGAAAATAATTATTTTTCTTCCGATCAAATAATATTTTGTAAAACGAAGCATTTTTCCAAAACTGGTACTGGCAATACTCTAGCGGTGTGTGCCAGTAGTTGAATTTCGAATAATAAGTTCGTTAGGGACTCAACGTATTGCGGTCGCGAGTTGGGAGGCAAACAAACGCACGTCACTTCCCTATATCGCCTCGGGCTGCACTGCAAAATACTGTGGAAATCGTCACCGATTTTTGCATTCTATATTCAACCTTACCATAATAAAAATAAATAATAAATCAGATTGAAGAATGGTTGGCCAAAAATGTTTTTCGTTGTATCGGCTAAGCTGTAAATACAACATTAATAAATCACGTGTTGGTTGGTCCCGAGGTATGATTAGTGTTTTGTTAAACCAACCTAAGTACGTACTTGGAAAATAATTTAGTCAAGTTCCCTTTATTCGGAGTTGTTTTGAACAAGTCCGAAAAACCAATTAAGTACTTAACTATATTTTGCTGTAATTAGAAATAGTAGCTATACAGGGACGGAGGACGAGACCATTGCAAAATGTGTCTTATGTCAGCAGCTTAAGATAAATAAAACTTGACGTGATCTTGATTGTACACCGACCTCAGCTCACAGCTAAGACGTCCACCAATGAACGTAGGCGTCCCCCATAGATTTCCAAAGCGACCGGTTGCAGGCGGTCTTAATCAATCGGAATCCTGGCACCTTTACCAGGTGGTCGGTCCACCTTAGAGGGATGTTAGTTATTTTCACTAAGCAAAGCCCCGAAAATAAACAGCACGTTATCATCAACCCATTTAATAGGTAGTATCTAAGTTTAACCCTGTTTATGTTTTTAACACTCTAACACGAGAAACCGCAAATAGTCACCACGATGATTCCCCTACTACAGACTACACACACACACCTTGTTATAAATATTTAAATAATGAATAAATATCTGGAACAATTTACACCAAGATCATCTGACCCCAAACTATGGGTATCAGAGGCTGATAAACATACTTAAATGTTTCTAAATACATACTTAAATAAATAATAGCAACCAGCCACACAACAACTACAAATGTCCGTCACATAAATGTTTGTCATGGGTGGGTATCGAACCCACGACCTCCGGTGCTAAAGGCAGGATCGCTGCCGTTGCACCAACAAGTCAGATAAGGTCTCCGACGAAGTAAGGTTGTGCCGAAGGCCATGGCGTTCGCAGACAGGCCTTTTCCGCCATCAGAAGAAATGTTCCGTCAAGACGACACGATTGGCGTGGTGTGCAGTAGCACGGTTTCTCGCCTCGAATCCCGCAGTGCCCCGGGTTCGATTCCCGGTCGGGTCAATTCAGGAAACGATCTTTCCTAAATCGCCTCGGGTCTGGGTGTGCTGGGAGACGCCCCTGGCTTAATTCCTTGTCTGGTACCTCGTAACACAGGGATATTTATCCTTCCTTCGAGACCATGACAACAGGTGTGTTGTCTGGCGCATATCTAAATTTAAATATTTCTTTTAAAAGACGCAAAAGTCATTGATGATGATCAAACCCACGATCTCAAAAGCAGTTGTTAAGACAAGGATCAATCCTGCCTGCCACAAGCCAGTGTAAATATTAACATTTACCTACTCGATTGAAACTGCGTGGACAAAGAAAACCATTTTCAATTATGCTTTTAAGTAATCGTTAGATATCTACTATGCTTTATCTTTACATTCATGCTACAATTGAATAGTCAATTAAACTCATCGACACAATAAAAACAACATTATCCTATCAAAAATCGATAACCCTTTGCTCTTACAATCAAATGATAGTTATTTTAAATATTACGGCTCGCAGTCAGTACAGAAAAGTTTTAACCACAATCCGGTCGACAGGGTAAGTATAAAAGTGTGAAAATCATCATTCATAAATTTAAAAAATAATAACACCTTCATGGCCGAGCGGTAACAGAGCTCTACCCGAAAACCGAAGATCCTATACTCCATTCATTATAGCATTAGACAGAAGTAAAAAAGGTTCTTTTTAGGGCACACTTTGTGGTAAAAGTACACTATACATTAATACTTTTAACATTTGTGCCAAATTCATTAAAATTTACTCAAATAGCAGCTGTCACACTTATTGTTCTTATATTAAGAGAAGTCACATCAGAATTTAATGGGGCTTTTGCATAAATAAATTATTTTGTCTTGCACCAAACTACATGGCAACGTCAACTGCAACTTGCATTCTTCATTTTAAAAAAAGAAAGAAAAAATAGTAAAAAAGTGGTTTATCTTAATTTGATTGTGATAACTTATAGCAACAACTATTTCGAATACCCAAACCCTAAGTTTATTAAAACACTACCAAATCAGTCATCGTCTGAGATTTGATGATTTTACATCCCTATTTCTGACAAACGTCAAGATGGCGCCTGGGGTGGGAATAACAGCGCAGTTCGTTTTATAATTTTATACTATTTTAATGCCCTCAAGTGTTTGCGTTTTGCCTAAAATTAATTCATAATGAATCAAAGTAATGATATTGAGCATTATTTGACGTAAAAACTGTGCTTACTAAAACGTGACATGCGTCCTAACCGAAAAGTTGCTAAAAGGCAACATTGCTAAAGACTGAACGAAGCAGTAGTTTCATGTTCAACAAGCTTCTGCTTACGGTTTAGCCCGCCAGGACTACTATTTTTATCCTACGGGAACCCGGGATGAATTGTCTATGTGCAGATCTATATTTTTTACTTATAGTTATAATAATATAAATGCGAAAGTTTCTAAGTGTATTTATATTTGTGTGTTTTATACTCTTGCCCGGAAAACTACTTAACGGATTTAGAAAAAAAGAAAGAAGAAAGAAAATATATTTATTTGGTGACAAAACAAAAAATAACATCGAAGCACATTTAAAATGGGGTGACACGTTTTGACATCAAAAAGGCATGTACTTAGCATACACCGGGGCATCTTGAAGACACTGCGACGCTGGTCTTCCGTAGTTGCCTTAGAGGAGAAACTATGCGCGACGAAATATCAAAATGCAAAAAACAGAAATCATCCCAATTCACAACATATACACAGACAGTTTCACAGTTCACAATAGTTTTTACAGAAGTATATAAATGTACTAAATGTGTAATTTAGATGAAACTTTACAATGATACAGCTCATAGGTACATCATAATAACACATAGGCTACATTTTATAAAGACTTTATGTTACTTGGCCATAATATATAACAAAAAGTTTCGTAAGTCGGAATAATGAAGTTGGCGAAGCCACGGGCGGAATGCTAGTATATCAAATTAACAAAAAAGTATCTATCTGTCTAAGATTGTGCTTGACCAAATGCCGTAACTGTTAAGTATTATAATTTTCATAAACTCCCAAAATAAATCTCAATATTATATTTATGTGCCTCCATTTGGTAATGTTGTAAAAAAGCAATAGTAGTTGATCGCGAAAATAGCAACAGAATATTTTTTATTATTTTTTCAACTTTATTAAACAGAAACAAAAACGTTTCAATAGATTTTATTAAAAAAATACACCAATTTAGGTATTACCAAGTTAATATTAACAAATCAATTAATAAAATTTCCTTGAATCTCAACATTGCATACCCCCATCATCATTCTGGGCATTGACTTATCCATAAGGTGCTCCCTCACTTGGAGCATTTGCTTATAATGTAATGTTTCAGATTCACTTTTGAGCATTAAATTACAGTACTGCCTCACTGACATGACGAACATTCGCCTGTAATGTACAAAAAAGATTAGGTTTTGAGCATGACATTACAATACTGCCCTTCAAACTTCAGGAAAGCTGTAACAAAATATTCCACATTGTACCATCAAGTTACGCACTGTAATGCTCGGTGCTTTTACCTCACCAACGTAATGCTCGAATCTGTAACATTACAGTTTGCGCATTGTAATGCTCGGGTCTCTTCCCTCACTGATCTAATGCTCGACTCTGTGAAATTACATTACAGGAAAATGCTCCAGGTGGGGAACCGCCTTTATGATAATAACATCTTTATTACGTTGGTGTGGGTGTCATTATTCTCTGGACGCATGACGCCCACTCCTTGCTGGCCTCCACAACCATTCGCAAGCCATCGCCTTACTTGGAGGTTTACCTGTAACTCCGGTCCAACATTTACGAAGTTTCGCAAAGCTTTGAAAGGCTAAAGGCCAATATAAACGGTGTGATGTTAAGATAATGTTTCTTTTAATAATAAAAAATAAAAACTACAAAATAAATGAAGATACATTTTTAACTCTGAGTACGCTTAATGAACTTCGTATTTGGACGAACGGAGCTGACTAGATTTTATTTGCTATACCTACGATTTTTTCAAGATCTCATTAAGACTTTTCGTTTCGACAAAGCTTGCAAGCGTTACGTCGTCGCCCTACCATACGATTTAGATAGATACCGTCCTGTAACTCCTGTAACTTTGCCTGATTTCGACATGAATTTTGCATATTTTCAAATGTTCCCGCTGAATGGAGATACTCTGACACATCGGCACACTATCAAACTGACCAATCAGATAGGGTCTTTTCAAGTGTGTATGACACGGATCGGTACTAAGCAGTGTACGTTTGATAACTGCGTTTTCAAAATGAAAGTTAGGGAATTTGATCTAACTTCGCCTGGCTGATTTTTCTCCATTTTTTTTTAAACTAACCTAAGCATTCATTACATTCAATATAAGGTATACACCAGTTGGAATGAAATAAAACAAATAAACAGTCGTTATTTATAAAAAAATTAATAGGTAGGCGAAGTTGGGCTGGCTTTTTCGATTCTAGGAACAAACAATAGGGTTTAAGGGTTGCATTAAGCTTCATAGTGATTTTTTAACAGAGATAATAATTTGACCATAAAACATACAGCGAATTGAGAACTTCCTTCTTTTTTTGAAGTCGATTAAAAAGAAGAATGTACTCTAAGGCCACCTTTTGTATCTTGAACCAGAAGAGTTTTGCTGCATTTTTTACCAAATTGATCTTGCCATCATTACATAACGTTCATCGCTCTTGAAATTGTTATGTATTATTGTTTTATTTTTAAACTAAATCACATTTACTATAGAACCTACATAAAAATAGCGTAAGCAGCCATACCAAATTATTATTAACATAACTTTTCTTCTTGTTTGATTTTCAAAAAGCGCCAACCCTAATGGTAGGCCAAGTGTGGGATGACTGGGAGGAGACTATTGAAGATACCCTTCCTAACATTGCCTGTCACGATACTTCTGTTCAATTTAAAGACATCCTTGATGTATATTAGCGCAACGGATAGCCCATCATATTTATGAGTTACCTACTGTAAGGAAATCAGAACTTTACCTTTAGTAGTTTCCTGGCTACTTGTAACTTTTCTGGGGTTCGCGAAAAAATCACGTGCACCTCACGCCACGTTTTGAATCACACTGCCTGGAGGTGGCTTTGATTTTGACAAATGAGGTTGCATTATTGCAGTATTTAAATTAGTGAATTAACCAATGACCACAAAGCAATTTTACCAGTACAATATAAAAGTTATATGACCGTTTAAAAATTTTAGGTGAAGTATGACACAAAAGGCGAAGTAACAGGAGTTGACGGATTGATTGACGGATCTTATAGATTGGGAAATGGAATAAACTTGCTAAGCCAAGTTTAACCCTGTGACGTCTGACGGGATTAGGTAAGCTACAGTTACACATGCTCACTACTAGCACGAAAGCATGCTACTATTGAGCAATTGCTACTTAGTAGCATGTGTGTCCAAGCATTACTAATAATAGGCATGGCATGCTAATAAGCTTGCTATTTTAGAGCAAACGTGTAACTCTAGCTTCACGTCGTCGTTCTACTATACGATATAGATACCTCATAGATTGGGAAATGGAATTAACTGACAAAGCCAAGTTTAACCCTGTGACGTCTCACGGAATTAGGTCGGACGATCCGACGGTTAGCGCGATAGTTGATCGTAAAGCAGCGACCGGCGTAAAATATGTTCGATATTGAAAATGAAGGTTTTTGTATGCATTGAAGGTTTTACGGCGGGTGGGAATAGCGACAGCACAACTCACTTACCCTACTTTCATCCTTTCTTTTGTCATGTAGGAAAAATATGAAAAAGAAAGAGTTTCCTGTGAACTTATTTTTAAAATCAGATCTTAGACAGGGACGTGTGTTTGTAAGTAAATTATGTAGATTGGTAGGTAGATACCTTTTAAAAATGGTGACTCAGAGAAACACCTATACACACGGCCATCTTATAGGCTGTGTACTGATCAACGTGACGCGGCGTAATGTAACATGTTAGCCCATAGCCTCAATCTAGAATGCGAGATTGTAAGGAAGGTTTATTATTGTGCGGGGCCTAAATAAAATAGTGACAACATTAACTTTAGTCTACCATGTCAACTCAATTTTTATTTATTTATTTATTCATTTGTTTGTACACAAATTACAGTTTTTTACATAGAAAAATAAGGATAGCTAAAGTACAGGTGAGCTTATCTCTAAAGAGAGATTTCTTCCAGCAGACCATGATGCAAGGAAAAGCATAAAACAAACAGTGATGGATAGACAAAACTGTGTAAATAATTTTAAAGATCAAAATTTCTTTAAATAGACCAGCTTACTTACAAATAGACATATATTATTACAAATATAAAATATATAAGTACCTAACTAAAATAATTATACATATTAAAAAATAAATAAAATAATAATTATTATTATTAAAATCTAACACAATTCAAACATTTTTTTAAAGATGTTCTTTTAACAATCTTTTGAAGGAACCCACAGTGCGACACTCTCGAATAGAAACGGGCAGCTTGTTCCACAGTTTCACAGCATGAACAGTAAAAGAGTCACCATACATGCTCGTGCTACAGGTAGGGGCAGTCAGCTGTAAATTATAGGCTGAACGATAAGTTCTGCCGGACGATGAAAGATAGGAGAAGCGCTCACAGAGATAGCGTGGAGAAGAAGGGTTGAAGAGGATGTTGTAAACAAGAACCATCATGTGATAATCACGCCGCAAACGAATAGGCAGCCATTTCAACTGCTTCCGGTACTCAGAAACAAGATCATACTTACGAAGGCCAAATATGAAGCGAATACAGACATTTTGAATACGTTCTAGCTTATCGAGGAGTTGCTCAGTAGCGTCAGGATAGCAACTATCCACGTAATCAATAATCGGAAGCATAAGTGTCTGAGCTAGAGTGATTTTAGTGTGAATGGGCAGAAAATTCTGTAGACGCTTCAGGGAGTAGAAGGCTGCATAAACTTTTCGGGCTACTTTATTAACGTGATAATCCCACGCAAGGTTACAGTCAAGGTTCAAGCCAAGTTCTTCACCGAAACAGCATAGTCTATGTTCGTTCCGTTATACACCAGCGGTGAGAAAGTCAATGCGCCAACCCTATTGTACATACGAGTAGATCTACTACCGATGATAATGGCTTGAGATTTCAGCGGATTCACGAGCAGACCATACGATTCAGCCCACCTACTAATGCGTTCTAGATTTTGATTCATTTCCACTATTGCTGAATCAATATCATCAAGTTTGAAGTGAACGTAAAGTTGCAGATCGTCAGCATAAAGGTGGTAGTTAGCAGACAATACTGAAGTGATTGCATTGATAAAGATCGAAAAAAGCAAGGGAGAAAGGACGCCACCCTGAGGAGCACCAGCAGTAAGCTCACACCAGTTCGATGAAACATCGTCAGCGCGAACGCACTGCCTCTCAGATTGAATTGAACCATTCTATTGCATGAGGAGATATGTAAAGCGACTGTGGGATGCCTAGGAGCACGTCAAAGTCCGAGTTAAAAGCGTGAGATGCTTATGCTCCATAGCATATCTTATGTCGTCAGTAACTTTCAGCAGTGCAGTAACAGTACTGTGTCCAGAACGAGAACGCAGTCAGTTAGCCATGAATAATGCTTTCTAGGGCTTTGGAAAGAACAGGCAGGATGGAAATAGGACGGTACTGGGAAGGAGTGTTAGGATTTAATGTTTTTGGCAAAGGGATAACTATGGCTTTCTTCCAGGCTGAAGGAAAGACATTAGAGGAAATGGAAAAGTTTAGGATGTGAGTAATGAAAGGCAGGCAGATAGCCTTTTTAACATCACACATTGCAATAGAATTGAAAACTAAAGGATCGCAAACAGGTCTAGGGAAGCTACGAAGCTGTTCAAGAGTAATTGATTTTAAATGTGCATCTAAACAAACGAGGGGCACAGTAAAATAAAAATTTAATGATTGAAAATCAGTTAAGATAGGAGAAGATTCAGTAGACTACTACTACTACCCAACGATCTTAAAAACTTTCACACGTTAGCAGGGTTGGAATCCTGAACAGTAGAGTGAATGTGGCGCCTTTTTGAGTACCTACACATCCTATTGCAGCGATTCCGCAACTTTTTGTATCGATAGGAATTAAGCTCAGTCTGAAATTTGCTATATTTAAGTTTAGCTTTATCACGCAGCAGCATAGTCGGCCTAATATCAGGGGTGAGCCAAGGAGCAGGTAGATGTTTCACCTTGACACGTCGAACAGGAGCATGCCTATCAAAAGTGTCAATGACCAATTGATTAAAAGCAACTACCTTCTCGTCAATCAAAGTACATTGTCAGCCTGAAGTGCCTCAGAATCCACATTTTTAAAACTGCGAAGGAAGACATATTTAGGTTTGGGCTTTTTGTGTAAACAAACAAGATTGAAAAGAGTAACCATCGAGTTTCTTGCCGGAGTCTTCTCGATCGGAAACAACCTCCGAACCGGTGGTAGAGTCACATTATGTTTAATTATGATATTTACTATCATATTATTATTTGATGTACTTAAGTTTATTTTTATTTAGTATATATCTGCTATAATATTTTTTCGTATTTAACTTGTCTTAAGTACTTTTTATAAGTCTATATGAATTAAGATATTTTTTACTTTTACTTCTAACTCGTACTGACTTGATGAATGCTCGCTGTGTAACATGTTACATTTTGCCGCGTAACGTTGATCAGTACCCAGAATTAGATGGATAGATAGATATACTTTATTATACTTATAACAATAACAGTAATATTTAACGATATAAACAATTTGAACAATTTAGGCGGCCTTATTGCTAGAGAGTGATTTTTTCCAGTCCACGTTTGGGTAGAGGAACTTAATAAAGCTCATGGATGTGAAAATGCAGGTTCGATTCTGGCCTGATTCTTAGACCATGATTTATTCATCTTGTAGGTACTTCTATCTTTCCAATATTTCAACACAGTTAAATTTTGTTTTTAACTATAAAATATTTAATTGAAACACACCTGTCTGGGCATACAGAGCACATCTCATGCCCTCATGCCTTGCATTAATGTCTGCCAGAATGATTTCATTTTTAGATTAACCTGAAGCTACTATCCGTATTTATAACTTTACATGTCTATAGCGTGTACCTAACGATTTAACGGTTATAGAAATGCCCATTCTACTACGATATACTGTTAGATATATCGTAGTAGAGTGGAGTGGTTAGAGTATACTGTTAGATATACCACTGAGATTAACTAAGTCCGTAATTAATCTAAGGAAAATCCTTTGCCATACGGAACATCGTAAACCCTATCTCAATTGCATCTACCACGAGATTCAAAGTCTTTAATGTAATGTACTTTATCTTTCTTAGATCGATATTTATTTTATGGCATTTCTATACCCTTGGGGGTAATTTTTGGTACAGCCTCTCTTAGTATTTACGACGTCAGGGCTTAGAAGCTATCCCAACCCGGAATTTATATGGTAGAGGCGCACGCCTAAGATTTTAGCCCTGTTTATGAGGTAATTTGGGGTGGGGTAGGTACCTTCATTAAATATTATATGAAATTCATTAATTTATAAAATAACCCTTTTAAAGAACTTAAAAATGAAGACAGGAAAACCTGTCCTTGTTGCAAATAACCTCTACTTCCCCCACAAGCGATAGGTCTAATTTTCCTGCCATCTGTATAAATATCAATTGTTTAAATTTCACCAGTATATTAATTTTACAGCAATATTACACATTATTTAGTGTGTAATATTAAGCTGTTCAAGACAGTAATCGTGACATTGTGAAGTAAAATTATTTTACAAGAATTTTTATTCTAATGAATTTAAAACAGACTCAGTTCATATATTAGTATTTAGCAGTGGCATTAAATTGAATAATAAAACTTTTTTGTAAACTACTTAAATTGCGTAGGGCGGTTTAAGATCAGCGTTTTTGGCGCGTATACGAGTAGGCCGCAAAAACGCCAGTCCGAAACCGCTCTCAGGTGTACATTTTGCTAAAACTATTTAATTTTTTCTTCAGATCACAACATCACCTCATCATGGACAGAAGTAAATCAGCTCCACGTGGCATGGTGGTGACTCCTCATCATCTGGCTACACAGAGTGCTATGGAAATTCTTAAGGAAGGAGGAACAGCCATGGAAGCTACTATAGCTGCTGCCGCCACTCTAGCAGTAGTCTATCCTCACATGAATGGCATAGGTGGAGACGGGTTTTGGCTTATTGTTCCACCACATGCAGAACCTTTTGTTATCGATGCTAGTGGTCCTGCTGGTAGCCTAGCAAATGAAGAGTTTTTTAAAGGTTTTGACAAAATACCTAGAATAGGACCAAAATCGGCTATTACTGTTGCTGGAACTGTAGGAGGATGGCAAGAAGCTTTGAAATATGTAACAGAATGCGGATACCAAAGAATGTCAGTGTCCAAACTTCTGGCCGATGCCATACACTACGCCGAACATGGATTTCCAGTTTCATATTCACATGAGTCTTATTTAAAAGATTTGATTAAGAATCAAGAAACTTCAGCAGCGTTTAATAGGGTATTTTTACCAAACGGCAAAGTACCAGAGGTAGGCGAGAAGTTATGTCAACCTGATCTTGCGAATACTTTGAAAAGTTTAGCTAGGAACTGCCTTACTTCCTTTTATAAAGGTGAAGTATCAAATCTCATAGTCGAGGATATGAAAAAAATTGGAATACCTATTACAATAGAAGACTTGAATAACTATAATGCTGTTAGAAGAGAACCTTTACGCATGCTTCATGAGCATGGCGAAATTTTCAACACACCTCCTCCTACTCAAGGATTAGTTTCATTAAGTATACTTGGAATTTTAGAGCGCTTGAGAATTAAAGGTGATCACGAAGGAAAATTTATACATGCGACAGTTGAAGCTACTAAGCAAGCTTTTGAATTACGCGACAAGTACATAACAGATCCAAAATATATGGAAGTAAGTCCAGAGTTTTTGCAATCGCCGTATAAAATAGAGTCAATGGCAAAAAATGTTGATTTGAATCACGCATCTCAAATAGCAAATGGTAAAGGTCCCGGAGATACGATTTGGATGGGAGTAATGGATAACAAAGGCTATTCGGTTTCATTTATACAAAGTGTATATCATTGCTTCGGTAGTGGTGTGGTTCTACCCCAAACTGGAATTGTGTGGCACAATCGAGGCGTATCATTTTCATTAAAGAAAGATCACATTTTGTCATTGAAGCCGGGGAAGAAGCCGTTTCACACCTTGAATCCTGCTGCTGCTTTCCTTGAAGATGGTCGAGTTATGATTTACGGAACTCGTGGTGGTGATGGTCAACCTCAGACACAGGCAGCAATATTTCACAGATACGTAGTGCAAGGTTTAGGTTTACAGAAGTCAGTGTCAGCACCGAGGTGGCTTTATGGTGAAACGTTAAGTAAAGGTGGTGATACATTGAAGCTGGAGGATAGATTTGATGAGGAGACCGTACAATATTTGAAGGATAGAGGCCATAAAATTCAGATGTTGGGGCCGTACGACGAGTCGGTTGGACAAGCTGGCATATTGGTGAGGCACGTTAATGGGATGATGGAGGGGGCTTGTGATCCTAGGAGTGACGGCAGTGCAGCTGGTTTCTGAAAAGACTAATCTTTATTTAAAATTGTTTATTTACGATTTTTTGACCTTAAATGTTTAATTATTTAAAGTGTGTGTATCATCTTATTGTTTGTATCCTGATGTTAAATGTTGGTCTAAACGACCACGTTATTTAATTGTCATTTTTAAAATAGTAGAGTCATTATTTTAGAGATCATTAAAATCAAGTGAGTATTACTTACTTACAAACCCTGCTTCTTTCGACAAATCCGAAAACACACATTGCCCTTCTCAATAGAAAGATGGTCGTTTTTTTCCAATTTATTAAATTAAACGCGGGCTATTATTCTCAAGTAAAATTTAAATTGAATTATCCTTTAGAAGCATTGCCGTCACTTTCAGTGTCTCCTTTTATACGTGACGTTACAGAATTCGAGAAATAATACTTAAAAATTCAAATAATGCATCAGTTGTTATCTATTCATAGACTTTGTTCGAATACTTCAAGAGTAATTGCAGTGGTCATAAAATTAGTAACGTTAGAGAGGTTTCAAATCAGACAATCTTTTTAAAATATACTAGAGCTCCCGAACAGTGGTGTCGATAATTCTCCTTTATTGGCAAGATAAGGAGCGAGCGAAGGACGTTGAATGTAAATCAAACTTGGCGGTTTAAACCACACTGTAGGCAGAGTGAATAACTGAATAGGACCGTTTTCGATTTAGCAATCAATGCGAAGTTACGAGACGGTCACCCAGCCAAAAAGTGGACAAACGAACTTTACTAAAGGTTACAAAACCACTTTTGAAATCTGTGGAACGGCGGACAAACGACGTGTTAAAAGTAACAACCAGCCTGAAGCAAGCCTGAAATCTATGGGAAGGATCTATGGGATATTTAGCAATATTGGGTCTGCTTCAGTACGAATTGGGAAATGTTTTTACTCTGATAAAGAGTTTTTAAATGAAAAATTATAATTTGTAAAATACGATATTTTATTATGTATTATATGAATAGAAGAATAAACATTAAATGATGTGCATTTTAGTTTGTAAGTTAGGTATCTATTTGTGTCGCAATGCCCTAGCAGGGCTCATGTTGCAGGTCCTATTTTAATTTTAAGATCTTAAGTACCATCATGAACCAATAAAGAACTATGAACTATGAATTCATGAAGTCCGGTACGAATTTATAAATAGGTTTCATGTATTTTGTGCAATAAAGATATAAGATATGCCCCAGACAACACACCTCTTGTCATGGTCTCGAAGTAGGGATAAATAACCCGGTGTTATGAGGTATCAGACAATAAATTAAGTCAGGGGCGTCTCCCAGCATACCCAGGTCCAAGCCAATTTAGAAAAACTCGTTTCCTAAGTTGACCTGACCGGGGATCGATCCCTGGACACTACGGAATTCAAGGCAAGAAATCGTGCTACAGCGCACTATGCCAATCGTGTCGGTATTAATAGGGTTATTCTAGCTTTCGCTTCGCCCGCGTGAACTTATCGTTAAATATTATAGCTAAATTTCAAATGATCTTCAAAAATTGTAGCCTATGTGTTATTCTGATGTCGTGTCGGCGAAAGCGGGCGTGGTCTAAAACAGTATGGCCTAAAACAGTATGGACTAAGGTCTTGACCCTTTTTCTGTTATTACACGAAGCAAAGAAGTTGACTCTGTTCGATAACTCGAACAGGGGATAGTTTAATAGGTATGTTGTCAGCCTAGACGTCAGGCTAAACAGCAGCGATATATAGCTAATAGTTTTCACAGTAGTTAGCTTCACGTCAAAAGGTAGATACTAGAAAAATCCAACCTTGATCTCAAGGATTGAAAAGGACTTAAAACCGCGCCTTTAACAGTTCTTCACGCAAGGTTATGTTTTCACTAAGATGGAAAATCCTTCATGTTAAAAATTATGCTAAAAGTTCAATTAAATTAAGAGTCTCAAGTGACTCCATTTGCCACGATGTCAACTGCGGTCCAACTCAATCCGCAACTTTCCAAACCGTATACTAAAAAAGCTATAAATCTCATTTGTCGCTTCACTAATGTGGATGAATGGTCGAAACATTCGCGCAGAATTAAACTCTCGGAATAATGAAGTGGCACATTCGTCTTCATTTGTGAGCTTTATTAGATACGTATTAAGTTGTGCGGGACTTTCGGGACGGTTGACTCTGTTCAAGTTAGCCAATTGTACCTACTTACTCTGTGAACTGTTATTAAAGGTTAACAAGTAAACACATTAATCCACCGAAAAGTCGTTGTCACATTTTAAGACAAAGTCAAAATAACTTACCTTACCTTAACTATTTTCAAATATCTACTCAAAGCTTATTTCCTCACACTGTATCTTTTGAATGTCTCTAGTGCGAGGATAAACCAACCCCGAACGAAACTTTTTTATCATTATTATAATTGTGTGAATGTTTACAGATATTTACTATGTTTATATGTATTATATGAAATTGCATTCATGAATGCATGAAATACTTCATGTAGGTAAGTACAAAAATTATCTCACTATTTCTCACTACCTTACCCATTTTTCTTTTTAATCTTGTAACTACTGGCTGGTTGTCTGGAAAAGATCGCTTCCTAGCGATATGATAATCTTCTTCCTCGATTGCCTCGCCTTAGCGCTGGTACCCGAAATGGCCAACGAGCACGTAGGTGGACTTCATGCAGTCGTCTTCTCAAAGTTTGACCGCTTAACTTAGCAAACCATACTCTCTCTGTAGCCTTTGAACCAATTGCATCGCCGTTACATTTGGTTGACTTCGTGCAGCATTTACTATGAATCGGTCTTGTACATGTGTTGTAATGCGTTGAGGTCCTCAGTGCCGTTCCACCACTTCCCCCGTGACACGATAACGTGAGCAAAGCCTGGATATGACGCTCTGACTGGTCCTCATGGCTTCAGAAACCGCAATTTGGGTAGCGCCAGCTTGAATCATGCCCACTGCTCTTAACATTTCGTTACTGGTCAAGTGTCTACGTGGCATGATTAAATGAACACCGGAGATGCGTTTGACAAAGATTTATAGAAATTTATAGAGTTTTAATCAAGTAAGAAGTTCGTGAAGATTTATTTCTTTGGAAGAAACTCAATGAATGCGAATTTCATCTTAAAACAAAACCTTTTATGTACAAATTTGAATTTAAAAAAGGAACTTAATATTGTTTTTATAATCTGTTATTAATAGTTTTTTTTGTAAGGCCAGTACTTTTTAAGTTATTTAAAAAAGTTTTACATATCCCTAGACCATGTTGTTGTGTGTACATACACACTTCTGAACGCAACGATTGCCATTTACCTGATGGAAACTCATGGTGGAGATACTGATGGCCTTGGTGTAAGGAATCCGTATTTTTTATTTATTAAGTTCCTTGAATAACAAAACCAAAGATCTTATCAAGTTTGCCTTTACCCCGATTTATTCAAGTTTAGACAGCTCCTCACTAGTCCGTTGATCCATATAGAGATACGTCAACGTGTCTTACCGAAACCTGTTCCAAGGCGTCCTAACAATAGCTTGGGGAACAATAAATTCAAGCTTGAGTAATTCTAGAACTATCTATACTTAAGTAAATAGATTTATAGAGATGGACATAACTGATGAATCGGTCTTGATGACTGGATCATAAGGAACATTATTTTGGATATGTTTGGGTTCTATGTAGTTGACCATTGTTCTGTTTTTATACACAGTACATAATTAGAATAATTTCTCTGAAATGTAAAATTATGACGATAATCCGATGCCTTTTAATCAATTAATGTGAATTTATTTTTATTTGTTGTATCTCATCGAACTAAAAATTACCCCCACGAATTGTTATACAATCTATATTGGTCTACCAAACCAATTAGGGCTTAACCGAGCGTAAGAGATAACTATTTTCCCAATTAACGGCCAGATTTATTAAAACATGAAAATGATGAAATTTCCATTAAGAAGTAATATTAGTTGCTCTTATTTTTTTAGTCGTTATTTAGTTCGTAAATAGTTTGTATGGGAAATCAGATAACGCCTGCTAAAAAGCAATAGTGAAGTAGCACCCTTCCGCTATTGCATTTTGTACGTGTGTGTCACCTTATAGATGGAAAATAAAGCTATGAGAAATACAATTTATCCGATAATTTTCTCATGAAACATTTCCGAAGAGTACCAAGCATGTAGTCTTTCTGAAAATTAAGACCACATAATTATTAACTAGGTAGACTAATGTCTAGGAATGTCAAAATTTGTAGATTACCTACTGCTAAAATAACTGTAGAATTTAGCTTATCAAAGTCCACCAAAATCTCGATCACAAATACTATAGTTTACCAAACAGATACGAAATCCAGAGCAAATGGCGCGTGAACTGGCAAGCGGGTCGTGATAAGTGCATACGGCATTGCGAGCCATCGCGGACCATTCTAATAACAGTAAACACTGGCCAACGGGCCTCGTAAAAACGTATTGCATACAGTGGTTTTCACTTCGAATTAAATACACGCCACAGCCAACAAAACCCCCCACCCCCAACTCTATCCACTGGGAAGTTTCGCAAATTTTTGCTTGGGTCTCTTCTGGTCTGTGCGAATCGAAGAGCGTGGAGGCGGCGTATGCTGACCACAATAATACCCTATTACCCGAACTGTTTTGAGTGCTATTATTCCACTAATGTGTGGAAAGCAGACGGTTACACTTAACTATGGCCGCGTTATAGTTTAAATTGGGTTTGTACACTTTTAGGGATTATCTCGACTTTGTGCTGCTACTTATATGAGATAGTTGACTATTATCATTAAATCTGAATGAAAATACTTTTGCACGACGTGGTGGCAGTGAAGTGGTGTTTGTTTTGACAGTCGTGAAATTCACAGTCACGTACACACGTACAGGGCTTATAGATATTGCTATATAATGTTGCCACCACAACCAGGGTTTATACCTATTGCTAGCATAATCCAACTCTTGTTGCCGTAAACTGGAATACTCTGTGCATTGACAGACGACGAAGTCCTTAAACTTGTTTGGGTTTAGTGAAGTTCAAGCAGTGTGTCATTTTGATACAAAGAAACCTAAAAGAATATAAAACCAAGAGAGAAAAAAACAACCCTAAAAGAATATGAAACAAAAATTGTTAGTCAGTACATACTAGGTACATCTTAACTATTAGATTACGATAAAACATCTGTTACAATAGAGTTATCCTATCCCGCATTGAGCAGAGAGCTTACACCCAGGCATTTTTATCCTTAAGGTAGTCTTTTGTAGTATAATAGCCCTTTTTTTAATAAAGCTGTTTTGATGTGATTTTTGAATCTATGTAGAGGTAACTCACAAATGTTTTTTGGAATTTTGTTGTAATAATGTATACCTTGCCCTTTAAAGGATCCTAAAACTTTTTGTAACCTAAAGAGTGGAAGTGAAATTTTCTCCTTATTCCTAATATTTTTGCAATGTACCTATGTCACAGTGTTTAGTAGACAGAATGTAAGTAAGTAACCTTTAAACTGTCCCACTGCTGCGGGCAAAGGCCTCCATCATTGAAATCAAGTTATCGCTACAATGGATGGGTATTGGCTTAGACAGAATGTGAAAAATATTATCATTTATTAAAGTTAAGAGTGTCGTGGCCCAGTGGTTAAGCACCCCAACCCATCTCACCTCACCGAATAACGGTAGAAGGCTCACCACCCACTTTCGCGTTGCCTCTGACTACTCCGTTAGCCTACTCGTAGTCGTGATAGTACCCGGGTACTTATTTAATCGCCCGGGTAATTATTTATGCAGTGAGAAAAAATAAATACAAATAAAAAAAAATTATTACCAAAATATTTAACATTACATAATTAACTGGCCCCCACACTAGGCGCATTGCCTGTCCTGTGGAGGACAAATTACGATTCACAACATGTAGTTCGGTACAGTACATTACAAGTAAGAGATAACTAACAAAAATTCAAAAATAATAAAAAAGTGAACATAATCAGATTTCTCTAAGATTAATAATGTGTGTGTTGTATGTGTGTATGTGTGGAAGTGTGAGTGTGTAGTGTGTTTGAGTGTGCGATAGTGGGTGTATGTTGGAGTATGCATCTATGCATTTATTTTAAAACATTAAAAATTAAACATTTAAAATGTTATACTCAGTAAGTGTCTTCAGAAACGATCTTGGCGAAAATTCGTTTTTTCGAGACTTAGTTTGGGTCGGATCTTGGTGATAAATATGCTATTTTTAGACATATTAAAATATGTCCATTTCACTCCTTATATATAAACTTTATGCTGCTGTTTGGTTGCGTAAACTAGCAAAAGGAAGCTAGAGAATTGTACTCCGTTGGTAGAAATTAGAAAGCCATTCAGAAATCAAAACTTTTACAGTGCCTTGTTAGCGAAACTAAACTCCTTGGGGGGTAGCCAAGAGCAACACGTCACGATGATTTCTACAATAGAAATCGTTCAAATGTATGCGGATGACTTATGCGTCAGTGACAGCTTATGTCATCCCCATACATTTGAACGATTTCTATTGTAGAAATCGTCGTAGCGTGTTGCTCTTGGCTAGCCCCCCTTATATGGCTGTTCTAAAACACTACGCTGTAACATTCCCCGTATGCATAGTTAGGTCCTCAGAACCGTTTTAAAAGTACTACATTAGCATTTGTTACGCAAGTGGGGCTTGCTAGCTCAGCTGAGTACAGTTTCAGGAACACGTGGGTAAGTTAGCTCGCTTAAAGTTAGGTTAAGACGAGCGGGAGTTGAAAATAAGAAAAACGATAGTTGAAAAATCAGTAGATTTTGAAAAGATTAAGCACTAAACTTGTGCCATATATTGGGAGATATGTTTGGTACTCATTTGGCATTAGGCAAGAAATCTTTTTTAATCCTGATATATTAGATTTATTTCAAGACAAACACTACAATAAACATGTCTCAAAGCTTTGTAGTCTTCGATAAAAAATTACAAATATCTGTACTAATATTATTAAGAGGAAAGATTTGATTATCTGTTTGTTTGCATTGAATAGGCTCCGAAACTACTGGAATGATTTTAAAAATTCTTTCACCATTACAGCTACTTTATTAGCGAGTTACGTTATTTTTTAGGCAATATTTTAACGGGAGAAATAGTCTACGCAGGCGAAGCAGCTTCCGAATAGTTAGTCTGGTATAAAGTCACCGTAAAACAAACAAACGCTTTGCAATAAAGTAGTTTAAATAACAGTTAATGCGTCCATTAATTCCAGAGCTCCCCGAACTCTCGACTAATGCTAATATGGTGCTTTTAAAACTCTCAACTATGCAAGTGTAGTTAGTAGAGCTAAGACGGGTGGGTCGCGCACTGCTTAGGAAGCACCGGATTTGGACGATTCCCCAGTGATCGGGGGATTGCTTTCTGCATATCTGGCTCTTGCTTAAGAGCTTACAAAGACTAAAGGCTATTTGCTAACTTTAATGTCTCCTATAACTGTCCAATATCGGGACATTCTTACAGCATATAATACAGGGTGTGAAAACTACTAGCCATGATATCGAGGGGTAAGATAGTACCGCAATATTAATTGTGAAATGTAATCGTTGAAATCATATCTTACCCATATATTTTTCAGTACAACACAATTTTCCTAAATTCAGATCAATTGCTGGCAAGGAGTTTTTAATTAAATATTTCTGTATTATTATTTACTGGAATATGGTAATGTATTGACGCTCCCTCAAAATCAGGGACTAGTGCCCCCGGTAACGCCTGATGAAGTCCTGTCGGCCCTTCGCCGCATGAAGAACCGGAAAGCTGTCGGATCCGATGGAGTCTCTATCGAAGCGTGGAAATCGATGGGCTCTCGTGGTGTGGGCATACTTACCCACCTTTTCAACCGCATTCTCCTCACCGGGAAGATACCTGACCAATGGAGACTGAGCATTATGACGCCAGTCTTCAAGGGCAAGGGCTCGGTGAAGGAGTGCGGCAATTATCGCGGTATAAAGGTTATGTCCCACACCATGAAGCTCCTCGAGCGCATTGTAGACTCTTGGATCCGACAGGAGTGTACAATCTCGGAGTGTCAGTTTGGGTTTCGACCGGGTTGCGGGACCATGGACCCCGTATTTGCTTTGAGAACGCTCATGGAGGGATACAGACTGAAGAATACACCTCTGCATCTCCTTTTCTTAGACATGCAGAAGGCCTTCGACTGTGTCCCTCGTGAGATGATCAGCTGGGCGCTGCGGTCCTGGGCCGTTCCCTTTAAGTCTTTATTGACATTATCCGGGACATGTACCACGATTCCAGTTCCTTAATTAGGACTGCGGTTGGTGACACGCTTCCCTTCCCTATCACCGTTGGAGTACACCAAGGCTCCTTGCTTAGCCCGTTTCTGTTCAGCGTAATATTAGACATTCTGTCAAACAGCATCCTATACCACCATGAGCAACCACCCTGGTTGCTTATGTATGCTGATGATATAGCGCTAGCAGATTCGGACAGGGGACGGCTGGTACAACGGGTGAATAAGAGGAAAAATTCACTTGAAAACGGCGGTCTGAAACTTAATGTGGCGAAAACAGAGTACATGGCCTGCAACACCACAGATACCCAGTCCGCGACGTCAGAGCCCGAATTTTTAAACAAAATTTAATAACCTTGCTTCATACCTACGAGAATACTGGATGGTTTAAAAACAATCGAATTCCTATTAAAATCATAGAGCACTCCTAAAAAATGCAAATGATGACAAATGATGAAACTAATGAAAGTTAGAATAGAAGATCATAATTTAAGTGTTTTGTAATTTATATGCTAACTCTATAATAATTGAACCAAAAGGCCATACCATTAACAAGTTATAAATATAAGCTGTTTCAATAAGATTTTTTAAATATGTATTTAGATATTTAAACATGTTCATTAGTCGTTGAATCTTTTAGTTCAATATTGGCTTACTTTTGATGACCTTGGTGTAAGACGTCCGAGATATTCGTTAAATTTATATTTTTAATTTATTCTGCCATCCTGTTTTTAACAAATAATGCGATTCGCCCTAATATATGCCATAACGCCATTTGAAGATGTTTAACTACAATACAGACGATGTTAATTCGTGTTCTTAAAGCTCCTACACAATTCACGCTGGAGTTATTATCTATTCCCGTCGCGCCCGACTAATTCCCGCAGCATGTTGTGCGTATTAATACAGCGCTAATACTGTGCCAAAGTTGCTTTAATTGGCGTGACAGCCCTGTATGCTACT
This sequence comes from Udea olivalis, assembly GCA_947369235.1. NCBI lineage: Eukaryota > Metazoa > Arthropoda > Insecta > Lepidoptera > Crambidae > Udea > Udea olivalis. The sequence goes on from OX376347.1 coordinate 18,742,704, forward strand.
TTTATAGCCTTATTTAACTAACTACAGTCTTTTTGTGGTGCTATCGGATAAGTTTGAAGTTATAAAGAGTTTACAGAGAGAAATGAACAAAAGTTCAATTGAGAATTTGAGACTTCAAGATGTTCGATTGGTTATAGAGTTGGGACTTGATAAAAACAGGTTTGTAATTTTTATAAACTATCTCTATTACTTCATTTGTCAGAGGTGAACAAATAAACCAATATTCACTTCCATAAAAAGGAGGATATTTTCAAAGGGACATATTTTATAATTATAGTCAGAGATTCATAAACCAAAAATTAGCATATAAAACGTGAATCACTCTCTCATCATCAGTGTAATAATCAAAAATTTAGACAAAATTTGGAAAATGGTGTATCGATTGAACCGCTATTCCTAAACATTTTGTGCAGGGTCTTTTTTACAACAGAGAATTTCTTGCTATCTTGTGCAAGCAAGATTTCTTTACAAAAGTTTTACAAGAAAGAAAATGGTTATTACCGTTGCATTCCACCTGATGTAAAACCGTCCGCCAACGCTCGAAGCGACAAACCGCACTGGCTTCTATTCCCGGCGCTCATTCCGCTCACTTCGCATGTTCTTTATTCTGTGAAATGTACGGACGGAGCGTGTTTAAACACGCTCCGTCCGTACCACATTAATGTCTTCTGCTGCTGAGGGAGTTAGACAGTTATTGGTTTTGCCTATATTATGGGAATCAGATAGAATACCGGTGACTTCTAAAATTATATTTCAAATAAGAACCGAATAACATCTAAAATCATATCCAAATCACAGACGCATCATCTCGTCCCAACCTAAAATGGTGTTTTTTTTCTAAAAATTTCCGCCAAAAGCTTACTGAATGAGCTGTCAGGATTTCAGAATCCTGGTTCTTTGAATCCGCAGAAAGAATTCAAGCACACGATTGACAAATTTTTTTTTTAACCTTACTGCTATGGAGCGATTTCTTCCAGGCAATGTGTAGAGCGAAAAAAAAACATGATAGCAAAACCTACAACACGTACTTCATAAATCAACAGATATAGGTGGTTTATTTCGGTGAGGTGTGTTTCGAGCGATCAATCAATGTACATTTTGAGAATGGATGGTAAAATTAGGCACAGAGATTCTGAAATCGAGACTAAATTTATAGAACGGTTACCACAATTACTTCATAGGCTTTTTTTTGCAATTCTACGCTAGGTAGAGTAATCCCTTGTATACTTAGTCAATTCTTCTTTTTTAAATAAATACGTCTATTACCTATCTGTAATAACATCTGATGTAATACCATCAACCTGCGCTCGCAGCGACACACATAATATATCTTTGATATCCTAAATACTACCTACACCCTGAACCACTCTCTCCTTTCGAGCACCTTCCCACTTATATGGAAAGATGCACAGGTAATTCCTCTCCCTAAAAAGTCAAACCCCGTATCCTTCTCCGATTACAGCCTTATTTCCATACTACTGTTCGTGTTGTTCATAATCAGCTCAGTCATTTCCTTTCCAAGCACAACCTTTTGAATCCCTTCCAATCTGGCTTCCGTCCTGGTAGTTAGTACGACTATAGCTTTAGTTAAGATTACTGATGACATTTGGCGTGGCATGGACTGACGGAGTTTGTCCGTGTAAGCACTGCTTGACTTAACGCTATTGATACGGTTGACTTTGCCATCCTTCTTGGCGCTTGCGTTCTCTTCACATAATATCTCCAGCGGTGCTTGACTGTTCCATAGTTACTTGCATGGGCGCCGGCAACGCATTCGTGCTGATGACTCGTTATCCACATGGCGCGATATCTCTGCCGGCGTACCGCAAGGTGGCGTCCTGTCTATTACTCATAATCACTCTTCTTTTCACCAACTATATATTATGCAGATGATCTTCAAATATATTCGCAAGGTAGCCTTGAGAGCCTTCATGCAGTAGTTGGGACTGGTAGTGCTGATTTAGCGCGTTTTTTGGACTGAAGCAGGGATTTCGGTCTTAAGGTGAACCCTAACAAAACTCAGGTCATTGTCATGGGCAGCTCGTGGTTGGTATCGAAGATCGAATGGGACTCGATGCCACCGATTGTATTTGACGGAGCCCAGATGTCCTACAGTGATGTTGAAAAGACCTGGGAGTATATCTTGACAGTTCATTGAGCTGGGAAAAACAGATTGGTGAGGTAAGCAGGAAAATGTTTTCTCGGTAGACTCCTTCACTTTCATACCGTCACACTTTCATACCGCCATCATCATTTTAATAACTGTGTAGACAAGGGTCAGTTCCCTAATTTAATGAAATTTAGTAAAGTCATACCCCTTTATATGTCAGGTGAGAAAAGTGACCCATCCAATTATAGACCTATTTCTATTCTACCAGCTATAAGTAAAATTTTTGAAAAGATAATATTGAATCAATTACATTCTCACTTTGCTTTGAATAAATTATTACATAGTAATCAATTTGGATTCACTAAAAATAGGAATACAACCGATGCAGGTGTTGCGCTCATCAAACACATATTTGATGCGTGGGAAGGCAAGCAAGATGCAATAGGAGTTTTTTGTGATTTAGAAAAGCATTTGACTGCGTAGATCATGAAATCCTACTGATTAAGCTGAGGCATTACGGTGTTTCAAATATTTCACTTAGCCTTATAGAATATTATCTCACTGATAGAATACAAAAAGTGAGTATCAATGGTACGAATTCTTCCGGTGCCACCATACGTCTGGGCGTGCCCCAGGGATCAATATTAGGTCCTCTGCTGTTTTTGATCTATATGACCTGCCTTATTTTGTCAAAGACCTATGTGGGATTGGGGAAGTAACAAAGCACTTGACGACGTAAATAATACTCTTTCTAAGGTACTGCATTGGTTCACGATTAACAATTTACTGCTTAATGCTAAGAAGACCAAATGTATCAAATTTTCTATGCCCAATGTAAGACAGGTCGATACCATTATAAACATGAATAACGAGCCATTAGAGATTGCGAATTCCACTGTATTTCTGGGAATTACTCTCGATTCCAAGTTACAGTGGGGTCCGTATATTCCTGCCCTGGCAGGAAGACTTAGTTCGGCAGCTTATGCTGTTAGAAAAATAAGGCTCCTGACTGATATCGCAACAGCAAGATTAGTGTACTTCAGTTATTTTCACAGTGTTCTGTCGTATGGTCTACAGTTGTGGGGCTCGGCAGCGGATCTCAACACCATCTTTGTTCTTCAAAAAAGAGCCATCCGCTCCATTTACAACCTAAGACCACGCGACTCGCTTCGTGAAGTATTCAAAGAGATAGATATTTTAACTGTGTACTCTCAATTTATTTATGATAATGTAGTATATGTCCGTAAAAACTTGCATGTCTTCAAGAAAAACAGTGATGTTCATAAACTCAATACCAGAAATAAAAATAAGCTCGTAACTCCCAGTCTAAGACTGCATAAGGTAGGGAAATAATTTGTTGGTCAATGTGTAAAATATTTTAATAAGATTCCACAAACTCTTGTTCAACTGCCTCTTCACAAGTTTAAGTCACAAATTAAAGCTAAGTTAATAAAGCGGGGTTATTATAGTGTTGAGGATTTCTTAAATGATAAGAATTTGTGGTCATCATAGGTATAATCTGCTCCTCTGCACACTTTTTTGTTATGACTTTACTCTGTCCATTCCATTTTTGTGTATAAAAACAAGATTGAAAAGAGTAACCATCGAGTTTCTTGCCGGAGTCTTCTCGATCGGAAACAACCTCCGAACCGGTGGTAGAGTCACATTATATTTAATTATGATATGAACTATCATAGTAGTATTTTATGTAAGTTTATTTTTATTCAGTATATTTTTGCTCCATTTTTTTTTGTACATGACATGTCATAAGTACTTTTTATAAGTCTATATGAATAAAGATATTTTTTACTTTTACTTTATACCTATACCCACTAAAATTTCTCTTGTGGATGCCTTACTACTGCCAATTCTCGACTATGCTGACAGTGCTTATTTATTGCGTGCGTGCGTACTTCATTCTGTGAAATGGTTAAACACGCTCGCCCGTTTAACTTTAACGTCTTCTGCTGTCGAGGGAGTTACACGGTTATTGACTTTGTTTATATAAATGCATGTGAAATGGACAGAAAAACGGATTACTGATAAAACGGAACTGCGAACCGACAACAGTCTACTCGTTTGCCTGTTCTTGACACGCCAAAAATATCGATTGTATTGTATTGTAATGAAACGAAGATAAAGTATTTTGTAATTAGATGCATCATCATCAAAGAGGTGGGAGCAATCCTTTGAATGAGGATCTATGAACTTGGATTTGCAACAAGGGGTATACTCACCCATTGCCGAACCTATCAGGCTAGGGTAACTATTTGTGTTGATAACATGACGAAATGCTGAACCGCAGTACAACGCAACATTAACCATACAATTTTGAAAAGTGCGATATGTAAAGATTGACTGTAAAAAACTTTGTTGTTGTTTATTGTCTTTTTCCCTAAATAACAATGATGTATGTTCTTGTTTGACTTGGCACAGAACTTGAACCAATCCATATTTGTTGAAAGTTACCTACTTCACATGTCGGTGCTTTCACGAAAAAGCGATACCGTCAAATTCGTAATCCATTAGGTGCTAGGCTATCCCGGTGATCCGAAACTTTTTCTGCCATTAGTAAAATTAGTTCAAGTTTCGCGCATTTGAACAAAGTTTGAGTGATGGCATTGTCAAAGATACGACAGGAACTTGAAGCAATTCGTTTTTATCTTATGCAAGGACTTCTTAATTTATAACTCGAATCGACTTAGGTACTTAGTAATAATCCTACTTACTATCCGTTTCGGATAACACTCAGGTATTTATTTAGATTTTTTTACGTATTTATCATCTAAAAGTAGGGTTTAGCATTTACTACGTTTGGCATCTAAAAATATTAGTGTAAGCTTTCCCAGATATTTATGAGATAGTAATATGTTCACTAAATAGAAACACAGAAAGTAACAAATAACAATATCATCGTTGGTTTTTGAAGCGTATTGCGACTGTTAAATGACTGCACAAATTGTATTTTTACGCTGAAGAGCCTATGTGTGCACAACACAGCGTCTCTTCAGCGCCTGATAAGTCAGTGAGTATTTTGTCAATAACGTGATCGAATACTTCTTATTAGACCACGCCTCCATATTAGTCTTTCGAAAACAAGCTTGCAATGCTTTTTTTCTAGTATAGTGATGCTGCAAGCTTGACATAGAAATAAAATATTATATCAGTGAAGGTACTTAAGGCCACCCACGGTGGACCGATGACTTGGAGCCAGTTGCAGTAAGCCTCTATGCAATTAGAATAAACCCGCTTGCTCTGGCGTTCTATGGGGAGGCCTATGTCCAGCAGTATTCTTCTAAAGGCTGTTGATGATGATGATGACATGTACTTGGAGCACTTGGTACGGAGCTATTCTACTTGACCATTTCTTTTATGCTAGCTATTCCTAAAGCACTAAATTGCGATTTGCGACTATAGGAATTATTTTAAAAACTAAAAAGTTTATTTTGTACGTATAACATGATTGAGTACTACTTATTAGCCACCGCCGTGCATGAGCGATGTGTATAATACATCACAGACGGCGTGGTGCGATCGCATGTCCAGCACGTGGCCGTGCTGGATATGCGGCTTGCCGCTTGCTGCGCTGATGAATTTCACTAATTTGCAGACGCGATGCGTTGCAAAGCGACGCCAGCGCTGTGATTCATCACGGAGACATCCCTTTGTGTTGTGAAGTATAGTATTGGCTGGACTGAATCGGAGCTGATACGTTTTTGGTCATTGCGATGGTGATAGAAATTTTGGAAAGATATACTATGTTTTGCTTAGAAATGACCAAAATGGCATGTCAACTTGTGAACAGTAGGCCTAGTCCCTTTCGTCGATCACGGAGTAACGTGATTTTTCAGTCGTTAAAAAAATATACAAACTTATGGGGCGAAATTCATGTATTTTTTTTGGTATTCTGATAACTATGATATATTCTACTTATCGTACTACGTTTTGTATACTTTTTAAAGTTTCACGAAACTTCGCAATTTTGTATCTACCTGGTGCCAACTTCGAAACCTACAGCTTTAATTCAATACGCACGAGCTTTGCTACGTCATCTCCGCAGCACCAAGGCAGATTCGAGGTTTTATTGCGGTCATCATCATTCGCAGTTGAAAATAGGAGTTCCCCGGAGATTTTCCAAGCGAACGTTGTAAGGCATCCATCGGAATCACCCGAAGACGGGGAATTTACTATCAGCCCGTGGCAGGCCCGATCTAACTCATGTCTGAATTTTTGGTGACAGGTCAGGGGCAGGGCTTGTGGCCTACAATTCACGCGACCAGACCTGCCCACAACGGGCAGCCCGTGGCGGGCGCCCCGGTTTTAATTCCCCGCAGAAGCCGGGAAATTCACTTGCGAGCTGCTCGCCACGAGCTGCCTATTTATTTTGCATCAGGAAATGCATGGGCGGACACCTGGGATATGTGGGACTCGGAAATCCTGGGAAAACAGAGACCCCTACCCACTAAAACCTGACGGTGTTCGTCTTCAGCGCAGAATGGTAGGGAGCCGGGATCCCCAACAAAGGAGAGACTCGCAGGACCCTTCGGCGAGCAAGGCCGCCTGGCAGCCAGCCTCGGGAGGAGCAAGCTCAACTCCAGAGCACGATAACACAGAAAACTGTGTCCGAAGACACCCGTTACCGTCTACCTCAGGATCATCATAGCAGACTACTGTAACGAATTACTGCACTGCATAGTTACAGTTCCTTTTTTTCTCTCTTTGCCGGTGGTAGTCATATTATTACTAATATAATTATAAATATTAATTTGCATAAATTACATAATATAAATATCGCGAAACCTGAAATAGGTTTGTTGATAATCAGTGGTTCCAATCAATCGTTTTAGTGAATCAATCGGTTCCAATAATCTGTACTATACCTACTCGTAATATTATAAAGAGGAAAGATTTGATTGTTTGTTTGTATTAAATAGGCTCCGAAACTACAGAACTGATTTTAAAAAATATTATTAATTCACTAATAATAAGCTACATTATCAGGGAGTGACATAGGCTATATTTTATTGTGATTAAACAAAAAAAACCAGTCAGTGAAAAAAAAATTAAAAAAAAAAACCAACTTCATAAAAAACTATTCTAAAACAAAGCACTAAAAAGTAAAGAAATAATTGCGTATTCTTCTAAAACCTATAAGATAATAATATAATGTAGGTACAATTATTGTTATTGTTGGAGTCGGTGTCAGTCAAGGAAACACTACAATATACCTAGCAATATACCTATTTCTTACATATTACGTTTACCTATGTAGGTAGGTAGTTACAAACCTACAGTGGCTGACACCGACTTCAACAATAACAATAATTGTACCTACATTATATTATCTCATAAGTTTTAGAAGAATACGCAATTATTTCTTTACTTTTTAGTGCTTTGTTTTAGAATAGTTTTTTTTGAAGCTGGTTTTTTTTTTGTTAAATTTTTTGTTTATTTCTTGATTTTCAGTGAATAGTTCTCATTTATTTTATACATCGAAAAAGTATCGTCCTATTGCTCCTAAGAATTGAAGAGTTACTTTTTCATGAATCCCATAATCAGAACCTAACCAAACTCTCATCAAACTAACCTTAAAGTAATATTAAAAATATATATATATATATATATATTATATATATATATATATATATATATATATATATATATATATATATATATATATATAAATATATACCACACAGCGCCATCTAGCCCCAAAGTAAGCTAATTAAAGCTTGTGTTATGGGATACTAGACAACGGATAAACATACTTAAATACATTTTTCTTTTGTAAATACATACTTATTATACATAGGAGACACCCAGACCAGTACAAACAGACATGTTCATGCACACAAATGTTTGTACTGTGCGGGGATCGAACCCGCGGTCTCTGGTGTAGTAGCCAACTTCTTAACCATTACACCAAGTCGGTTGTTAAAGTATATCCTTTCCAATAAAAAAAGTAGCATCGAAATCGGTTGGCGTGATAATGAGTTATTCGTCCATTTGTCGCGCATTTGGTTTATCTAGATTTAAGACTTATATGGATTTCCAATGGATGCGACTGTCAGAACTAGACCAAATTTAAATGGGACTACACAGGCAGCATCAGCTTTCAAATAAAAAAAGAATTATCAAAATCGGTTGGCTTAATATTGAGTTATTCGTCTATTTGTCGCGCATTTTGTCTATCTAGATTGAAGACCTATATGGTTTTCTCATGGATGCCACTGTCAGAACTAGACCAAATTAAAATGGGACCATTCGGTAAGCACCAGTTTTCAAATAAAAAAAGAATGATCAAAATCGGTTCACCCAGTCGAAAGTTATGAGGTAACAAACATAAAAAAAAAACATACAGTCCAATTGAGAACCTCCTCCTTTTTTTGAAGTCGTTTGAGAATAATTGTTCATGCAAATCACGACGCGCCGCGATGATCAATTACTTCAGGCCGAACGAAGTCTGTCGAGGCAGCTAGTAAAAGTAAAGGTAAGTTATATTTATTTACTTGAAAAAGACAGCGTGTCTTTGAATTTCCTTAATATTATATTACCTTGAGGTCAATTACCTTCCGGCAATTTCAAAACGCAGTCCGAGATCCCGCATAAGGTGTCGAATAAGTAAATCACAATAAGTGTAAAAAAGCAAAAAATATTTTCACTTCTCAAATGAGACTTACTCGTAATATTCAATAATTTATTTAGCTTTGTTATATTAAAAAACAGCTACCCCAACTGCTCTGAGTTCTGAGGCTTTGCACTTTTTTTATCAACTTATGAAAATATTTGATAGTCTTGGTTAGTCTTTTGTGAATTTCTAGTCTAAAAAAGGTGAATATGAAAACTTTTTCAGATATAAGAATATTGCAAAGATACTCGATGAAAGTTTGAGTAACCTTGCATGAACCGGTGGCGTCATTTTTTTTTATTAGCGGCCAGCAATAATTTTACCACTGTTTTATAGCACCCTAATATCGAACCATATCTAAGTGGTCAGAATTGTTAGTGGTCAGAAGTGATATCGGAGCCGAGATATGATTTCTTAAAGTATTCTTTTTTGCCTTAGTTCCACTGTAATAATAGTTCTGAAATTTTACTTTATGGAGCTAATCTCACGTAACAGCTATTAAAAAGGATGAAATAGGAGAGGAAGGTTTTCTTCTAAAGGTGTACCTGTTGAGTATATTTTTCTAATAAAAGTACATCCAGCAATACTTCAAGTTATATATTCACAGTTGTAACGTTGTCTATATAGAAGTAAATGTTAAGTATGTGGCATTAGGAAGTGGAACACAAGCTATCACGAAAAACGAACTTACATGAACAATAATGGCCTAATATTACACCTGGCCATTGAAAACTAGCCTTCTTAAATCCTAATTGCGTCGCATGTTTATAAGGATTGTAAATAAAGCCACTTTTTTACCTTTTTACTTGGTATGGATCAAGTTGAATTGAGTAGTTAGTTAAAAATACAATACCTAATGTCTCAGCTCCGGTATACTTTAGCTATATTATGTGCTTTATATAAAGTTTGTTTTCCTCGATATGTTCTATAATAAGGTTTGGTGAGTGGCCGCGATATTTCAAACATGACGCCAACGTTACCCATACCCCTTTTCTTTTAAGTTTTGATTGCCTGTCTGACTAATTGAATTTCTAACTACCGACTTATTCATTATTGGCTAGACTTTTTTCCTAGGGCTTTAACCGTAGCTTAATTGACGTTGGTGACATGGACACAGTATTATGCATTTTTACTTACAGTCTTGGTAAGTTACAAATGTGCAAAAATCATAATGCTAATTTTTCACCTGTCTTATCGTTAATGTTAACGACTACGGCGTTAAAGAGCAGGTGTAGCCATGACAGATTTGAACGCATTAAATCTTTTGATTGGTCATAAATTGACACGAGAGTTTTCGTAATACTTTTGATTGTTATAGGTTAATGCTACATCTTATATTGCAATTGAAGGAATAATTGAACTCGCTTATCGGTGAAACATGCTAAAATGCTCGGATGTGTCAACAACCGCAGTACGAGTTATCACTTAACGTGTAACGCCAAACCTCTAGTGCATAGAATTTTGTATCCTTACGCAAAAATCTATGGTAGATTGAAGAAAATATTTTCGACAAGAAATATATTTGAACACTAATGATTAATTAATATCCCAATTAATCTATGATTCATAGGTACATTATGGTACCTACAATATGCATTTTTGTAATGTCAAAATTTAAAAACGTCAGATTATTTAACCGTTCACTCATTTTTGGAGTTACCATGGCAAAAAACAACAAAAAGTTTGAATTTATCACCAAAAACCTAGAGGTGTAAATATGGGACCAGATGCAGTAAGGGGATAATGCCGTTTTCTAATTACTGCACTGAATGGGCACAAGGTGAAAATTAACGCGTTAATGAACGCGTTAGGGCGCAGGGGGAGAAGAAGCAATACGAATACTCTATTTAGCTACTTCATTCTAATCTAAATTGCCAACTTCAAAGATAAAAAAAATGTTGTTCTAATATAAATGTTATTAGCCAATTTACAGCAAAAATGTTTGTGTCCGCTGTTGTGTGAATAATTTATTCGTTTCGTCGACTGTCGTACTCACAACGCGCTCAGGATAGGGGATTTAGCCATCCCTATCAGAAAAGGTGGAATTATTACGCTTTACGTTAATATTTAATGGAAATAAATATGTTTTGTTGAGCCCGTTGCTTGTCAAAGGATAATGCATGAGCCCATTTAGATTAGGTACGGACAGCAACAAGAGTAACTACAACAAAATTGAGTGTGACAAGGTACTGAAGTATTAAACTAGTTCCGTTGCCGACTGTACCAAGTAAGTGCGGTTTGGGTTAATCTGGACGGTTTATCTGTATTTGGAAATCGTGACGATGGTAATGGGAGTAGCTACGTCATTGTGCATTGCAGTAATGTCTTAATTATACCGTTTCGCTGATTCGTTTATGATGCAAATGGACGATAAACAGAATAATCTTTCGGCACTACCTGTGTTTTCAGCTTGTTGTAGCTTGAGTAGAGCCAGTGATATATTTTTGGAATAGATGGAGTGAGTGTGTGTACTTCGCGTGTCAAAAGGGACTGCAATGCAAGAACATTTTGACCGTGGCCTATCGTTGTGTTAAAATGGCTCGGATGTGAAAATCAAGTGCATTTTAATAACAATAATCTATGTTAAATTAACCATCAATGAACCCTGAAATTGAGATATCGGTAAGTTCTCTGAAATTCTAATCTTCTCTGAAATTCTAATCGTGGCGTCACAGTGAGAGTATTAAAGTGGCACGTTTCATAAATATCGAAGCACTTGTATTATTATTTATCTAATAGAACTAATGTCTATGGGTATTTTAAACATTAAATAAAGTACTGTATCATATTAGGTACATGAAGACGGCTGTGAAGTGACGTTATGTACCGTCAAGTAATGACCTCTTCCCCTGCTGAATATTCACAGTTCTAGAGCCTTCTAGCGCACAACGGCCTATTGGCCTGTTGGTGCAATGGCAGCGATCCTGCCTTTAGCACCGGAGGTCGTGGGATCGATCCCCACGCATGACAAACATTTGTGTTTGTTGTGTGACTGGGTGCTATTATCTGTTTAAGTAAGTATTTAGAAATATTGAAGTATGTTTATCAGTCTCTGACACCCATAGTACAAGCTTTGCTTAGTTTAGGGTCAAATGATCTTGGTGTAGGTAAGCTGTCCCAGATATTTAACGCTGAATCCAGATTTATTCGCAACTTCAACTTTTTCTGTTGTCTTCTTCTTTTATTGATGACCCCATTTTATAAGTATGTAATGATTTGTCCAAGTTAATTTGACGACACGGTTGGCGTAGTGCGCTGTAGCACGGTTTCTCGCCTCGATTTCCGTAGTGTCCCGGGTTCGATTCCCGGTCGGGTCAATTTAGGAAACGATCTTTTCTGAATTGACTCAGGTCTGGGTGTGCTGGGAGACGCCCCTAGCTTATATCCCTGTGTGGTACCTCGTAACACAGGGATATTAATCCGCATATTTATTTATTATTTATTTATTTATATTATTTTTTGATCCTTAAAACGCCATGAAGTGAAGACTTTCAATTTGGATTCAATTAATTCAATAAAACGTTTCCAATTAATATTGTGGTATTTCAATCCATTTGAAAAGGATGAGAAACACTGCGCTTAAAGTAATCTGTAGTGAAAAGGCTCTATGTAACAGTCAACAAGAACGAAGTGATAATTTAACTTGTCAAAATTGATTTAACGGAAACTATTCAGCATATTCAATCACAAAGAATTTAAACGAAATATTTATTATTATGGGTCTATGCTACACGTGATATTATTTTTGCAGCTAATTAAGGCTTATATTTTTGTAGCAACGCATAAAGCACTGTATAGCTGTATCACAATTCACGCACATGCTCTCTCCCACGCGCGCTGCGGACAGCTGCGGACGGCTCCGACCCGATGCGATTTCGTCGCGTAATTACTCTCTGAATCGTGATGAGTACCACTCATAAATGTTAATAAGGTTGATCGCTTCAAACTGAACGTGTAAATTAATGCGATGTTAATACGACTTTTAACGGATAAATGCCGATCGTAGTTAATGTTTTATGACCAGCTAAGTTCTTAAAATGTTTTTGGATTGTTGTCGTTATGATACCTCTCGCAGAGTTTAGGTTGATTGGCTAAAGAGGACAGACTGGCAAAGATTAATTAACAAAAGTGTACATTTTACTGAATTCTCATCAACCATTTTTTTGGTTTTCAACTGAAGCTTTTTTTTTTGGTTTTAAAGTGTATCATTCAAACGACTGCTTAATTTTTATTGAATAATATAGAGGTCGTTTTAAATATATATGCAATTTTCAACATTAACGGTACGGAACCTAAAAAGCTACTGTTGGTGCGAGTATTTTCTTTCATACGATTTATTATCTCAAAGAGTTAGGCGGTAGACCTCGTTATACTTACCTCCTTATTATTTCTCTGAGCGATTAATATAATGTAAACAGGGAAAGATGGAATATGTTACATTACATTATTTCAGACATCATCCTACACAGCTTGCGGTATTGAGTTTTTATGAAATAACATCTTTAACTTATTACTTAGATTATTTTAGCATTTTACAATATTTATTTTCATATCTTAAGATGGAAAACTAGAAAAAATCGATTCGGACCTTGATGATCTCGACCAGGAATCGAACCCGCTTCTTTCACAATCCAGGTGACGGCTCTGAATTCGCTGCGGCTTTAATTTGCAGACCTCGTATACTTTCCTTAATCCTGACCGTTATTTTTGAATGTCCAATTCAAAACGTCAACGCGGTTCGCACCGAGACGCCTTGGTTGTTGTTGGTGTAAACCCACAGTGGATACTGTGATACTGTACCCTTGCAGTGAGTGAATTTAGGCGAAATACCTAGGCTAGGCTTTAACCACAACCATACTCGTAAATCTGTACATATATATCAAAGCGAAAGGTCACTCATCACAAATTCTCAGAAACTACAAGTGCTATACTATTTTCACTGTAAGATGATAACATGCCGGACAGCTCTTATTGTTCCGTGTCACGCATACTATTTTAAACTAAATAAAAAGAAGCTGGCGAAAGAAAATGTTCGAAACTTATCAAGAAAATTATTGTTATGATTATTAACTGTTAAAAAATGCAGTAAATTACATTTTATTAATATATCTTCACAAATGGTGCGTGAAAAGGAACGCCATTCAATAGTGTATTGACATTATTGAATCAACAAAAAATCGATGAATAGGAGCGACCATTTTGTAATCACGTCATTCACATCAGTACCAGTGCGTCTGCCTTGACGTGTGCTATTTTTTAACGATTATTTTCGTGATACCGCGTTTCATTCTTTATCATATTAGCCATAACCCGTTTATTAAGAATTTATTTAAAAAAAAAACGAAAAATCCGATTCCATTTCCTTTGCCAACTCGATTAAATTACATTCGTTACATCACTATAATTGACAATTATGAAATGTCAGGAATATCATCATACGGCGAAAGTAGTATAGGTGGCCTCAAATTCTACATATGGGTTCTTTTTAGGACGTAGGCGGGATTTTGCGAATCAAGTATAGTACCTAAGTCGGAAAAAATCCTGTTTGTCATGAAAATGAACTTCACGCAGGCGAAGCAGCGGTCAGAAACTAGTTATATTATACCCGAGGTGCACCCCTATCAGTTCCCGTCTGCTGTCACTCGGCATAATTTTTACATGGCGTGATCTATATTTCAAATTCTGTCGAGATTTTTGAAGATTTTTGCATTTTTAATTTCAGCAAAATTTTAGACTTTTAGTTTTCTTACTAAGCATCTACATTAATTTACACATAAATCCGCCTTCGGAGTGATCATTATGAAAATTTCAATCAACTCCGCCGACTCTGCATAATTAATGTGGAATTTAATTTCGGACGCAACAGAGTTACTCAAACTATTATAATGTGTAAAGCCCTTGGCGTATTTTACACGGTCAATTGATATTCATTAAAACAGTCCCAATTAACAGCTGGGGAGGCCCGATTGAATTGTAAAACATTTTTGGTCCAGACGATGACTTTATCGGGAGAACCGAGAAATAAAAATAGCTTTATTTACCATGGCTGGCAAGAGTTACAATCATCATTGTATATTTTAATATCGATGGAGCAAAATGAACTGATCCCATCATGTAACGAGAACACTAGGTGATATACTGGATGGGATGGTTCTGCGCACGGGCACATAATTTTGAACAGGGTCTACTTATTTCATGAGCTGCAGTATACCGTTTCAATGATTGTAATGTGAGAAAAAATATACTGTAAGTATACTCAGAAGGCAACGTGGAAAATAGCTGAAAATTACTTTATTATTTAACTAGAATTTGGGGATTTCACACAAATCAGAAATCAGAAAGTCAAATTTTCGTGAAGATTATTTCTACATCTTCTGCTAATTATGCCATATCATTTTCATAAGTTATATATAGCTTCCAATTCTATCAGAATATGACGACGATAGTGACTTCGAATTAGTTGAACTAGATTTAACGATTATAAGTAACAATAACCCTTGTATGTAATAAATAGTTATCCTTTCTTTCTCTCTTGTATTGCCAACCAACCCGTGACGGGTTTAAAATAGTTGTATGTATTGCAAAGCGCACAGATCATATTACGATTCGCCAGTAACAACTAACAACTACAAGCCTGACGCTACCGGACTATTTTCAGACTAGCGAAATTGTGTCACGGTACTTACTAGTACTCAGTACTTGTTAGTGAGGACTATGGAAACAGGATACCTACCTGCATCGAGATAATCATCCTCGTTTGTCCGAATCGCCTGTACTAGCCGTAACGCCACAGTGGCTTATTTCGTTTGTTTTCTCGTCGTCGCGTACAATTTAGCAATGCATGAATTATCACTTGTTTTCAAAGTAAAGTGGAACTTTAAATTGATTTTGCTGTTGCGCTTTGTAGGCGAGCTTCGCTCAAACGGTCTATTATGGGTTTTGAATAGGAATGTTTGAGCAAAATTGTCGCAGACGGGGAGGAAACTTGGCGCACAAAGGAAAAATAATGAATCAAGTAAAAATCTCCGACTGGACTCGGCTCAAGTTGTCGCATAGTATTTCGATTCGGAGAACTTTTTTAAAATTAGCTTGCTAGCTGAACCGTGCATACCAACATGAACTACGTTTAATCTTATATCGATTTGGGGCCCAACTGTAATCTTTCAGAAAAAACTATCTTAACCAAAAGTGAACGTGCTTAGATTTTGATAGTTTCAATTTTGCTTTTAGGTATTTGTGGTCATGATCAGGCTTGCCTCTGAAGTAATTAACATATCTGACACCTATTTTTAGCCTGCCTTAAGGATGCCTTGTATTAAATGCTGATGCCGACTTTGAATTGTACAAAGAGTAAGGCTTAAAAATTTACCCATGGTATTCAACATATACAACTATTAGACTATTGATCCAAAACTAACTATCTACACTATCTTCACCGTGATAAATATACCTATATAGTATCACTTTAGGTGGTAAAGGGATGGCAGAGCGAGGTATTTCTCGCACTGCTAAGTTATCTCGCGCACCTTTGAAAAAGCACTCAAAAGCTTTTGACATAACAAGAACCTTAAAAATCACTGAATTATTGTTAACATAAAATGAAACTCGTTCAACCCATAGGATTATCAAGAAGCTCATGAGAGCCAAAGGTATTCATACTTAATGTGCTTATGTAAATAAATAATCACATACCATCACGTCTTTATCCCAAACGGGGTAGTCAGAGGCAAGTGACTGTTGCCGTCATGGTGAACGGAACACTCAGAAGCCCACTTTTCACCAATGGTGTAAGAACCCAACGTGGTAGGTGGTGAGCCTTCCGCCGCTATCCGGTTTGATTTGGTTTTTTATCGATGTCAGAGAGTTCGTCGGAAATTAAACAATGGACACAAAGATTTTGGTTCTGGCCAGATTTGAACTCGGGACTACGCAATCCGCGATCCGAGTTGGAGTGCTTAACTACTAGGCCACGACGCTCTCCATAATAATGGTATGATAATACCATACCATTATTATGCGAGTTAATAATGGTTAGAACTTTTATTGCGAAAACCTTTTTCATGCCTAAACTCAACTTCAGTACATTTTAAAGTATACTAAGGGGTAAAGTATAATTGGAAATAAAATGATCTTAATGCATGATTATGTGATTTGTTTGTTCTTTTGTGAAAAAGGTGAACATATAATATTATATTTATATTGATATGTCGCATCCGGTCATGAGTACGGGCACTGAACGAAACGCAGGCGCGCAACCTAGCGGTCCGTCTGCGCAACTACGACTTCCGGTGCGCGCCTAAACAGAGTCGTGACGTTGAGTCCGCTCTCGACGGAGTTCACTTTCGTTCGAGTCGCCGAAGAGTGAACAAGTCGTCACGGAACTGTTCTACGTTTCTCCTAGTGCTCAGATTAGTGACCTGGAATAAATCTATTGCTTTGATATCACGCTACTTTTTATTGCACGATACCCACATTCGCCCACACTATGTCAGAAAATACACCTGATCCGACATCAGAAGTGGGATCGAATCGTGCAAATGTGCGTCGCGGCGAAGAAAATGAAAATCAGTGGCGATTACTTTTTGAATTGCAAAATCAACAAATGCGCGAACTGATTCAAGCATTGAAGACTCCAAATGTGAACAATAATGTAGTGCTGCCTGATTTCAACCCCGATAAGCAAGACTCTGATGCGCAATCATGGTGTGCAACGGCCGATTTATGTTTGGACGGAAATTCAGTGCAAGGAGGTCAGCTTGTTATGATCACGAATTCACCACGATCCACGCGTGCTGGACTACGGCGTCACCCACACACAATTCAACATTTGTTGGCCCGAACTAAAAGGTTCGGTGACTCGTTTCTTTGTCGTACCATCCAGACGTGGAACGCTCTTCCAGCACATGTGTTTCCTTACTCTTATAGTCCCGGGTTCTTCAAGCGGGGCGTGAAAAGGCATTTCTGCAGGCCTTCAAGGTGAGGATGGCCAGCCCAGTGATTCGTTTGAATGACTGGGCTTGTCAACCTCATATCTGGACCTCACGACCGCTTTCCATCAGGTGGAGTGAGGTCATCTTGACGGGCAATATAAAAAAAAAAAAAAAGAAAAGATCATCAGTAAGGCGCTGAAAGGGTCGGCCTCTGCATGGCTGTCACAAATAACATATCCAGGTATGACTTGGGCCGAGTTTAAGGAATTATTCATGGCCAGATTTGTTACTGTCGAAACATCTGCGGCTACCCTCATAAATTTGAGCAACGAAAAACCTAAAGTTAACGAGAACTACGCCGCATTCGCGAGTCGTCTTGTTACATCATTGATTAGCCGATGGAAAAATACGAGGATTGAACAAATTGCAGTGTCGGCTGTTGTGGCTCATTTAGCTCAAATTGATACTCGCCTGCAACGACTTGCTTTTACAACGGAGGTCACAACGCGTCATCAGCTGCAACAAGAGCTCCAAGTTTTTTCATACCTGAAGCGGAAGATCCCTATGGACACACGTAATGATGTATCAAGTGAAAAACGGCCGAAGTTTTCAACACCACCGCAAATTAAATGCCATGCCTGCGGCAAGCTCGGGCATAAGCAAGCGGATTGTTACACGAAGAAGACTGAAGCGAAGAAATCAACTCCCGCACCAGCTCCAGCAACTACAGTCCAGCGCCAGCAGCCAAGCAGCAGCGCGGTAGTCTGCTACAAGTGCGGTGTCCGAGGCCACATCGCCAGCCGCTGCACAGCCGGCGGGTCCAGTACTGCAGCCCCGGCGGAGAAACGGGTCGACCTGTGCCAAGTTGAGGCTCCATCCGGAACCTTAACTCACCTAGGTGAGTCTTTTAAATTTGACTTTGATTCGGGAGCTGAGTGTTCGTTGATGAAAGAGAGTGTTGCGAATAAATTTAGCGGTAAACGAATTAATAATTTGATTTCGTTAATTGGTATAGGCAATAGAAAAGTAAACTGTACTTTACAAATATTATGTCAGGTAGAAATTAATAATTTTATGACCGAGATTTTATTCCACGTTTTGCCAGATGCTTATTTGCGTAGTATTTTTGATAGGCCGTGAGATTTTAAACAACGGGTTTTCTGTCAGCATATCTGCAACTGAATTCACGTTAATGAGAGACAGTGTTGTAAACGCGTGCAACTCGACGGATGTGTGTGTGCCTGCAGATAATTTTGATAATATTGACACTGATATTTGTGGTGATAGACTTGACGAGCTAGTGAAAATTTTAAAACAATATTCTGAGTATTTAATTAACGGTTTCCCAACATCTCGCGTGAATACTGGGGAGCTAGTTATTAGGATGGTAGATCCCAATCGTACGGTTCAAAGACGACCCTATAGGTTATCTCCGGATGAGCGCCAAGTTATGCGAGATAGGGTTGACGACTTGTTACGAGCTAAAATAATTAGGCCTAGTAACTCGCCTTTTGCGAGCCCGGCTCTTCTAGTAAAGAAACATGACGGAACAGACCGCATGTGTATAGACTACAGAGAGTTGAATATGAACACGGTACCAGACGGTTATCCGCTTCCATTAATTTCTGACCAGATTTCGCGACTCCGGGGTGCCAATTTCTTTACAAAACTTGATTGCGCAAGTGGTTTTCATTTAATTCCTGTCCAGGCCGAGTCGATCGAGCGCACTGCCTTCATCACACCAAGAGCAGCATCAAAGCAGTTAAGGAAAGTGTTGCATTATTCGGTGCTCCTGTACGCATTATAGCAGACCAAGGTCGCTGTTTTGCTAGTAAAGAGTTCCGTGACTTCTGTGACAGTAAGAACATCCATCTTCATCTTATTGCTACGGGGTCATGTCGCGCGAATGGTCAAGTAGAGCGTATAATGAGTGTCTTGAAGTCCATGTTAACCGCGGTAGAAACGGACAAAGAGCAGTCGTGGCAGGACTCCCTAGGCGATGTGCAGTTAGCACTTAACTGTACCGTCAATCGTGTGACGTAAGCTAGCCCGTTAGAACTTTTAATAGGAAAGGTAGCTCGCCCTCTTGATTTGATGGTCATAGGTAGTGAAGAGGTCGTAAATCTTGACAAAATAAGAGAGTCAGCATCTGACGGCATACAAAAGTCGGCGAGTTATAACAAGGCACGTTTTGACAGTACCAAGGCAAGTGTGAATAAGTTCTCGGTCGGGGAATTTGTTTTGATAGAAAACGAGGAACGCAATCAAACGAAACTAGATGTAAAGTATAGAGGTCCGTTTCAAATTGTAGAAGTTTTAGATGGAGACCGATATGTGTTGAGGTCATTTGTTAACAAGCGTACCTATAAGTATGCACATGATCGTGTTAGGAAAATGCCCGATGGCCAAGTACCCATTGAGGTAGTGGAGGAAGACGAAATTAATGATGAAGTAGCAATTAGTTAATTGCATGCACAGGATCTCGGCTCGTTGGGTCGGAGACTGTACCAGAATGCTGTAGCCGTAGCCTAGTGGAAATCGGTGTCTGCTCCTTGGGTAGTCCGTGGGTAAGCGGTAGGCGGTAGTTCTGGGTAGTACAGTCGGATCTTGCCTTGAAGCAAAGATCATAGTGTTGGGTTCCCTGGGAGAACGTTGTGTAATATGGTTACGATAGCTATTGTGAAAGCTATGGACCACGAGTGTGATACCTGGTGCAATGTGATAAGTGATAATGGTTTTTGATTGATTTTTAAGTTCTGTTTGCTGAAATCAAGTTGAGGCTCAAGGGTACATGGTCTCGGTGACTATTTTCAATATTAAGTTACTGGTAAAATAGCTATAATCCATTAGTAGTTGGTCAATCGCTACTGTTAAAATTTGATTTTTATCTTAGAGTAAACTTAATAGAGTGATAGTAATTGGGTTCAAGTAGTTAATGGTAATAAACCTCATACAAAAGACCGGAGTTTTATTTCCTGAAAGTAAATAAAGATTAGTTGAGGTAGGATTGGCCGAACGGAAAACTTTGCGGTTTTCTTTCATTTGCAGGGTAACACACGAGGACGTGTGTCACACAGGATGGCCGTGTCGCATCCGGTCATGAGTACGGGCACTGAACGAAACGCAGGCGCGCAACCTAGCGGTCCGTCTGCGCAACTACGACTTCCGGTGCGCGCCTAAACAGAGTCGTGACGTTGAGTCCGCTCTCGACGGAGTTCACTTTCGTTCGAGTCGCCGAAGAGTGAACAAGTCGTCACGGAACTGTTCTACGTTTCACCTAGTGCTCAGATTAGTGACCTGGAATAAATCTATTGCTTTGATATCACGCTACTTTTTATTGCACGATACCCACATTCGCCCACACTATGTCAGAAAATACACCTGATCCGACAGATATATAAACATATTTATATTGAGTATTAACTCCTTGAGTGTCAGCCGAACACACGGGTGTTCGCAAGAAAACCCTATGAAAAAAATGGCAAACAATGACTCACAATGCAAAAACCTGAACAATAGAAACACGGGACGGGTTAAATATATATGGCGTGTATTTATGGCTCTTCCTTAAAACATATGCTTAGCAATAAGTAAATAAAACAGAAAAACAGGAGTGATTAAAAAAACTTTTTCTTGATGTATGAAACCCCTGTACCCTTGCAGGCTCATTTTCTAAATATGTATTTGCTGCTGAAAAGGCGAGTTTTAGATTGGATCGACGAATAATAGACAAACAAACAAAATAAACTTTTTTTAAAATATTTGTTGAGTGCTTTCAAAAGTGTTCTTTCTTTGGCAATATCTCTAAAACGTCATCACTTGCAACTTTAGTACTTTAGTATGAAGAAGTTCTAAAGCTGCGTCAGAAAACTTATTCTGTAAATCTCATTTAGGAAAGACGACTGGGTTGCAAAATAAAAGAAAAGCACCTTATAAATGTCACAGAAGTAACTCGAGGTACCTATCTAATCTTTTTTCATGATGTATTTTAAACGTTGAATATTAAGGTATATTAAAATTGTAATGTTAACTTTTCAAGCCTTTCAATTTTTTTTTGTGTTTGTCAACTTCATAGCATTGGTCTTTTAGATCGGAAAGTTGCTTATTTTCACAAAACAATTAAAAAAAAGTTAGTAGAATAACAAGATAATTTGTTTTATTGAATATTCATATTCCTAGCTCAGCTTTTCGTAGTTAATTAAATTATGAATCACTAATAAATAAAACAAGGGAATCAAGAATCATCATTGTGTTCTGATAACGGAAGCTAGAGAAATAAAAAAAAAACATCCGTCTTAAATAATCTGAAAAATAGGATGATAAGCCATGCATGTGAGTCAAGCCCAAAACATCGGCGTCGTAGCGTGCGGAAAAAAACGGTTTACACCAGCTGAACCAGTGGTCAAGTCAGGGTTCTCAATTGACTTTAATTCCAAGGTCTCCACGCAATACTCCGTTAGTCGGTGTTTTTGTACAAAAACCTTGAAATTAAAATGGATTAAATAAACTATTTTTCATTTACATAGTTACTACATTATTTACTGAGCCATGCCACTATGCCATATCGTGTTTGTAAGTCTTTCGATAATCTTCCGACTGGGTATGTACTCAACACCTTCGTGACGTAAGCAGACCTCAGCGCATTGCGGCGCGCGATAACGGCACATAAGCCCAATACAGCCCCAGATAAAAGGCTCCATTATTTTTCTCATTAGTCGCCGGAGATGCGCTGGAGGTGTGGACGGACGCTGAGTAATCTTCCTCGTTGCGAGTGATTAAACGATAACAGCCTTAATGGGCAACCTAATCCCTTGCTTTGGTGTATACGTTTGCTTGTGTGGGGGTTTTTAAGCTATCGACTGGGTAGTGAGTGGGCTTGGCCGGTAGTGTTCCTGGCTTAAAAGCCTCGTTCATATAGGGTCCATCCAGAAAAAATATTTGTGATTGTGTGGGTTCTGGGTGTTATCTATTTATGTGTACCTAACTCGGACCAACGAATTTTTGTTTTTTAAATGACCATGCCTTGAGGTGTAAAAAATCTTCTTTTTATAGTCCGTAGTTTTTGAATTTATTCATCCATTACAATCAAATTAACAAAAAACAAACAAACAACAATAAAATTATCCAAATAAGTGTTGAAGACTTTTCATCACCTCCTTTTCTTAGAGTAGTTGCGTTTCGTAACATAGTATTTAATAAATTATAATATACGCATATTTACTACTAGATTTACCTTATGTATGGAATACCAAAAATATATTATAAATATATTTACTAAACCTTAGTAACACAATCGTGACACAAGAGCAGTAAAGCTTCATAATATTCCAGAAAAATACCTGTTATTCTTTTACACATAACCGTGTCACAGTGCCTTTGTCACTCGATCCTTCGAATTGAATCGCACATTGTTAGTGTAGGTACGTGTCAATTTTCCAAAACGAACATGCTAAAGGATTGATGTGCCTGTTAGCTTCGTTTCACTGACATGTTAGTTTTTGTGCCTTTTGCTCTAGTCTTGCGTTTTATACTTTATCATTTATATGTTAAGGTAAATAGATAAATATGCACCGGACAACACACCACTTATCATAGTGTCGAAGTGGGGATAAATATCCCTGTGTTAGGAGGACCAGACAAGAAATTAGACCAGGCGCGTCCCTGACAACCAGAACTGAGCTAATTTAGAAAAGATCGTTTCCTAAAACGACCCGTGCGGAAATCAAACCCGGGACATTAAAAAAGTCAAGGCGAGAAACCGTGCAACAACGCACAACGCCGATCTTGTCGTGGATATTGGGAGTTCATTTCAGAATAAGATTGTTTCGAAATAGCGTTATAAGTTGCAGAGATAGAAAACAAAGAAACCAAAATGAAAAAAAAAACAAAAAACAAACAAACTCCTGCCTTTAGCGCCGGAGGTCGTGGGTTCGATCCCCACCTATGACAAATATTTGTGTGACGAACATTTGTATTTGTTGTGTGTCTGGGTGTTATTATCTATTTAAGTATGTATTTAGAAATATTTAAGTATGTTTATCAGTCTCTGACGCCCATATTACAAGCTCTGCTGATCTTGGTGTGAATTGTCCCAGGTATTTATTTATTTAAATACGAACCCTGGTACAGACACAGGCTACACCAGATCTGACGATGGTTTTTGGGAAATTGATGATGGTAGTCCACAAAAAAAAAAGTTAATTAACAGCGTTTGGTTACAATCAATCATAATAAATCTGAAAGCTCTCTAAGTGTAATGTTATTTGGCACTGATCTCTAGTTTACTAGGACTTGTTAAAATACGGCCACATAAGATATTTTTATTAATATCTACAAATTATAACTAGGTGGACAAGTACACTGGAAACTCAAATTTATTATTTATGGTCAAGAAAGTCCCACAAGTAGTTCCGAAGATGGGGTTGCAATGACCTTTTTAGTTCATAGGAACTGTTCTGAATAATGAACAATGACATAGAACTACCACTGACGTTCAACGAATTTGAGATCGTTCAAATATTCATCAGGACTCGATGCGAAGGGCCGAACAGAGGTTGATACGTCCAACGTCGGTAACGTTGTTGTTTTGCAGCGGATGACACACGGCACGAGAGAGCGATTGCCAGAGTTTTCGACCGAGTCTGGCATCGTTCGCTTCTTTTCAAACTTCCGGCATATGGTCTACCACCTCGCTTTTATGCGACTGGTTTGCCGGATTTCTGGAGGGACGCAGAATTTGTGTGCTTTGCGATGGACGCAAATCTCGTTTTCTACTGTTCTACGCCGGAGTGCCGCAGGGCTCCGTCCATTTCTTCTGCATATCAATGACATGTTATCACTTAGTAATATTAATTGCTTTGCGGATGATAGCACGGTACATGCGCACTATCTCGAGCGCCCTATGGCAAAGCAGACCAACATCGAGGAGAAGAGGCGATTCAGAATCGAGTGCATGCAATCTTGTGGAGTTAAATGCTAAGAAAACACAGGTGTGTGCATTTACAGCCAAAGCGTCGCCGTTCCTTTCCCATCCCACTCTTCTGGGCACCTCGCTACTGGTGAAGGATAGCCTAAACATCCTTGGCATGGATGTTCGTTGCAACCTAAACCAACGGAACTACATTGAGAGCGTCATCAAAACAGCGTCTCAAAATCCTGAACAGAGTGAGACGATTTATCACGCCAGAGCAGCTCTGTCTTTTGTATAAGGCACAAGTTCGCTCGTTTGTCGAATACTGCTCTCATCTCTGGCACGGTTCCGCAAAGTACTTATGCGGCGTGCTATCCATATTATCGGAAACGCAGAGGCGTCTTTGACGTCTTCCAAATGCGTAAAGACATTGCCAGGGAAAGTATTTTCTATCGCTTTTACAATGGGGAATGCTCTGAAGAGTTATTCCAGCTTATCCCTTGCTCACTCCACTACCACTCCTCACGTGCTGGACTACGTAGTCATCCACACACGATCCAGCTATTGTTGGCTTGCCCTAAAAGATTCGGTGACTCGGCCATTTGCATACCATCCTGATGTTGAATGCTCTTCCAGCGCATCTGTTTCCTCTTATAGTCCCAGGGTCTTTCTTCAAGCGGGGCGTGAAAAGGCCTTCAAGGTGAGCATGGCCAGCCCAGTGATTCATTTCAATGACTTGGCTTGTCAGCCTCATATTTAGACCTCACGACCACTTTTAAAAAAAACTATTTTCCATTATTAAAAATAAATTCAAATCGGGCCAGAACCATCTTTGTGTTCATTATTAAATTTCCGACAAGTTTTCTGGCACAGGAAGTTATCGATACCAAACCAACTCGAATAACGGCTGAAGTGTTCTACCGAGTTTGGTTCTAATACCATTGGGGAAAGATGGGTTTCGAGTGTTCCGTTCAGCATGACGGCTACACCCACTTGCCTCTGACTATCCCGTTATCGTGATGGTGTCCCACTTAGCCACAACGCACGGAGGGGACCAGCTGACCATCTGCTCTGACGATATGTGCATTGCTACTTCAACTTAGTTTTTTGCTATGCTTCATCCGATGATCTAAGGGTAATTATCCTGTGTCTGATTCAGAGAGAAAATCGACCGTTTATGTAATTTTCTTTTAAATTTAGCAAATTACTTGCTCAACAGTGCATTATTTTTTAATATGTTAAAGCCAAAACTTTTTATGAACGGAATAATTAAAAGACTGTATTTGAAACTGCATAAAAAATTAAAGAAATTTACCGAACAGGTCGATATCTTCATTCATGGGAGGACAGGTCAGGCAGCGAAATATCGAACATAAGTTTCTGTAAAATTCTGGGACTACTCGTAATTCATAAGAAATTGTCAGTATGTCGAGCTCTTTGGACTGAGGTAGCGTTTAGTTTTTTTTTATCTTCTAACCTTGTAGCTGAAGATTTTGCTACCGCTTCAGCCTATCACTGTGTGCACGAACCCAACCGCTCCGCGCAACCGCGTCTAGCTTATCCCCGGTCGCTGCTTGCGGCCAGCGAACATGCCAACTATTTAATATGTTTTCTGAAGGCATTCCCTTTGCAACATTCGGCATTCTTACTAAACCGACCGGCTTTGTAAGTAGGCTTACCTTGAATTTTACGCTAGGATATGGGTAGTTAACCAATGTTACATCGTGTGATCTTTCGAAAGTACAAGTTAGTCTTCGGCCTGTATTCGAGAATGTAACTTAAGCGTTCATTGTACTTTGGTATAGATCCAACTACTATTTTTTTTTTATTGATATCCTTCCAACGAAGCTTAATTTTAATTGTTGATGCTAACATAGGTACTGATCCGTTTTAAAGTAAAGATATGAAAACGTTATTCCATTAAAAACATCACTCAGAACTTAACTTTTACAGGTTTTGTCTACTACTTTCTAGGAAACAAACTAAAAATACGTAAATGTAAGCTAACTTAAGAAGCATTGCTGCAAATCTTCAAATTCAAGTTTGGATATCAGCAACCGGGCAGAAAGATTTGGACATGATTCCAAGAAACAAAACAAGCTATGTGGAATGATGATGATTTCATAGGGGAAGCCTTTATGTAGCAGTGGACCATTAATAGCTGTTGATGATGATGCCCACGGAGTATTGAGATTTACAGTAGGTACATAAGCTATTTTGTGCCAAATTTCAAGGAGAGCGTCGTTGGCTGGTGATTGGGCACCCTAACTCGGATCATGTACCGAGTTCCAATCTACCCAGAAACAAAATCTTTATGTTCATTGTTTACGACTGACTCTCCGGTGTTGGAAAACATCGATAAAAAACCAAATCAACCTGGATAACGGCGAAAGGCTCACCACCTACCATGATGGTTTCTAATACCATATGTGAAAAATTGGCTTCTTAATGTTCCGTTCACCATGACGGCAACAGGCAAGGGATATAATCGTGATGGTGTGTTATGTTATGTTCAAGGAGATTCTATGTGCCCTACTTGAAGCATATTT
Organism: Udea olivalis; assembly: GCA_947369235.1. Lineage (NCBI taxonomy): Eukaryota > Metazoa > Arthropoda > Insecta > Lepidoptera > Crambidae > Udea > Udea olivalis. The sequence continues at coordinate 18,769,831 of OX376347.1, forward strand.
GCAGAGTTTGCGAGATAATGTATGAAGAACATCTCAAGTATACAACCAAGTGCTCAAGTTGTAACAGGTAGGTGCTTTAACCTCAATCCTTGTTTATGTCTAATTCGGGAAGCACGTAACGCTTAAATGCATCGTTCGCGTACATTTATGTATCTTTTGAACGAGCAAGGTTGGTTTATGAGGCTGCAAGCGTCTTGAGCAAGTCACTTTGTGATTTAAAGGCGAAAATATAGTGTCTGTCTAGTCTCTCACAGACTCATAGATAAGAGAACAATCACTTCACAACAAGGCGAAAGAGGTCAAAGCACATTTTTCTGCTGATTGACACAACTCCTGGTTTCAATTTTTTTCTCTTTCTATCTTAGAAATTTATTTGAAAAATAGCAAATTGCTAGTCACACTCAAATCACTTCATTTTTATTTTTATTTAAATATGTAACGAGTATGTTCGTATTGTGTCATGTACTCATATTGTGTATCTACCGTATTTAAAATAATAGTGATAGCCCTGTTAATTTCGCAATCAACTAAGTAGCTTCTAAATTATACTGGTTTTTCTGTAAGTTTTTGTTATTTCTATATAGTAAAGAATATTTATTAACTGAATGGGTAACGAAGTGTTAGTAGAACGAGAACAGGCTGCCTAAGACGTGTTCTGATTACATTACACTAGATACGTCATGTGCCATCTCTTTATGATCTAAGGTGTACGGGCACACGAAATTCTAGGTGATAATATTTAGGTCAAGTTGACTTTTATCTCATACCCGGCCAGAAAACATTATATTCTCATACACATAACATAATTTTGTCATTGACGTGATAAGACGTGACTCACACATAGAGCTTGTCTAAGCTGAAATGATGCGCCCCTCTCCACCGCATTCACAGATAAATATACATTTTAAATATGGGCGCAGTACGTATAAACACATTCCACTGTAATTGGTTGCTAAGCAGCCGGTTGGACTCGAACCTAGGAGCACGCGTTGTTTGTTCGCAAAAGTACACTTGGCACATCTAAATCAACGAAAAAAGCAGTAGGGCGCGACATTTTATCGTCAGTCGTCGTCAATTAAGACAATTAAGACTCGGAAGCCACGAGCCTTGTACATCACTAGTAACAGTCGCGTGGCTCGAGGCTTCAGAATTCCTTTTATCTAGAGCTCGGTGTCGTTTACAGGGCTCGCTTCCTTTGTATGAAGCTCGACGACTCGGGACTCTTTTCCAGAACTCGAGCCTTCTTGACAGCTCGATCGATCTAGTCTTTTTTAGCGCTCGAGGCGGTTTTACGTGGCGAGTCGCGCTCAAGTTAGTTTGCGTTTGGATTCTTTTATTTGAAAGCAGGCAATGAAATATATGTCGGTAGGATATAATATATGTGGCCAGAAGGGTATTTTGCAAAATAGAGGTCTAATTCACAGGAATAGACATTTTAATTACCATGAAAAATATTACAGTAAAAAGGTTTAAAAGACTCGAGCTCTTTTAAGACTCGAGCTCTTTTAGGACTCGAGTTCTTCTTGAAGGCTCGAACTCTTTTTAAGCTTCGGCGTAGCTCAGGAAGCTCGCGTCTCGGCTGGGCTCGGGTCTACGAGCCTTCCGAGCTCAATAAGTCTGACCAATCCGCCTCGAAGCTTTAAAAGTAGAACTCGACGCCTCGAGGTTTGTACATCACTAACTATTACACCTCAGCTGAGCGTGCTCCTTACATTCTAATATTTTAGTCCCTGCCTCATACAAGGCGGCTGAGTCTGCCTCATTATAAATAGATTCTCCGCTATTTATAGGGATTGGCTGGTCGCTTCCTGCTATTACATCTACACACACATCAAAAAAAGGCACTCCCTAAGTATGAACGATTTAATCCTAAGTTACAATTTATAGCGTCGTGTGATAAACCAGGTAGGTGTTTTACGTTCAAATCACATCACACGCACCGAGAAACAGGATTGAGGTGAAGATGGCCACATTATCGGAGATCTCTGAATGTCTTATTTATAATGATCCTCCTTTATGTTTAATTTCGGCTCTAAATCTCATCATGTGTCTGTGAAAGGAGCAGGAATATGCGAGATGATTCCGTCTTTTACGACGCACTACGAGCGGTATATTCTTTTGGAAGGTAGTTTTGTTTTTATCATCGCATCGAATGTAGAAATAACGTGACTTTCGAACGCATGCACTCGTTAAATTCAGTTTTCATATTAACTGTAGCTCACCACTGTACTTTGATGTTTCTTGCATTGTTATATACAGTGTGTAAAAAATAACGAATATTTTACAATTTTGATATTTAAACGAGAATGTAGTTGTGGAGCATATTTTTAAAACCATTTGGTTGCAAATCAAACACTCCTGTTTGAAATAGCGAATATGATAATCTTAGTTCTTCCGTTTCAGGTAATGTTATTGATCGTCATTGATAAACTCGATTTCAATGTGAAAAGATTATTTGATATTGTGTTTGTTTGAAGTATACGAAAAGAAAAAAAACCAAATTGGTCCTGGCCAACCAAAAAATAAAAAAAACAAGATTCCAACGAATTGAGACTCCCTCCTTTTTTGAAGACGGTTAAATATTAATATTAACGTACCACGTTGGAATACGACAATGTATTTTTTTAAGGCTTAATTGCAAATGACAGAAAACCCTGCAGACGAGACAATACAGCCGTCATTAAACTGCATGTGCATTGTCGGTGGATAATAATGAAGTTAAATTCGAAGCACTTTTTTACTGAGTCACCCAAATTGTTGTGAACACATTGTAGAGGTTCTTTAAGTCAGAGGATCCCCTATTAGCGCAGACAAAGGGAAGAGGTAAAACCTCTGATAATAATCTTACTTCTTACTCATCATCATCATCATCATCCGTGCGGTCTATCCCGGTTTTGAACCCACACTGGTGTGTGGGGTCCCAGGGTCCTTTCTTATTTTCTCGGCCCACTTCGCGCGGTCTTGTGCATCCTCAATGGTGAGTTTGTTTGCACGCATGTCACCCTTAACGACGTCGAGCCACCGCTTCTTGGGTCGACCTTTTCTACCGGTACCTGGCGGGGGCGGCATGGCCAGACATTTGTTGCCATGTACATGTAGTTTGCCGATTTCCGTGAGACATGACCATACCAACGAAGGCGGCACTCCTGCAGCTTGTCTGCGACGTCACGAGTACGAAGGCTGTCGCGGATATGGGTGTTCCGCACGCGATCTTACTTCTTACTAATCTTACTAATATTATAAATGCAAGAGTTTATGAGTATGTATGTATATTGTGTATGCTTGTTACTTTTCCACGGAAAAACTACTAAACGGATTTAGATTGAACTTTACAGTAATACAGCTTAGACGCCAGAAAAACATATAGGCTACAATCAGTGACGATTTTATGTAATTTGACTATTTATACTGGCTCGTAATATCGTTCACGCGGGCGAAGCCGCGGGCGGAAAGCTAGTTCATATAATGTAGAACTAGTGTCACCAAACAGTCAGATAAACTAGAGATTAGAGGAGCGCCTTTTGCTACACATGTAACTCGTATAACGCGCTTGAAAGCTCGTATAATCCAAATTGATACTCGTGTTGCCTCACCTCTACCGGTTCGAGTTACCACGCAGCAAAATAAGCACGTGTACGCGCGTTTGGTTTCTTGAAGCTCGAAATATAGAATTGACCATACCCGTGCAAATATAGACGCTAATCTGAAAACCGCTCTTAAGAGGGTTTGCTTTTTGCGTTTGAGGTAGTTCGTAAACGTCACATTTTTTAAGGTTTTCGTGATTATTTAGCTGCATTCAAATTAAGTATAAACTATCTCTCTATTATTGATGCACCTTTTTATTTCATAATTATAACTTTGACTGTGTACAGCAAATTTTTAAGTGTCTTATAAATTTAGGAAAAAACGGTTTTTTATTTAATTTAGCAAATAATTAGCGACTACCGTATTTTAGACAGTTCAATGTGTTCTTAAATAGTACTAAGCACACAATAATAGAGCAAAAATTTAAGTTTTATTTTAATTTAATGAAATAATCTCGAAAATCTTACAAAAAAGCAACGTTTTTGAACTACCCCCAACTAACGCTCTTAGGTAAAGAATATGACTGTGATGAAAAGCAACAAAACAAATTTAACACAAAACGCGTCATGTGACACCGGCACGTGCTGTTAATATTTAATTATTCGTTGTTTTTAATTCATCCCGTTGTTAATGAGTTTATTCCTGTCATGTTCTGTGCGTTACATCCCCCTTTATATCTTCCGCGTGCGTCTCGTGGCTTATTTGTTATTTTAACTGGGTGTGCGAGGGTTTCAGCGCATCAGGTGGGAAGTTTACGATTAGAATTTCAAGCATTGCGGAACCATTGTTTATTCATTTAATGGTAATTATGTTTTGTAAATTTAGATTAGCCAAACTGTATTGTACCGTTTGCGGTCAAATAATATTGTTATTAATTTGAACAAGTAACTTGACTTCTTTTTTAATACCACGAGGGTGACAATCAAGCATGCGGACCAAATGATAATAAGCGGTTACCGCAGTCTTGGGACACGTGCAACACCAGGGGTATCACTCGCACCTTGATGTTTTTTTTTTGGTGCTATACCGGGTGATTTTCAAATAACTTCCGAAAACTATATTAAGCGATTTTTTTTTCAAATAACTTTAATTTTAAGGTTTTCATACAAAAAATACTGACCGTTCCCGTTATTTGTATGGTGACCTTGAAATGAAAATTAGTAAAATAAATTTAATTTTCGCTTAGATAGTTTTCTACATCACCAAGTGAGTATGCCATATCGTTTTCGAAAGTTATTTGATAATCACCCGGTACATTATTTACGAGTAATATAGTCCTCAACAACCTTAGCCATCAGAAGACAACATAATCACACTGCTAAGTAAAAAATTAAAATATTGTAAAGTTTGTGATTTGGATAATAAAAAAAAAAAAAAAAAAAGTAAAGGCCCATCCCAAAAACAAATCTTTTTCTGTTTTAGTTTTGCGTACACAGCTGTCTGTCTTTATGTGTCAAGCTTTGTTTTTGTATCCTGTAGCCGTAGCCTGCGGGAAGAAATCTCTTTTAGAGATAAGCTAACCGGTAATTATGCTCTACTAATGATGTCCCCTGTATGTATTTCTTTCGTACAAACTAATAAATATCACGCTCTCCGAAACGGTGGATAGATCTTATCAAGTCGGTAACGCACTTTAGCTTAAACGATTGCTCCCACTCTGCAAAACATCGAGCAAAGCTTCGCGAAAGCAGCGGTGGCGCAAAAATCAACCAATATAATATGCCCACGACCAGAGTGGTCGACTAAAAAGAATAAGAATGAATAAATAAATAAATAAAATAAATATCTGGGACAATTCACACCAAGATCATCTGACCCCAAACTAAGCAGAGCTTGTAATATGGGCGTCAGAGACTGATAAACATCCTTAAATATTTCTAAATGCATACTTAAATAGATAATAACACCCAGGCACACAACAAATACAAATGTTCGTCACACAAATATTTGTCATGGGTGGGGATCGAACCCACGACCTCCGGCGCTAAAGGCAGGATCGCTGCCATTGCGCCAACAGGCCAGTCAAAATAATAGTAAAATAATAATAGTTAGTAGGCAAGCCTTTTAGTTTCTCGTCTTGAACAAAAATACAATTCTGCAGTTGTCACACACTATGGCACCGAGTACCAATTATATATTGTCATTCTATAATGGGAATTCCCAATACACCAAACTCTAGATACAGCCGTGGTCGGTGGAAGCTAGTTCTGACGCCGTTACGCTTGCCAGACTTTCGTATTCTGTTTCAATTGTTATTCCAGAGTCTGTTCAGAGGCTTATCCTAGCACAGTAAAATGTCCAGCCTGTTGAACAAAGTAAATCGTAGTTGAAATCAAAATCACAGCGTAAAAATGTTATTTTTACAGACTCAAAGGTTGAGAAGAATTCTGATTTGTATTGCATTTGTTTTCTAGCTATTAATAAATATAAGGGTTTTTAAAGAAACGAGACGGGACGACGACGGTCATCGCGCGTGGAGGCCCCTGCGAACAGCGCGGTTTCGACACAGCCAGAGCCGGTCAAGACGGCCTGCGCGAGCGCTTCAAGGGAGCTCGCTACTACGGACACTCGAACAGAGGTGTCTGCACACGGATTTCACATGTATAACTTGACTGCTACTCGACTGAGTGTAGCCGGCCGGCCCGCGTCGGAAATGAATGTGAATTGTGAGCAGGTATAGGGGATTCTGAGTGGCAAGTTGTGCGTAATAAATCTTCAAAGCGTTACAATTTAATTGGTCAGAGAGGCTGCGCTCCTACTGCATGCACCAAATGATAAATTCAAAGCAGCTGACGTTTAAGTACCCCTTCTTATTTCGAATGTTAGTAAAGAGACGACTGAAACTGACATTATTAGCTATATAAAAGAAAAAACTAGTGAAAGTGTTACCTTGAAAAAGATAGACATGAAAAAATCAAAAGTGTATAACTCTTATAAGCTGTATGTTTTTAAGTATAAGTTAAGTCTGTTTTTAAATGATAATTTGTGGCCAAACGGCATAGCGTTTAGGCGTTTTATGCGTTTTATGTACAAAAGTAAAACGGAAAGTGTAGTTAAAGCTGATTAATATTTGTTCTATGGATTTAAGTGCCAATCAATACCTTAAACTGGTAAGCTTTAATTGTTATTTCGTTACGAGATCCTTTAATGACCTACAGGATATCTGTAATAATTCAGATGTAGTGGCGCTTCAGGAGACCTGTCTACTTCCCCATGACATCCCATTACTAGGGACAATATCAAATGATTTTGATTATACCGGAAAATCGGCCGTAGATACCTCCACTGGTCTGTTATAGGGACGTCCATATGGGCGAGTGGCCATACTCTGGCGAAAAGGCATTTTTGATAGCATAAGTGTGATTAATTGCAATAGTGTCCGCTTAGTGGCCATTAGAGGTACTAAGGCACAGCGCTCTTTCATTATATTCTCCGTTTATATGCCAACTAACTCAATAGAGAACCTAAATATTTTCTTAGAAGTTTTAGGAGAAATAAGCGCAATTGTTGAAAGTGAAAACATTGAGACTATCTTCTTAATGCTCATCCGGGTGAATTGTTCTATGATGAGCTTAGTAACTTCTGTGCTGACCAGAGCTGGTCCTGTGCAGACGTGGAAAAACTGGGCTTGCAGTCAAATGATTATACTTATGTGAGTGCGGCACATGACTGCAGGCGATGGCTGGACCACTGTGTTGTCTCGGAATCGGCGGGGAGAACTATTGTTGACGTAGGGATTGTGGAGGATGTTTTTGTTTCAGATCACTTTCCAGTGGTGGTTACGTGTGATATAAATACGATTAGACCTAAACGAATATCACGCAACTTGAATCGAAGCGCAATAGTATGGGGTGAGAGAGATGAGACACAGACATCCGAATACCGCGAACTATGTCACGTTAAACTGCGTGAAATTGATTTCCCTGCTGACTTTAGGGACTGTAGTCGGGGGTGTTGCAGTTTAAATGAACACAAACTGGTTCTGGATCGCTTCTATCATAATATTGTACATACCCTGGGCGAAGCGTTGTAATACCAACAAAAACAAACATCTGTGTGGGTGGAACAAGCATGTCCAGGACTCGCATAGGGTGGCCAGACTTAATTTCAAAATGTGGGCTATTTACAATCGGCCAAAATCAGGTAGAATATATGACCTAATGAACGAATAACGTAAAGTGTTTAAAAGTAGACTAAAATGGTGTCAGAGAAATCAGGAACAACTCAAAATGGACATGTTAGCCAAAAACAGAACAGCTAAAAATTTTAGTAGTTTTTGGAAGGCTACAAGAAAGAATGACGTTATGCCTGGCCTCCCTGTGAATGTTGGGGTAATGAGTGAACCAGTGAAGGTAGCCAATATGTTTATGGGTCATTTTAAGGTGAAATCTCCACTGGGCCCCTCTGACACCACTCTTGGTGCTGTGGATGTGTGTCGGGGAGGTTTGCCATTATTTTGTATTACTGCAGCGCAAGTGCGCGGCGCTCTAAAGAAAATGAGTGGTGGCAGGTCTCCTGGACACGACCATATCAGCATTGAGCATCTGAGACATGCAGGGATCCACTTGCCGCGGGTGTTGGCTCTGTTTTTCACAATGTGCATAAGTCACTCCTACCTACCACATGACTTACTTAAAACCGTTGTAGTGCCCATTGTGAAGGACAGAACGGGTGATGTCTCCGACAAAGGAAATTATCGTCCCATATCTTTAGCAACAACGATTGCTAAAGTGTTGGACAGTGTGCTTAACTCTTGCTTAGAAAAATATTCGAAGATACATGACGCGCAGTTTGGGTTCCGGCCCGGTCTTTCAACTGAAACTGCTATAGCAAGTTTAAAGCATACTGTCCAATACTACACGAACCGCAGGACACCGGTGTATGCCTGTTTCCTTGATCTCTCCAAAGCGTTCAACCTAGTGTCGTACAACGTGCTTTGGAGGATACTGGAGGACAGGGGTACACCGGTGGAAATCCTGAACCTACTTAGGTTTTGGTATACAAACCAGACCAACTATGTAAGGTGGGGGGAATCGCTCTCTAAGGCATATAGGTTGGAGAGTGGGGTGAGGCAGGGGGGTCTATCCTCTCCTACGCTCTTCAACATATATATAAACGATCTTATTGTGGAGCTGAGCAGTATGCTTGTTGGGTGTCGTATTGACGGCGTCAGTATTAACAATATAAGCTACGCGGACGACATGGTGCTGCTCAGCCCTACAATGGGAGGTCTTAAGGCGATGCTGAGTGTATGTGAGAGGTACGCCGCTGAGCATGGGCTCATTTATAATGTAAAAAAAACGGAGTACATGGTCTTTAAGGCCGCCGGTAAACGTCCCGATATCACGGGTGAGATTACCCTGAACGGAGTAGGCATTAAGCGTGTATCCAAATTTAAATATCTTGGACATATCGTTGCCGACGACCTTAAGGATGATGACGACATAGAAAGGGAACGTAGGGCTCTGGCGGTTAAAGGAAATATGTTGGCTCGCAGATTTTCCCGTTGTACCGAACAAGTAAAAGTCACGCTCTTTAAAGCCTATTGTCAGAGCATGTACACGGGAAGTCTGTGGGCTGCGTATTCCAAAAGATCATTGGATACCCTACGTGTCCAATATAATAACATCTTCAGGATGATGTTGGGGATGCCTCGTTTCTGCAGCGCATCGGGCATGTTTGCGGAATATCAAACTGACGGTTTTATGGCCATCATCCGCAAAAAAACCGTATCCCTGATCCGCAGGATGCGAAGCAGTCACAACAGCATTCTGATGACCATAGCGGATAGGTACACCTCGCCGCTCTGGAAGTGCATGGTGCTGAGAGTTACCACGGAAACAAATTTCTTTGGTAACTCTTAGCACACTATTAATTGCACTATTATTTTATTAGGTTTTTATTTTATTTTTATTTTTCTTTTATACCTACCTTATTTTCGTGTACTAACATAGTTTTCTAAGAAATTCTACTAACACAACTATGGATTCAGTTATCCGAAATAAAAAGTTTTTTTTTTAAAGGATGTGTTCACCAGATCGATCGTGTAAAATCCCATTTTTTTTGGAAAAAAACAAAATGTTACTTGAAGGGGAATTTTTAATAATAAACAGCAACTTCCAGCAGGGTTCTTCCTTTGAAACATTTATTAGTTCGCTTTCTCAACAGTCATAATGTCTTTTCAACTATTTAGTAAATAAAAAAGTGGTGACTGATTTTCAGCCAGGTGAGAATCCAGTTTTATTTCGGCATTTCGACAAAGAACCCTTTTTAATACCGAACTGAAATTTCTAAACTTTTACCGAACAATGCTAAAGCCGCAGTAAACCCTTTAAGAAGAAACTTTTTGCACAATTTCCGTGTAATAAATTCAACAAGTTTAACCGTTTTTGTTCTGTTGCTTGGTTTTTTATTTACTATGAACTTTCGCGAATGCCTGCCTCCTTATTGTAGTTGTAGTAGTTGTCAATTTCGCAGTTTTTGCATGGGCCAACCCGCGATTCTTCGTGAGCCTGAAGTAATCGCACGGTAATAGCAAGATTCCCGACGGTATGTCCTTTATCCCTTAAAAGATGGGTCGTGCCTTCGTGGATAGACGCTATGTATGTGCACTTAGGCAGGCCATGCCGCCTCCGCCGGGGACCGGCAGAAGAGGTCGACCCAAGAAGCGGTGGCTCGACGTCGTCAAGGGTGACATGCGTGCCAACAGACTCACCACTGAGGGTGCACAATACCGCGCGAAGTGGGCCAAGAAAATAAGAAAGGCGGACCCTGAGCCCCACACACTGGTGTGGGTTCAGAACCGGGTGAGACCGCACGGATGATGATGATGATCATTTAGGCAGGCCTCTGTCACTTCATGTACTTGCGCGCGATAATCACCTACCAGCCGCCAGGTCTGCCGTGACTACTTTGGCAGTTGATTGTCAACAGCCGCGTAGAATATTCATGTTATTATAACGTGTCTAGTAGGTTGCTAAGCAACGATTTCGAGCCCGGCGTGTGCATCTTGCAGTTGAACTGACGCGATGACGTTAAGTAAGTACTAACTACTGACATCTATAAGGAGAGAGGTAGCCCTGGCATTATATGCCTGTCACATGACAGCACACATTTACAATATGACAAAATGGTAAATTTTCTATGATGTGATTTATCTGTTAGGTAGTAACTATTAAGTAATATGTGCCAGGTCTTACCGGGACCAGCAAGAGAGCTGGCGATGGCGCTGTGGTAAAGGCAGCTAAACATTTCATGACACTCAAATCTAAGAGTCACTTGGTATAGAAAGAAGTTCTAGAAGATGTTTATAAGCATCTTAAATACCATCGCGGATGGCCCGAGAGCTGGCCGTTGCCTAACTTGGCGTGTAGCTAAAATAATGACTGCGATGAATTACGACATCCCACTTAAGCCTATTTCTATCCCTTGAATATAATTTTGTACGAATATATTCATATTTTGTACCAGCTATAATATGTAGCGTCGTCGGTAGACACCTAAAATTTATAGACCAAGCGTTTAGAATTAATTTAGTCCTTAGCTAGATGCTACGAGATGAAAGTGCGAGGTCAAAGGTCATGCCACCTTTATATCAGAACCCAGATAAGTACGGGCAATTTTATGTATTAATTCGTTCATTGTTACTTGTAACTTTTCTTAATTAAAATTTATGAAAATTTCCAACCTTTGTGCATGTTGTAAAAGACAAATGATTAAAATGGTCTTATTATGTTTTCTTCTTGCAAATTAACACAAAGTTATTTTGGCTCTTTGCTGTTTATTTAGATACAAGAATTCAATTAAGTTTGTATTAAAGAGTTATTATCTTTCCTGTTTGATGCTATTGTTATTATTTACCAACTTATTTTTTAATTTGAGCTCAATCGCTTGACTTATTGTTTTCGAATAAGTCAATATTTATTTACAAGAATTTTTGTTTGTTTCAATTAATAATTATGGAGTATGAGAGTATTAAATATGGAGAGGCACCTTGCCTTTACGTGTATTTTTTTATAAAGTCAGTAAACTAGCGTAAGAGTACTATGAGTTTCAAACTCAAATAACATTATACAAATAGACTTTTATAGTAAGTACTTTCAAATTGGTGTAGGAGTTTACACCAATGACAGTCGCTAGAGTCCGCGTTGGTGTTTTTGTATGGATTTCGGTAACACGCTTCTAGTGATTAGAAATGGGACTAAAATTGGCATACAACATACGCCGTTGACGTGTCGGAATAACATTTTAAACTTTCTTCTTGCATTTTAACTAATTCTTATAAAAACGGGTTTTTGCAACGAAACAAAACTACGGTAAATTTTTTTACTTATTTTCTCGACGTTTCGGTGACAATTGCATGTCACCGTGGTCACGAGCGGACTGGTGGTGCGCGGCGTCGTCTAGCTGGGCGCGGCGAACGATCTTCATCCACCCGCACATTTTCAATTATTCTGTCCATAGTACAGTCAGGTCGACAAACTACACTCACAGTGTACGGGTTTTTTCGAGACGGGCCAACTCGCGTTTTACACTTTGTAATCACTGGGTTCCACGCAGACGATAGCTTAAATCCATCTTCCCTATTGAAATTCTTGTATTTCTTAATTTCAATGGCTTCACGCACAATCCTGGTATGGTAAAAAATATAAAAATATGGTAGAAAATAGGTAAAAAAATTTACCGTACTTTTGTTTCGTTGCAAAAACCCTTTTTTATTAGAATTACGTGTCGGAAACTTATGGTAAACCTACTGTTAGACCCACTGACATCTTTAGAATCTTAGGTGTCTTACGCATCAGCGTAGCTTTTGTTTTAATGAGTTTATAATGATGCTTTGAGCCTATTACAAATTTAGCGCTTGTGGTTATTGTGAGCGGTCTGGAATGTGGTCAAAACTAAGCTGGAATCGCTAAAATAACCACAGTATAATTACACTATCTCATGATAACCACCTAGACAATTAAGTTTTGAGGTAAAACTCATTTGTTAACTTTGCAATTTAAAAACAAAAGTTATACGTTTGTACTACAAAGAAAAATAAAAACTGTTCATTTTAAATTTTGACAGGTAATTTCTGTGGCTGTTCAATAATTATTGAACCCTTGCTGAAGACTACTCAAACAATGTACCAATCTCTTGTTGATAATGTTTTAACTATGCCACTAGGCCATTTCCATTTATTCCTTCCTATTAAGTCTTACACAACACAGACGAAAGGTGAGCGTTCCACTCCTTAGCAGTGCGGACCAGAAAAGACGCATAAATCCTATTTATTCCTTCCTATTGGTGAGCCGAGATGATTCATCATGACTACTGATATTCCGTGAATGTCAACAAGAATAATCAATGAATAAACCAACATTTGTTTTCAAATAATATTTTGAAATTTTTAAGTTTGCTGTCGTAATTAGTAAATGTATACTAGTTGCGTTATTGCTACTTTTAGCAGTAATTCAACTATATTGTTCTGGTGAGAGCTTCATAGCCTCGTAGTCATTACGAACTAGCAGTGAATGCACAAAAACGCAGCATTGTCTGCAAGTTCGCAACTATGCGCTCGTTTGCGGCACACACGTGCATTGTGTTGCTTGATGCGCTAAGCAGACTTTGATTATTGTTGTTGCTTTGTACTTACTTGAATATCTCTTTTTTTAGATACTTGATTCTCCTGCCAGTATTCACAATTAAAATAATTAGTTCTGAAACTCCTGCGAACACTCTCCGAAATATACACACATCAAAAGTGTCTAGGGATCTATTGGAAATCGGGTTATGGGTTTAATATAAAACAACTAAGTGCAGTTAAAATAAGTATTGAATATATTCTGCAACTTTATATTTGACTCTAAGAAGTTAACACGTCTGACACCTAGCACAAACTCAGAAAGAATGAATCAGAGATGGCACTACTACTACTTATAACAGATACACAACTTCCGTTTTATAAATTAATTTTTGCAGTATTCAATCAAATAATTCAACACGCCCCCTCAAAAATTAATCTCTGATCATTTGAACATAATATTGTAAATTCTTTACAAAACAATCTCTTCCTAAACAGAACATGTAACTTCCCAGTGTCTGCCAGGGAATACAACATGGCCCAACATTCGTTGCTAAGGATCAGGGAAACCCCAGCTAAAACCTAATCAAGCCATTTCAATTAGTTATTAATTATTTTCTTGACAAATCAAATTAAGTCAATATATAATCAAACAATACCCAATTTAGTAATAAATAATTAATATTACTTATTCTAAACCCATCCTTTGTCTAAATTCTTGAAATTTAACTACAGGTAACGGTTTGGTCAAACAATCTGCAATTTGCTGACCTGTGGGAATGTAATTTAACTTTATTACATTTTTCTCAATCTGTTCTCTAGAGAAGTGATACTTAATATCTATATGTTTTGACCGCTTGTGATCCGTTGGGTTATTAGCAATACTAATGCAACCGTTATTGTCTTCATATCGATACTTTAAATCTCAAATGGCGTAACCGCCAATCTGGTCAAAATTGCTTTTGAATGCAGTTTTATATAGTTTTTTTTTCTCTATCGACCTGTATATTTAAAATCCTGAGATTCGCAAAAAAATGGTCACTACGACCCAATGTTTTTTTAAATTTGAACACTTTTTATAAGGTAAACAGGTCGTAAAAGGCTATAAATTTAATGCATGAACGACGTCAGGGCGTAACGAGATATTTTAATACATTAATATGGCGTATCACACTTATCCCACTTTACTTGGTGGTTACGCCCCTAGAAATTATTGTGACGTGAAAAAAATGACATAGCAAAAGGGGGTAAGGGATATCATTTGCCGGTTTCGGCGTTTACACCTCACAATATTTTTATTATTAAAAGGCATTGACTGGTAAGACACGCTATTATTCAAAATTGCAATTTAAAGACAGTCGTTTACACCCAAAATCGCTTAACACATGAGTGTCAGTATTGATGCGCGGGGGTAGGAAGATTGCGGGGAGCGGAGACGTGCGAAAAGCATGCACTAGTTTATTTGTAAACAAGCAAGCGTGTGCGATGGAGCAGTCTAAAGAGAATAAATTAGATGCTTTGCTGAAACGTCGTCAACAGCTTGTTGCGCTAGCCGATCGGCAACGCAAAATGACAAGGTATTTATGTTTATTTGTACCTCTTAAGTGCTTATTTCAGAATGAATAAAATAACGTCAGAAGGACCTATGCTCATTGGTAAATTATTATGATATAGTCATTATTAATACGTAACGTAAAACACAAGTAGTACCTACTAAAGATGTATGGATATTTGTTACTCCTTATTACATCAAATAGGTAGTGAGTATTTCACATTGGTGATTTTAGCTTAGCTTTGTTAAAATATAAGTAGTAGGTAAAACGTAACAACTTTATTTGAAACATTTTTTCTTGAGAAATATCTTTTGTTGGACATTTATTTGACAACACATTTAGGTAAAAAGTGGTTTTATACGGCGTTTACAACCATTGTTTAAAATTCTTATAAGATTAGTTAACGTCTTAACCGCCACTGTATCTAACATGATGAGTAACAAGCGTTGGCGTTTACATCCCAACTTTTGAGTCGCGCGCGACTTTTTGTTCGAGAACATTAAACTGCGCGCGAGAGTTTAAAACACCAAAGTGAACGGTGAAAGAAGAATGGGCAAAATTATATGGAGTGCGGTCTTAGTGGCGGCCACTTCAGGAATTATTATTTTTAAATTATGTAGTATGAGAAACCGAAAAGTATAAAAAAATAGCACGTGCTGTATTTAGATAAAAAAAAATTGTACTTCAAAGTTAGTTTGAAAACATTACAAAAGCACTCACAGGAATCATTATTTTTTACCCGGCTATGCCATTGTTTTGAAAAAGGTTGCCGAAACTGGGGAAATCCCACACCTTACTTTCCCCTTACCCCGCACAACCCCCTCTCACCCTTTGATGCTGCGCCCGCAGCATAAAATAACCTATGTCGGTTTCTAACTCTCCCTCTTTCTCCACACCAAAAATTACGTCAATTCGTTGTTTGGTTGCAACATGAAATAGGGACACAAAAATAGAAGGAAAAATTACAAACCAAAAAACTCACTTTCATTTTATAATATTAATAAATTAGGATAATAAGCGTTGTATTCCATACACCGTTATACAAAATTCTTGTTTTTTTTAGGCCATCATCGTGTCAAACTGATGAGGGTGTTGATAAAACTACGTCCATCCACAATAGCAGCAACGATGTCATAGAAAACAGTGACAGTGAATCAGAAAATATTCGCACAAAACAGAACATAATTTGTACTTCTACATATTCGTTACCATTGATGCATCCATATTTCACGAGTCCACAAAAACTAAATGAAAGTACTGTCATTCCCTTTGCCAAAAAAATTCATATTATCTCTGATGTTTTAATGAAAGCTCCTGTTACATCGAATATTCCAAAAACTTTGAATATTCCTTACCTGGCTTCAGCTCCCGATAACTTCGAGGAAAATCTTATTATCCCAGATGACCAACAACAACCAGTACCTTTGCCTTCAGGACATTCAAGCACTTCTACAAACATGACAGAGGCAGCTGTTCTCCTAGACATTAGCCGGACGTGCTCTGGATCAAATTTGTTTGATAGTTTAGATGATGATTTAAATGTATCTAAAGAGGTACTTACCAACACGCTGCATGCAAGTCCTTCAAATTCTAGCCATTCACCTTCTATGCTCTCTTCTGCAGCTCACTGTTTCCCTGATATATCACCTATTATTCAGCACGTAGCCATGACACCACCAAGTGAAGAACATCTACAACTTGAACAACGTACAGAAAAATCACCTTCCAGAAAAACGTGTCTTGATCATTCTCAAAAGGCTGGTGATTCGTATAAGGAGATTTCTTTTGAAGCTCGTTCTCCATCTGAAACGTTTATAAAAATAGAAGACTCTAATTTTGAAAGCAAGCCAATTTCAGTATCACCTTCAGCTACTAATATCGGTGTAGACATAAAAGCTTCTTCCAAAATACTCGTTAGTACGCCACAAAAGAACTCTCATGATGCCAGGCATTCACTCGCCGCATGTTCTCTACCACATAAACACATGCTTTCTGCAAGCACTTCCAGAGATATAAATCATGATATTCAACCCACAAGAATAACTAAAAAGAAACGTAAGGTGGCTAAAGCAAACTTTATTGATTTTTTATCCGAAGACGAAAAAGATTTTTCGGCTGGTAGCTCTGACTTATGGTCATACGATGAATCAAATTATTCTAGCGATGGTTTAACAGATAAAAGGAAGAACAAGAAAAAGAAGCTAAGGAAAGAAGTAAACAGTGAGAACAATCCGGAGGGTAATACTTTGATCAAAAAGAAAGAAAAGCGCAATAATAAAGAAAAAATGCGTAAGAAATTAAAAGACGAAGGAAAAGAATACAAAACGAGAAAAGGAATAAATATTGAAGAGAAAAAGATGAAAGAAAACCCGTGCAAAAAAGGAAAATGTAGCAAGAAATGTTATGACATAACAGAAGAAAAGCGTTCCTCTTTGTTCAATCACTTCTATAGCTTAGATGTTCAGCGCAGGCGCGATTGGATAGTCAGATGTACACTGCGCATTCCGGTCAAGAGGAAAAGGACAAGTACGGAACAAAGTCGTAGGCAAGGCACATATGAATATTTTATCAATGACGGAGAAGGCCACAGACCAGTGTGTCAACAATTTTTACTGCATACCATAGACATCACCCAAAAATACTTGCTATACACAGTGCAAAATGCAAGAGATGATATGGCCCAAAAAGATAAGAGAAAACCAACAACTACACCAAAATACACAGAAGAGACAAAAGAATATGTTCGTAACTTTATACAAAAATTGCCCGTCATGCCATCGCATTACAGCCGAAAAAGAAGCAACAAAGTATACTTACCTCAAGAGTTTCGAAATGTGACAAATCTTTATCGCATTTACTTAGATGACTGTCAAGCAAATAATCAAGACTTTGTTAGTGAAGCCATATTTAGGAAGATATTCAATGAGTACAACATAGGCATCCACGTGCCTAAAAAAGACAAGTGCGTTCTATGCACAAAGGTTGAAAATAATGAAAAAGAGAATGATGCCGAAGATACTAACCGACTTAAGACACACTTGGAAGAAAAAAGAGCAACGTATAAAAGGTTTCAAGTGCATCAGAAGCTAAAAACTTTAAAAAATGACACATTAACAACATTTTTCGATCTACAAAAAGTGTTGAACACCCCGCACGGAGAGAGCATGCTTCTTTATTATTCCAGGAAATATTCTGTGTATAATTTGACATTTTATGAAAGTAGCACTCAAGATGTTTTTTGTTACACTTGGGGAGAATCTGAAGGAAAACGTGGTAGCAATGAAATCGCTACCTGTTTGTTAAAGTATCTCGAGCAAGTCGACAAGAGAGGAATAAAAAATATTCTACTTTACTGTGACTCGTGCGGTGGTCAAAATAAAAACAAGACTGTTTTGGCTGCTTTGAACCACTTTTTGAAAACGTCTACGAGTATAGAGGTTATTCAACTAAATTTCTTATTGCCTGGGCATACTTACATGCCAGTGGACTCGGTTCATGCGGTGATTGAAAGGCAGGTAAGACGGTTAACTGTGTGGAGCCCATCGCAATGGCCGACATACTTTTCATCAGCACGAAAGACACCACGACCTTATAATGTCATCGTGTTAGATCACTCTGATTTTCTAAATTTTGGTGAGGTCGCCAACCAAACATTTACAACCCCAACATTAAAGGCCATGAAGTTTAAAGAAATTAGAGTCGTAACATTCAAGAAGAAAAACCCACACACTATTCAAATAAAATACTCGATGAAAGAAGATGCCTCAGAAGAACAAGTTGCTCTAGGTCAAAATAATATTCAAAAGAAGGGTAAAGGAAAGGGAAAGGGGAAAGGGAAAGGAAGCGGTAGAAAGAAAATGACTAGTTCGACTAACGATAATGAGATGGATAAACAAACAGAGACAGAACTAAACTACACAATAAAACCTTTGTTCACAAGACGCCTACCTATTTCAAAAATGAAATACCAAAACCTCCTAAAACTGTGCACAGACGGCATTATCCCAAAAACATATCACGAAGAATATCGCCGATTACCAACAGCAGAAGTTGTGCCGGATGTATTACCAGACACTGATGTGGAGGACGGAGATACAGACTCAGAAAAAGACTGATATTAAAAATTAGGGCTTTCTAAAATCTCTTACTTTTTCAACGTAGCTAATTGATTCATTGATTTTTATATTAATACTATTTTTGTATCTTTTCTAACTCTATTAAGACTTTAATTGAATTTTAAAGTTAAATATTACGTTAATACTATACTAATATAAGTACAACTAATGTGACTAAGAATTAAGGTCATTAAATTACGATTAGTATAAAATCAGGCCTTCTTATTCTCTCGGCCTTAGCTTTTTTTAGATTTTATTTTGTTTACTAAAATACTCTTACTCGTTTATTGTACCTAATTCAATAAAAGAAGAAGAAAATACCCCTTATTATATAATTTTTATTATTTATGGGACATACGACCTTAACCTCTTAAAAAATCGTGTTTTTTATGGGGTGTAAACGCGTTTTTGTCATATTTTCACAAGGCGTAACCGACTTTTATTTTGTTAAATATAAGATTTAGGTGCAAAGAGTTCTAACTGAAGCCTTCATCTCAAAATTCTAAGAAATTAGATGTATAAAACATTTTTATTGTATTAAAATTAATAAAGTTATATTAAAAAAAATATTTTTTTTTTGTTTTTTTGCTCTCTTGAAAAGTTGTGTTTTGGTGGTTACGCCATTTGAGATTTAAGGTATCGATATATTACCATAGGCTTCTCAATACGTATACTAATGCTAGTCGCCAGAGATTTAAGCCACAGCGCTTCCCTGACACCTTCATATAATGCCATATATTCAGCTTCCGTGGACGAAGCTGCCACGCTTGCCTGTTTCTTTGTACTCCAGCTTATTGTACAATTATCAAAAATTTTAAATAAATAACCAGTTGTACTTTTTCTATCAGTTAAATCATTTCTGCCCCAATCAGAGTCTACATAACCGCACAGAACATTATTATACTCCTTTATCTTTTATACAATAACTTTAAATCAATCGTGCCTTTTAAGTACCGCAGTACACGTTTAAGACACTGCCATAGCTCTTTGTTATTTTTATTTGTGTACCTACTGAGTATATTAACGCTTGTACATAGATCTGGACGAGTGCACAACATAATGTACATTAGACAACCAATGACATTGCGACAAGGCGCGTTATATGGTTCCTCCGCATTTAATGTATCATAGTTTGGTTTACTTTCTAAGGGGGTACTCACGGGATTACAATCGAGCATATTAAACTTACTTAAAATTGCTTTGATATATGCACTCTGGTCTAACGATATTGTATTATTTTCCCGCGTTATCCTAATTCCGAGAAACAGTTTAATTTCCTGCAAATCGGTCATTTCGAATTTAGTCATTAAATATTTCTTGAAATGAGACATGGTTTCAGATTCAGCGCACGCAATTACAAGATCATCAACGTACAATACCACGTCAATATTTTTATGAATGTTGTTGTTATCTAATATATAAATACATCTATAGACTGATGAATTTTGAAAACCTTTTTCCTTTAGTGCTGTTTCAAAAACTTCGAACCAGCATCTGGCTGACTGTTTCAGCCCGTACAATGCTTTATTTAATTTACAGACATATCCCTCATTATTATTTAGGCACTCGGGAACGCGCATGTATATTTCCTTCCCACTTATATGGAAAGATGCACAGGTAATTCCTCTCCCAAAAAAGTCCAACCCTGAATCATTCTCCGATTACCGCCCTATTTCCATTTTGCCGTTTCTGTCCAAAGTCTTGGAGCGTGTTGTACATGATCAGCTTAGTCACTTCCTTTCCAAATACAACCTTTTAAATCCCTTCCAATCTGGATTCCGTCCCGGTCATAGTACAACTACAGCTTTAGTAAAGATTACTGACGACATTCGGCGTGGCATGGACTGCCGGAGCCTGACTGTGTTGACGTTGCTTGACTTCAGTAACGCTTATAATACGGTTGACTTCGACATCCTTCTTGGCATTTTGCGTTCTCTTAACATATCTCCGGCGGTGCTTGACTGGTTTCATAGTTACTTGCATGGGCGCCGGCAACGCATTCGTGCTGAAGACTCGTTTTCTGCATGGCGCGATATTTCTGCTGGCGTACCGCAAGGTGGTGTCCTGTCTCCTCTTCTTTTTTCTGTTTTCATAAATTCTATTACTCATAATCTCTCTTCTTCTCACCACCTTTATGCAGATGATCTCCAAATATATTCGCAGGGTAGCCTTGAAAACCTTCATGGGGTAGTCAGAACTATTAATGCTGATCTGGCACGTATTCTGGACTGGAGCATGGCCTTCGGTCTTAAGGTGAACCCGAACAAAACACAAGTTATTGTCATTGGCAGCTCGTGGTTGATATCAAGGATCGAATGGGAGTCGATGCCGCCTATTGTATTTGATGGGATCCAGATCTCCTATAGCAGCATAGTGAAAAACTTAGGTGTCTTGCTTGACAGTTCGTTGAGCTGGGAGAAACAGATTGGTGAGGTGAGCAGGAGAATGTTCGCATCAGCAAGTTCTCTCAGTAGACTCCGCCACTTCTTACCTATACCCACCAAAATTGCACTTGTGCAGGCCTTGCTGCTGCCAATTCTTGACTATGCCGATTGTGCCTATTTAGACATCACTGAAAATTTTCTGAATAAACTCGAGCGCCTTCAAAACTTCTGCATACGCATTATCTTCGGGTTACGTAAATTTGATCACGTTTCTCAATTCCGCGCTCAGTTAAACTGGCTAACCATACGACATCGCCGTGATCTTCATATTTTGGCCCTATTGTATACTACTTTGTTTAATCCCCGTTCGCCTCCTTACCTTAAGACGCTGTTTCAATTCATGCAGCCTACCAAAAGTGAAGGCATGCGGTCTTGCCAGAAACTCCACCTGACAGTCCCTCCGCACTCTTCTAGCTATTATTCTCAATCCTTTGTTGTTCGCTCAATTCGTCTGTGGAATTCCTTGCCTTTAACCATTCGTCAATCTCAATCCTTACCTATTTTCAAATCTCAGGTAAAGTCGTACTTCCTCTCTCTCTGACTTCGTGTTTTTTTTTTTTTTTTCTTTGTTTACGTTCCTTTTACATATGTTTCTCTCCTAATTTAGTTCGTTACACAAGGAAACTGGTGCTAGGTAATCTAAAACAATATATGTGTGTATACATAGATGTATTTATTTATTTATTTTTATATTAGCATAATAATCAAATGTAATTACTATTTTTTTTCCCATAGCTTTTGCGCAGCCTAACTCGTCCTCTGTTTTAAATCTCTCTGCCGAAGGTTGTCTGGAAGAGATCGCTCTGTAGCGATAAGACCGCCTAAATTGTACTAAATATTTACTTTTTTGTTTTTACGTGCTGTAAGTATTTGTTTGTGCAATAAAGATTATTTATTATTATTATTATTATTATTCCTCTTTTAACTTGCCATTAAGGAAGGCAGTTTTGACGTCCATATGATGAACTAATAAATTGAATTGATTTGCAAAGCCTAGTATAAACCGAAAACTAGCAATCCGAGCTACGGGCGCAAAAGTCTCGTTATAATCCATGAGATGTTTCTGTCTGAAACCTCTAGCAACTAGCCGCGCTTTATATTTTTCACCTGTTTTACACAATTCTGTAGGTATGTCATGGTTTAATTTTTGAATTTTTACAGGGCTCCCGTATTCATCAGATTTATGACTATCTGATTTCCGATTATCAGTTTTCTGAGACTTTATTGACACTGACTTCGACCAACTGTCATCATAACTGCCAGTTTTGTCACGAGGATTTAGCACATCCTCTTGAGGCATCAACACCGGCCTCGACACCAGAAAATTAGTCTCATCCACAATAACGTCCCTTACGACAGCAAACTTACTGCTTTCTGGGTTCCAAACTTTATATCCGTTTGGTTCGTAGCCCACTAGGATACCTTTCCATGACTTATCATCGAATTTACTTTTACAGGTTTTGTTATGCACATAAACTGTAGATCCGAATACCTTAAAATACTTTAATTGAGGTTTTTTTACCATGCCACATCTCAAATGGTGTTTTAGACTGTTTTAGATTTTTAGTAGGTGAGATATTGATTAAAAAAACCGCAGTCAATACTGCTTCACCCCAAAAGACTTTATTTAATTTAGCACTGTTTATCATGGTACGAGCTTTTTCAGTAATCGTCCTATTCATACGTTCTGAAACACCATTTAACTGTGGGGTTCGTGGAACTGTCAAATGGTAACTGATTCCTTTCTCAACGCAATAACTTTTCATTTCCGTGGAGAAATACTCTTCACCGTTGTCACAATACAAAGTTATTAATTTAGTGTTAAATCTAGCTTCACTTTTTGCAACAAAGTCTTTAAAAACAGTTAATACATCTGATTTATAAGTAATTAAATATGTAACACAATAATGAGTGTAATCATCCACGAACGAAACGAAATAATTTTTGTTGTCAATAGTTGGAGGAGTGATAGGGCCGCAAACATCCGAATGAACAACATATAATGGTCGGTTAATATGACTTTTATCCTTGGCCGCGTTAAATGGTTGTCTACTCTGTTTCCCATATATACAAGACTCACAGAGTTTGTCATTTGGCATAACTGAGTCAATATAACTAAGGTCATCTACCATTTGCTTAGATTTTAATTCCATAAACTTTAGTTTACTAATGTGACCCAGACGCTGATGCCACAAATCATAACTATTTACACCACTGTTACAAACATTAGTGACAGATTGACTGCCGCTGACAGACACCACAAAATCAACTGCAATTAAATTATTTACTGACCTACCTTGCATGATGATTTTACCGTCCTTGCATATTTGGGCCCCTTCATTTCCAAAAATGATAGTATATCCAGAATGCTGCATCTTAGAGACCGACAGCAGGTTGTAGGGAACTTTGCGGCAGAACAGCACGTCGTCCAATACTCCCTTAATGCCCATATTGCTTGTTACACGCAAAGATCCCTTTTTAGTAGCTGAAACAAATTCGCCACTTTTAGCAACTGAAATTTTCAAAGGTGTATGCAAAGTAGTACATTTGTAGAATAGATCTTCCCTGTTTATTATGTGATCCGAAGCACCAGAATCCAACAAAAATGTTATGTTGTTCATTGAATCTTGTTCGTGTACTGCGCATTCGCCAGTCATGAAAGCAAAGCCAGAAAAATCATTCGATGTTGAAGCAGCCGACTGTTGATTCACCTCAATCGCCTGCACAGTTCTTGTCCTTTCCATATTTTTCTGTTGACTATTATTTTGTTGTTGTTGTCTTTTGAAATAAAAACAATCGTTCCGTAAGTGCCCTTTACGTTCACAATGGTGACACCTTTTGTTCTGCAACTTATGTTTCTTACTGTCTTTTGTTTCGTAAATATTTGTCGAACATGATTGTGCATTATCAAACTTCCTTTTTCGGTTAAATGTCACATTATTTCGCTGAACGTGAAGAACTTTTACGCTCGTGTCGGTAGATTAATTTTTTATCTTCACTTCATGGTCCAATAACCTTGTTTTTACAAAAGCCAAAGTCAAATTGTCTTCTGACAGTGTTTCAATCGCAGTAATAACTCCGTCATAATTTGAGGGTAGTGTCAAAAATAAATGTGCTACCTTATCAGTTTCTTCTAGTTTGGCGCCAGCTGCTAGTAATTCCGTAATGAGGTCATCAAAAATAGAAAAATGTTTTATTAATGGCACATCACCTTGCAGCTTCAATGTTAGCAATTTCTTTCGCAGAGCCAATTGTGTAGCAATACTCTTGCGTTCATAAAGTGCATCTAAACTTTTCAGAATAGCCTTCGCCGTACTTTCTTCCCGCGCAAAACCAAGATAAGAATCAGATAAATACTCAACCACAACACTTTTTGCAATCCGATTTTGTTTCTCCCAAACGCTGTCACGAATTATGGGATCGTCGTCGATCACCTTTATAACGTCCAGTTCACTCAACAATGCTCGAATCCGAAACTTCCAAACACTATATTTCTCACCGTTCGAAAGGTTTGATATTTCGTTTAGACTTCAAATTATCCATTATGAAAAAACGACTGTTGCACTTTTATTTTACAGTAAGAATAACGAACACTGGGCCCATAACCTATTGGAAATCGGGTTATGGGTTTTGTGGTTGTTGTAGGTCTTGCAGCAAAAATGAAAAGACAAAAAATCTAGACAAAAATATATTGGCGGTAGATCTATACAGCTTTTATACAGTAAGGTAGCGTGAGGCGTGCGTGGAGCTCGTATGTTGCACACTGACCGTTAGAAATTATGCGACGCTAAGATCGTCGTACCGCGCCCGCTCCCCGCACCTCCCGCGCTACCTGTATTACATAACTATGCCTAGTTACAATTTCGAAACTTAAAGCACATTTATTATTATAAAATAAAATTATTAACAGATTTACTCGCGTCGCTAACACGCCCCACCCCAGTGCGCGTTAGTTAGCAGCACTCATCAGTCAAGGGAATCCATGCGACGCGTGTAGCTGACCTTGTTAGTACCCTACCCTTCGTTTTGATCCGAATCATTCTGACTCTGCCATCTTTTCCTGGGCACACCTCTTGGATCACACCTTTAGGCCACATATTTCTAGGTCCATTCGGGTCCACAATGAAAACCATATCTCCGACTTGCAAGGGTCGCTGCTCTTGGTGCCATTTCTTTCGTGGGATAAGATCTGGGAGAACCTCCTTCACCCATCTGCTCCAAAACATGTCAGCGAGCCGTTGTGAAATACGCCATTGTTTTCTAAGGAATAGATCTGAGTCATCAAATTTTCCTATCACTGACCCATTAGAAGAAGTTCCTATCAGGAAATGGTTTGGTGTTAGGGCCTCCACACTAACAGCCTCCACAGAGACGTGAGTCAGCGGTCTACTGTTCACAATATTTTCAATTTCAGCTAACAGCGTGCTCAGGGTCTCGTCTCGTGGAGCCCTTTCTTTAAGTACGACTTGGAGTGATGTTTTCACGCTCCTTATTAGCCGTTCCCATGCTCCACCCCAGTGTGGGCTACATGGCGGTATGAATGTCCATCGTGTGCCGTGTTTTGTAACTTCATCCGTCAATGCCTCTTCGTCAAGTTCTTGCAGCGACCTCTTGAGCTCAGCGTCGGCACCTCTCAAATTAGTGCCGTTGTCGGAATAGAACTGGTTAGGCCATCCGCGTCTGGCTGCCATTCGCCGAAGAGCCATGATTAACGAATCAGTGGACAACGTGGACACCGTTTCCAGGTGTATAGCCCTCACGGTAAGGCATGTGAATAAAACCCCATATCTCTGTTCGCGACGTCGTCCAACCGTTACTTCCATAGGCCCAAACAGATCAAGCCCACAATGGGAAAATGGCCGCTGATGATGGGCCATTCTGGCTTGAGGTAAGTCACCAATTCTTGGTATTTCCGGGTTACATTTTTTCAATCTACATAACATACATTTTTTTACAACATTCTTTACTGTCGGTCGTAATCTAATTACCCAATATTTTTGTTTCAGCTCGTTCACCACCATCTCTTGGTTTCCATGAGCGGCGTTGACATGGTAATGTCTGACAATCAGTCGACTAACGTAATTTTTCCCATCTAATATTACAGGTCTTTTTATTTCAGGTGACACGTCAACAGCAGCATCGATGCGGCCACCAGCCCGCAGGACTCCGTGAGCGTCGAGGTACGGCGATAAGGTAAGTAGCTTACTAGTGGTAGGTATACTTCTCCCGCCTTTCAGAAGTTCAATCTCCAAGCCGAATGATTCCAATTGTGAGTATCTGATTAATAAATTCTCAGCTCTTTCCATTATGTCACCATCGAAATTATAGGTAAGTTTCATATTGTTAAACTTTCTATACAAAGCTTTTATGCCATTCTCAATAAAGGCAAGTACTCGCGCTGTAGATCTAAGTAAGCGTAGCCACGAGGAAAACTTTGTAGGTTCTGGCACAGGTAAGTTTTGTGTATCTGTTTGTATTACCGAAACATGTTCTAACTCACATTCTTTGTTTTCAGGTTGAATAATATCTACCGGCCACTCATCACAACTTTTAAGTAAGAAGGTAGGTCCATGTAGCCATTCCTTTTGTAAAACAGAGTAGTCATAGTTTTCTCTGGTTGCTATATCTGCAGCGTTTAATTTTGTTGGTACGTAACGCCACTCATTCACCAGCGTGAGCTCATCAATTTCGCCCAAGCGATTTGCCACAAACACATTATAATTGCGAGAATTATTTCGTAGCCAGTGCAGTACAGTAGTGGAGTCGCTCCAGAATACACGACACTCAGCGGACATTTTATGTTCTTTTGTGATTGTGTCCGCTAATCTAGCAGCTAACACAGCGGCCTGCAGTTCCAATCGTGGCATAGTAATAGGCTTGTTTCCAGCAACTCGACATTTACTAGCAACAAACGTTGCGCATACGTTTGATTCATTATCAAGCCATCGCCAGTACGCTACGGCGCAGATTGCTTTAGTCGACGCATCACAAAATATATGCATCTGTAGGTTTCTATAACCAGTTGTCGTGTTGCTATTGTTTCGAAGTATGTGCGTCGTAACGGATAGGTGAGGCGGTGACGTAGATTTCGTAGTTACTAGCGCTACGTTCGTAGTGCCTCTCGTAGCGCTATTAGTAGCTCTGCTGGCGGCCGTCGCCGGTTCAACCTGCGAAAGGGACGTTCGACAGGTTCCACTCGCTGTCTCGCTCGCACCCGTAGCCGCTGCCGGATAGTACCTCGGCAGCTGCACGTTACGTAATGATTTTAATAAACAAATCCATTTAAGCCACTTTGAGTAGATTACTTTACTAACGGTATCATCCCAGCTGATTTTTAAACGCCATGTTTCTTGTAGTAATATTTTTCCGTTAATTGTGACTGGCGATAAAAAACCGTAAACGTCAAATATAGACATGACAACTCGTAGCATCTCTCTTTTAGTAGGTATCTTGTTACCGTTCATTATATCCTCTGATATTTTCTTAAATGATACATCGAATCTTAACGCATCGTCTTGCGTATGCCATATAAGATCGAGTGTTCGTTCGCCGTCGTATTGCTGTCCCATATTGAATTTTACAGCTGCACACCCAAGCGTTTCTTTTGGTAGGCTGTCCAACACTTTCTTACAGTTGCTGTTCCAGTTACGGAGTTCGAATCCTGCTTGCGAATGTATTGACATAATGTCTTTTGTTAATTGAATAGCAGTTACTTGGTCGGGTAAGCTATGGATATAGTCATCCATGTAATGTTGGGTATGTATTGCTGCGGCGGCCTCAGGCATTGTATTTTCAAATCGCTGGGCGTTTTTGTTTTTTACATATTGTTCAATAAACGGAGAACAATTTGCGCCAAATATTAAGGACGTCATCACGTATGTTTTTATTGGTTCTTTTAACATCTCAGTGTTAAATTTTTCAGTAGGGTTGCCTCTTGAAATAAATCGCAAAGCATCTTGATCTTCAGGCTGAATTTTCACTCTCAAAAACATATCTTTTATGTCAGCAGTCACGGCAATTTTATTTTCTCTGAACCGTAACATTATTCCAAACAGTGACATAAGTAGATCGGGCCCTTTAAGTAGATAGTCGTTAAGCGATAATCCAGATGTTTTAGCTGCTGCATCAAACACTAAGCGTAGTTTCTTCTTATTGGGGTTGTCAACCCCAAAATGAGGCAAGTACCATGTTTTTGGTGTCAGTTCATCAGTTATTATTTCTTTCGCGTAGTCATTTTGTATTAAGTGTTGTATACGTTCGTGATACCGCGCTGCATATTCTGCATTCTTTTTTATTTTTAGTTCTACGCTCTTCAACCGCGTCATTGCCATCGGTAACGAGTCGGGCATTACACAGTTGCTGTCTTTCCAGGGTAAGCCAACTTGCCATCTACCATTAATGAGTTTAGATGTTTCTTCTAAAATGCTCAAGGCACGCTGATCATCTGAGTTCTGCCGTGGTTTAGAAGCAGAAACTCCC
This sequence comes from Udea olivalis, assembly GCA_947369235.1. Classification (NCBI taxonomy): domain Eukaryota; kingdom Metazoa; phylum Arthropoda; class Insecta; order Lepidoptera; family Crambidae; genus Udea; species Udea olivalis. Next base: position 18,798,572 of record OX376347.1, read on the forward strand.
ATGGATTCAATGGAGAAGAAGCGTTGTATATCTTCATGAAGCTCACGGAGGTCAAGGTCGTCACAATGGTCGCCGTGATCAGCGCTTATCAGAAGCGCCGAATGATGCGCCTGCGCTGATAAACTCAATCGCGGCACCCTCCCGTGTAGGCACCAGCCCAGCGGCCTGCGAGTGGCACACGGCTCGTTTGGGCCACCCACTATGGTATCCAAAGGTAATAATAAATTATAATTGTCCTGCCCTATCAACACCTCAGGTTTAAGCGAAGCACAACACAGTTCATTTTCAATTTTGCGTAAGTAGTTATAGTTCTCACAATTAACCAATCGGTAGTCCTGCTGAGGTAGGTTAAGTTCATTTACACTGCGTAAACTGATATTGAATTTTTCACCTAATTTGTTAGATAAAATCAAATCGAATAACTCAGATTCACATAACAGTTCTGTATTGTCCCAAGCACCGCGCACTCGCATCGACTGTTTGCGGCCGCGCAAACCCGCGCGCCTAGCTAGTGCCGCGCTTATCATAGAAACAGTCGAGCCATCGTCTAGCAACGCGTTGACACTGAATATACCGTTCGGTCCATGAATGTATATGGGCAACACTTTAAGTAACACTGAACTATTGTTTGTGTTGATATGAGTCACTGATTCGTCCTGCACTCCGGTTTCAGTCTTTGCGGAAACGTTAGAATGCGCTTGCACTGCGCCACTGATATTGCTATGGCGCGCAGCGGGAACATAATGCAGAAGCCGGTGATGGTGCTCCCCGCACCCCGTGACGTCACACGCAGCGGCGGAACAGGTTTGTCTGTCGTGATAAGATAACAGACATTTGTAACATAAACCGGCGCGTTTCACATAAAACCATCTGTCTTTGCGTAGTGATTTCTTAAACTTTTTGCAGTCTGTTAATTTATGCTTAGAAACACGACAGAAGCGACACTTTTCACTTTGTTCTTTTGTTTCACTTTGTAACAACACAGTTTGTGTGTACCCAGAGTTATTTACACTATATTTATTTTTAGTGTCCCAACGAATATTTATTAAGTTTGCACTGCATGTTGATATCTTGAGAGCCTCCATACTTAGAAAGTCTGACAATAAATCTAGTTTAGACTTCTTTCGTTCAGCTATGAGCGGGTAGCAGTAGTCTGCCCATTTCGCCAGCAAAACTGTAGGTAATTTAGCGAGCACCATGTTCACCACATCAACGCCATGTAGGTATTCATCGCGTTTGAGTTCGTGCACAGAAACCACAAAGTTCTGTACCTTTATTGAGAATGGCACTATGTCTTTGTAGTAATCTTGGGATAAAGGGCTTAACTTTTTCACCTCATGAAGAATTCTTGAAATAATTATTTCAGGATTACCAAATTGCAGTTCTAGGGTGGACATCACTATTTCAGGTGCTGTAGTGCTTATCAACAGGGCTGAAACGGATTCCTTAGCGGGACCACGCAGACATCTCCTCAAGCGCCACAGATTCTCCTTTTCACTGTAGTTACATATAGATGTGGATTCCTCATATGCATTCTTGAACAATAGCCATTCCATAGGTTCACCCGCAAACACCGGGAGCTCTTTTGGTGTGCTGATGCGGCTGAGTAGGTTAGCGTTTTGGGTGGTGGATACAGAAGTTGTGACTAAATCCCTTAGTGCGCTGACCAACTGCTGAACTGGACCATTAGTGCCGTCGGTAACCGGCGGCGGAAACTGCAAGTCTTGTGTTGTTCCAGGGTCGTTAGCCTGCTGTTTCTTCAGTTCGTGGTGACTGCGCTCGAGCCACTTCTCAATATCCTGTTCGCCCTCCTGGCTATTGCACTCCGATGAGTTTGGACTGTATTTTCCGTCAACAGCAGCTAAGTCTGCCGCCAGCTGCTTGTCAATGAGTTCCATTTGTATACGAGCTTTTTTCCTTGCTGCTTCCAATTCAAGCTGCTTTTTTTGTGCCAACACCGAAGATGCAGATGACGAGCTTCTGGTCTTTGATTTTGAAGATTTCGATTTCAATGAAGTGTCGACTTTAGGCATATTCTGTTTGATGATGACTGATTGTTTTTCTTCGGTTTTTATGCTTTCACCACTGGTTCCAGGTTTTTCTAAATCCATCATCTTCAACTTCAAAGTATCTTGTTTGTCTTCTACCTTTGTTTGCGCTTGGCCGTCGTCCTTCAAGTCACTTTCTTTCCGAGCGGTACTGCGAGTGCTGACCATTATTATGCTTCGTGGCGGCGTGTGGAACATCTACGATCGATCCGGCTTCGAAGAACACTGTGGTTGTTGTAGGTCTTGCAGCAAAAATGAAAAGACAAAAAATCTAGACAAAAATATATTGGCGGTAGATCTATACAGCTTTTATACAGCAAGGTAGCGTGAGGCGTGCGTGGAGCTCGTATGTTGCACACTGACCGTTAGAAATTATGCGACGCTAAGATCGTCGTACCGCGCCCGCTCCCCGCACCTCCCGCGCTACCTGTATTACATAACTATGCCTAGTTACAATTTCGAAACTTAAAGCACATTTATTATTATAAAATAAAATTATTAACAGATTTACTCGCGTCGCTAACAGGTTTAATATAAAACAACTAAGTGCAGTTAAAATAAGTATTGAATATATTCTGCAATTTTATATTTGACTCTAAGAAGTTAACACGTCTGACACCTAGCACAAACTCAGAAAGAATGAATCAGAGATGGCACTACTACTACATATAACAGGTACACAACTTCCGTTTTATAAATTAATTTTTGCAGTATTCAATCAAATAATTCAACACGCCCCCTCAAAAATTAATCTCTGATCATTTGAACATAATATTGTAAATTCTTTACAAAACAATCTCTTCCTAAACAGAACATGTAACTTCCCAGTGTCTGCCAGGGAATACAACATGGCCCAACATTCGTTGCTAAGGATCAGGGAAACCCCAGCTAAAACCTAATCAAGCCATTTCAATTAGTTATTAATTATTTTCTTGACAAATCAAATTAAATCAATATATAATCAAACAATACCCAATTTAACAATAAATAATTAATATTACGCTACTACTACTTATAACAGGTACACAACTTCCGTTTTATAAATTAATTTTTGCAGTATTCAATCAAATAATTCAACAGGATCAACATATATTTTTGCAACAACTTTTTTCCTGATTGATATTAATTAAAATTTTCTTTAAGGGTTCATCAAATAAAGTGTTTTCGTTTGTCTACAGTAACGACAAACCAAGTCACCTTTGCATTAATATAGAAATTTGCCATTTTCCTAATAAAGGGATTTTTGACATTTGAACCACTAACATTAAAGTTCGAAAAAAAGACTGAAATAACAGTTTTCTTTAAAATTTTATTGGGTAACTTAAAAAATTAATAATCCGTGTTTCTACCGCGAACACTAACAACACAAGAACATCGGTTTGGCATACTCAAAATGAGTTCATCCAAATCACGCTGTGGAACGGCCGCCCATGTTCGTTGCAACAACAAAAAAAGGTCTTCTTGCGACTGGATACCCTCCATATTCGGCAGAGCTCTTCTCTGTAGCATATCCCATGCATGCTCAATCGGGTTCAAGTCTGGCGACTGAGCAGGCCAGGGCAGGACATTGATGTTAGCTGCGGCGAGAGTCTGTCTTACAACTCTTGCGGTGTGCGGTCGTGCATTATCATGCATTAACTGAAATAAGGGACCGATTTGCACTTGTAGAGGAACGATGACGTCTGATACAATCGTCTCAGCATAAATTTGAGCGTTGAGGTTGCCTCTGATCCAAATCAACTCAGTTCTTCCGCCGATCCAAATACCCGCCCATACCATGATGGTTCCACCACTATAAGGATGGACTTCCTGGCAGGATTTTAATCGCTGTTGGCGTCCAGGGGTTCTCCAGTGTCGTATACGTCTTGTATCCGGTCTCATACCAAAACGAGACTCATCAGAAAAGCACACGAAACGCCATTGTTCTTCTGCCCAATTTCTGTGTTCAAGAGCCCATTGATATCGAATCCTACGATTGTGCAATGCTATAGGTGGTACCCTTAGCGGTCTTCGGGAATGAAGGTTCACTTCATGCAAGCGGTTTCTGACTGTTTGGTCGCTAATTAAGTTCCCTGAAGAGTGATGAAGCCTCACGGCTAACATCATGGCAGTTATTGTTGGAGCTCTTCGAGTTGTGATTTGAATGTATCGGTCTTGTCTCCGTGTGGTGCAGCGATACCGTCCTCTATGGCGCTCAGCCACGGTACCAGTGCTTCGGTAACGTGTCCAAAGTCGACTGATAACACTCTGACTTGTATTCAGAGCTAAAGCCACAGTACGTTGCCGGGAACCATCTTCTATCATTCCCACGGCTCTGAGCATTTCTTCCCTGCTTAAATGACGTCGCCGCTCCATAATAACGTTGGTTTTTATCAGTAGTAGGGAAACAGTAGCACTAATAATGTCTTCAATGCTTTGTATGTTTTTATAGGGAAAATATTGACAGCTGATTTTCATCTTTTACTCGAATTTGATTGACAGTTCCTGTTTCAAATTATGAAATGCACCAAAAAGGATCCATATAAATTTATAAAATCATAAATTTATTACAAAGCCACATCTCAATCTCAAGAAATCCGCATAAAAATGCTTGATCCCTAGACACTTTTGATGTGTGTACATTAGCAAAGACAAAAATGAACAACGAGTGAATATTTCACAACGAAACGAATTAAAACAAAAGATATGTTACAAAACTTAGGCCAGATTTTTCAATTGTTAGTTTATTCCTTAGATAGCTATCTGAAGTATAAAACAAACTGGCTGTTTATCAAGCGAATATATCGGTTTTTGTTGCACTGTAAGCAGCTTTAGAAACGTATGCTCTTTTTGTAATTGTTAATAAAAATAAATAAATATATTTACAACTTTTCAATCGTCTTTTATCCAAAGGACAGCATTCTATCGTTTGTCTCAAACTGATTATCCACAAGCGAGATGCACTTATACAATCATTGCAATGTTCGAATGAAACAAGACATAAGATAATGTTTGACAAATTGACACTGACGTATGAGAAAAACAACCTCGGCTTTTTTCGCTGTTTAAAGTTGTAGTAAAAAGTTTGTGATTATATAAAACTCCAAAACTCCTTAACATAATGAAAATAATCTCAAATGACACACTTCAAAATATCAAAGAAAACGCATAGATAAGTATTATCCAGCCCCTCAAGAAGCAGTTAACTTTATTCCTCAGTTAGCGACTTAATTCAACAGATATCTGACCATTGAAAAATTAATAATTTTGTCTCCTTCGAATAAACATTATTCTATAGATAAATTTCATTATCTAAGGATTGAAAAATCGGCCCTTAGTGATGTTCAAACAATGGCTCCAAGATGGTCTCCGTTCGGTTCAATGTTGAAACTAGTTAAAACTTTACGATTTCTGGTATTTTACAGATATCAGGAAAGAATAAAAATTATAAAAAAATCTATGCCACAAATCCAAATTAGGGCACATTTATAACTTGAAATGTATTATTCCTACTTGATGTCTGTTTTATTTGTGCGAAAAAAAGGACAGTCTATTTCATATTTCAACGGAGGAAAAAATTACATAACTATCTTTCGCAGCAAAATAGTGCTTACTAAATATTTAAATCAGGCACAGGTCAAGCGTTTACGTTGGGAGTTGGCTTAACTAATACTTGATGAATTGCACTGGTCAAATGACTTTTAGTTTAGTGTAGTAGCCGTCTACGCAACTCCAAAGAGTGCTACGGTAATTCGTGCCAGTGCTACGAAAATTTATTACAGCCACGCTACGACAAAAATTGACAGTAAAACGCCCCGAGATATAGCAATTTCCAAAAACATATTTTTTGACTTGTCAAAAACTCTCCCTACAAACTGCCGCTAGCAAGTGACGTCAAGGTTGTTATAAATTGTGTAGATTAAAGAATGGTATAGTTATGTTTATATTTTTACTTTATACTTTCAAAAATGGATTTGCCCACCCAAGTTTGAAGGGCCATAAAATGCATTGTACATAAGTAAACAAACAAACTTTTTATATAGCATTTTTTAATGTATTTTTTGATCATAATAAATTATTTTTAGAATCCGATGATGTTGTCATATTATTCCACTAAAAAGAGTACTGCACGGTGCTACGAAAAATGTTCTACGCTACGACAAGAAATTGACACAGCGCAACCTAGCCGGCGATCAGCTGGAATTCTACCAAACGATCTAACGACCTATTTACCCTTAACAAATTTATTTTTTCTTATGATTGATTAGATGCGTATAAAATGGAACAAATTCGTCAAATAGGTCGTAGCATAATTACGTCACCTACAAACTCGGCCGAGTAAATAAGCGTTTCACATAAAGCCAACGCGACAGAAAATTCACGTGCTCGTTTTAGATGAAAAAGTGGCGCTCGTCTTGGCGTGGCCACTCTTTAAAACCCAAACTCTAATTCAATCCATCTTTTTAATTTCCAATCAAGTCTGCATCAGTTCAGACTAGTTTTCGTCAAATTCTGGGTTTAGTCAAGTACTAATCCTTAACTATTAGAACTAAACGGTATGCCATTAAAAAAATTAAAATGATATTATCGGTTAAATAAAACGAAAGTTCAACAGGGTTTCGGATGGCCACTACCCTCAATACTCCTCTCAAACTTTCAAAATTTAACGTATACGTTATCCTACCAACTAATTAGAAGAAAAAAATTGGTGTTATCACACTTAGTATTGAAACCAAAAACTGGTTACACCAAAATGAGTGCTCAACGCGGCGTTTCTCATCCATTTATATCCATACCCCATACATGTTTTGGATGGCAAATTGAGAAATTCTTATCTTGCACGGCTAAACGAATACTAGGTACCTATAGATACGTTTTGGCTCAATAATGTTGCGAACGCGAAAATTAACGCTAGAACGTACGAGTAAAAAGCAGAGTTGTGACGTCACGGACGACGGTTTCAAAATAACGCGGTCAACCAATTGCGCCATTCGACGCGGCCGCATGTGATAGGTTCGTTTGTGGCGGTTAGCGATAATTGCTATTGGATATTAATGAGGCTACCTGAAAATTTAATGAATCTGAACTATCAACATATGATCTATGCATGTTTTAAGCGACTATACAAATGAACTTATTAAGTGACAAATTCGGCAGCTTGATTACAGGGATACGACTCTTAATAAAATTACTAATTTATTGTATTATTTAAGAACGTGTTTCAGATCCTACATGTTATATGTTATTTTGTAGGGTTTTCAGCCTATAAAATAACATGTATGTTTTGCATAAAAATCCGTTTTGATAAATATTTACTTTTGATCGCGATATTTTTATCGATCTGTCCACTGAAGCGGAACGAGGCAGCGGAGCGGAGTTTTGGCATCTTTCAACCAATGGCAGGCCTGCCTTCAGTCCTGTTTGTTGAAGGCACGCCTGCCTCCAATCCCATTGGTTGAAAGTTGCCAAAACTCCGCTCCGTTGCCTCGCTCCGCTGCTTCGGTGGACAGGCAGCCTAAGCGGGCGTGAAAAGGCTTTTTTTGCAAGCCTTCGAGAAAGGGGTCTCAACTTATCTGGACAAGTAAAAACAGAAAGGTGCGATACCTACGATATTCAAATGTTGTGATTATTTAACAAAATAAATTGATGTTTTCGAGACGTTTCCGCAGCGGAAATTATTTGTTTCATTTCGAATGTTGCTAGCGCAAACGCTATATGTACTCAACTGGGCCCATAGGAAGTGATTGTCATCCCCTGTGCTTTGTATGGACCTTACGAAGTAATTGAAATCGCACTTTGTGGCAGATTTACAAATACAAAAAAATATTTTCAATAAACATTTAGGTGTTAAATTTAAGGAGCATAAGAATAGGTTTTACAATGTTTATTGTGGAGTTCTCAACTTGATTGACATATGGCACCCACACTAGACAAAGTCAGTGTCGCAGGCACCGGGAGAATTTAATTTAATAAGAGTTTTTACCCATGACTGGTCCAGCGTCGTGTTACAACAGGGACCTACTCCCGTTCACCCAAACACGTAGACGCATATAAAATTAGATGTACTTAAACAGTAAGATAATTGCAGTTTAAAATCAATGTAGAATTTGTGATATCTTACTATAGTAAACCTACACAAAGATAGAAACTAGAAAAAATTTACCTGACTTAGAACCCGCGACCTTCCACAATCCGGGTGGCTGCTCTTCAAACTGAGCTTCCGAGGCCGTTAACAGACCTAGCGAATTTAACTACGTTGGCTTACAACGTAAAATATGAAATAACCCTTGAGTCCCTCCTCGTAGCCTACCATGGCTTTGTGGCGTCTAGGTTAAGGTACGCAATCATCTTTTGGGGAACTGCTACAAACTGGGGCATAGTCTTTAGGTGTCAGAAAAAATGCATTCGTGCCATGTGCGGTTTAAAAAGTACTGATAGTTGTAGAATACATTTCCATAACATGAATATATTGACTATGCCCTGTCTATACATATTTGAGTTGTGTCTCTTTATAAAACAAAACACAAGTTTATTTGAAGTTTACCGTAGGTCCCGCAACCGACTATAATAAAGATAATGTCCAGCACAAAAGAACCCTTTATGACAAATGTTTTTTACTATGGCACCAAAAGTATATAAAGAGCTACCTCGTCTTATTAAAGAATGTAACGAATATATGACATTCAAAAAAAGATTATTTTCATTTTTAATAAGTCACTCATCTTATTCAATTAATGTTTTTTTTTCACTCAAATATTAATTTTATGCTATAAATCTCTTTATCATATTCATGATCATAATTCTTTATTTGTATCCAACATGGTATAAATAGATCTTCGTTACATTTTGAGACTCATGTAAGGCTACTAGAATTAGCATGCAAATGTTACAAGAAAAAAACATACAATGAATTCACTAATAAACAAAATGTCCCATTACTATTCTTACAAATGATTATATGTCAAGTATTCCATCATTAAATGTCATAATTAAAATGAAATGACAAAATTAACAATAAAGTGCAAAAAGTTCTAAATTCCGATTGGGTTAGCACATTAAATACCCGAATAAAGCTACTTTCTCCAGTCAAAGAAATCCTTGATACTATAGAATTTTTTGTCGAGCCACCGAAATGCTTTTTAAAAATTGGGTATATGATTATAAATTTTGATACACATAGCCAGGCAACTTCTACCATATTTTGCTGACTTTGGGGCGTCAACAAGTATAAGCCTGTGTGGGTCTCTGCGTGCTCTTGCGTTTATGTCACCAGCCGTTCTACACAGAAGCTTGTGTTTATAAACAAAGTTGTAGATTTCATATATATATAAAGATGGTAGAGGCAGTAAAGCAAGGTTTTTAAAATGGGGTTCACACGAATGGTCGGGTTGAATGCCACAGATAGCCCTAATTCATTTCTTTTGTGCAATAAATGCCTTTATCCAGTCTGTAATATTTCCCCACATCACGATAGCATAGCGCAGTATGGATTCTATATAGGCATGGTAAGATAGAATAGCGGTCGGGTTCGGAAAATACAACAATATACAATTACAAAAGAAAACATACAATTTACAAATAAATATATATATTTCTGATGTTTCTTCGATTTCCTCGATACATAATTTAAAATTGTATTTTGGATGCTTTGATTGATTGAATTGAATGTATTAAGAATTATTTAAATTAATTTTCAAATTATTATATTCTACCCATTTAATTATTTTGTCAATTGTGAAGTTAACCTCTGTTTCATGTTCACTTATTGAATTATTTGTTTTTTTATCAGTTGTAACTATTATTGAAATATCATCAGCATAAAAGATGCACTTGTGTTCTACTGAGTCGACTATGTCATTTATGTATAAAATAAATAGGATAGGGCCTAATATACTTCCTTGGGGAACGCCATGGTTATTGTCTCTACAGTGAGATGGGTAAAATTTTATTTCATTATCATGAATTTTCGTTATGACAACATACTGTTTTCGATTTTGTAGGTACGATGATAAGCAATTAAGAGGTAAGCCAGTGATTCCCATGAGCTCTAGTTTTTGCAATAATATTTTGTGCGAAACAAAATCAAACGCTTTTGATAGGTCAAAAAACAGTGATGTAGGCAACTGATTCTTGTTAATATTAGTCAATAAACCTTCTACGAGCTCAAAAATTGCTAACCTAGTTGATTTGTTTTTTTTGGAAACCGTATTGTTCACTTTTAATTACATTATACTTGTCGCAGAAACATATTTGTGTTTTTTGCATTGAAAAGTTAAAATACCTTAGAAAGTATTGGAATTAGCGTAATAGGTCGATAATTGTTAACATCCTCTTTATCACCTTTCTTATAAAAAGGCTTTACGATGGATAGTTTTCATTTTTCAGGGAGGGTTTCAGACATAACTGACTTATTTACTAGATATGTTAAGATTGAAGTCAGTTCACTAGCGCAAGCTTTAATTATTTTTGTGCTGATTTCATCAAAACCTTCAGAGTTTATATTATTTATTGTCAATATTTCCTTTTTTACTTCCTCCTTTGTCAATGAGCTGAGAAACATTGAGTTGGCCATAGCAGAATTTTCATTTATTTGTACGGTGTTATTTGGTAAGCTAATAGGTATATTCATACTCGTGTATCTATAAAGAAATAGTTTTTTTTTTTTACTTTGACTGCCTGAATGTATTTAATGATAAAATATTATTATGTCTGGACATTTCCTTCTTTAATTTTATTTAACTAATACAATGTAAATTAATTAATACAATTACAAAATGAATTTGATTAATTTTGTAATTGTATTAATTAATTTACTTTATGTGACATTTGTATGCCAATAAGGCTGATCACAGCATGTGCATTTTCTTTTATGTATAATATCTTATAAGTACCTGTGTATCACAAATATAATATTTGAATTGAATTGATTTGATCCCTAGGATCAGGCAATTTTTTCCAGTTTCTACCTTTGTGTAGAAAAAAGTGCATTGTTAAATGCTAAAAATAAAAAATTAACACTTATAGTAAACCTGCTCTTATCACACTAACTACTTTTTGTATGCTTTTTCAAAGATTCACAAAACTTCGTGAGTTTCGCACCAGAGTAACTGGTCCCCTTCGACGGCTGCCAATCAAAGGCCTGAAATCTGAGTGCCTTTGTGAGTCCGAAGGCACGACAGCCGTCGAATTCAGTTGCCACTGATTAATTACAGTAGTTAAGCTTCCTTTTATAGGCCTTTGGACAGTTTATCACATTGTCTGGCCAACAATAGTCATCATTCGAAGACTATTGTTCCAGCTTTAAAATATATTTTTATCTTTATAATTGATTTTGTCACATCCTGCAACAGTCAAACGATAATTGTCTACGTACCTATTCAGTATTTGCAACTACTGAAACTGGTACGTGTCGTGTGCTTGGGTGTGATTACTTACGCATAGATTAGAGCATTTATGCACATTCTCAAAAACGCAAAGATCATAACAGTATCTAGAACATGTCATCACTTATTTCGCAAGCCCTCAAAAAACGTCAAAACTATGAAGAGTTTATAAGGTTGTAATTCAAAAGTTTTATCATGATTTATGTAAAATGTACATTTTACTAAATCTTTATAAGTTACCTAGCCGCTATCCGCCGGCGGCTGCGCCCGCGTAAATCGTTACATATTATGGCAAAATTACATATTAAAATCTCTGTCAATAGTAGCCTATGTGTTATTTTGGTGTTTAGGTTTAGTTTCATCTAAATCCATTCTGCAATTTTTGCGTGAAACAGTAACAAAAAAACATACACACTCACAAACTTTCGCATTTATAATATTAGAAGGATTTTTATTTTAATGTCTGCAATAAAGAATGTTAACTTACTTCAACTTTTATTTTTAAATCTGTCTAGGGCACCATTCTCAACAGTTTCTCATCGTTAGTCGGCACAGACAGCTAGCGCTAATGAGAAAAATAATGACGGCGCGACTCAAAGCGCGCAATCAACACCCAGACCCGGTTTTGGCTTGACCTCAGAGTTCGTTCCTGATTAAAATTGGAAAAACGATACTTTGGCCTGTTCTTTTAGTGGAGCAAAAAGGCTTCTTTTATGGTGCCTAGGTTGTAATTAAGCAAAAACTATACTGCAGATATTTTGTGTGCGAAAACTTGTTTTCAGTGTTTTTAAACGTTTTCTTTCCCGGTATTTCGACTATCTTATAACAGGACAAATAAAATGCTACAAGTGAATTTTAATTATTGTTTGTTGATAAAGTAAAAGTCTGTTTGAGTAATTTTCCACGCCTCAACCGTTGACCCAATTTTACTCAGGCTACTTTTCTTGCGAAAAATACCCTAATGGTGTCGAATAAAATTAATAGGCGGAGGTGAGCTAGTCCATAGTACTTTTTGATACCAGCAATAACATAAACCACATTATTACTTTTAAGATTAATGCTTATTTATTAAAATCTACTTATATAGCAGCTGTCACACTTAATTGTTCTCATTAAAAGTAAAGAAACTTCAGAATTTATGAGGCTTTTGCATAAATAAATTAATTTGTCTTGCATCAAACTATATTGCCCTTGTAAAAACCTAAAAGAAGCAGGAGTTTTCACCCTAACTCTACCAAATCTAAAATGTTACACAATCCCTTCAGACGTTGTAGCGGAAGGGGTTTTAAATTTTGCTAGGTTATACTCAGGTATGTCATCGTCATGGCAACGTTAAATGCAAATTATCATTCATTTTAGCACCCCTGCTTCTTATTTCTTATAATGAATGAAGTATAAGTTAATTTAAAATCGCCAGTTACCCCTACCAATCCTACCATGAGTTTGCACCGATGACAGTCGCTAACGTCTATGGTGACTATTTTTTATGGGATTTCGGTACAAACGCCTTTAGTAATTAGTTATGGAACTAAAATGCTATACAAATTGCTGTAACAATAGTTGTTTATGAGAGGCAAACTCTCGGTAGAGGTCCGGGCATTAACAAGTTTAGGTACTGCTATTCAACATTGGACATTAAAAGTAAGGAAAGTCTGTGAATAAAACAATTTAGCCATTTCAAATAAGGTTCCCCACGAACGAGATTAGGTATAAATTGTAAGTATAAGCTTCGTGATGTAAAAACCACGGTAGAGTCACGAGAAAATAGGATAATGTGTACCTTTGTTCCATCTGAGCATCGACTTTGGTCTTTGAGACCTTTGGCTTAGGGCGTGGCCCAAGTTAGAACAGAACGTCTACCACGAGGTGCCACTTTCAATTACGTAATCGGCAACTCATGGTAGACGTACTGGACGCACAGGTAAAAATGCAAGTTATTAAAGTCATGAAGTAAAAGTGAGTGTACATTAAAATCGTGTAAAACGACAAATAGACCCGAAGCGGTGGGTTTTGAGGTTTCAAAAATAGTAAAGTTCTTTCTTTTTGGCATGTAGTTTCAGAATCCTTTGTCCAACCTAATACATTAATTTGTGATACATTAATTTGTGTCATTTTAGGTAGTCGCATAGGTAGAAATTTAGGTATTTGTCTATTCGGTCAGTATTGGACGAAAAAAAATTAGAGATGAAAATTTTACTTTCATGATGATAACGAAGTAGTAACTGATGTACAGCGGCATTCTGTGTCAGCTCTGTCCACAGGAACCCTGACATTTAACTAATACCTAGCATGTCGCTCGACTAGCTCTAAAAGAATATTACAGTTGGTTAAATAGGTGTTATGTGTTTTAGAATACTAATATCTGTCACACATCGTCGAATTTATCTACGACATTAGTATATTATATATTTTTTTTGTTACAACTCTCTGTACAAGCCACAAAAGAAAATGCAAGTTATTAAAATTTACTTGTTTTTATATATTATGTTGTAATTTGAACACTAAATTCTTAATTTGTGTCATTTTCATCTACGAAATCTTATTATTTGAAAAAGTCAGCTTTGTTCGAACGAAACGGTGCGAGAGTTGTAACTGTCCATAAGACAGTTTGCGCTGGACGAAGATGACACAAATTAGGTTTGCACACTCCAAATGCTATACTAGATACTATAAAGATTTTAAACTTTAAATTAATTTTGGCAGTTTTATTTTGAATAAAAAGTATAGCATACAAATTAGTCGAATTGCTGATTATGTGACAGTCAGATGTAACACAAAATGCTAAAATAAGCTTTATAGGTACGATTCTATCTACAGGCAGGAAATAAGCAACTTTAGAATTTTATAAACTTATGACCTCAAAATAGCCTAACGCTGCTTGTCTAAAATGCTCCATGTTCTGATAAAAGACACACATGATTGTTTGACGACACGATTGGCAGAGTGTGCTGTAGCACGGTTTCTCTCTTTGGCTTGCGTGGTGTCCCAGGTTCGATTCCCAATCCGGCCGATTTAGAAAACGATCTTTTCTAAATTGGTTCGGGTCTCAGTGTGCTGAGAGACGCCCCTTGCTTACTGCCCCCTGCTTCCTGTCTAGTACCTCGTAACACAAGGTATTTATCCTTACTTCGAGACCATGACAAGTGGTGTGTTGTCTGGCGCACATCTATTTATTTATTTCATTTATTTATATTTATAAGCAAAATCTACCAGCATCTTAGAATATATCTTAAACTTAACAAGTTACGTTAGCCAATTTAGATATTGAGGTACAAATTGACTTAAATGACTTACAATCACTTGCGTAACTTATCCACATGACTTGCAAATTGTACCTCCATATCAAGGGCAAGTGGTTTAAAGAATTGATTCAAACAATCTTCACTTCGATAGCAGTAAGTTTCTAGTTTTTTGAAAATTTAACCCATGTCTGTATCACTTACACTGAGTATATAAAATTTAGTAATTTTCTTATCTACAATAGTAACTATATAGTAAGTCAGGTTGGTTATCGGTCTCGTTAACCCAGTCAGTAGAGGAACCCTCGGTTTGCGTAAGTTTTTTTCTGATTTATATATTATTTTAAGAGTAAAATCTTTCTTTAACAGGTATCCTAAAATAACAGACAATTTCAGTGATTCTCTCTTTACTTATACGAGCACAGAAACCAAGCAGGCGTAGAACGAAACGACCTCGCGAATCCCGTCAGTAAATCTCGTAAAAAGGATTTGCCCCTTGTACCCGTGCCGATTTACAACCGCAATACCCCCTGTAGCGACTGTAGTTTTTGCACCCGAAGTCAGAGGTTACGGGAACATCGTTTTACACTCGATTTGCTTGATCGAGTGAAAAGATCAGGTGAGGGGGTTGACCTTCGATTAATGAACCGCGGGAGTGTCCGGTATAATCTATTGTGTTGAGATTGGACGGGTGCAATTACATTTTACACAATATCTAACTAGCAATGACAAGAATCAACATTTGCACGTGCGATGGTGAGAGTATGTTGAAGTCTCTTTTGGCAGGGCACATAGTACAAACCCCTGACGACCGATGCGTCATTAGGTCCGAAATAGATAGTGAACCTGCATCATAGATCGGACCGAAGGAACTAAGATGGATGAAAGCTCACCTGAATAAATTAAGATTGCGGAAATATACAAATATAATGTTCTTATCGTAGAAATAAGGCACCAAATCAATTTGAAACATTACAAAACTTAGCTTGTACAATTATGAAGCGATCAAGACAACTTTAAGGTGAAAGAAAATTAGAAGTCGGTTAAGATTTTGGGAGGTATCCAACATATTTTTGGTGAACGAAGTCTCAATATAGGTTTAATTAAATACTAAAAGGCTTCTTGTATTGCATTAAGCGACAATTATTAACCTAACATAACCAACCAAAATACAAACTACACACTACTCGGGCGAATTTAATCGCAAAATTTAAATTCAAAAGTGGCCATTATTCAGTGTTTTGTCACCCACATAGAAATTCTGTTACTTTCAGTTGCTCAGTTTATTATTTCCCAAACTACGAGTATACTAGTATGAAAAGTCTAGAGAAATAACATTAAAATCTGATTCAGATCTTTTCCCTAGCCTTAATATTATGGACATGTCTTACAAACCAAATCCAGACTCTCATACTCGGATTACACAATTTAATCTAAGTTCAGCGTGAACTTGAACGTCGTTCATGCTGAACAATTATGTCAACAGAAGTTCGAACGTGATCCGGTATTATGCGAACGATCAAAGGGCGAAGTTTCATGCGAAATGTTACATTCTGAACTGGGGTGGGCTTAAGGCGCATTATGATATTCGTCGGAATTAATATGCAGTGTGAAATGAAGTGAATCCTGGAACCAGGGTTCGTGAAATGACTATAGCAAACGAGGTATGCGATTTTCAGCCAAACAGTTTTGTAACAGAACTTCAACTGTTAAGTAGCTGCTTTGCTTATATTATTATCACACATATAGTAAGCAAAAACTAAATCATTATCACCATCATCTACACCCTTCAGAAGTCGGCAGCAGTATATGCCCATGCTTTACGCATAGAACGCAACAGAGAGCGACTTTTGGGGTATTTGTAGCTAAAAGCTACCTGCAACTTGCATTAGGTCATCGGTATTCTGAATATCTTTTTATCAATTAACTAAACAGCTTCTTGATGGGTTATGGCGAAGAATATTCGGCCACATCCTTAGAAAGAGTGATAAGCAAGCAAAAAACCTGCCTACTTAGGTTGAAGCCACTAACAACTTTATAAACGTTTCCTGTAAAAAGTTGGTAGTTGCTATATATAACGTTTATGGTTTCTGCAATTTAATGGCAATTCGTGAGCAACTTTCATAGATGAGTTGCTCAATCTACGCAGCGATCAGGGTTCAGTGTGACGATGGATGGATGGAAGCAGCATTTGTTCTCATTTCATCGTCACCGTCGACGTAAAAAACTAACTTAGTCATCGATTACAGCAACTGAAAACTGTTGACGATCACCGGAACTCGAAACTCGGGTTGCTATGTGTGTGCAGTCCCTATAAAATATAAATGTAAACAGCTAGTTGCTCCATGTGCAAAGCGCCCCTACCTATCAGCAATACTATGCACACACTCGCACACACACAGTATTTCACTATTGAAAACATTCGGCTGTGGAACTTCTTACCCCTGTCGTCCAGAAATTCCCAATCCGTATCCATCCTTAGGGCAAGGGTCGAAGCCCATTTTCTTGCACTTTGACACAACTCCGATTTGTTCTCCATTTTCAACTTCTTTTTAAATCCTGATTATTTTGGTTAGAATGGAGCTGATTGCTATGTACATAAATAACATGATTTTCATATGATTGTGTTTTTTATGTGCTGTAATCGTATCTTAATTCTTACTTTTTCTTATAGACACTCATTTGCCCTTCTTGTCAATATCCCTCGCCTGCGGGTCGCTCCATGGCGATCCGCTTTTTAGCGATAAAGCCGCCCAAGTTGTGCAATTTATCAATTCTCGGTAAGAGATTGCTATTTTAGAGTGTGTAAATAAAAATATTTACTTACTAACTTACTATAAAACTTGTTATTTTTTAACTTTCCCTGTTTTTGTACCAATACGCGACTCCTGTCCCCAGCAGCCGTAATAAAATCCCGAGTTCAAACGGCGCCCCCGGGATCAAAGTTCTGGGACCCCGATTAATTAGTGTTTACCTCCGGATGGCGAACGTAACGTTAACGATACAAATGCAGGTCGGGGTAATAGGTATAAATGATCATGGCCGCCTTTTAAGAGGATGAGATGATGCGAAAGTTTGAGTTGGACTACGCTAGTGTGGCTGCTCGATAGATGCACATGGTAAAAGCCAAGAAGATTGCTTATGTTTCATCACAGTATAATGAAACTTAAGTTGCAGTTTTATAGTTCTATGCCCGAATACAGAAACGATGATCAAAGTGGAACAGCCTTCAGAGGTATAGCTGTCCCTTTCAGTACGTCTAACACGAGTTGCCACGCTTAAAAAAAATGTATTGGGATGACACATGACATGACATGACAATGTCAACTCTCAATACATTTTCTTACGCGAACAATAACGTAAATTTAAATTGGCAACTCGTGGTAGACGTACTGATTTACTGATATGTGACAAGACAGCATCAGTTTGAAGTGTGCTCAACTTTAATTATTGTTTGTGGATTCGGTTGTTAAATGTTCGTATTAGTTTTATCTTTTATTGCATTTTTCGAAACACATAGTACTCCACTAAATCTTTGTGTAAACCATAAGAAACTCAAAAGAGTAACTACTGAGTGTCTCGTTGGATCCTTTTAGTACATAAACACCGTCCGACGTGTCGGTAAAGACTCATTATATTGTAAAGGTGTATTTATACCTAACGACTTTATGCCAAACGGGGGTAGAGAGCTTTTCCGTCATGGTGAACGGAATACTCAAAAGCCAATTATTCACCTATGGTATTAGAACACGACGTGATAGGTGGTGAGGCTTCCACCGTTATCTCGGTTGATTTGGTTTTCAACGATGTTTCCCATCACCGGAGAGTTGGTCTGAAACGCAACCGCATGTACAGAGGCGTTCACATTAAGCTTTACAAAACCATTGCAAAATGGGTCTTACGCTAACTGCATAAGCTGCCCCTATGTAAAGGTTGATATGAACGCCACTTTACATTAGCATGTTTGTTTTGTTTTGTTTGTTTGACTTGTTTTCTTTGTTCGTTTGCTTTTTTTCTACTTTTAGTAGCTTCAGTGGATCTGCTCAGGT
Organism: Udea olivalis; assembly: GCA_947369235.1. Taxonomy (NCBI): domain Eukaryota; kingdom Metazoa; phylum Arthropoda; class Insecta; order Lepidoptera; family Crambidae; genus Udea; species Udea olivalis. The sequence goes on from OX376347.1 coordinate 18,817,270, forward strand.
TTACTTACTTTAGTGAATTTACTGAAATACTGTATGACTCAGTTGCACTATGCCAATAGACTTTGTACCAAAAACTAAAATATATTGTGAAAAAAAAAAATTAAGGGAATATCTGCTGAGTTTCTTCCACCGGGTTTCCTGTCAACTGCATATTAAATTTTCCAATTAAAATTAAAAGGTTAACTATGCTGGTCGCTAAAAATTACATAGAATCATAATCATAATCTTTATTGCTTCATGTCAAGTATAAAAGTTGGTAAAATACAAAATAGCCCCGAACATGAGAGCTGCTAGGACACTGCAATATACTTATACAATCAGCCTAAACTAAATTTAATAAGAATAAATTATTTATCACACATAATTCAATTAACATAAAATAAAAAAATTAAACATTGCATTACTCATTGAAAACTATAAATTTACAGAATTAAAAACGAAAATAACTAAGATAATTGAAACATTACAAAATAAACACTGCACGTGCACTGATAGTGTTTTTTTTAAAGATAATTTCACATTTTGTTTATTTTTTGGAGAAAAGGATCCGGGAGCCCTGTAATAATATTAAATTAAGAAATAATATTAAAATAAAATGTTCCTATCAATATTGATAGGTTTCAATAATCTGTTTGCTTCGCAAATAAAATGAAGTTATATCACAACAGAGTAGGAACTAATAACATCCCAATTTCCCATTCGATACGTGTGCGGGACCGGTGATCAATCAGCTAATAACGCGGTTCCCGCATAACGTGCATTAGCCATTTCATTCACATACGTTCAATCGTATTGGATTACTGTATCATGATTATGACGTTTCCTTCGTAGATTGATATGTTGTGCAAATGGAAATAATAATGTTGGGTTTCGGTTATAAAAACCGCAATGTTTCCACAAATCTTTTATAAGGGCGATTTCTGGACTTTGAATGACTTTAAGTCACTAACCTGCTTGATAAGGGCCGATTTTTCAATACTAGTGAGTGAAGTTTATCTGTAGAATAAAGTTCATTTGAAGGTTAACAAGATTTTTAATTTTTCAATGGTCAGATAGTTGTTATCTGTTGAATAAAGCCGCTAACTGAGGAATAAAGTTATCTGCTTCTTGAGGGGTTGGATATGATTTTTTCTATGCATTTATTTTCACATTTTGAGGTTGTGTGTCATTTGAGATTTTTTACATTTGGTAGACCTAATTATTTTAGTACATGGGATGAAAAGGAGTTTTTTTCTCCTATCTCAATGTCAATTTGACAAGCATCAACTTTTGTCCTGTTTCGTTCTAACATAGCAATGATTGTTTAAGTGCATCTCGCTTGTGGACAATCAGTGTGAAGTTAGCGATATAAGTACACAGACAACCGATAGATAGCTATTCTTTGGATAAAAGACGATTGAAAAATTCAAAATATTTATTAAAAGATTTAATATTTTATACTTCAGTTAGCTATCTAGGGAAAAACGAAGAATTGAAAAATCGGGCCTTGGTCTGTTTTATCAATAAGTAAATAATTAAATATCTGGGACAATTTTAACCAAGATCATCTGACCCCAAAAATAAGCAGAGCTTGTACTATGGGGGTCAGGGACTGATAAACATGCTTCAATATTTCTAAATATACACACTGAAATAGACAATAACACCACAAACACAAAATAAATGTTTGTCATGGGTGGGGATTGAACCTACGACCTCCGGCGCTAAAGGCAGTGCCATTGCGCCAACACGGCAGTCAATCAATGACTATAGTACGAGTACAAAGGTGGATTTAGACCATACGAGCGAAAGCTCCTTCTGTCCCCACCCCATTAAATTATAGTTGTGTAAACAGAGACATTCTTTCGTTGTTCCATCTTTGTTCGCGGAGATCCTAGAGCATGAACTGGAATGCGTTTCTTCATTCCTTGTTCTTGGTCGTTATAATTTTTTCAGTGTAAATGAAAAATGATTTATTATTTGCACTAAAAGATCAAGAAAGAACATTCGAGCTCTATGTTTGTTTGGTCTAAACCCACCTTATGATGATTATACTATTAGATTGTCTGACTTTGGCACTTGTAATCGCAGAATACGACACTTTTCAAGACCAAAATTCTAATTGTTTTCTCATATCTCGTGTATAAAAACCTGTATGATTTATTCATAACTGATTTTTAAGCAATTTTACATCACCGAGTCGTGTTACATAACATTTTAATTTTTAAATGTTTTACGGAGGTTCCTGCGGGTTTTTCCGCAGTCCTTTCTCAAACTATTTAAAAAAAATAGGTACCAACTTTCCGTTGAACACCCACATAAAATATCAACTTATAAAAACATAGTTAATTTGTTCTTGACAAGTGGGTTTATTGGGAGCCATAGTAATCTTAACTGACTTCTTACAGAACAAAAACCCACATAGCTTCCGTTCAGCTAATCTTTCTTGTCCTTATTTGCAGGTTGAACATTTCTCCTCGTGGACTCGTCATGTCATGCATCGAACGTAAATCGACTGGGCTTAATCATGTAAATTAAGGCCTCGTTCTAATGAAATAGCGCGGTGAAGCGTCGCCGATGCAGGGAACGCCGAATGCCTGTTGTGTCTGCTGATTTTGCTGCCGCTTTTATTTTTTTAATCAGGTGTTCTGATGAAGCAGACTTTGTGTTCGGGCTTAGTTTGGGTGTACATATTTGGGGAATGAGAAGGATTTCTGGGAGTGTTTTAGTCGTAAGGGAAGATCTGATTTTGCCTTCTAATATATCTTCTCAAAGATTCATTATTATCTAAATCAGTTTACGGCTGAGTGACCCTTTTTTATAGGGTTCCTTCACGTTTTATACTCAGCTTGACGCATCCACTTTTAGCCCACAATCGGTCAAACAATACTACTTGTATTACTTTTACCGAGACAAATATTTGTATAGCTTCTACTACATTGCCACTCGTTTTTTCTAATCCTAAGAGTGATAGCGATGATCATTCTTTTTTCAATACTGCGGTGCAGTTTTTATGTTTTCGAAAAACCGAATGTAATCCCTTGCATAGCTGACTAAAAGAGCTTAACGTTTTTTATTGAAGTCTGCATGAGAATATTTCACAAGTTATGGAAATTTCTCTCCCTCATTTATGAATATGAATCACACTCTTTTGGTCAAATCCCGAAGCAAAGATCAACCAGTGCTGTCTACCTTAACGTATTTTTTCTTTAAGAAAGAGAGAAAGAAAGTGTGTTTGATACTGGCGTTTAGGTGAAGGACCAATTGTATTCCTGTAACGATGACGCATGATATTTAAAAAGTAATGTTTGAAAATTCTAATGTCTAGACAGTCGATAAAAGCTAGCAAATTATAAACAACAACAAAATAACATTTTAATCTAGACTTAAGTGAGCAGAGTGACATTAATGAAACTTTTACCAAACCTATCCCCCTGAAGGTTTATAGCAAGAGCAAAATAATGTTTGTCTAAACAAGTTAGTGCGAGCTGTCCTCAGGTAATGCATCGGGGTTGGTGATCTATCATTTATTTCAACGTCAGAAATCCATTACGGCGCGTCGCCGCCTCAGCCCGTGACTATCTGAACCATAGACACTCAAACTGTAGCTAAACCCATGTTTAATTCAATGTTAAAAATATTTTTACCAACACTATTGGGCTATCGGGCTTTTTGCACTAAAACTTAACAAAACGGTTAATTGATTCACCTCTTTAGCTTAACGACTAAGAATTGTACTTGCAAATGCAACCGGAAGGTTAAATGTTGTTTAGAAAGAAAATACTATGAAATAGTATATTTCAAAGTATTTTCATTGAAGGTGGACTGTTAGGGCCTCTTAAGTGGCAAGGTACCCCGTTGCCAGACCTTTTTAGAGAACCCTCTTTTCCAACTAAAGAGCCAAAGTCAAGTGCTTTGGGGTTTCAATCTATGAGTCCGAAAAGCTGCAAAGTACCTCGCCATTGCAAGCTGAAATTATGAGGTTTCACTTAGATCTCGAAGTGAACAACTAACTAATGGAAGACATTGGATTGGAGGAAATTGTCAGTATTTTCTACACCATATGCTTCCATCCCATCTATGTCCATATAGGCGCGAAGATATCTCTTTAGCTCCTTCACAATATATTTTATTCTAATATTATGAGAGGAAAGATGTGATTGTTTGTTAGTAGTTCGTCTACACTGAATGGGCTCCGAAACTACTGGAACCATTTAAAAAAACCTTTAACCGTTAGAATCCTACATTATCCCTGATATACATACATAGACGATAAACATTTTTGAAGTTTTGGGGCGAAGCAGGGGCGGGCCGCTAGATTTTATATTTCGTATCAGTTGCTGTTGATGATTCTCACAGCCTTATTTGCTGTACTTACAAAAAAATATATATTGTGTTTATTTTCCAAGTCTACGTTTGTTTATTCTTGTTTCATTGTTTAAATCATCAATAGTGTTGGTAATTGAGAACGCAACCTTAAAGCTGTTAAGTTGGCATTGCATTTTTTCCCTTGTAATGTGTTGTAACGTATCTTCTAACGTATCTGCTAAATAAATGCGTTCGTGCATATTTTGTCTGGAGTTCAAGTTTTATTTACATATCAACCTCTAAATATCATCATGGTAGCAGAGCGTGGTTGATATAAACAGAACTTAACAAAAACCGGCCGGCGTATTTGTTCTGCCATACATTTGGAGGTTAACCACACTTACCGGGAGTGGCGTGGTTCAGTAAAACCAGTGAAAACTTGATAAAAGCTATTATTTTTTTCATTGCGAAGATGTCCAGTGGCCACAATCCATTTCACATTGATAGACTTGTCGGAAGAGACAATTATGCAAGTTGGAAGTTCGCAGTGGAAGCTTATTTCAAACTGGAAGATTTGTGGAACTGTATAGAAGGTACTAATGATGACGAAAGGAAAGAAACCAAGGCTAAGTCAAAGCTGATTTTACTGCTAGACCCGATCAACTATGTACATGTGCAGAGTGCGACCACATGTAAAGAAGTCTGGGAAAGTTTAGAACATGCTTTTGATGACAACGGCTTGTACAGAAAAGTAGCCTTATTGAGAGACCTCATCACGACCACATTGGACAGTTCTCGTAATGTAGATGACTATGTGAATAAGATTATGTCTACCGCACATAAGCTCAGAAATATCAAGTTTGACATAGATGATGAATGGTTGGGAACGCTGATGTTGGCTGGTCTGCCTGAAACCTATAAGCCCATGATAATGGGATTGGAAAGCTCTGGGATCAAGATAGCAGCAGACTCAATCAAAACAAAACTCCTGCAGGAAGTTCAATGCTCAGAAAGTACAGCATTCTTCACGAGGAGATCAGCTAATCATGGGAATCACAGTATAGTAAAGGTCAATATCCAGAAAGGACCCCGTTGTTATAATTGTAACAAGCATGGACACTTTGCGAGGCAATGTCGTGCTCCGAAGAAGAAAAATACAGAAAAACAAGAAGGAAATAAAAGTTTTACTGCAGCATTTTCAGCTTCCTCTCTGACAATGAATCCGGGCATTTGGTATGTGGACTCAGGTGCCTCCATGCACATGACTTATAGATGTGACTGGATGTATGATGTGACAAGTCCACCGATACCAACCATAACTGTGGCCAGTAAGGCACCGCTACCTGTGGAAAGTATGGGAAAGGTCAATTTATTATTGAATGGTAATGAACAAGCTAAAATTCAGGTAAGAGAAGTTCTATACATACTTAAACTTGCTGCTAATCTCTTATCAGTAAGCGCTATGGTGAAAAAAGGCTGTAAGGTAAATTTTAGAGATAAATGTTGTGATATTTATGATCAGAATGGAAAATTCTTGTGCATAGCTACATTGGTTAACAATCTGTACCAGTTGAACACCCACAGAGAAGTCTTTCAAATCTAACATGCTCAAATGATTTAAATGATGTTGTCCTATGGCATAGGCGCATGGGACACTTGAATTTTTCAGATATTAGCAGATTACCAAATTGTGTAGAGGGAGTCAATCCATTTCCAGACAAGAGTAAAGGTATTATCACATGCACCACCTGCCTCGAAGGTAAACAAAGTAGATTGCCTTTTAATAATATTGGTTCGAGAGCTTCACAACCACTGCAGCTAATTCACACAGACTTATGTGGTCCGATGGAACAAGCATCACTGGGAGGTATGAAATATTTTATAATATCGATGACTTTACCAGAAAAGTTCATGTTTATTTCTTGAAAGAAAAATTGAGTATTTTGTTAGTATTTAAAGATTTTAAAAGCAAAGTAGAGAATGAACTAAATAAAATGATAAAAGCTGTTCGATCAGATAACGGAAAAGAATACTGTAACAAAGAATTTGAAAGTTTCTTAAATAAGCATGGAATTGAACATCAAACAAGTACCCCGTACTCACCCCAGCAGAATGGTCTTGCAGAAAGGATGAACAGGACACTGGTGGAATGGGCCAAGTGTATGTTGTTTGATGCTCATTTGTCAAAGCAATATTGGGGTGAGGCGCTAGCAACAGCAGCCTATATAGTAAATAGGTCACCCACAAGATCATTGGATGGCAAGACTCCTATGGAGATGTGGTCAGGCAAGAAACCCAATTTGTCAAATATGAAGATTTTTGGCTCAGAGGCTCAAGTACCTAAAGAAAAACGCCAAAAATGGGACTCTAAATCTAGAAAATTTATATTTGTTGGTTACTGTGAATCTAGCAAGGGTTACCGGTTACTTGACCCTAATACTAATAAAATTATAAAGAGTAGAGATGTAGTATTTTTAGAAAATGTTCGAAAATTTGATAATAAGATGTACATACCTTGTGTGCCTAACAGTTGTCCTGAAATACAGTCATCTGGAGAATCCTGTAAAGAAGAATTAGTAAGCAGCTTAGAACATTCTTCTAGTGATGACTATCAGTCTGGCGACAATGATGATTCATCCTACATACCAGAGGAATCAGTTGATCTGTCAACGCCAGCACGTAATGTAAACTTACGCCCACGCAGAGCTGTCCAGTATGCAGAGAGGGATGATCACGATGTGAGTTACTTTTGTCCAATACTTGATTTGAATGATCCTCAGACTCTTGATGAGGCTCTTTCATCTACTCATTCTGAACAGTGGAAAAAGGCCGTGCAGGAGGAATATGACTCATTAATAAAGAATGAGACCTGGTCACTGGTAGATTTGCCATTAAATAAAAGAGCCTTGCCATGTAAATGGGTATTTAAAGGTAAAACCAATGAGAAAGGAAAAATTGTTCGTTTTAAAGCAAGATTGGTAATTAAAGGGTGTGCTCAAAGAAAAGGTAGTGACTATGACGAGGTCTATGCCCCTGTGGTAAGATATACCTCAGTTCGATTCTTGCTTGCTCTAGCTGCTAAGTATGACCTAGAAATGATTCAGATGGATGCCATAAGTGCATTTCTTCAAGGTGACATAGACACTGAAATATACATGTCACAACCAGAATGTTTTGAAGAGAATGGTCAGGTATGTCACTTACATAAATCCATTTATGGGCTCAAGCAAGCGAGTCGTCAGTGGAACCTAAAATTGAACCATGTTTTACTCAAAATTGGTTTGGAGAGATCGAAAATTGATCCATGTATCTATTATTCTGTAACTGAATCTAATATGACATTCATTGCAGTGTGGGTGGATGATTTCCTTATCTTCACAAAAGATAAGAAAACAGCAATCAGTATAAAAGAGAAGCTGAAAGAGGAATTCTGTATGAAAGACCTGGGAGAAATAAAACAATGCATTGGCATTAATATAATAAGAAATCGAGAAGCAGGTGTCATTATGATGGACCAAGAGAAATATACTAACCTAATACTGGAAAGATTTGGCATGTCTGAGTGCAGACCCGTGAGTACTCCTATAGAGGTAAATACAAAATTTGATAAGAAACCTGAAAACGAAGATAGTAATTTTCCATACAGAGAAGCAGTCGGCAGTCTTATATATCTGGCACAAGTCACACGACCTGATATCACCTATGCAGTGAATAAATTAAGTCAATATTGTAACTATCCAGGAATTCAACACTGGCTTGCAGTTAAAAGAGTTATGAGATATCTGCAAGGAACCAAGAATTTGAAGTAATGTTATGTTAAAGAAGAATCAAGAGAAAAAACTGGGTTCTGTGATGCAGACTGGGCTGGTGACCCAGCAGACAGGAGATCATGTACTGGGTATTCTTTTATTTTTCAGAATGCTTGTATATCATGGAGTTCCTGTAAACAACAGACTGTGGCCCTCTCTACAGCAGAGGCCGAGTACATGGCGATGGCAGCGGCGACCCAGGAGACCTTGTGGCTTCGGCAACTGCAAGCTGAGCTTGGCCAAGGCATGGACAGTGCAACAGTGATCTATAGTGATAACCAAAGTGCAATTAGATTAGCTTCAACTGATTGTTATAAACCTAAGACTAAACATATAGACATAAAATTGCATTTTCTCAGAGATAACATTGTAAAGTCTCAAGTAAAATTCTTGTTTGTGAATGGTTGTAATATGGTAGCTGATAACTTGACTAAGGGTGTAACAATAGCGAAACATTTATATTGTATAGATAAAATGGGTTTGCGTTCTGGAGGGAGTGTTGGTAATTGAGAACGCAACCTTAAAGCTGTTAAGTTGGCATTGCATTTTTTCCCTTGTAATGTGTTGTAACGTATCTTCTAACGTATCTGCTAAATAAATGCGTTCGTGCATATTTTGTCTGGAGTTCAAGTTTTATTTACATATCAACCTCTAAATATCATCAAATAGCCATCGCTGAATAGGTTTATAACACAAAATATTAACAACATGATCTTCAATAGGCCACTTGGTATATTAAAATCCTACGACATGAACGCTATGAGTCCTTCCAACTGAAACTTTAATCTAGGTAAAACCGATTTTTGTGACTAATATGCCAGGCCGTCCCTAAAAATGACCTTAAACCCAGATGGGTTACTAGATAGTAGGTTTCACATTTTGAAAAGATAATTAAACAAAATGGACCAATACCGTTGTGATTGTTTGAAAAAGAAAATCTACTAATTCAAAGCAAGGTGCAAGGTGGAGGGGGCATCAGTAAAACGTAATAACAGCTGATTGAGAAATCTGTGTGAGGTCTTTGCTCAACAGTGGACAGACGGTGGTAGGTTTTTAACCCGCCAATGACGAATGGGATCTATTGGATACCCTTCCGCGGTACCCTTTAGCCGCCAGAGGCGCTATCGTCATTTATTTGAAAGAAGGTTTACAATAGTTCGTCCTGGGATACCTGGAACTGGGAACCAATCTCTTCGGACTGTAGATACTTTACAGGGTAATCTGATAAAAGTTTGAGAAACTCTGGAATTAACAAATACAGGTGTAATGGAGTCGGGCCTCGCGATATAAATCCAATACTATAGCACGATACTTGTCCGGTACGAGTGAGATTATTGTGACTTCATCTGACTTGGGATCAATAGTAAACAGTATTTTATTCATGTTCTCTTACAGTCATTAAATGAGGAACATTTTGATCACGTAGTATAGGTATATAATTCCATTCCATTAATTATAACAATAGACAGAAGTAAAAAAGATTCTTTATAGGGTTCACTTTGTGGTGAAAGTACATTAAACATTATTAATTTTAAGATTTATGCCGAATTTATTAAAATCTACAATATATAGCAGCTGTCACACTTAATTGTTCTCATTTAAAGTTAAGTAACTTCAGAATTTGTGAGGCTTTTGCTCAAATAAATTATTTTGTATTGCATCAAGATATATTGTCGATGTGAAAACCTAAAAGAAGCTGTGGTTTTTATCCGAACACATTTTTCCTGCCACTATAACTCTACCAAATCGAAAGTTATACATAATCCCTTCATACGTTGTGGCGGAAGGGGTTTTTGATTTTGCCAAGATTAACTCAGGTATGTCATTGTCATGGCAACGTCAAATATAAATTGTCTTTCATTTTAGCACCTCTGTTTCTTATTTCTTATGCTAGAATAAATTAAGTTTATGCTTGTAAAGAGCCATATGACATGTCAACAACGTAAAAGTACATAAATAATATACCTAGACGTAAATTAAATAAAACTAGAATAGAACATATTAAACATAAACCTAATGCGCATCTACAATCGGTTCGCACGCCGCTTCTATCGGGGAGATTCTGGCAAGAAACGCGATAGTTACTCTTTTGATCTTTGTTTTGTTTTACAACCGATATATTCAGAGCAAAGTCATAAAAACCTACTGTGCAGAGGAGCAGATCATTCCTACTATCACCACAAACTCTTGCAGTTCAAGTAATCCTCTTCATGAAAACCTTTGTTTCATTAATATTTGATTGAAGATTTAAACTTGTGAAGAGGTAATCAACAGGACTCAAACTGAGCAGCCTGACTAAAATATACTGAGCATGAACGTATCATGTAAAATTGTTAGCACATTGCTATATTGTATGACGTGCACCATCCATTTCTGTAAAATAATTTGAGCCTCACAATGTTTGTGCTAAAGTTTTCAATAACATTGATGTATCAATTAAAATAATAAAAATACTGAATAGCTGTATACTATACTATATTTGTGAGGATGTATGTATATATGCATGTTTTACATAATCATAATCATTCTTTATTTACTTGAAACACGGTACATAAGGTTACATGGTTAAAGTGGTAGATTCACATGTTTTGCCAAACATATGGTATGTAAATGTTTCAAATATTAGTTCAGTAGCTTTCCAAAAAAAAAAGAATTTTTACAGTGGTAAAAATTCTTATTTAAGAGCCTATGGCTATGTAATTTATTATAAAATAATGGCAGTCTTAGTGATTTTAACATTTCTGGAATTTTGTTATAAATTTTTATGCACATACTCAAACAGTTTACCTTAAAAAGAGTGGTTCTGGGAGAAAACTTCAGTACTAGTCTCTCTGGGTTTCTTTTATTACGAGGAGTAAGGTCACCAGGCCTATCAAATAGTCTAAGATGTTTTTTTACAAATTTATAAGTTTTAAAAATGTAAAGGCTTGGCAATGTTAATAAATTCAGTTCCTTGAAATGCGGTTTACATGTCTGGAAGGGAGGAATTCCGACTATCGCACGTACACATTTTTTCTGGGCTACAAACACTAAGCATATCAACACTTCGTGAACATTTATCTTAGCTGCGTTTATATTTATATTTAGACATATTTGTATATTGGATTTAAATAGATATTGTATGTATTGTATAATTATTTACATTCATGTTGTATGTTTTTCTGGTTATTTTATGTGTTATTTTATATTTATTTTTGTGACCATTCACATTTGTTCATCTCACCGCACGCGATATTGTTATATTAGGACTTTTGTGTGGCATTGATTAGGTATGTGTGTTAGATCTAAATAATTAATATGAGTTTGTGTAACTGAATGTGAATTTTAAATAATGTTGTTTTGTGATTTTATAATATGGATATGGAGCAATCTGAAATAAATTATATTCTTTATTTAGCATAAAACTTAGGTTTAAAATTTGTACAGTATTCTTACAAAAACAATGATTTACAACAATAAAAACAACTTATGAATTATAATTATAAAAACGAAATAATTACAATTATAAAACCTAAGCTGAAAGTTATAAAAACAATGATTTATAAAAATACTATCAAAACCTTAACCTAGGGTGCCGCCGGCAGCGGAGCAGGCAAGGCCCAGACTACCGGTGGTTAGGGCTGCAGAGAGAGGAACCTCCTGACAATGCGAGCCGTGTCCAGGAGCACCGCCTTCTGCATCTGACCTTTGACCCAACCGCTGAGCGAGAGCCTCTCGAGTTGTTGGTCGAGGCTCTTCGCTATTAAGCCGTTTGCCGATACGACTATCGGGACAATGATCGTCGAATCAACATTCCACATGGCGGTCACCTCGTGAGCCAAGTCAAGGTACTTGCTGAGTTTGTCCTGAGGTTATCGTCGTGCGGGATGGTGATGTCGACGAGCTCTGCCCGGCGTTGGGATCGGTCTACCAGCACGATATCAGGCTTATTGACTGCAATAGTCCTGTCCGTGATGATAGAGCGATCCCAGTAGAGCAATGCACGACTATTTTCGAGAACTGGTACCGGTGCGTACTTATATATTATTATTATTGAAATTCTCTACATGACCCAAAGGTTGACTGGTAGAGAATGCCTTATGGCATTAAGTTTGCCTGTTGTACTTATTTTGTGCAATAAAGTTTAAATAAATAAATAAACACTATTTCCCCAGAATACTAATCCGTACCGTAATATAAAGGCTACATAGGCATGATAGGCAGTAATTATTGTACCTACTACGGGCTGTAACATGGCGGAGTCTCCATAAAACATATACAAAACGATTAATTTTGTCACAAACTTGCTCAATTTGTGGTTTCCAGTTTATATCTTTATCAATCATGGTAATAATCAAAATTGTATATTATTTATTCGTGGGAAAGCTATATCTGGAGCATACAGCTTATACATCAGAGTAACACATAGGCTACAATTTATGTATGTATGATTTTATGTATGGATGTTACAAAAAATAAATTCATGCGGGCGGAAAGCTAGTTAATAAATACAATAGACTACTTGATTCAATAAGTTTTTATTGAATCTGTTAATCTGTCGGTATCTAACCTTCTTGTCACCCGTGTATTTTGTCAACTTTTGAGTTTGGTTTTCTTGTAATCTATGTATAATATAAAAGCAAAAGATCACTCACCCACTCACTCATCACGAAATCTAAGAAACTACAAGTGCCAGGAGTTTCAAATTTTGAATGGGGGTTTTTTTAAGGACGTATGTGGTTACTAAGACAAATGTCAAATTCGACCCCTAAGGGATTGTTTTCGGGGTTGATAGTTTGTATGAAACTTCGTTACTACAAGTGCTAGGGGCCTCACATTTTGCATAGGGGGTCTTTTTAGGACGTAGGTGCTAACTAACTACACGTGATTTTGCGAATAATATATAACGACAATTTTTTTTTTCAAAGGCTTCCCCCAAATCCCTACAGTGATCCCTATCATCAGCTAAGATCTACCACTTCTGTGAGTACCTATCTAGATGGTCCCGCCATCTTTTTCTTGGTCGACCTCTTTGAATATATCCGTCTTCCGGTTATCACTGGGTGACGATCCTGGCCCACCATTCTTCGCCATTTCTGCACACATGACCTGCCCAGTCCCACTTTAGTTTGGCCTTCTTTGCCTACATCCGCAACTCCAGTTCTAGAGCGAATGGTACCACCATTCGCTCTTTGCACTTTTTCGATCCTTTTTAATCGAAGGATACTGCTCTCCATAGCTCGTTGGCAAACCTTGAGTTTGGACTTCTGACGTGACGTGACAAATATCGCGTCGGAAAAAATCCTGTTTGTCATAAAATGAAGTTCACTGGTAATGTTATATTGTTAAAGTATTGTTTGTTCGAATGTGAAAAATACACGTAACATGAGAATTCAAGAAAGCTTTAGAAACATACCAACTTAATTTCCATTATTTAAAATTAACCAAACTTTCTCTCCGTGTCCTTGCTAGCCGTAACTTACTTCCAAACTTTTATTATTGTGGGTCCATTAATTAAAACACATCGTGTCGCAGTACAGGCAAGTTTTTAATTGCCTCCTGGCCCTCGTTTAATTAACTGAGAAATATAAGACCTTGGACTAGCTAACTTTGAAAGTAGGTGAAAAATTCGACGACCGGGACAGAACTTTAAAAATATGTAAAATAATATGTCTTAGGTCTTAAATTGGTAACAACACAGTGATTTTATCCGAAAATCCGCCTGTTTGACAAATTTTGTCGGCAGTAAAGTACTTAATCGTCTTGAATTTCAAATAGTTTTAAACAAGGGTTAAGGTCTTACTTTGCTCAACATTTAGAAAACCAGAAGTTTTTAGGAAATATTCAAGGGGTACGTGATTATAATTAGGTACCGTTCACAAAAATTGATGTGGATTCAGTTTTTTAGTATTTTTTCTTTGTTAAAATGTATTGACGGGTACATACCTGAATGTGAATGAGCTGAAATTTTTTTTTTTGCTAGGCTGTAAAATAACTATTTCTAAAACTCTGTTACTTGTTTTCTTAGTTACAAAAAAGCACATGTCATTTCATACTATCTACAGTAATTAACCATTTTCCCACAAATACACACATCAAAAGTGTCTAGGGATCAAGCATTTTTATGCGGATTTCTTGAGATTGAGATGTGGCTTTGTAATAAATTTATGATTTTATAAATTTATATGGATCCTTTTTGGTGCATTTCATAATTTGAAACAGGAACTGTCAATCAAATTCGAGCAAAAGATGAAAATCAGCTGTCAATAATTTCCCTATAAAAACATACAACGCATTGAAGACATTATTAGTGCTACTGTTTCCCTACTACTGATTAAAACCAACGTTATTATGGAGCGGCGACGTCATTTAAGCGGGGAAGAAATGCTCAGAGCCGTGGGAATGATAGAAGCTGGTTCCCGGTAACGTACTGTGGCTTTAGCTCTGAATACAAGTCAGAGTGTTATCAGTCGACTTTGGACACGTTACCGAAGCACTGGTACCGTGGCTGAGCGCCATGGAGGACGGTATCGCTGCACCACACGGAGACAAGACCGATACATTCAAATCACAACTCGAAGAGCTCCAACAATAACCGCCATGATGTTAGCCGTGAGGCTTCATCACTCTTCAGGGAACTTAATTAGCGACCAAACAGTCAGAAACCGCTTGCATGAAGTGAACCTTCATTCCCGAAGACCGCTAAGGGTACCACCTATAGCAATGCACAATCGTAGGATTCGATATCAATGGGCTCTTGAACACAGAAATTGGGCAGAAGAACAATGGCGTTTCGTGTGCTTTTCTGATGAGTCTCGTTTTGGTACGAGACTGGATACAAGACGTATACGACACTGGAGAACCCCTGGACGCCAACAGCGATTAAAATCCTGCCAGGAAGTCCATCCTTATAGTGGTGGAACCATCATGGTATGGGCGGGTATTTGGATCGGCGGAAGAACTGAGTTGATTTGGATCAGAGGCAACCTCAACGCTCAAATTTATGCTGAGACGATTGTATCAGACGTCATCGTTCCTCTACAAGTGCAAATCGGTCCCTTATTTCAGTTAATGCATGATAATGCACGACCGCACACCGCAAGAGTTGTAAGACAGACTCTCGCCGCAGCTAACATCAATGTCCTGCCCTGGCCTGCTCAGTCGCCAGACTTGAACCCGATTTAGTATGCATGGGATATGCTACAGAGAAGAGCTCTGCCGAATATGGAGGGTATCCAGTCGCAAGAAGACCTTTTTTTGTTGTTGCAACGAACATGGGCGGCCATTCCACAGCGTGATTTGGATGAACTCATTTTGAGTATGCCAAACCGATTTTCTTGTGTTGTTAGTGTTCGCGGTAGAAACACGGGTTATTAATTGTTTAAGTTACCCAATAAAATTTTAAAGAAAACTGTTATTTCAGTCTTTTTTTCGAACTTTAATGTTAGTGGTTCAAATGTCAAAAATCCCTTTATTAGGAAAATGGCAAATTTCTTTATTAATGCAAAGGTGACTTGGTTTATCGTTACTGTAGACAAACGAAATCACTTTATTTGATGAATCCTTAAAGAAAATTTTAATAAATCAGGAGAAAAGTTATTGCAAAAATATATGTTGATCCCTAGACACTTTTGATGTGTGTATATTCTCCTAGGTTATTTAATTTTCTGCTAAACTAGCACATCAATTATTTATAGTTTCTAAGGTATAAAGAACGCGGTCCACCATGTTAAATTTTATGAGGCCATTTTTTAACTGTTAACTATTTATGTTAAAAATGTTAGTGTTTAAAAAAACACTTCATTATTTTGTATAATATTACAAGTAACTTGGAATCTCTGAACTATTAGAATACTAGGTACTATATTACTAAAACATACTCGTATTTATCACCTCCTTTGGGTCACTTTGAACTATTAATAGGGCAATGTTGGGCACACAATATAATACTTGGCGTAAAATAGACAATTTCATAACATTGTACCTTACCGTTTACAGTTAATGAGAAAGTAATGAATTTCCAGCTTCGTCATAAGCTCGGACCGGCCTTAGGTACGGGAGGAGTACATGGAAGTAGAAAGCCTTTTTGGATGTAGGATACGACATTCTTCGCATATTTTCAGCATGAAAATGCAAACGTTTGCGTGATGAAATGTTGTTTTAATATTATAACTAAAACGCTGTTAACTTTTACATTATAGGTCTGTGTTGGTCTTTCAAATCACAGTTTTGTCAAGAATTACGATATTATTATCGTTTTTTATTTAGCAGCTGAATTTTAGCTCATCCCTTTTTAATGCAATAAAGGTTCTTTATGGAAGTAAAACAAAAAAAAAATGCAGTAAAATGTTTTATTTAACTTAATTTCAAAATCAAAATAATCAAACATTACTCGAAGGTCTTCTCAATTTATCTTGAGGGCTTCTTAACGTTGACTATCATTTAATTTTTATTATTTCTATCTTCACATTAACATTTTATATTAACATATTATACAGAAGCAATTTTTTTATTTTGGTGCTGCAGTTTGAACTCGGGAGTCGTACGATATCACCGCTTACATTGCGCTGTCACGTAACAAAAACACAATCACACTATACAACCGCACTGTATCTATGTATTACATTTATTTACACTACACGATATATTTCATTACTAACCATACTTTTACCTATATAATCACAAATATTTATTATATGTATATGTAAGGCACATACGTATGTCCACCGCAGATGTCCATGCGTTCACTCAGTTCGGGCCCACTAAAAATCAGCGCCTGGGCCGTTAAAGCCCAGGCTGAATGCTGAGTCTGGTCCTTTTATTTTTTGGGCATCGGGACACCGCTGTCTGATGGTATTTGTTCGTCTTGTTGCTATCTTGTTTTGTTGTTGTATACCTACTACCTATATGTTATTGTTAAATGTACCGATGTCCTTAAATTTAATAAATATCTTTCTATTTATATTTAATAAATTGTATGAATTCAAAATTGTAAAGCCTCAATGCTTTGAATTTCAAAAGAACATTTCGAAAGTATTTTTGGACAAATATTTATCAAACAAAATCATTAAGTAATATGTAATGTTTGCTAGTTGGCTGAGTACAGGAAGATTTAGGTTCTATGACCACGGTTCGAGACTTTTTTGGCTTAATTGATACAATATACTTAAATAACTTTTTGCTTACCGCCCTCGCTCAATCCACATCCATCCATAAATTCTTACATCGGGTCACTCTCATTACGGTCTCCCGGTTTACCCGACAAATTCCCAAAGCCTAGGTATTTCGCATAAAAGAGAAGTTAATTTTCCACCGGCCGTGTAGCAGATCTTTTGCCCCGTTTTAACACCTCTGGCACTATATTAAAACTGTTTCTTTGAGGATGTTCTCCCGAGACGCGCAATGCGGGGAAGTTTTACTGCTTTGGACTTAAAATGTTATCATTAACGCTTCAGAACGATTTATATCCGAAATAGAAATGCTAGACTAAGACTAGAGTGAGTGTTTGAATAGAAGTAACAAGGACAATTAACAATGATAAGTAGAAATAATTTCTCTGGGCTATTTTAGCATGCGCCTACTGTCACCAAGCCAAACCGAGCCAAGCTCTTAATATTATACCAGGTATCAAAAGACTTTCAAAAACGAACTTGCAAAAGTATTTAGTAAAGGATGTAGTAACTATGTTATTGATAAAAATGAAATTTATTTAATTAACTTTCATTTCACGGTCACCATACAAATCAGTTGAACAGTCAGTTTTTTTGTTTGTTTTTCAAAATTAAAGTCAATAGAAGATTCAAGACACCTTGCACACCTTGAACTAGATAATGTTTACTGTTAAAAACAGAATCATTGTAGTTAGGTACATATTTTTTTTATTTTAAACCACATTACTGTGTAGTATTAATGTTACGTCGCCCATTGATTTTCCCACATGTGTTACGAAACAGGAAGGAAGTGATGTAAATCTACTTACATTCACTTGAGATGTTCTGAAGCGATAACGGCAAATCGTCCTGTATTTTGCTTGCTCCTTTATTTTCACAAATCTATACAGATGTGTATGTAAAGAATATACAAAGAGAAAGCTTATTGTATGACATCCTTGAATTTTCGTGGAGAAATAAATTCGGGCTATTACTTGCTGTAATAAATGACGGCTGCTCTCAACCAATAAAAAATTACGACGTAGTTAAATTTTGCATTAGCATATTTGAAACTTATGAAAATAAAAAGTAACTAATAAGATTTCAGAAGAAACGCCAGTGGTTCTATACGAACAACTTGAGGATATTCGTGTAGATATATATACTATATATATATATATATATATAGAGAGAGAGAGAGAGAGAGAATAAGAATGACCTACACTATTAAGTTGAAATACTCGTTGAACTTCTTTCCCTTGCTTTGCTTCGTCCTGCCTCGAGATACAAATCTTGACTTTTTGATAAAAAAAACATTAAATCGTAGGTAGTTCATGTTCCAAAATTATTTTTTCCAAGCCAAGCCTCAATTACACCTTTTATTTCTATCCAAACAGTATACGTGGTAATAAAAGTTTAATTTGAAACTGACCGACCATAAACACTTGTGCCCATTTATGGGTCATTGGGCAGTTTAGCTTTCATTACTTCCCTCATAGCGCCGTCAACTCATAAACTGAACATATCACTCATATAGATTGCTTTATTATTGCAAAATAGTTTTATACGCACGGAGATCATCACTTTTATAATTATTTACTTTGAAACACACATGCTTCGAATATAGTCAGAGGCAATTGACTGTTGCCGCTATGGTGAACGGTACACTTAGAAGCCTACTTTTCCCCATTGGTATCAGAACCCAACGTGGCCTTCCGCCGTTATCAGGATTGATTTGGTTTTTATCGATGTTTTCCATCACCGGAGGGTTCATCGGAAATTTAACAATGAATACATTGAATAGAATTCTATTCTATTCTATTCTTAAAATGAATACAAAGATGATTACCAGACCAGATTTGAACTTGGGACCATATGATCTACGATCCGAGTTGGGGTGCTTAACTTTTTCAATGCCACACCACGCACCGGTGCGTTTCGACAATTAATTTCCTATTGCCTTTATTATTCGGCAGTGAATGGGTCGTAAATTAGGCGCTAGGGAAGTTGAATCGTGCGCTCAAAAAACAAAATGGTTCTTAACCCCTAGGCCAGAACGTTCTCAACAAAAGATAAAATTTCTAAAACGAAAGCCGAACCACGGAGCATTCCTTGTCCCACCACTAAAAGTAACTGCCAGTACATCACTTTACAGCGGCTGTAGGTTTAATCAGTCTTTTGATTAAAAGGAAACATAGCCATTTTATTGCAGCCATAAGCTATTAAAGGTCTGGACACTTATTAGAAACAGTAAACCTACGGGCCGTCATCTATTTCATGTGGGTACAATTAAGTTCAATATTGCTCGTCTATACTATAACTTATCTATGCCAGTATCATAGAGAAGAAAGATTTGATTATTTGTTTGTTTGTATCAAGAAGGCTAGAAACTAAGGAGAGATAACTCCCTGGAAAGGGTTGGACTAAATCCGTATCCCACAGTGACGCATGCGCATTACGCTTCTTTGCCGCGATCCTCGCGAAGTGTCAAAATTGGTCAACACAACCTCGAAAATGTCAAAAACAAAACATATCGGACGTTGTGTTTCGAATTGATGTAAAATGCAATTCAATTGGAAATTCATTGTTTTGGCAATCAATAATTATCAAAAATATTAGTTCGGAATAGAATCGAAGGCACTTTGTTTTTTCGTACGGGAATACTGATAAATTATGACGAATTAGAACTGAAACGTTTTGTTATGACACGTGACACCGTTCAAAACAAAACCATGTGACCATGAAATGACAAATAGCTGCCGCTGCACATGCGCAATACAACAATACAGCGTTTTGCCCGGCACAGAGTATACGACTTTCGGCCCTCGAAAGCTTACCCCCACTTCGGGAGTTATCTCTCCTTAGTTTCTAGCCTTCTTGGTTTGTATTGAATTGAATTGGCTCCTAAATTACTGAACCGATTTATAAAGCTACATTATCAGCGAGTAATATAGGCTATATATATATATACACACCTCAAAAGTGTCTAGGGATCAAGCATTTTAATGCGGATTTCTTGAGATTGAGATGTGGCTTTGTAATAAATTTATGATTTTATAAATTTATATGGATCCTTTTTGGTGCATTTCATAATTTTAAACAGGAACTGTCAATCAAATTCGAGTAAAAGATGAAAATCAGCTGTCAATATTTTCCCTATAAAAACATACAACGCATTGAAGACATTATTAGTGCCACTGTTTCCCTACTACTGATTAAAACCAACGTTATTATGGAGCGGCGACGTCATTTAAGCAGGGAAGAAATGCTCAGAGCCGTGGGAATGATAGAAGCTGGTTCCTGGCAACGTACTGTGGCTTTAGCTCTGAATACAAGTCAGAGTGTTATCAGTCGACTTTGGACACGTTACCGAAGCACTGGTACCGTGGCTGAGCGCCATGGAGGACGGTATCGCTGCACCACACGGAGACAAGACCGATACATTCAAATCACAACTCGAAGAGCTCCAACAATAACCGCCATGATGTTAGCCGTGAGGCTTCATCACTCTTCAGGGAACTTAATTAGCGACCAAACAGTCAGAAACCGCTTGCATGAAGTGAACCTTCGTTCCCGAAGACCGCTAAGGGTACCACCTATAGCAATGCACAATCGTAGGATTCGATATCAATGGGCTCTTGAACACAGAAATTGGGCAGAAGAACAATGGCGTTTCGTGTGCTTTTCTGATGAGTCTCGTTTTGGTTTGAGACCGGATACAAGACGTATACGATACTGGAAAACCCCTGGACGCCAACAGCGATTAAAATCCTGCCAGGAAGTCCATCCTTATAGTGGTGGAACCATCATGGTATGGGCGGGTATTTGGATCGGCGGAAGAACTGAGTTGATTTGGATCAGAGGCAACCTCAACGCTCAAATTTATGCTGAGACGATTGTATCAGACGTCATCGTTCCTCTACAAGTGCAAATAGGTCCCTTATTTCAGTTAATGCATGATAATGCACGACCGCACACCGCAAGAGTTGTAAGACAGACTCACGCCGCAGCTAACATCAATGTCCTGCCCTGGCCTGCTCAGTCGCCAGACTTGAACCCGATTGAGCATGCATGGGATATGCTACAGAGAAGAGCTCTGCCGAATATGGAGGGTATCCAGTCGCAAGAAGACCTTTTTTGTTGTTGCAACGAACATGGGCGGCCATTCCACAGCGTGATTTGGATGAACTCATTTTGAGTATGCCAAACCGATGTTCTTGTGTTGTTAGTGTTCGCGGTAGAAACACGGATTATTAATTGTTTAAGTTACCCAATAAAATTTTAAAGAAAACTGTTATTTCAGTCTTTTTTTCGAACTTTAATGTTAGTGGTTCAAATGTCAAAAATCCCTTTATTAGGAAAATGGCAAATTTCTTTATTAATGCAAAGGTGACTTGGTTTATCGTTACTGTAGACAAACGAAAACACTTTATTTGATGAATCCTTAAAGAAAATTTTAATTAATATCAATCAGGAGAAAAGTTATTGCAAAAATATATGTTGATCCCTAGACACTTTTGATGTGTGTATATACTATATACACATTATAATTTAGTACTTTAGTTTAACGCAGGTGTTTACTGTTATAGAAAAAGCTTTATTTTAGTGAATAATGGTTTTGGGTATTTAGTTTACGAAATTAGAAACAGTTTTAGGTAAGTATTTAGTTTACGAAATTAGAAACAGTTTTAAATATTGACCTTTTCTCTATCCCATGTACCACATATTATGATACCTATCAATGGATTTTCTATTGTTTTTTTTCCTAGAATGTATCCGCATATCCGAATACGTTAACCGCCGTAAAGTCGACCCTCGTGATGGTTCGCGGGACGCGGGGCGGCGGGTGCGCACGGGTACACATGGCATTTACCGCCGCGGCGATATTTCAACACATGATAAATAAATCTCCGTGTTGTTATTTAGGAAAATTTTGTTTTAGTGCTTTAGATACAAATAAACTAATTAAATATTAATTATTAATTGGACGTGGGACCTAATGCGGCCGCTTCTACTTTACTTTTTTTTAGTTGTCATAGACACGCCATTAGCCTCTGAAATTGTCTTATTTACATTTACGTCTTCACCTGGAAGAATTATGAATACGTTATAAATAAATATGCGCCAGACAACACACCTCTTGTAATGGTCTCGAAGTAGGGATTGATATCCCTGGGTTACGCACCCAGACCCGAGTCAATTCAGAAAAGATCGTTTCCTGAATGTCCCGACCGGGAATCGAACCCGGGACACTACGGAAATCGAGGCGAGAAACCGTGCTACAGCGCACTACGCCAGTCGTGTCGCCAAATTCTAACTTCTAAATCGTCAATTATACTAACGACATAGGAATGACAATGTAAAAAAAACAAAACACACCGAAATACTATGAAAACTTTATCAGCTTAATGTAGAACACGTTATAAATGCACACCAGAAGAAGTCGTTTGTTCGATTTTTCTTCTTTGAAATAATTCGCCACATTTAATTTAATTATAATCTTTGCTTGACTTCTTATTTTTTTATTACCTAGGTAATTCCATGTTTGTAAGTTATTTTATCTCACGTGGAGCTGACACAAGGCTGCAACCGCGCAAGCTTTGACGTTGAACGTCTATCCCAACAGGTGACTGATTGAAGTGACTGATTGGCTGAAAGCATCCCCCTCCCGCGTCCCGCGCCCCATCAGGAGGGTCGCCTTTATGGCGGTCAAGCTATAGATACACTACGAATTACCTTTCGATACTCGTAGTATTGAAAGGTGAATCGTCGAAATAATGCAGCATTTATTAAATAGGAATCTTAACTAAATAATGTATATCACTTTATCAAAGAATCACTTTAGAGTTATTTAAACAATAAAGCGATGGTGTACTTTTTCTTAGATAAAATCCTATTTCATAACCTGACTGGATATACTTATTCCCTTTTGATGAAGCAAAGGTTAAGATTGTGTTCATTAAAATGGACAGGGTGTGTAAACTTCTACGAAAGAAAACATTCCATATAAAAACAGTTTATGGCCAAAAAGACATTTCGCTTCAAACTTAAAGACCAATTTTGCCTTTAATCACTTAAAACTTCGGCTTGAACTTAAACCTACTAAATAGGTCATAAACATTCTAGATTAAGGTTCAGTTTTGAATAGCCTAAAGTTTTTAGTAATTTCTAACAGCAGGTAATTGCATAGGAGCGTAACGGCCCCAAATTGCATAGAGTGAGTTACAGAAATAAGGCGTCGAATGATCAATTAGCACAATTGAATAATTGGTACTGCAATATACATACAGTCGTCTGAAAAAGTACTTTAGAGCTTTAAGATACAAGGTAGTTAACGAAAATTTTAAAAAAAGAGACACTAACTTTAAATGGTGGAGTGCCGTTAGATATAAAAAAGCAAAAACCTGGGAAATGTTACAGTCAATGGATTTTAGTGAAAATTTAATTGCATAGCCGGTAAACTTTTATTATAAAGTTTACTAATTTATTTTATAAAACTAATTTTGAAAAGTTACATGCATTTTTTATATTTGTCAATTTCGAATGATTACTATGATGATGAAAAATGAACAAGAATACTAATGTAGTACTAATGCTTCAATTTAACTGTACAAATAACATACTTTCAGGACTGTTCGTTTTCCTATGCCTGAATAATCACGCTACCACGTGCTTGAACTAATCGGCTTAGAATTAATTGCTTATTCATTTTTAAAATAATATAAGTGAGAGCACAACAAACTTGTAGGTAAGCATTTTATACACAAGCACTCAGCACTGTTCATTTTTCTCTTTGATTGTACCTTTGTTCAAAGCGTTCATTGAAAACGCAAAATTAATACTCCTTTTAATTCAGCGCAGACGTCACGTTCGCAAAATGAGAATATTGAATAAAAACACCATTAAAAAATACACTCAAACTGTTGGAAATAAGAACGAAGTGGACGAAATAATGCGTCCGTTTCTCATCATACAGAGAATTTTCGGCCAGCAAATACTCGATCCAAGTTGGACGTGGAGACGATTTCTTCCGCACCAATTGGCTGCAGCCATTTTATTGGTATATGTGGTAATTGGCACGCTCGCCGTGCTCCAACACACAGATGACGTCAGTCTGGTGGCAGAAGCTTCGTATACTTTGGTCATAACATCCATATTCCCAATAAAATACCTCTTATACGTCGATAAAAGAATTGTTTTCCGAAAATTATACGCTGATCTAAAATCAACATTGTACGAAACGATCGCTCAAGATTCCGATGAAAAGCTACAAGGAGTCTTGAAGAGAGCGAAAAACCTAGTAAAGGGAATGTTTTATATGATTCTTATACCGTTTACGTCGTATATTTTGAGGGCAATGTGGTATTATCTGAAACGGGAAATGGTCACAATTTCAAAGACGACTTCGATCATAGTGCCGATGAGAACCCCATACTACGAGTTAGCTTCAATCATGCACATTATATACATGTTTCAGGCTTCATTCACACTGGTAATGGTCGATATGTGGTTGGTGCTTCTAATGTACATGTTTTGTGTTGCTTGTGACACCACTGGGAAAATTTTAACGGTAGAACCAAGGCAGTCTCATGAGAATAGGTTGGAATACGCATTACGTTTGAATGAAGCTTTGAAGAAGTTCTACAAAGTTCATGTGAAGCAAGTCGAGTGAGCAGTCTACATTTTGATTTGTAACAGTAAAATTCATTACTCTCTTTATATTCGCCTCTCCAACAATCCGCACTAAGCCTTCGTGATGGACTATGGCTTGTACCACCTCATAGTTGAGGCGAGGCCTATGCCCAGTAGTGTGACGAACGTACGAGTTTAAGAGCCTTTTCACAATATCGATATCTATCGCACTATTTCAGCAATATCGCAGTGAGCGCGCATTGAATCGCCTCACCGTCAAATCTCCCAAAAAATGGCAAGTGTGTGAAGGCTCTAAGGCTCTTTGTTTGTTGTGATTAATACGGGTGATACGGGTGTACACGGGCAATTGAAAATGCTCATTTGAAAGGCAATTTAGTCAATTCTGAAGTCGTGGCCCCATTTGACAGTTTATTGCGACATCTATCGATATATAGCAAAGCACATCATATTGAGGGACACGGAGAGTACGGAGCAAAGTTGTAATAAGAAGCAATTAAAAGCAGCCATTTTGCAGCCATTCGCATAAAACGTTTTGCGGACTCCTTCATAATGCGAACAGCAAAGAAGTGAAACTCGCTGCCCGCGTATGTGTTTCCGAACCCATACAATCTGGGTCTCTTCAAGACAAGAGTGAATAGGCATTTACTAGGTAGACATGTATCATCATAGATGGCATCGTCACTTACCATCGCACTTGATGGTAAGTGACGATGGGATCAAAAGACTGTCTAGTTCTCTATAAAAAAAAATACTGACGAAATAATTGCTCCAAATTCCTTTAGTTTTTGCTAAATTATTATGACTAAATGGTGAATAATTTTCGACAAACTTTATCAAGGAAACCTTTTTTACAGGAAACTGAACGAAGCGTGAACTTCGTTTTCATGACAGCCAGAATTTTTACCAATTTACGAAACTTGTCGATAAAATCCCGGCCTAGTAGGCACCTAGGTCCTAAAAAGAACCCCTACGCCAAATTTAAGTCTCCTAGCACTAGTAGTTTCTGAGATTTCGCGATTAGTAAGTACCCTTTTTGCGTTTGGCCTCAGTCTCGCCTGGTGGCAAACTATGACGAGGCCGATAGTGGTTGGTACCCAGAAAACACCTATTCACTCTTGCCTTGTATACTTCAAGGTTGTATGTATAGTCGACACGATTGGCGCAATGCGTTGTAGCACGGTTTCTCTCCTCGATTTTCGTAGTGTCCGGGTTCGATTCCCGGCAGGGTCAATTAAAAAAACGATCTTTTCTGATTTGACTCGGGCCTGGGTGTGCTGGGAGACGCCCCTGGCTTATTTTCTTGAGTGAGTTATCTGGCGCATATTTATTTATACATTTATTTATTCGGAAACACAGGCGCGTTCCATTCCCTAGCGGTGATGACTAGAAAAGACGCAGCAAACCGAATAAAACTGAAAAAAATAAAAGTAAAATTACTTAAAACATTAAAAGTGGTTCGAACCTAATTCGTAGTAGATCGAATAATTGTGGTTTTTTCAGGTATCTAAATAATTTAAACTTAATGATGACATGGTTGGCGTTGATTCCGCTTTTGAACGTCGCTATCAGCGCTTGCATTTTATTTCTGCGAATGAGTAAGGTAATTCAAATTTCTATCATTTAATCGGATTTGGACTGGTTTTTCATCACAATGGCAGTAATCCTGCCTTTAGCGCTGAAGGTTTGATCTAGGAAAAAGATCCATGTGACGAACATTTGTGTTTGTTTTGTATCTGGGTGCTTACTTATTTAAGTATGTATTTGGTAATATTTAAGTATATTTATCAGTCTCTGACACCCATAAAACAAGCTTTGTCCTGTCAAATTTGGGAGTAAATAACATCTTATGTTCTTGCTGTAAACTGTCCCAGATGTTCATTAATATTTTTTTGTTTGTACCGTGGATCAATAAATATCGTAAGTTTCATTATAAAATCCAAAATTAATTCAAAAAACCTTACTATATTTATTTGATCACTTGTTCAAAAAAGATTAGTAGATGTTCAAATTGCAGGGCATCGACTGGACGTTTATGACTAACTTGGGGCCAGTTTTTGGAGAGCTTTTTCTCTTCTGTTGGTTTGGGGAACACATCAAAGAAAAGGTAAATAAATATTGTAATATTTATATGTATACGGTAAAGATTGGTTGATCTCATGAAAAATATCAGCACCCATGCTATTATGATACTACAGCAATATTGCAAACATGTTGAGCAACTCGAGAGATTTTATTTACGCGTCGCCGCCTCGAAGTAGCCGAAGAAAACTTTTTTATAGTCATGAAGAAGAATTAAAGTCTATTGTGTAACAAACTATAGATCTTCTCTGGCTACTGTTACTTACCATCAAGAAAACTATTTTGCCAAAGCATTAGAAATTATTTTTAACTTCATGATGAACAAAGGACAGAGGAGACGGTGAAAACGACTGTTTTTTTATGCATATTGAATTTTTTTGATGTGTTTTACAGGTGAATAATTGGAATGAAGCCCTTTTGAATTTTGATTGGACAAACATGAGAACAAAAGACAAGAAATCTTATTACATCATTGTTTCTTACATGAACAAAAAATTTGGAATCAAGACTGCAATGGGCACTGACCTTTCACTTATAACTATGACCGAGGTAAGTTATATTCAGTATAGAATAGTCTATATTTAAAAAGAAAATTCATTCATCACGTTGTTGTTTATCCCGGGTGGGGAAGGTGAAACCCCCGACCTACGACGTAGAGGGCAGGAATTTGAAACCGTTGCGCCCACACATGCTGGTGTTCATTGGTATATTTGCACATGCAAAATCAATTTTATTCTTGATTTGATGGGGACTATATTATTATTGCAACTACCCAGTACTCCGCCATTGCTATCCCAAACGAGGAAGCCTAATAGAGATCTTGATCTGAGCAGTTGGCTGGGCACTGAGGGCAGGATAGCAAGCTGCACGGTTTATTCCACGACACCGCACTCAACATGTGCCATTTTTGAGATGATGTATTAATTATGACTGCTTCTGTAGAAGCCTGCTGAATCTGGAGTCATTTGAGTGACTTCCATATTCACCACGGCAGGGTGCAAGTTAAAGAGTGTTTTTCACGGGTTCCTAAATACTCAAAAGCTTGAATCTCTTGCCATAGTAAATGCAAAAGTATCTGGGACAAATTACAAAAAAAACATCTGCCCTCAAACATACTCATCTTATAGCGGCATTAACCTGAAGAGCACGTAAGAAAATCAATTAGAAAAACAAGAGCAAGTATTGCTCGTTACTCAGCATCTAACATAGTTTTAAGCTATATTTCATCCTGACATAAAAGATAAAATATTACCTTTGTTGCAGGTGTTAAAATCCAGCTACCAAGCGTTTACTGTGTTGCAGACTATGGAGGGATAAAGGATAAACTACCTGTCAATACTATTATTAAACCTTCATTTTTAAAACTTCTGTACAAGCAGTTATGCTATACTTTTGCCCCTGTTCTTTTACACGCGTATTTGAAATCTGTACGTCTACCACGAGTTGCCACTTTAAATTTACGTTATCGATCGCGTGAAAAAAAAATATGGGGATTACACATGACATGACATGAAAATGTCAAATCCCATTACATTTTTTAACACGAACGATCCATACATCCACTCTACGGGCTCTCCCCCGCCACAGGTCGGTTGCGAAGCCGCAAAAGCTTCCTGCGATCTACGCAGCCTACCGACGAAATCCCTACTGACATGAGGTGCAGGCTTTGGGCAAGCGAGTACCCACATTCACTGTACCCCCCTGATGAAAATCTGCCTCCAGGGTATAAGGAACCTTGGCCAACCTGGAGAAGTCTAAATAGGCTGAGGACCCAGGTTGGTCGAAGTAAAGATAACCTGTGTCGGTGGGGGTACTCAAGCAACGTAGACGCCAGCTGTGAATGTGGAGAACCCCTGCAAACCATGGCTCACCTCACTAACTGTCCCGCGTGCCCGACCACCTGCTCGCGTAAGGACTTACTTGTCAGTAACCAGAGGGCTACCACAGTAGCCGCTTTCTAGGCAAGTCGGATTTAGCCCGTGTTCTTGCCGACACGAAAGAAGAAGAAGAACACGAACGATAATGTAAATTTAAAGTGGCAACTTGTGGTAGACGTACTGATGCATTTACAAGGAAATGTACTTGTACCTATGTTAAGAAAAGATCATTTACTCATTTAAATCGCTTAAATATACAAAACTATTATAGTTTAATACGCTATTTAATTTTAAGCATTTAACATGCACTATTTTTTACACAAAGATAGAAACTAGAAAAGTTTGACCTGATCCTAACTTATCCTACACCTAGTTCCATCTTAATCAAAAGTCAAATATTAGCAAAAATATTTATTTCGGGTGTTAATGGCGCTTGCCTATAACATTGATGAAACAACGTTGGCTTACAACGTAAAATACACTAGATAAATTCGCCAGGTCTGTTAACGGTCTCGGTTGCTCAGTTGGAAGAGCAGCCACCCGGATTGTGGAAGGTCGCGGGTTTCTATACTGCTTGAGTCCTTAGGATTAGGTCAAACTTTAATGATTTCTACGAGTATCTTTGTGTAGAAAACAATCATTCATTACATTACACTATCATTACTACTACTACTCATTTGTCATTACACTACCTCGAACAACCTATTTAATCTTGAAATAAAAAACAAAATCGCCTCACGAATGAATGATCTACAAAACAATTTTACACCAATTTCATCTGTCGTTGAAAAAGAAATGTTTTTTGCATAAAACATTCCTATTCATCCTAATAGGATATTTGTGTATGCTCGTTTGCCAAGGAAAAATAAGCTTACCTGTGCTCATAGTAAGGCCTAAAGCGGGTATAGAGATGGTTATTAGTGAAAGATTTTATCTCAAAGAGGTACAGGTGAAGTGTTGTTTTTGCGAGAGATTAGTACCGATTTGTTAGCAAGCGATGTTTGTTGGAAATTCTAATTGATATAGGTATTTTTACATGAGTTGTAGTATCAAGACATCTTTCTTTGTTCAGACTATGATGTAATGAATAACAACTATCTTAAAATTACGTAAAACTTTTAGGACGAATTTGTTATGTTGAAGAAAATAACTATGAATTGAGATTCAATAATATTTTTATTTAGTACCTGTGTAGGTTGGTTGTCATGTACGCCATGTTGCCCTATTCCATAGCGGTGAGGGTATACCCGGGTGTTTTTAGTGGGTATGCCGCTGGTCTTACTGGCGGAGAGCCCCATACTCCCCCACTGCCCCACCCAAGCAGTGGGATAGTGCGTAAAGCATTTTCACACCCGGAGAACAAAAAAAAAAAAAGGTTGGTTGTCATGTAAAAAAACTGCTGAAAGGCTGCCCTATTATTGTGTATATTGTTCCAATAAACAAAACTCTTAAAATAATTCTATATGTGCACAAAATAATGTCATAAAGACATAAGTTTTTAATGATTACGTGATATTTTGTGTGAAACCCGTCGGAGATGACCCTCGAAAACTAAAGATAGATAGCCAATAGAAATAGTTTTTTATTTAACGTAACATGTTAGTTCCAAGGCTATTCTTTTCCAAATTGTCAACATTTGATCGACTTTGTTTGAAGATAACTACTAATAAAAAATTGTAAGAGTAGGTCAGTGTCTTTAACTAAGCAACAACTTTTCCAAAACACGATATAGCATTATTTCACCAATAAAAAAAAACACAAAGAAGTAAGTCGACGATTTCTTTTGTTTTACTCTCAAATATTCATTATTAACATTTTGCACTTAAAAAAATAGATATATAGATAGGTCTTTTTATATTCTAGGTTAACAATTTTTGTAACTTTTTAATTGGTCTACTGTTATTTCATAAAAAAATCAGTACACGAGAACAGAAGGTAGCCGCAGCGTTATTCCGTTCGCGCAGAACTAATCAGTGGCCCACCGAACGCTCTATCGGACGGCGCGCTAAATCCCAGCCTTAATTATTATCCCAGTCGGCGATATAGCCGACACGAATGGTGTAGTGCACTGTAGCGCGTTTTCTCACCTAGATTTCAGTAAACCTACTCT
This sequence comes from Udea olivalis, assembly GCA_947369235.1. Taxonomy (NCBI): domain Eukaryota; kingdom Metazoa; phylum Arthropoda; class Insecta; order Lepidoptera; family Crambidae; genus Udea; species Udea olivalis. Next base: position 18,848,213 of record OX376347.1, read on the forward strand.
TTTTAATTGGCTAGGGTCTGGAACCCTCTTGCCGCATACCATCATATTGTACCTTTGTGAGTCATCCGGGACATCTTGTGTCATTCTGAACTGTTGAGTGAAGGCAGTAGCATCGTGCAACATCAGTAGGACTTTCTCTATGACGTCAGCAGCCACGCCACACCACGATAAGCGCGAGGACTAGCCCGGAGAGCCTACACAACGGGATCTAAAGGGTGGTGGTCATTAGTAGGTGTCTATTGGGAATTCTAATTCACGTTTTTCTTCAAAATTCGCTCCCTCCGGTCGCTCATTCGAAAAAAGTGAATTATTCCTTCCCAATAAACACCAATAGATTACAAAATCATAAAAAAAAAACTTACCAGTGTATAAAAACATACTAGTGCATTTGTTTCCCCAGAGATCTGAAGATATTATATACTTCACATTATTATAAATTGATAACATAGTAAAGGATTTAGTACGCCGGGAATTTTATTAGAATGCCTGAGTTTTGTTACCATTGAAAACATATAACTAACCTGAACATAGACCTAAGCACTACTCGTATTTACAGTAAGGAACTTTAATTTTAATGATTAATAAATTATTAAGAACCTATGCTAAATCTTTAGAGCATTCTGGCTTCAAAAATTTCATACCCGAGCTTTATTTAAACGATTGTGCATACTGAGGAATCATCATTTTGGTGCAATCAACGTAACACTACGGTGTGATATAAAAGTTAATATGAAATTTCTAAAGCAAAAACAATCCCTGAAATTAGATTGTATTTGCCCTCCGTCGACAGATGAGACAAGACGTCATGGTAACTTATTGCCGAACACTATACGATGCATTGTTTGTGGACCATCAAATTGTGGGAAAACTAACTTAATAATAAGTTTATTACTGCATGAAGATGGCCTGCGATTTTGTAACCTATATGTATATTCGAAGTCTTTATACCAACCTAAATATATATTTTTGGAAAAGGTATTGGATATGGTTGCAGATACATCTTACAACAAATATAATCATAACAGTGAGATTTTGAGTCCACACGAAGCTTTGTCAGACTCAATCATTATATTCGACGATGTGGCCTGTGAAAATCAAAATAATATTCGGAATTACTTTGCAATGGGACGTCATAAAAACATTGATTGTTTTTATATTAATCAAACATATACTAAAATACCTAAACAACTAGTGAGAGATAATTCAAATCTGATCATACTATTTAAGCAAGACGATATAAATTTGAAACACGTTTACGATGAACATGTAGGGTCTGACATGACATGGTCTCAGTTTCGTGAAATGTGCTCAACTGTGTGGAGTAAACCTTTTAGTTATGTTGTTATCAACAAGGAATGTGATCGTAATAAAGGATGTTATAGAATGGCGTTTGATACATTTATTGTGATGGACTAGCATTATTTAATGACTGTTATAATATTAACGCGTCAGTTACATTTATGATTTCATGCCAAGTGGAAACATGGAACGGAATTTAAAAGAGCAAATTGTTAAATCCGCAAAAGCTGTAAAAAGGAAGGTGGATTTGATAAAAAATAAAAATAATGCAAATAATTTAGCATTGGAAAAAATATTTAAGCCTATTGTTGAGCCGCTTAATCTTTTAACGAGCCAAACTGATGAGAAACTTAAAACAAAAGAAGAAATCGAGGAAGATCACTTAGTGAAAAAAAGTAAGAGTGATAGCGAATCATCGAACTATTCAGGTGAAGAATTTGACGAATCTGAAAACGAAGAAGAAAACTCAGATAACGAGGTATTAAAGTCAACCAACAAAACACTCACGACATCACCTTTAGGTACAGAGGAGGAGGAGGACTATGATGTCAACGAGAATTCGTTTAAATCCATTCAATCATCACCAAGTACTGCTAATGATCATTTATCATGGTCTACTTCATCTGAAGTAATGAAAGATATACCATACGGAGTCAGAAATGATCGGGGAAAACTCTTGCTTGGCAAAACACGCGTTTATGATGATGGTCACATTTTGAGAATTGGGATTCGTAGTCTGAAAAAAACACTTGGGCTGAAGGAATTATTATTTAAAAAGGTACCAAATTTAGACCTTGTCACAGAGGAAGATTTGCAAAATTACAAGTTAGTACTTATGGATACTAATGCTCATAAACGTAATTTTAATTCATTAAAAGCAATAAACAGTAATAAAGGATTTAAATATATTCATATTATTAAGCCATTATTTAAATTTTCACGAAGTGTTACAAGTAGTGTGGAAAATCTACGACAAGGAGCAGGTGTTGATATTTTGAAGAAAGTCCATAGTGATACTGATTTGGTTTACTGGAATGATCCTAATGAGTTAGTGGAACGATTAAAATTACTTCTGGGATCATGGGCAGCGGGTAACACTGGAGTGCAAAATGAAATTTATGCAATAATCGAGGAACTGCACGAAGCTGGAATTACAAAAGATTTAAAATATATAAAGCTCCCATCAGGAAAATTAGGCAGTCACAAAACCAAACAGATGCCATCAAGACCACAATGAACATAGATAAATTCGGTCATCACGTTCATAAACGTCTACGGATATCTGAATTCATTGACTACCTCACGGATACTTCACTTAGATCGGAAACTGGTGACTTTGATTTAAAATCTTCAAGATTAAAGGGATTAAGATCTCCTGAGAAGGATGACGAAGCTGTTAATAAAGAATACGTGGATAAATGTGTTAAACAACTGAGAAATGAAATGAAACAAATTCAAATTGATGTTAAACAGTACTTAAAAGGCTTAGAAAAGGCAACATCAAATACTTTGAGTACCTTGTATTACACAAAAACTGAAATAGATCAAATAATTCAATCAAAAGCGGGTAAAAATGAGTAAATTGGACATTGTTAACGAACTCCATAAAGCAGCGAGAAGAAGTTTTCCTCGACGATTTACTATGATAAAAGGGATAGATGACTTATGGCAAGCTGACCTCATAGATTTTCAAAAATATTCTCATTTTAATAAAGGATATAATTATGTTCTTGTAGTAATTGATGCTTTGTCTAAGTACGTATGGGTTGAACCCCTAAAATCTAAAACAAAGAATTGTGTAATGATTGCAATGCGAAGTATATTTTCTTGTACTTTACGAAGTCCGAAAAATCTGCAAACCGATTTAGGAACAGAGTTTTACAATGACACTTTTAAACAGCTAATGAAAAAATATAATATTAATCATTATTCTACGTTTTCTGTAAAAAAAAGCATCCATAGTAGAACGAGTAATAAGAACGATAAAGTCTCATCTTTTTAAACTATTTAGTCTACACGGAAAATATCAGTGGTTTGGAAATAATTTGAATTCCGTGGTGAAGCACTATAACAATACCATACATCGAATAACTAAATTTAAGCCTGTTGATGTTAATAGCTCGAATGAAGTCTTAGTCAGCTCTAACATTATTAAAACACAAAAACATAAAACAAGTCAAAGATTTACGTTTCGAGTCGGTGATTACGTACGTATAAGCAAATACAAAGGAGATTTTTATAAAGGTTATACACCTAATTGGTCCACAGAAATTTTTCGCGTGGTAAAGGTTAACGAAACAAATCCTCAAACATTTCAAATAGAAGATAAATGCAAGCAACCCATTTTAGGATATTTTTACGGATACGAATTACAAAGAACTAAGTTTCCAAACCTTTATCTCATTGAGAAAGTTATAAAAAGAAAAGGAACCAAACTTTTTGTAAAATGGTTGGGTTTAAATAACGAAGAAAACAGTTGGGTTGACCAAAAAGAATTGGTTTTGTAGTATATATAATACATTATTATTTCTCCCATTCACTTTATTATTATCAATGAAGGAGGGCAGTGGTATTATAAACAAGCTAATAGATAACTTACCATTTGAACTACATTTACCGGGATATCAATTTTGTGGTCCTGGAACCAGACTTCAGAAACGATTGATTAAGGGTGAACGAGGCATAAACAAATTGGATGAAGCTTGTATGCATCACGATATTGCTTATAACAATTGTGATTCTAGAGTTCGACATAAGGCTGACTTAGAACTTTTAAACATGGCTAAAAGAAGATTGAAATCAAAAGATGCTGGAAAAGGAGAAAAAATTGCCTCCTGGATAGTAAAAAATGCAATGAAAATCAAATCCGGTTCAGGTGTAAAGTCATTTAGGGCCGGAATAAAGAAAATACGATCTCAATTAAAAAAACTAAAATCTAAAGACAATCACTCAGCTATCAAATATGCCTATGCAGCTGCAAAGAAACTATTTACAGACAAAAAAGAATACGTTTACCCCGCTGTATTCCTATACCAAAACATGGAGGAGTTTTACCACTTATCCCTATTTTTGCTGGATTATCTGCTCTGGGTTCATTGGCTGGAGGGGCAGCAGGTATAGCAAAAGCTGTTAACGATTCTAAAGCTGCACAAAAAAATCTACAGGAGTCTGAACGACACAATAGGATGATGGAAGCGGTGGCACTTGGAAGAGGCATGTATATCAAACCTCACAAAAAAGGAGCAGGCTTATATTTGAATCCTTCAAAAAACTAGTTAAACGGCTACCTAGACGTGCCCTCAGTAATTGGGATATAATAGAACATGCCAGTGAGATTCCATTTTTTCGCGGTGTTTTCATGAGAGACACTTTACCTTCTAACCCCAGAAAAATAGAATGTGCCATTTTAAATTTGGATAGCTCTGAAAACCCCGGAACACATTGGGTAGCCTACGTGAAACAAAACAATTACGCCGAATATTTTGACAGCTTTGGGAACTTGAAACCTCCATTGGAATTAATTAATTATTTACACAATTTGTCTATAAATTATAACTACATGCAACATCAAACTTTTGGTACTACGAACTGCGGTCATCTTTGTTTGAAATTTTTAAAAGATTACTGGAAAAAACATTTATATAATGATTGAAATAAAGCTTACTTTCAGTACAAAGATGTCTTTCACTGTATCAATAACTGGTAGAGGTGCCACTTTGACTACAAATTATTCCCCTACTTTGGAACTACATGGACAATATGAGTGCGGGCTCTTGTATTTTTCTACATTTAATTCTATACCTAATGTTGATGAAAGAAACAATAAATTTTATTATAACAAAAATGAAGTTATTGAAATTCCTGAAGGATCTTATGAACTTCAAGATATTTGTGATTATTTGAAATGTAACGTTAAAAATACTGTATTGAAGTTAAGTTGCAACAACAATACTTTGAAGACTGCTATATACTGCTCCAAGGAAATTAACTTCGAAAAAAGTAATTCCATTGGTAGTATATTAGGATTTGGCAAGGAAACGATAAAAGCGTTTATAAGTACCGAATCTCAGTATCCTGTCAGTATTTTACCAACAACCATCGTACGCATTGAATGTGATGTGGTGAGCGGATCATTCGTGAATGGAAAAGCCAGTCATATAGTATATGAATTTGTTCCTAATGTGCCACCAGGCTATCGAATAATTGAAGTACCTAAGAATTTAATTTATTTTCCTATTAATCAAAGTTCAATAAGTGAAATTAATATACGGTTATTAGACTCTGAAAATAACCAAGTGAATTTACGTGGTGAAGAAGTTCAACTGTATTTACACTTCAGAAAAAAATGATAAATTTCAATAAAAACCCCCCAACATCGAGTATTGAACTCAGTTCTAAAGGATCATCTCACAAAAGAACACCGATTGCGGTCAAAAAGAGGTTAACTAAAAACAATAAGGAATTTCTGAAGCTACTCGGCTGGTTAAAATGAATATTCTCAATATTTCTCAACAAACATCGTACGATAACAGCATTGAAAGTTTCGAATATCATTCCTATAAACCATATGTAACAAGTTTCAACAAGAACGATGAAATACGCATACCAATTAATCAGCAAGATTTATATGTGTTGCCTGCACTCAGTACTTTGTATATTGAAGGCAAAGTTAATGTTTATAACAGCAAAAAAGAAAAATTATCAAGTGTGCATTTCATAAATAATCCTATATTATTCCTGTTTCAAGATATTCGCTACGAATTAAATGGGATAGAAATAGATAAAATAAAAAATGCAGGCGTAACTACCACCATGAAGTCTTATCTATCGTTGAATGAAAATGAATCCAAAAGTGCTAGAGCTTGGGGTTGGTCAACAACAGGTTCAAATAATAATGAAGGATTATTTTCTGTGTCAATTCCTTTGAATAAAATGTTGGGTTTTGCGGAGGACTATGAAAAAATCATAATAAATTGTAAACATGAGCTAGTGCTATTGAGAAGCAATACAAATCTCAATGCATTGAAATTAAATACAGGTGAAGTGGTTAACGACATTATAATCAACAAAATTGTTTGGCGAGTTCCACACGTCAAAGTATCAGATCGCGAAAGAATAAACTTATTAAAACATTTGGAAAAAGATAGAGCTATTACACTAGCGTTTCGTAATTGGGATTTGTATGAATATCCGTTGCTGCCAAAAACACGTAAACATGCATGGTCCATCAAAACTTCATCGCAAGTAGAAAAACCACGATTTGTTGTAATTGCATTACAAACTAATCGTAAACATTCTGCTGAATTGTCTATGGCAGAATTTGATCACTGTCATGTACGGGATGTAAAAGTTTTCCTAAATTCGACATATTATCCTTACGAGGGACTAAATGTCAGTTTTTCAGAAGACAGGTTTACTTTGCTTTATGAGCAATACGCTAGATTTCAACAATTTTATCACGGGCGACGAGCAGAACCGTTATTGAGTTTAAAGGAATTCAGAGACATTGCTCCATTATTTGTTATAGACTGTTCTCGACAACACGAAACATTAAAGGGCTCGATAGATGTGAGAGTTGAAATAGAGACAGATCAAGAGATTCCTGACCAGACAGCAGCCTACTGCCTTATATTAAACGATTGCATATTTGAGTATAAACCGCTGAGTAACCTGGTTAAAAAACTATCGTGAAGAATCTTCGATGTTATTAGTATAATAGTGAATGTTTAGAACCTTCAACAGTCATACTGAGAATGTCAATCGAACTCCTTGTGCTGCAAAAATATTAATATTATCTATTCATTTATTGTTTGAAAAATAATGAACCAAATTATTTTTGTTGATATTCAAGGATTTAAAGATTATCAAAATCACTTCATAATAAAGGAGTTTGCTTTATCTACGAATGAGTTCACTCAAGTATTTTTAATTAAACCTCCATATCCGTATTCAAAATTAACTCCTGAGGAAAAAAGGAGAGTGAGGTGGATTGAACGAAACAGAGGGATTACTTGGAGTGAGGGTAATATTGACTACAGAGAATTCAAGAGATTAATAATCCCAATTTTACGAAATAAAACAATTGTAATGAAAGGTCTCGAGAAACAGAAATGGATAAAGGAGCTGTGCGAAACTTGTATGTTAATAGATATTGAAGACCGAGGTAGTCCTAATTTTTCAGTATTATATTCTACATATTGTAAATGTAGATCGAGTTTTAATTGTTTGAGTCATAACAGCGAATGCGCGCTTAAAAATGCAATTTGTATACAGAAGTGGTATTTAAATAACTGTGTGTAATTAATTGTGTAATGATATGTTTTGTATCGTGAATAAATTTTAATAATTAAAACATGTTTTTGTAGTTTTTCTCTAAACCCTAAATCAAGTAGGTAGTCAAAATAAGACAAAAAAATATTTCAACATTTTTATTATAACTTAATTGACACAATACATATTCTACTTAACCTAATCATTTCTTAACTTAATAAACTAAACAATTATATTTTAAATATTATCATCACAGATTTTTTTACATATATTAGAAATCAAGTGTTCCGTTTGCTCCATAATTGGATTAAAGTTATCTGTGACAACGTACTGAGCACTGTAAAGTACTTTTTCATTTTCATTTTCACTTTGCACTGCACCACGACTGTCTTCCAGGTCCACCACTTCTATCCGAATGAGTCGAATACCTCGTCTTGTTTCGTTGCTGCACACGAAGGAGGATGCATTTTGTAAGCAATGTTTCTTGGAGGACGTAGGGTTTTCTTGATTTGCAGCTGGACGTTTTGATCTCTTCTTCTTTGGTTCCCGCTGTTGTTTAGCCAGCTCCGGATACATAATGTCAAAGTCGGCAAGAGGGTCTTGCGCGTATTGTTCAAACAAGTTTTCCATTTTGATTCGCTTTCGAAAACTCAATAATAAAATCTCGTGTAGCTTGCTCAGTGGTTAACTTTCGAATGCACTAAAATGATTCACAAAACCAATGTCTACCTAAAATGAATGTGCTGATTTTGCATTACACGTAAACACGTGCACTTTTGTTTACTCAACCAGTTTAATCATGTTCTTACAAGTACCAACTTAGTGACCTCCTTTCATTATAGGTTTTAAATGACATAGGTATTAGGAAATATATAATATCATGTTCATTATGGAATGCTAAATAAAATATCAGTATTTTTTCATTGAAATCAATTTTATTTAAAATTAAAATTATTATTATTCTACACCTAGATTTACACTACACAAATTTAAATGTTTAGTAGACTATGAAATACAAATAAAAATAGCCTAACTAACAAAAACATAATCTTATTTAAACTAAATATCAAATAACCTAACAACATCTAGTTACATCAAGGTCCAATCTATTTAACCTAAATTAAAAGAAGCTGGATTTATGTCCCCATGCTAATGTATCTATATTGTTTCTTAATATGATACGTTTATCGTCATTAGACGATAAGGCTACTTTATCAACACACTGAGTAAATATTTGATGCTTGATTGATTTAAACACTATGTTTTTCTTCCGAATAATTTCGTTTTCTAACAAAGCTTTGTTGTAGTCTTTGAAAAACAGTTTGTTGACCACAGGTTTTTTAATACCTTTAGCTTTCTTTATTTCTTTGGTTTTCGTTTTGATACAGTATAATTTAGATCTTAAACCAACAAATTCTGTTATAATATGTCCGCCTAGTTCGTCTTTGAACAAACCCGGTATTTTTTTGTTCTGGCGTAAAATACCGTATGAATTATTTTCTTCATAGTTACTCGTATCAAAATATCCTTGAAAATTAAGTTTTAGGTCTTTATATATATCACTAGTCTTTACTGAGTACAAAAAACTATCGGTGTCCGTATAACACAGCTTTAAATCACGACCATAAAATGGTTTCATTACAGAATAGTGAAAATTATACATATGGCTTTTGGAAATTTCTAAAACAGTAAATCCTATGTAAATAGGTTTGTCTAGTACAACTGATTCTGGCTTCAACTGAACCGCAACAAAATTTTCTGAAAAAATAGTACAACTATGATAATTAGGTCTCGCTATCAGTTGTTCTGCAGTGATTGCTTTTTTTGTTTTATTTTTTGTATCAACCCACTGATTGACCAGTTTTATGTCGAGCCTTTTTTCAGTGTCCTCTAAAGTTTTCCCGAAAATGCTATTATTTAATAACTTAAAAAAATCCTGTTCGAAAGTAGACTTAGCCGTTTTTCGTAACTCCGTATTTAAATCAATGTATTGTTTTAAATAAGGGCCTTGTTTGAATTTAATTACTCTATGAATTTTTTTGAGCTTCAAGCCATGTGATAAACACGTTTTCAAGTGCACATAATGGATGACGTATTTAAATTTATCATATAGGTTCGGTATCAGCTTTTGAGTTTTAGATCCTGGCGGTGAAAACTTTTGCGGACAGAACGGTAATTCATTATGCAGGTCATGTAAAGTTTCTGGATATTCCAAATCAACTCCTAAAATATAGCCTTCTTCGGAATCATCAGGCGTTTCAAGGATTTCAAAGTGATTAATGTTTGAGGTATTTAATAATCTGAAATCCGAATGAGGTAAATAGGAACACATCGCATAACCGTACAAATTATTGCAGTCTATGTAAAATAAATAGTTATCGGGGTATGACGGCTCGTAATCTAATAAATATTTATTATTTGCTTTTGCATATCTCGTAGAACACAGGCATACCCCTCCGCGGATACCTTTCTGTATTAATCTAATTATTTCTAAGTCATCAATTAACTGAAGTTTCACATTAGTTTTAAGGAGCATTGCGTCAAAACTTAAACTAGGGGCTGTCAGATAAAACGATGGGTCTAACTTGTAATTAGTTTTACAAGTGCAACGAAACTTTTCGAAAACATCAGCTAGTAACAACACATCAGATTTCAAATATAAATCTGTGTATTCGCCTAAATTTTTTAAATTAAACTCATTCCAGACATGTTTAGCATGGTTGTAATCAGATTCTGAAACAGTGGTATTACTTAAACTGGAATAGAAGCATTGTTGTGGAGGTAATTTTCTCTCTCTGTACGACTCCCAGTTAGACATGTATTCATACGGATATACGCCTTTCCGTCTTAATAATTCAAACCTCTCACGTTTTGGAAAAAAATTAAGTAAATGCACAAAGTCTTCCGTATCTAAATTCGATACGAGTTTTTCTAGGCTTGTGCCCAAAAATTTATAAGAGTCTACAAAACGAACCGCCATATGTTTATTGTCATGTGTCGTAAAAAACTTAGTGAACGATATGTAGTTTTCTTTATTTTTAGCTATAACTTTTATTGGCCCCGATGTTTGCCCCAGTTGATTTATAAATAAATGACTGTCGTAGCCAGACAAATTATGAAAAAATACAGGAACAAATTGTGGTAAACGATATTTAAGATTGCAGTAAGAATGAGCTGCGCCGCGATATTTACCAGTCAAGTGACAATGGTCCCTAACTTTATCATCGAATAATAATTGATTGCATAGATAACATAGTTTTGATTCCATGAATGCTCCTATTTCTTGTGGGTTTAGTTTTTTCATAGGGATTGTATTTTTATAAGTTTGTAAAATTTTAGAAACATCTTTTTTGAGGTTCTTTATAAAAACGTCAACACAATCTTCACCGCGATAAGATACGTATCTATTTAAAGAACTATTATATGAACAAACAACATAATAAGCAAAGGCAGCCGGAACGTGTTTTTGAAACACTTTCGTCGAATTTGAACTGGGTCCGTCAGGACTGGGCTGCAATAAAGATTCAAAGTCTGCATAAATGACAAAAGGCATGTCTTGCATTTTTTCGTAGTTCTTAAATTGAATAAGTGTACCTTGCTTTGGCAAAATAGTCGCAACACCACCGCATACATGAGCGTTTAACATACATTCATTTTGAAAAAAAATCATGCAGTCGTCACAAAAATATATTCTACCATGATGCTTTGTTACTTGCGACCTCATTAAACGGCTTAGGTTTTTAATCAAACAATAATGTGAAAGATTACCTCTTTCTATGTACAACAAGTTTATGTGATTTCTTTTTTTACTCAGCGTGCGGTACAATGGCCCCACAATATTAGTTTTATTTTTAAGTCCATATACATTAACGCTTATATTAGGATTATTTTTTTCAAACGTTTTTATATCGGAAAATTTTACCGGAAACGATATATTATTTACATTGAGTATGCTTTTAAAATGAGGATAAGAAGAAGTTCGATGCGCGTTGTTGTCAGCAGGAAATAACGCTGCCATTATGCTCCAAAAAAAACAAAACTCATCTTTATTTTGAATGTTAATGCATGCACGTTTGAGTTTCAATGCTTTCGGCAAATCAATAAATCTAGATGCTCGCAGAGGGTTGTACTTGTTAATGTTAATTTCTAAGTAACAATTACGTAAAAATAACCAGCCGCTGTCTCGTTCTTCAAATTCGTCAACTTTGGAAGAAATTACGTTGATAACTTGAGAAAAAACATCTTCAAAATCAAAATTGTTATTTAGGACCATGTTTTCCGTGGCGAAAGACTTTATTTCGGACTTGTCGGAATCATTGGTTCTTAAATGAAATTCAGCGAATAATTCAAAGTTGACTTTGATGCTATTGTAAGTTAACTGGCGCGCCCGCAGCAGCTGAGCTGCGCGTGCGCGCAGGCCACGCAGGAACGAGGCTGGTGCCTGCGCCGCGCTCACCGCGTCAGCGCCACTCAGGCGCAATCTGTACGTCGCGATGCGACTACGGAAAGCACTACCTATTTTCGCAACACCATCGCTGACTTCAATGGCAGAGTTATTTTTATGTATTGTACTTTTGAGATGAGCTGAGAATGCCTTGCTTCTAACAGAAATATCACAAACAGAACAATAAATCGATCTGTTCGACATCGTTATTGTAAAAATTATGAAAAGGTCGCTTAAAATTAATTTAAATAGATTGGACACTTATTGCTATATAGAAATATATTTATTTTATAATCTAATAACTAATTATTATAACTAACACAATATAACGTAAGTTATAATTGTTTGTGAGTTTCACTTTTTCTTATCGGAAAAAAATGAGCCCTCCTCCACGAATTCCGCGCGTGCTCGCTTAACAAACTGGCGCAGGAAGTCCACCTCGTCGGCGTCAGAATCCGTCTGGTACTTGAGCGACAAAACCGCTTTCTGCCAGCGATCCCTCACCGCTACCGACCTAATGTCCTTCGTATTGTAGAGTCGGAGCTCCACGAATAGGTCGCCGACCAAGTCGGCGGTGCGGCGCAGGCTCCCGTCCGCCACGCGGCGCGTGAGCACGGACTGCAGCGAGGGCGTGGCGCGTGCGCGACTGGCCTCGATCTCCGACGCGTCGTCCAAGTCCAGGCTCCACCCGTCAGGTCGTGCTCGTTTCTCCGCGCATTCAGCTGCCTTGCGTTTCATAGATTTTTTCACTGAACTGAAATGAAAAATAATTATGTTATTATAGAAAGTGTTACTGTAGCTTGGTAGATTTAATAATGATCAACTGTGCCACCGAACTGAATGAGAGATGTATCGCCTAACTATAAAGGTTTTAGGTACCGTATAGCATGAACAGTTCATCATTATAAAAGTTCATATTTATTAATGTTACTCGTATGTTGAAAAAGTTTTGTACATCAAGTGATCATCACGTTGTTTGCTATGATTGAACATAAAATCTTACCGCTTATTTACTACGTCGTCCGTGTCGAAGAGTTCTTTATTCAGCTTCACAGTCGACTTCCGCTTGGTTACTCCAGGCCTTTTGACTGTCTTGCTGCTACTGAAATAAGGGACAAAGTTTAGTCATAAAAAGAAATAACTTATTTCACACCAAGATCATTAATAATTTTTCGTCCATGGTGGGAATCGAACCCAAGGACTTTGGTGCCAAAGGCATGATCACTACTTTTTATGCACAGGCCATTCAATACTGGATGCAGTCAGCTAAGCCACTTAACTCACCGTTTTTTAGCACACTCGTCTTCAGAGTCGTAAAGTCCGGTTGTAGCCTTCCGTGCTCGTCGGCTGAAGTGTTCGTCGTCCGACTCAGAGTGCTTATACACAGCCCGGCCCTTGTCTTCAACCTCGGAGTTGTACTCGATGTCAGACCTAACGGTAAACGATCAAATAAAAATAATACATGTACAAATACACTCTAGATAATTTTAACAAAGTGAATCGATAATAAAACTTACGAACATGATTGATTGCTGCTAAGTCAGTTCTCTTGCTGTTCCACAAAAACTGGAGATTAACTTCTTGATGATCACCAACTGTCACTGATGCTATGATTTTTATTGATTTATAGCTCTCAATTTATACAAAAATATTGCAAAGGGGTGCTAAACAATTTCATCGTAAAACTCGAATAATATTAGGTAATGATTGATACAAAAACGACCTAAAAAGTCGTTCCAATAAATGGTTTGCAAACACTGTCCAAATATTGTTAGATGTCAGCAATAATATGGTTTTAGTAATAAATTTACGTGAAAAAATAAAAATATCAATTTACTGTCTATGTCGGCTCATAGGTTCGATTAGTACAGTTGACGTAAAGTTTATTTGAAAATTGTTATTTTCCACGGTTTAATATATAATGATTTATATGTACCTAAGTTCAATGCTTGTAGTAGTCGGTTTTGATAAACATAATAAAAATGCCCATGACAACACACAACTTTTATTGGTCCCGAAGTAATTCTGTCCTAATATTCTTGTGTAGGTACACTAGACAATGAATAATCTAGGGGTATCTTCCAGCTGCACACCCAGACCCGAGCCAATTTAGAGAAGATCGTTTCCTGAATTGACCTCACCAGTAATCGAACTCAGTACACTACAGAAATCATGATGAAAAACTGTGCTATAGCGTCCTACGCCAATCGTGTCAGTTTTATAACATACATTGTAAATTTGCTTGAATTATGACAGTAATCTTCAATGTTAATGTTGTTGACTGTACTTGAAGTAGAAGCTGCAACGTCAGTAAAATGTGGTAGCTTGTTTTTACAAAGTGCCATACATATTGCCCTGTTGCATATTAGGGTTCCTTTGTTACTTTTTACGAACGTACGTATAAAAAGTAGACTTAAAGTTACAACGCATTCTCTACCAATCAGTCATTGAGATATGAATTATTCTTGTGTCGGTTTCTATTTTAAGTCTTAACTCCTTTGGTTTTTACTAACCACTTAAATATAAAAAATAACAGATTTTGTACTACGCATAAGGTTGTAAGTACAAGTTTCTAAGGCACTTATTGCAAGATAAGAAATTAGGCACCCATCGCATCGGTATTTAAACAATGTATATATTGAAGATGTGAGCTGAGAGTGTTTTCATTATGTAAACATCAGCATTTCAACCACGTTTTAACTAGGTAGTTAGTTGAACTATTGTGTTAAACAAAACAAATATTAAAAGTTTCGAGTCAAAAGTGTACAGAACCTTTGTTGCAACGATGTAAATTAATTACTACTGTGTAGGTCGATTCTGAACAAGTTCGAACTCGAACTCACTCAGGTGAGCGAATTGCCTCTACTCATATTATTACAATTTATACATACCTTATGACAGAATCTCGTCAAAAAAGGTTTATTTTACTATTATTTTATTATATATTTATCTGTAGGGTTCCACATTATCGTTGACACATTTTATAGACTACGCAATTTGAATCTCATAGCGGATTCAGAGTGCGAGATTCGAAGTGAGTTTCTCAGAATAGTGCTTCTAGTCTAATTCAATTATTGCGCCAGTGTTATAGTGATCGCCGTGGCTCCCGCACACCCTTTCGAGGTTTCGTGTCTAAGCACATAGTTATTTGCCCTTTGCATTCAGATTTGTCCGTACGACCAATCAGGCATGGAATCACTGTTCCACCAAGCAAGGAACAAGTGAAGTTTCGTGGTGCCGACATTTCTCATTATCATCATGGCTGTAACTAACTATGCTGCTGGATGACATGATTTCGAATAGAATATTACTGATTCAGGCACGACCAATCTGGCATGAAACCACCACTCGGTCTGTGGTCGTTGCAGTTTCATGGTGCCGTCATATTCTAATCGGGTCTCGAAGAGCGGTTCTCACCATGCCCGATCTATTCAACAATGCAGTGTATGTCGTGATGTTTGTGAAACACTGGATCTTTGGGGAAACAAAATCACTGGTATGTTTTATGATATATATATAATCTATTAAAAATTTACTTTTTTCGAATGTTCGAGTGAAGTAAGAGCGCAAATGCCGAAAAAGGTAATAACTGATACATGAGTAACCTAGAAAGTATTCAAGCATTAGTCCACTTCTATATGAATGTGTCAATGTTCAGTCTGAATAAAACGAAAGCGTCTCTTGGTGGAGTGGTAACAGAGCTCCGCCCGAATCCGGAGGTCCTTGGTTCATATCCCAGTTCGGGAGTGCTATCGGATTTTCGGGTACAAAAACCTTTATTGTCATCGTACCAATATTTGGCAAGCGTGGTGATTAGGCTAATATGCAGTGATGACATTCCTTAATGATGGAGGTCGTAAGTCAGTAGTGGGAGCGTATATTAGTTAATTACTCTACTTTATTTCTAGCCACTGATTAGCATGTATTGTAAATTTAATAAATAAATCGTAATAATAAAGTACCAAAAGGCCCCATATCAAGTTTCATTCATCAATTTAGTTAAACAATCAGGAATCGGTACATTAGGTATGTGTAACGAAGAGGTGTCAGATAGCAAGGCCCCGCGCTCGACGTTGGCGGACCGATTAAGAAATGATGACAGTGCATGTAAACAGGGGGCCTACTACGGTACAAATTTGCGAAGTTTCGTGAAACTTTGTAAGTGGTTAAAGGCTACAAAAACGTAGCATGTTATGCATAGGTTTTATATGTTTTGTACAATATAAATACGGTTATGAGAATACCAAAAAAATAAACATCAATTTCGAACGGTAAATATGTTTTATAACGACTGAAAAAACACGTAACTTCGTTTTTGACTAACGGGAGTAGACCTTCTTACTACAAAAAATATCGTTCATAAATAATATTACCTATCCTTTATAATCAGTGCCTTCCTGAAATTATCTGTTCATTCTTTAACAGGATTGCTAGAAGTTTGTCAGTCATGATAATCGTCGTGGCTCCCGCACACCGTTTCGAGGTTTTGCGTCTAAAGCACATAGTTATCTGCCCTTTGCATTCAGATTTGTCCGTACGTGGTCGTACGGACAAATCTGGCATGGAATCACTGTTCCACCAAGCAAGGAACAAGTGAAGTTTCGTGGTGCCGACATTTCTCATTATCATAACTGTAACTAACTATGCTGCTGCTGGATGACATGATTTCGAATAGAATATTACTGATTTAGGCACGACCAATCTGGCATGAAACCACTACTCGGTCTGTGGTCGTTGCAGTTTCATGGTGCCGTCATATTCTAATCGGGTCTCGAAGAGCGGTTCTCACCATGCCTGATCTATTCAACAATGCAGTGTACGTTGTGATCTTTGTGAAACACTGGATCTCTGGGGAAACAAATTCACTGGTATGTTTTTATGAATTTGTAATCTATTGGTGTATATTGGGAAATATTAATTCACTTTTTTCGAATGAGCGAACGGAGGGAGCGAATTTTGACGAAAAACGTGAATTAGAATTCCCAATAGACTCCTACTGTCATTGTATTGCTATCCGCGAGTGTCTTTCGTTAATTTGTGTGACTGACTAACCCGTCACTTAAAAAACCTACCCTACTCTACATAACGAATGAATGGATGAATTTATTATGAACTTTTATGATGTAGTTTTGTGATTAATAGGTTGAGTGAAAAGAAAACCGCGTTGTCACGTTAGTGAAAATTCCTTAATGCGAGAACAAAGTTTGCCAAAAGCGCTCAGTTAAAAAATAATAATAAAGAAAATAGGTCGCACCTTCGCTTTCGATATAAGGCAATAGACACATAAGCATCTTCGTAGACACCAATACCCCATTTTACCAGCCGCCTTATTCCTGCCTCACAAATCTCACGTTATTTATCATTTCGTACACAGAGAGACAATGACATTAAAAACAATAGGGACTACAAAAAGTACAGGTTGGTTATTTCTAAACAGAGATTTTCTAGCAGACCATGGCGACAGGAAAGCTCATTCTAAACAACCATTAGTCATTTGATAGACTTTAGAAATGTCACCACTAACCTTCACTGCAACAGAGCTTAATCTTTAAACACCTTTTCACGGTTCGCTATTCCACGTACAGCGACTTCTCAGTCGATCGCCTTTAAAGTTTTAACAGTGCTGCCACCTGCAGCTTTGGAAACATAAAACGTTTTAAGTACTAAAAGTAGGTAAAGTAAAATTACCTTTGACATGAATTTCATGTAATACTTACCTACTGTTTGATTTCAAAGCTGAGCTAAGCTGCAGAAGCTATCTGAATTACGAGAAATATAATATTCCAGACGTTTGCTTGTTTTTAAATATCTGCCTACTTTAAACCAAGGTTTTTTTACGAGTAATAATGATGAACTTGGACGGGAATCGAACTCGTTGTTCTCATCTGAGGCAGGATCCCTATCACTTTTTAACCTACCCTACAGTTGGTATACTTCTTTAATTTTATTTTATTATTTTCAAATAGCTTTATTCTTATGAACATACCAATCAATAGTCAATGCAAAACATATATCAATATATTGCTATAATATTTGCTGTATTGTGTCGTCCACATTGATAACTGTTCTGAAAACAATCACCATTATCACTCCGTGCAAAAATGAAACAAATTTCATTCGTTTCCACTCGCGGACTGATTTCGACAACCATCAGATACAATTCGCACGCTCGAATTGAAAAGAAAGAGATATTTAATGTGGAGATCGGACATTGAAAAAGGTACGAATATATCTGACGGCGCGATCTGAGCAAATTCGGGTGTGCTTTTGCAAATTTTGTCCCCACTCTGAACGGAGTGATTCCGAGATAGTGCCTTAGGTATGTTAGCCAGGGTCTGGGAATAATGACGGACACCATTGATATACTTAATGTGAAAATGTTGATATAACTTTTCTGGTGGGATAATCTGAGAGCGTAGTGGCCTAGAAGCACTTCAGCTCAAAGCCGCGTGGTCCCTTGTTCAAAACTGGTAAGAACCTAAACCTAGTAAAAAAAAAGGTTAAAAAAATAATTAAAAATTAAATAAATTAAAACCTAAAGAAACATTAACTTCAAAATTTAAATAAACCTTAATTAAACCAATTAAAATATTAAAATAAATTAAAGTGAACATTCAAAATGCTTATTTTTCTATCTTTGATATGAACCATATTTAGTGTTAAATGTAAAATTTCCGGCTAAGTCTCCGGTGATGGAAAACACTGTTCTAAATGCAAAGTAATCTGGATAACGTACCAGATTTTGTGTGGGATCGAATTGTTTGGAGTAACTACGGTGTTCTACTGTTTGATTTTTTTACAATACAAGAACAACCGTACTTCATGACTCTGGTGAGGCTTTTTTTATTCATTTTCTGGGAAACCGCGTTAAAACCCCAAGCAGCTCGGGGTGAGTTAAGCTATATTCACTCGTCAAATTGCAGGCTTATCCCTCAGTGCGCTTCTGATAAATCATAGCAAAAACAGCAGGAATCTCCATTAGTTTCAGTTCTCTGGAGGAAACAGTCTGCTTGCCTCCAACTACTCTCCTTATTGGCACCCCCTTATCGCACAGTGCGTTAATCATTGCATGAACTGCTGACAGAATCATTGTTGTTTTGTATGCAGATAAATGTTTAAATATCCTGTCCATGCCTTCAAAGCCTAGTCACCGTGCCCAGAAGCGCCGAATGAGTTATGGGCATGTGAGGGCACTTGGAAAGTTAAGTGCGCCTGTGATGTATGGCTTTTTACGTTTTCATTTTGGGAGTTGATACGCGCTTTGTGAATGAGGCTAACTGCTTGTCTGTTACACGGTGACTTTGTTTTCAGTGTCAGCCTTGCAAGTATTGTTTTACTGCGCGAAGCAAAACAATGTTAAGTAATTTAGCATATACAGGCTGTCCCTGGAAGTAAGGATCAAATCGAAAAAGCGCATAGCTGGGGGCATTTCTGACCTTTTTAACTACATCAATATTGGCCCGATGTCTAACCGTTAGAAAATTATCATTAATTTTAGTTTTTTTCAGAAAATCCTCTAAGTCCATACAAAAATAATTATAGAAAAAAGGTATGAAAAAATTAAGAAATGACCTCAGCTACTTTGATTTGATCCTTACTTCCAGTTACACCCTGTATATGTCCCACTGATAGGCAAAGGTCTCCTTCATTGACATCTGGTTATTGCTGTTATTGGTGAGTTATGGCTTAATACCACCAGTACCTATGTCTACCATGAGAGGCCATCACGTAAACG
Source organism: Udea olivalis (assembly GCA_947369235.1). Taxonomy (NCBI): domain Eukaryota; kingdom Metazoa; phylum Arthropoda; class Insecta; order Lepidoptera; family Crambidae; genus Udea; species Udea olivalis. The sequence continues at coordinate 18,867,961 of OX376347.1, forward strand.
GCGATCGTTGCGTTCAGAAATGTATATTTCCTTTTCGGTTCCTTTTTTAATCATTAGGGGCGCGCTGTACCTAAATCCCATATAAATACGTCACCACGGTTTACGCAGACGACATTGTCGCCATTGTTGCAGCTGTTTTTGTAGACATACTGGCGGTTTTTGTGATCTTAAAATCTTACCTAAATATTTGTATGTTCCTAAATAGATAATTTTAATAAACAAAGGAGAAACATTACTAATAAAATGTTTCTTTCAAATCGATTGAACCCATGCACATAAGCAATAAATAGGTCAAAAAAATGGTAGTGAGGAGATGTAAGTATTAAAATATAAATTGATATCTTTTAAAGCTCAGTAGTGAATGAAACAAAATGAACAAAAAGAATAAACATAGTTATTTATTATTGGATGTTACAAACCGGGGACGTTATCACAATATATCTTCAATCAGTCAATCAAATTGAAAATCAATGGTCAAATAATATATTTCAGGTGTCCATTCATTTCTACTAACTTATATAACAGGACAGTTTATATTTGTTGGGTGCTCTGTAATTTGCATAACAGATTTCGGACTCTAAAATTGATCCTTAAAAAATCTTTCAAGCAAAGAGTTCGCCTGCTTTTAAAAACAATGATTAACTAGCTACTAACTGTAAGCTACAAAAGCAGCCTTAGTAATCTTTGAATACGTTTTCTGCACATCTTATACATCTCGACTTATCCCCACACAGAGCTAAATATTTTAGAAGCCACTCACTTTTCCAGGTGATTTAAAAAAGTCCCGGTAAGTGAGGCACGGAGATCTTCTCTCACAGAGATACCTAAATAGTAAACACTACATTCTTAGCTTATTTGGATATTAAAGTTCTTAACAACAATATCAGCAGAACAATTATGTACTTTGTCATTGTAAGAAATCTAACACTCCTGTAACGGTTTTTTTTATCATAGACTAGGCAGTCTAGTCAGTGAGTGACGATGTGGTTTATGATGATACATGTCTGCCCATTTGAATATCTATTCACTCTTGTAATGAAGAGGCTCAGGTTGTATTGTTCGGAAAATATATGCGCGGGCAGTGATTTCAACTGCTTTGCTGTTCGCATTGTAATCGAATCGGCGAAATGCTTCGTGCGGATGCGGATAACTGGAAAATCTAAAACGTGAGGTTGAAAAGCCAATGTGCGTCTAGTGCCTGATGGTTAAAGGGTACAATTTCAATTTCCATTTGTTTATTGCAAACCATAATATGTGTACACAAGATAGTATTGACGGTAAGTGTCAATTATGGACCCTGTAGGGCGCTGCAAATGTAGGAAACAGAGAGATAAATATTACAATTAAAGTATAAGATCAACTTCCGATGCGGTGGTAGAGTCACATTATGTTTGTATACAGTATATTTATGTATTCATATTATTATAGTATTTAAGTCTATTACTAAGTTTTTTTTTTCCTTGTAATGACGATTTAAAAGTACTTGTTACAGGTCTATTTAAATAAAGATATTTTTGTTTGTTTGTTTGTTTGTTTGAATTCACTTATTGACTAAATTATTAAAGGAACATGCATCAATCACATTAATCAATATCACAATAAATGTGATATTGATTAATGTGATTGATGAAAAATTGCAACATTTATAACTAATTCAAAATATATTATAATTATTTATATCACGCATATTATATTTACATTTATGTTAGTATCTATTTATTCAGTATAGTGCCGACGGAATGAACTCGTGCAGTTCGCTCGCACGCTCACCGAAATGGATTCTGTAACTTCCCCAAATTGAATGTCATAAGAACTGTAGCTTGCGTGGTTATTAAGCCAGTAACCATCAATTTGAAGGGATGACTGATATAAATGATAGAAGCCTTTGCTTAGCAGTGGGGCGGTAAATAGGCTAGATTTATATTTTTTCATTTTATTCTTCAAATGTTATACAAAAAAAAGTACGTTTACAAACATTTTATTTATTATGTTTGAAAAAATCACTACATCAAATTGTACTCGTATGTCTGTTGTAAATGTCCCCATGATTCGCAAATAAAGATCTTCGACATTGTCTTTGATTTTGATGTATGTGCTAGGAAAATGAAGAAAGGGGTTTGAGTAACTTTGTATGGACCCGTGGCGTCATTTTTTTATCAGCGGCCAGCAATAATTTCACTACTGTTTCAGAAGAAATAGATGTGAGTGGTCAGAATTGTTCTAAGTGATATCGGAGCCGAGATATGATTTGAAAGTATTATTTTTTGCCTATTTCACCAAAATAATAGTTCTCAAATGTACTCATGGAGCTAATCTCACCTAACAGCTGTTAAAAAGGATGCAGAAATAACAGAGGAAGGTATTTCGCTTTGAGATGTACCTGTTGGGTACATTTTATTGATAAAAGTACATCCAGCAATACATCAGGTTAGTGTCCATTGTGATAATATTGTTTACAAAGCAGTAAATGTTAAGTATTTGGCATTAGGAAGTGGAACACGAGCTATCACGAAAAACCACCTTAACGTCAATGACATTAAAAAGACATTTTCTAATGATCAATATGTAAATAGGAGGTATTTGGTTCCTAACTGTCGACATTAGAGACATTACCGAGATGGGAAAAACACCTAAAAGTCATTTTATCCACAATACATGAACAATAATGGCCTAATATTGCACCTGGCCATTGAAAACTAGCCTTCTTAAATCCTAATTGCTTAGCATGTGTCGAAGACTCTTTTCATACTTTGATTATTTATTTATAAACCTTTTAAATTTAGATCTAAGTATTTTTTTGACGTAGTATTGTTTTGTTTTTGATAAGCTGATCTTGTCAGTGGTGCAGTTGTGTTGTCGTTCTTCTATGTGAATACCCAGTGCTGAGTTTGTGTTCCTTCATTATAGTTTTCTGTCCTTATAAGCTAGTGTATCCTTGTGTCTATCCCTTTGCTCTCCTCCTAGTTTCCTCTTATTAGATTACAGTCCTCTCCTCTCTGCTTTCAATTTTCAACAGCATGTTTATAAGGATTATAAATAATGCCACTTTTTTAACCCTTTACTTGGCATGGTTCAAGTTCAATTGAGTAGTTAGTACAAATACAATACCTAATATCTGAGCTCCGATATACTTTAGCTAAATGTGCTCCATATAAAGTTTGTTTCCCTTGATGTTCTTCGACAATAATAAGGTTTGGTCAGTAGCAGTAGTAAACAAGAAGTAACAAATTCCAAAATGACTTATTTTGTTTTTTGATTTTGGCTAAAGTGTATTATGGTCATTAAACCTTACCTTACTATCCTTTTAACCTACTACCTACGATACGGAACCAGCGACCCGCGATGGAATTGGATCATGTTAAATTCGGCGTCAGAATTGCCTACTGTTAAACCGCGGATGCTCTTATGGCAAACCATAATCCGTGGGTAGGGGTTGAACAACTAACCCTCTCACTTTGTAATTAATAAAAGGGTTAATTCAGTTGCGATTAAACCCGTATTTCAACCGCTTTTGACCCTCTTAATAAAGAAACGCTAGACATCTTTACGCATGCTCATTGCTCATCTGACCCTTTAATGAACATAGCTAAGTATATCAAAAATATATCCTTAAAATTAAATGGGGATCAAACGCGACTTTAAATAGGTGTTTAAAACACGGTGCGATAACGGCGACGCTCCAACCCGGCACTTAACATGCCATTCAAATTAGAGCTTTGAATTCTGTGTACTATGACAAATTTTACAATGTCAATATGAAAAAGCCGACAGCCGGCGGTCAGCGCGCTTGTCGCTACCATACAACTCGACTCGCAGGCCACGCGCTGTAAGCGAGCGGACCGCGAGCTTACGGCGCGCCGACCGCGAGCTAGAGTTGCTACTAAATTCACTATGAATTCACCACCTAGAGTTGCTACTAAATTCACTATGAATTTTAAAAATGAGGTGGTTATACATACCTACTCGATAGAATCCGCCAAAAACAAAACACATCATGTGAAAAATTGCACCAAGTTCGACAGAAACAAAAACACTCACGACAGTGCGACTGGCCGCGAGACCAATTCTCACCGGTATCGCCTGTAAACTCACTGTTTCTGTGTGCGTGATCAATATGGCGGTTTGTTCTAAGCGAGCTATCTGTCCGGGGCGCCGCGCCGCATGCGTAATTTGTGTTGAGAGTGACGAGTACGCCCGTCTCCTCATGTTGTCTCATTTTTTTTACCATTTTTTCAGCGTCCGGGTAAAGAGAGCCCTTAACCGGTCCGATCCAGATCGTTGCCCGCCGTGAGCGATACCTCGGGAATTCTTTACGATCATTGCCGCCAGCGTTTACTGCGTCTTCAGAATCCTCGCAGCTCGAACGTACTCGCGTTAGAATTGATGGCGCTTACAGCTAGCAGTTTTCATTTTAAAATAATTTTTAGTACTTTAAGAACCACGTTTTCAGTTGCTAAGGTTATGTGTTTTGTTATTAGACAAATCCTGACCATATTTATGTGACACCAAGATTATCAAACTCCAAAATACTTAACGCTAGGTGGGTCGACGACCTAAAGAAGGTGACAGAAAGCGGCTGGATGTGGAAGGCGAAGGATGCAGGGGTTTGGTGGCACTCTCTTATGCAGGAGAGTTTCAAATTGTGGCTTTTTTTCAACTTGTCGTAGTTAAAAACTTACGTAAAAATTATTCTATCTCAACTATTTTAATCGCAGAATAAGTAGCAAAACTACAATAACATGATTGAAGCATTTGAAAACTGACGACACGATTGGCGTAGTGCGCTGTAGCACGGTTTATCGCCTTGACTTACGTAGTCCCGGTTTCGATTCCCGGTCGATTCAATTCAGGAAACGATCTTTTCTAAATTAGCTCTTGTCTGGGTGTGCTGGGAGACGCTCCTGGCTTATTTCTTTGTCTGGTAACTCATAATTCAGCGATATTTTAATCGGGACAAGTGGATAAAAAAACAAATATTATTTGTTTGGAACTCCGATTTTGTTACACCGATTTTTTACAGAAAAACACGTCGTGTAATCACTTGCTCCACCTCTTCGGGATTACGCCTCCGCGTAAGCAAATACATTTCGCAAAAAGGAAACAATCTGAACATTATAAGGCAGTGCATACACAAGTTTCCTTTTTTCTGAAAGAGTTTTTTTCATCAGACAGACATCGCTGCCCAGTAACAAAAATGACTATCGTCAGCCAATCACAAAATTCTCAATAATTTTTACACCTGTTGCTAACCCATTGATTTTTGATTAATTGATTTAACCTACTGATTCACTTTTTCTAGTCGTTTCGTTCCGTGATTTTAGCACCTAATTGCGTTGTTTGAGAATTTCACAATACTTATTTTATATATATAGTTATGAAACAAAGATTTTAAAATCCGGAAGTTTCGTCAAGAGTTTTAGTAGCTTAGGGGTCAGAAGAAACGCCCGGTTAGCGGAAGACACGGTTACAAAAAGGCCAACTTTTTAATTGTTTTCTAGTAACAGATTTTTAGTGATTTAAAAAGGTTCTTATACAGGGTCTCCAATACATTATCATGCAATATGCAAGCTTTTTTGCTAAGGAAGTTGTTAAATATTTATACTTACAAGTATAATTATTGTAAAATAATGACAGCGCCACCAAATGTACCCAACGCCTTTCTATCCCACTGCCTGGCGGAAGACAGTAAGTGTACCCAACGCCTTATTTCAAAACTCACACCGGTAGTGCTTAGCAAAAACTTTTTCCCTCCACGATTACGGCTCTCGACAACGCGGCTACAAAAATATGAGCCCCAATAAAAACATTATTGGACGGTTCCGTACAATATAAAGTCGATTTGTGACATAACATTTTTATTGCTTTGCCCCATGCGTGGAATTGAAGGGTTGTCTGTGTTTGTGCGTCGGAGACGATCAATAAAAGTTTGATGGCTGTTTTTATTATTTATCGGTTTTCTCTGTTCACAGTATAACTGTTGGACTTCAACTAGGGCGGGTTAACTCGGTATCTTAAACCTTCATTGAAACGGTACCGAGACTACCGAGTCCACTACGTTGCGCTCGAGTTGTAGGTAGTTCACCGTATTGAGAATTTGTCTAAACTCTAAATAATTCACAATGGTCAAACTCTACAATTAATTTGAGGTAATAATAATTGAATTCCCATACACTGATAGCACGTCATACAATTAAAAAGCTCAAACATGGCACACGCGTGACAGTGTCGTCCTGTCTTCTGTCTCTTTCTGACATGTATGAGTAAAAGCGGTAGGAAAACATAATGCTTAGAACGACGTCAAGAACGCTTTTTGCTGTCCCGTTGACAGCGTGCAGATGCTAAATAATCCAAATGATAAAAATAACTACTTTTGACGAAGACCCCTAAAATTAACAGACGCGAAAAAGTATCTGCAACAAAGAACTGTTCGTGACGCACGTGTAACGAAATTAACAGCTCGAGTTTAGTTAATTTCTGTTCGGAGAGTTTGCGCGGCTGCGCTTAACGACGGAATAATCGAGTCGCACGCACCTGTGCTTCTGAAGAAGCATTTTTACACTTCAATTTTAAGAGAGCATCCTCTTTGTTGAAGATTTCGACGAGGTTTAAATATTTCATTGCAATTGCCCTGAAAAGTAAGTTTTTGAAATTTTGTATAGGAAAAAGTGTAATATAATAAAGGTATCTTCATTTCTATACTAAATAATATTTAAATTCAGTGTCCAAACATAATGAGATTCTACCTCATCGGTGACTGCTGTACTTATGAAGGACCCATAGAGAAACTGAGCAGAAACTCTTTGTGAGATGTTAAAAAAAGTGATCTTATTTAATTTTATTAAGAAAAAAACACAATAATTAATGTTTGACATACGAATGACTCGTAGCGCCTAGCAATGTGGGCAAGATATTTAACTGTTGCACCCACAAACCAGTTACTAATGTCGTAAGTTGGTAGGCAATTAGTTTATTTGTATACTTACAACTGCTGGCTAACGCCCACATGATGGAAATGAAGTCATTGCTACGATTGATACTCGTAGGTATTGGCTAAATCGTCAGGCCTGATGCAGTTCGGTTATTACAAACCCTGACTATGTTCCGAGAACAACCTTTGCCTGTCCTAGGATTTGATCGTTAGACTTCCGGATTTGAGCCCGAGCTTAGTTTCCACTCGGCCACAGACCCTCTTGGTCGAGTTGACATATAACAAATTCAAATAAAATGTGTGACACTTCTTATCGTATAAATACAAATGTAGTTCTTCGAACAGTTAATCAGTTCATTTAATTAACCCGTTCACAATTAAACTTTCTAATTAGTCTCAGCGAGCGACTTGGTTTGGCTCTTGTTACCAGGAGCGCAGGTAAGTGTGGGAGGTGCTGCAAAAGTCCGAGTTGTTAATGTGCCCCCTCAGTGCTGACGGTGACTAAGGTGTAGGAAGACAAGTAGTGAAAAGATTTTCTTACTTAATTTAGATGTTGGCTCTAAATTTAGGTAGTAATCTTAACTCAATTCCCAAATTAAACCTGTTACTTGGTGTATGTAAATGGGGATTTTGACTAGCGTTAGTAATGCCTTTTTCTGATTATAAATTTATAAATAAAACGTCACACCTTATTAATCAAACACGGAACAAACACATTCGTTCGGCACATGAATGACCCCTGAATTATTACACTGTAGGCATATTGTTAACGGTTCCCTCAACCATTGTAAAAGGAGAGAGAAGTAAGCTCGCTCGGAACGTATGTATGACGACAACTTACTACTCTCTCCTTTTTCTATGCCTCAACGTACCATTCACAATTACAACCAATAGAATCTAGTTCTTCAAACTTATCTATCGCAACTAAAAGTACTAATTACCTTTTAAATATCCAACTCCGTTCATTTAATTTACCTAAACACAATTAAACCTCCTAATTAGTCTCGGCGAACGACTTTGTTTGGCTCCAGCTACCAGGAGCGCAGGCAAGTGTGGGAGGTGCAGCAAAAGTGCAGCGGAGGGCAATCGACGGACAAAGTCCGAGTTGTTAATGTGCCCCCTCAGTGCTGACGGTGACTAAGGGGCAGCGAGTTAAGGATTAGTTAGGTAGTGGGAAGATTTTTTCTCAATTAAGATTTTACTCAACACTTTTTTGAGATAAGTAATAGTTAATTTGGTGCACGCTAATCGATTGTACTCATACATTTTCAACTTTCATAACACTAAATTATGGAAACTAGTTTTAAAATAAAGCTTGCCATTTGCTTTTGATGGTTATTAGAATGAAATAAAATGAAATTGTTTATTTGCTTAAGAGACACGGTACCTAAATATATTTGACCTCAAATGGTTTCATAGGATATTGTTTAAATATGATTTTACCGTTCGTTTGTACGTGAATACACTGCCCTGCCGTGACATAACTAATTTAGCTACTCAACTAACGTAATTGTTACTAGGCTTAATTATTATTATCATAAATTAAATTTGCAATTTGATAATAATTAAAAAGTCAGCGATCTACAAACTTCGTATAATGCTTTTTATTTTCAATTATATTCATAAACCTACTCGTATTTATAAATTTTGCGCCGAATAAAGTAAAAAGTAAATATTAACTTCTAAATCACACGTCGCGCGTCGTTGATAAAGGCTAGGTACTCGTAATAAAATTTACCTACACTTTTCATTTAGATATTTTGATGTCATAACTTTAAAGGCAATAATATTACCTATGTATAACGCCTAAGATGAATGAAACCTGTCTATAAACGCCTAAGATTTATCAAACAAATTTTGTATTTGTTCTCTGACTGGGTATTATTATCTATTTCACTATGTATTAAAAATATAACATAATCAATCTGCACGCATGCTTCTATTATATTTTTATAATTTGTTTCCTGGTATTACAACCCATTTGTATCCTTATCATGAGAAACTTACAGGTGAACAAAACTAGACTCTGCGAGTGAACCGTCTACACTGAGGTTCCCAGCCTTTTTTTCGCGAAGACCACTTTCAAAATTTAGCTGGTTCCGGTGGACAGTGCAGCTACACATTAATATAAAAGTCCCAAAACTCGAGAAAATTAACGCGTTGGCGTTATTAGCAGCCATATGTTCCTAAAGTGCTCCAAGTGGACCCCAAGGGGTCTACGAGAGACTCGACGGGGGTCTTTCAACATTGATAGTCGCTGACGTCCATAGTACGAGCTCTGCTTAGTTTTGGGTCAGATGATGTTGGTGTAATATTCTGTCCCGGATATTTATTTATTAGAAATCTCTTCAAACAATAATGAAATGCAGTTCTACTACTCTAATTATGGAAACAATAATTTTGGAGTCCCACAGGGAAGTATATTGGGTCCCATTTTGTTTTTTTCATAAATAAACGATATTGTGGACATGATGGAACATAAATGTATTTCATATGCCGATGACATCTTTACTATCGTGACAACTAATAGACATCACAATTGAATAATCAGACATGAACAGGACATTAACGACACAGTTGAAAATATTTTGAAATGGCTAGATAATAAACTTCAATTTTTTATTAAATAAATCTACTTATACCCAATTTAACCAATCAAACAGGTATCACAAATAACATTTCTAGGCATAATTCTAGATCAAGGTTTGAACTGGAAAATGCACGTATCTGACCTCTGCAAAAGGATTAATAAATTTGTGTATGCAATTTATCAGATCAAAAATGTCACTGATCGGAGTACTGCTTTTTTATCGTATCAAGCCTATATTGAGTCCATAATTCGTTATACGTCATATGGGGAAACAGTACAGACAAAAATAAAGCGTTTATTTCACAAATGGAATGTATACGGGCAATCCATGGGATTTCACCTAGACATTCATGTGAGCCTCACTTTAAAAGTCTTGCTCTACTGCCGCTGCCATGCCTGTATTATATGAGATATGTAATTTTGTGAACAGACATAAAAATTTATTTGGAAAGACTTATCTTAAAGAAAATCCTAAGTCTTCAAAATTTAATAAAAGTTGCCTAGCAATGTGCGTAAAAATTTACAATCATATACCAAATGAATTATAATTTACCAGTATTTAGAAAACATTCGTTCCGCTGGCTGAACCACCATAATTTCTATATTCTAGAAGACTTTTTCAAATTTAAAAAAGGAATTTATGTTTAATTAAGGATAATTTACATTATAATATAATTTGCCTGTGTGTATTATTAATAATTTGAAACCTTGAATACCTTGTATACCATATTTGACGCAAACAAATGATTGATTGATTGATAAAAAGATATTAAGGTGCTTCTGCAAAACCCGTTTTTAGAATTTATTTTCGAAGTAGTAAACAGTGAAATAAAAATCTAATAAAATTTACTGATATTGTTGAGGGGATAATACAGGGAATTCTTTCAGTGGAAATATGATTTGATAAAGTTGGCTTAATCTATTTTTGGTTTAATTCCTAAAATAACTGATTTGATAGTATAGGTCCTTTACCAAAACAAAGTTTAAAAATAACTGAAGGGATTTCATCCAATGGTTTTTTTATTACATCTATTAATTTTTTAAACGATTATTCTAGTTATTTTCGGCGCGCTCACCAGTCAAACACCTCGCCATAAGCCCTCAAGATTTTTAGATGTCCTATAATTGACGACCGACTTGGTGTAATGGTTAAGAAGTTGGCTACTACACCAGAGGTCGCGGGTTCGATCCCCGCACAGTAAAAACATTTGTGTGCATGAACATGTCTGTTTGTACTGGTCTGGGTGTCTCCTATGTATAATAAGTATGTATTTACAAAAGAAAATGTATTTAAGTATGTTTATCCGTTGTCTAGTATCCCATAACACAAGCTTTAATTACTTTGGGGCTAGATGGCGCTGTGTGGAATAATGTCCAGGGATATTTATTTGTCCAGGGATATTTATAAATCTCACTATAAATTGTAAATTTACAAATAAATACGAAATATCGAAAGAAGAAGTTTCCATAAAATTTCAATAGAGTCAACGTCTGAACAAGGGGTAGAGCCACTAATCGTGTTAGTAGGCATTTTTGGTAGTACGTTAGAACATAATTGACCGACGTAGGCCATCGAGTCAGTTGTAATGGCATTGAGGAGAGCAAATTTCGCGTAAAGCTGATGGCCGTTGAGATTAAAAAGTGTGTCTAGACACTAGGAGCCTTTGCAAGGTAGAATTAAAACAACTAAGACAAATGAGTATGGTGGTTTTTTCTACTTCTGTTCCTGATTGTACCACAAAAAAAAGGGTTTGGGAATCAGGTGAAAACTGCATCAGCATCTTTAGCAAATTTCAATATAGAAGTATGAATATTTCCATCTTGAAATATTACTTCACTTCCGGCTGTGGGCGTCATATTAAGTGACCAGGCGAACATAAAAATCAGAAGTTCTTGCAAAAACAAACGCTGGACACAAAGTCGGACGTTGTTAATGCCCCTCTTTAGCGCAGACGGTGACAAAGAGGGGCAGGGGGGGAGGGGATTAGTGCCCGCTGAAGTGCTAGACTGAGACTTCTCCTCGAACGAGGTTAATAAGTACTGCTTTTATTATAAGCAGTAAAACGTGGCACGTCTTGCGTCAGCCATTTTGAATAACACTTTGCTCGTAAAAATATTAAGCAGAAAAAACATTTTAAAAATAAAATGTTGTGTGTAGGGATATAAATACATTCTTTTAATGAATAAATTCACTAACATGAAACAGTGTTCACTAAACAGAAATAAAAAACCGAATATTACAGCAACCCCAAAGACCTCCGTAGAAAATTCTCTACCAACCAAAGGTTTTTTGAAAGAGAAAGCAATGTGACATTAATAGGTACCGCATTACATTTTATATTTAACGTCTTCTTGCTGTGTTATTTGCCGTATTCTCTGGGGTTAATTTTATATATCTTAGTAATACGGACTCGAAAATCTAACTTTGCATAAACAGCTTGCATTTGAAAAGCAGTTGAACTCTTTCAAACAACAAAACTTACAATGTTTAATCTTAAGGGGTGACTTAACTTAGGTAAACAGTCCAGACTGAGTCTAACAATAGGGTACCTATCTTATCCAGACAATAGAGGGTCGAGTTGGACGTCTTCCTGGCAATCGATCATAGTTGGGTCTTGGAGAACAATACAAGAAGGCCTATGCCCACATTTGGATATAAATAAATATCTGGTCCACATACTAAGATTATTTTGAAATCGAAATTGTAAAATCTTTACTGCCACATAATAAAATATGTACTTAGCTAAACACTAAATATCGTACCTAAATCTTAAAACGTTGTTTTGAAGGGAGAGAGAATCAAGTAATGCAATTTCTGAGTTAAGGTTTAAGCTAAGTATTTCATTATGTGGCAATGAAATACTTAGCTGAACACATTAAAGAATGGATTATAACAAAAAAAAAAAAAACTTCAAAAAAAACTATGCCAAAACAAAACACTAAAAATTAAAAAAATATTGCGTATTCTTGTAAAACTTAAACGATAATATAATGTAGGTACAATTATTGTTATTGTTGGAGTCGGTGTCATCCAAGGAAACACTTCAAGTTACCTATTTTCTACATCTCACGTTTAGGTATGTATCTGAAATGTAATTTTAAGTATAGGGGTGAGTGCAGCACGCGCAACCAGCGCTCGCATAGCCTATCGCTGCTTCACACTCCTCCTCATACGTTTTCCCTTATGTCGAATTCTTTCACATTAGCTGCCATTAGGCTATGAAACTCGCTGCCTAATAAAATTAAATTGTCGACCAGTAGGTTTTCCTTCAAAAGAGCAATCCACAACTTCTTCTTAGAGAAACCTTAACTCAGAAATTGCATTACTTGATTCTCTCTCCTTTCAAAACAACGTTTTAAGATTTAGGTACGATATTAGTGTATGTATCTTTAAATGTATGTATTATAATTATATATGTATGTGTAATATGTATAATTTTGGTATAAGTATGTTTTTTGTATTAACAGTATATTTTATTCCGGTTTTACAAGACACCGCCAGCACGATATCTGCTTCGCCCAGTGGTTGAGTGGGAGTGAATGCCATTAGGCATTAAGTCCGCCAATTGTACTTTTTCTTTGTACAATGAAGAATAAATAAATAAATAAATAAGTATGTATGTTGGTAGTTACAAACCTACATTGGCTGACACCGACTCCAACAATAACAATAATTGTACCTACATTATAATCGTATAAGTTTTACCAGAATACGCAATATTTTTTTTACTTTTTAGTGTTTTGTTTTGGAATAGTTTTTTTTTTAATTTGGTTATTTTTTTGTTAAAAATTTTGTTTATATCTTGATTTTCAATTCAAAAACAACTATAAAATAAACAACAACAGTTGTTTATTTTATACGTCGAAAAAGTATCGTTCATTTGCTCCTAAGAATTGAGTGAGTTCCGTTACTTTGTCATGGATCCCATAATCACAACCTAATCAAACTCTCATCAAACTACCCTTGAAGTATATCCTTTCCAATAAAAGAAAAGCATCGAAATCGGATGGCGTGATATTGAGTTATTCCTCCATTTGTCGCGCATATAGTCTATCTAGATTTAAGACTTCTTTGGTTTTCTCATCGATGCCACTGTCAGAACTAGACCAAATTAAAATGGGACCACAAAGGAAGCACCAGCTTTCATATTAAATAAAATAACAAAATCGGTTCACCCAGTCGAAAGTTATGAGGTAACAAACATAAACAAAACATACAGTCGAATTGAGAACCTCCTCCTTTTTATGAAGTCCGTTGAAAAAATAGGCTATCACAACTAAAAACTCATAAAAGTAATAAATTGGTTCATTCACAAATGTGTTGATAATAGCCTCAGCATGGTTTTCAGACCGGTCCCTGTGGCTGGTCGGTTAATATTAAAAGAAGACAAGTAGAGGCAACGTTTGCAAACAAAAATAAATAAAATAATAAAAAATTAATAGTGCAAACTCAAACTCAAATATCTTTATTTAAATAGACTTAATCAGTACTTTTAAATAGTCAAAAAATATACTAAATAATAGATAAAAATACTATAATGATACGAATATATAAATAAACAGTATACAAACATAATGCGACTCTACCACCGCGTCGGAGAAGTTGATTCTTACTGAGAAAACCCGGCGAGAAACTCAGTAGTTACTCTTTTAAACTTGTTGTGGTTTTACAATGCGAGTTAGTAGAGTCCAGTTGATTGTTTGTTGATAAAAAAAAACTGCTTAAATTCTAACATTAAAAAATGAACAGAACACAGTACATCAATGTACAGCAAAGCTACATAATATAGTGCGTGTGCGTGTGTGAGTGTATGTGTATCTGGTGTGATTTTTTTGACCGCGTTCTTAGCAAACGGTGTCAAAAACTGTCAAACGTACTAAATATTCCTTTAATCGAAACAATGCGCCTAACGGAATAAGTAGAAAATATCGGGATAATACTAAACTTAACACGACAATTGGCACTACTGATAATAAGAGTGACAAACCCTCAATTATGGAATGTAACTCAAAGATGAGCACCCTTTTTATGCTGTCCCGTAGCATATCAGTAAACATTATAGGGACTGATTTACGTAAGTATAAGAACGCACGACCTGCCACGCTATAGGTACAAAATACTAAATGTGCCAACACTGGCCCATTGTTGCTAGTTTTTTAAATTAATAATTAACCACCGAGACGTTTCATGTTAGATAATTTTGACCAATAAACACTTAGACCTCATTTACGGACACGAGGGGCATCGCGCGTTGCGTTGGGCCGCGCGGCCCGCACTGAATTCAAACATAGGCCCTTCTTTATTTATCGTGATCCCGCAAATCTTATAAGGATGCCGGTCCTCCTTGATTAAGTTTTCTTGTTTCAGAGTACTTGTTAGGTTGTTCTGTCTATTAAGGTTAGAATTTAAGCAGTTTTTTTTTCTCAACAATCAAATTGTACTCTCGCTTAACTCGCATTGTAAAACCACCACAAGTTCAAAAGAGTAACTACTGAGTTTCTCGCCGGGTCTTCTCAGTATGAATCAACTCCTCCGACGCGGTGGTAGAGTCGCATTATGTTTGTATACTGTTTATTTATATATTCATATTATTAGTATTTATGTCTAATAATTAGGATTTTTTTTGACTATTTAAAAGTACTGATTAAGTCTATTTAAACAAAGATATTTAAGTTTGAGTTAAGAACATGTTTTATGACTTCGCTTCTTGGGATTCTCAGAAACTAAAAAGTGATACAATGTTAAGTTTTAGAATAAGTCCTAGATAGTTAATGTTTTAATTTACTACAGACGGTGACTAAAGTAACGAGTTCTGGATTACTGTTAACGAAATATTTGTACTTACCTTTTATTTTAATAGGAACAATTAGATGTATATCATACGCTTCTGTCACATAAACTGATAGTGGTCTTTAGAAATTAGTATGCTATTTTAGTTCCATTTAAATCGCTAGGGGCGCTGTACCGAAATCTCATACAAAAACGTCAACGCGGTAAACACAGACGGTAGCGGTTGTCTTTGGTGTGAGCTCACGGTAGACATATAAAAACGTTTTCTGCAAATGATCTTTCAGTCAAAAGCATACGTTGCCAAGTTGTGGCTAATTTTTTGCTCAGATATTTTTGTAGCTTTCGAAACGTACAGATATTATTGCTTTTAACTGTACATAAGTTATCTTTAAATACATACCTCCTTCTATAGTAAAAGACACAACGGTAAACACAAGGTGTGCAAACTTAAGAATAAATAAATATCTTTGAACATAAACCAACAGCAAGATAACGAAACCCCGCTTACAACTGAATATTAAAAGGGCGTAGGATAACATTCTCGCCACGCAACTTGACGTTCCGTTCCTCAGAATTACTCATGCCTTGTCATTTGTCAAATAGCTGTTGCTGCTGTTGCTAACGACTTTGTTCACAAAGACTTAACTATTAAAACTTTTCAGATTGAAAAGTTACCTGTACTTCGATTTAATTATAAAGACCCTATTTTTAACATAGTTTGGGTGTACAAAGTTGTATTTAAATCTATCAAATAGATAATATTTTGATTTAGTATTTCCGCTCCTGGTGCGGTCTACGTCGGTCACCTACACCTACGGTTGCTTGCTACAGCGAACAATCGTAATATTTGCGCATGACGCACATGTTTAACTTTTATTTTAATGATCTGTAAAAGGTGTCCCTGCGATATAAGTGACTTCACTCGGATATTCTCCTTGAATGCACCTGCTGCTCGATCAGGTATTGCTTAGTCATAAACTCCCTGATGATCACGTTTGATCCTGTAATTGTTAATTTATCATAATACATTTTGGGCACTGTTGGTCTTCTTACACAATTATTGTTTATAAACATTGTAACATATATGACAGTTTGATGCCAAAAAAAAAAACTTCACTTCAAAACAAAGAAACTTAAAGTTAAGTATCGCAATAAAACAATTCACAATTGCGGCCTTATCGTGTAATAACATAAATAAAATGAATAAAAGTCTTCGTGGAATGCTGGAACACACTAACAGACAAAAAATATTATGAAAATGTTTTTTCCTTAAGAACATTAAATGTACAATTTTCCATCGGTTACTGATATTACCATGCGTAGATCAAATCATAGCATCTAAACTAACTTAGAACTCAATAGAATGTTGCCGGCGACAAAGCTCGCAGTTGTCGCGACACGCGCGTCACGTCGCTAACAATGGCGGGGAATGTTAATTGCTGTCGTTTGTCGCACGACACTGATAAATGTTGACGCTTGTCACTTGAAGATTTGGTTCTGACGCACTGGGACGGGGGAGCGCCGCGGTTACGTCATTGACAGATTGTAATTTACTTGTTGTTGCTAGCAACTTTGATCGCGTAAACCTTTCAATGAATTTTACTGTTAACATTCTTTTATTTCACATTAAGAACACACTGTATAATGTGTGGGCTCAATCCATGATGCATTCTCTACCAATCAACCACAAAGTAAGGTTTATAGTCATAGTATATTTTATATCGAGGGACTAAACGAAGCCATAATATTTGACGACACGATTGGCGCAGTGCGCTGTAGCACGGTTTCTCGCCCCGATTTCCGTAGTGTCCCGGGTTCGATTCCCGGTCGGGTCAATTCAGGAAACGATCTTTTCTGAATTGACTCGGGTCTGGGTGTGCTGGGAGACGCCCCTGGCTTATTTCCTTGTGTGGTACCTCGTAACACAGGGATATTAATCCCTACTTCGAGACCATTACAAGAGGTGTGTTGTCTGGCGCATATTCATATTTATTTATATTCATATTTAATATACCAGAGGTGGCTCGCACGCTCGGGAGTCAATGAAACCGAGGGTATTATTAAGTTGGCGTTTAGTCTCGAGGTGCAAACTGTACTTTTCACTTTTAGTAATTTAGTACAAAAACATTTAAAACCGAACAAATTTACACTCGACAAAAGTTCTGCAATTTTTGCGGTCAGTTTTTTCTTTTGAACTGAACCAATCACAGATTAACAATTTAAAACACATGGCGCCACCTTCTTCGCGGACAAACCATGGAACTTAAACTCTCAACATTTTCGTATTGAGAATGATCCACACTCCACAGATAATAGTATATTTTTAATGGCTGTTTGAGTTTGTTTATGTCACACGAAGGAAATTGAAAAACGAATTACTTTTTACTCCCTAGAGACTAAAGTGGTCAGTTTAGTCCCGCTTCGTAGACTTATATTGGCGTACTTTTAGAGCATGAGAAGTGAAAAATGAAAAAAAGGATTAATTAATTATCACGGGATGCTAGAACATATTCCTTTTTTTGAATACTGAGTATCGTTAATATACTAGGTGGCCCAGTTTCAGGGAATTTTCATTTTTTTAGCTAGAAAACATCATTATTTAGTGGTAAGCACTCTCTCACTCTGCACACTTTTTTGTTAGGACTTTACTCTGTCAATTCCATTTTTGTGTATAAAAACAAGATTGAAAAGAGTAACCATCGAGTTTCTTGCCGGAGTCTTCTCGATCGGAAACAACCTCCGAACCGGTGGTAGAGTCACATTATATTTAATTATGATATGAACTATCATAGTATTATTTTATGTAAGTTTATTTTTATTCAGTATATTTTTGCTACAATTTTTTTTTGTTACATGACATGTCGTAAGTACTTTTTATAAGTCTATATGAATAGAGATATTTTTTTACTTTTACTTTACTAAGAAAAAACAATAGTTCTGCAAAAATCTCAAGACTAAACGCCACCTAGGGTTTTTCACGCTGCGTTCGCCTTACAATTAATCAGATTTTTAATATTTTCCGCCCCACTGGCCATCATTGCCCACTGTCACTTCAACCCTTTGAATATACTTATTAATGGATTTCAATTTACAATGAAACTCATGGCTAGACTATTAATATTACTTCTTCTATATGGCACTTTAGTACTACTATTTTAATTCTTCTGTTAGTAAGTAATAATTTCCGTAGCTTTCGTAGCACTCCGTAGCCATCGTAGCTAATTTTTGTAGCAAACTTAGTATTTTAGTATCAAAGTATTATAAAAAGTTTTTTTTAATTTCAAAAAAGTTTATAACCGTACAGTACGTCTACCATGAGTTGCCACTATAAATGAACGTTATCGTTCGCGTAAAATATTTGTATGAGATTTCGGTAACAAAGGCGTTAAAAGTCGAAATTGAACTAAAAAACGGTTTCATTACTTAACAATAAAATCTTATGGTACCCTTTTTTAGTTACATTTTCTACTTTTAACGCCTGGTATCGAAATCTCATATAAATATTTTACGCGAACGATAACTTTCATTGAAAGTGGTAACTCATGGTAGACGTACTGTACGTTTGTAAACTACCAGAATGACGACGTAGTTCGCGGAAGGAAAACTGCTGCTTAATTTAGGCATTTTGCTCTATCACATTTCTGACACCAAGACTAAAATGTAAGCACAATTTGCATGCTGCTCTTTTAACTGAATATCACGACTATGTATTTAGAAAAAACAGTAGATCAAAAATAATCAAAAACGCAACAAAACCAAAATAAAAACACTACGGATTCTACATTATCATGTGTGGGAGTTCGCTTAAATTTCATAAAATAATACCAACGCAACGGTAGATTCTCCCAGTGCGAACAAAGATTTCCAAGATCCTGTCATGAATTTAATCTGAAGAATAGAGTGGGATTTGCCGCAAACATCGCCGGCATCTCTATAATTTGATCGCTCCGTCCTGCGCTGATGATATTTTTAATAGAATTAGCAAAGAATTTTCTTCGCGGCATTCATATAATTTTTATCCCCCCAATTTCAGGTATTTGTTTTTTTTCTTGGTTGTAATGAAACATAATTTGTTAATCTTTTTTATTTAGATATTTTTGAACGAATACTTGGGTCCCCCCTTCCCCCAATTCAGAATGAAGTTAATTAAAATTAAATTAAAGTTAATTAATTTTAGATAATTGCCTGCTTGCCTGGCGGTATCATTCAATATTTTCATATGTTAAAGCCAGCTCTCGTTTTCGTAAATTAAAAATTATGTAAGACGCTCCCCATACTGAAAATAAAAGAAAATTAATCGATAACTTGGCTCTAAATTGGGGGCTGGTTCTGGTTACAATTTTTGGTTTCGGCGCTATATGTAGAGTTGAAACCTTTACACTCGGCGTTATGAGTAAAACCCATTGCGGCAAGTATAATGGTACTTCTAGTTATAGTGAGGTGCTGATAGATTTAAGCATTCACTTGTATCGAGCATTCGTCGTTTTTAATTTACTTGAACCACATTGCGAACATGAAGCTCGATGTTTTGTTACAACTTGTTCTTAAAAACCGAGCATCTACCTGTTTCAATACAGGTAAATGCTAAAAACTAAATTCGTAAAAACGTTACATTACAATGAAATGCTCTAGCAAATGCTCTAGTCTATACTCACCTTCAAAAGCGCAAAAACACTTTTTTAACCACGTACCTATAGCATTCTGTCAACATCAATTACTTGTAGGTATTCTTGTTTCGTCGTTTTTATCAGAAGCCACAAGACGTCTATGCTTGACTCGAATTTCAAAAATATACTCAATTATTCATTAGAAAACCATAATGTAAATCAAGATGTATAACTTAAGCAAAACCAGTATTATAAACCCTGTCAGACGTACAATTAAATTGCAGTAACAATACTGTGTTATCTGCAAAAAGTGTCATTCGCAAAAGATAATCACATGCTGCCAAAACTCGCAAGAACTAACTGTAAAGTCCTCTAAATTACCTCTATTAACTTATCTACCGCTTACGAAGCAAAAAACCGCGGACACGGTCTGGACTTCGAAAGTTTTTCACCCCTTTACCTTTTTACTTGCGGTGTAGTTTCAAACTTCAGTGGCCAGCGCCAGAGGCGGCTCTTTTTTATTTTCTTTTGCATCTCAATTTTTAAAGCATTATGGAAGCAGTTTGTGGAATTGTGCATTTATTCATTTTTAGTGTGTAAGATATTGCAACTATGACATGGAATAAAATAACAGCACATACAAATGGCTTTAGTTTTCCATCAATCATTATGGAAAAAAATAAATAATAATAATAAATATGGGCCAGACAACACACCTCTTGTAATAATCTCGAAGTAGCGATTAATATCCCTGTGTTACGAGGTACCACACAAGAAAATAAGCCAGTGGCGTCTCCCAGCACAACCAGACGCCAGACAATTCAGAAAAGATCGTTTCCTGTATTGACCCGACTGGGAATCGAACCTGGGACACTACGGGAATCGAACCGTGCTACAGCGCACTACGACAACCGCGTCGTCATCGAAATAAAACAAAAGGATGGAATACAAAAAGCAAACAAATCAAATGAATAAACCGTATTTTATCAGTCCAATAATAGAAAATGTTGAATATGGTAGAATCCATGAATAGTGAGTTCAGTAGGTTTCAAATATCTATGTATTAATAACAATAGTATGTGCAAAATTCGCTGAAAATTACGTTCCGCCTCTGTTGAATACGCGTTAGTGATTGCCAAGCCGATAACCCCGAGCTGATCTGCAAACTGATCTGAAGCGATAAACCCTTGAACAACAATTTAATTTCATGTTCAATGATGTTGGAGGATGATGTTTAGAAATTATAAAGACTCAAACATCTTTATTCAAATAGACTTTCACAGTAAGTACTTTCAAATCGTCAAATACGAACGTAAAACGTGAATATGTACAATAGGATATGGTGGTACTATGCTAAGATGTAATTTAGGTTGTTGATTATGAAGCCTAAAGTCTTGAGACGATTGAAATTAACATTTTAAACTTTCTTGTTGCACGACACCGTGGTCACGAGCGGTGACATGCATTTGTCGCCGAAATGTCGAGGAGAATAGGTAAAACAATGTACTGTTATTTTGTTTCGTTGCAAAAACTTTGTTTTTATTAGAATGATTGAAATCACTCTTATTTGCCATTGCTAGTGTTATGTAATTCGGATTTTGAATAATTTTACAAGCCTGACAAGAACACGAATTCTGAGACAACAAAATTCATGCTACCGAAGCTCTACCATATGTGATTGTGTTGTAAATGTGCGTAGCTTTATTTAATAGGACAACCAACAAGACAAACAAATACGAGGGGCATTCCAAAAGAATACTCTTACTTAATTGATTGAAACTGGAAAGTTATATACACCATCTTATAGGCTGGTTGTTTATTGATATATTTGAAAATAGAACACACATCATTTTTTTTTTTATTTGAATTAGCATAATTTTTCCGAGAATCTGGTGGGAATTGAGCTCAGTCGACGTGATTTTCGCGCTATGATTTATTATGACTATAAAAAATGTTTTGAACTTTTGGTGAGTCTGCTTGTTCACGAGCAACAGGATTTAATTGGTTTGCTGAATTTAAAAGAGGACGGAGATGTCTCGAAGATGAAGTGAAGCCAGGTCGGCCGCCACCCGCGGTCACACAAGAAAACGTTCGTGCAGTCGAATTCGCGAAAACCGACAATTTACGTATGTAGAGTTCGAGCAAGAACTGGGAATTGGATCAGCAGCAATGCAAACCGTAATTCACGACCACCTTTCTCTCCGTAAACGTTGTTCGAGATGGTGACACTTTGAAACGCATAATGTTTATTGTTATAATTTCAATAGACATACATCATATGGCATACAAATTAAATTTTTATTTGCCATATTTTTATAAGGCATACTTTGAAACGCAGATTTTAATTAATCATAAATTATCATATTCATAACTTTGTCTGACATACTTTTATAAAGCATAACTCAGTGAAGCCATACTTTTATAAAACATATCAGTCATGGGATATAAAAATAATTTTATTTGGTGCTTAAATGTTATAACTTTTATGAGATATAACAATAAATTGCTACATAATATATTGCGGAAATTCTACTGCTAAGTAAAAAAATTGTATGTTAAAACGAACTGGCCGTGGTCCTTCGCCGTGATACTAGTCTGCCCTACCCCTAGAGTGTAATTCAAGCCCGCGTAGGTGCGGAGGGGCGAGGCGGCCCGCGAGCTGAGGAGCAGGTGGTTTGAAAGCTCAGGCTTCGGCTTGCTGGCCGGCTCGGCCGGCCAGCCTCAGCCGCGGCGATGAGCTCGCGTGGAACCGCCGGAGCCTCGCAGCGCCGGAGCTGTGACAGAAATAATTTTTATTCCTTAGAATTTTACCGGTTATTCTTATTAAATACATGCTTTTTAAATATTATGTCTTTTAAATATTACGGTTAACAAAAATTATGCCTTTCAATACTCATGCTTATTGAAATTATGCCTTTCCATGATTATGCTTTACAAGTTTCGGCCATTTGATGTTATGCGTTATGAAGTTATGCTATAAAGGCTTTATGGCAAAAAACTTTATGCGTTTCAATAGGTAACCGTTCGAGATGGATACCGCACAAACTTACCGATGAGCAGAAAGACCGTCGGGTGGATTGGTTCATGATAGATAAATTCGACGGTGGCGAGAAAAAAAACGTAATGATATACTTGACTGGTAGCGAAACATGGCTATATAACTATGATCCCGAAACAAAGCGACAGTCGACTGTATCGACCAACTCCATCGATATGTCGCCGTGCACAAAGCACACAGAAACAAATGGTCGGCTCCTTTTTTTGCAAAACGGGTCATATTGCTACTGTAGTGCTAGAGGAGAAAGAACGGTGAACTCTGAATGGTATGTGACACAATAATATGAGCATGGTGGGACAAGCGACCAAAGTCAGAAATCCGGCACTTTTTTTTATACCACGTCAATGACAATCAAACATGCGGACCACCTGATGGTAAGCGGTTACCTTCTCTGGCACCACGACAATGCGGCACCGCACACGTTTTCCAGAACACTTGACTTATTCAACTTAAAAAATGTGTCCTACCTCCCTCACCCACCATATTCCCCTGACCTTGCCGCGCCTTGTAATTTTACCTGTTTCCAAAACTTAAAGAAAAACTAAAGAGGAAGAGGTTTGAAAGCAAAGAAGATGCAATGGCTGCCTATAAATTCAAGATTTCTGAGGTGTCAAAAGAAGAGTGGTCACAGGTATTTTTCAATTGGTTCAAACATATGGAAAAGAGTATATGTGCACAGGGTTAATACTTCGAAAAGATCGATAATTGTAATAAAGAATAAATTGTATTATTTTTAAGTATCTAATTTCTTTTGTCATGCCCCTTGTAACAGATCGGTTGTAGAACACACAAGGACTAAAAACTAATGTCGTCTTATTGAAAGGCTACCATGGCATGCCATGTGAAGTACAGTTTATTGGATAATATGAAAAAGGTTATCATAGACTGAAAAACACTTAACTGCCTAAGTAGCTACTCATTAATCCTCAAACCATCCCTAGCGGTCTCGCGCAGCTTGCGGTAACGGTCATCCTTATTAAGACTTACATTCCAATCCCTTATACCCTCTTTCCAAATTGTCCGTATGGAAAGTGAAAAAAGATGTAGTAAAACAAAGCCCTGCTCTTGCCCCAGTGTTCAGACTCAAGGGGTGAGTCCCAACCCTTAGTACAGCGGAAGTCCATTACTTGGCCGCAGAGGGCGGCTATGTTTTTAAACCCGCGGAGATTAATACGCGTATAACATTATTTGTTTGGAGACATTTGGGTAGTGACCTATTTGCATATTTTATAAAATATAAATATAATAAACTAGCTTCTGCCCGCGACTTCGTCCGCGTGGAATAGTTACTTTGGGCTAACGCTAACTTTAACCCGCGACTTCGTTTACGTAGAAGGTGAAAATATTTTTGAATAATTCGTGCGTTAAGGAGCTATTTTAGTGTACCTACATAACGCTTATTTTACGCGTCACGAAATCCTATTCTATTTCCAAGGCTGATCAATACTCACATTTTAGTAAGCGCAGTGATTAGGCTATTATATTAAGTACGCTTTCACAATTAGGTGACTTTAGCAGAGTGACGGTCGCGCGACGAACGCGCGACAGTCGACGTGCAAATAAATTCATACTAGGCGCGTGCGTGTGTGTGTGTGAGTGCGCGCCGCGCGCGGCACTCCCTACATTTAGTAGGCGCTGAGTTAGTGTTGTAAGCTTTTTTGTTGACAGACAGAAAAAATTGTGAGTTCGACACCGAAAGATTAATTATTGCGTGGATTGCACCGCCCTTAATCCAAGTTCTGTCGCTGTTTTTATTATGTAAAGGCATCCGCTGCTGACTAGGGCGTCATGTGAAAGCGGTCTTAAGCGATGACTTTATTTTATCAATGGAAGCCCATTTCTAGCAGGCAGAAAGTAAACCAGGCGATTATTTATTCCGCAAGAAAAATAGTATTGCATACTCAATAAGCGATGTAGAGAGTATCTTTTACGTTTTCATATGAATGAAGACCTTAAAAAAAAAGTGGAATAAAAATGTATCAAGTTTTATAGTTTCTACGTGAACAACAGAATATCATTTTCCTTACTTTAATGCATCATTGCAATTTTTTTTCTGTTATTTTGTACATAAAACCTAAAACAACAAATCATATGAAGAATTTGCTTTCAGAATAAAATAAGAGGAAATTTAATGAGAAAATATATATAACATTTCATTTACTTACAAATTACGACTTATAATGATAACCTTTCAAATTCAAGCAATGAAAAATATCAGCAAAATCTGATAAATTTTATACTAAGCGTTTTTTTATATTCCTGATCTCAAGTAATTGACACCTTCCCTAAAAACTTGATTGACTGAGTGTTATTCAACATTGCTTTCAACGTTTTTTTTGGCACAGGTTTGCAGATTCTTCTAACTTATAAATCATACGATGCTTATGATAAAATTATAATAAACAGTGAGTATTGACGGATGATAATTTAACCAAAATGACACTAAGCAAATCAAGCGTCATTCCTATATTAACAGGTTGAGGAAAAAGTTTCTTGAAATTTTTTTCGCGGCTTGCTTTGCGTTTTTACCTTTTTTGTAGTAAAATTTTAAAATGTATTGAATTTCTTCATTAGATTCACTCATCTTGACAGTAAGAAAAACAAATGAAAAACCTACATTTTCCTAATTTGAATTTGGAATTGTCTTCTTAAAAATTCAAACTTAATGATACCAAAACCAGCCAGATACATAGCCAAAGAGATTTTATTACAAGTTCATACATACTACATGCGAAAAGACTTTTTCCCCAACCTATTATTTTTAAACTCGACATTGACAAATAATAAAGCGTCTTGTCCCCCTACCATGCTTTTACCTTGGTACAAGAGTACCAAGAGCCTATGGCCTAGGATTCTTAATGCTTACGCCAAAACTCGCGGAGGTCGCACTCACGTGTGTCTATAAAGAAAAAAAGTTAGAGCAACCCGTCTTACGCATCCACGCCTTATTGCGCGTCTCATACTATCGTCGCGGCGTGCGTGCAACCTGCGTGAATTTTAGTGTACGACTCACGTGTGTCTATAAAGAAAAAAAGTTAGAGCAACCCGTCTTACGCATCCACGCCTTATTGCGCGTCTCATACTATCGTCGCGGCGTGCGTGCAACCTGCGCGAATTTTAGTGTACGCCCTTAATATCAACAACCAAAATACGTAGAGAAAGTGTCAAGTCATTGTGCAAGTGATTAGTACTGTTTCGCTCCAGCTGCGTTTAATATCGCTCCTGATTGTCGATACTGCTCCGATCTTGCTCTGATTACCTAAGTTTCGCCGGGATATTGCTTGAGGACTGGAATTGGGGTATTTGTGTAGCTAATGCAGCAATAGAAACAAAGGCAACTTATCAAGAGCTTCAGTTAATTGTAAATACCATTCTGAATATTACCTAAAAATACAATTTGTAAAGTAATGTAAAACGCTAAACACTCTAAGGTGCTTTTCAACCAGAGATGTGCTCTGCTACGCTGCCGTGGGTGCGTTTTATATCCACAATTTTTTTTTTTTGCGCCCGACAACACATCTTGTAATGGTCTCGAAGTAGGGATTAATATCCCTGTGATACGAGGTACCACACATGGAAATAAGCCAGGGGCGTCTCCCAGCACATTCAGACCCGAGTCTATTCAGAAAAGATCGTTTCCTGAATTGACCCGACCGGGAATCGAACCCGAGGAACTACGGAAATCGAGGCGAGAAACCGTGCTACAGCGCACTACGCCAACGTCGAATCATATTCAATGGTCAATCCAATCATATTCATTGGTCCACATTGCAAGCACAGGTAGCAACGGGATTTTTTATATGAATGGAGGCATGCTATAAATGCGTGCTGTGCGTGCCGCAGTAAGGAACTGTGGATAAATCGCATAGCTCGATCTGCGCTTCTTCCTTGCGCAGTTACCTTACGGCGGCGCATCTTCATAGCACATCTCACTCGCTCTATTACATAGCTAGTATCACTGGAAACGGTCTAATAGTTTTGCAGCTTAGCAGCTTAGCTTAGCTGCACATCCTCGCAGCATAGCTGCATAGCACATCTCTGGTGGAAAAGCAGCCCAAGACTTGGTCTTCTATGTTTTCATGATGGTATGCATGGTCGGAATGGAATATAATTAAAACATAAGCTGCCATGGGAGACACAATAGTTTTCTATTGTGTCTGGTTTGGCGGCAGTCGAAAGACCTGTTTATCATTGTATACCATGCATTATTACATGGTCTGCTTGAAAAAGTGTAAGCCACGAGGCGGATTGGCCGGACTCAGTGAGCCCGGTAGGCTCGTAGACCTGAGCCCAGGCGAGACGCGAGCTCACTGAGCCACGCATATATAACAGTACTACATAACGTTATTTAAGGAACATATTACTGAATAATTTCACACAACCACTCAGGCAGGCCTTGTCTGTCTGTGGCGATCAAGACATTTCGTTAGCTCATTAAAACCCAGCACACAACTATCAAAGAGCTCTAAACAAACTCTGGGTCACCGCTCCGGTTGGATAAGCCACGAGGCGGATTGGCCGGACTCAGTGAGCCCGGTAGGCTCGTAGACCTGAGCCCCAGCCGAGACGCGAGCTCACTGAGCCACGCCTCAAGGCTTCAAAAGGCTCGCCTACCAAAAGAGGCGTCTTAAAAGAGCTTGAGTCTGCTTTTCATAATAATATTTTTTATGATGATTGATTGAGGGATGGGTCCTTGAGTCACTGTGAATAATAATAATAATTAAAGAAAAAAAGAAAAAAGACACAAAACACGAAAAAGAAAAGAAGAGAAGACAAGACACGCTCTTTGACAGACGTCTTTTTGTAATCATTTTCTACAATATTATTTTTCAGTGTATTTTACAGTTACATTTCAGTTATTTCCATACAAAAACAGTGACAAGCAACCGCAACATATATTTTGATAATATTAACGAAAATTTCAGCCCTAATTTCAAATATACCAATAACCATGGCAACTGTCATAGTAAACACCCATAAGTTTAAGCATCATTTTGAAGAATAATATTCTATGATTACGAGAGCAAAGGCGAGAGCGAATGTAAGCGCACGACCACCACCACTGCCCACTCCGTCGCCCAGCTCGTCGTCGGTGGAGGAGTTTGCTACTCCTCCTGACACCACAACGAGCTCAAGTTCCAGCGATGAGAGTGGGCCACCGCCGCCACGACCGCCGCGACCACCTGCGCGACGTGGACGACGACCGCTGCCGGCACGCTTGGGGCCTGTGGGGCAAACTGCCTCGCGCGGGGCCCCCGCTACCGGTGGTATAGTGCGCCGCATGCGATGGACACATCAGATGAATGTCAACTGCACGCGCGCCTACTATGGGGCTACAGAGGGAGGAATCAACCTGTCTACATACCGTGACCGGATGCTACCTCTGTTTCAGGCCCTTGACCCAGCCGTGGCTGTTTCCGACCAACGATTATCGGATCAAGTGCGGGCGATTCAGCGTCTTCAGATGTTGGATCAGCCTACGCTTGATCGGCTGCGCCTGGAGGCACTCTCAGTTCGCGCGACTTCTTCCTTGACGCGGGACCCGTCCGACACGCTGCTGCATCCGAGCCCGGTCAGCGACTCGGTACCGGTAGCGCCCCGGATGGATCCAGATGTCGATGGAGAAGCCAGTGCAAACGTATGCGTAAGTACTCAGGCCAAAGAGCAATTGAGGAGGGCTTTGGAGGATGCGATTTTGGAATATCGCTCCGCACCAGTCTCTAGGCCGCGGTTACAGCGTTTGCCCACTAATAGACGCCACCTAGCGTTAATGGGGGCCCTGGACGCTTTACTAGCTCCGTTTATACGGACTAGTGAAGACTTAGTTGATACCCACTCGATTCTGTACTGCGGGGCCATTGCAGCATGCCGTGTTGCTCGTGTCAAGTTTCCGGACTCTGACCGTGCAGTGCGACCTGCCGCAAATGTACCCGCATGGCAAATGCGAATTGAGGGGCGTATCAACACGTTTAGGACCCTCATTGCAAAGCTGGTCTGCTTCAGCCGGGGGAACCATCGTCCTCGGGTCATGCGTTACGTGAACCAAGCCTTTGCTGGGACGGGTATTAGACCCGAACAGTTTATGGCTTGTGTCACGGAACGCATTAACTTTCTGAAGCAGAAGGTCTATGCATGGGCAAACCATATCCGACGCTACAGAGAACGTGAGGACAGATATCTACAGAACCGTCTTTTCCAAAGTGACCAAAGGAAGGTGTATCGAAACTGGAAAGAGACTAACCAACGTGAGAACGACGGTCAGCGACCGGATGCAAGTGTCATGATTGACTTCTGGCGCAGTATCTGGTCGATGCCTGTCGAGCACACGGAGGGTGACTGGATGCGTACTGTCGAACATGAATGCGAATCCATCGAAACCATGGAGTCAGTAAGTATTGACTCCGAAGACGTTAGTTGTGCAATTCAGACGGCTCAGAACTGGAAAAGTCCTGGCCCAGATGGATTGCACAACTTCTGGATTAAGTGGTTTCGATGCTCGCATTCATGCTTGGCAGTGTAGTTCCAGAAATCCATCGAGGTTGGTTCTCTCACTAGTTTCCTGACTTCTGGTGTCACTTTCCTTTTATACAAGTCAGGTAGTACCTCGGAAGCAAAAAACTATAGACCCATCACGTGCTTACCTACCATCTACAAGCTCCTTACGTCCATTCTAGCAAAAAAAAATTAACTCGCATATCGTTGCTAACAATGTTTTGGCTCCTGCTCAGAATGGATGTAGGGTTGGGTCCCGAGGTACTAAAGAACTCCTCCTCATAGACACGACTATTTGCCAACAAGTCCAGCGGAATCGGAAAGCTCTATCAACTGCCTGGATTGACTATAAGAAGGCCTATGATTCGGTGCCCCATTCATGGCTCAGGAGGATCTTAGAGCTGTATAAAATTGATACAACATTGAGATCTTTCTTGAGCACATGCATGGGGCAGTGGATCACAGTCCTTCGTCAACCAGGTGGTGGAAATGGCTCCCCTGATCCGCAAGACTTCATAAGGATAGAGCGAGGTATTTTCCAGGGCGATAGTTTGAGTCCTTTGTGGTTTTGTTTAGCTTTGAATCCTCTTAGTACCTTACTAAAGGATTCAAAGCTAGGCTATCGGCTTCGCAGGGGGGGTGAGTTCATCTCTCATTTGTTGTACATGGATGACCTGAAGATTTTTGCGCCAAGCCCCCAGGTATTGATGGAACTGTTAAAAATCACTGAGATTTTTAGCAAAGCCATCAAGATGGAGTTCGGTGTAGACAAGTGTGCGGTCATGCATGTACAAGAAGGGAGGGTTGTAGATTCTCCGAATTTACAGCTCTCTGAGACGATGACACTCAGATCCCTCTCTGAAGCTGAAACTTACAAATATCTTGGTATGTCAGAGTCATTGGGTATATCAGTAGGAGACGTCAAGCAATCGGTGAAGGAGCGCTTCTTTAGTCGCCTTACAAAGGTACTTAAGAGTTCTTTGTCTGGTGGCAATAAGGTGCGCGCCTTCAACGGTTGGGTGTTCCCCTGATTGATGTACTCCTTTGGCATGCTGAGATGGACTCAAACTGAGCTGGGTGCTCTGGATACACGAGTCCGAAAACTGCTCACAACGCATCGCATGCTACACCCACGCTCGTCTGTTATGAGATTGTACATCCCACGGAAGGTGGGGGGTCGTGGCTTCTTAAATGCCAAGGAACTTCACAACCGTGAGGTGTGCAATCTCAGGAGGTTTTTCCTCAACAACGAGTGTGGGATTCATCGCGACGTTGTGGCAGTTGACAAAGGGCTCACGCCGCTCTCCTTGGCAAACGAGAACTGGCGTCAACTACCGGTGCTCACCACCGACGACCGCAAGGAAATATGGAAGAGCAAGGGGCTGCATGGGAGGTTCTATCGGGCCTTAACAGGACCCGATGTGGACCTCTCCGCATCGGTGAACTGGCTACGCTTCGGGGACCTCTTTGGGGAAACCGAGGGTTTTGTCTGTGCAATTGCTGATGAAGTTATCAAGGTGAATAACTACCGGAAATACATCATGAAGGATATGGCCTTGTCGAGTCGGAGGTACCGTACTATAAGTACGCACCGGTACCAGTTCTCGAAAATAGTCGTGCATTGCTCTATTGGGATCGCTCTATCATCACGGACAGGACTATTGTAGCCAATAAGCCTGATATCGTGTTGGTAGACCGATCCCAACGCCAGGCAGTGCTCGTCGACATCACCATTCCACATGACGATAACCTCGTAAAAGCTAAGAAGGATAAACTCAGCAAGTACCTTGACTTGGCTCACGAGGTGACCGCCATGTGGAATGTTGATTCGACGATCATTGTCCCGATAGTCGTATCGGCAAACGGCTTAATAGCGAAGAGCCTCGACCAATACCTCGAGAGACTCTCGCTCAGCGGTTGGGTCAAGGGTCAGATGCAGAAGGCGGTGCTCCTGGACACGGCTCGCATTGTCAGGAGGTTCCTCTCTCTGCAGCCCTAACCACCGGTAGTCTGGGCCTTGCCTGCCCTGCTGCCGGCGGCACCATAGGTTAAGGTTTTTATAGTATTTTTATAAATCATTGTTTTATAACTTTAATTTAGGCTTAGGTTTTATAATTGTGATTGTGTATTTTGTTTTTATAATTATAATTCAAAAGTTTTTTTTTATTGTTGTAAATCTTTGTTTTTGTAGGAATACTGTACAAATTTTATACCTAAGTTTTATGCTAAATAAAGAGAATAATAATAATACGTTTCGGGGACCTCTTTGGGGAAACCGAAGGTTTTGTCTGTGCAATTGCTGATGAAGTTATCAAGGTGAATAACTACCGGAAATACATCATGAAGGACGGTACGGTCGACATTTGTCGGGCATGCCGCCGTCCTGGCGAGTCTATTCGCCATGTTATTTCCGGTTGTTCTCACCTTGCTAACGGAGAGTACTTGCACAGGCACAACCTAGTAGCCAGGATTATCCACCAGCAAATTGCTCTTCGATATGACCTTGTCGAATCGGAGGTACCGTACTATAAGTACGCACCGGTGCCAGTTCTTGAAAATGGTCATGCGTTGCTCTATTGGGATCGCTCTGTCATCACAGACAGGACTATTGTAGCCAATAAGCCTGATATCGTGCTGGTAGACCGATCCCAACGCCGGGCAGTGCTCGTCGATGTCACCATCCCGCATGACGGTAACCTCGTGAAGGCCGAGAAGGACAAGCTTAGCAAGTACCTTGACTTGGCTCACGAGGTGACCGCCATGTGGGATGTAGATTCGACGATCATTGTCCCGATAGTGGTTTCGGCAAACGGCTTAATAGCGAAGAGCCTCGACCAACACCTCGAGAGGCTTTCGCTTAGCGGTTGGATCAAGGGTCAGATACAGAAGGCGGTACTCTTGGACACGGCACGTATTGTCAGGAGGTTCCTCTCTCTGCAGCCCTAACCACCGGTAGTCTAGGCCTCGCCTGCCCCGCTGCCGGCGGCTCCCTAGGTTAAGATTTTTATGGTATTTTTATAAATCATTGTTTTTGTAACTTGAATCTTAAGTTTTATAATTTTAATTATTTAGTTTTTATAATTATAATTCATAAGTTGTTTTTGATGTTATAAATCTCTGTTTTTGTAAAAATCCTATACAAATTTTATATCTAAGATTTACACTGAATAAAGAGAATAATAATAATAATAATACTCTTTATTTCAGATAAATTACATCCATATTTTGTTAGTCCAGTGTCTTAGATCTATGGTTAGTAACAAGATAGGCATTTTAGAAAATAAATAAAATAAAATTCAAGTGACCATCACGTGAAAGGGTAAGTTCCCGTGTTGGTCACTCTCCGCACAAAACACCACCAGAGCAGCGATGTACACCGATCTGCCAATGTCTTCAGGATGCTATTAGGACCGCTTCTCACTATAGCTATCAGGGAGCTCGTTTTTTTGCGAATGACGGCTTCGAAACCGTCAGTTTGATATTCAGCAAACATCCCTGATGCACTGCAGAAACGAGGCAGTCCCAACATCATCCTAAAGACATTGTTGTACTGGATTCGCAGGGCTTCCAGTGATTTTTTAGTGTGATTGACCCACAGATTACCCGTGTACAGGCTTTGACAGTATGCTTTAAAAAGCGTGACTTTTACGTCTTCTGTACAGCGAGAGAATCTGCGAGCCAACATATTTCCTCTAACCGCTAGAGCCCTCCTCTCCCTTTCGATATCATTATCATCCCTGAGGTCGCTGGAGATGATATGCCCTAGATATTTAAATTTCGTTACGTGTTATGTTCAAGCCATTAAGGGTGATATTAGTTTTGTTATCTGGGCATTTACCAGCGGTCTTAAAGACCATATATTCTGTTTTTTTAACATTGTATGTTAACCCATGATTTGCAGCATATGACTCGCAAACCTTCAGCATTTCATTGAGGCCCCCCACCGTGGGGCTGAGCAGCACCATGTCGTCTGCATAGCTTAGGTTGTTCATGCTAACACCATCCATCCGACAACCAACACGCATGCTGCTCAGCTCAACGATGAGATCGTTTACGTACATGTTGAAGAGTTGCGGTGAGGATAACCCCCCTTGCCTCACTCCACACTCCAACACATACGCATCCGACAAGGAATCGCTCCACTTTACATTATTTGTTTGGTTAGCATACCAAAACCTGAGTGTATTTTGCACCTCTTCCGGAACACCCCTGCTCCCCAGCTTCCCCCAAAGCACATCATATGAGACCAGGTCGAAGGCCTTGGAGAGGTCCAAAAAGCAGGCTTATACCGGCGTCCCGCGATCAGTATAGTATTGGACAGTGTGCTTAAGGCTTACAATAGCACTTTCAGTTGAGAGTCCGGGTCGAAACCCG
Organism: Udea olivalis; assembly: GCA_947369235.1. Lineage (NCBI taxonomy): Eukaryota > Metazoa > Arthropoda > Insecta > Lepidoptera > Crambidae > Udea > Udea olivalis. The sequence goes on from OX376347.1 coordinate 18,901,801, forward strand.
AACTGTGCATCATGTATATTCGAGTATTTATGCAGTATAGAGTTAAGCACACTATCCAACACCTTAGCAATTGTTGTTGCAAGATAAATCGGACGATAATTCTTACTATCCGATATGTCCCCGGTCCTATCCTTAACAATGGGCACGACGGTGGTTTTCATTAGCTCGTGTGGTAGGTAACAATGACTTATGCACATTGAGAAGAACAGGGCCAGCACTCTCGGCAGGTGAGCTCCGGCACATCGCAAATGCTCCACACTAATGCCGTCATGACCGGGAGATTTACCACCGCTCATGTTTTTGAGGGCCTCTCGTATTTGCTTTGCCGTGACACGTAACGGCGAAGCCTCTCCCCGACATGCTGACTCAGTGCTTTTGGTGGAGACTGAAGGTCCCAATGGAGAGCTAATTCTAAAGTGGCGCATAAAGGCATTGACAATCTGGGCTGGCTCACTCACCCCATCGACACTCACTGGGAGGCCAGGCCTAACGTCGCACTTCCTAGTGGCCTTCCAAAAGTCTTTGAAATTCTTCGCGGATCGGTGTTTTGCTAAAACGTCCATTCGTAGTTGGTCTTGGTTACGTTGACACCATTTCAAACGACTTTTAAAAACCTTTCTGGACTCATTCATTTCACTATGGATTATTCCTGAGGAAGGACGATTGTAAAGAAGCCACATTTTAAATTTAAGCCTGGCCACCCTATGAGCCTCACGGACATGTTTATTCCACCCGCAAAGGTGCTTATGTTTATTTCTCTTATTACAAGGTCGCTTATTTGTCCTAGTAGCAGCGTCCTGTAGGGCACATACAATGCTGTCATAAAGCCTATTCAGCACCTGCTTATGCTCTTCCGAATCGCACAACCCGCGACTGCAAAGCATTAACTCAGAGGGAAACTCAATGTCGCGTAACATCGTGTGACAGTGTTCTCGGTACTTAGCTATTTGAGATTCATCTCTTTCGCCCCATATCACTGAGCTAATGTGCAAGTCGCGCGTCACCAATTTCTGTCGAACAACTAATGTTGTTCGACATTAGTTATTAATATATCGCATTTAACAAATAAAGGCAAATGATCAAAAACAAAAACATCCTTCATTACCTCCACTTCGATAACTGATGTGCAGTGAATGTGGTTCAAAGTTATTACGAGGTTATTCTGAGGGGTTATATGGCTATTATTAAGTTTTTTTTTGTGGCAAGCAATTGTTGGTTTGGTTGGTTCTATTTATATTATGTTTATTTTTATCGATTTATGTTGAAGTTTATTTTGTTGTTTTGGTATTTTATAATATTTAGCATCTGTTGTTGTTTTTGAATGTAATTTATTTAGTTTAATCTCGTGCACCGTGTTTAATTTATCTGTTTGATCGTGTGGTTGACTGGTAGAGAATTCCCTTTAGCATTAGGTCCGCCAATTGTATCAATAATTTTGTGCAATGAAGAATAAATAAATAAACGTCTTTTTGCGTTTATTAAACCTCTATTTCTCAAAATAACCATCTTGTCACTTATATTATATCCCACAAACACATGTTTTATTGCCTGCTTTGAAAAGGAAGACTCCAAACGGAAACTAACTTGATTGCGACTCGCCACGTCTCTAGCGCTAAAAAAGACTCGAGTCCTGAGAAAGCCTCGAGATCGATCGAGCCCTGAAGAAGCCTCGAGATCAATCGAGCTCTCAAGAAGGCTCGAGTTCTAGAACAGACTTCCGAGTCGTCGAGCTTCATACAAACGAGGCGAGCCCTGTAAACGACACCAAGCTCTAGACAAAAGGACTCGGCAGCCTCGAGCCTTGTACATCACTAAGTGCACTAAGTCCTATCAAATTTTTAAATAGAGCAAATATTTATGAAAATAACTTATTCTGATATTATCTTGCGCTGTGCTGATTGGCCTGATGGTCAGTGGTGATCCTTTAAAAAATCTAACCAGATTTTCACCCAGAATGAATGAATATCACTAACAATTGCATTTGTTCCGTTCTAGGGTATTAATAGCATGTACTCGTATTTACGCCATTTACAATGCAGGTTTTGACTAGGTGGAAACAAAGGGGTGTCCCAGTTGCCATCCTAGTCCAATGTGAAATAATTGTTTTGCAGAATGCATCAAAAGTACAAAGCTCTTGTATAAATTTTGACCAATAACATTACACTACTTTTGACTGTTGCTAATGAAATGTGAACTTAAATAATGTGTTGAAGTTATCGCTTTAATATAGTTTCAGGTCACCCCCGTTGGCTAGTACCTACACGCAAAGTAGTTCAAACTCAAACTCAAATAACTTTATTCAAATAGACTGTATCAGTACTTTCAAATCGTCAAATTTACAGCAAAAAATACTAAATAATAGACATACATACCATAATAATATGGATGTAAATGAACAGTATACAGACATAATGCGACTCTACCACCGCGTCGGAGTTGTTTCTTGCTGAGAAGACCCGGCGAGAAACTCAGCAGTTACTCTTTTAAACTTGTTTTGGGTTTACAACAGGCGTTAGTAAAGTACAAGCAGTGTGTCGTTTTGATACAAATAAACCTAAAAGAATATAAAACAAAGAGAAAAAACCAACCATAAAAGAATATGATAACAAGAATTTATTTAAACAATTCAAAAAGAAAAATTGTTAGTCAGTACATACTAGTTGATAAACTATTCAATACAATTGAGATATGTGCTCAATTAGTTGTAAACATAACCTTCATTAAATTATTATATCGGAGATATTGGCCATGGACTTGACAAATCTATCATGCTGTGTTGTGTGCATGCTGTTGTGTTATTTAATTTTATTTGAAAAACTACAGATTTTAAATAATACCTAGGTACGAGTATATTACTAATTATTGTATTGACTCTCACTCTCGAATAATAACTGTACAAATTATTGTATTAATTGTATTATGAATAAATATCTAGTAAGACCCTCAACATAACTTACAAGTCTTGAACTTAGTCAGAAGGATACGACTCGGTAACTAACTAAGATTTACTTCAAAATTAATCAACAAAAACATTATGAAGTATGTGCTTGATTACTAAAAAATACATTAACATTATTAAAAAAATCAGGGTTTTTACTTCTTTTCAGTTTATTACATTATTGTCTCTTTGTTCTTTTTTATTTCGCATTCATTATCCAGTTTACATTAAGTATCCAGTTTCAAAAAGTGCCAGTTCACAACTGTTTTATAAAATATGTAGTTTGATAGAAAACTCAAGCTGAAATAGCGTATACGAGTACTTAGTAATATCGACAAAATGAAAGTTAAAAATAGACCCTCCAGGCACACTATAATCATCAAAGTGCGACGTTTTGATTCGGAAAATGATCTTTCAGCTACACGTTTCTAGCTCCATTCCCTGCTATAGTCATTTCACAAAGCACTATCGGAATTTCTAGCAGCAAAGATAAAATATACTTACTCTAAAAGCCAGATACCTAAAGTGCACTTAGGTAATTTTGAAGCAACTGGTAGAGCATGATATCAACATCAGATTCTTAACGCTCTTATTGTGGATAAATAAAGACCATAATCGTATGATACTGTAAAAGTGACCCGAGTGGATATATTGTGACAAAGGAAATAGTTGGGATCTTGGAAGTGGCGTTTGCGATACAAGAGGGGAATATTGCGATTTATTTTTATCTAGGAGTAGGTTTGTAAATACAAAGGATACGATAGTAGAATTTAACTGAGGTTGAGATAATTGTTTGTGGATGAATGAATATTTACAGAAATATGTCCATATATGAGGCTGACCAGCGCAGTAATGATAAACAATTACTGAGCCGGTCATACTCATCTTGGTGGCCAGCAAAAATGCCATTTCACGCCCGGCTTGAAGACCCCGGGACTAAAAGAGGAAGGAAACACATGCGCTTGTAGAGTGTTCCACGTCTGGATGATTCGACAAAGAAAAGAGTCACCAAACCTCTTTGTGCGTTGGAACAAATGCTGGACTGTGTGTGGATGACGCAGCAATCCGGCACGCATGGTACGGGAGTGGAAGGAAGAGGATGGAACAATTTGGAATTACTCTTCAGAGCATTCCCTATTGTAGAAGCGATGGAGAACACTCAACCTGTCAATGTCTCTACGCAATTGGGAGGTTCAAGGGTCATAGATGCCAATGGGGATTTAAAAGGTATTTAGTATGCAGATGAATGCTCTTCTCCAGCTTAGCCGTTCACTCTTGTCAGAATGGTCGAAATATATTCTTGTGCCACCGCTACTTTCGCGACGCTTCGCCGTGTAGCTCGATGATTGGCAGAGTGAAAGCAATCGTCAAGATGAATGATGTCAGTCAAGTCTTCTTGATTGGCATCACAAATTAGTGCTTAGGCTGATGCTTGTCACAGTTCGTGAGGGTGCATCATTATGCATGTGCAGTGTGCATCTTGCCAGATACATGCGCAGATAATCTTTAGACGCAAGATATTATTAGGACAGGATTTGATGAACTTATTTCTATCTATTATATATCTATATTATCTACAATTATGAACGTAGTATATATCTAAATATGAACGTATGTATGTATAGTGTGCCCTTACACTATTATAATATACTGTCTAAACGATGAAAATGATGATAACTCAAAGGAGTTCAACATGAGAATGGAGTCAAAGTTCTTTCTATATTTGCAGTAAATGTAGTAACAAGTGATCTTATTTTAACAAAATTAGTGCACACACTTAACTGTATAACAGCATGAAGTATTAATGAGAATTTAAAATATTCGTCAATAGAGTAAAAACATTTTTCAGTCAAGACCATGCGCAATTTGTGAATAAACCTTTTGTGAATGGATATGGAAGACATGCAGTATCAAAAATCATATTTGTTGTATCTTAATAAAAATGAAAACACCAATCTGGCTTAGCAAAACACAAAAAAGAATACTTCCTTAACGTTATTGCAATGTACCTAAATAATGCGCGATCGGCAATATTGAAGGAGTACGCTAAAAGCATACAAATTCAAATACAAACATAATACATAATACATTCGAAAAGACATAAATGGTTCCTTTGGGGATAAAGGCAAGCATTTTGAGATAATTTTCCGAAATTTCCATGTAAACGGAAAGAAACTGGTATTTGCGTACGAAGTCGCTGACAAAAGCTAGTTCCACGATAACTATTTACTGTAACTCTCCTCCACGGTCAATTACGGGCCCAGTGGGCGTGTGACGTCACGGCGGTGGACACAGGCCGGGCTAAATGCGGAGCTCGGTAAGCCGAGTGGCCGGAAACAGGGTTGTACTCGCGTGACGGTTAAATAACAAACATTAGTGAAGCTTCTTGTTATATTGGTAGGCCAGTTAATTAAAATATTGATGTGCCTTAGCTAAAAATCGCTTAAATTTCAATTGAAGTAGTACACTGTGGGAGTCTCGCCTAGACTTGCGTAGTGTCCCGGCAGAGGCAATTCAGGAATCGAGCCTTTATAAATTGGCTCGGTTATGAGTGTGCTGGGGGACAACACTGGCTTGATTCCTCGTGTGGTACCTCGTAACACAGGGATAGAAAGAGTAGCAAACATCCTCACAAACTTTCGCATTTAAAATATTAGTAAGATATTCAAAATGAAACAAATATATTTTGGCATGTTCTAATTTAAGGATTTATTTAGTTATGTATGTATTATGAATTATAATTTTGATACGTATAATAAGAGTCACTGGCGATAGCGTAGCCCAAATTGACGTGGCAGCATGAAAGAGCGAGTGTGGTGAAAATCATTATTTACATACATTATTACTAAAGGCGAGGTGGTTCTCTACAACATTTCCCGAAGGAAACTGGTGAGCACCACGCGGACTGAAAGTCACTAAAATAATCGTTTAAAAAATTAACAGATATAAAAAAAAACATCGGATGAAATCACTCCAGTTATCTTTAAACTTTGTTTTGGTAAAGGACCCATATTATCAGATCAATTGTTTTAGGAATAAAACCAAAAATAGAAGACAAAATGTCACGAAAAGAGGTAACTTTGTGAGTTTATTATATGGAGCCAACTTTATCAAATCATGTTTCCACCGGATGGATTCCCTGTATTATAATTATCCCCTCAACAATATCAGTAAATTTTATTAGATTTTAATTTCACTATTTACTATTTCAAAAATGAATTCTAAAAACGTGTTTTGTGAACCACATCCCCTTAAATGAAAACATTCGGTGCTATACGTATCATTTTTGATAAAGAAACAAAAAAAACTATTGTGCCTGGTTATATAGCAGTTAAGGGCAGTATACTGCCAAACGAAAATGAGATCATTTAATATTAGTTGAAATTTAAATAAGCCAAAATGTATTTAGTAATAATTAATGATAATTAAATAAACCAACTATTAGGTGGGTAATATGATAATAATGATATTATGAGATTTTCAATGAATTGAAAATATGCTAACTGAAATTATGTGAAAACTAGTCTACCGCCCGAGGCTTAGCCCTCGTGAATTTCATTTTAATGACATACGAGATTTTTAAAATACCATCTTAGTTATCACCTACGTTCTAAAAAGAACCCCTATGCAAAATTTGAGATCCCAGTACTTGTAGTAACGAATTTCATACAAAAAAACTCAACATCAACCCCAAAAACAACTCCTTCGGGATCGAACTTCGAAAAATCCCGTCTTTGTGAGCACCTTAATCTTAAAAAGAATTCCTAGCACTTGTAGTTGCTGAGATTTCGTGATGAGTGACCTTTCACTTTTACATTACGAATAGATTTGTTCATCAAACCAAGGGATAACCGCATATAACAGGGTAAAACGGACAAACTCTTCGTTCCAGGCCGATGACGTCACGCTAACTACCCGAGTTAAATGTAAGCTCCGTACATTAAAGCGCTCTGGGTAACGATGTTACGTTAGACCCACCCTGGGACCATAAGCTGGAACACTCCTGCATAAATTGTTTATAAAGACAGTGTCTGAGGAAATTTGATAAGTTACAAGGCTTTTCTAGTTAATGTTGCAGCCATTTTGTTATTAAATAAACAAGACAGGACACCACTAAACTCTAGTTCAGCGTCTTAACTCATACTTATGTGTAGTTAACGTCGAAGTTATGACAGAAGTTAGACTGATGGTGTACTGCAGCTCGTCCAAAGACACATTGTAGTAATAGTAAATTAGCCTATGCTATCCAACTTCTGGACAAAGGCCTTCATCGTTGAAACCATGATGAGACGCTGTAATTAATGAGACGCTAATGTCATTAATCCAAAACAGAGTTGGAAGTTTAGTCATTTCTTTCAACGTTGTTTTAGATTTAAAAAAAATAAGTAGGTCCTTTAAAAAAAAATAGTCACTATTTTATAATCACCATTACAAGTGGTAATAACTTACGAATGAATACAACACTTTCAACTATTCAATGAACCAAACGCAACAAATTGTAGGTAAAAAAATGTAAGAAACACATTTACCTCGAGAGGGTTATGTTATGACGTAAGGATCCGTAAAAAATAACGCAATGACTTTTGAGTTCACATTCCATTACGTCAAATGAATTTATAACTCCCTACTGACCCAAATCAGGGATCCAAGGTAAGCCATTACTCAATAAACCATCATACCCACGTTATACTAGAAACGAGATTTATTGACGGAGCCCAAAACGCGTGCGTATGTCCAAAAGTTTGAAGCTAAATGTACATAATATAACGTTTAATTCATGAGCAGGAGCGGGTTCAAAGAAGATTTTACTTTCAGATACGAAACGTGAACAATTTATTGGTTAATACAAACTTTACTTGTTTACTTGTGTGCTGTTTAAAAGGCAGAGCTTACATCTATACTAATATAAAGAGGAAGGATTGGTTTGTGTGTTTGTATTGAATTTGCTCCGAAACTACTGGACTGTTTTTAAAATTCACTCACCAATATAAAGTTACATTATTAGGGAGTGACATAGGCATTTTTTTTTAATTTAGGCTATATTTTGACAGGAAAGACAATACTGTCTGTCCGCGTAGACACGCAGGCGAAGCTGATGATGGACAGCTAGTACGTACTTATTATTTATGTAAGCAAAATAACTTCCTTATAACTTCTGAAGTTACTTATGAGAACAATTAAGTGTGACAGCTGCTGTATATGTAGATGTTAATAAATTCGTTTTTTTTTTTACTTCTCTCTAATGCATAATGAATGGAGTATAGATACCTTTTCAAAGCAAACGCAGCGTCAGACCCACAAAATGGACCAACGACATGGATAAAGTAGCAGCATTCCGGTGGATGCAAACAGCCTGCAACTGGTCGCTATGGAAATCAATGAGGGAGCCCTGAAACTATCCAGCTCCAATAAGTGTTCAAGAAAAGAAGTTCGTTCAGCCCATTGAATTGCGCCCATGATTGAGATAGAGGGATTGTTTACTAAAGCATTGGACGATATACACACATCAAAAGTGTCTAGGGATCAAGCATTTTTATGCGGATTTCTTGAGATTGAGATGTGGCTTTGTAATAAATTTATGATTTTATAAATTTATATGGATCCTTTTTGGTGCATTTCGTAATTTGAAACAGGAACTGTCAATCAAATTCGAGTAAAAGATGAAAATCAGCTGTCAATATTTTACCTATAAAAACATACAACGCATTGAAGACATTATTAGTGCTACTGTTTCCCTACTACTGATTAAAACCAACGTTATTATGGAGCGGCGACGTCATTTAAGCAGGGAAGAAATGCTCAGAGCGTTGCATGATAATGCACGACCGCACACCGCAAGAGTTGTAGGACAGACTCTCGCCGCAGCTAACATCAATGTCCTGCCCTGGCCTGCTCAGTCGCCAGACTTGAACCCGATTGAGCATGCATGGGATATGCTACAGAGAAGAGCTCTGCCGAATATGGAGGGTATCCAGTCGCAAGAAGACCTTTTTTGTTGTTGCAACGAACATGGGCGGCCATTCCACAGCGTGATTTGGATGAACTCATTTTGAGTATGCCAAACCGATGTTCTTGTGTTGTTAGTGTTCGCGGTAGAAACATGGATTATTAATTGTTTAAGTTACCCAATAAAATTTTAAAGAAAACTGTTATTTCAGTCTTTTTTTCGAACTTTAATGTTAGTGGTTCAAATGTCAAAAATCCCTTTATTAGGAAAATGGCAAATTTCTTTATTAATGCAAAGGTGACTTGGTTTATCGTTACTGTAGACAAACGAAAACACTTTATTTGATGAATCCTTAAATAAAATTTTAATTAATATCAATCAGGAGAAAAGTTATTGCAAAAATATATGTTGATCCCTAGACACTTTTGATGTGTGTATTTAAGTATCTGTACTGAAGACTCTTATCATAAACTGCGAGCACATTTCATTTGTGTCAACGAGGATTTGTATGGGAGGAACTAACGCTTCAGTTTATGAATTGCACTAAGCACGAAGGTTCTCTCAAGACCCTCATACATTATAGTTTAGAATAAGCCGTCTCGCTCGGTGAAAATTTAAGTGCTGTACCGATGTTGTTAGGAAGTTGTAATTTAATTTGTCTTTTAGTCCGTGTAATATTGGCCTTCATAAATCATTGGTACGACGAGCGGTAATTAGGGATAATAGTTCGGCGTTTGTTATCGCAGTTGTGTAAGTAGATTACATGTTCTACATGAATGTCACTTACAAACTGAGACAAAATAGACTATTTTTACGACAATTTAATAGAAGTAGCCCTATTAAAATTTCAAATGTATCTAAGGGCATAATTACATTCGCACTCGTCTAATAAAAATGATGTTAAAAGCTTTTTAAAGGTATTCAAAGTTTTGCTGCGAAAGCACAAATTGTCAAGAGCGTTAGCTGGGAGTGGATCGAAAACGTTGCATTTTTGTAAGATTTTCGTGATTATTTCATTGAATTTTAATGGAACTTAAATTTTTGCTCTATTATTGTGTGCATAATACTATTTAAAAACACATTGAATTGTCTAAAATTAGGTAGTCGCCTATTATCTGCCAAATTAAATAAAAAACCGTTTTTTTTTAAAATATAAGCCACTTAAAAATTTACTGTACACAGTTAAAGTTATCATTTTGAAATTAAAAGGTGCAATCAATAATAGAGATATAATTTATACTTAATTTGAATAATCACCAAAACGATTTACCCTAAACGCAAAAAGCAAACCCTCCTAATGTCATAAAGTAAAAAAAATCATGCGAGTGCTAATGTTCTTTCGATGAGAGAGTGCAGCAGCGAATGTTATTAATTACTATACTTTTTATATTCTGTCATGTCAAAACTATAGAAACTAATTAACAACACGCTTATCATTAATGTCTAAATGTAAATCAACTGCATCATGGTTAGGTGGACAGGTAATAAAAAGATCCTCATCCTCGAGGAGGAAGGAGGATATCTGACTGAAGAACGGAAGAAGTAAGAAAAGAAACTAAAGTCATCGACTTAGTTTAACGGATGGAAATGTGCAGACCACCACAGTACCACCATAGAGAAAATAATCACTACGTTTTAAGAGTTGGCACTTCCCTAAAAGCCACTAAACCGAACGTTAGACGAGCAACTGCCACACGTTTTGACACTACGGCTTGAAAAATCCAGACTGCCTACTTATCGATATTGATAAATGGGTGATTGTACGTAGCTGACAATTTGAGTCGTATAAGAATAAATAAATAGGTCTACGTTGGAATACACACAACAACATGGTCTAGGGATATATAAAACTTTTTTAAATAACTTAAAAAGTACTGGTCTTACAAAAAAACTATTAATGACAGATTTTATATATAAAGTTACAATATTAAGTTCCTTTTTTTGAATTCAAATTTGTATATAAAAGGTTTTGTTTTAAGATGAAATTCGCATTCATTGAATTTCTTCCAAAGAAGTAAATCTTCACGAACTAACTTGATTAAAACTCAATAAATTTCTATCATCTTTGTCAAACGCATCTCCGGTGTTCATTTAATCATACCACGTAGACACTTGACCAGGAACGAAATGTTAAGTGCAGTGGGCATGATTCAAGCTGGCGTTACCCAAATTGCGGTTTCTGAAGCCATGAGGACCAGTCAGAGCGTTATATCCAAGCGTTGGTCACGTTATCGTGTCACGGGGGAAGTGGTGGAACGGCACCGAGGACCTCAACGCATTACAACACATGTACAGGACCCATTCATAGTAAATGCTGCACGACGTCAACCAAATGTAACGGCGATGCAATTGGTTTAAAGGTTACAGAGAGAGTATGGTTTGCTGGTAAGCGGTCGAACTTTGAGAAGACGACTGCATGAAGTCAACCTACGTGCTCGTAGGCCAGTTCGGGTACCAGCGCTAAGGAAAGGAAATCGAGGAAGAAGATTACAATGGGCTATTGCACACGAAAACTGGGACCATTCTCAATGGTCACTTGTGCTTTTCACTGATGAATCCAGGTTTGGATTTCATTCTGATTCGCGAAGAGTACGCGTTTAGAGAGAACCTGGACGTTGGAATCGACTGCAGCACCTACAACAATTTCATGCATATCAAGGTGGCACGATTATGGTTTGGGCAGGTCTTCGTCTCAGCGGTAGAACGGAACTCGTTTGGATACTAGGCAATATGACTGCTCTAAAATACCGAGATGAGGTGCTAGAGCCTGTAATCTTGCCCCACAGACAGCAAATGGGACAAAATTTCCAGCTAATGCACGACAATGCCCGTCCACATACGGCGCGTATCGTTACAAGTTGGTTACAACAGCATGATATCCAAGCTTTAGACTGGCCTGCACAATCCCCTGGCTTAAATCCTATTGAGCATGCCTGGGATATGCTTCAAAGAAGAGCTCTTAGGAATTTCCCTGAAGATATTGTGCATGAAAACCAGCTTTTCTTGCATCTTAGCAGGACTTGGGACAGTATTCCACAACAGGATATTGACACCCTTGTTTTGAGTATGCAGAACCGCTGCAGATGTGTCAGGAGAGTCTTCGGTGGATCCACGGATTATTAATTTTAAGTTTTCAACAATTTTATAAAAAAAATAGTTGTTTTGTTTAGGTTTTGATGTTTCAAAAATAAAGTTAAGATTGAAATTTTGTCTGAGTTTTACTTCTTCTTCTAAGTTTTTTTTAAATTTTACTTTATCTGAAAGTTTATTTATCAGATTAGATAGGCTATTGAACAAGGTTTATTTTAATGTGTAGGTGTCTTAACAAAAAGTTAATAGAATTTTAGTTATTTAGGTTTAATTGAAATATCCCTAGACCATGTTGATGTGTGTAGTTCAAAACAGGATTACTACCATGTACCTTATCGACATGGTAGCAATCCTGTTTTGAACTACCCTTACGTTAGTGACCATGAAATTTAAAAGAAATAAATAATTATACGCCATAAAAAAACGTTTATTTATCGAAATCAACGTGTATTCTTCTAGTGCACTAATAGTAGACTACTGCTGCGGTCTGTAAAGACTGCATTGCTAACTGCGCTCCGTTGAGGGACGAAAGCGCAGTTCCAGTCCCTCACAGCGTTTTTCTTAATAGGCCGGGACACATAATATGAACTTATTTTCAGTTAGTCTTTGTGTAGGTAAATACGCCAGGTCCTTATTACCAGTAACTTTACCCATAAACGACATCTAAAACAAATAATAGTTTATCGATAAGTCGTGCGCATCAGTACTGGTTTTTATGATTTTTATATCAAAATAGCTCAAAATTTACAGAATATACGTGTAATCTGCTATTAGTTCGTCAATAAAAATTGTGAAGTAATTAATGCATTCTCTAACGTCAAGAAACATAAAGTTTACCTGGCTGGGTCAAGTGGTAATGTGGCCAGAAATATGTCGGAAAATCTTCTTCTGACATGCCTGATATTACAAACTTCACATTTCATTAAAGATCTGTCTCCTATTAGCACAAACACAATTCACTACTAAAACCAATGCCGTCAATATAACATTGGAGAAAAATGTTATTACCGCGATTCAGCGACCAGTACAGAGCGCTATTGAGCAGCGCCATCTAGTAGCATGCAACTACAACTATAATTAGTGTATGCAATAAGGTTAACTTTGAAGAGTTGGCGAGTAAAGGTTCTCGAATGGAGTCCACAAACTGGAAGACACAGCATAGGCGGGCCTTGTTGGATCGATGTCCTTTTGCAGGAAGGCGTAGCTATAAATAAACTTAATAAACAAAATAAATGGCCGTCAGACAACACAGAAGTGTGCTATGGTCACGAAATAAGGATGAAAATCCATGTGTTACCAAGTTCTAGATAAGGATTTAGGCCAGGGGCGTGTCTCAGCACACCCAGACCAGAGCCAATTCAGAAAAGATCGTTTCCTGGATTGACCCACATTAAGCCAATCGAGTCGTCAGAAAGATATCACAAAAGAGAGCGTATTTCTATTTAAAAGGCAAGCAACGCATCGGTGACACCTCTGGTGTTGCAGTTGTCCATGGGCGGAGGTGATCACTTTCCATCAGGTGACCTTCTTGCTCGTTTAAAAAAGCATATATAAACCTTTTTTTAGCCAATTCTTTTCTAACTGGGCAATAGCTTTGTCCACTGTCATGCGTCGTAAAAGGTTACAGTTCACACGTGATTGCGAACGTAGCGCTCCGGAACTGCATACGATCGCTTGCGTTAGTTTGTTGCCAGTTTCATGTCCGGTGTACGTTATTCTAGTAGTATCCAATCTGGCGTACGAAACCAGCGCTGGAGTGCTACTGGAACAATATAAACAAGCAGTGGAATGCAGATCCAGTGAGCATAAGTCCAGTAAAAGTTTCGTGAGTCTTTGGAAGGCTGAAAACACATAAAAAGTAACGTGGTATGAACAGGATTGATCTATTTTGTAAAGTAAAATAATATAATGATTGGGAAACCAAAAAATCAACATCAAATTGCCTAGCCTACGCTCGTTTTTGAAGGCGCATGCAGGCGCTTACAGGCGCGCCTTTTGCGTTGACGCGCTTAGGGTCGTATAATCCATACTGATACTGACTCACCACTACCGGTTTGACGGAACATTTAATATATAAGCGTGAAATATAGCGCGCGTATAATCGCGTATGCCAAAGCGACCAAATACGCGCAAAAAAACGGTAGTCTGAAACCGCTCTTAGTGTTTATTTATTTATTTAAAAAGCACAGCCACATCATACATATTAAAAGTTACAAAAAATCGAATTATAGGTATTATATCCTATATATCGATGGCTTAGTTCACAATTGCACTAACTACAAATTTTTCAATTTTCGCTTTTTAAGTGCCAAATACACTAAATATCATGCTCTTTCGATTGCGCGTATTGAAATACCGCTAATCCATCTCTTTCTATGATAAACATAGGGTCGCAGTTGTAATAAAAAAGTTTGATGAATGTCAATAAGTACTAATGACCTTTAGATCTGTAAATCCAAATAATAAACATTATAACTGATTTTAAGTTTTTTAACTTTATATAATAACAAAACACAATTGTGTTAAACGCATTTGCTATCTCCTCGTTCTTTTTAGCGATGCGATAGGTGTGTATTAAGTACAGATAATACAAAAGAATCAAGAATGTTTCATGTACAAGAGTGATAAGTACATTTACTTATAGTTGTTTGTCAAATTTAAAACGCACAAATACATTAAGTCACTTTGAGTTTAAGACCCATTGTGCATGTGAAGTAAAAAGAATAGCACAAATAAACTAAGTACATTTAATATAATATTTATTTTGTTTTGCGATAAATCAAATGCACTTTGTACTTTTAACTCATTCGTGTTTCAAAAAAAGAATTTTAGTGCGTAATTTTAACCGCTCGATATAAATGGACTGCGTGACCTTACTATGAAAGCCGATCGGCGACTGAACGTGAACGTGAGCGCTTCTCTGTTGCTTTGCTTGCTTGTGGCGCGCATGAGGGGCGAGGGGGAGGCTTCCCCGCGGACCCCGCGGTTTGGTCGTGTCGTGTTGCGTGCGAGCGTCACTCACACCGATCGCGATCTCGGCAGCAAAAGCCAGTTTATGCGGGCATCTAAATCGGTTTCACCGCGTAAAGTTAAATATTTTAAGGTTTTAAGAAATTAGGGAATATTTGTTTAGGTTCAATGCAACCATGTTTAGTAAAGGACGTAAACTAGTCGATTTAGTTAATCGAAGTGATAAAAACAAGACGGCATCGCAAGATTTGCCAACAACTGTGTTGCGCCAGAAAACAGAGTTGAAGACATCATTTAAAACAGTAAAAAGTGAGTAAAATAAGTGCTTAATCTAATTAATAAATAACTATTCATACAAATTTAAGCAGGTTTACACGGCAGTCAGCTGTTGATACTTCATCTAACGGCACTTAGTACGTTTGTGCATAAAAAATATGTCCTATGCACTAACGTACTAAGTGCTGTTAATACATACGTTTACTTGTTCGCCTTACTAGCGTAATGGTATGTAAAAAATGTATATGAATAATATTTTAATTTAAAACTACTGCGTGCACATGCACACACACGCATACACACCCTCTCTCTCACACGCATACACACAGACACCCATCCATACACGAAAGTAACCAATTATAAAAATACAAAATGTTGTTTGTTTTTTACAGATGAAAAATCAGGCAGGTTGTTGCCAGATATCTGCGAATCTCAACAGGAAAATGAAAATAGAATTTCGACTGAACCATTAACTAATTAATCGTTAGCAGTAAATAAATTAAGCGTCGGCGTCGCCCCAACACCCCGCAAAAAAGTTGTTAAAAATTTAAATTCTTTATTTGACGAAATATCTAATGAGAATGATGCAGACAGTAAAGTTTCAGTGCAAAATCCATCACCCTCAGTAGATCTCATATCCACAGTAAGTCAAACTATAGTTCCCGAATCTGATGAAAACACTTCACAGGGGAATATAAATAATTATGATAAATTTGCGTCAGCGCTAACTGCTCAAGCATCGCCTAAGATTCATGCCTATGCAAAAACGGACATAACCATCTCTGGTCCCTTAAATGATATTCAACGACAAAACTATCCATCCCAATTTGTAACAACAAATGCAGACGAAGATTATGACGTTGTATCTTTGCAAAATGTAGATCCTACCTTTGAAGTCACCGATTCAAATCATTACCAATCGTATGAAAATAGTTCCCCACCTATTCTTGGAAAAGACGTAAAAGAGTTAGAAGGACCGCCTCTTGCTGAACTAAACGAATCAGGTTCACTATCCCCACAGCCATGTACATCGACAGGAATAAGTAAAAATACATTACACAAAGATCTATATTTGTCTTCTGATGACGAGTTAACTACTTATATTGATTCAGAATCATCTTATTGCCCTACTCCAACGAAACGAATTCGTCTACCATTATCATTAGATAGCGAAATTACTGACATAAGTGACTCAGCAGAGGTTGCAAAGGAAAATTTACCAAAACGAAGGAAGAAGGCTATGCCTGAAACTTGGAAAAGAAATGTTCTTAAAAATTTACGGCAAACAGGAAAAGGGTACGTGAATAGACGTGGAAAATATATGCAACCAAAAAAACCTAAGCCAACAGATTGCTCCAAATGTCGCTATAGGTGTAATTCTTTGTTTTCCGAAAATTTGAGACAGGATATCTTCGAAGAGTACTGGAGCCTAGGCGATACAAAACAACAAAAAATGATGCTTACTAGCTTGATTACACACGTCACATGTCGAAGAGGCCCCAAGTGTTGATAAGCTGGTCGCAGCCTTTACCACCAGCATTGTGGGCCTTTTTGACCTTCATGCTCCGGTCAAGAGTAAAAGGTTTAAGCACCCTCCCCATCCTTGGATCACTGATACTGTAAAAAGCATGATGCACATAAGGGATTGCTACCATCGAAGGTTCAAATTGCATGGCATAGACGCTGATAGAGAGTGCTATAAGACGATGAACTATTGGTGGTGGAGGCTATAAAGCGGGAAAAAACTTGCTTCTTTAGCGAACACATAAACTCAAATGCGAGGAATCCCAGGAAATTGTGGCGGAATCTCAGGGGCACGGTATTGGCAGCTGGAAAGACTGAGGCTGATCTTCCACCATCATTCGACTGCCCTGATCAGATCAATGCTCACTTTTTGAATGTGCCTGGCGAGGACAGAGTCACGATCTCCCAACTCACCTATTATGAGTACCATAGACACAGTGAGTGTGGTACGTTCTCACTGAATACAGTTAGCAGTGATATTGTATTCAAAACAATTAGGAACCTCAAATCCATTGCGCAGGGCCATGATGGACTGACCCTCGAAATGCTGACGCTGACTTTGCCACATTCACTGAACGCTATCACCGCTATAGTCAATAAGTCTTTAGCAGAAGGCACTTTCCCGAGTGACTGGAAGACAGCGGTGGTGAGGCCCCTGCCCAAATCTAACCAGCCTGCTAATCTGGAGGATGTTAGACCCATTAGCTTGCTCCCATGCGTCTCGAAAGTTTTAGAGAGAATTGTATGTGACCAACTTACTGGGTTCCTCGAGGAGCACAGCATGCTGCCACAATGTCAATCTGGTTTTCGCAGGGGTTTCGGTACAGCGACGGCTCTTGCGGATGTTGTTGATGGCATTTTGGCGGCTCAGGATCAGGGGCTGATGGGTTTTCTTCTGCTGCTGGACTTTTCTCGGGCATTTGACTCAATAAATATCTCTCTTCTGCTGGCCAAGCTGGCATATTATGGCCTTGATGCGCGCTCCATCCAATGGTTTGACAGCTACTTGACTGGCAGGTTGCAGTACGTGAAACTGAAAAATGCAAATGGATCTAGTGTGCAGTCAGCTCCACTCCTCGTCACACGCGGTGTACCACAGGGATCAATTCTGGGCCCCATACTCTACATACTGTACAGCGCAGATATCATTCACAGTATTCATCACTGCCAGTATCACTTGTACGCCAATGACCTACAGCTCTTTCTGCCATTTCGTCCTGGGGCCCTATCACAGGCCATGGCGACCATGAATGAGGAATTAGTACGGCTCAACACTTGGTGCACAGCCAACTGTCTTGTCCTCAATCCCAGGAAATCTAAATTGATGATAATGGGCTCAAAATCTAACACTCAAAAAATCAACCCTCACACTCCACCAATATTATCATCAATGAGGAACCTGTGGAGGTTGTGGACGGGGCAAGGAACTTAGGACTATTCATGCACAGAAATCTTAATTTTGAAGTGCATATTGCCGATTGTGTCAGAAACTCATTTTACAGACTAAAACTGCTATACAGAGTAAGACCATTCCTCAGTGAAGCAATCAGGATCACTTTATGTGAAACATTGGTTCTCGCTAAGCTAAACTATTGTGACACAGTTTACGGGCCATGTCTGTTGGCCAGATCAGTCAAACTGATACAGCGTGTGCAGAACGCTTGTGCTCGCTTCTGTTTTCACATTCCGCCAAGAATGCATGTAACCCCCTTTCTTAACTCTGCAAGCATGCTGAAGATGGAGGCACGCAGAAAGCTTCATCTCGCCACTTTGTTGTTTGGAGTACTTACCACTAAGAAACCCAAATACCTGTGGGACAAGCTTGTATGGGCTCAGGGGCGGGGCGGGTGCCACAGAAGATCGTGCACACACATTTTTGTAACGACCAAACATCGTACCATGGCCTTTCGTGGGTCTTTCAGATTTGCCGCTTCGCGGTGCTGGAATGAACTCCCCCCACCAATGCGCGACCTGAAAACAGTCAACTCATTTAGAAAAACTTTGAAAAAGCATCTCATAGCAAAGCAAATTACGGACCCACAATATAGCCAATGTCTCACCTCCGGGTTGTTCACGACGCGACACGCTGGGGGGCTCTAATCCAATCATATTTTTTTCTCGACTTATTATCCTGCTCTTTTTCTTCTTCGCATCTCTGATGGATTTGCTGCCTTTGATGGTAACTTTGTCTTTGCACGCGGTTACCATTCAACGTGGCACCACAGATTACAGAGGAAGACGTGGCAATAGGTAAGTAAAAGTCACTAGTAGAATATCTGTCACTATGACAGCTGACCTACCACAGATTAAACACACTTAAATTTCTGTATTATTCTTTTTTAAAGACGATACCGGCCACGAATAACTCATATGTGTTTTTTAGTTTCAAGATATTTATTTGCTAAGAATAGGTAGTTCTCCATTCAGTAAAATAAACATGTAAAAATATCCGATTATCATAGTAATATTACTTCACTTCGCACTGTATCATAACTCAGTCAAAAATGTATGCTCACACTTCATTCTATGTTCTTCTTGCACTATAATTAAGTACATACAATTTTATTTATTAAATTATCTTAAGGACGGACGACCACATCAGCAGGCCCTGCCAGAATACCAGCGTTTCTGCCGTGCTTGCACTGCAGTGGCACATGCTGAGGCAGGGTCCTGATTGGCCCACTACTTCATTGTTAGTTTTTATTCCCTGTATTGTTTCTTTGCATAATGTACCCTCTAGTCTAAGCTAAAATTGTGTTTTGGGTCAATAAATGGTTTTTATTTCTTTTCTTCTTTCTTTCTTACACGCAGATGTCTTACGTCTTTATACGAAGGCAAAAAAAATCGTACCATGTCACGTCAATATTGGCTTTTTCACCTATCTGTAGGAAGAAAACGAGTTTGCCAAAATTTTTTTTGTCATACTTTCAATATTAGCTCGAGCATCATTAATAATTGTTCGAAGATTATAGGGTTCAATGGAATATTTACAGGATCTGACAAACGAAAAGACAAAGTGCCTGCATACATTACTTCAGTGGAATCTATCAACTTTGTAAAGATGCATATAGACCAGTACCCTCGCGTAGAATCTCATTACTGTCGAAAAGATTCTAAAAAAGTCTATTTAGATAGCGATCTCAACTTAAGTCGCTTGTATAGGATGTACAAAGAATTTTTTTGCCTCGAAAAGAACATAACTCCTGTGTCACCGTATGTGTATCAAAAAATTTTTCACAGTTACAATCCAAGGCTCTCGTTTTATAAGCCAAAAAAAGATCAGTGCACGAAATGCAACGTATACAAGCGTACTGAAAATAAAGCTCCCTTACAGGTAGAATATGATGCTCACAAGAAACGTGAAAATGATGCTCTAGTAATGAAGAAAGAAGACAAGCAAAGATGTTTGGATTCAGATGGGGCTTTTCGGGCTATAACATTTGATCTTCAAGCTATCTTATCGGTACCCTTTACCGGAGAATGCAAAATCTATTATTTGCGCAAATTATCATTGTACAATTTAACTATCCTAGATAGTCATGAGAACACTGGCAGCTGCTATTTATGGGATGAGTGTAATGGTAAGAAAGGTTCTATTGAAATTGGATCGATATTACTGAAATATCTTTCCAGTTTACCCGAAACTGTTACTCATGTTTCATCATTTTCGGACACTTGTGGTGGGCAAAACCGCAATAAATATGTAACTTTAGCAGCTTTGTATGCTGTCATTAATATACAACACTTACAAACGATTGATTTGAAATTCATGGAATCGGGTCATTCCTATTTAGAAGTGGATTCAATTCATGCCTGTATAGAAAGAGCGCGAAAACATAAAAGCATATTCACTCTGCGGGATGATGATCGGAACTGCTAGAATCAAACCAAAACCCTATGATGTTATCATTATGCAACATGGAGAATTTTATGATTTGAAGTTATTAGAAAAATTACTGAATCCCAATACAAATAAGAATACAGAGAATGAACCAGCACAGTGGCTAAAAATTAAATGGCTACGGGTAAAAAAAGAGTCCCCCACATCAATATTTTACAAATATAATTTAACTGATCCGGATTTCAAAGAAATAGACATTTGTAAGTCAAAAACTACGAAAAAAAACAGAGATATCTGCATAAGAAAATTAAAAAAACCACTGAACAAAGCATATAAATCACAGATTCCGATTTCAGAAATCAAGAAAAAAGACCTGTTATCTCTTTTGAAAGATGGCGTTATACCATCAGAATACGACCAATATTATAAAGACATACCATCCACGTCTATGGCTATTTTAAACGATAATTGTATTGATTCTCAATCATCTGATGAAGATGAAGAGCCCATTTCTGAAGAAATTTAAGTTCTTGTTTATAATAAATATTTATTTAAATTACTACTTAAATAATGTTTCAAAGAAGACAATGGTTTTGATTTTTTGTTTGTTAATTTTACATTAGAAGAGCTAATGTTGGAGTAAAATAAGTTTATTTTGTTATTTGAAGATTTATCAGAAGAGTGATTAATATGAAAGACTGATTATTGAGTAAAAAATAAATAATTTGATTTCTATTATCTGGTTTATTATTTACTGTCTATTTATTGCAATAGTCGTTAAAATCAATAGGTATCCCTGTTATTGACTCTTGAACTGATTCAATATAAAACATAGTAGTGATAAAATATGATAGTTTACTAAATTCAGCTATCAAATTTCATTGTTCTATGACAGTAAAAATTCAATAAATCGCTTTAAGTATCCTATTTTGGTGATAATTGCTATAGACAGGCTGGTAAAACTGTTAAACATTCTAGAGTTTTAGAATTAGTGCCTTCCAACATTATAAATCTCAGTGCACTAATGTACTAAATGGGGGTTCTAAGATTATTTTGCAATTTTTTTATATATATTGTTTGTACTAATTTAACCATTTTGAGATATTATAAAGTTCAAGAATCACTGCAATGAATAGATGCCTATTTTCTTTAATATTTGAGTTTGTTTTCGAACAGTCCATGTCTAAACTTTAAAAACTTAAAAACGCTATCCTGTGAAGTTGACAAATCTGTAGTTAGTAAATTGTGAACTAAGCCATCGATATATGACATTTTTGGCGTGCATAACATTTGCCAAAATGTGTTATTTTTATAATAATATTACGTTTAAACTAAAAGCTAAATCTAAAAACTATTTAATGGAAGTGTGAAAGGATTTTATTATTTTCTTTTTAAAACCGCTTAAAGTGTCGTAGAAAACGTCTAAATCCGATAACTTGTGATGGGTGTTATATTTATTTAAGATTCGATTAAGTGGGGACTGAAGGCCAAGGTTAGTACGGACGCGCGGGATATTAAATATTTTATTCATTTTGGTTCTAGGATATTCGTAAGGGACATATAATGAAACTTTTCCTAAAAGAGACGAGCATTGAAGGGTCCCATTCAAAATTCGGTGGAAAAAGCACACATATAGTAAATGCCTTCTGTCTCAAAGTGATGTGATGCCAAACTCCTTTAACTGTTCGGCTAACGGGTTTCTGTGAGAGAAGCCTCTGGACAAGAAAGCTAAATGCTTCGTAAAATCTCGTTGAATGCTCTCATAGCGGTGACCAAGCGGTTCAAGCATATTCCAGATGACTACGAACGAGGGCATTAAAGAGGATCACTTTGGTCTTGGATGTAAAATCAGTGCTGTTCCTTTTCAAGAAACCGAGCATACGGGCGGCCTTTGTTACAATGGCATTTAAATGGGAAGTGTTTATTTTTAATGCCTAAGATTTACGCTACTACGTGTTCGAACGAACGGGAGTAAGCCCCCTGGTTCAGCAGTCAGCTTTTTAATCAAGCGCGCTTATTCCAGCACTCCAGGGGCCCTAGCCGAAACCAACTTATGCACTCTTCTAATCGAGATGACATTTGATGTTAGTTCCATACATTTTTCACAAGACATGGCGACACGAAAGTACTCGTAGCGTGTTGCTCTTGGCTAGCCCCCTTGGAGTAGTTTTAACGACCAATTCAGTGATTTATTGACTGACCTATTGGCGCAATGTCAGCGATCCTGCCTTTGACAAACATGTATGTGACAAACATTTATGTTTGTTGTGTGTCTGGGTGTTATTATCCAGTATGTATTTAGAAATATTTAAGTATGTTTATCAGTCTCTGACACCCATAATACAAGCTCTGCTTAGTCTGGGGTCAGATGATTTCGGTGTGAATTGTCGCAGATATTTATTTTTAAAGAATGATTGTCACTTTAGTTTTACCAATTCAACAGCCTAAGAATGGCTAGAATTATGCAGACGGTATAATCCAGTCCAGTACCGCGTTGGCTTCATTCACTGGATGACTGGGTTAGATAATTTGTTAACCGGTCATTAGTCAAAATGCAGGCATTGGCCAAGGTCTCTAATGTCCGGTTAAAAATCATTAAAGAATATAGCTCACGAGCTTTGTTCATCAATGATATTTTAATGTTTACTTATTCTTAATATACTCGTAATTATATATTTTTTGTTTTTTGCTACCTCACTTGACAGTAGTGCATGTTTTACATACGATTATTTTGATGCATGCAATAAACTAAAAATTGCGAAAAAGACCACTGCTCAGTATGATCTATTAATCAATAAAGTTAATTAAAAACAATCATTCAAATTAAACACTCGTGATGATTTAAAACTATTTGTTTTATGTTTTTCCCGGCACCATGGCCTGCTGGAAGAAATCTCTCTTTAGAGATAAGCTCACCTGTACTTTGGCTATCCTTATATTTCTTTGTAAAAAACTGTTATTTCTGTACAAACTAATAAATAAATAATAATAAATAAACTAAACAAAAAATTGGCGGGTTATGCAATACCTTAATTTAAAAGGTAAACTTATAAAGTATCATTAATATGACACCAAATTACATTAATAACCATCATACAAATCTGTACGTTAATCATTTCAAAAGCCATCTTCATAACTACGCAAAGATTTCATGCCAAAACGGACTCCATATCCTCACGAAAAGTCCAACAAAATCTACTCCATACTACCATAGTCTTATATTGGCATTCGGCACGCCATTCCCCAAAATACGAATATGCTAATACACAATCTGGTATCGGAACCAATTCTTTGTACTTTACAACGGCGGCCAACACTTCCGTTAACTTCGTGAGGGCACGTTGAAATTGCAAGTGAATTTTAATTTTGGTCTGTCAATAGAATTTGTGCCTCCAGCAGTTGTGTTTGGGTCGAGTTTGTTGTTTAGCGTTAAACACCGAAGCCAGGAGTTAGTTCAAACATCGCGGCCAAGTTAGACGCCATGGCATTATATCCGCAGTAGTCAACCTATGCACGGGGAACTAAAGTGCCCCCCATAAATTTTGCTGGTGTAAGTTTAAACGGTGACGTAGATACAAATGTATAGGAACTGGAAACGTTAAGAAAAGATGGCGATCTGTCAGAGAAGTTTACAAAACGAAAACTTACATTAACAAAAACAAACACAAGTCTTATAACGGAACGTAACTAGCAGAGTGCAGGCACCAAATTTAATCTAACTAATGTATCTTAAATTCGTGATATAAATGCAGGACCCTATTTTAAAATCCCCAATGGTTATGATGTCGATTCGTAAATTATCGTTCATTTAGGGAATTACCCTTACTGGATTTTAGCGATTGTAATTAGCCTCCTGTACTTTCAGCAAACTGCGAACTCTATATCAGGTCGTCCATTTATCTTGCAGAATTATGCTTTTACCTTCAAAACAGACGGTCTCCATTGAAGAACGCTGGTACTGACATTGTATAAAAAACGTTTGTAACACTTAACCTTACATCTTGTAAATATCATGACGTGTTGACTTCCAGATTTCCGTAGATCCTCGTTGAAACTTTTCCCCGAAGACGTATATTTCTCTATATACGGTTGTCGCAGTATCTAATAAAGTGGTCACAGTCGAAGCAAGATTAACAGCTTCTCTTTATTGCTGTCTGGGCTAGGTCGCGCATATTGCCCGTGTTTATTCATGGCACACTTCCGAGTCTTCAGAGTTGGCTTGTTGCTACGGAGACTGTTGTCGTGAAGTCGGCGGAGTTTGAATTGCTATGATTCAGTATCTTATACACCGAGCACACTGTGGACTTTTAATTGGTCGATTATTGAATTGATCGGTGTGAGCGAATTTTTTTAGTGTATTATGATTAATAAATGAATATTTAGAATAATCGCTTATACCAAGATTAGGTGACCCCTATTTAATCAAAGCTTGTGCTATCGGTGTCAAAAACTAATTAAAAGGTTTCTGAATTCATAATTATATAGAAAATTACACAGAACAAACAGCAGAACAAATCAAAACTTTTATAACATAAATGCTTGATCTGAGTTTTGACCTTCAATTTTGGTACAATGGCATAGTCTTATTTTGATTTCTATTTATAGAATAAAAGACTCAAAAACCCATCTATATGGCGTTTCAGAAATATCTCGAATTTCTAAATGCATACCTAACTTGAGAGTTAGACAGAATGTAAGACACAAACACAATCTCTTTATTTATAAGTGTAACTGTGAGATTATATGGTATATTTTTAGCTCACCAGTTAGTTCCTAACTGTTACTTTTGAATGTTGTGAGGTGTACACATTATAATAGGTACTCTCATAAAAAACAAGAAAATGTATTTATATAAGTACTGTTGGTGTGCCTTTTCCATAAATAAATAAATAAATTATAAGCTACAGCAGTTTTAAATAGCTGCATTAATTAACTTAAATATGTCGTCTAAGTGAAGTAATAAAGTGATTTTGTTTGTTATGTTTTCTTAAGAACTGTAACTCTTTGTCTAAAATATTGACTAAGATTGTTATCCAATCTCTCTTCAAATAAAATAACCCTCACCCACGCTACAACTATGTTGACCATCATATAACTTTTCTACCCATTGAACAACTTAGTGAAGTGGCGAGTTCACAAGTTAGAACTCAATAAAAATATCGTTTGACTTTATAGTTTATTTTTATAGCTACTTCTCCATAACTTTCGTACTTGTCTCCAATTTTGACCTTCAGGGAGTTTAAACTTTGAAGCTGAAGTTGTTGGAATGAGTTTGTGAAGTGTTAGACAGTTGGACATCTCACCTTTAGGTGCATGATGGTGAAGCTTTGTCTAACTTAGGGTGCACACCCACGTCAGACTTTTTGTTGGACCGATAATCGGGCCGATTTTGTATTTCATATTATTTCTGACCTACTTTTTGTAGGACGTGTGCGTTGCTCCATTGCTATCAGTACGTTCTATTTTTCTCCTACAAAAAATCGGTCACCGATTATCGGACGTGGGTGAGCACCCTTAGACCGTACAGTTTATAAGTAGACGTGTTAATAGTGTTGTCTGACTACTTCGCTCCAGGTCGTGGATTCGTGGTTCCGGACATATTACAAAAATGATCATTTTTGTCTCGTTTGTGTCTTAGTGTAAATGTGCGCTACAAAAGGGGTTTCTCTGTTTCTTGGCTTAATAGTACTTACTACTTTTAGTTTTTAATATTGTAAGCATGTAACTATCACAGTGCATGGAGAATGTTTCTATCAAAAATTGTGCCTATTTAAGACAAATCATTCGTTTGTATCATTGAATTTGTATGCGATACTGAATAAGAATAAAAATGCAAACTAGTGTCTTTTTGTTTGTTTTTTTCAGCATCACGAATTTAAATGAAGCTTCATAAAGGCTTGATAAAAACAATTTGGTACTTTTTATACGATATAAATAACGGATATTGTATATATTGTATAATTATATTTCTTATAGTATATAATTAATCTTGGTTAATATTCGTGTTAATTTAATTTGTTACCATTCTGTCATTTTTGTTTATCTAACCGCGTCCAATTTTAAAATTCTCTGCATGACCCAAAGGTTGACTGGAAGAGAATGCCTCAAGGCATTATGTTCAGCCGTTGCACTTTATTTGTGCGATAAAGTTTAATTAAATAAATAAAAATGCCTGAGCCCACGTGGACGAAGATGGAATAATCCTTAACGTCTACAAACAACAATGTCCAATAGTTCCAATTGCCTCAGTCCAGATTGTTTGACGTGAATTAGCTGGTATTACCGTTTGATTGATTCAAAGCGAATCAAGAGGAAATTGGAACGACGCCTCTCTGTAGGTAGTGAGCAGGTAATTGTAATTGTGCAATTACACTTTATGCAAAATGTCTGAAATTGGGGCTCTGAGACCTGAAATGACAGAAATTATAGAAGCAGTCAGTCTGTCCGCCATTCCTATTTGAAATCAAATGAATACAATAATTAGTTTTGGCTTAACTATCTCCCTTGCCATATGGTTTTAAATCTAGGCTTTCAAAACGAATAGCCACTTACTCAAGTTGCTGATTCTCGGGTCTATTAATTACAAAATCATCATAATCATGACATAGTTTGGTAATACTCGTATGTATTATTTAGTTATTTGTATATTTTAAATTTTTATTGTGCAATTATGGATATTGTAAAGTTAGGCTTGTGTGCTAACAATATTATTGGATTATTTCATAAATTGTCTATCCAACCCTCTTGGTTAGACATTTTCCTGTAACCATGGTCTGCTGGAAGAAATCTCTCTTAAGAGATAAGCTTACCTGTACTTTTGTTTTCCTTAATGTTATTGATTGCTGCTGTGTTTACGATTATGAACAACTATAAAATAAATAAATGAACCTTTGAGAAATAATATCGTCAAGTCAATAACATAGACAAAAAGGGAACTTAGTGGTAGGTACCTACCTATTTCTTCCTTTTTTGCAAAATATTAAAGAGATTATTTGCTGTGCCTGTAATTAATCATTTGTTTATCAACGTTCTCCGAATCAGCATTATTTGTGAAAATTCGATTATCAGAATTATGGCTCTTAAACACACTTTGTCGTACCTGTAATTTGACCTTCGTATTTTGGGCCGGGCTTTATTACCATTTGACCACGGAGACATTGTTTTATAATAAACATACATTTTATATTTGTTTTACAATATAATATACTTACTTACTTATCCGCAAACTAGAGGCAACTATGACCCTTGAGCCTCTTCAATTGCGTAAAGACATTGATAGGCTAAGTGTTCTCTATCGCTTTTACAATAGGGAATGCTCTGACGAATTATTCCAGCTTATTCCACCCTCACTCCCGTACCACGCGTACTGGACTACGAAGTCACCCACACACAATTCAGCAATTGTTGGCCCAAACTAAAAGGTTCGGTGACTCGTTTCTTTGTTGTCCCACGTTGAACGCTCTTCCAGCACATGTGTTTCCTTCCTCTTGTAGTCCTGGGTTCTTCAAGCGGGGCGTGAAAAGGCATTTCTGCAGGCCATCAAGATGAGGATGGCCCGTTCAGTGATTTCTTAGAATCACTGTGCTTGTCAGCCTCATATCTGGACCTCACGACCGCTTTCCATCAGGTGGAGTAAAGTCATCATGACGGAAATATTGAAAAACCTAATTACGACAAAACACATGAGACCATCATACAAAACGAACGACTGGAATAAAACTAAGTAATATGCACCCACAATAGCTCAGGCTTTTTCTCAGAGTAAGCTTTAAAATTTAAAGTAAGCAGCGGCATATGCGGTTTTATGCAACCATCTCTAGAGGAATTTATTTAAATTATGAGCCAGTTTACATTGGTAACTTTATTTATGTAGCCGCTGTTTTCTACGGTTTTATCAACTTATCAAAATTTAATATGAGCCTTGAATATTTTGCGTTTGTAACACTATATTTTTATCACAACAAAAAAACCATCGCAACGACCCATCAACTCAATTCAAATAGATTAATTATCCCCTCACAATTATGGATAACCTAATTTGACATTGCCAAGATTTAAAAAACATAAAACTTCAAAAGCTATCCGCCTATATACTGTCGTCCATCAGGAGGCCTACTCATAAAAATATAGACAGATGGTATTGACCCATCAATTGTTACGATGACTCGATAAACCAATGCTTACTTGGGTCGATAAAACCTGTTGAGTTTGTGATCCACCCACTCAGTAGTTGAATTTAATAATAATAGTGTAAGTAGTTAGAGACTTGGGCCTGCTGGTCCCAATACTTCCTAGGTTATAAAACATCATTGATATACAATTCTGTATTGTTTACGAACAATGTAAGCTCAGCTTCACCTCGCTAACCTCCTGGGAAGACTTTGTATTTATTAAGGAAGCGACAAATGAAAGAATATATCATGAGCTCCGAGTTTTATTGGCAGTGTATATCCTATAATGTCGCCTTGGGGGCTAATTCAGGCGTACGTATTGTGTACGTACATCTTTAGAGCAATGGAGGTAATCAATTAATATGGGAAGTCTGTAGTTAGATAATTCAAGTATTAATGAAATTACAATGTGCTTATGTATTCAAAATAATCTGTTTAATCAATTAATTGTCAAATGAATGTTGTCCCTGATTGAGTCGAAGTGACGACCTGCAGCTTTGTAGTCAGGAAAAATACCAACTTAGCCAACGAGACAACGAATTAGTAGTTACTCACAAACATGTTGATATTTTTTATCTAGTTTCTTTTAATTAAAACTGAATACATAAAATAGACAAAATAAATATCTGGGACATCGTAAGGCTGCGTTTCCACCAGAGATGTGCGAGGATGAGTTGCGAGGGATGTGTGAGTTAAGAGCCAATAGAATTTCATCATTTACCGTTATTACATTTAGCTTCGAGATTCTATTGGTTCTTTACTCACACGTCCCTCGCAACGAGATCATCTGACCCCAAACTAAGCAGAGCTTGTATTATGAGCGTCAGAGACTGATAAACATACTTGAATATTTCTAAATACATACTTAAATAGATAATAACACCCAGACAACAACAAACACAATTTAATGTTCGTCACATAAATGGTTGTAATGGGTGGGGACCGAACCCACGACCTTCGGTGCCAATGGCAGAAGCGTTCCATTGCACCATTAGGCCAGTCAAATGTCTGTCAAGGTTACTTTTCAATGGATAGTATTTAATTGAGCGACATACTAACCTAACTACCAAAAGTACTATTTGAGCACCTGAATATCTAAATATTCGAAAAGTGGCGACTTATCAGTGTTTTGTCGCCCACATAGAAATTATGGGGCGAATTTTTTCAATTATTTTTAGTTGCTAAGTTTATTAGTAAGTTTATTAGGAAAATTTTTTTTGATTGTAGTTGCCCACAAACTAATTGCCATTGAATGGCAGCTTGAAACGTTTGGTTTTCATACAAACGAAGCGTAACTATATAATTTAAATTTACAGAGCTAGCATATTCTGCTAGTGTACGACTATTTTGCGTTATTACCCTATGCTCTTTTCCTTTCTATGCATGATTGCCCACAGTGCCCCACCTCCTGCACCATGAGATCTGTACATGGCGACTGATGTTGGGCTGGATGTTGCTGGATTCTGGTCAAAATCCGTATAGTTCAAACATAGTATATATATATATATATATATATATATATATATATATATATATATATATATATATTGTTGTTTTTCTCATAGATTTATTTTCACTCCACACAAAGCTCATGCTTTAAAAAGTTCCTCTACCCAAAGGTTGCCTGGAAGAAATCGCTCTCTAGCGATAAGGCCGCCTAAATTGTACAAATTGCTTGTTTTATGTAATACAACTGTTTTTATTCCTTTTTTGTGCAATAAAGTATATCTATCTATCTATCTATAGTTGCCGTTTACACGAGAAAAGATTACTTTCTATTTTTAGATTGAAAATGTACCCACAGCATTCTAAATATAACAATTCAGCGTCTATTCATAGTTGTACTTTTCAGTGCAAACTCATATTGTGTTTGTTATAACACGTGCAAGAAAATAGAAACGCACGTACCCAATTACCAATTAATTAATAACGTTCTTTGTAATCATGTTATCTCACTCAACGGACTTAGTGGAACAAAGCCCTTTATGAGCCAAAGAGAGGGCTGTCTCATTAATACACTAATTAAAACCGACTTCCCTTAAATAACTCGATCACGAGATAAAAGAGAAACAAAAAGTTCTTCAAAACTGCACAATTTGGGAACGAGACGCGTCTGTTTTCTTCCATTTTTCGCTTTGAATTACCTAAACTTGAATGGCTGGCGATTTTAAAAATTTAACTGGAAAAAATAAAAGTGGTCTTGAATTTGCCTCGAGTCTTTGAAAATAATTTTGTTGCCGTTTTAGTGGTGAAAGTGAAATGAAATGTAAAGAAAGACGGCAAACTTCCATGTAATTTCAGACCTCTACTTACGGGCCGCGTACATAAAAGAAATCTGTTGATGTTTTTAGAACTACGCTAGACTAACGAAAAGGTAATTGTTTTAACTCTTTTAGAGCTGGGGTTGAAAAGATATTAAAGATATTGAGATTATCGTGAAAACGGGTTCTACTAAGCTGTGTTTTTAATATGACACATGACATGGTGGATGCGTGTTGAGGAGGCGTGCTGTGGATGCGTGTCGTGCGTATCTTCCCCACTGTATACCTGCATCGCATAGCTCGAGCTGCGCATCTTCCTGGAACAGCTACCTCGCGGCAACGCATCTTTGTAGCACATTTTACTCAACACTCAATAATTTATTGCAAAACCATAATGTAAAATCAGATGTCAAAATAGTGTTGGAACAGTGTTATGGACCCTGTCGGGCACGCAACTTTGGGTTAAGACAGGAAGCGCTAGTAATTCCCCCCCATGAGCCTTCGCCTTGTCGTGGCGGTGGGGCTTAGTAGTGGTGGCAGGTGGAACCACCGGGAAGCTAAGAGGGCTCAGGCATGGCAGTGCGGTGGACTTCCCACCCACCCATTGCCTGCCGCCGGGCGTGGTGGTGGTATGGTGCCTACCACTGCCCGCCTAAAGGGGCGCCCACGGGCGCAGCGCCTTAGGGCGCGAGGTGGGAGCCGCGGTGCACAACCGTTTGGAGGGGGTCAGTGATCCGCGGCTGGCCCCCCCTGTGCACTGCGGCTCGGCGGGGCCGCACCGCCAGATGCGGCAGCGGATCCACCTTTTAGGTGGATCGTGGTTGCGGACCTAGTAGGGTCCGCGTACGGTGAGAGTCAGCGGGCTTGAGTACGGAGGTGCTTTTGCCCGCAATGCACGGCTTTCACCGCGACGGCGGAAGTACCTGTGTGCTCCAGGTACTTCCATGGCCTCCCCCCTTCATTGGGGGGTCGGCTGGAGGGGGCCCCAATACAGGGAAGCACTGGCGGCGGGGTGTTGCGAAACTTTTTAGGGACCCCGCCTCGCCGCTGAAGTGTTGAGGTCGAGTACCGTGGGGTTTTAGTCGGTAGAAGTCCGACATAACCTCGTCGTTCCCCCGGGCGGCGAGGTATCCATGAGGATTTCTCCACGTTAATAAAAAAAAAAAAAAGGAAGCGCTAGTAATAACATTAAAATCTAATTATATTGAAATACAGACAACAGACTAAATAACATATAAATATCATACATCGAATTATAAAATTAGGAATTAATTCAAAATAAACAAAGAAAAAAAAATATAATTTTAAAAAATAACATAAAAATATCCAAAAAAATAATTCAATATAAATATGCGCTAGACAACACACTTCTTGTCATCTCGAGAAACCGTGCTACTCGCTCCGTTACATAGAATACCATCAGTGGAAACGGTCTAATAGTGTCTTAGCTTAGCTCGCACATCCTCGCAGCATAGCTGCATATCACATCTTTGGTGGAAAAACAGCCTTAGTATATTTATGAGTCACTAATACAGGCTCTGTTTAATTCAAAGACTGATTATTAAATTTTTCGGTCGATTGGTAGAGTATGCCTCGAGGCATTTAAGTGAGCCTATTGTTCTTTATTCCATGTGAAATAAATAATAAATAAATAAATAAAACAGCCACATTCTCACAATAAATATTTAGCCCCCGTCAGAGGCCTCATCTACATACGCCCACAGCCAGCCGGGGATCACCGCGGCGTTTTACATGAAAAAGGAACGGACTTGCACGGCGAAAGCAATATCATGGTTACAGACCTAAATTAGAATAGGTTACGCAAATGTACGTCAGAAAAGAGCAGTGTAGTACTATTAAAGCGTCATTAAGTCCACGCTAGACTGTTGTGACAACGAACGTCATAATCAATTCGATCGATTTCAACTTATCATTTCATTTTATACACACTTTATACATACCACCATGACTATATCCCAAACGGTATCACGTCATGTTGAACGGAATACTCAAGCCCGTTTTCACTAATGGTATAAGAACTCAACGTGTTAGATTTGGTTTTTTATTGATGTTTTCCATCACCGGAGAGATTTTTAACAACGAACTCAAAGATAAATAAAAAGAAATAAATAAATATAAATATGCGCCAGACAACACACCTCTTGTAATGGTCTCGAAGTAGGGATTAATATCCCTGTGTTACGAGGTATCACACAAGGAAATAAGCCAGGGGCGTCTCCCAGCACACCCAGACCAGAGTCAATTTAGAAAAGATCGTTTCCTGAATTGACCCGACAGGGAATCGAACCCGGGACACGACGGAAATCGAGGCGAGAAACCGTGCTACAGCGCACTACGCCAACCGTGTCGTAAGATGGTCCTGGCCAGATTTGAACTTGGCACCACACGATCCACGATCCGAGTTGGCGTGCTTAACCCCTAGGCCACGACGCTCTCAAATCTCTTCCTTTTTAGGAACTTTATTCAGGTATAATTGAGAAATGGCGGATGGTTCCCACTAAAACGCTATTATGACAAAAAGATGGTACGCTTGGTTTTCGTACAATCACAGTGCCTGGCGTAATCTATTCATATGTATCTCTATGATCATGTTAGTGCCGAGGTACTAGAACTGGGTGGAAAATCGGCGAAGTAGTAAGACAAGTTTTAAAGTCAAAAAGCTTTGGCTCCTGGGCATTTATCTTTTGTATCCGCTACCAACTATTCATGAAGAGCTAATAAGACAGACCTCTTGAAATGGATCTTAGCACGTTCTTTATTAAACTAATATCATTGTGAAATCTATTGTTTTTAATGATTTTGACATGAATGATCTAATGACCTTTTTTTTTCAATTATTATATTTTTTTTGTTACAAAATTGCTTAAAACGAATGTAATGTAAGAATGCATGATACATTTTGAGGTTTTAAAATTGTTTATAATTGTAAAATATTTACACATCGTTCAACGATAGAATATGCTGTGGAATACTCAAACATAAGACCTGTAATGAATGACCATATTCTTGCAAATAAATAATTTATTATTATTATTTATTATTATATAACAATATCATTGCATAATACGAATAATCACGTATACATATGGGGAGAGACTACATCTTAATAAAAGATAACAGTTTTTCTTTGAGAGCGTCGTGGCCTGGGGTTTAAGCATCCCAATTTGAATAGTAGATCGTGTGGTCCCGGGTCCAACTTTGGGCAGGTCTATCTTAGACTTACTCTTCGATCATTGAAAACATCGATAAAAAATTTAATTAGCCCGAATAACGGCGGAAGGCTCACCATCTACCACGTTGAGTTCTAATACCATTGGTGAAAAGTAGGTTTCCGAGTGGTCTGTTCACCATAACGGTAACAATTACTTGCCTCTGACTACCCCGTTTGGGCTATGGTTTTGATGGTGTGTTATTTATGTTATGTTATTTTTTATGTAAGTAAAGTGTTTCTGCTCGTATCTACATAAAAACTTAAAGAGTAGTCTATATCCTGACTGGCCTGTTGGCGCAATGGCAGCGATCCTGCCTTTAGCGCCGGGGGTCGTGGGTTCGATCCCCACCCATGACAAACATTTTGTGTGACGAACATGAGTGTTTGTTGTGTGTCTGGGTGTTATTATCTATATATGTATGTATTTAGAAATATTTAAGTATGTTTATCAGTCTCTGACGCCCATAGTACAAGCACTGCTTAGTTTGGGGTCAGATGATCTTGGTGTGAATTGTCACAGATATTTATTTTTATTTTATTTATATAAAAATCCAGTTCTTACTAATTTAGTTGACTTCGGTAATTCACTTTCTTGAAATAACAGCGTGCAAGTTATTAAGAATAGCTTCAAACCAATTAGAACCTGCTGTTTTCATGTATTCTCAAACAAGCTTTACAGATCAATCAATTATGTTTTCAATGCACTGACCATTGATCACTTCGATGATGCGGATTTTCTGTCATCATTCGATCATGACTCTAGTCTGTTTTTTTTAACAAACGAAAGCTAGGTATGTCTCTCGCACATTTCCGATATTGATAGAGTGAGATGGACGCCTATGTTCTTAATTTGAAATTGTTAAGGCCCGTTCATATTAAAGCACCTTTAAAATTTACTGTGGGGACAATTTTATCATTACTTTATGATTTAAATATGCATACTTAGTATATTCGTAACAAAATTTTCTGTTCGCGTGTTAAGATATTTTTATAAATAAATAACAGTAAAGCGATATTGTAATTTGTTATATTATGCTCAAACACAATGAGATTGTCAAAGTACTTATGAATAGTCAAAACAAAAAGTAAGCATGTACTAAATAATAAACATAAATACTATAATAGTATGAATATAATATACAAACATAATGCGACTGTACCACCGCGTCGGAGTTGTTTCTTACTGAAAGGACCCGGCGAGAAACTTCGCAGTTACTCTTTTAAACTTGATTTAGTTTTACAAAAGACTTACAAAAACGATATGGCATACTCAGCAAGTGATGTAGTAAATATGACAGTGAATATTCGATTTTTTCAATTGATAGAAAAAACTGGAAAAGTTCGATTTCGGACTTTGATGATCTCAAACGGGAATCGAACCCGCGTCTTTCACAATCCGGGTGACTGCTCTAAACCACTGAGCTACCGAAACCTCAGAGGGACGAACGAATCTTTCTAGTATATGCTTACGTTGCAACCCAACGTTATTCCATGAATGTTTCAAGGCAAGTACCTATAAACATCCGAAAGAAATATTTTTACAAATATTTAAACTTTCGGTTAAGATGAAATATGCTATTTGATTATTACTTTGATTATTTTAGCATTTTATAATGCTTGTTTTTCGTCCGCCCCTCTGAGGTTTCGGTAGCTCAGTGATTAAGAGCAGTCACCCGGATTGTGAAAGGCGCGGGTTCGATTCACGCTCGAGATCGTCAAGGTCCGAAATCGAATTTTTCCTGTTTTTCTATCTTTAAATATGAAATACAAGCATTGTAAAATGCTAAAATTATCAGAGTAATTCAATTTACTTTAGTTTTAGGGTTTTCATACAAAAAATAAATTACATTTTCACTTAAATAATTTCTAAATCACTTACAGAATGCCATTTCGTTTTTGTAAGTTTTTTGATAATCACCCGGTATATCATGCACTAGAACATAATGAATCAAATAATTATACAATTTAGTGTACAATTCTTGTAATTTTATAAACTAGCATGCTTCCTTCTGCTGAACTTATAATAATTCATATTTTCTACACGATTGTCGACTTTATACATTTTTGTTTCGATCTTGGTTATTACAAGATTCACTTTCTCCTAACATCTAAAACAGAATTAAATGTGTATCGAGCTGCAGACTTCGTTCTGTCAAATGTTTGACAGCTGGTGTCCATTTTCACTGAATTTTCTGTTCAATCATAATAAAATATAGCCTCTAACACTCCTGAATAATTTGGCTTTCTGTAAGTGAGAGTTTTCACGATCGGATCAGTAGTTTTGGAGCCAATTGAATACAAACCAACAAACAATCAAATATTTTGTCTTTATATTATTATACCCTTTCCAATCGTTTATTTGACTTTTGACAGATCACGCCCATAAAGTTTTGTAATAATTTTTGATACAATGTACTACAGGGAATACTGTACTTCATGGACGGGCTCCGCCCACTTAGGGCTGTGTCATTCTTAATTAATGACCACAGACTATAAAACGGTTTTAAAATAAATCGATTATCGATTATATTAATAAAACATACAATGAAATTATTGTGATTATATTTTATATCAAATCACGTAAAAACCTTTATTATTTTGCATTAAAATGCCCAAATGTCTCGGTTTTAATGCATAAATAATTTGCGTAATGAAAACAGTTCTATCGTACGCGTACCTAGTATTGGGATCGAATTTATTTGCTGCAATATGATGAATCTAAAATAATCGTTTAGACTTACTGTAGTTGGTTCAAATAAAAAGCATGTGAATGAACTGCGGTACCTACTTGTAATGAACAGGTGCAAAATGTTGAAATTCATAGTACTTTAGGGATTAAAAAATAAAACAACCAAAAGAGGTACTGTAATACTATTTTTAATTATAAAGAATCGTCTTCTTCGTATGGATACCAGGAATCATCATCACTTGAGTTCTCAGTAATATTGATTATCAATTCATGGACAGATAAATTGTCGAATGCAACATCCCGATCCCAATCCGACATTATCACCTTTTTTGTTTTTTCCACAAGACTTGCCCAGTTTTCAAGAGTAACTTTTTCACACGCATTTTTTAGTAAATCCAGCATTTTTCTTGCGGTGAAAGGAGGAATTGTATTGTTCCTCGCAGCATATCATTT
Organism: Udea olivalis; assembly: GCA_947369235.1. NCBI lineage: Eukaryota > Metazoa > Arthropoda > Insecta > Lepidoptera > Crambidae > Udea > Udea olivalis. The sequence goes on from OX376347.1 coordinate 18,939,193, forward strand.
AACTTGTGCCCAGATCATTTCAATTGCATTATATTGGCAGTGATATGGGGGAATTCTGAGGACGGTATGCCCATGCTCTGCTGCCATTTCATCTATTACGTATCGTTTTGACAGCTTCTTTGATTTTAATATCTTTACTAACTCTACTTTTAGAAGGGACTCGTCCACCTCCTCGCCATTGTCACGGAGCCAGTTTATGATTTCATGTTTTTTGTTGTCCTGTTTTAATAAAATGCCAACGGCATTTTATTAATTTGACGAGAGTGATAGGGTGCATTATCAATAAATATTATTGATGGCTCTTCGAGTGATGTAAGCATTTCTCTGAACCACTTTTCATACACGTTCGAATTCATCTCCTCATGATAATCTCCTGTTTTCTAGGATTTGAAAGCTAATAAAGCAAATCCTTTTACTGTTCCTGCATGGCAAATAATCAGTCGTTCGCCTTTTACCATTGGTACTGCAGAAGTGGAGCCAGCAGTGTTGTCAGTCCAAGTTTTTGACAGCGTATGATTCGCATTGAGCCAAGTTTCATCTGTGAAAACAACATTGGACCAATCTTCAATTTTTTTTGCTTGTCTTAAAAATCCGCATCGATACAAAGCAATAACATTGCGTTACATTAAAATTTTTCGTTCGTCACATTTTTGGAATAAGAATCCAATGTCTTTCAATACCTTTGCCAAAGAAGATTTTTGACCACGGAACAAACCACTATCTATTTCGTGGAGATTATGTTAGTTTGTTTGTTTCTTTGGTAATAGTCGTATGTATGACGACGAATAGCATCAGCGTCAAAATTGTCAACTGCTGTCACTTTACAGGGCTGACGCTCAACTCAACCAAACGTGAGAATTCACAAATAAATCAATAAGGAGGAATATATCGACGCTGGAAAGCAATCTTGTAGTATAACGAAAAACGAAGTCTTTCGTTATACACAAATAAATCAATAAGGAGGAATATATATACTCAACTCAACGTATGAAAATGTGGATTAACACTGACAACAAAATGACGTCGCGCGTCACCGCCGCGTCCAGTGTTGCCGTTTAATAATCGATAAAATTACAAAATTATCGATAAAATAATGGGTGTGTTAAATCGAATAAAACTTCTTCATGAATAACATCAATCGATAAAAGAAATCGAATCGGTAACGGGTCAGGGGTATCACTATTTGATTAAGGCCCGTATTCCAGAATCGTACTCAAGCACTGATCTGTACTTGAGTAGAGATTTCAAAACGTCAGTTCATACAAAAACGTCACTCAGATCTATACTCAAGTACAGATTTTGTTTTAGAATACGGGCCTTAGTATTAGAGCTGTCAAAAGTTAAATGCGTGCTTGCCCTAACGTCTCGAATTAGTTTGGCGATGTTGGCTGCGCACACGCAAACAATGGGCGAGTGTGCCAACGTGAGTCGTTCCACTGTGCCCGCCGAACTGTGACCCCGCGACCGCTGACTCATCCTTCCTCAAGGATCGAACCCCAGAAACGATTGGAAAGGGTTTAAGTATAGATAAATGTTAAGACGCATATACGTTTGACACGTGTTATGGTTTGAAAGCGAAAAACAATGGCTTATTCTGTGACCGATAATTTGTCAGGATATATAAATATTTTCGCTTTTGGTCTGCTTGTTTTATTACATTTTTATCACTTGAAAATGTCTAGGTTATAAACACACACATTTTGATGTAATTTTCATGAAATGAGCTTGTGAAGAGTAATTGCCATTTGCAGGTAAAAGGGTTTGAGCTGAACCATTATAATTTCGAACAAAAATAAACAAGGACAGGTTAAAACACTTTCACGTAACAAGGTTATGCTGAAAGCCTACTAAGGTCTAAAAATACTGAACTTTTAAAACCCTCTTCGCAGCGTTTGTAGCAATTACAAAAGATAATATGATTGACGACACGGTTGGCGTAGTGCGCTGTAGCACGGTTTCTCGCCTCGATTTCCGTAGTGTCCCGGGTTCGATTCCCGGTCGGGTCAATTTAGGAAACGATCTTTTCTGAATTGACTCGGGTCTGTGTGTGCTGGGAGACGCCCCTAGCTTATTTCCTTGTGTGCTACCTCGTCATCATCATCATCATTTCAGCCGAATGACGCCCACTGCTAGGCATAGGCCTCCCCCAAGGATCTCCACAACGATCGGTCCTGCGCTGTCCGCATCCAGCGGCTTCCCGCGACCTTGACCAGATCGTCGGTCCACCTTGTAGAGGGCCTGCCCACGGAACGTCGTCCGGTACGCGGTCGCCATTCTAGAACCTTTCCGCCCCAACGGCCATCGGTTCTCCGCGCTATGTGTCCCGCCCACTGCCACTTCAGCGATGCAATCCTTCGAGCGATGTCGGTTGTTTTTGTTCTCCTGCGGATCTCATCATTTCTGATTCGATCGAGCAGGGAAATACCAAGCATCGCTCTCTCCATTGCTCGCTGGGTGATCTTGAGCCTTCTTATGAGACCCATAGTAAGGGACCACGTCTCGCTCCCATAGGTCATTACTGGCAACACACACTGGTCAAAGACTTTTGTCTTGAGACACTGAGGTATTTCGGACGGAAATATATGCCGGAGCTTCCCGAACGCTGCCCATCCGAGCTGGATTCGACGAGAGATCTCTTTCTCGAAGTTGGACTTACCTAGCTGGACTGTCTGTCCCAGGTAAACATAGTGGTCAACAACTTCGAGTGTAATGTTCCCAACGTTAACTGGAGCGGGTGCAATATGGGCATTCAACATGATTTTTGTTTTGTCCATGTTCATCTTAAGACCCACTCTTTGAGAAGCATTACCGAGATCTTCGAGCATTATGTTCAGGTCTTCCAAGGTCTCAGCCATAAGAACTACATCATCGGCAAATCGCAGGTGTGTTAGGTACTCGCCATTGATGTTGATGCCGCGTCCTTTCCAGTCCAGAAGCTTGAAAATATCCTCCAACGCAGCCGTGAACAGTTTCGGAGAAATAACGTCTCCTTGTCTCACGCCTCGCTGTAGTTGGATCGGATTAGAGCTCTGGTTCTGTAATCGGACCGACATGGTGGCGTTCTGGTATAAGTATCTTAGCACCTCAATGTACCTGTAGTCTATTTGGCACCTTTGGAGAGACTGCAGTACTGCCCAGGTCTCAATCGAATCAAAGGCTTTCTCGTAGTCCACGAACGCTAAGCAAAGTGGCAAGTTATACTCTTCGGTCTTCTGTATGACTTGCCGCAGCATATGAATGTGATCTACGGTACTATAGCCTTTTCGGAACCCTGCTTGTTCGGGAGGTTGGAAGTCGTCAAACCTGCGAGCGAGACGATTCGTAATGACTCTCGAAAACAGCTTATAGATATGGCTCAGAAGCGAGATGGGTCTGTAGTTCTTGTGCTACCTCGTATCACAGGGATATTAATCCCTACTTCGATACCATTACAAGAGGTGTGTTGTCTGGCGCATATTTATTTATTTATATTTATCTCGTCAACTTTTCCCTGCTTTATTAAAATGATTTGAATTTTAGCTAGTGGCCTTGGACATTGATAGTATTGGTCTAATCAGTCTTTTGCCATTGGTGGGATCCCCCCACCCAGAATATAAAAACAACATATGATTTTTTGAAGTTCCGAAGGTTTTGATATTAACCTGATTACCTACAAGCTCTGCTTACTTTGTAAGCTAAGATGTACTGAAGGCTTAGCTTCCAATGAACTACAGCATTGAGGTTTTGAAGAGTGGTAGGAAGAGGATTTGACAGGGTCTGAAAATGACATGTTCATAGGATGCGGGAAATCGCGCAATTACTGGCTGGGGAACTAGTGACAGTAAATGTGATTGGTTCGTCAATAGTATGTCATTTGATCGCGTAGTGAATAGATTGTATTAATAGTATTAGGTTAGGTTTTTCTGTACTCATTTTAAAGCTTTAATAATAATTTTCAAATTGAAAGTGCTGTTAAAATGGTATACCTACTTGAAAAAAGTATAATAGATGATTATCATCATCATCCGTGCGGTCTAACCCGGTTGTGAACCCACACTGTTGTGTGAGTTCCCAGGGTCCTTTCTTATTTTCTTGGCCCACTTCGCGCGATCTTGTGCATCCTCAGTGGTGAGTCTGTTGGCACGCATGTCACCCTCAACGACGTCGAGCCACCGCTTCTTGGGTCGACCTCTCTTACCGGTACCTGGCGGGGGGGAGCATGGCCAGACATTTGTTGCCCACGTAGTTTGCAGATCTCCGTGAGACATGACCATACCAACGAAGGCGGCACTCCTGCAGCTTGTCTGCGATGTCACGAACACGAAGGCTGCCGCGGATGTGGGTGTTACGCACGCGATCTTTGCGTGAGACTCCACACATCCATCGCAGCATCTTCATTTCCGTGACGCGCAGCTCCTGCTTGTGTCGCTCTAGTAACGGCCATGTTTCACTGCCATATAAAAGGACAGGCCTAATGATGATTTTATAGACCTGCCCGAAGCTGAAGAGCTTGATCGGCGTTTTGGAGTCTTAACTGACACCCGTCACCTCACGCCATTTGGCCCAAGCCGCGGAAATTCGAGCTCTGTCGTCGCGGTCGATGTCCCCGGACGCGCTTAACACAGATCCCAGGTATTTGACACGGTCCATGCGCTCGACCACGTCAACGCCTATGCGGACGGACTGGGTATCTGTGGTGTTGCAGGCCATGTACTCCGTCTTCGCCACATTAAGTTTCAGACCGCCGTTTTCAAGTGAATTTTTCCACTTACTCGCCCGTTGTACCAGCCGTCCCCTGTCCGAATCTGCTAGCGCTATATCATCAGCATACATAAGCAACCAGGGTGGTTGCTCATGGTGGTCTAGGATGCTGTTTGACAGAACGTCTAATATTACGCTGAACAGAAACGGGCTAAGCACGAAGCCTTGGTGTACTCCAACGGTGATAGGGAAGGGAAGCGTGTCACCAACCGCAGTCCTAACTATGGAACAGGAATCGTGGTACATGTCCCGGATAATGTCAATAAAGACTTCAGGAATGGCCCTGGATCGCAGCGTCCAGCCGATCATCTCACGAGGGACACAGTCTTCAGACAAAGCCTTCTGCATGTCTAAGAAAAGTAGATGCAGAGGTGTATTCTTCAGTCTGTATCCCTCCATTAGCATTCTCAAGGCAAATACGGGGTCCATGGTCCCGCAACCCGGTCGAAACCCATACTGACACTCCAAAATTGTACACTCCTGTCGGATCCGAGAGTATACAATGCCCTCGAGGAGCTTCATAGTGTGGGACATAACCTTTGTGCCGCGATAATTGCTGCACTCCTGCACCGAGCCCTTGCCCTTGCAGACTGGCGTGATAATGCTCAGTCTCCATTGGTCAGGTATCTTCCCGGTGAGGAGAATGCGGTTGAAAACGTGGGTGAGTATGCCCACACAACGAGAGCCCATCGATTTCCACGCTTTGATAGGGACTCCATCGGGTTCGACAGCTTTCCGGTTCTTCATGCGGCGAAGAGCCGATTGGACTTCATCAGGCGTTACCGGGGGCAGTAGTCCCTTATTTGAAGGGAGTTCAGGTGGCTGCACCTCTTTGTGTTGCTTGTTGAGCAGCTCGTGGAAGTAAGAGCGCCACCTCTCCTTCACCGCGCGATCCTCGCATAGCAGGTTACCAAGAGTGTCATTTACACAGCGGCACATGGAAATATCCTGGGCCGCTTTGAGTCTCGAACTTGCCAACTTGTGAACGAGCTTCTGCCCCTCAGACGACTCCAACTTATCGTACAAAAGACGTAAGTGGTCACGTCTGGCTCTGGCTACAGCTCGTTTAGAGGCACGTTTGGCATCCCTGTACGCGGCGCGATCTTCAGGAGATTTGGACGCTTGCCACGCTTTGAAGAGGGCTTTCTTTACCCTGATCTCCTTCGGGACTGCTTAGTTCCACCACCAGGTCTCCATGTCAAGCCCATGTCCACCCCGAGACACACCCAACGCCACCCTCGCCGCCCCGGTGATAGCTGCCTGACACCTATCCCAGAACTGTTGCCCGGACTCACTATCCGCTGCGATGCACAGGTCACCGACAGCGGCAGCAAAGTCATGGGATCTGGCTCTTTCAAGCAGCCACCACCTGGTTCTCTCACCACCTGAGGCTTCACTCGCAGGTCCATCACAAGTTGACGGTGTTGGGCAGTAAAAGTCTCTCCGGGTATGACCTTACAGTTAGCTACCTTGCCGATCTGGGCTCTCCTGGTGAGAAAGTAGTCGATCTGGGTTGCGCTCCCACCGCTCTTGTAGGTGATCAGATGCTCAGAACTCTTTTTGAAGAACGTGTTCACGACGGCCAAGTCGGCAGCCATCCACGCTCGGAGAATCTCTTCGCCTTCAGCGTTACGACTGCCAAAACCAAAACCACCGTGAACACGCCCGTAATCCTCACACTCTCCATCCACTCACCCACATGACCGTTCAGATCGCCACCCAGAACGACGCCTTGGGACAATGGAATAGTGCATAGGAGCTGGTCGATTTGCTCCCAAAACAGTGCCTTATCCGAATCGCTACAACCGACCTGCGGTGCGTAGGCACTTATCAAATTGGTCGTGACCCCTTCGATAAGCACCCTCACGACCACAAGGCGGTCGCTAATGCGATTTTCTTCCAAGACACTATTCTGGAATTCCTCGGACAGCACCACTCCCACTCCATTGGCCCCACCAGGAGAACCCGCGTAGTCTCCTGCAGGAACGCCACGGCCACCCTCCGCCTTGCGAGCACATCGGCCAGCTCGCGAGCGCGTCCCGTCATCGTGCCAACGTTCCACGATGCGAAGTGGACCTTCCTATGGACTAATGTTTTTAACCGGGCCCGCCCATGGCCCGGTAGCCCTAACCCACTTGACACAGGAGTAGGGCGATCCTTCTGCGCGTTGTTTTCCGGCGACGCCCTATCCGAGTCGGGTACTCTTAACTGACTTCTCATGTTTTTTTTGGCATAAGTTGGCTTTACGGGAGCGACTGCCATCTGACCTCCCAACCCATACAGGGGAGCCGTCGCCAGAGCTTTCTTCGTTGATCAGCAGGGTGCACCAGCTTGCAGGCGAGGTTGGTTTGGGGCCCGAAGATGTTGGAGGACCCCCTTACACCCCTATATGATTAGACGAGTGCTAAGTGAACTCAATTTCTCGGCTTCATCTCGCGTTGCACAAAATATTTTAAGATTCAATCAACATTTTGTGCCTTTACTATTATTTAGTAAGAAGTCACCTGGAATATTGTTCTGTGATCTGGTCGCCTTATTACGATGTTCATTCCAACAAAACTGGGGGAGTTCAGAGAAAGTTTCTGAGTATCCTTTCTTTTAGGCTTCACCTAGGCCGCACATACCGATCATACAATGCGCGACTTAAAAGCATTTTGAAATCCAGTCTCTTGTATCTAGGCCAAAATGCAGTGAGTTGGTCTGCCTGCATGAAATTATACACTCCGAAATCGATTCACCTGTGCGTCTGTCCTTACTTAACTTCAGCGTTCGATTTAGGTCACGGGACGCTTCTCGTAAATTATTTTGCATTCAAGTATATAAAAATAACACCTCATTTTACAATCCCACTACCAGAATGTGTCGTCTATATAATGCTGTTGCTGACCACTTTTCTTTAGATGTTTTGGCGATTGGGCAGTTGAAATGTAAGAAAGATTTTTTTAGAATACTGTCTGGATTAATTAATAATTGATTTCGAGATTTAATGTAGTTTTATAAATAAGTTCACGAAGTTGTAGCATGCACTGTTTATTACTAACACCGCTAACATAATTGTAGGTCTTTGTTATTTGTAATAACGATTTTCCGCTAACCCTCTTTATTTCATTAAAATTAGATCATATTGTGTCCACATGTTAAGAGTTATAGTCTAACCCCCTGATTCATAAAAACTAAAGCAATGCGTTAAGACTATTTTACCGTAGTGAAAACAGTGCTATAGCACTACTTTATCTTTAATGAATAAGGGGGTAGATCTGTACTACTAATATTGTTTTTTTTTCGGTCCAGTTCTGACTGTAACTTGTTTTGTGAGCCTTGAAATAAAATAAATAAATAAATGTGATTTGAAACTACTGCTTAAGACGTTTAAATTACTTCTTTATAACCTGACAAAGGGCAGGATAAATGGACATGACAGTCTATTAAGTCTATTTCAGCAAGGTTCTATTATACAGGGTAATTGCAGTTTTGTTCAAGTTATTACTATTACGAATCGATGAAAGAGGTTGTTAGGCATCGTTAGTTGTTAATGTCTTTATTGTCAGTAATGAAAGCTTTTGTGTTGATAATTATCTTAAAGGACCAGCTCGTTGGGTCCGTTAGTAGAAAGACAAGTCCTTGCTTGCAAATCTAAGGCTCGTGGCTTAGGGCGATGCCCAATGAAACATTAATGTGACAGACATTCGTTTCGTTGTTCAGTGACAAGATATTAATATCAATTAAAGACAGATTTACCTAATTTATTTTAATAAATGAATAATTTAAAAATAAAAATCTGGGTTAAATACACCAAAATCTGCTGACCCCAAACTAAGCAAAGCTTGTACTATGGGCGTCAGAGACTGATAGGCATACTTACATATTTCTTAATACATACTTGATTAGATAATAACACCCAGACATACAACCAACACAAATGTTCGTCACATAAATGTTTGTCATGGGTGGGGACCGAAGCCACGACCTCCGGTACTAAAAGCAGGATCGGTACCATTGCAGCAAGCCGTTGCAGTGATGCAAGGCCGTCAAAATAAATAAACGTATATTTTACAATAACAACCAAAACAGAGCGTCGTGGCCTGGTGGTTGAGCACTGCAACTCGGATCGCGGATCGTGTGGTCCCGAGTTCAAATCTTCGCAGAACCAAAATCATTGTGTTTATTGTTTAATTTCCGACTAACTGTCCGGTGATGGAAAACATCGATAAAAAAACCAATCAACCCGGATGGCGGTGGAAGGTTCACCGACTAGCACGTTGGGTCCTAATACCATTGGTGAAAAATGGGGTTTTGAGTGTTCCGTGACGGATTATGACGGCAACAGTCACTTGCCTCTGACTAACCCGTTTGGATAAAGTCGATGGTATGTAACAACCAAAACTTCAAACTCTCCAAAAAATTAGGTAATAGATTGTTTAAATTGTTTACATAATTCTTTTCTTTTCTAGACTCAGTCGAATTTCATAAAAACTAAAAAGCTAAACTGGCCATTTATTTTCTCAGATCTCAGCAAAAAGAGTAAATTCCTTTGCGAATCAAACAAAACAGTCTTTTGTAAAGAAAACTTGTAGGATCCGTTAAATCAGCGAACTTTAGTTCCACTTGTTAATGTAAAAACAAAGTTTATTACATTTCTCTTGATTTTGTGGTGTAAGATCACAGTTGCACCTGCTAGCTTATGATGGTACCAGTGAGACAGTGGTTAACTAATTTCGTCTTAAAGAAAAAAAGAAGCGAAATCTGGACCTAAGTCGTTTGCATTATAAAAGGTTGGATTTGTTGATACAAAAAAACTGAAATAAATATATGACACAATCATCACACCCATGTTTTCCAAAATTGAAAATGAAACCAAGTCCCATAGCAAACTCAAACCACTAGTAGGTTACCCCAGCCAACCACAAACATTGCTTACACGCTTCCATTTTGAATCGTGTAGCTAATTACAACGTCGTTATACCGAGCACTTGCTTTGTTCGATGAGCATACGAAAACAATTGCCACAAACAATGTTACAGATTGTGTTGTCAAACAAACACATAATTTTCTATAAGCACGCAATCATTTCAATGGGTTCACTGCGCAACGTGAACGTAACGCGTTACTAAGCGAGAACACGTGCAGGTTTTTGCTCGAGCAACTAGGTAGGTTATACACGCTTAGTGCTTTGTACATGTATAAATAGCTTTAAATTTTCTCAACTTAGAACTTTATATTGGTGAAATATTTTTTAAAATCAGTTTAGGAAATTTAGATTTTATCCAATAAAAACAAAAAAAATATATTTGTAGTATAAGTATAGAAAGTAGTATAACTCTTTCTTGTGATGTCACGACCGACGCATCGGATAAGTAAAATTTGAAGATTTTACAATACATCTTAATTCTAACATTCATCGGTTTATTGTCACTACGTTTGAGATACCTAACAAGAGAACTTCTCAAGATGTCACCGCCAAAAGATTTCTCGGAAGCAGAGCAAGACAAGAGTAATGATGACGCTAAATTGCTTCCAATTATCCCGTTTGACCCAAGCCTACTCGTCCGTAAGTTGTTTATTGCTGGCCAGTCAGTTGGACAATGTGATGTTCACCTCAAGTAAACTACGATATTTAACTACAGTTAATTGTATACTATGTTTATTATAATTATCAGTATACTGGTTATAGAACACATGGGAAAGCTTATTCAGCCTCTTTCTGACATGTTTGAGTGAGAGGAGTAAGAATATATTGTAAATGAAAAAGTGTGCCTAGAATAAATAAATAATAAATAATAATAATAATAATAAATATCTGGGACCATTCACACCAAGATCATCTGACCCCAAATTATGCAGAGCTTGTAATATGGGCGTCAGAGACTGATAAACATACTTAAATATTTCTAAATACATACTTAAATAGATAATAACACCCAGACACACAACAAATACAAATGTTCGTCACACAAATATTTGTCATGGGTGGGAATCGAGCCCACGACCTCCGGCGCTAAAGGCAGGATCGCTGCCATTGCGCCAACAGGCCAGTCAATGACATTAAGCACCTTTTTTCTGTTACCTCCACTCAGCGCTGATGGCGGAGTCTTTGTAATTCAAATGTCATTGATGTAGCAATTTAAAACTTAAGTAGAGACAGTGTAAGTATCAAAATAAGCTTCTGCACCTCTACCATAAGTTTGGCTCACGTAAACTACTTTAGTTGACTGCAGCAACTGGTACGCCTGGATAATGGTGGAAACATTACCGGCTATCTTTTTTTGACGCGCCGTATTGAATTGAGTGTGCGTCCACAGTGCAAGCTTAGCGCAGTTGCGATGACGGGCGTGGAGTATCAAACATATGAAACGCCCTTTTGCTACACTATGGACGCAAAGGCGCGTTCCATTCTATATGTTTCCTACTTCGCGCCCGTCATCGCAATTGTTCTAGGCTTGCACTGTGGACGCACACATAAAAAAACTTGACTACAGACGCTAGCGACTGTCATCGACGTTATCTCATGGTAGTAGTAGTAAGCCATCAGCATCAGACGTGTGAATAACTAAACCACCTTTTAAATTCGTCAGTTAAAACTAATCTGGAGAGTAAATTGTTGTTTCAATGTTTAACACTTTGGTTAAGATAGCGAAAACATCAAATCAACCTTTAGAATAAGTTTTGAAATTCTATTGAAAAATCAAATCCTATGGGAACGAGAACAGTAATTAGACCGGGAGAAATAGTTATTTTCTTGTGAAGTCGAGGGGTTAAGTACCGTTACATTATTCATACAGAATTTATAAGTGTATTATTAGATACATTAAGACTAAAAAATAGTTTTTTTTTTGCACTTATTCAATCTTTCATTTGAATTTTTCTGTTGCTTTATTTTACAAAGTAAATATTAATATTTCTTTGGAAAACTACGTCAATAATTCAAGACTAATATTTTAATATGACTATAAGTCACGATAATGAGATACTTTGTTGAATAAATAATTGTTTTATATCCTTTTGATGAAAAAGTCCAATGGCTTCAGTTGAAAAGGCTCAGATGATTTGTAGAACTGTGTAGTATAAATTATTATGGTAACATGATCATGAAAACCTACGGCTGAAGACCCCTTTTGAGTCTAACAATAGGCAGAAAAATACCTAGTAAGGTCAATCACGAGATTCACTTGAGATGTGTTGTTGTTAAATTCAACAAACTAAACCAAAACCTGGCCCCTGCCGAGTGCTGATCAACCCACCGGGCCGTGTGTGACGTCACCGAGATCTGTCACTGATGTTAATGGCCGCTATTTGACGCGTGACGTTGACTAACGCAGCGCCTCCGCGGCTAACTGGTTAACCCCCCAACTCTCCTGTGTCACTCATTGCGTAACTGAGACGGATAGTATGTCTCGAGCAATTGAGGGTTGAATAAAATGATAAATTATTACACTTTATATTGTTCTTATCTTCCCTCGACTTATGTTACCGTCTTTGACAGGAATTTGTGTTTTCTCTTTTTGTAATGTAGCATACCAATACTGTTACATGGATTTGCATTAGTGTTAGCAGGTTTAAGATATCAGCTCCGAATATGCATTTAATTACAAATCATTTTCATATTATATTTGACGACACGAATGGCGTAGTGCGCTGTAGCACGGTTTCTCGCCTTTAATTCCGTAGTGTCCCGGGTTCGATCCCCGGTCAGGGCAATTCAGGAAATGATCTTTTCTAAATTGGCCTGGGTCTGGGTGTGCTGGGAGATGTCCCTTGGCTTAATTCCTTGTCTCGTACCTCGTAACACAGGGAAATTTATCCCTACTTCGAGACCATGACAAGTCGACAAAAATCGAATTACGAAATCGCGGGCAACGTTCACTTTAGCGAATGACTTATCAAATTTATTCCCAGGTTCCAGAGGGCCCAGACTACTTGATTGATCCGTTAACGCAATGGGAAGAGGTCCTGCCCATAACTCTGAAGGTCGTGGGTTCGATCCTTAGCCAGGCAAAATACCCAGCAACGTCAGCATGTTTTCAGTTTTTTTAGGACAACGGTATTAGCCAACCAGTATAAGGACCGCCTGGTGGTAAGCGGTTACTTCAGCATGAACGTGCAACATTAAAAGTATTAGACTTCCCGAAAGGCGAATTCAAATCCAAACGGGCAGCTATTGCATCGAAATCTAGAACATTCTATCGTTCGTTTGTGACAAACCAAACGGAAATGTGAAACGGTGCAGAACAAATACGAGATGAGAACATTAGAATAAGTCCACGAACGGACAAGCTTTGATCTTACGAGTGTAAAGAACTAAAGGCGAAGCGAGAAATGTCGACGATTGAAGATTCTGCCCACCTTGGAGTTCATTGTAACAACATTCGTTTTCAATCTTGTTCCACACTTAAAGAGTGGTATTGCAATGGGACTTTTTGCAGCGATGTAAGCGAGATTCAGTCTCGATGCAGCGCCACAGTCACATAATCTTTACTAAAAGCTGCTTTACAATCGTAAAGCAGTCAAACCTGCGTTTGTAGTGCTCTAAAAGTGGGAGTGTTTAAAGCGTTACGGCCTTTTAAACAATTTTGACTTTAACTTTACTGTTAACATGAAATAGCTATTATTTCTTTTTTTCATTGAGAAATGAAATCAATCCAAAACCTAAAGTATTTCGACATACTGAAAAAAACTGCATACTGAGTCAGACATAATAAAATTAAACTATCTGGACAGTAGAATAATCAATCAGCTGTTTTGCTTTACTACTCTTTAGACTTAATAAGTAATAAAAGATGTATATTAATGACGACGCTGTAACTCTACCTCAAGCCCTGTCACCAAGGTGACCTTAACAAAATTTTAAGCTCCCTCCACTATTCACAACCATTCCAGTCTCGCATTCACAGGCTAAAGTAAGTAATAAACTATTAATATTAATAGTATAAGTTGTCTGTTACACTACACAAGTACCGACAAAGGGCGCCGACGCCGCAGCACAATTATAACTTGTCTCATTAATAACGAGAGATTTGGCTCCTCCTCGTGGATGGCATGTGGAGATAATGATATATCTGAATTTAGGAAGTTTTTGTGATATAACTTTGGGCTTAGACTTATGGTTCCGAATACCTCCTTTGAATAACGAGTACTTCGTATGCGTCAAGAAGTAACACTCGCAATTCATAAATTTGGAAAATAAGGAATTGCAATAAATTAGTTTCTTCTTCTTCTATAGCTATTTTTAACCGCTAAGGTGTAGGCTTCCTTTCAGTTTATTCCATCTTGTACGGTTTTGAGCAGTTTATAACTACGTTGTTCCCGTCAGTCTTTTGATGTCGTCACACCAAGCAAAATAATTGATGTTCCAGTTAAAGAGGAAGCACTAGTAAAATGTTTGGCAAAATCAATTGACTCTTTGATTTACTTTACAGGCAAAATAATTGCCTTTTTGAAAAAACTGCCGATCTTGCTAACAAAACACACCTGAGGCCTGCGCGACGCGCCCAAGCTGTCACTGTCCGCCAAGCTCGTGTTCCCGTCCATGCACCACCAGGGACACTTCTCCATGCTCGGTCAGTTGTGTTGTAGCCAGCGCACTACACGTAGTGGACATGGCTACAAGGGACTATCGTTACGATATGTGAAATTCTAAAATGTATGAGACTGACTTTAGCACTCTTAACTTAACATACCACGACTATGCATTAGTATATTGCAGTTCCCTAGCAGGGCTCATGTTCTGGACTATTTTGTATTTTACCAACTTTTATTCTTGACATGAAGCAATAAAGTTTATGATTATGATTAAGTAACAAACGGGGTAGGCAGACCTACGAGTGTCTGTCGCCGTCCCGGTGACCGTAACACTCAGAAGTCCACTTTTCACCAATGGTATTAGAACCTAACGTGGTAGTTGGTGAGCCTTCCGTCGTTATCCAGGTTGATTTGGTTTTTTACCGATGTTTACCATCACCGGAGAGTTAGTCCGACAAAGATTTGAGCCCGGGACCACACAATCCATGATCCGAGTTGGGATGCCTAACCCCAAGGCCTCTTGAGCACTTACCCAATCGAAATGACATATTCTGATGTCAGTTCCATTGTTTTTTTATTTGACGTATCAGAACGATAGTAGGGAGTTGCTCTTGGTTAGGACCTCTGAAATCGGAGATGGTGTTTATTTATATAATGACCCAAGGGTTTTGTAGACAACATTTATTTCGTGAAATTCAGGCTTTAGGTTATATCACGAAGTATTCATTGGACGGACATTCGTGCTAGAGAAAATGTCTCATTTAAGTTTTATTATCCCATAATAAACTCAAACTCAAATAACTTTATTCAAATAGTCTGTATCAGTACTTTTAAATCCTCAAATTTACAGCAAAATATACTAAATAATAGACATAAATACCATAATAATATGGATATGTAAATAAACAGTATACAGATATAATGCGACTCTACCACCGCGTCGGAGTTGTTTCTTGCTGAGAAGACCCGGCGAGAAACTCAGCAGTTACTCTTTTAAACTCGTTTTGGGTTTACAACAGGCGTTAGTAAAGTACAAGCAGAGTGTCATTTTGATACAAATAAACCTAATGAGATTCTTAACTGAAGAATATAAAACAAAGAGAAAAAACCAACCATAAAAGAATATTATAACAAAAATTCGTTTAAACAATTCAAAAAGAAAAATTGTTAGTCAGTACATAAAGAAAGGGCCTGCATTATCTAGAGTTAACACCTCAGTGAACGAGTAAGTAGTAATCCTAAACACATTCTCGGGGTCCTGGGTTCTAAACGTCATGTTGTGACAACCGCATTTAGCGAGCGGAGATCATTACCGTTCATTTTAGCGACGCTTGAATTGCTTTCAAAGATTTTTTCAAATCGAAATGGGTTTGCGTTTGGCCTCAGTCTCGCCTGGTGGTAGGCTATGACGAGGCAGATGGTGGTACATGCATACCCAGAAAACGCCTATTCACTCTGGCCTTGAAAATACCAAGGTTGTATAGAGAGAGCGTCAAAGATGCGAATCCTCATCTTATAAGCTACGGTTCAGCTGTTGGTTCTGCTTCCCAATGTCCATTAACTGCAGTAAGCGCTTACCATCAGTCGGTCGGTATGGTCGATTACCTCCAACGTTTATAAAAAAGTTACAAAAATCACAAAAAGGAGAATTGGACATTTCGTTTATCAGCTAAAACAAGGTTTATTCTCAAACGTTACGATGTTTGGCGGAGCCCCGTGTGTCTGCAGGTGCCTGTATCGCCTCTAATAGTCCATTAACTTGCTGCGGCACGCGACGACACCGCTCCGTTTGTATCCCTATTTATTGTTGGCGACGAACCGGGTGCGGCCATTAAAGAAGCGACTAGCAAATAACTTTAGAGTAACTCTCAAAAGTGAAGAGTAAAACAGAGAGAGAGAAAATACGATAACTGCTTCTAGATGAAGGTGGCATAAAATATGGTCATGCTTTTTAGTAATCGTTAGTTGCAACTTTGATAGATACGAGTAATATTAGTAGATGATTCATTCTTGAAAATAAAAATAAATTTTTACTTTATGAATGACTTAGTACAGTTTCATTCTACTATATCCAGAGGTGCCATGTAAATATTAAATTTAAAATAATGATCAAAACTCTTTGCTTCATTTCGTTAACCACGATAGAATAGAATGGATTATTAATTTATTTACTATAGTGAAACAACGTTTTATTGTTAATTTATATAGAAAAGTTATTATTCATGATTTATTTTATTTTGTAAAATCTTTTGAGTTGGGCATTATTACTTATAACTTATAATTGTACAACGAATCAAAAATCTAAATCTAAATGCCAAAAAATGTTGTGTCCAAAGTTTTGAAATAGGAAATTGTGGAATAAAACGCGTATTTGAAAAGTACTCGTAGTTTTGCCAATAATCGTTGTTCGAGTAGAGACAAGTAGTTTGTCAAATAGTAAACTTCTACAATGCTTTTTAAAAATTGTATATTCTCTACATTTAAATGTATATTAACAGCTTTTTCGTGGCCCGACAACCCAAGATTTACGCACTATCGGAACATGAAGCCTGTTGACCCACTAGATTGGAGTTTATGTCCGTACTAGATACATGCGCACGCATCTAGATGCATTAATGCAGTTTGGATGCAACTGCTTCGTTGTTTAATCGTTTATGACTACACACCGATACACCCTTTGAACATTATGTTGCGGTATTGGAATTGTGCCCGTGATGAGACGGAGTGTTTGCATTATCAAATCTAGCTGGATAATGGACTCGGGAATCTAGTCGGCAGTATACGCATTATCTGCGGATGATTGGATTAGTAGGCAAATCACGTCTTCATGGTTTATTGACATACCTACATCTAACCATATACAGGGTGTCCCTGGGAGGAAGGAATAATTCAAAATAGCGCAAAGCTGGGCTCATTTCTGACCTTTTTAATCCCTTCAACATTGGTCCGATTTCTAACCGTCAAAAAGTTATAATAACATAAATGGTACTTCGTTTACAACCATTCTGCAGTTGTCAGAAAACAATATTAAATGGCGTTTCTTGCAAAAAAAAGTGCAATGGGTTGAAATGACTAACCGCAAAAAAGACGACTTCCTTCTGACGTTGTTAAACAGAAAGGACTCAACCCACACATTGGCCGAAATTGACTGAAGTATGCCGTCGTACTTGTGAGGGCCTAATCTATGATGAAATGAAAACCCTATTTTTCAAATGTACACTGAAAGGAGTTTTTTTACTATTCCGACTTAACCCACAGTATGAAGAGCGCACAAAATATATTCGCTGAACGGACTCAATCCACTTGAATTCTTTCTGGGTAATTAATTTTATCAGTATGTCCACTAGATCGGTAAACCAGAACGAACTCAAACAGTTTGGGTCCTTTCTAAGATTTACTTTTGACTTAAAATATCATATTTTCAAATAACTGAAACGACTCAAACCGTTTGGGTCAATTCTGTGTAATAGGTTTATGTAAACAAAAGATTTCTTTCTGTTTATCAGAAACGACTTAAACAGGTTGGATCATTTTTGTGTTACAGGTTTATAGAAACAAAAATATTTGTTATTGTTTAACAGAAAGGAATCAAAATACTTGAGGTATTTCAGAAAAACGATTTGGATGGACAGCGCATTTAATTATCAGATAGCCAAATGAACTTAGGCACGCTGGGTCGTTTGTAAGAAATAGATTTATTAACTGAAATAGATTATATTAATCTAACTGAATACTTCAATCAGTATTAATGAGTAATAAATAAAACTGTTTTCCATTTTAGTTGAAAGGGCTCAAACTACCTATATTCTTTATTTGAATCAGACCAAGCATTGTAAGAAGTAATTGATGTGAAATTAAGTGTGTAATTATTATGTACGTTTTACTTTGTTTATAAAAGGAATGAATGTAATCAAAATATGTGTTTTATAAAAACTATCTACTTAAAGTTTTTTCATTAGTGGCAACATTTTTTTTGGTAATTATTAGTCTCGAAATCTGGCAACTCAGTCATTTTTCGTAAACTAACTGGCTAAATACGTGTTTCGATTTATTTCGTTGTTTGTGAAACAAAAGAAGACAGTTAAATTATGAGACGTATTGACAGGATATTTAGTGCCTTAGGACACGGAAATCAAGATAATACTGAATCTTCAGACGATGAGTACACATACTATAATATTTTTTACCAAGTTCATTGCTAACCTCAAAATCTTATTTGTTGTTTCGTATCCAGACACTAACGTAACGAGAAAGTAATGTTAATACATATTACTTATTTTATGTTACAGAGTAAAATGCTTACAAATGTTTGAAGTAATAAGGACATTTTTTTCAGCTGTGAGCTGAAATCAATCTACGCATTAAGTAGATGATATAGTCACCTACTCGTACCTAGAAACCTACGTCAACATTATTCACACACAATCTACTGCGTAAGAATTATTCGTGACGTGTTATTATATTGTTTATTGCACGTCCGAATGAGATTAATGCACTTTACTAGTTTTCGGTGTTTTTGATGAAATAAACTTTTCTTTAAGATACTAATAACTTTTAACTTTTCGCGTTGCATGATTATTATTAGAATACATTATGGAATGGACTTTTAAAACTGTAGATTAAATTTAATTAATAAAAATTAAAAAAAGCAAATAGGACACAGGGCTTAGTGTTTGTAATATTTTGGTGTGCTAAACGCTTTTGTTAAGAGTGTTTTTTTTTAAATAATTAATTTTGCATAACTAATTTCACCTACTAATCTTTGTACATGTCACTAATCTCCTCCCACTTCTGTTATGTGTAATTGGTTCACATATCCCCATTAATTCTATGTTTCTACTATGACAATTTAAATTTGCAGATGGAAATATACATAAGGCTCCTTCAGGATTTGATGCTGACGCGTCCAATTATATCAACTGTGAAGGTAGGTACTTAAAAATTTAGTAAAATATAAATTAGAAATCTAATTTAATGACGAAATTGGTGTCCTTTTCTGTGTTTCGGATGACGGATTACAAAATGTTAGCAGTATTTTGTGTTCCCCAGCGACTCTAGCGGCTGTGATTTCACTTAATGAAGTTGCGTTGTCAGGTACTTACACGGGTTTTTCGAGTTTATGAAAGATGTTTACTTATTTTCCTTTACTTCAGTGCTTACTTTCTTTATTCAAACAGATGTGGATTCTCCAGTTGCTCCTCTGTTCTCTCCACTGACTCCACTTGTGACTATGCGAAAGGCTATACCGATACCAAGTAAGTTAGATAAGACTGATTGCTATTCTATATTTTCCCTACCTTCCAAACATGATGAAAATAAACAGGCTGAAGTATATCATTGACTACTATGACTCTAAAACTATTTTTTTTTGTTTCTACCAGGTATTGAATCCCCAGCTGCTCCTGCATTTTCTCCACTAACTCCTCTTGCAGTACAAAAAGAAGACTATTTTAAAAACTTTTCTTCAATGCCACCAATGTCGCCGAATACATTAGAGCTTTTCGAAACCCTTAGCCAAGATATTTCTACAGTTGAAAATGAGCCTGTTGATTTGCCAAGAAGATGTCCTAGTATTGGTGTAAATAATAGAGACCTTGAGAAAGATGAAATCCATGACGACGATATAGATTCTGATTATGTACCTAACAGTGGAGAGGACACTGATGATTCGCATTCATCTATAAAGCTAAATAAAAGGAAGAGATTTCTAGTTCCCGAGAGCGACAGTTCGGAGGATGAAACCATACAAGAGGTTTTGATTCAGACTCATGTTGCAATGGTGCACGATAATGACAAGCAAAATAATGAAAACACGCATATTGTTACAAATACCACTAACGCCGACCCAATAAATAGCGAAATAATGTGTCAAGGTACTGAAACTGCTGCCCGTCCTGAAGCTGAAGATGTTGATCTCGGAGCTGAAGCTGTTCATCCCGAAGCTGAAGATTCTCATTTCGGAGCTGAAGCCATTCATCCCGGAACTGAAACTTTTCAATCCGTTACTGAAAACAATGATGCACTTCAAACTAAAGGGCGCTCCAAATGTGGACGTAAAAGAAAACACCCGGAATATTGTCTCTCTGAGAAGAAAAGTAGGAAATACATGAATTTACTATATCATGTCAAAGACAAATTAGTAGGATCAAAAGTATTTCACGACTATTCCTGCACATGCAAGCTACGATGTTTCTTACTTGTTCCAACGGAAACACGAGAGCAAGAGTTTCATAAGTTTATAACATTAGGATCATACGAAGCTCAGCTGTTATATATATTAAGCAATGTCGAAGAATCTGATAAAGCTCGATCATATTCATCAACTAAAACGGGTAAGAAGAATACCCAGACAATACAGAAGAAATTATTACATTAACAAGAAAGTCGTTTGCAAGGAAATGTTTCTAAAAAATTTTCAAAAATCATCTAAAAGAGTGGATATGTGTCTAGCCAAAAAGCGAGCATCAAAAACTTACAATGACATGAGAGGCAAAAAACAAGCAGGTTGGAATAAGACACCTGAAGAAGATATAGATTTTCTGAAAAATTACATTAATTCCCTCCCAAAATACGAATCTCACTATAGAAGAGAACGAAACAATGGCACGCAATATTTAAAAGTAGGAATGACTGTACAAAAAATTTACGACATCTATCTAACAGAATTCAGAAAGGTGTACGGCAACGAAAAGAAATACGTCTCTTTTGCTACATTGAAGCGTGTATTTCACACCAATTTCAATCTCCGCTGCAAGTCATTGAAGAAAGATACCTGCAATAAGTGTGATTCTTTAGCCCTTGAGATAAAAAAATGTGGTATACCAGAAGAAACAGATCTAATGATTCAGCAGAGAGACTTTCATCAAAAGAGAGCGGAAGACCTTCGTAATCAAATGTCTCAAGACATGGCACGGGCTAAAACAGATCCCAAATTTGAATGTATTACCTACGATCTCGAAAAAACTCTACCTTTGCCCCGTATACCAACTAATATAGATTTTATAAACGCCAGTTGTGGGTTTATAACGCTGGGATCCACGTTGGCTCTAACCATCAAGGACGATGCAATATCTGGGTTGAAGGCGAAGCCGGAAGAGGTGCCCAAGAAGTTGGCTCGTGCATTGTTCATTTTATTAAAAATCAACTGAGGGATAGCGTAGAAGATTTTGTTCTTTGGAGTGACTGTTGCGGAGGACAGAATAGAAACATTAAAATCGTGTTAATGTTAAAAACTATACTTAACAGCCAAATCTTAAAAAGATAACTTTTAAATATTTAGTGTCCGGCCATTCCTTTTTGCCCAATGATACCGATTTCAGCAAGATTGAATGTGAGCTGAAGCATCACGAGCGAATTTACACGGTTGAAGAATATATGAATGTAATGAAAATCGCTAAAAAGAAAAATCCACTTCACGTTACCAGAATGAATACGCAAGATTTTTTGAGTACTAAAAAAATTGAAAAGAAAATAGTTAACCGAAAAATATCTACGAATAAAGATAAAATTAATTGGCTGAAAACTAAACAGATTTTATTAAACAAAGAAGATCATTACATAATAAAAATGATTTCAGAGAGTGGAGAAATACAAAAAATAGATATATCCAAAAAATATAAAGGTGTTATAATGAATTTCACTGAGCACGATTTTGATATTCTTTGGCCCCAAGGAAAACCCATTGCTCAAGCAAAGCTCGAAGATTCTCAGATCTTTATTCAATTTGATTCCTGAGGATTGTCATCAGTTTTATGACAACCTCAAGGGCACCAACATCAATGAGGACATCGATGGATACGGTCAAACTGTGGACTTCGACTTAGATGAAGAATTTATTTGATATGTTCGCTCATTTGGTGATAAATTTACTATCTATTTTTTATTTCAATAGTGGCGCATTTACTTCATTTTAATAGTCTAGGGTTTAAGTATAATAAATTTATAACGTTTTAATAATTTTGTCTGTCTTTTTTTTAATTAGCCGTTTTCCAGTCTAAGAGTAGTTTTAAGTCCTTTTTGAGAAATCAAAAAAAAGTCGTGTCGAAACTAAATCATGTTTCATTGTAAGGACTCAACCCACATTTCACCGAATATCCCGAAATCTATTTCAAAATACGTCACAACATTTTATGGACTCATAAAACATACCCTACCCTATAAATTAAGGGGCAGTTTAAAAAAATATATAATTTTGTCTTAGAGAAATTCTAACTGAAACTTCAAACGCTCATAACTCAAAAGTGACAGTGTGTGGTTTGGGTCCTTTCTGTTTAACAACGTCCTCTTCAAAATACTCGTAATTACAACTTTAGAAATTATTGGACTCAGAAATCATCAGAATAACTCTGCAATTTCTACCTCAAAAATGATAAAATAAATGAGCCACTTTTTTTAAATGCTTGGACTACTTTGAGTAGTAGATTTTTTTCACAAAATTTGCTTGAAACAGAAATATTTTTTTTGATTAAGATTTTTTCTTGCAATATTTCATCTTTTCAAATTGACATGGGTTTTCTAGGTCAGTAAAAAATAACTTTGCAAATTAAGACAAAGCACCTGCTAATCTTTTGGCAAAAACAATAAGTTGGTTACTTTGATATTTTTGTTTAATAATTATTTTTGTATGAACTTAGGCGATTTTCCGAAAATTATTAAACTGATCGTGACTTTTTAACGGTTAGAAATTGGACACATATTGATAGGGTTAAACAAATCAAAAATGACCCCAGCTATGCGCTATTTTGATTTTATCCTTACTTCCCAGGGACACCCTGTATATCATAAAATAGTAAGCAATGTGAAATTAGAAACATAAAAATAATAGTTGTACTTATAATATTATAGAAGATACTAAATACTAAAATGAATTTTAAATGGAAATAATGAAACTTCGTACCACTTACATTTTGAAAGCTGCATACGATGGGGAGCTTAAAATTCATAAAACACGAAAGTTTGAAACCTAAGTCCATGCCAATGATATTGCTGGCAAAAACTTGTAACGAATAGAAATAACTGTTTAAACTTTAAATGCTTTAGAGTTGTTTTTTTCATAACAATTTACTTTTCTCTTCGCCACAACAGTGAATTGGCATTAAATCAGGGGGCATGTACCATCATTAACCAGGTAGTCAGTTATCACTGATAAGAATATGATCGACTGACCGCCATATCAATTTGAAAGAACGAATAATATCGTAATAATTAGAAATATGCTCTGAACGATTGCAATGTATAACACCTTTTGCGCAATAAGTTCTCATCATATCTACGTGCTCTCCTTACTCACTGGTGGTCAAACTACATTATGATACATTCCCCTTTTACATTTAGGCTTCAGCCTAACTTTCGTTAAACCCGACAGAGCTCTAAACAGTATTAAACGGTGTTAAATCGATTAAATCTGGCAGTCACGCTGCATATTACAGCACACAGGAGGTCTACTCTTGCTCGTCCGTATACGAAGTAACGTAATGGTTTTATTTCATTAGGATACCATGGAGGCGCAACTCACCTGGTATCTACCTAATTGCGCAACTAATCTGTCTTTGGCAACCGAATCATCACTCGCTGCTGGGACAACCATGGTGTCCTTATGAAATGGGGCCCAAAATAGTGAGGCGGCAACAAAACATCATAAAAATGCTTCACTATTAGACCTTTTTGGTATACTTACTGCCTTTAGCACCGGAGGTCGTGAGTTTGAACCCCAACCCTGACAAAAATTCATGTGACGAGTATTTGTGTTTGTGGTGCGTCTGGGTGTGTTTTTCTATTTAAGTTTGTATTTAGAAATATTTAAAAATGTTCATTAGTCTCTAACAGCCATAGTACAAGCTCTGCTTAGTTAGGGGTCAGATAATCTTGGTGTAACTTGTCCCAGATATTTATTAATTTATTTTACGAAATACATGAAACTCACAAACGTAACACTCGCTTTTAAAAATGAGAACGTTGCTGGCCTCAGGCCGCGCCTGCCGTCGACTATTACACGTACTTTCGACGACTAATAGGCCGTTAGTCACACCAGATTTCACGGTTACGGACTAAATACCTCGAATACTAGAACTGATCAGGTTTCAGAAGATAATTACAAAGCTTCAATCAGTGCCTGGCAGTATGAGTTTTTGATAACAAGTTTGAGATTGGAAAACTTTTGTTATTCATGAAACCAACAATAATTACACACTGATATATTTTGTAGAAGCACATTGGGATAAACAGAATAGTCTTATAGAATGCTTGAACAAGATTCGCTCAAAATTATGCGTGGAGAAAAATCTAAATTTAAGTCTAAGTAATTTCTGGAATAGGGTTTTCAGGAGATCCTGAAGTGAATTTGCTATTTCTGGAATAGAGTTGCACTTAGTCTCATTTATAAAAGGTACATCGTGGCAAACTAACCATAAACTAAGCTAGGACACTCGTATATAAGACACTTAGATAACTGATGAATATGATAAAAATCTAAGAAACCTTGAAACAAAATCACAAAATCCCAAACAAAGAATAGCTTGTATTACTGGATCTGTACGTCTACCACGAGTTGCCACTTTAAATTTACATTATCGTTCGCGTAAAAAAATGTATTGGGATTTGACATTGTCATGTCATGTCATGTCAAATCCCAATACAAAATTTTACTTAGATAATGTAAAATTAAAGTGGCAACTCGTGGTAGACGTACAGGTATCAGAGACAGAACATACATGATAAACATACTATGCTCTTTAATGTGAAGACTTTACTGCACAAAATGCACCACACAATACAACTAATTATTTAATGCAACGACACACTGTCGCGAGAAACGCGTTGTTTAATCTAGGAGACGTCCTGGGCCCATAACCTGTTATTTAATAAGTTGTATTTGAGATAATACGAAACTACGTGCTCGGCTGATGAAACAGAAGTGTATTTATTTTTTAATAATAGTTCATTACATTGGCGCTGCAGGTCACAGACCTAGAGTCGCGTATTTTTAGCATATCATAACAGCATACTCAGTAACTTCACACTGCATTATGCTTTATAATGACACTCAGACACAGAGAAAACTCGAAAGTTTTTCACACAAGCATGTCCTGAATCATCACGCCAGTCTCCAAGTTATCCAAATGATTAATAAACTATGTCAAATAGTGTGTTGTCTGGCATACAATAACAATTATTATTTGGATAACTTGGAGACTGGCGTAATGACTTCCCACAACTTGAGATCAAAGTGGGGATAAATATCCTCGTGTTACGAGGTACCAGGCAAGGATTTTAGCCAGGGTTTAGTCTCTCGGCACCCAGAACAGAGCCAATTTAGAAAAGTTTGTTTTCAAAATTAACCCGACCGGGTGTCGAACCCGGAACACCACGCAAATTAAGGCGAAGGCGTGTCGTCAAAACGTATGCGTATGTAATACAATGTTTTTTAAATTCGTTATTTAACCTGGGTAGGAAACTAAAACACAACCCACGCCGTATCCACCAGAATAACTAGCAATTAGGCCAACGAGCCAGCAAATAAACGAACAATAAACAAACGTGTTTATTTCCTACAAGTTTACGATTTTAAGCTATAATTCCAGACTTGAGAAGTATGAAACACGTATACGATTATTTCCTTTCCTTAAATTATAAGTCTCTATTTCCTCCGGTATCGCAAAAGTATTCCAAGAATTCCTAGTTTTCCTGTACGACTGTTTCGTTTTACGGCATCATCATTATGAGCCGATTTTGCGCTCGAGTGTACATTCACTGAAAGAGCTGTTCATGTCGCAAGGTGTGATTGAAAATATAGTGTGAGAGGGGCACCGTTAAACGTATTGAGTAAATATATACTGTTTTTAAACTGAGAATACTTTTTTAGACTAAGGAAAATCCCTTTTGAATGGTTACTCACAATGGACTATAACGCAACAGAATCTTTTTTTTTTATATTGCCCGTCTAGATGACCTCACTCCGCCTGATGAAAACCGGTCGTGAGGTCCAGATATGAGGTTGACAAGCCCAGTCATTCAAACGAATCACTGGGCTGGCCATCCTCACCTTGAAGGCCTGCAGAAATGCCTTTTCACGCCCCGCTTGAAGAACCCAGGACTATCCGAGGAAGGATACACATGTGCTGGAAGAGCGTTCCACGTCTGGATGGTACGACAAAGAAACGAGTCACCGAACCTTTTAGTTCGGACCAACAAATGTTGAATTGTGCGTGGGTGACTCCGAAGTCCAGCACGCGTGGTACGGGAGTGGAAAGGTGAGGGTGGGATAAGCTGTAATAACTCGTCAGAGCATTCCCCATTGTAGAAGCAATAGAGAACACTTAGCCTGGCAATGTCTCTACGCAATTGGAGAGGCTCGAGGGTCAAAGTTGCCTCTGGGTTTCCAATAATACGGATAGCACGCCGCTGCAACCTGTCAAGAGCTTCGAGTTAGTACTTAGCGGAACCGTCCCACAGATGAGAGCAGTATTCCACACACGAGCGAACTCGTGTCTTATACAAGAGACAGAGCTGCTCAGGCGTGAAGAATCGTCTCACTCTGTTCAGGACTCCGAGTTTACAGGATGCAGTTCTAATGACGCTCTCAATGTAGTCCCGCTGGTTTAGGTTGCTACGAACATCCATGCCAAGGATGTTTAGGCTATCCTTGATCGGTAGCGGGGTGCTCTGAAGAGTGGGATAGGAAAGGAACGGCGACGCCTTTGCTGTGAATGCACACACCTGCGTTTTCTTGGCATTGAACTCGACAAGATTGCATGCACCCCATTCTGAAATGCGGTCCAACACTCCGTCAAGCTCAACAACAAGACTTCGCCTCTTCTCCTCGATGTCAGTCTGCTTTGCCCCAGGGCGCTCGAAATATCGCGCGTGGACCGTGCTATCATCCGCATAGCAATGAATATTACCAAAAGAAAACATGTCATTGACATGCAGAAAAAACAACGTCGGCGACAAGACGGAGCCCTGCGGCACTCCGGCATTAATCTGGAGAGAGCGTGATTTTCGACCATCGCAAAGGACACGAATTCTACGTCCCTCCAGTAATCCGGCGACCCAGTCGCATAGGCGAGGTGGCAGACCATATGCCGGAAGCTTGGAAAGAAGCGAACGATGCCATACACAGTCGAAAGCTTTGGCAATGTCAAGGCTGACGGCCAAAGATTCCCCATGCTTGTCCATAGCCTCCCCCCAGATGTGTGTTACGTACGCTAGAAGATCACCCGTAGACCGTTTTGGTCGGAAGCCGTACTGACGGTCGTGAATGAGAGAGTCATCCTCTAGGTAGCGGATGAGCTGCGTATTTATGATCCGCTCAAACACTTTAGCTAAAACTGAGGTTACGGCTATTGGACGGTAATTGGCAGGGTCAGACCGGTCCCCTTTTTTGAACTGGTTGAACTTTCGCCTCCCTACAAGACAGCGGCACAAGACCCGAATTGTAGGAGAGGCGATACAGGCTAGTGAACACTGGAGACAACTCCGCTGCACATTTCTTCAGCACCATAGCTGGAATTCCATCAGGGCCGCTGGCTTTCCTGACATCGAGTGACTGCAGTTTGGCACGAACATCACACTGCCTGATACGAATATCAGGCATTGTGGAATTTCAGGCGGCGCAGCACCGCAGTCATCGATGCAAGAGTTTGCGGCAAAGATTTTAGCCAGTAAATCGGCTTTCTCTTGCGGCTGATGAGCAAACGATTTATCAGGGAATCTCAGTGGGGGCAGCGAAGGCACGCAGAAGTTAGATTGCACGTGTTTAGCCAGTCGCCAGTAGGAGCGGCTACCCGTAGGGTGCGTGATGAGTTCTTGGCCAACACGTGCAATTCGCTGGGCGTCTGCTCTAATATAAGCCTTCTTCGTGGCCTTGGTGGCTTTTTTAAAGGCTGCTTTCAGGGAGGCAAGGTTTGAATGATCATTGAGTGCCTGGGCCCTAGACCAAGCACGGTACGCCGCCTGTTTTTGTTCAACAGCTGCGGTGCCGCCAAGGGACGGAGGCAAAATACTCTCGCAATCCGTCCCAATCTGCCGACGAGTAGTGCCATAACCGCCGTGTCACTGCCACAGGTTGTGGGGGAACTACACAAGGCACTGTTGCGCCAACCAGACAGTGATCGGAGGAGCCCAATGGAGCATCAACCGACACTTTATACCCAGCTGGGTGACTCGTCAGCAGAAGGTCCAATAAGGAGGATGTATGACCGACAATATCTGGTACCCGGGTGGGCTGGTGTACCAGTTGCGTTAGGTCTTGCGTGAGAGCAAACGCATGGGCAGTTCGACCTGCATGGTCTGTTTTTGATGAGCCTAACCAGGACTCATGGTGGGCATTGAAGTCTCCCAAAAACACCATTTCGGCATTTGGGAACTGCGCCTGAGCGTTGTCTGCGGCCTGACTCACATGCTCGAAGAGTCGAGTTGTCTCGGCGTCGCCTTTGTGGTAGCGGTATATGCACGCATATACCCGGCTTGTGGAGCCCAGGTCAACGTGCACCCAGAGGGTGGAGAAGGATGGGTCTTCCAGGCAGCGGAGACGGCTACAGCAGACGTCCGCCCCGACGAATAGACATACACCGGCTTTAGGTTGAAAGGACTCTTCCAGCACATAGCCGGGGTAGTGCAGGTATGACGTATCGGCAGGGCGGCCTATCTGTGTTTCCGTCAAAAAGAGCATCGCAGGCGTCGCCGTCTCAAGGTGTTGATGGACGGCGTTGAGATTTGCATGGAGTCCGCGGATGTTAGCGAACTCCACCTCAAACAGCGTGTTGGTGGGGGATGGGGATGCCGCTGTTGGCCGTTTTTTCGTGCTTCTGACTGCCATAGAAGTTGGAGGATGGGAGGGGCGTGAAAGGACGACTGTGATCGAGTCAATGAAAGACAAAGCGTGGTGCCCTGCATTGGTGTTAATCGCGTGGAATAGTGTAGGCCGGTCCGCCGGACGGAAGGGCCCCCGTACCGCCTCGGGTGTGGTCGCCGGGCCCCACCGGAACCGGGCACCACCCGGCACGATCGCCTCTTACGACACCCATGGGAAGATATGGGGCTGTGGAAAGTACTCTTTTAAAGTGCCGCCACCAGCACGGCACAAAAATCTATTTTAGCATTTTAAATTCATCTAATATAACATGACATTCCTTTCAATGCACATCACAGACTCTTACTACGATATACAATACATCAACATTTGATTAATTGTTGTTTCTTTATTAATTTGGCTTTAATAAGTTACCTAATTGATACAGTATTTCTGTTGATACATAGTTCATCTTTTGGTTACCCAAGACACAGGCTGTGCCTAGTTTGGAATCCCCTGTTCCTTCAACAAGTATGTCTTAGGCGAATAATGCGATTACCTATTTAGTGAGGTTATGAAATGCCATGTACCTCTATAGTCTAAGTAATTCGGCTACTAATGAAGCATTTTTCATTTTTTTTTTCATTTTAAGACGATGCTGAGGTAATGTAATATCTTTTTATTCTAATGATATTTATTTTAATTTACCCATTTCCATACACATTGTTTATGTTAAAACATATGTGTACCAACTGATGAGTTAATTAAAATTAAAGTAAGTTAGAAAAAAATAGCGAAAGGGACATTTTGCGAAGTGGTCTTTCTGCCTCTATGTGGCAAAACTACTAAAATTATAGTTTTAGCCTACCTTAAATAGTCCAACCTGTGAATTTGGGTGTTGAGTAATAATAACTAGGTATCCTTACCTAATAAGTTTGAATTAACTTATTAATAAACGTCTGTTTCCCTCTGACTAACCTATTAGGAATAAATTCGTAAGTGTTCAAAAACGGAAACGTCAAAGTCGCGGCAAGATACAACATGGTGTAATACAAATCAGTTACAACCTCGTATTTGTTGACGAGGCGCGTTGGAAAATGTCACCGTAAAATCAAGGACGCGATGTTTGGCGGAGATTTGTAAACGTTTTCCGGATGAAATACGACCGTCGCAGGTATGTTGGGATCCGTTCGTTTTATAGCTTAGGGTGATCGAAAAATTCACTTTGCTCTTCTGATTCAGAGTTCTCTTTTTTGTGAAACCTGTATAAGATAGTGAATTAGCGATAGAGGTAGAAGAAGTTTGTGTTGGCAGACTGAAGCATCTTGAAACTGCCTAAGAACACTTCTGCCCAGGACTTCATGTATGTTAGTTCATTAATGTTTATAATGCAGTTGCGAATTTTGTTGATTTTTTTATTAGTAGTTCACAATGCTTGTTTGTAGATCTAAAGATAGAAAACTAAAAATATTCAACTTAAGACCTGTAAGATCGAGCGGGATTCAATCCCGCAACTTTCACAAACCACTAAGCTACCGAAATCCCAATTGACCGAACGAATCTTTCTAGTGTATGCTTAAGCTACAAGCTAACGTTTTACCATCATTTTTTTATCAGACCATTAAACACCCGAAATAAATATTTTAACTTTCGGTAAAGATGAAAAATGGTATTTGATAATTACTTGGATGTTTTTAAGAATTTAACAATGGTTGTTTTCATATTTAAAGATAGATTAGTGGAAAAAACTAATTTTAATTATTGTTGAAGACACGGGTTCGAATCCCGCTTGATATCTACAAGGTCCAAAATTTGAATTTTTATAGTTTTTTTTTAGTTTTGCATTATAACACTTTTTATGCATTTTTCTAGCGATGCCGCTTTCATTTAACACACCGTCAACGCCAAATCCCTGAAGCGACAGACCCGGAGACACAATAGAATAACGAAATTACAGCCACTGTGTAGTTTTCTGTACGTTATTGTTTTGAATGTCTTACAGAACTGACTAAATGAAGTCAAAGTGAATGTTTTATGTAACTTAAACAAAAAAAATGGTTCAAAATAACATAAGTTTCTCAAATTCACTTATTATTGCTATTATTGATTGACGACTCGATTGACGTAGTCTGCTGGTAGCATGGTTTCTCGCCTCGATTGTTGTAGTATCCCGCGTTCCATTCCTTTCGGGTCAATTTAGGAAACGATCTTCTACCTTCCTTGTACATCCTGACTTCGAGACCATGAAAAGTCGTGTATATTTATTTATTCGTTTATTGATGGCAACGATGGAGGCTTTAGCCAAGCCGTGGAACAGCATATAGGATTATCACCATAAACCCATATAAATAATTTATATGTCAGACTCACAACGACAAAAATCCTTGTGGTATGAAGTACTATACAAAAATTTAAGCCAGGGCCGTCTCCCAGAACACTCAGACACTAACCAAAAAAAAATCGCACACGGAACACCACGCAAGTCAATTTGAGAAACCGTGCTACAGTGCGTATTGCACTCGTGAAGTCAGAAAAACATTACTGAAATATAAAGGCCCTGATGAAGAATGATGATGATGAAGTGACAGATTGTAACTAGTCTGTACTTTACATTATTAACTCTACAAGCTTTAAAAACATCCACCCTTTTATTGATTAAACTGTAATGTTTGATCAAAAAGCGTTTCAATTCAAGTCTCCTTACTTTCCTCCTCCATTAGATACCAGTCTGAAAAGCTTATCAAAGGATATGGTAAAATCTATTTACAGCACCTGGGCAACTCTTGCCGATCCGATATTAATTGTCGAATGAATAATTTATGAGATATAACGCTGATCGGCCGGATTATTTGTCGTTATCCCGCCATTAGGGAGTGTCGTTAGGAAGGAAGCGAGAGATTTGTCGCGTTGAAGTCACTCGGTTTGATACCAAACGTAAAATTTTTGATGACCCGTTTGTTTTGCGGTTTAATAAAAATACGATAGCCCCACCATGTATCTCTTTAATTTCTACGGATATTTGTCAGGGCAGTATCATTTTCAAGTGTGCTCAAAAGTGTGATTATCGTTGCTGGATTCGGGGGTGAGTGCAGTATTTTAAGCGCCAGTTGAGAAAGTAAAGTAAAAAATATATTCATTCATATAATTTTAAAGCACAAATCACACACCGGAACCAATGTTTGTTGATGAAACAGTTATTTGTGTATCTATATACAAAGGGAAAGCCTTGCTTTGTCTTATATTTATTTAAAACCTCAAATGCCTCTATGACTGATGACCGTGACGCAGCCTGATTTCCAAAGGTCCTGAATGATCACCCCAGGTCGGGTAAATAGAGTTTTACACGCAAGGTGATCAAGCCAATTTATATCAATTGCAGATAGTGATAACTTGATTTTCACGCGCACTACGCATTCTTTAACAGAGACGACACCATTTTTAAAAAATTTAATACGCTTAATTTCGAATATCAAATCTGGGTTCAGTGATTGAAATGTGTGAGAATTATTATTTCATTTAGGTAATGTAATATGATTAATTCATACTCTTTCAAATACTTATACGGCATGAAATTTTATTTACTAGTGATATTTATAAGAACGTAGCAAAAAGCTTTAACAAGAGCATTTAACAGCTAAAACAATGTTCTACACGAAACTACAAATATCATTAAATTTGCAACTTAAGCTCTTTGTTTCTACGATTTAACCCGTAATTGCGCACTACTCAGAACTGTTTGTAGTTACCGTGAAAGTCATAAGTAATTAAACTATAGTTAGAATATAAAGTTCAAGTTATAGAAGCTAACAATGCTTAGTTTTGTTATGTTAACACTTCATTGACTTTTTATTTCACTGAAATGTTCATTTGCAACATTTGGCCGTTTTTATTTTCAGACTCTCTTTTATTTCATGTTTTTAACAATAGATTTCATTTATGTTCTATTGTATTTTATTTATTCAATCTACTAAAAAACTTTTAAGTAGGTAGGCGTTGAAATGTATTATTTACTAGGGTATTTTTATAAATGTGGAGGTTTCGTGTTCTTTGATGAAACACAGTTTTACATGGCACATAGGAGGACCCATCTATACTTCTATACTATAATATTATACAGAGGAAAGATTTGTTTGTTTTTTCGTTTGTTTGTATTGAATATATAGGCTCCGAAACTAAAGGACCTATTTTAAAAATTCTTCCATAAATATAAAGCTAGATTATCAGAGAGTGACAAAGACTATTTCTTTTATAATTTGAAGCCGCTGACGGACAGCTAGTTTCCGAATAGTTTTTTTTATTTTTTTGTTTTTTTGAAAAGGTTGACTTGTCGTCCTTCGTATGTCTGCCCTGAAAATGTCATACTAGATTAAATACAAAAAAATATTCTTGTTTTCTTGGAAATGCTAACATTCCAAAAAAACTCGGTAAGGCAAACTACAGAAAGTTTGCCTTACCGAGTTTTTCTGGAATTAAGAAACCGTAAATCAAAAGCAGATATCTTTGGAAAAGTTCAAGATTGTAAATTTTATGTTTAGGGACTTTTTGTAGAAGTTATATTGGTGGGTGTACTATCATATTTTTTGCAAGTAAGTATGAACATTATTGTCTGTTTTTTTTCTTTTATCTCTATTGGCTTCCAATTCAGCGTTCGGAGCCCCTTGCATTTAACAAGGGGTTTTCCTTTATTTACAAAAGCGCCACCAGTCTGATTTGCTTCTTCTATTCAGTGCTAGCAACAATTACGCAGAAGCACCACATCAGTACGTCTACCACGAGTTCCTACGTTGAATTTACGTTATCATTCGCATAAAAAAATTGTATTGGGATTTGCCATGACATGACAATGTCAAATACCAATACAATTTTTTACGCGATCGAACGACTGAGCAAAACCCTAAAAAGCAGTATAAGTATGTCTACTATGAGTTTTGTCCCGTAAACAATGATTTTGAGTGTGTGCCATTTTGGTATCAATTCAAATCACTTGGGGCGCCGTACCGATATTCCATACAAAAACGTCAACGTTAACGTCAACGCGGCTCTAGCGGCTGTCATTGGTGTAAACTTAAATCCTCAAGGTGAGGATGGCCAGCCTAGTGATTCGTTTGAATGACTGGGCTTGTCAGCCTCATATCTGGACCTCACGACCGCTTTCCATCAGGTGGAGTGAGGTCATCTTGACGGGCAATATAAAAAAAAAAAAACTTATAGTTAACATAAAGTTATGTCAACTGTCAAATGTTGACATGTGACAATTTTAATACAGAATTCACAAAGCTGCAATAATACTCCGGGAACAATATTTACCACAGTATCGAATACTTTGTACGCAACTCGAAGCCCCCGGCCCCGTTGATGGTTTACGCTAAATTTCCCAATGAGATAGCGCATCGGATTCATGGCTTGTAAAACCGATGAAAAGGCCACGGCCCGGTCGCATTGAAAAATAATATTTCTACTATTTTGCTCACTGACATACATTGGAATAGCTAACGCCTCTGTGGACGAGTAACGCTTCTGAGGCCAAGTACTTACAGAGCTCGGTCTAAAATCTGGAGGTCCCGGGTTGAAATACCATGTCAAGCAAAATGTTTTTGGATATTTCAGAACTTAACCCGGGTTTGTGATGACCAGCCCGCATTTGGCAAGCGTGGTGATTAAGCTAGTACTCATTAATAATAGGCGTGACGACAGTATCAAATAATCAAAGAAATAATGATTTTAGTAGAAAATACATAATAGAAGGATTTCAAATAATGATCAAGTTTTATCAAAAAAAAAATAGATTAATAAGATTTTCAATCAAGTAAAACAATGCAACCGGCCATTTTGAATGAAACAAAATCACAGCGCATGACGTTACGCTTAGGTAAATTAACAAACTTCACTGTCATAATGCATAGTTGTTTACCCAGGCGTGACGTCAGAGCGGACGCCATGACACCTGCAGCTGTTTTCGCGCACAGTGGAAAAAATATTAGAAAAATGGCTTTAAACTTCGTTAAACTTTAGTATTTCACCGAAATAATTCGGTATATTATATTATTTTGTTACGGAAAAGAATTTCAAAATCTTTCGTCATGCCTGTTGTAGCGATAACTTGATTTCAATAACGGAGCCCTTTGCCTAGCAGTGGGTTAGTTCATAGGCTAATTACTAGCGCAAAAGTTCCTCCAAAAACCAGTATTCAACTAATGCTGGAGGACCTCTACAGCGCCACAGAAGATGCAGTTCGCGTGGCCGAGTATATAAGTATGACTTGCCGGAATCAATTCGATAAGAAGAAGAACTAATGCTGCGATAGCTAGATGGTGATGGAAGCCTTTGCCCAGCATTAAGACATTATACAGGCTATTACTTTACTTTATTACTCGATTTTGCAAAGTATGAAGAACATCTATTTTGATTTTATGTCCGTGATGCCTATGAAACCCTCTTTCTTAGATCTGTGATGCTGATCGGTTATGTGATAACTGCTATCGGTAAGGTTTACTGGAAAAAAGGCTTTTTTGGAAAGAGCAATAATTGTGATTTTTTCGAATGTCAATTATTTTAGAACATTATCGTGGCTAAAGGTTTTTAGAGTTAGAAAAAGTTAGTAACGTAACTTAGATATGTCTTTGACGACACGATTGGCGTTCTGCGCTGTAGCGAGGTTTCTCGCCTCAATTACCGTAGTATTCGATTCCCGGTCGGGTCTGTTTCGGAAACGATCTTTTCTATATAGGCTTGAGTCTGGGTGTGCTGTGAGACGCCCCTGGCCTGATTCCTTGTGTTACCTCCTAACACAAGGATATTCATCCTTACTTCGAGACCTTGACAAGTGGTGTGTTGTCTGGCGCATATCTATATTTATTTATTTATATGTTTTCATCACAGTTTTCATTGTTTCATAAATGAGGCACTGATGGCCAAGTGCACAGTAAGTTTATTGTGATTATCATGATTGCAACACAATCTGGCAATGATGTTACATGATCCATTAATCTGTTGTGTAGCGGTACTCAAACACTATAACAATACACCGCAGCGTGGTATATGGTAGTATATTTTTTGTTATCATTTGAGTTCATCGATTTAATTTTAGTCATCTAAAACTTTATGAGCGTCTTGGCCGAGTGGTTATGCACCCCCCAAACTCGGATAGTGTATCGGGTGGCCCCCAGTAGTACCATTTGGGGTGCGACGCCAAGTTACCTCCTCGCGTGGGCAGACTTTGCTTGTCCGTGGTAATAGTTTTACTAAATACTGCAATGCGGCAAGCTGCTGTTACGGTGCACCGTGAGCAACGTGGAACAACTTCTGCTCACGTGGTTCTTGTTCCTCACTGGCCAAATTATTGGCTTGAGGGGGACCGCTCCCATATTCCTCCCCCGGAAGGAATTACGGGATGTGGTCCTATTGAGGGGACTTTGCGCAGTCAGCGGCTACGGCTGCCATTGGTAGCGTGGGTTGGCCGGCCTGCTAGGCTTGAACCGGCACTTTGCCATGCGAGGGGAATGTCCTGACGCGCGCCTCTGGACTCTGCACCGTACCAGCGGATGATTCGCTCTCCGTAGTGGGCGCTCTGCACCCTGGACGCGAGCTGGGACCTCTATTAGCCGCTTTGGCGGCGTGGAATGGCGAAGTTATACCGCAGGTGGTCCATTTCTGTGGCCGCCATAACCCAGTGAATCCAGCAGGTCAAGTCGAGGGACCTTGATCTGCATTGCACGGATCTACTGGTGTAGGTGCCGGGCTTACCATCAGGCCCGGCCGAACCATGGGGACGGACTGGTAATACTGGTTTCTCCATACCGTCCCCAAAAGTGGTTAAGGGCAAAAAGTCAGGTTTTTAGTCGTAAAGAGTCCGACATAACCACGATGTTCCCCCGAACAGCGTGGTATCCATGAGGATTATCCTGACTAAAAAAAAAGGTTTTATTACCATTGGTGAAAATTTTAACAAAAAAAAAACAACTTCAAAAAAAACTATTCTAAAACAAAGCACTAAAAAGTAAAGAAATAATTGCGTGTTCTCCTAAAACTTGTACGATAATATAATGTAGGTGCAATTATTGTTATTCTTGGAGTCGGTGTCAGCCAAGGAAACACTACAATATACCTAGCAATATACCTATTTCTTACATATTACGTTTACGTATGTAGGTAGGTAGTTACAAACCTACATTGGCCGGGAAGCACCAGCTTTCAAATAAAAAAAGAATAATCAAAATCGGTTCACCCAGTCGAAAGTTATGAGGTAACAAACCTAAAAAACAACATACAGTCGAATTGAGAACCTCCTCCTTTTTTTGAAGTCGGTTGAAAAGTGGGCTTCGAAGTGTTCTGTTCCAGCCTGACGGCAACAGTCACTTGCCTCTGTCTAACCTATTTGGGATATAGTCGTGAAGGTATGTATGAATGTAAAACTTCGTCCTGAGTGAAAATTGAACCTTTAGCCGCCAAAGATCAAGAGTAAAGAAAGTTGTAAGACTGTGTGTTCTCTCACTGCGGGCATTTAGTTTTGCAAATGTGATCCAGCAAAAACCTTGTTTTACAGATATCTAGGCCATTTTAATAGATAGCAAATATCTAAGTATAGATACTAATTTATCAGTCTGTTGTCTGTAATACCAGCAGAATACCAGCGTCGTGGTGCTGCGCCACGCACGACATATGCTGAGCGGAGACCTTTTTGGTACTGTTGCTATTGTGTTAGATGTAAGTTTAGATAAGTTTTTTTTTTGTGTATGTACCCAATAAACTTTAATTCATTCATTCATTCATTTATAATATACCTGTTAACCCTACTGTTCATACTGAGAGTTCTACTTTCACTGAATGTGTTACGCTCTTATTGAGTTCACTGTCCAAGGTTTCCTGAATTCTAGAAGGCCATGTGAACGAAATCCCCAATGTTAATTAATTAAGTATTATCTTCATGTTTGTACTATGCTTAGCTAGTGAAATAGTCCGCTTTTGAATAAAAATTTCGTTTAAAATTGTTCGTTTAATTCATTTATTTGCAAATAACCCGAATCCACGTAGCCGAATGGTATTCAGTATCGGATTATTTTATGCTCGTCCAATTTGCATATGATATTTGGTACAACCGGGCGTTAAGAGTATACACTAGCGTAGCAACGTTTCTGGCTTGAAATTGAAACGATTTTTTTATTATTTTCTCTTTTGATTCTATCAACACTAACCGTGAGCCAACATCACATTATGTTGCCTTAAATTAAGAATGCTCAACTTTGAGTGACGTTTAATAATTCGAGTGTGAGAGTCCTAATGTGAATGTCAAATGTGTTTCCTTTCTCTTAGTGTCTTTTTATTTAT
The DNA here is from genome assembly GCA_947369235.1 of Udea olivalis. NCBI lineage: Eukaryota > Metazoa > Arthropoda > Insecta > Lepidoptera > Crambidae > Udea > Udea olivalis. The sequence goes on from OX376347.1 coordinate 18,977,561, forward strand.
TTATTTAGACTCAAAAGAATGCTTATAGTATTAATATTACTAATGCTCATACAAGATAAATTTGCATTAGAATTAAATATCAATAAATTTAAATGTCAACAATTGTAGTAATTAACTCTAGAAAATTTTCTTAAATACAGTCTAAACACACTATGCCGAAGTTACGCGACCGAAGTTCTGCCTGCAATGCTGTTTGAATTACTGATGACACATTATGCCGAAATCACGTTTCGTTAAAGCGTACATCGTAACTTCGGTCGATTTCAGCGGCAACTTATTTTTGAGAGCGCACATGACTGAATTATAGACTCTAAATACACACACAAAGTTGAGCAACTGAATTTCTGCCGCGTAAGTTCGACACTTATGGTGTGGCATAAGTATCAGCCGAATACGTCAGAACGTAAAATCAGCCGCGGGACTTTGGTCGCGTTCCTTCGGCATAGTGTTTAGATACTTATAGTCCCGGGTCATTCAAGTGGGGCGTGAAAAGTCATTTCTGCAGGTCTTTGAGATCAGGATGGCCAGCTTAGTGATTCCTTTGCATTACTGTGCTTCTCAGCCTTGTATCTGGACCTCACAACCGCTTTTCAACAGGTGGGCTGAGGTCATCTTGACGGGGAATATAAAAAAGAAAAAAAATAGTAAGTAGTGCCGAAAACGAGTCTTCCCAAAATAAGCTACAATCTATTAGGTTTTGAAAGATTTACACATAGAAAATAGTTTCAAATGTACCCTACAACAAGCAGGGTACTCCTTGGTGTAGGTATTTCCGTGGACCGAGTGAAGAAGCATTTTCTGGGTTTTAGCGTATTCTACAATCAGTTTCGTTAACGCTTACCACCTAAAAGACTGAAGCCAAACGCAAACCCATTTAGAATTAAAAAAGCCGTTAAAAAAGTTCGGACAGGATTTGCTATGATTTATAACTACTTACATAATTCGTTTCTGACACGCACAATTTAAGTTTCGTTTAGTTTAAGGTCAGATATTCTTAGTGTGATATGTCCCAAAAATATTTTTACTATTTATTTACTGACATTTTTTTGTAGATTTTACGTGATTTCCGCTTAAGTGACCGCTGTCCTGATTAATATTGGACTGGATATGTCGCTCACTCACGTAATGCAGTGTTCCCACTTCATTAATATTCTGAGAGTTAAGTATACAGGGTGTAAGGGTTAAGCGTGTTTGGTCTTTTGTAACGGACTAAAAATATATTTAAAAACTTCTAAATTGCACAAGCGAATGTGATATAAGAAACTTAATGATACTCGTAAACTTTCTGGGGATGTATTTGTACGAGTCCTACTACAGTTTTGTTCAGAGCAAATTTGTTATGTTTCAAGTCACAACATTTAGTCATATACAAATTTATGCATATTAAGTAACATATTTATGAACAAAATTAATGACTTGTTAATAAGAGTTTTTGCTTTCTTTCTTTTCCTGTTTTGAAAATTTCTACCAACCAGATCTAGGAGATACGAGGGGCATGCCAAAAGAAGTTAGATACTCTGTACTCATTTGATTGACACTGGCAAGTTATACACCATCTAAGCTGGTTGTTTATTGATGTATTCGAAAATAGGACACTCATAATTACTTTTATTTTTATTTGAATGAGCATCATTTTCCCGAGAATCTGACGGGAATCCGCTTGCAGCAATGGAGCCCAGTCGACGTGATTTTCGCGCTATGATTTATTATGACTATAAAAAAGGTTAAAAGCCTCAAGAATGTATAGAACTTTCGGCTACTACTTTTGGTGAGTCTGCTTGTTCACGAGCAACAGTATTTATTTGGTTTGAAGAATTTAAAAGAGGACGGGAATGTCTCGAAGATGAAGCGAAGACAGGTCGGGCGCCAACCACGGTCATACAAGAAAACGTTCGTGCAGTCGAAAAACTTATTCGCGAAAACCGACGAATTACGTATATGGCTGGAGTGAGAACTGGGATTTGGATCAACAGCAATGCAAACCATAATTCACGACCACCTTTCTCTCCGTAAACGTTGTTCGAGATGGGTGCCGCGCAAACTTACCGATGAGCAGAAAGGCCGTCGGGTGGATTGGTGCCTATTCATAATAGTTAAGTTCGACGGTGGCAAAAAAAAACTTGTATGATATACTGACTGGTGACTAAACATGACAATATAACTATGATTTCGAAACAAAGCGACAGTCGACTGTATGGTGTTTTGAAGATGAACCAACTCCAACGAAGTGTCACCGTGCACGAAGCACACATAAACAAATGGTCGCCTAGTTTTTCAGCGAAACGGGTCATATTGCTACTGTAGTGCTAGAGAATTAAATAACGGTGAACTCTGAATGGTATGTGATAGTTTGTGCTCCAAGAGTAATATCAGCTTGGTGTGACAAGCGACCGAAGTCAGGAACCCGGCACCTTCTCTGGCACCACGATAATGCGGCGCCGCACACGTCTGCCAGAACATTTGACTTTTTCAACTCAAAGAATGTGTCAATCCTTCCTCACCCACTATATTCCCCTGACCTAGCGCCTTGTGATTTTCACCTGTTTCAGAAAATTCAAGAAAAACTAAAGGGGAAGAGGAGAGGAAGAGGGAAGATGCACTGGCTGCCTATAATTTCGAGATTTCTGAGGTGTCTAAAAGAGTAGTCACAGGTATTTCCCAATTGGCTCAAGCGTATGGAAAAGTGTATACTTGCTCAGGGGAATACTTCGAAAAGCGATCAATACTTGTAATGAAAAATAAATTTTATAATTTTTGAGTATCTAATTTCTTTTGGCCGTATTGAGAAAAATACTTCCTAGCACGACCACACAGAAATCCGTGTTTATTATTAAATTTCAAAATAGTATCAAATAGCTCGATGATATGGTATAAGTACCAATTATTTATTTAATTATCTTTTAGCATTTGAACGAACTAAACGCGCAAATGGCGCCAAAAATGCAACTTTCCACCGCTAATTTCACATTCGGCCGTTCCGGGCAAATTGCAGCGATTTGTTACTCTGCGCGGGATTGCCCTGATTGTGCTATTACTTGACTGTTATAACAGTGTTAAAACTACAGACATACATCGCAACAGATGACACGATTATGCAATCGTCATACTTTGTCACTACGCTAGGTGCTAATATATTAGCGCATTTACTTGTAGCAGAATGACGAGTATTCGTCGTTTTTTAATTTAACCCCACAACTAGCGTTTTGTTGTAACATTTTATCGAGCACGAGCGCGAGTGACGGCGGAAGAACGTCATATTATCAATGAAGCTCTAGCAAATGCTCTAGTATATACCCACCTCTAGACAAACAGTGAGCAGCTGACTTTGAGCGGCACATGCTACTGCAACCTACTTGCTTTGTGCGCATCTTTCATTGCAAATCAGCCGCTCACCTCATAATTTTGTAAGCCACGCGCCCCAAACTGCGTACTTATAAAAGGTGATCATCAAAAGACTTAAAAAAACGATATGGCATTCTCAGTAAGTAATACGAGTATGTAGTATCTAGTCGGTGTCAGCCAATGTAGGTTTGTAACTACCTACATACATACGTAAACGTGATATGTAACATTTCAAAAACATCTGCACATCAACGGCTATCCAACAAGATACAACATGCACTTATAAAAATTGATAATATCTGTAATAACAATCATAAGCTAACAGACAATAAATCACTAATTACAAATTTTCGTTTTTAAATTGGATCTGACGTTGGTTGGCGACATGCCTAGGCGGTTAGCAATCACATTGGTGAATCTTGTGGGATCAATGTGAAGAAGTGGGATAAAAGATGAAGTATTGTTTCTTCGTCTTCCGGGCCATATACGCGTGGTCTGCCAAAATCAGTGCGTCGCCTTTCCACACGTCCAGTCTCTCTTACTCGTCGCAACACGTCAATAAAAACATTATTATTGGGTATTCGGCGATTAGGAAAGCGACGCATGTACCTACTCACGACGAGCAGCTGCAGCATTGCCGCGACAATGTCCGTAAAAATACATGATGTCGGCATATTCTTCGTTAGAGAACAAACTTCGTTGTGCAGCCATCACAGTCCTTTAGTAGCGCCGGGTCAGCAATAGAGCAATCCCTCACAGTCCAGTTCACAAGCCGAGTCACAAAAGATATTAGAAACAGTCCAGAAGATAATGCCAGGTCAAATAATAATAAACTTGTGCACTCAAGAGGCATCCGTAACGTGAGAGTAGTAGTAACAGATTACTTGAAGACTTGTTAAAGTGCATTGCAAAGTTTGAAGTCCCCATATCTTCATTATCATCATTGGAATAATGCATTTTGCACTAATTTCGATGCTTTGATTTGACAAACATAACAAAAGCAGGTATAAAACAAATTGTCGGGACCTTTTTATTTATGATTCTTATCTTTTGACCGGTCTTTTTTATCCATTCACAGCTTAGCAACTGTTTTGTCTTATTGCCTGTTATCTGGTTTAAAACGCACCGATAAAAATAAAATTTGTGAATAGTGATTTATTTCCTTTTTAGGGTTAATAATTGTTATTACAGATATTTTCAATTTTTATAAGTGCATGTTGTATCTTTTTTGAAAACCGTTGATGTGTAGATGTTTCTGAAATGTTCCGCCGTCCAAGTACAATAGTGATTTTTTGAAGAAAAAGATACTTTATTCTAAACAACATTGTAAAAATCATAAGCAATGTTTAGTTTTTGATCTCTTATTTCAAAATTATGAAAGTTTTCAATATTCCTACTGTGTTTTATTATGAACTAGATATAGCTCTAACTTGAAAATAAATAATAATATTAAAATATGAAGTAGTTTTTTTTTTATAATTTTCTGAAGTAGTCAATTCCTAATGTTCCCAAAAAAAAAAAAAAAACTCGTTTCTGGTTCACTTTTGACCTGCATTCTCATGGGTGGTTTGTTAGCTAGTGACCTCATCGATATTCCCTTAAAAGGATCAAGACACATTTCCAGTAACCCTGTTTATAAAAAATTAAAAAGTTTAGATAATATATAATGAAAATTAAAGGAAGGCGGTGGCACCGCGTGACAGACAAAACAACATAACGAATCACATATAAAATAGTTACTACATCACTTACGAGTATGCCATCGTTTTTGTAAGTCTTTTCAAAATGACCCGGCATAAGGCGCTCTAAACACTTCATATCTGAAAGCAAACAGTTAGTAGCCATTCATTGTTCGCCTAGTATAGAGGCGTTCACATCAACCTTTACAAAACCATTGCAAAATGGATCTTATGTTAGCAGCATAAGGTGCCCCTACGTAAAGGTGACACGCTTAATTTTCATACAGACGAAGGGGCTTTATCTATTTCGGTTTAAGGCAGTGGTCATAACGCTTAAATTATTTCATTTTGGTGCGTACCCACTCATCACTCATTCGGTGGTTGCGGGCTCCCACTGGTAACGGTCGAGTGGACTTGCTAATAGGAGCAGCACTATTTATTTGGAAAGTAAAACAATTTCCTTTACTCGACTAGCCCCACACGATGGTATCGATGCCCCTGTAACTAATAATTCGAAAATATGTAATATTTTTTTGGTATTATTATTTACAAGGTGCAGCAGGTGGTTTACAGCCAGTGGGCTGACCATATTATAATATTACATCTGACAGACTGTGAAACATTCCTAAGATGTCACAACGCTACCAGTTTCGGTGTTCTGTTTGGTGCAATCAACTATATATAAATCCTTTATTCTTATAAACCATGTTGTGCAAACCTTACAGATATCCTACAGATGACGTATACAGAGAGAGTGGCCTTCAGAACGTACGTCGACTGTTCATCCTCAAGGCATCACACTTAACACATAAAAATGTATCAAATTCCAAAGAGTATGACGAAATGGTGACAAATTGCATATTCAAAATTCCGACCATATCTGGAAATTCAGCATTCGCCCAAAAATGTCCCCCCTACATTAACTCCTTTATATATAACAATGTTTCAAAGAACTGTAACATTCGTGATTCCTCACTTCACGAAGCAAAGCTGAAAATATCAAAATGGCTTTCAACATTAACCTAAGACTACGGAAAATTTATTTAAAACTTTGTCATAGATAATAACATTAAATAATGTTAACATTTAAAAATAAATATATCATTTATTATAAGTACTGTCTATTTTTTATATATTATATTATGTAATATATTTTTATATATTTTAGATATAAGAGTGTACATTATTATATTATATAATAAACTTAAATTACTATTATAATTTTGATAAGGTTCAACGAATAGGATCACAATGTTTCCGCAACCTCATGCCGACTGCCGAGGCCATGTGTTCCCGGTGCCTGCGACACAGACTATGTCCACTGTGGATGCCACAGCCAAATCTTCCATTTTAACTCCACAATAAACCAGGTTTTTACCTACTTTTAAGTTTCTTGAATGTAAAACCGTTTGAATGTAAAATTGTGTTTATTTAAAATGAATAATTTTGTATGTGTATTATTATTTATTTTATTTCTAAGGTTTATACTTAAACTTAAATAAATATGCGCCAGACAGCACACCACTTGTCATGGTCTTAAAGTAGGGCTAAATATCCTTGTGTTACGAGGTACCAGACAGGGATTAAGCCAGGAGCGTCTGCAAATACAGACCTAATTTAGCTAAAAGATCGTTTCCTAAATGGAATCGACCGTAAATCAAACTCTTGAAACCGTTCTACAGCGCTCTACACCAGTCGAACCGTCAGAACAACCTTTACTTGTAATACCTATAATACTGACTGACTTGTTTTTTGCAATGCTCTACTAGTGCTTTTGTTTTTGTGAAAGTTTTTTTCCATTCTATTCTACTTGTCAGCCATATGAAAAGACCTAACTAAAGAAAGGTCCGTTTTACAACATGCACAGCCCCATTGCACGTATGTGATTTACAAAAGAGTCACATCTAACGTAACCCTCCCTCACGCACGTCCCGTATACCATTTTAGCGCGTCACACGAATTTTATTTCAAACGGTATTTTTTGCGCGACTCTCCTGCGTTTAAAACGTCCGTTATGGTTTTAATAAAAGTTCAGTTAGTTGTACCGGTTTCGATTCGGTTCGGTTTTCAATGGGGCTTTTTCGGCTCTCCGAATTAAACAGAAGTATTTTATAGCTTTTTCGTGAAAATAGTTTTGGATATCCCTCGTCAGATTCAGATTGGAGCAATTAGTACGAGCCAAAGGTCTGTTCTGTCATTCAATTTAGAAGTTGTGAAATAGGCAGGAGATATTAACTTTATGATTTTTGGGTAGCTCCTAAGTAACTCATCTAGTGTCTAAATTCATTGCTACTTTTTCTTAAAAATTTACGTTTTATTTTGTTTGTTGTTTATTGTTGAATTTAAAACAATCTCAAATAAAAAACGCAAGATGTTTGCGATTTAGACATGATCTCAATATTTAAAATCTGTTTTTCGGTTTTGCTACAAACCTCTGATAATTGAAATCAACGCTCCCTGACAAAAATAAATGTTTACATGACTTTGACAGTAAATATATTTTCTGTTGTAGAAAAAATACAATCAATGTGCCTTAGTGGCTATCTTGTGGAGCAGTTGTAACTTTTAAAGCATTAATTGTAGGTATCGATCAACAGGTAGCATTATGATTAATGTTTATCTATCAAGGATGCTGGAAGAAACCATTGGTTCAAAGTAGCAAAACAAAAACTAAAAAAAGGCATTAAAGATTTTTTGTTAAATCAAAATTACTACAAAAAAAGTCCCACCAAGCTATCCAGCTTCACATTAATATTCCAATGACTTCAGTCACCATTTAAAAGCCATACACTAATTTGCACTACGTTTGCATAAACGCGGTCTCCCCAGAACATAGAGCGGTCTAAATAAGACCCCCCACGTATTCAAAAGCCGCAAGCCGCCAGCATCCGACGCCCGACGGCCTACAAATAGCACTACATTTGTTTACTTTCCAGTCACGGCCCCAGACCGCTGCGGCTGGACATAAAATCAAATTAGTGCACTAATAAACCAAAGGCAATCCGGTTTTACTGGCCAATTTAATATGGCTTGCGAATTCGTGGGGTCCTCCCGCTTTTTTTCCGGTAAATTATGGAGCCTGTGCGGATGGATGGGGATTTTTGGCTTTGTTTTGGATCGCAAGGTATGTGATGTTTAACAGCAATGGCGGGTAATGATAATAAAAACTCGGATGCACGGCGTGAAATTAAAAAAAGTGCAGTGCTGCAGCTTTTGAACAATCCTATTTGAAATGGAACTGCATTTTTGGAACAATCTTGTTAAATGAGGAGTCAAATTGTTTTTTTTGCGCATAGTAAATACAGCGTGGACATGGCCCTCGTAACCACACATTTTTGAAGTACAATCAACTATCATACTCTGAAATCGAGAGCCTCAGACCCTGTTTAGTATACGCACGATCGACGTGCGTTTTATTTTTTAGCTAGTTTGTTGACTATGCAATATAAGCAGCGTGGTAACTGATTATATATCGTGCATCAAAACGCGTCATCTGAACAGTGCGTCTACCACAAGGTGCAGCTTTAAATTTACGTTATCGTTCGCGTAATTTTTTTTTATTGGGATTGGACATTGTGATGCCATGTCATGTCAAATCCCAAAACTTTTTTTTTACACGATACTGGCAACTCGTGGTAAACTTACAGGACGTCTACCACGAGTAGCCACTTTAAATTTCATAGTTAAATTTACATTATCGTTCGTGTAAAAAAATGTATTAAGATTTGAGATTGTCATTTCAGGTCATGTCAAATTACAATACAAATTTTATTCAGCGGGCTATTTCCTTTTACTTTAAATAATCAGTGGATCTCAAATGTTACGTTATCTCAAAGTTTAATTTAAATAAACAAAGTTATCCCTTCACTACCGTAGCTACTAAAAATCTGAAACTCGCCGAGTGGTTCGGATAGTTTGTAGTCAGGCTCTGGTTTAGAATGCCTAGGTAATATTGGTGGGAGTCAAGCTTAACTATATAAAAATAAATAAAATAAATAAATATCTGGGACGATTTACACCAAGATCATCTGACCCCAAACTAAGCAGAGCTTGTAATATGGGTGTCAGAGACTGATAAACATACTTAAATATTTCTAAATACATACTTAAATAGACAATAACACCCAGACACACAACAAATATAAATGTTCGTCACACAAATATTTGTCATGGGTAGGGATCGAACCCACGACCTCCGGCGCTAAAGGCAGGATCGCTGCCATTGCGCCAACAGGCCAGTCAACTACTTAATACTATTTTTTTTTTAAATAGGTAGCTAGTTTGTGGATGACTAAAGTTCTGTCATTAGCATTGACTCTTCGCCTAAACTGCAATAAGTCCCATGTAACGCAGGGGATTCTCCCTGAATCAGCACCCAAGAGAACGAGGAGGATGTGATGGACTCATAACAACTAAACGCCAATATTGGGTTCCCAAATGAAAGTTGCGGTAGTTCTGAGAGGAATAAGCTAACCTGCAATAATTCAGAAACTTAAACCTCATAATAACTAACCTAACCTACGGAGTGGTGTTGTGGGGTAACAGTACGGACGCGCCGTTGCTGCTTACTCTACAAAAGAAGTTAATCCGTATCATAGTCAATATTGAACAGACGGAGCTGTAAACCCTATTTACAAAAATATCAAATACTTCCTCTGCCGTGCTTGTATATCTTAGAGGTTTGTAAATTTGTACGAAAAGATATGGGATTCTAAACAAAATGTAAAGATATACCCTCTAGATATACAACACGACACAAAAACAAATGAATAGATCCAAGTTGCAGGCTTAAATTTACATCTAAGAGTACATTCCATTAAGCGATTAAAGTTTATAACAAAGTACCAGAATCCATAATAAGTGAAAACAAATACCCCACTTTCATAAACAAATTAAAGAAATATCTCCTTACTAAATGTTATTATAGTATAAATGAATATTTAATTGAGACAGTTAGCAATAAATAAATCCAATAATTATTAAATCGTCGTGCATTGTGATCTACATCTTTTTTTTTGTTAATCTTTTATTTTTAAATTTGTAGACTTATCTTATCTCTATAATTGAAGCGTTTCCTCTCTTTCATAACCTTTTTGCGTGCCCGACAGGGTCCATAATGGTCATGTATGGTTATAGGACAAATACTATAATAATTTACCATCTTCTGGACATATGGCTTGCAAATAAAATATTGAGTATTGAGTAACCAAGTAGTGTAAATTAAAAACTATTCTGTATCCTCTTCTTATCTCATTATTCTAAAGAAGACTGTGTCAGCTGAAGGAAATGAGGTCACTGAAATCATTGAGTTCAGTGCGATGGAAATGCCAAGAGACAAATGAATTATAGCCACGCCGGCAACCTTTCGGTCGCGCAACGGTTTTATTCCATGTGTTAGAATGGTCGGGAATTTTTAAAACATCCGGTATTTTTAATATTCAATTATATGCATGTCTGTTTCATTGAGCGTGTGGGAATTTAATTTAATACGTAGCTTCTTAGTGTTTGTTTTTAATGCAACCACTGTAGTTAAGATTGCCAGCATTTGGTTCCAGAAAAGTACTAGAATTTTCTGTTCGAAATGCAGAATCCAAAAGATTATTCTCACATTGCTCCTATCCATAAGGATCCTATAAAGGACAAATACCTTTTTTGCATTAGGCCAGTCGATTGTTTCTCATAATAAATAAGTGAACAAACTTATTTGTTTTTAGTCATACCACTAATACCACACACTTGTTCTTAGTTGCATACCCTAGGTGGTGATTTTAAAAGCAAAATCCTGCTAACTTTCATTCATAAAAGAAAACAGCCTGTTAATTAATTACGCAATTACAGAAAGCTTTGTTTGAATTTCGGAAATAGTATTTGCGCGAGACATTAAAATTTGGTTTATTATGTTTTATTTAAGAATTTTGAGTGAAACTGATTGCGGGTGTTATTCATTCGTTCCTCCATGAAATAATTTATATTCATGAAAGTAAACAGATTGCGTCAAAAAACATTATTCGTTATCACTTGTTTTATCCTTATTAAATAATAATTTATTTAGCTTTTATTAAATTTAAATATGGGTAGGTAGAGTATATTAAATCAATAAGAAGTCCAATGTCAACCACGAAATTATAATAAATAATTTCTGAGTAATAAGACATAAATCTCCATAAATGTATTAAGCTAGCTTTAGAAAGGCAAGGAACAGATACATTGATTTTAATCCTACAATAAAGCCATATTAACTCATTTCCATTTCTCTCGCTACACATTACACTATGTTCGGCTGAATTTCAGCAAACTGCATGGCTTAGATTCACTGAAGATTAACAAGCAGACAATGTTTGCGGATTTGATACCTGTTTCATTGTTCCTAATTTGCTGAGGTGTAAATTTAGTTGTTCCAACTGAAACACTCCAAAACTGTTGAAGACATTGTTTAAAAGCTTATAACAGTACTGAATTTAAATTTTAAATAGCAAAAGAACTTAAAAAAAGTCACAAGTTAGGTATCAGCCGCATAGGTTATCATCAGTGATCTACGAACAATGAAATGTATATTAATGTGTCTGGATTGTCTTTTTTACACTTTGAAACCCATGATAAGAACCACGTCTAAATCTGTTAGGATCTTTATTTTAAATTCAAGAGAAGCATCAGCGTCAAGCCGGCGAGCGGCGGCGGAAGCCCCCTAGCGTAATTTGGACGTTGCGTCGTCTCGGCGCCCGCGCACCGTTGGCGCTGCGCTGGCGGTGCGCGCCGAGCGTCGCGTCGTGCCTGGCAGGCGGCCTATACAGTCAGTGAGAAAATGGATTATTTCAGCATTGCTGCTGAAACGAAAATCACTCAATCGAAAAATAAAATATAACGCCATCAAAAAAGGCATTTTTAATTTTTTTTGTTTATAATATCATTATTTGAGATATTTTTTGTCGTGTTCTAAAATTTTTTACCTACATGATTTTAAATGTTAAGTTCAAAAAGCTTACACAAAATGGTAAAATTACACATTCGACATAGGAGGCTAGAAAGGTAAGTAAAATTTGTAAAATGTACGATAACGGCAAAGCTAAGCAGTTGTGTTGTTAATTGTACTATTGCCAAAAAAACGCTCCGCAAGCGTCGCGCCAACGCGACGCCTGCGCAGCGCAATCCCGACGTTCGGCGCGCGGCAAGCGTCAAGCGCCCGAGTTGAACCGCGCCACTGCGCTAGCGTTGCGTCGGCGTCGCGCCAGCGCCGCGGTGGCGGAGCCTCAGCGCCGCGCCGCCGACGGTGTAATAACACCAAAGTCCCCACATCAACGTTATTAGATCGCACTCTAATATTCGATTTCGAGAATTTCATATAGCTCCCCAAGGCTAATTTGCAACCCCTAACCTAATTTGACATGTTTATTTCATAATCAACTGAAGTTATAATGAGCCTCACAAGCGAAACCCTCGAAACCTCAGGATCAGGGCGAACCCATTCACACACACAAATACGATCTAACATCAACCGTTAATTATAACTCCTCAACCATTGCAGCGAGGGTAATAATAAACCTTTGACTGTATGTATTCATGTTTATTGTATTACGTACATTAGCTCACTGACCCTCGACTGGGTAATTTAATTCATTATAAATTAATGAGATTCCACCCTAAAGGCACTCTAGCTCTGTGAGTTTGGTTAAGACAATTAAATTATAAGCCAAATGGTCCAAGAAAGGGTGTGTGCGTTCGTCATCAAAAAGACGTGCGGGTCAATTATTAACTAAGGCTCAATTTTCCTATCAGTCAGCTTTTAAATTAAATATAATACAGCGTCAAGCAAAAGTGCAGGGTTTCATATAAACCGCAATAACTTGGACGGATTTTTTAATGGCATAGTTTATAGCCAGTAAAAATAATAATAAGTAACTAAGCAGCAACTAGGAGCTTAATTTAAAGTAATGCTTTTACAAGTAAACTCGCAAAAATATTTTTTTAAAGTCACTATGAGTGCAATAATATAAAATAAAACTCCAATCTTAAAAAACAATTAAAAAAAAATTCAACGTTTTTTGTATCTTTATTAAAGAGAAAAAACATTAAAAATAATAATTAATAAATAGTTGTTTCACTACATACTTCATTCATTTTCTGTAGCTTTTCCTAGCCAGTTTAGTTCCGAGGGACGACATAAATGGCTACTCTTGTCATTCAGAGGTTTTTTCCTACCAAGGTTGATTTAAAATTCACAAACGCATTATTATGAACCAAATGCTCTGACAGCCTTTATGAATATAATATTTACTGGTATTTACCACGCCCGAAACGTATAACTGTCCAGAATATAATACTTGTGGCTATTCATCAATTTATAAAATAATATTAACCACAAGTTACAGCTGACGTGACCAATTTCCAGCTGGGTTTTTTGTATCCATTTTCCATCTAAAATACATCTGAAATAATTTTTCGTGTGTGACCGTGGCTTTTGTATATATTTTTTTCTCAACTATCCCAAAAGGGATTAATCAAACTCAAAGGAAAAGCAGTTACGTGTGCGTGTGCAACCATCTTATAAGCTTCGCAAATTGCTATGCGCTAGAATTTTGTCGAATTGACATCCACGTGACGTCATCTGCTACTTAAAAATACAGCAAAAAATATTCTAATAGATAATTGGATTTATTACTGCTGGTAAAAAGATGGAAAGCACGAACTTGAGGTTACAGCGTGGGTAGGCCCCCCACCCATCAGTCGACCGATGGCATAATGCAAGTTGCAGGAAGCAGCTGAATGCAAATAAACCAAAACCCCTCGCAATAGCGATCTATGGGAGCGGCCTATGTACAGTAGTGGACTTATGATGGCTATTGATAGTGATCATAACCTGCCCTGGCTTCGCTTGGGTGCAATGTGAATATGTGTGTATCTAACCTATTGAATTACTCTGACTATCAATGAAAACCGCATAAAAATACGTTGCGGAGTTTGAAAGTTTTAAGCGTACAGACGGAACGATTAGTAAATTATACATCAGCAGGTATTTTAAGTTTGTTAGTTTGTATTATATAAAAAGGGGGCCTGCTCCGGTACAAATACACAAGGTTTTGTGAAACTTAGAAGAGTGAACAGGATACAAAACGTAGTAGGTTACGAAAAGGTTGAATGTCCTTTGTACAATATTATTAGGGGTTAAAGTATGAAATTGCTGTTTTATTGTAATAGGTTCTGTGAATTGACATAGAATCTTCATGGTTTGAGGTTTTCGAATGAAACTTTTTTCACATGGTTTTTATATTCTTCTTTTAAAAAATGTGAAACATTTGAATATCGACTTTCAATTGTTTTTGTTATTTTACTTAGACAAGAAAGATGGATACTGCGAAAATTCGAGTGATTTTTGAATACGAGTTCCGACGCGGAAGTCACGAGGCAGAAACAGCCCGCAATATCAATGTTGCGTTTGGAGAGGGGTCTGCTAATGAACGCACCGTGCGATTTTGGTTTAAACGCTTTCGTGATGGAAACTTCGACTTGAAGAACGAGCCACGAGGAAGACCGCCCGACCAGGTGAATAACGATGAATTAAGAGAGATAGTGGAAATCGATCCTAGTCAAACTACCCAGGAATTAGCGGCATGGTTCAACGTTACCTTATCCACAATATTGACTCATTTGCGTCGAATCAATAAAATAAAAAAATACGAAAAATGGGTGCCTCATGATTTGAGTGATCTGCAGAAAGAAACGCGTGTTGAAACTTGTGGTGCCTAGTTGAATCGGTACAGAAATGAAAAAATATTGGATCGACTTGTGACATGTGATGAAAAGTGGATTCTTTATGATAACCGTAAAAAAAAATGCAATGGCTGACCCCAGGTCAAACGCCACAACAGTGTGCTAAAGCAAAACTTACCAATAAAAAGGTAATGGTAACTGTTTGGTGGTCTCAGCATGCTGTTATTCACTATAGTTTTCTCCGATCTGGTCAAGCAATAACGGCAGATGTCTATTGTGCCGAACTCCGAACAATGTTGGCAAAACTAGCAGTAAAACAGCCCCGACTCATGAATCGATCTTCATCATTATTGCTCCATGACAACGCGAGACCTCATACAGCACGAGAAACCGTTTTGACCCTTCAGGAACTGCAGTTAGAAACCATTCGTCATACTTCGTATTCGCCAGACCTTGCTCCAATGGACTACAATTTTTTTCGTGATTTGGACAATTATTTACGTGACAAGAAGTTTTCTTCCCAGGAGGCAGAACGATATGCTTTCACACAGTTTGTGCAGTCTAGATCCTCAGAGTTCTATCGCAAAGGCATAAATGACCTTCCTATTAGATGGCAGCAATGTATAGATAATAATGGTAACTATTTTGATTAAATAAATTTGTCAAAAATTAAAAAATAAACAATTTTGATTTTCAGTACAAATCGGCAATTTCATACTTTAACCCCTATTATATGGTTAAAAAATCAACATCAATTTTGAACGGTATGTTTGTTTTATCAACGCCTGAAAATTTACGTAATTACGCACGTAACTACGAGTTCTACGAACGAGTGTAGACACTCGGATTAATACAATACTTAAAATAGTGTTCAAGTTTAAGTTTTTATAATTAAGAAGCAAATATGCTTATCGGCTTAATGGGTGGCGTACCTCCTTATCAACCAAACGGTTAGAACTCATATTGAAGATCAAATCAGTAAAAAAGAATTAATATTAAATTCCTAAAAATGTTGCTAATGACTATTGGTACATCTTCATGCTATATGCCTCGTTTGTTAAATTGCCTGAAAAAATAACGGCAAAAAGAAATGATGAGAGGAAGAATGGAAGATTAAGGGATTGTGTATATTTTTCGGGTCATTTGACAGAGCCAGCGGGGAGCACAGAGGGACAGACAAATTTGGGAAATAATTTTGCCATGGTGAATTTTCTCCGTTTTCTTCAAAAAATAGCTGTTGTGAATCGTATCGTATCAAGTTATTTTTATTCCTGCGTCTATGTTCTCTGATCTGAAATATATTTCTGCTTTCTGATTGGTGACCATATAATAGGCATTATTACTTGAAAATGATGGAAAATCCTGGTGGAGTCAAGAGAAAGTTATAAACTTTCTTTAAATGTATTAGAAATGTACGATCAGAACCTGTGTTAAGTTAGATTAACAATAAAAAACGAAAGTCGTAGTAATGGAGAGGACAAAATAGTGCTTTCACCTTTTAACTGCCAAGCCCTCAGTTGAGTTGAGTGTGCCGGAAACGTATTTAAAACGTAATATCTCAATAGTTTGTGTTAAATAAATAAATAAACATTCTTTATCGCACACAAAAATTACAGCTTCAAAAAGAAATGAAAAATAAATCCAAGTACGATTTGGCGGCTTTATCACTAAAAAGCGAATTCTGTCGAGCAACCCAGACGCAGAGAAAATATAGCAAAACGGGCGTTTTAGTGCTTATTTTGTTGGTTGTCCTATCTACATTAATAAATAAATAAAGATACTGATACAAAATTAGTTCAGACACTTTAGTTGCTAATTTGCAACTACGGCGCTAAAGGCACAAAGTGGTAAGTTGAATTTATACAACTCCGGCGGTGAAATGGGTTAAAGAGTGTTGTGAGACTCAAGGAAAAGAAGTGTTCGAAAGAGTGTTACAAGACTTAAGTAATAAAGTAACCTACCTAAAAATCCATAAAGGTGTAAATTTTCAGTTGAACACTAACCCATTTACTGCCGACTAAAAAAGGCAATCGGAAATCGATCGTTAAAACGCACCGGTGCGTGGTGTGGCACTCAACGTGATAAAAGACAGTCAGCTAAAGCTTAAAATGTAAACGAAAGCTAAGCTCTTATTGGTCGCAGTAAAATTGCGTTTCTTTGTTTATCTGTGTAAAGTTTAGTTCAAAATTCCCAAAAAAGAGAGAGATAACATCATTACGACCGACTTGGTGTAATGGTTAAGAAGACGTTGGCTACTACACCAGAGGTCGCACAGTACAAACATTTTGTGTGCATGAACATGTCTGTTTGTACTTATCTGGGTGTCTCCTATGTATAATAAGTATGTATTTACAAAAGAAAATGTATTTAAGTATGTTTATCCGTTGTCTAGTATCCCATAACACAAGCTTTAATTAGCTTACTTTGGGGCTAGATGGCGCTGTGTGGAATAATGTCCAGGGATATTTATTTATTTATTTATTACCGCATCTATTTTTGCATTGGCTACTTAGAGATTTTGAGTCTTGAACAATATTACGTGTATCAGCCAGGCGTGTAATAGTATATAGTCAGATGACAACCTACTATTACAAACGGCATAAAAGGGTTTCTGGGCTCACCGGGGCCTGGTTATCATAACAATACTATTATCATTCGATAGGAGAGTCCACACAAAGGTGTCTCAAACGACGTTCCCTTACATAACTCTTCCTAAACCATGAATGCTTACTAGTGCTTTAACACTTTTTACGCGAACCCTTCCTATATTGGAATGTATTCATATGGCATAAACTATCTGGATCCAACCAAATAAACCTGACCTGCTGGTCTGAATCGCAACGGACTTTTGAGGTTGAGTTAAAGGTTTTCAGAGAAAATGGAGAGTTCAGGGTTTGCTGGCGGTACAGTTGCAGCTCTCGAAAGAAAGTACGACACGACCCACTTCGCCGGGCTAGGAGCAACGTACAGTGATCTCATACAACGACGCGGATATACTTTATTCACGTAACATGCGTTTAATGTCTTTTTTAGCGATTTGTATTATTCAACATTATTATTGTTCATATTCAAGGGATTTGAAATACGGAAATCTTTTCTGTGCATGTCAAGCTGCGTGGGCATGTAGGCGTTATTTATATTTCTTATTTTTGGCTACTGAACTAACAGTAGGTATTGCAAATTAAAAAATTAACTTTACATTGACATGAGTTTTGAGATTAAATAAAAACTAACTTGTAACAAGTTTATTACGATGTTTTCGCTTAGAGCTGGAAGATGGAGAACACTATTCTGCTATAGGTACTACTACACTATTCAATCTTACTTTATTTCTATTTGTAGCAAATAGATAGCCAATTTTACATGTTCAACTTTCTTTACATATTGTGTGCATTTGCAATAGAGGTACAAATTTATTCGTTCTCCTGTTTTTTTGTTCTGTGTGTTCTGTATGATTTCCACTTTGTATCTGTAAAAATTTAAAAAAAACATGGAAGAGTTTGTTCCTCAACTGATTTGATCAGAACTGTTAGCAAGTGCGACTTTATTTGATCATATTTATTGTCGGGAATGTAAACTATGATAGTCATCGATAAAAACTGGAGGAGAAGTGGTCCTCGGTTTTTATGTTTCAGTATACGTTGGGCCTAATGAAACTACCACAGATTAATAATACTACCACACACCGTCGCCCTAACAAAAATACACCGGAAAAACGTGGCACCCGATGGATATTTCGCGCTCTTTCTTTTATTTGGATGTACATACATATCTAAAAGTTTCATCTGATATGCCTAGTAAGATAGACCCTTTTTCTGCCAATAGCATATGCTTCTTTTTATTCTTTTTACAGTAAACTTACTACACTTCTCGATCGCGACGCTTAATTACTTCAGAATTTCAAACAAATTAAAATTTTGCTTAGATCTACTATGAATACATATTTTTACAGTCATTTCCCTTTCCTATTTTATATCAAAGCCTTTTTCTAGCCTTCTCTGTGCGTCTCATGATTTCCTTATCTTGAGGTGTCTTTTCTGGGAAAATAATGAATTTGGATTGTTAGTTATTTATAAACTTTAAACTCAAGAAGTTAAGCGTTCCGAAATTTCGGTATTTGAAAAAATTGCACCATCACGAGTATACCGGAAGATTATTAATATCAAAATGATATGACATATTCCGGAGATGTAAAAGCTTGGAAGTAGAAACAATACCAGTTGAAAATTTTATTATTAGAAAAATAACTAAATGCTTGGCTGAGTTGTAGGAAAACCCTCAAAAGAAAAGTCAATTAATATAACCTTAATTTTGCTCAGACAGTTTCTATATATTGACTGCATGTGCCTAATTTTTTTTTTTACGATTTTATTTATATTTTTTAACCAGGTTTTTTTTATTGTTTCCCTTCTTATCTATATTCCGGATGATTATCAAAAGACTGGCATACTCAAAGAGTGATGTAGTAACTATGTAAGTAAAAATTAGATTTTTCAATTGACTTTAATTTCAAAGTCACCATACAAAATCAGGCGAACAGTCAATATATTTTGTTGCATACAAATATGAAAATTTATTGAAAAAATATAATTTTCACTTACATTACATAGTTACTACATCACTTACCGAAGAGGCCATATCGTTTTTGTAAGTCTTTTGATAATCACCCGGTATTATACTCGAAAAAGCAAAAAGTCACTCGAGAGTTCAAAATTTCGCATAGGGCTCACATTTCACTAAGGCGGGATTTTGCGGAATTCGCCCCCATAAGAGGTTTTTTTATGAAACTTCGTTACTACAAGTACTAGAATTTTGCATAAGGGTTCTTTTTAGGACATAGTTGCTAACTAAGCCGGGATTTTGCGATAACTATATAACGATAAGTCGGAAAAAGTCGTGTATGTCATGAAAATTAAGTTCCAAGCCGCGGGCGAAGCCACGGGCGGAAAGCTGGTTTAAAATAAATTAGTTAATGTAGGATTTGTTGCGTCAAATAACCTCTCGTTTTTTTCGATGTAAGGGAATTTTTCCGTCTGTGTAATGTTAAAGATCATGTGATAAAGGTCCCGAATACATCAGCCCACATACCGGTGGGTTGGTATTTATAACACCGTAAGAGCTATTGTTAATACTAACAATAGAATGAAATGTTCCTCACATTTTTATAAAGGAATAATGGGCTTTATGTTGTTTGAGCTACTTGGCTTGCTGAAGACGAGTCGACAGGTGCTTAGGCCGTGGCTTTATAGTAAGCGGTTTTTGATGGTGCTACGATGCTACAACGCTGCAACGTAGCGTCATCCAATGTATGCTACGACGTAGCGTAGAGATACAGTGTCGTAAGTATGATGTCGTAGCCGAGTGTTAAAAGCGCCTGGGCCTGTCTTTAGGACCTTGCTTCAAAGCGTGTATCTTCTTTCTCCACATAGCCCAGTTTCGTAATCGTCCATCACTTCAATGTAAAACCCAAAAACTGCAGAACCTACTGTTTAAATCAAACTATAGAAAATTCGTAGTTTGTCAGTCACAGTCACACGTGACTGACTTGGCGTTTAGCGCGCTAATTAAGGGTGCTTTCAATTTAGCGGTCTGATACGAAACGTCTAAATTGAAAACGCCCTTAGTCTAATAAAGCTATATTTGCCGTAATATGAGATAATGGTGCGGTTTTTCAAAAATCTATTTAACACAGTATAAAAGGTGTTTAGCAGCTGCGTACATTTTTTGTGCCTGTGAAAAGCCACGCTGCTATAACACCACTGCTTATACCTTTCTTAAGACTAGACTGTTCGATTCTAGTTTCTTTCCTTTGGATGCTTTTCAACGGTGAAGAATATCTTAAAGCTAAGTAGCTCTTTTAAATAGAGTTCGTGAAGTAAAAGAAAATTGTATACAGAGATAACAGTACAACTTATGCTTTGAAATATTATTTCAGTACGGGTTTGCTTACGTACTTACTTTGTCTTTGAAATGTTTGCTTCATGATCCCGAGACCTCAATGCACTTAAATGCAAACTTTTTAAATAAAATACAACGTTATTTTAATGCTTATTGCTCAGATAAAGCTGTTTCTTCAAATTTGATCCAATATAAATTCCTAAAATTTTTGTAATAGTCGTAACATTTGTACTACATTCACATTTCATCATCATCATCAGTCTATCACAATCAACTGCTGCACATACTCGTAGATTTCTTAAGACGCGCTTTGCAGCATATCCTAAGCTTGACGCATTACTTTCAGCCAGCGAATTTTTGCACTTGTCATCGCGTTCATACTTTAATAAAAGCAAAAATAATGCAAAATACGTACTTTACCGAAAGTTATCTATTTCTTATTGGGTGAAAGAAATGCTGATATTATTATATTTTTCACGTAGTAGTGAATGCAAAATGAGGGGGAATTAACGAGCGTCCACTATCTACGAATGTTATGATTGTGAAGAAAATTATGGTTTTTAATTAATTTATTAAAACTTCATGATTAGAATGCTACTTCATACTTTTGCTCTTTTAAGAGCCATGTGGCGCAAAAAGGATTAGAAAAACACAATATTCTTAAACGTCTCAATTTATTTTCTTACATTGATTTTCAGTTCGCTTACTTTTACATACAAAAATTTAGTTATATCACAATCAAATTAGCGACGAGAATCACATAAATAATCTCTAATTACATCGAAGATTAATATTCCTATAAGTATTTTTTAAATTTAAAACTTAATTGTTTAACCATTATTTTTACACAGGTATACATACCTATTTAAATGTATGCCTACAACAATAAAAGGCTCTTACAAAAATACTAAACAACAAATGACAGGGTGTTGATCAAGAGGTTTATTTTGAAGCACATCGAAGACTTTAAAATAAATATAATTTTAAGTATCTGTTACCACAGAAGCATTATTATTTTCTAAATTGTGTGTTCTTTACTCGATCTTATAAGTGTGACACAGTAAAATATAATAAGTGTGCTGTCTAGGTAAATTAAATATAAAGTAATCTCAGAGGTGTCAATTTGGATGAGCAAACCTTAAGAATGAAATTAAGCTTTTTAGTAGTAATGTTTTGTTAATTCTGTAATGTTTTGTTAATATTTTTTAAATGTTTGCAGAAAAATGAGATAGTAACAGTAACGTATACTGATCACCTAAGAATTAGTGTTTGTTTTCCGAATTTATCGAAACAAAACGGACATTTTATCACAAATTTAAGAAGTTACAAAATTATGAGTCATCAAGTTAGTAAATGTTGGCAACAAAATATCTTATAATCTGGTCGTTAGGCGTATACAAGACTACGTAAAAAAACTACCTGCAGTTGACATAATATATAAAGTATCCCGCTAGTGGACTTACAAAGGTTGCTTAATAACAAGGAATTGCTTAAACAATTACCAGAATCACATTTACTTAAATAATCATACTTTCCCCACTTTACTATACACTTGCACTGAATATCCGCAACTATCACTCATTTACGACGTCAATAAAATCAAAATGGCGTAAAGCAAGATGGCGGCAGAGTTGCTTGGGGCGCGTGACGCCAGCGCCGACGCAGGGTTGCGGACGCACGCGCGAAACTCGTGGTAGTCTGCGCGGGTGATGGCGCAGTAGTGGACGTGTACACAAGCGGAGTCACACTCTGATACGTCGGTGGCGTGCCGCACGCGAAGTGCCGTTAGGTATCTGAAACAAAAAAAAATACTCAGAAAGGTACAGGCAAAATCAATGATGGCAATGATAGTTTTACCAATCGCCCTTCAAAGACTTTTCTTCTTATCATACGGCAAAATACAGGCAAACCCCTGGACCATCATCTTTGTGACAGCGGCGCTAGCCTAAAAGGGCCCTTACACATTGCGACTTTTTGCAGAGATACAGTCGCGATGCAGTCGCGCGACAGTCAAACGCGCATTTGTATCGCTGCAAAAAGTAGCAATGTATAAGGTCGGGTCACCATAAAGCATAAAAAAATTGCTATGCTAAAAAAAACACCTTTTAGAAAAATAAATATTTTAACAACAGGCAACGTTTTAGTGACGTCGTTTTAGTCGATGCTGTAATTGACTATGTGAATATTATATTCAAACAAAATTGGCAAATTTTCACTGCTAATTTAAAGTTACTTAACTTAGTCTTATCAATATTTTAAATGATACCTTTGCAATAACACTTACTTTGAAAAAACTCCTCGATCGTGGTGATTTCTAATTCTATCAGCCAAAGCGTCAAGGGAAGTAGCGCTGACTTCCCTCAGACCATAATACTGAGTCAGGTTATACTCTACTGCCCAGTGGACCTCGCCTCTGGTGTTGGTTACGTCTAAATAATACTGCGTGTAGTCCAATACCTGCAAGGATATGTTTAGCCTTATTATTCCTGTATTTTATAAAGAGGTTTAAACATTTGTGGCATAGCTACACCATTTTGTTTTCTTCTCGATATTTCCGCGCACGATGAAAGTGTTATATTGGGAAAGAGGACACATAAATAAACCAAAAATGTCTTCTACCTAATAATATGGTACCCTAAAGAGTCACGTTTCCAGTTATTTGGTTAAGGTAAAGATCGATATGAAAAAGGTGATATTCATTAAAAATCTACTAACTATGAAGCTTTCCCTATTATTTTGATAGCATAATGACAGATATTATGACATTTGAACAGTCCATTATCTTTTTGCGCAATCTCCCCACATCCACATTCCACATCAAAGTCGCCTAGAAGAAATCGCTCAAAGCGATAAGGTCAATAATTGCGTATCCTATGCTGTCACCTTGAAAATTGTATTCCTCCTTTGCAATGTAGTATTTTTGATTTTAATTAGATTTTTATTTGTAATTTTATACCAAAAAATAGGTGAAATCCGCATTACCTTCATTATTTTGAGCATTTTCAAATGTTCACTCCATAAAAATGCGATAACATATACATATCCAACCTGAAATCTGTTATTTGTGGACAATGTAACACAGAAAAGCTACTTAACTAGTAGATTTTTAATGCTTATCACCTATTTCATATCGATCTTTACCTTAAAAAAACTCGGTTTATGTGTCCTCGGTTTATATGTAACTACCACTTTCATCGTGCGCATAAACTTTGAAAAAAAAAAACAATATTGCGGCAAGTGGCTATGCCAGCCACCATACAAAAATGTTCAAACCCCTTTGCCAACTAATCATCCGCACTTCATAATGGTTAGAGAACCGCAAAAAAAACCGTAGTACTGGTTACGTTAACTCATTTAAATAAAATACTGTACATATAAGACGCTTAAATATCTGCTCAAATCAATTAGATTGCTTCATTAAGGATCAAAACTTTTTAATAAATTTGATTTTCTGCCTGTTAAATGTATACACTGCAATAAAATAAACACATCGATGTTGAATACCTTTCCAGTATTTGAATCGAACTTATATAGTCTTAGCCCCGGATTTGATATACTTCCAGCACCTCGTGGGGTCACTGACGGCGCCAGTAATGCCCAAGACACCGGTCGACCTGAAAAAATATGCTTGTCAAACAATTGCACGTACAGTCAGCATCACAAACAAATAACGTTTAATAGTTTCAAGAATATCTTGACATAATGGTGGTTGATGTTGCAATTTCTTATTTTTTACAATAACAAATGTCTCAGAGAAACCTTATGTTAAAAAGTTACAGAGGACAATAAGCGGTCAATTTGTCGACAACCTGGCTTGTAAAAAATATAGTATCATAGTAGTAATTTTATTGAAATAATCACTATCGTTTGCCGACATGAGACTTCCAAGAACCACGACTGAAATTAGATTTCCAGAATTGCCAGATATGGGCGGCCTGCCTCTACTAAACATAAAAATTATCAAAATAGCTTTCATTTTACATTTACCTTCTCTATAAATAAGTCTGAAGGTATCAGCATGTCGATGGCCATAGAACTGCCCTGCGATTATATCGCTGAATGCTTTGATGATGTGCAGCAGCCTGCCATTGGCTGAGGGGGTGAGCTCACCACCGCCTGACGCCGATGAGCTCCCAGCGTTTTGTCGTTCTTCGACTCCTGGTCCAGCATGCGCGACTATATACACCTGACAAGAATGCAAATCACAGTTAAAGTCAAGGTTTTTTATTTAGGTAGTGTGCTTGTTTTAGTTTAACTATACTGAAATGAATCGTCTTCAACTTTTCTCTCTGCTGTTTTGTTTTTTTGTGTTTATTTTCATTCATGGTTTTGACATACTCGTACGTTGCCATAGCGGCGAAGCGTGGACAAAATGGAGTGGTGTCAAGAGTGGTCATTTCTGACACACAAAGCTCGTACACTCTTGTTATCTTTTATAATTGATATCTGTGAAATGCACTCACCATTTCATTTTTCCTTCGAGCCTTGAGCAGGACCTGTTCCAGCCACTCCCACTGCGCCTTCCCCCTGTGGGAGTGAGGACCATCGGTCCTGGCGGCGCCTCCTGCCCACAGAACGCTGTTCAGCACCACTATCTTCAACTTGCTGTGGGACTGTTCTATGGTGTAGTAGCCACCTGGGACAAAAAATGGGTTAAGGCGTTTAGAGTTCCATAGTTAGTAAGAAATCTTATACAAACAACAAATACAGCCTTATAAACGTCCAACTGCTGGGGGGACAGGCCTCACCTCAATTATGAGGTGGTACGAGCCATACTCGTACACGCGGGCTCTGTGCGTACTGTTGGAGAGGTGAATGAAAGGCCAGTGATAAACCTTACCGTCAGATGTTATAAATCCGCCATTGTAGGCCTCTGACTAGGCTTTACGACTGATATCTTGCGACGTCAGCCGGGGCCAACTGTTTAACGTGCCTTCCGAATTCATTCCAAACTGGGATGCTAATTATTTTTACCGACGGTAAATAACATCAAAATATTAGTAGAATTGTCAGAAAATTCCTACTTAAATAAAGTGAAACAAAAAAAAATACAAACTTGTCTGGTTTAAACAGCTTTCGATAAAGTTCCCAATAATAATAATAGTTTCATATTAATTTGAAAGTAAGTTATTAAAAAGAAATATTGTCTCCATAACATTCATAAAGAATACCTCAAGTTAAAAACTACTTAGTAAATTTTCAGAAAGGTAAATCACAAGCGAATCAATTGGAAAAAGGTTTGAAAAGGTCTCCGGTGTTGAGGGAAGTTGAAAATTTCCTTATCACGTCCCCTTTAACTTTTCGGTCAAACCGAAGTACCGTTGCGGACATTTAGAGGCGAGTAAATTGAGCGTTATGGCTTATCAATTTGCAACGACTTTGAATTCTTTTTTTTAAGCGGACAAGAACAAAATTTGTTTGGTGTTTGTTTCGCTGCGTACTAATTTATGCATATCGACAAGGCATTGTTAAATAATAAGTAAGGCTAAGAACTTGCGGCGGTTTTTTACCCACACGAGACCGGAGTTTTGTGCGGTGCCGCAGCCGCCGCGGTTGCGATTTTCGCCCGCAAAGACAACCGCCGAAAACCACCGCGCCAGCCGGGAATCGCGCCTGCGGGGCCGTAAACGCGGCGGGCTCGGCAGAAAACAGCGCCGTCAGTGTTAGCCTAAGACGTGGTATGGCTTAATCTTACGTTTGCCAATTTGTAATCATCAACCCGGATAATGTACCAAAAATTGTAAATCTATGCCACCTGACAATTCTTAATTATGAAAGATATTACATAGACACGCTCTTGAAAGGCTTTGTTTGGCGGTTATTATTTTGCTTAGTGAAATAATTATTATAATTTGCTTTTTTTTTTCGTATGTTGAAAAGTACTTTCGTTGGAACATTGATGCAACAACGTTGACTTGCAAAGTAAAATACATTGGTAAAATTAGCCTGTGGCCTTTTTAAGATCTCTTAAAGCTTGCTCGCATTTGTCTGTGAATTGAGCGTCCTGGCATTTTGTTATTATGATCTGTTATTATCTCACGTGACCATTACGTCATGCAAACTCAACTTCTGCGCTGCGTATTGGTATCACTCTTGTTTGACGTTTCATACCATTGTTTATGTGTCCAATAGAATCAGTCTAAAAGCTCTTAAAAGTGAGCAATACAAAGTGAGTATTTTTAGAACCGTAAACGGTCAAGCTGCGACACTGGAAAAATATGCTGATGAAGTAATACGGCCCCAGGTTTGTTAAGTTTTAATGGCTACGTTGTAAGGGCAGTTGCGAAAAGTATCGGTTTCATCTCCCGTCTGATAGCAACCAAGTAGGTTTTTACAAGGTTTTTTTAAGCTCATCATGAATGTAACATGATCTAAATTTCAAATCGGTAAAATTAGATGTCAAAAAAGCACTTATGACCTATTTAGAATAAGGATGCTACTCGTGTAAGCCATAAACCGTTTCCAACGGTAATTGAACCGAGAAGTGGAACTAAATTATGATCTTTTACAAATTCTCCGCCATAAATACATAAAATTGCGAATAAAAGCCCTTCTGATCCCATCAAAGAGGATTCGACAAATTGATTTGGTACTTATAATATTATGTAGATATTGAGCCTGATTATTTTGGTAAAAAAGATCTATTCATAATAATAATACGATGAAACAGTAACCGATGTAAAACTCTCTAGTGTCTGCTGTAAATTTTAATGGGATTTCGATGCAGCACCCTTAGTGAATAGTAATGAAACTAAACATTTAATGTATTGATATTAATGATTTGATAATAACCATAGTATATGGTATCATACTCAGTAAGTGATGTAGTAACTATATAAGCGATTTTTTTTTAATAACTTTATTTTGATGACACGATTGGCGCAGTGCGCTGTAGCACGGTTTCTCGCCCCGATTACCGTAGTGACCCGGGTTCGATTCCTGGTCGGGTCAATTCAGGAAACGATCTTTTCTGAATTGACTTGGGTCTGGGTGTGCTGGGAGGCGCCCCTGGCTTATTTCCTTGCGTGGTAACTCGTAACACAGGGATATTAATCCCTACTTCGAGACCATTACAAGAGGTGTGTTGTCTGGCGCATATTTATTTATTTATTTATTTTTAAGGTTTTCATAAAAAAAGTACTGAAGGTTCAAACTCAAACTCAAACTCAAATATCTTTATTTAAATAGACTTAACCAGTACTTTTAAATAGTAAAAAAATATACTAAGTTCGTATCGTAAGTTCGAGTGATTTGTATGGTGACCTTGAAATGAAAGTTAGTTTAATAAATTTCTTTTTCACTTCTACATACTCCATTCATTAAAGCATTAGACAGAAGTAAAAATGGTTCTTTTTAAAGTACACTTTATGGTAAAAGTACAATAAACATTACTACTTCTAAGATTTATGCCGAATTCATTAGAATATACTTAAATAGCAGCTGTCACACTTAATTGTTCTCATTTAAAGAAAAGTACCTTCAAAATGTTAAAGGCATTTGCTTAAATATTTTTTTTTGTCTTGTATAAAACTATATTGTCGATGTAAAATCCTCAAAGAAGCAGGGGTTTTTATCCGAACAAATTTTCACTGTCACTATAATTGCTTAATCTAAAATGTTACATAATCCCTTTTACTCAAGTTTGTCATCGTTACGTTACGGACGGCATGGTTATCAGAACTAGGTACCATGTCGTCCCGTCAAGGCGATGAGGTATACTGGGGGTCTTTTTAGTGGGTATGCCCCAAACTCCCCCGCTGCCCCACCCAGGCAGCGGGATAGTGCGTAATGCATTTTTTCCCTCGCAAAAAAAAGGTATGTCATCGTCATGGCAACGTCAAATGCAAATCGTCATTTTAGCACCCCTGCTCCTTATTTTTATTGTTAAAATGAATGAAGTATAGATAGTTTAAACTATCTAAGTTTTAAATTATAATAACTGGAGTTTTTAACGTTGTAAGCCAAAATTGTTTCCTCAATATTATAAGGCAAGCGCCTTTAACAGGGGTTTATAAGTCCACAACACATTGAGGCACACAACAATATTGAAAGAAATATACGTTAATTATAAAAAAGCTTTTGGTGAGAGTAATACTAATGGGGCTAACCAGTACGTCTACCATGAGTTGCCACATTAAATTTACGATATCGTTTGCGAAAAAACATGTATTGGGATTTTACACTATCATGTCATGTCATGGGTCATCCCAATACATTTTTTTTACACGAACGATAACGTAAATTTAAAGTGGCAACTCGTGGTAGACGTTATTTTTATATACAAATGATAAGGTGATGCACAAGATGTGAGATTATATGGGAAGTAAATAAATAGTAACAAATTAAAGATAAAAAGTGTGAATTATTAAGAAAAAAACCAATTAAATGTAGTTGTCGCTCACCCGTCTCAAAAGTTTGCAAAGCATCAGAAGGCAGCCACTGCATCCACATGTCGACCAGTCTCCGAGATGGCGGCGGATCGTTGTGCCCAAGAGCTGGGAACACGAACTGACTGCTGAAAGTCCGGCTCAGGGTGTCTGTTACGTTACGGACTGCTTCCAGTCTGTATTCTTCAGACATGTGCTCCAGTGATGAGGAGAGGATGTCTCTGTGGACAAACAGCTTGTTTAAAACCAGCTTTCTGCAGGTTTCGCCTGTGGCCTACACACTTATAGCTGCTGAGAAGGTGCCAGCTTTCGTTAATCGACCTGAGTTTCGGCTCAGGTGGCCCAAAAAACATTTAATCAATTTGATAACCACAGCAGATACAACCATGGCCTTGGCATAAATTTGAAATAACTGTTGCCACAATTAATCAAGATTATATCATGTTTCATGCTCAAGCACATTCATTAAAAATTTCCACCGGAAACTGTCAAACATTTTTTTTTTTTTGCGCCAGACAACACACCACTTGTCATGGTCTCGAAGTAAGGATAAATATCCTTGTGTTACGAGGTACCAGACAGGGAAATAAGCCAGGGGCGTCTCCCAGCACACCTATACTATTGTTGAGAAACACCCTTCTGTGGTGTTTAGGCATGAAAGCATAACAGACATGCAGACAGCTAAAGTTACTTTTGCATTTATAATATAAGTAAGGATTAGTAAGGACTACCTTATTTAGAGAAAGTTTCTCACTAGTAGGTAGAATGCTTTTTTTCATGAGGGTATTAAAGTACAGCATGAATTGGCTTGTTTTTGTTTAGGTGCCCGAGTTTTGGCGCGGTCTGGTATCGGGCAAGGCGACCGACGCGACAGACATCAATAAGTAAGTATTCTCTGACTTATTAAAGATTGTGTAAAAATTAGAAATTAAAATATAAAAACCTGCGCAAAAAAATGTGAATAGGTGCTTTGGAACTTTTAACAGGTTGTCCTTATAAAAGTTAACCTTATCTTTCAATTTTAGAAGGAATATAAAACAAAAAGGCTTCCCAATTGTGATGCTAAAATCATCTGTCCAAATTATGGTTTTTTGCACTTATAAATATGTATAGTTTACATTTTTGACAATCAACTCAAGAACTAAGTTTTCTAACCTGATTGTATCGATTACTATATCGATTGGTAGATCATACAAAGTATTTTATGTTTTTATTTTTTTTTATATTTAAGAAAATATGAATTTAATTTCTTAAGAATTAAATACTGCACAAAAAAGAATTTAAATTAATGATTTTTCTCATTGTATTTTTTTTTGTTTAACTTATTGTAGTTATTCTAAGTTTATGTTTTTATTATGAGTAATTATTGCTTTATAGCAAAAAATATGTATTCTGGTTTCTGTGAATTAGAATTTTATATTTAAAAAATATCTTATACGGTCTCAAAACCCAGTAGCACCAATACAATATCTTCCTCATCTTCCTCAGCTCGGCACATGCAAAACTCAATCTGAAGTGGATTCCCTCGCCAGTTGCCGCCGTCGACAAAAGAGCAAACATCGGCCAAAGGATTTATGGAACGAGCCGACAGGACGGAAATCACGCGCTTCCAAACCGAACAATGTTGAGCTGCAGCGTTTGAGCCGCAGACATAAATCCAAATAGACTAGCCTTCCGCCCGCGGCTTCGCCTGCGTAAACTATTTTTTCTCACACGTTGGGTTGGGTACATATCAAAGTTTTCTAAGGATCCCTAACGTTTTTGAAAAGTTTATATACCTGTAGCAATTAGGGATAATGTAGCTTTTTAACAGTGAAATATTTTTTGAAACATACAAATTTTAAAAACAATTACCTCTTTTTATCATAAGTATAGAAATTCGGCAGGTTAACTCCTGCCATCTTCTTGATTAGTCAGGGTTAGTTGTGTGGTTAGTTGTGTTGTTTATATAACATAATAAAAATAAGTGAATATTTATTTTTAGCATTTAACAGTGCACTTTTTTCTACACAAAGATGAAAACTAAAAAAGTTCGACCTGGTCCTAGGGCTCAAGCGGGTGGCTGCTCTTACCACTGAGCTATGAGGCCATTACGACCTGGCGAATTTGTCTAGTGTATTTTACGTTGTGAGCCAACGTTATCATAATAAAAAATATTTCTAATAAGTTTTGGCTACTTATTTCATACTCAATCATAATTAACGGCTTTTTGTTAATTTCAAGAAAAAGCAGTTTCATTCTGATCTCAATAAATAATAAAATGTATCCGTTTGTATAAAAACCAAGCGTGGCCCTTTTTTGACGCTCAAATAAAAGGAATCTGCCTTTTTTCAAAAGCTTTAATTTTATTGTTTTCTAATACGACCATTTACGCGAACATTACACATTGAAATGAAACAAGTTTACGGATTCTACTCGCGGAATTTATATTTTGAAAATTTTTTACCCAACTTTTTGGCTCCTTTACAGCAGCAGTCGTGATCACGGGATGACTCAGATGTATAACATCAAAACTTACTTTCATAAGAAAGTAATTATTTTCATGACAACTATCATTACTCATTACTAGCGTCATTTACAGTTAGTTCTTTCTGCGTGGATAGGAACATTCCTTGGGATGATAGTGAAAATGACGGTAATTGAGTGATGGTTGCTATGAAAACAATCAGAAGTCGGAACATCGGGTTATAAAAATGTAAAAATATAAATTCCGCGAGTAGGATCCGTAAAGTTGTTTCCATTTCAGCATTTAATTTTGTTCATTGAAAGGAGAATATAGCAATGTAAGCTCGAAAATCTACTTAGGAGTTAATGAGGCGACGTCAATAGAGTGGCACTGCTCTTTATTTTGACACGCGAAGTACGTACACTCATGTCATCTATTTTAATTTTGATCTATGGGTTGATCTGTATGGCACGTGCAAGCTGGTATTGGAAAGTTGCTTTGGTAACTACATAGTTAAAGGTTTTAACGTGTGCGATTGCCTGTATTTGATTGTATTGAATAGACTCCGAAACTACTGCATGGGCTTAAAAAATATTTCACCAATATGATGCTACATTAACAGGGATTGACATAGGCAAATTTTTTTTTACGTCAGAAATGTCTACGTGGGCGAAGCCGCTGACGGACAGTTAGTGCTTGATACTGGTGGAGCAGCTGATAAGTGGCTGGGCCATTAAGCATATTGTAAATTGTTGTTTCTCACAAAATTGTACTACTTTGAGGAGCATCAGCATGAGAACGAGGAGTTAGTCTTATTCTATGCACAAATAAACGCTCTACACTTTGAAGCAGATCAGAGTGCCGAGTGCGAGTTGCAGTGAGAGAAGTGAATAACTTCACCATCGCGTTTGCGAGAAACAAAACGCGAATTTGTATGGCATCGAGTGAGCGCCATCTAGCGGCCTGAATGTTGCCCGAATTCGCGGCTAGATGGCGCTGACTCGATTACATACTATTTGACATTTACGTGCTCGCAAAACGCGATGGTGAAGTCATTCACTTCTCTCACTGCAACTCGCACTCGGCACTCTGTTGTCGATAATTTAAGTCTTTTACGAGATATAACCGTAAAACCGCAAGAAAAAACGATTTTGGGGTACACTTTTACCCCGCACAACTTACGCACACCTCGCACGATTTCAAATCTACTACTCTCTACTACTATCTCTCTATCTACTGGCCTCAATAGGTGTTATTGTGTATTTAATAAACACCTAAGTTGGTTACACAATTTCTAATTATGACAATTCGTACTCTTCAATTATGTTTAAAGAAATATAACTAAAGAGTACGAGTAGTGGTTAATGAACTAACATTGCAATTTATCACACTTCTTTACCCAACTTCACCCGGTACATTCGAGTGGGTACCGCCCTCTCCACAATGGGCACAGCAGTGCACAGCCGACAAAGAAGGAAATATTTGGCGCCAGCAAAAGCATTTACGAAACCTATCAGGTCGGGAATTAGGAGTGCACTAGAACCAAACGGTGTTAAGAAGTATTCGAGCTTGACAAGGTGCTAGCTGATTTAAAAAAAACACTTCTTTTGCTCTAGGTGCAGGTTAAACACTCTTTTGGTTACGCCTGAGATATTAATTAGTTCTCAGGAAAGTGGAGGCCATATCAATGAATTTCCAGGCGCAAGCGACTGTCAAACGATGACTTATAAAAAAACTTAGTTCTGTCAAAAGTTATTGGCAAATGCTTGACAGCTGTGAACATTTAGTATAGAAAAATGTTTTTCTTTTTTGCGTCAATTTCCCAATGTTTTTAATACTTATAATCCTCTTCCCGATGTAGACAAATACAAAAGCACGAAAATCATAAAAATCGGTTCACCCGTTCTTGGGTTATACGTGGTGTAACTAACACGAATTTCTTTTATAATATATATATACATACAAAAATGATTGAACATATGTATATATATATATGTGTGTATATATATATATATAGTATAGCAATATATATAATAATAAAAAAATTATTAATGCAACAAAGCAACAGACTCTACCAGAAATATCGTTGAACATCAACGATGCATGGGGCTGGCTTGAAACCAAAATCTTTTTATAGAAATATAAATTAATTACTTAATTATCTTGACTTTACCCCAAACGGGGTAGTCAGAAGGAAGTGATTGTTTCCGTCGTGGTATGAGACCGTAGGATGATTATTTAGGCTCGATAGCAAGTATTTGATAGTCCACCCACCATGCTAAACAAAATTCATGATCCCTTACCTAATATAATAAAAAACATACAAAAGCCTTCACTCTTAATAGGTAAGGGCTACTATGGCTCAGCAGAATTTTTTGATGAAAGTTTCAACGAAGACCTATGAAATCAAATTGTCGTACTACTTCGATGTCAATAATATATTCAATAAATAGTAAAGTTAATTGGAAATTTATTATTTAATCAGAATAAGTTATGTTTGCCATGCCCTTACAGGGCGTCACGTGTATACCTTTCTTAAAATTGTAATGTGACACGCATTATACGATTGAAATTGAAATTGAATAACGTAATATGCCCTGCTAAGATAAAACAAAAGCCTACTCATTAAATAGTTGCCATCGCTTAAAAGTTATACCCACCCTGTCTAACGCTCACGGTAGAACACCATCCTACAAGATTAATAAGATAAACGGCCTAATAGGCAGATGCCGAGTTCGCTCTGTTATCATAACGCACACATGCACAGCAACACACACTAACACTTCACATTGGAATTGACAAGTGTTCAATCATTTTTTTTTTTCCTAGCATACAACTGTCCGCCCACTAAATGGGCACGCTGAAAATCAGCGTCTGGGCCAGGTATCAAGCACATACAATAGCTAAGCGGAGTCCAGTTATGATTTTAAAGACATCGCGACACCGCTGTCTGTTATCTGTCTTGTATATTTCTTTTGTTTCGGTTCAGTTCATGAAAAAAAATATTTCTTTCCTTCTGTCTTTGAATGAATGAATGAGTATTTATTTGCTTAAATACGGTACAATAATGATGTTGACTTACATAATAATAAGTAATAATTTCAGGCGTATTTTACCGATTTATCGGTAGGCAAATATTAATTTGACAAAAAATAATTACAAACAATTCTAATTATGAATTATTTTGATCGTCGAGAAAACCATCATTACAAATGTATTATTACAATAATAATTTGAAAAATTACATAACATTTAAAAAGCAATAATTACATTAAAAAACATTAATTACATTTAAAAAAAAAAACAAATTTAAAATTAAATATACACAATAAAATTTAAGGCGGAAAGATACAAATTACGAGTATTCGACCAACTATAACTCTTCAATTTATCAGCGCCACAAAAGTTAATAAATTCAACCACAGTATAAAAACCATTTTTCACCAAAAGCCTAAATACAGTCGCCCTTTCTTTAAACGCACTCACCCTGTCCAAAGCACGAACTCCAATGTGTCTGGATGCCGTTCGGCCATGAAGGCCGCGGCGCTTTGTATCAGGGCCCAGGAGCTGTCGCAGGTGTGGTCCCTGTGCCGGCCATTGCGGTGGCTGTGCTCGTTGCTGTTCCGGTTGTGCTTGCATCCTGGAACAAAGCCTTGGTATAGATGTGAACTATTTGGATAAGCATTAAGGCTAGGAAACTTTGTCAAATTTGTGCAGTTATGTAAGGCTATATGTTATTATGGAATGAGCTTTTTTCAATGAGATATGGCTTGGAATTCTTTAGGAGGAATTTGTATAGTTTTTTTACAGTCTCGGCACGGGTAGCCTTTGCTTGCAATTAGACCATTCACTGCAAAGTAAAATTACAAATTTTTATGAAAATATAGTTAATAATCATTAAACTAAGATTCATCTGCTCTGACGTCTAAGACCACAGTCATTAATAAAAAACGCGAGTGTGTGGACTTTGCGTTTTGGTAGTTATTTTTAGTTGGACTTCAGTACAGTTTTTTATTTTATTATGTGGTACAGTTATGGTACAGTTTCAACTTTGTTAAAATTGATTGAGAAAAACAGATTTCCGAATACTAAAGCGATATGACGTCACAATTAACTTCGAAAAATGGACCAGGGGGTTTAGCCAAGAGCAACAAGCTACTTTCGTTTCAACATGTCAAATTTAAAGATGTATGAAACTGACTCAAATGTCATCTCGATTAGACGAGTGCTTATGTCAATCCCGTACATTTTTCACATTTGACATGTCCACACGAAAGTAGCGTGTTGCTTTCTGGCCCTTGGTTATCATAACTGTTGCTCTGCATTAAGCCATATGGTCATGATCCTATTACTAAAAAGCTTGACTGCATCTTGAACATTAACAAAGGATCATCCATTGTTTCGTGGCAATGAATGACCACCGCATGAAATTGGCATGTGTTAAGTCGAGCAGCGTAAGTACAACATGTTAGCTTAATATAACTAATCTCCGAGCTTCGACTCCTCTATTACGTGACGGAGCAGACATTAGTCTCAGTTTGAACTCGCTAAATAGACGATGTGTTTGTTTCGTTTTGCATATTTGGCGGAAATTCAAGACTGCGCGACTAGGGGAGATGTCTGTGTCTTCTACGTAGGAAGAAAAGGTACTGACATTTACATCTTGAAACTTAGAATAAATCAAAATAGCAGAGGATAGGTGATCAGCCTCTAGCGCGTGGACCGCTTAAATCAGGCCTCCGTCGCCTAACTTCATTCAGTCGCAATATACGATTGACAGGACTCTACTCTGACGCACGCTTGTCTCGCTTACGCTGGGTCTAATTAAATAGGTTTGTCTCTGTCCTTCCACATCGCACAACGACAAATAGTGGCGTAGTAATAGCTCATCGGTGTGAGTGTACTTGTACTTTAAGGACGTGTCGTATCTTCCGTTAATTGATTTAATCTAAGCCTTGAAAGGATTTTATGGTTCTCGTTCCTTTTAGGTGTGAATGGTAATACAAGGTGTGGTGTATGTCATTATGTGCCACCCTGGACAATATGACAGTAAAAACTTGATCTACGAGAATCTTGAAGAACAAATACAGAGAGACTGAGATAAACACTTAGTTTAGATATTTTGGAATATACAAGATGTCCTGAAAATCATCGTCAAGCGGCAATGGCGTAGAAGGCCAAGTTAAACAAGTTCTCAGTTTTTTATTCAAGATATTGTTCCCGTTATTAAGTTTTTACAGTTTTTTTTATCGAGATTCCAGACTACGTTTTAGTAACAAATTGCGTAATTTAGCAAATTTCGTCTTTTAACGTAATCTCATGTAATCATGCTTTTATTGTCAAATTTAGGATGATAATTTTGACAGTTCACGCCTATGAAGTATTGCATTTTTTTCGGCAAAGTGTACTACAGATAATAACGTACTTTATTGACGGGTACCGCCCACTTAGTAAAGTGCCTTGCAAACGAATAGCAGTTGAAAATATAAAACCGGTTGTGTAATAAAATGTATCTAACATTTAAATTTGATATTAAGGGCGGCTAGCACAACATTTTATTTCAACACAGTTTAATTTTGATCAGTATTAAAATTATTTCCAATTATCATACGATTATTCTTAAAAAACATTGATTGAATATAATGAAGATTTTTAACTTAAATATTTTCCGATGTTAATATGATTAGTTCTTCTAATAATAATGGCGAGTGACTATGAAAAGTGATTTAGGGTGTGCACCTTAATATAAGTGATAAATAACTTCTAATCCTAATACCTTCCTTATTTCATTCTCTAATATTAAATTTGTATTACACGTCAAAATATTTGCATAACATTTTCTTTGTTTATGTCGATAAAGTAACGATCCCAAGTACTATGAAATAATAAATAGAAAATCGAATAGATCCACTAACGATTATAAACTACACCATCCCTATTGAAAGCTGTCAAAATTATCATCCTAAATTGGACAAACTATAATTGCAATTAAGCAATTACGGTGATTTATTTAGTTAAACATTACAGAGTTCATAGTAGTTGGGAAATTAATCTACGCTAATATTTTATACAGGTAAGCGTTTGTGAGTTTGTGATTTTGTGAGCTTGTATGTTTGAGGCAGGTAATGTCCGAAACTACAGAACCGATTTCAAAAATTCTTTCAAAAGTGGTAAAAGCTATATTATCACTGATTGCTAAAGGCATATATTTGTTTTGAAGAATAATTAATTTTCAGCCAGATCTATTAACACTTAAAAAGTAATTCGGAAAAAAATAATCTTTTCATGCGTGCGCTGGCCCCACTGTTGATAATACATCCATATGTAGTACAAAAATATACTTTTTAATAGATCCATAAAAAAGGACGCGACACAGTACATCTAACTTAAATAAATAAATAGCCGAAAGGTATGTTATTTGTAAAAAAAAGTTCGACAAAAACAAAAACACTCGCGACAGTACGACTGGCCGCGAACACTGATGCTCACCGGTATCACCTGTAAACTCATTGTGTCTGTGTGCGTGAGCAAAATGACGGGTTTACGGTTCAAAACAGTCCAATCTTTTAATAGGTTATTCATTAAAACATTGCACTCTACGTAAGTCTACACTGAAGGTGTTCTATCGATATAAATATTGAGATTGATCAAAACTTTAACCCTGGTTTTGTAAGGTACATATAAACCTATACCTTACCCTTTTTTCCATTTAGGGAATGAACAGACGCTTAAGGGGGGCTAGCCAAGAGCAACATGCTACCTTCGTTTCGACATGTCAATATTAATTACAAATGTATGGAACTGACATCAAATGTCATCTCGATTAGACGAGTGCTAATGTCATTCCCGTACATTTTTCACATTTGACATGTCCACACGAAAGTAGCGTGTTAATCTTAGCTTAGGCCTAAGGTATGAAAAAAAACATAATAATAAAGAGCGTAAACTCAGAGCATAATACGATTAATATCGCAGGAGCAGTCCATAGCTGTCCTAAAACACAAAATAATCGTATTACTCTAACGCGTAAAGATAACTAAACTTTGTTTCAGTTGGTATTACTGCCATGCCAGTGCAAAATAACAATGTATTTCACGTTTGTGTCGACGAAATAAAGACAAAGTTGTTCGCAAATAGCCTCACCTCTGTGGAACTCGGGAGAGTTGTGAAATGGGTCATAGTGCAGGTCCGTGATGTGCCAAAAGTAACCTGAGGACAAAAAGTAATATGAATAACGTTTCAAGCTTTCTAGACAAATTGCGATTCAGTAACTAAGTGAACACGTGCGAAATGCGAGTTCATTCGATCATACGTACCGAGAAAGTAAACGCGGATTTGCATAGAAAAAAAATGGTTGCGTAAACGTGCCACCAGAGGCGCCCACCCGAATGCCATACAAATTCACGTTAACGTGATCGAGACCGAATAGTGAACGAACCTCGTACCTACTAGGCACTCGGAGGCCGTACCCGTATTAAAATCTCAAAGATAAATAAATAAACATCTGGGACAATTTACACCAAGATCAGCTGACCCCAAACTAAGCAGATACTACTATGAGCGTCAGAGACTGATAAACAAACTTAAATAAATAAATAAATAAATATCCCTGGACATTATTCCACACAGCGCCATCTAGCCCCAAAGTAAGCTAATTAAAGCTTGTGTTATGGGATACTAGACAACGGATAAACATACTTAAATACATTTTCTTTTGTAAATACATACTTATTATACATAGGAGACACCCAGACCAGTACAAACAGACATGTTCATGCACACAAATGTTTGTACTGTGCGGGAATCGAACCTGCGACCTCTGGTGTAGTAGCCAACTTCTTAACCATTACACCAAGTCGGTGTAACGGTTAAGAACCAAAGGCTTAAGTATTTAGAAATACATAAGTATTTCTAAATACTTATGTAGGTTGTCATGAGATCAAACCCACGACTAAACAAACGACAGATGTTTTTATAAATTGATTTTCGCCTAATTACAAATGAACCAATTTTTATAATGGCAGGCTTATACTGAACAAAATTTATACAGTTCAATGATAGAAATAGTAACTTTTTTGTTAATTGATAGAAAACTAGAAAAAACTAAACTTGGGCCTTAAGTGATGTCGAGCGAGATTCGAACCAGCGTCTTCCGCAAACCAGGTGGCTGCTCTAACTACTAAGCTACATTACCTGCTACTTTGAAGGTCCGAAATTTAAACTGAACTTTAATGCAAAAAGCAAAGAAGTTAATAATTATACGTTTGTTGTTGTTGGCTCATCCACAGGATACCAACAAAGCTCAGCATTGTATCTGAATCGTGATGGTTCATTATTTCAACGATCATGATCTGTAATCAGACTCATCATTTGACCTCAGACAAAATAAGCTCTAATTAGTCATCCGCTGCGAACAAAGGCCTATTGATTTTCTGAGCTATTAATGAGAACTGTGAAACTATTCCTGTTTCAGATTAATCATTTGTCTTTGCGCTAGTCGTGAGCAAAAATCTGACAATGGCTTTATAGGTCATCTCTTCCGAAGCTTTCCCCTTCGGCGGTCTTCATCACGATGCGTGATTATACTACCTAGGGTTTAAAAACTAGAGAAAACTTCCAGTTATAAAGTCATCTTACCAATCTTCGCGTCAGTCAGGTTGAGCCAGAGCAGGCAGGTGATGTAGACAATGAAACTACCCGGATTCATGTTACTGCGTTACATGGCGACTGCCGCAGCTACCTCCCGCAGTCATCTCGTTTCACGTTCTGGGAAAAAGAAAAACTTTTATTATTAAATGTTTTATTTCCGGTCCCGGAATTCTGGAAATACAGGCTTCACTCATTTGTGAGTCAGTAGATTCAATATTTAAATAGTAAAATAATGACATCCTGCCGTTCTCAATTATATATTTCATTAATCATTTTCGGTTAGCCCCGTAACTATTAATTCGAGGGTAAAAAAAGTAAAGAGTAAAAAAATCATTTATTCATTTAAGCTTGTAAAAAGCACTTATAACATGTCAAAAAAAGTATAAAGAAATAATAATATTAAACGTAAATAAAATAATACAATAATAGTAAATATTGTAAATAAACATAATGCGAATCTACCACCGGTTCGGATGTTGCTTCTTATTGAGAAGACTCCGGCAAGAATATCATTAGTTACTCTTTTGAACTTTGATTCTCTTACAAAACTGATTGACTATAAAGAACAGTTTTCATAACTTTTCCTATTAATTTGGTGAGCTGGATCTAGTCAACTAACCGTACTTATAAACATTTTTCATCAAAGCTTCATATTTCTAAGGCCCGGTTTTTCAATTATTAGTTTATTCCCTAGATAGCTAACTAAATTTTAAATTTAACTGGCTGTTTATCCAAAGAATAGCTATCTATCAGTTTTCTATGTACTTATATAGCTAACTTCACACTGATTATCGACAAGCGACATGCACATATACAATCATTGTAATGTTAGAGTGAAACAAGACAAAAGTTGATGCTTAACCAATTGACATTGACGTATAAGAAAAACAACCTCAGCTTTTTTTGCTGTCTAAAGTTGTGGTAAAATGTTTGTGATTATAATACCACTCCAAAACTCGTTAACAAAATGAAAATAATCTCAAATGACCCACTACATAACCTCAAAATGTCAATGAAAACGCATAGATAAATCTTATCCAGCCCCTCGAG
Source organism: Udea olivalis (assembly GCA_947369235.1). Taxonomy (NCBI): domain Eukaryota; kingdom Metazoa; phylum Arthropoda; class Insecta; order Lepidoptera; family Crambidae; genus Udea; species Udea olivalis. Next base: position 19,018,717 of record OX376347.1, read on the forward strand.
AAGCAGATAACTTTATTCCTCAGTTAGCGGCTTTATTCAACAGATAACATCTATCCGACCATTGAAAAATTTAAAATCTTGTTAATCTTGGAATTAACTTTATTGACAAATCGGCCCTAAGAAATACAATCGATTACGAAAAAAACCTTTTTTTCTAGTGATTCCCAATTCAGCACCCGATTCTACATCATTTAAAACAATTTGTTGGTCTGATAAAAGCTCTGTTTGTAAAAGAGGTACAAAAACAATTATTCTGTCTGTACTGAATAGCTGGTTGTCTAGAGAAACACAATGACCAGTAAAAAGAGTATTAAAAATGTTGGCCAGGTTTTTTTATGAGAATGAGCATAATACAGGCTGTTACAAAAATAGTTCACGAAGTATGAATGCACTACTTTTTAGAATTAATCGGACAAAAGAAGACAACATTATGCAACATCCTTAAATCTGTATTTTTTATGGAATATGGCATTTTTCTACAGCGTTTTACAGAGTTTTTCTGTTTTTAGTGATCAGCACTGTATGTTATACTTTTTTTAATTTTTCTATAGCCATTGTTTCAAAAGTCATCTAAATGGCGATGTGAATATTCGAATGGACATCATTGAGCTGGGACACCTAAGGATTGTTTATGTGGATGGAGGTGATTACTTTCTACAGCCCTCTCAAACTCATTTGCTTCCTCTATTATAAAAAAGTAGCGAATAAGGAGCTTAGTCGATAACTGAGTGGTCATTTGCTACAAGCATAAACGCTAACAAGATACGGTCGACAAAAAAGCCCATTTGCACTCAGAACCGACAACAGTTGTACTGTCAATCACTCGACAACGATCGCCCAGCTGAACTACCCTTCCCATGGTTAGGCAATGAGTGGTAGCGATGGATAAACGGGAGTAAATAAATAAAAAAATCTTCATGCAACAAAAACAACAGCGATTATTCAGGGCTCGGCAATTATGCCAGAGACTAATATCTTGGCATCCACACTTTGGCATGCCTTCTGAAGCACAGACTAACGCGAAAAATATATCACTTAATGACGATCAGAGTAGTCTTCCATCCCATTACCCAACCTGCCGACCAGGTAAGCATTAGTAGCTCAACATCGGATCGTTGGCTGCACAGTAGGCTTGTGTGAATTCCGTCATAAGCTTGTGGTTTAACCCCCAAGGGTGGGTAACTCGCCTGGAGTGGTCATTTGTCCGTCACACTGATCGTTCAAGTACCGGTCGAGTGTGTATGCATGTTTATATTGTGCTTAGTTTGCGGAACGCTGGCAAAATCATTTTTGAAGGACGCCATTTTTGCTAATTTGACAGTGTGTTTGACGTTAAGTGTCCTTTAGTTTAGTGGGCTTAGCGCTGATGTCATGTGCAAACATCGTCAAACTAACAACTTAAGTGGTGAATAATTAAATAGGGGTTTTGATTTTTTAGTGTTATGCGTTTTTACAGGTTCCATTCTGGATCAATTAAATAGAATATAGGAATGCAGACTGATAAATTAGTTAAGTCAAACTGTCGCTTGACTAATCGTGTTGATAGTCTCGACCATAAACATATTTAATGAAACAATCAGAATAACTGTTTCTGTTGCCCATTCATATTTTGAGCGCATGATCCGACATTTCAAGTGCCTTATTTACGACCTTCGGATAGAAATTTGGACAGTTCAATACATACACGATATAGTACAACCTTTCGTTTTGACACATAACGAAACAAAGTAAATAAAATCATTTTTCTATTATAAAATGATCCATCTCGCCACCTCGACTTACGAAAAAGCCTCATCGTGTGAACTTCTAGTGGCTAAATCTCTAATTAAAACGCCCGACATATAGTTTTCTTGACATATAATGAACCAGAACATGCATAATACATCACAATAAATGAAAAAAATAATAATTAAAAATCACAATTTTGGCGCATAATTTCTACCAAGTTTACGACAGATTTATGGTTTGAATAAAGCATGATTATCAGTAAATTAGACCTGAAAACGTATTGCGAATGCGATGCACACACACACGCGCGCTATTTATTTATTTATATATATATTATTTATTGCACATAGTCTATTGTGCAAGGGCGGACTTAATGCCTAGAGGCATTCTCTAACAGTCAACCACACAGTCAGACAGAGATATTACAGGCAGTGCTAGAGATAATAGTGTTAAATGAGGTGTAAAGACGGTGAAATGGTTTAAATCAAAATAAGAAGATTTCAAGGAGATTACATACACAAATATACGTAAAAAACAATTACACATTATGTAGACAAGAAGTGAAAAAAATAACAGACAGATAGGTGGATCCAAGAGAATGTCAAAACTACAGTTCTTGGAGCGTCGTCAATCTTTTGAAGTGCTCACGCAAAGCCTTTTAAATGCATATTTACTGCACACCTTCCTCACCGAGACCGGCAGTTTATTACAAGGTCGTATTGCCGAAACAGTAAAGGAACTAGACAAAAAGCCTAGAAGAATGAGCAGGTGTAGGGACAGAAAGAGTATTCATAGAACGCGCTATGGTCGCGCGTAATTTTGGTGACGGGCCCCTTAATTGATCGAATTGTCTGACTTGCCGTTAGAGCTTTTTATTTCTGGTCTGTGCCACAATGGATAATAGTCCTGATAAAAACGGCGGAGGTGATGGTTTCAACTATGTTCACCTAACATTACTCGTAATAATGATAAATTAAATATTATCGGGCTTTCTGATGTGTCTCTGAGTGGAGATTTCTATTTAACTTTGGTATTCAATGTAAAAGCATATTTATCAGTGTCATTATTACTTTCTTGTAGTTTCAATAAACAAGCAGCATTTAAGTGCAAAAAAATACTGAAAGAGAATTAATAAACCATCCCATTCAGAACACAAACCGGTAAGATAAGATTCAAGTGAAGTAACTCTTTGGCTTACGAGAGTTCACCGCCAAAGGGCTCGCCACTTGCGTTTGCTGACGGCGAATTACTTTCTATTTGCACAGCACTGAGGGGTCAGCGACTGCATGGAAGGGTTGTAAAACCAGTGTCAGTACTATATAACTTTAGTTCAGCAGTCCATAGGGCGGATATGCTATGATATGCTCGTTACTTTCACCTTATGTCTTGATTCTTGTCACTTTCTCGCAATAGTTGGCCAATCAGTTTATCAGTTGAAACAGTTTTAATAACACTGCTTTTTTGATTAACTTTATGTAAATAACTAGCTGTCCGTCAGCGGCTTCGTCCGCGAGAACTGAAAATATAGCCTAAATTAAAAAAAAAATATAGCCTATGTCACTCCCTGATAATGTAGCTTTATATTGGTGAATTAATTTTTAAAATCGCTCCAGTAGTTTCAGAGCCTATTCAATACAAACATACAAACAAACAAATCTTTCATCTTTATAATATTAGTATTGATGAAGTTTTAATAATAATCATAAACAATATGTATGTCCAGCTGAACTATATCCTTGTAATGTATGTTAGCGATGATCTCAAAAGCTACTAAATGTGTTTTTACGGCTTTCATCTATCAACAGTGTTTTTTCAGGATGGTATATCTGTGTGTTTTTAGGGTGTTGTGTAAATTGGTTAAAATTTTAAAATGATTGTTGAATACATTAAAAAAAATCCAATACATTGTTTGATGGAATTGTTTCTCTTTTAAAAGTGTACAAAACATTAGCAATGCCATATTAAGTATATGTTTATAGGATTGTTTGCAATACGATATGCATCCTTTTCAAATTAGATGCCTTAAGCATTTTACACATATTAAAATGTCTCTTTACACCATACAATTTAAAAAAATATCTTAGAAACTATAGCAAAGTAAAACTAACGCAGGAGAAAATAAATTCAAGTGGTCAAGGACGAACACTTCATTCAGTAATTTTCTCTTTCAAATTCACGAACAAGTATATTTTGTAAAACCTACAGAACCAATATACGGGTATTTGACTGTACCCGTTTGTCGTATGTTTTTCCAGATGTTTTGAGTCTAAACAGAAGCACGAGTCGACTGCGGGCAGCCTGTGCAAACATTTCGTTCGGTTCCTATTAAACTTTGAAATGTACATAAAATAAACTACAGCAGCCAGCATTTTGTTTTCTGACCTAATTTTTCTTGGTATTGAGTTTTATGAAATGAAATGTTGATTGTATTTTAGCAAGAAATTTGTTTATTTAGAGGAGTTCCAGTTGTTTTTTTCATAACCTTGTTTAAATCGTAGTGTGGCGTCACTCGTGTGTTTTCATAAACTTTATTTATTTTTATTCTTATTTTTTTAGATACATATTTTGGTTGTACGAGCAAGGCCGGGCGTGGGACTAGAGAGGCAAAACCTCTCACGCTTTACCGCGTTGCGCAGTGCGGCGGTACCATTTCAATATGGGAGCCGTCTGCGCGCGTCGAAAGCGGTTGCGCGCGCAACCGCGGCCCGCTGACGCCGGCCGACACCATCAGCAGCCAGCAGTCCGTTCCTAGTTAGCACCGCGAATGCACGCCCGGTTTCGCTCCTAATTTTTCACGCGATCTTTTGTTCTGTTTCTTTGTAAATAATTTTGTGTAAATATTATATGGAGGGATCCTATTTTCGTTGACTTTTTTTCACTCCCAAGTAGGGCTCCCCATAACTGGTGACCCCAAGTTTAGAAGCACGCGAACGTTGGACAATAAAGTACGCGATACATACACGCGCGTCGCCCATCGATTGTTCTAGAAAAACGTTTGGCGGAACAAAAGAAAAACGCAGCAAGAAAAAACAATGGACGAGCAGACTGCAAATGCTGTTGGAGAGAAAATGGAAGTGCAGCGCGTGGGAGTACGCGTACCTCCGTTTTGGCCCGAGGACCCGGCCCTATGGTTTGCGCAGTTGGAGCATCAATTTTTACTATCCCGAGTAACCACAGATGAGACAAAATTTAGCTTTTTGGTATCAAATTTGGACCTGCCATACGCCCGCGAGGTCAAAGATATTATCACCAACCCGCCGGCAGAAGACAAGTACAACGCACTGAAGTCGGAGCTTGTACGTCGATTGTTCGCATCAAAGGAAAGGCGTATCAAGCAGTTGCTAGCAGATGAAGAGCTAGGTGACCGCAGGCCTTCGCAATTTTTGCGACATCTAGAGAGCCTTGCTGGTCCAGCAGTGCCTACAGATTTTCTGCAATCACTGTGGTCTAGTAGGTTGCCGCAGAATGTACAGGCCATAATGGCGTCCCAAGCCGACCTACCACTTAGCAAGTTGGCTGATCTCGCAGATAAGGTGTTCGAGATTGTCCTGCCTGTGCCGCGTGTCGCGTCGATGTCGCCGGCTACGAGCTCTTCGTCGGCTGGCGCGCTGCCATCTTACGGAGATCTCGTGGAGGAAGTCAGTTTGCTACGTCAGCAGATGGCAGCACTCGCTACGGGGAATAATCTGCCGGGACGCTCTCAGTATCGAAACCCTTCACGCAGTCGCTCGAGATCGCGGGAATACCGCTCAGACCACAAGCTCTGCTTCTATCACTACATGTTTGGCGAAAAAGCTAGAAAATGTCAGCAGCCGTGTAGTTTCAAGACGGAAAACCACCAGGGAGGTCGGGATTAGCGGCTAGCGACTGTCCCTTATCAACAGGCCGTTTGTTTGTCATTGACCGAGTGACAAAAATGCAATTTCTCGTAGACACTGGCTCCGATCTCTGTGTATATCCGCGGTCAGCACTCCAGCAGCGGCGTGAGAAGACTGACTACGAGCTTTTCGCGGCCAACGGATCTTGCATCCACACTTATGGCTGGGCACATCTACGGCTAGATCTAGGTCTACGGCGCGACTTCAGATGGCGATTTGTGGTTGCAGACGTTACCAAACCGATCATTGGAGCTGACTTTCTTAAATTTTATAATTTGCTTGTAGATTTGAGGAACCACCGCTTGATCGACGGGCTAACTACGCTCACCGCAGCAGCCCAATCAGCACAGCAGTCGACAGTGGATGTAGCTTCGGTCAAGATGGTTAGAGGAGACTGCAGGTATCACCAGCTGTTGCGTGAGTATCCTGACATTACTAGACCTGCAGGTGTCGAGCGATCGGTGAAACACCAGACGGTGCACCATATTCGAACAACAGCCGGCCCGCCGGTGACATCGCGACCGCGGCGCCTGGCGCCTGACAAGCTGCGGATAGCTCAGAAAGAATTCGAAGACATGTTGGCAAATGGTACAGCGCGACGGTCAGAGGGTTCCTGGGCATCGCCTCTTCATCTTGTGCCCAAGAAGGATAATGGCTGGCGCCCCTGCGGTGATTACCGAGCACTGAACTCTCGCACTATCCCAGATAAGTACCCCGTCAGGCATATACAGGACTTTGCTCAGCAACTAGCCGGCAGCAAGGTTTACTCAAAAATTGACCTAGTTAAAGCCTATAATCAGATTCCGGTGCATGGAGACGACATCATGAAGACAGCTATCACCACGCCGTTCGGGCTGTTCGAATTCCCTTACATGACGTTTGGGTTGCGAAATGCAGCGCAAACCTTCCAGCGGTTTATTGATGAAGTGCTCAGAGGCCTGCCATTTTGCTACGGGTTCATCGATGACATTCTGGTGTACTCTAAATCAGAAAACCAGCACCACGAGCACCTTCAGCGGCTGTTCCAGCGGTTAGCAGATTACGGTATTCTGATCAATACTGCTAAGTGTGAGTTCGGTCAGTCCCACATCACCTTTCTCGGGCACGAGGTAACACCTGACGGTGTCCATCCGGTGACAGAAAAGGTGAAGGCTTTACAGGATTTTCCAGTACCCAAAACCGTCAAGGAGTTACGTCGTTTTCTTGGAATGTACAATTTTTATCGTCGGTTCGTCCCCGATGCAGCGCAAATCCAAGGTCCACTGAACGTGCTCCTATCCGGACCTAAGACGAAAGGTAGCGAAAATATTACTTTAACACCAGACATGTTAAAGGCTTTTAATGGCTGTAAGGCAAGTCTAGCAGAAGCGGCGCTGTTAGCTCATCCCGAGCCAGATGCGGAGCTGGCGATTCACACTGATGCTTCAGATACGTCCATAGGGGCATCGCTGCAGCAACGCGTCAGCAACAGTTGGAAGCCGCTGGCATTCTTTTCCAAACGCCTAACATCTGCACAGAAGAAGTACAGTCCGTACGATAGGGAGCTTCTGGCTATTTACGAGGCCATACGGCACTTTAGACACATGGTCGAAGCTAGAACGTTCACGGTATACACTGACCACAAACCGCTGTCATTTGTTTTCAACCACAATCGTGACAACTGTTCACCCAGACAATTTCGTTACTTGGACTACATAGGTCAATTCACAACTGATATTCGCTACATTACAGGCCCAGACAACGTGGTAGCGGACGCCTTCTCCAGGATCGAGGCTATCTCACCACCAATCAGCTACGAAGACCTAGCCAAAGCCCAGAGCACTGACCGTGAGCTGCGAGACCTCATACTGCAGGGATCAACAGCATTGGTTTTACGGAAGGTCAAGATTCCTGGTTCCAGCACAGAGGTTGTATGTGACATATCTAAACATCCACGACCGTACCTGACTCTCAGATTTCGGAAGCCTGCATTTGATGCTCTTCACGCGTTGAGCCATCCTGGGGTGAAGGCGTCAGTGGAGTTAGTCTCAAAACGATTTGTCTGGCCTGGGATAAAGAGAGACTGCCGCATTTGGGCTAGAGAATGCACAGATTGCCAAGCAAGCAAAGTAGCTAGACATACTCATTCACCTATCTCTTCATTTCCCATTCCATCATATCGTTTCGCTCATATTCATATGAACATTGTCGGACCGTTACCATATTCCAATGGTTACAGATACCTCCTCACCGTCATCGACCGCTTCACCCGGTGGCCCGAGGCGTTTCCACTGGCTGACATCGCTGCTGAGACATGCGCCCAGGCCTTCATCGCTGGCTGGGTGTCCCGCTTTGGCTGCCCTAAAAAAATCACCACCGACCGCGGCAGGCAGTTTGAGTGTGAGCTGTTCCACTCGATGACATCCATCCTCGGTACGCAGCACCGTCCAACAACGGCATATCATCCTGCCTGCAATGGCATGGTGGAACGTTTTCATCGACAACTGAAGGCAGCCATCATGTGTCACGCCACCCCAAGCTGGGCGGAGGTTCTTCCTCTGGTGCTATTGGGTATCCGCAGCGCTTGGAAGGAAGACATAGAGGCATCAGCGGCAGAGATGATGTACGGGGAGCCACTCCGTCTCCCTGGGGAATTCTTCGCTCCTGCCGCTAACGTTCTGCACGACCCGTCGAGTTTCACATCGCGACTGCGATCTCACATGGCCAACCTAACACCTAAACCAGCGGCGCGACACAACAAAGAAACATTTTACGTGCCAAAGGATCTGGCCACAGCAGAGTACGTCTATCTCCGGCAAGACGCTTCTAGGCGTTCCCTTGAGCCGCCATACACGGGGCCTTACAAAGTGTTGGCCCGAACGGAGAAGACGATTAAGCTGGCTGTCAGAAACAAAGAGACCACGGTATCAATAGACAGGGTCAAGCCAGCTTATGTCACCAAAGATGACACCGAAGAAGTTCCACCATCAGCGGTACCTCGCGACGCCACTACAAAGACGAGGGCTGGAAGGACGGTCCGGTTTCCTGACTACTTTCAACCTCGGTAGCCTCGGTCTCAGCAGGGGGGTAGTGTGGCGTCACTCGTGTGTTTTCATAAACTTTATTTATTTTTATTCTTATTTTTTTAGATACATATTTTGGTTGTACGAGCAAGGCCGGGCGTGGGACTAGAGAGGCAAAACCTCTCACGCTTTACCGCGTTGCGCAGTGCGGCGGTACCATTTCAATATGGGAGCCGTCTGCGCGCGTCGAAAGCGGTTGCGCGCGCAACCGCGGCCCGCTGACGCCGGCCGACACCATCAGCAGCCAGCAGTCCGTTCCTAGTTAGCACCGCGAATGCACGCCCGGTTTCGCTCCTAATTTTTCACGCGATCTTTTGTTCTGTTTCTTTGTAAATAATTTTGTGTAAATATTATATGGAGGGATCCTATTTTCGTTGACTTTTTTTCACTCCCAAGTAGGGCTCCCCATAGTAGAATCATTTTCACTTGAATCTTTGGCTTATTTTCTATGTTTATTTCCTAAAAGCAGATTTCAATTAGTCTCTTTTGATATTATTCCAAATCCGTAATTATTTCATTCTAAGATTGCAGTTTTTCTGAGTTTCTTCAATTATTAAACTGTTAGTTTTATAAATTTGACACATTTGCCGTTGCTATGGTTGAATTTGTGAGTTGTGACAAAAATAATCATGACGAAACTTTATGGATTCCTTGCTCACAACGGAACCATGGCAATGAAAAACAATCTATTACCAATGTCTATTACGGTGAAAATTTCTTAGGATAAAGGATATTTTTGTTTTTTCCGTACGAAGCTTACAGGAGATCTGTAATATTTTTCAATGGTATCACAACGGAAGCGGCTATTTTTTCCTCTTATTTATAAGCTGCAAAGAAAATCTAATTTGCATTATTTATTAAGAAGGATCCTATTTACATCAGCTTGTTGTATTCGCACGATAGTTGTGTAATCCATGTGCATATTATTTGCCTTTAAAAAGAAAGCAGTAATAGGGTACTTCACCCTTTAAAAAATGAAACTAACTCTTAAATGACAAATAACAATAATGTGAAAAATGATAATCGGATACAGAAATCCCGGAGTATGTGTTGCAAGGGGTACATAATATTTTCAATTTATAGGTTTAAAACACAGCGCAAAAAAAAACATAAACACACACTCTTATTCGTCTGCCTGACGCTCTTAAAACATTATTTGCTAAATTCAATGCGGGCCCTGCCACTCAAGACCTTCTCTATCCGCCTAAATACGCCAACAAACATAAAATATTAACAAATAATACGCCAACATCTCATGAACCTTCTGAGAAATTCTGACCTGATAATAAATGGAAGGAGCTGAACTAACATGAGCTATGGTCACGTGAATATTTTGTAATAAGGGGTTATCAAACTCAAAAAACCAGAAAGGCTTCATTGCGTCTGTAAAATTGGCTAAAGAACAAGGCTAATAAACGTTACCTTAAAATCTCAATGTAGTTAGTTACGCCTTAAATATTCTGAAAACCAGCCTAATCAATTACTGAAAAGGTGAAATTATTCCTGACCTTTGATAGAAATTATTAATTTAAGCTGGAACATTCAGATTCAGTGGCTGATTAAATTTGCGATTCGATCTACCTGGCAGTACCCGGTAAAAGAAAATCAGACGTATATTCATAACTGTAGTATTGAATCGCCCAGTCCTTCAGATTTGGTTAATTCAACTGGAAACTCAAAAGCTGGCCTGTTAATATAATATTCGTTAAATATACGAAAATTGCAAGATTTTAGAATACTAAAGTTTCAACACGACAATCTTTAGGTGTCAATATTTTAGGCAATTTATAAATTTAAATTTAATAAAGTTATTGGTAAAACAAAAACAAAAATATTTTTTTCAAGTGGCATCTAATCGAACGCGAAAAGATTATAATTTCAAGTCCCAATTTGCCGAGCGTTCCTTAAATAATCCCCGATACAAACCAGCCGATTCATTCAGCAAAAACTTCTTCCATAAGGCTATACTGACTTACCCCAAGATTATATTAGAAAATTGCCGGTAGTCGGCTAGAACAACTAGGCACTCGCAATATCCGTCTAGAAACGCTTTTAGTTCCGCAAATCCAATTAAAACTTTCTAACCTACAGTCCGAGTTAAGGTTTTAATTTGTACCTAGCCTGATTTTTAATTTTTTTGTTCGATTTCCAGCGAAGTATTTGTGTGAAAACATTCGTTAATAGTAACTAGTTATTACATCAAGTTGCCGAAGAGTCATCGCAGTGCATATTTTATGTTGCTAAAAGCTTGCTTTTTTGTGAAAGCTTACATGCGTAAAGATTACTTTGTATTGTTTTTCTCGTAAAGCATGATGGCCTCTATCCATTATGGTACCTATCTAGAAGTACCTAGGTACCATAATGGATAGATGGATAGATATCTTCCCTTGGTCAGGTATCTACCTGACCAAGGGAAGATACCTGACTAATGAAGACTGAGCATTGTTACTCCGGTCTTATAAGGCAAGGGCTCGGTGCAGGAGTGCAGCAATTATCGCGGCATAAAGGTGATGTCCCACACCATGAAGCTCCTTGAGCGCATTCTGAACTCTCGTATTCGACAGGAGTGTACAATCTCGGAGTGTCAGTATGGGTTTACCGGGTTGCGGGACCATGGACCCCGTATTTGTTTTAAGAACGCTCATGTAGGGATACAGACTGAAGAATACACCTCTGCATCTCCTTTTCTTAGACATGCAGAAGGCCTTCGACTGTGTTTCTCGTGAGATGATCGGCTATCGGCGCTTCGGTCCTAGGCCATTCCCGAGGTCTTTATTGACATTATTAGGTTACAAAAAGTTTTAGGATCCTTTATAGGGCAAGGTATACATTATTACAACAAAATTCCAAAAACAATTTGTGAGTTACCTTTACATAGATTCAAAAATCACATCAAAACAGCTTTATTAAAAAAGGGCTATTATACTACAAAATACTACCTTGTAGATAAAATGCCTGGGCGTAAGCGCTCTGCTCAATGCGGGATTAAATAGCTCTATTGTAACAGATGTTTAATTGTAATAGTTAATAGGTACTTAGTATGTACTGACTAACAATTTTTCTTTTTGAATTGTTTAAATAAACTTTTTTTTTATATTATTTTATGTTGTTTTTTTACTCTTTATTTTATATTCTTTTAGGTTTATTTGTATCAAAATGACAAACTGCTTGTAATTAACTAGTACCTGTTTTAACCCGAAACTAGTTTAACAGAGTAACTGCTGAGTTTCTTGCCGGGTCTTCTCAGCAAGAAACAACTCCGACGCGGTGGTAGAGTTGCATTATGTCTGTATACTGTTTATTTACATATCCATATTATTATGGTATTTATGTCTATTATTTAGTATATTTTGCTGTAAATTTGACGATTTGAAAGTACTGATACAGTCTATTTGAATAAAGTTATTTGAGTTTGAGATTTATCCGTACATGTACCACGATTCCAGTTCCATAGTTAGAACTGCGGTTGGTGACACTTTACCCTTCCCTATCACTGTTTGAGTACACGAAGGCTCCGTGCTTAGCCCGGTTCCGTTCAGCGTAATATGAAACGTTCTGTCAAACAGCATCCGAGACCACCATGAGCAACCGCCCTGGTTACTCATGTATGCTGATGATATTGCGCTAGCAGATTCGGACAGTGGACGGCTGGTACAACGGGTGAATAAGTGGAAGAATTTACTTGAAAATGGCGGTCTAAAAGCGGTCCGGCAGAAGAGGTCGACGAAGCGGTGGCTCGACGTCGTCAAGGGTGACATGCGTATAAACAGACTCACCACTGAGGATGCACAAGACAGCGCGAAGTGGGCCATGAAAATAACAAAGGCGGACCCTGGATGCACGGATGATGATGATGTACTCCTAGGTGATGTAGATTAAGTAGATAGCCATCTAAGTGCATTTTTGATTAGGTTCCATTTAAAGTTCTCAAATACAATAAATACTACTGTCCGTCTGATTTTGTACGTAATTACTATACTACTGAGTTGGCCATATCGTTTTCTTTACGCTATGAAAACTATCTAGTTTATTCTTATTAAAAACCTGTGATATTCCAAGAGTCGCTGAAAAGATGATACAGCTTAAAATTTCAGTTTGAATGTCGGCGGCAAGTCGCGTTTCCTGGTAAATTGCAATTTTGTTTAAAAACGGTCATTATTTGATTATATACAGTTTTATATGCAAATTTCTTTGCTTTGACGTTTCAAATCTTCCGTATCTTTTCATTTATTTAATGTTAGATATCGTTGAAATTACAAACTCGAAACCACGGGCGTGTTCACCCGTACCTACTTTCAAGTACGGCGTAATTTATGAGAACACTCGAAGACAATGGAGCCACCACACATACGGTGTTCGAAGCGCGCCGGTTTAACAGCTTTTCATTGAATGCGATAATTAGTATCTTAAATAGACTCAACTGATATTATAACGGTAATAACTTAACTACGAACGAAAAAATTGAGACAAATGGTGAAATTCGTCTTAGAAGTGATAAAATAGGATCATTACTCACACAAGTGGTATTTCAAGCGTTCGACAGGTGATACCCGTGACGTCACCGCAAATTGCCGTCAATTTGAGAGCGAACTAAGCCACCATCTTGAGGTGTAGCGATTCTCTTGCAGGTTCAGATAATGACATCATTGAATATCGTTTAAACTATGTGGAAGAAATAGGTTTCCATAACCGGAGACAAGACAGATAGATATAAAATGTTACAAGCCGGTATGGTGCTGTAATAACGCTTACTGATGGCATATTTAGGCAAACGAAATAAAATTAAAATGCGAGTCAGAAAACATAAGAAATTGTCACGGTCTCATGGTTAATAGAATGAATTATGAAGGAATCGAAACCGTGACACCAATCATGTCAAGGCGAGAAACAATGTTACAGAACACAATGCCAATTGCGATTGAAAGCTGTAGTTAATCTATGTTTACAAATACTCTATGTTTAATACCGTAAGTTTAAAAAATTGCCTCTTGGCAACTTTCAGCCAAGTGAAAGCAATTTATTTCTTTCCTTTTGCAACAAAAAAATAAGTCAGAAGAATCTTCACAACACTTCAAAATTAAACTGTCCTTCATTTTTGAGCCAAAAGGCTTTATATTGTTATACAAATAAGGAAAACCTTATTATTTTCCTTTTAGCTAGGGAATTTTATGAGACTAGCCTGTTGCTTGACGTAATGGTAAACAATCCTACTGATTGCGACAAATTTGGTTTTCAATTGGAAAGTTGAGTGGAGTGGAACACCATAAAATATCAATCGCGCCATAATCGTACATACATACAATGCCGACTATGTCCGGGAAGTCAGACGCAAGTGACTGTTTCCGTCATGATGAACGGAACACTCAGAAAATCACTTTTCATTAATGATATCAGACCCCAACGTGGTCCACCTTCCGCCGTTATCCGAGTTAATTTTGGTTTTTGTCGATGTTTTCCATCACCGGAGAGTGAGTCAGTAATGCAACATTCTGGCCAGATCAGTACGTCTACCACGAGTTGAACGATAACGTAAATCTAAAGTAGTCGTTATCGTTCGCGTAAAAAAATTGTATTGGGATTTGACATGACATGACATGACAGACAATGTCAAATACCAATACATTTTTTTACGCGAACGATAACGTAGATTTAAATTGGCAACTCGTGGTAGACGTACTGAACTCAGGACCACACGATCCACGATCTGAGTTAGGGTGCTTACTGCTCCGTCAAAATGTCTGTTTGTGCAGTAAATGGTTGTATCGATCATGAAAGCACAGTTATATGCTAAGCTTTTTTTTTGTTTGTTGTTAAATGCTAGGGACATAATTTGTGAAAACATTGTGTAATAAAAAATAATTTTGCCAGTTAATTTTTGAATTACCGATAGCGCAGCGCGCCTTTTTGTATGTAACAACCCTTCTAGGTACATTTTGATTCTAATATCCATCCACAAAATAAATCCCCGATGAGCTCTGACTACTTACCTCACTCCTTACTATGATATATTATTCAGAAGCATAATAGTTTATTTCAGCTAAGTTACTAAATACTGCGCAATAATATGCAAATGACATATTTTCTATTATTTACTTGTTTTATTCAGCAAACGTTGCAAGCCACTATTAATTATAACACAATAAATTGTAAAATCAAACAAACTACTTTTGTGCTCACAAAGCGAAGCTTTTCAAAATAATAGCAAATAATAAGCTATACAAAGAAACAAGAAGAGGAAATAATTATAACCATTCCTTTTACGGCGTAGAAATGTTTACTGCAAAGAGAGGAAAAGTTAGCAGAGTGCTGGAGGGAAACACTGAGACATTATACGATCGTAGGATAAACATAAGCATTATTATAAAGGAGGCAAGTCCGGCGTCCCAGGTGTACCCGTGTCCGCTTGATTTATAATTTAAGCCTACCCTCCGATTGGCTCAAGGCACGAGAGTTGTATTCGAGCGGACCTTTATTTCTCACTGAATCTCAGTTTCAGTGAAAGGCAGGCAAATGCTGAAAAGTAACATAAAGTAGGAAAAACCGACTGTCTGCGAACATTTTGTGGTCAACCAAAAGTCTGAAAGAGCTGCTTGGGGCCTTAATACAATCCCTTATTCGCCGGGTAAGCCCGATCTGACAGAACGGGAAAAGAATAATGTTCTGACTGAACATTCCTAACGGGTAAAAGATAATCTAGCAAAGTCTTTAAATTCATGAACCTTTGCGCCAGATTATAAGGAGTCACTTACCTACAGAAGGCGTCCGCTAAATAAACCGGGCTCCCGGTGCCACTTGCTTGCTTATTGGGCTTGATCATTAGTCCTTATACCTACATAATAGGCAAGTAACAGCTTAAACAGACAAGTGGCAAAGCAGTAAATTTCTTCGATGGCAATCATGTTAGTGTAATTTGGTTACTTGCAGGACCATATTTACTCTATTTCAGGCTCTGGACACAAGATATTGGGCTTTTTGACTTTTAGAGTCAAATTTTATGTGAGGAAGGCCTCAGGATCGCGGGGCCCTGATCACGTGCGCAAAGTGCCTAATGTGAATGAGGGGCTTTTTTATCTGCAATAGTAGAATTGTAAAAAAAAACTATGAGGTAACTAATCACCACGCTTATTTCCTGGTTGATCTCTCTTGAAATACAGGGTAAGCACATATTGCACTTCACTTAGTTATAACTGAGCTGATTGCTTTATACGTAAATAACGTTAATGTTAAAAGAATTGTGAACTTTTTAAAATTATTTTCCTTTGCCTGTGGGTTGCTTAATAGAGAATGTAGAGATTTAGCGATGAAGCCGCCCAAATTTCATTTTTCTGTTCGCTATTGTTGTGTGCAATAAAGAATATTTGCTTACTTACTTACTTTATCATAACTGAATAGCTGCCTCGACATTTGTTCAGTTACTTACACCACACCCCCAAAAGAGGATCTCTCTTGGGTGCTTTTGAAATAATCGTAAAAATGAGGAGTCGTAGAACGCAGGCTAATAGGCGCAGGCGTTGTATCCTCGCCTGGCGTAGTTCAGTAGTTCACTTTGAACTATCCTGAGCCTGTCTTGGGATGGCTGCAATACAATTTTATTTCTTTACTTTAGGATCTTGTGAAGAAATCAGAAATTGGATGCTTTTTTTTTGGTTCAATCTTTAAGTAAATAAACTTCCAATAGTTCTGATAGAAAAAAAAGTTCATTCTATCTTTTTCTATCTGAACTTCTATATTTATATTACTACCACTGTATTTACTAAAAGAAAGTGTTTTGGAAACAATCAGTACAGAAACCATAAAACTAATACTCGTAATGACAATTTAAAACTATTTAATCTTTTAAAAGTACTGATTAAGTCTATTTAAATAAAATTCGAGTTTGAGTTTGAATGTCCATGTGAGATTGCACGCAAGTGTACCAAACACTCTAAATAAGATTAGTCAGCAAGTTTCCTCGAACGTGCCCCTAATCATGATTTCAAAATTCTACCCAAGCAAGAAAGCTTACTCGAAGCTCTTAAAAAGCATAACTAGAAGGCGCTAAACCAGCCCGGGTTAAGAACTTTATGGCCGCTATAAAAACGTCATTATGACGACGGATCCCTAAGAGATGACGGCTTTGTATAAAAAAACGATTTGTATAAATATGTTACGGGTCGCTAAATGAGCCCTTTTATTTTCTGAAGGGCAGTGCCTATGACAACCTTATCTTTAAATTTGACGTTTTTATCCGACAGTTAAGTGGGAATTAAGCCGTTTATCGCTGGAAGAATGAAATGAAAATAGGACTGCCATTTAAAGTTGAAATTGTTAGAAAACTGGCTTTGGCTGGTTCCTGGTAATAAACTCTTTTGCAAGATTGCATCAAGCTTAAGTCAGTATCAAATAGTTAGACATTATTATCAAACAGTCCCGTAATTTGTAATAATTGTATTTATCACTACCAACTTGGTACACATAACGTGTTGTCCCAGAAGGATTTTCAGTCAGGTCTGGGTGTGATGGGTGACAATTCTGGGTTAAATCCTTGTTTGGTAGGTATTAGGTTATTACACAGGATATTTATCCTTATTTCGAGACCATGGTAATTAGTGTGTTATCTGGCGCATATTTTTAAGGTGCAGATCGATTTATTGAGCATTCACTTGAATAAGTCACCTGTGTAATACAAACACATCGAGAATTCGTCGTTTTTAAATTTAGTCTAACCATTTTGTGAAAATGACGCCTGATGTTATGTTACAACTTGATTTTAAGAACCAAGCAAAAACGTTACATTACATGAAAATGTTTTTAGAAAACTGAGCGTTTGTCTGTATTTCACCATTCGTAAAAACTTTAAATTACAATGTTATGCTCTAACTAGCAATAGCTCTTGTCTATACTCACTTTAATATAACTCAAGGACACACTTATTTTGTTTGAATATTTAAATATTTTTAGGCTTACAAGTTGTTTTTTTAATTTAATACTTTGACACAAATATCTGCTATAAATATTTACATAAAATAAATCACGTTCGAAAAAATTAAACGGAGTTTAAACATTAATTTAACAACATATAAGGTTTAACCAAATCCAATATTAGGTATTAAGTGATACTTCTAAGCGGAATTACTGTTTATTTTATACAAGCTTTTGATAATAAAAGTACTCACATTTTTGTAATTTTCTTATATTACCCTGTAAGCTTATTTTTGTGTTTTCTTATCAATTAACTTAACCAGCTTAAAATATTGCTTTAAAATCTAGATTTAGCTAACCGCATAAATAGTCTCGTTAAATCGCTTAATTGCATAAATATAGGGTTGATAATAGCTTCTCACTCTTGATGTTGAGTGCTACTACTCCAGCTTCTGACGAGAGTACCTTTTAATTAAACAATAGAAGGAGCGCTAATGGCGCTTGACAGTAATAAATAAATAAACATTAATGGGTTTATTTTAGATGCACTAAATATGAAATGCTTCTTAAATATTACATATATACATTAAGACATAAATATTATATAATAAAGAGATCTGTTGATAAATAGCTCTATAATGAATCTGACTAATACGTCCGCAACACGATAAAAACTGCTTCCCATCTAGCAGTCCGCATGCTTAATTCTACTGTCGTCATATAAAAAAAACAACGCGCATATAGAACTACCACAAAATACTAATAACATTGAGTGTTAGTTTCGTGTGAGGTCACAAAATAAAAAAAAATACAGAAGCACCGCTCCTGCCTTTTTTCTAAAGTTGCCTGACCGCCTAGGGTTACTGTTATAATCGCTATGAATATTGAAGTATGTAGGTTATACCTACCTGACAGAACAGGCCTAAAACTAAATAATAAATGTGAAAAATCGACAAAAACACTCGCGACAGTGCGACGCGCCGTGTGACCGATGCTCACCGGTATCGCCGGTAAACTCACTTTGTCTGTGAGCGTGAACAAAATGGCGGTTTGTTGTAAGCGGACTATCTTTCCGGGCCACCGCGCCGCATGCGTAAATAATCATCATCATCATCAGTCTATCATAGTACACTGCTGGATATAGGCCTCCCCCTAATGCGCGCCATCGTGCCCTAGTCTCAGCTTGACGCATCCAGTTTCTGCAAGCAACCTTTCACAAGACATGAGGGCGTCCTACACTACGTTTGACTTAAATAAATAAATGCATTTCTCCAAGACATTTTATTTAATTAATTATATTTACAGTATAGAAAATAGTATTTGATTTGACATACAATATCTTTTCCACCCCGTGATCACAACAGAACTACTGAAGGAGTTAGATCGTGGGAAGAATCCGTAAAGTTGTTCTAATTCAACACAGTAAAGGTCAGGTTGATAGGGAAATTCAGCCTATTCCCTGAAAAGGATATAAGAGAGGTCATTTGCAACAAATCAACCCCCCGTCAACTGACCTGTCGAATGTTTATTCTCTTTTTTCTATCTATCTTTGAACTGTGGGTCAGTCGCTTAGTTTTTGACGCGGAAGCTTTTGATTTTTATTTGCGTCAGCAAAAAGCTTCACCACCGTAGTTCATGCCACTGCGGTTTAAAACATTTTTATCTTTGCATGTAAGAAACAATAGTTAAACAGTATCCGATTGAAAAATGATTCATTGGATAAACAATTCAGACCTATAGTATGTATGAACGAACTGAATATGAAAACAGAACAATTTGGGATTTTTCCCTCTGTTTGTATGATTCAACTTCTCATGATACTGGATGTATTTTGCACATAAACTTTGTCAATTTAGGCTTTAAATGCTGGATTTCAATAAAGGGTTGTTTTAAAGCTGAGTTAATGAGGTAAGCGTCACTGGCAACACCTAGTTTACGACAAAATCTGCTTGAGGCCTATCTGAGTTTTGAATATAATATTCTTCATGGATACCCTGAAATTTAATTACGAGCGCAGGCAACCTAACCTGAGGCTCACTAACCGGATATTCGATTGACCTAACAGCGCCTACATCCCGTTACTGATCTGGCCGATTACTCTTAACACAATAGTGCAGGGTTCATTTTCGAACGTTGCGTTCGGTTCTGCGCAGATGTATCAAACGCCGTGACGTCACAGCGTATGCGACGCTTTTAGTTCGTTGAACATTGTTAATTGGAGCGTATTTAATTACAAAGTCTTTTTATATACTCCGTTTTTAGAATAGTTACACAATTAGTTTTATGACAGTAAAAATCAGCCAATGTTTTTTAACCTGTTTGTGCAATATTGAACATAGTTTGTGGCTATCATAGGTTTAATTTGCTTCGCTACACAATCATGTCTTGACTCTACTTTGTCATTTCAATAATTGTAAGGAAGCATGTTAAAAGGAGTAACTACAGAGTTTTTGTCAGAATTTTCCTTGAAAATTACATTTCTTATCGTAGATATTTATTTTGTTCAGTATTACTTTATTTTCCCATATATTGAATAATTTTAAGCTTGGTGATTAAGCTGTGCTATGCCATCAATTGTAGCGACGACTTAATTTCAACGATGAAGGCATTCGTCCAGATTTTTTAAAATAAATATCTGGGATAGATTACACCAAGATCATCTGACCCCAAACTAAGCAGAGTTTGTACTATGGGTGTCAGCGACTGATAAACATACTTAAATATTTCTAAATACATAATAACACTCAGACACACAACAAACACAAGTGCTCGTCACACGAATGTTTGTCTTGGGTGGAGATCGAACCCACGACCTCCGGGGCTAAAGGCAGGATCGCTGCCATTACACCAACAGGCCAGTCAAAATAATGCTGTTTTTCTTGTGAATGTCTAATCATGAATCTCACTATGTTCTTTTTATCAAAACTTACTATTAGTTATCATGATTTATTTCTCTACAAATGACTTATCATAATTCCTTGTTCCCAAGCAAAGCTTATCTGATATGTGTAAATGAGTTGTGTGCTAACTCAAAACCATACCAAGCGGTTGTCTGATTGGTTTGAACTAAGCGTCTGACGTACGAGTGCGGCGCATTCCACTAGAGCTCTGCAGGAGCCAATCAGTGTCGAGTACTTGTTCGACGCGTGAGTAATCTGACGGCTGAGAACAACCGCTGAGTTGAGGGCTCACTGTATGTAGTACGTATGTAGAATAATAGAGATCATTTGATTTACACCTTGATTAATCGTAACAATTGAAAAATAATAATAAAACATTTTATTTATGATATTTATTCCGCTGTGCGTTTTGAAAGACACTGAACACATAAACAATATTTTTAAAAATTTTGGTTTTTTTATTCGCATGTTTCAACATCATGTGAAATGACTGTTATCGAAGTTCCAATACAAGCCATACGGTTATCAATATTAGTTCATCGATAAATCAAGCAACACTGTTAAGTTAAAATACTGTGAAAATACTGACCATTTCTGTCAAGATGTGAATTCTAAACGTGATATTTTAAATAAAAATCAAGATCAGTTTTTTTAAGCGTCAAGATGGCCTTAGGATTAAACTAAATTTCAAAACAGCCAATAAGATTCAGTAACTTAAAACCTGTACAGTCAATTTATGGTTACAACAAAAAACAGGACACCATAATTATTTAATCAACAAAAAAATACAAAAGCGTATCTCCCCCGGCCGACGTTCCAGGTTTTTTCAGTCCGTTTTATTAAACGCGCGAAATAATACAGCATTATATTTTATCCCCATTCGTGAGCTCCGAAAAATCCCTCATTAATAAGATTAATTTTAATCCCGGCCCCTCTGTATTCAGTGTGTGATTAGATTAAAATGCTTCCTTGTTCGTCCGTGTGTAAAAGGACGCCGTCCCCCTTTTAAAACTGGCCTTTGTAAACGACAGCGTCTCGTGAAGAAGTTATTAATCCAAACATTTTAAGAGATGAATCTCTAAAAAAATTAGGATAAGATTAGATACTGTGTATTGTACAATAAACAAGGAAAATAACAAGTATTCCATCATAAAGTTGATGTACAACTTAGGCGGTCTAGTTTGCATTTATAACGCCTGTTCAATATGAAGGGACTGTAATTCGAAAGGTATGAAAATAACGTTGTTGGTAAATGCGTGTTAATAATATTAGAGATCAATAAGCCGCTTAACGTACCCATAAATATACACTCTGGCACACTATGATAACGAGATTGCAAAAGGTAAAAAAATCTAAACTTCTATAAAGCTCATTTCAAAATTAAATATAAAAGGTGTAAGAAGTTAAGAAATCGTTTCATGAGTATTTCATAACTACACACAATTTCATTTTCATTTCCAAATTCATTTTGATTTTGATTGATGTTGTATTTTGGTTACCAACTTGTATTCGGCAAGAGTGATGATCGATGCATGGGTTTTACTTTTGTGTTGAGGTGTTTTTTCTATTCAAATTTTATACGGGTATTCTGAAATATTGAAGAACCAAGGTTCAGACCAAGATGTTTTAAATAAGTTAATACCAACTAAAAGATGTTAGTTATAATAAGCAGTAGTTAAATATTACTAAACTAAGTTAAACATTTTTTGGTTCTCTAAGTTGCAGCAGTCGCTTACCAAGCGCGTTATGGACTACATGGTTTGCGTAGCCTTGCGCCATCGCACTCCTTGTAGCGACTACGATTTCGTAGCACTACGTAATCCCGCCAAGAGCGTTGTTACGAGAATTCAACTAGCTACCTTCAGATTAGTCGGTCTGTAAGGCACTTGAACATAAATAGTGATCATGTTTGAACATTTAGATGATTGATCAAAAATCATATTATTATTTGAACATTTTTTATGAGCCATTATTATTTTCTTATTTATAAAAAATGTGAAGCGGTTTTTGTCTTTAGATAAAGGCAAAAATATTATCCCATTAGCACAACGAGTTCTTATTATCCCTCATAAGATTTTTATAAACAGAAAAGTAACAACTATAAAACAAAATAAAAACATCGGAAAACGAGTCTCCATCAATATTTTACATACAAACTAAATAGCATAGTCTTATATTGGCATAATACCTTCTACGTTGGCAAGTTGTACTCTGTTGTAATTACCTATTCCTTTGACAAGCCTGAGCGTACGATTGCTTATGTGCATTATGTCAATATAGGTCTTTGCTTTGAAACAGTATGCACACAGTAAAATACGAGCAATTATACTTTAAGGGTGTGTATAAATACCTAACTACTAACTTTTATGAGCAATGAACTGTAAAATACTTTTTGAGTGTTGTTTTTCTGATATTTCTGTTTTCAGTGTGATTAAGTATCACACTGAAAACAGATGTCAGTTGTCCTCTTATGAGAATTGCGGAGAATTAACATTTACTACATTTTTTTCAAATTGTTTAGTTATTAAAAGTATTCGTTTTAATACTATACTTTTTAAAGTTTCTTATTTATATTCCGTAAAGAAGCTCTGCTAAAGATCCCCAGCTGGAGAGTAGTACTAACAGTTGAATAGCAATGGCCTCTCTTATTGTTTCAGTCATTATGATAATTATTTTGTAAGGAACCACTGCGAGTAGGGAATAACAGGTTCGGCAGCGAAACAAGAGCTTTTTGATTATTACTTTTTTACTTTGTGTTAAAAGCAGACTTGTTAATTTTTTCTAACTTCAGTATAATTGCAGATTAATACACGTCCTAAAGCCTTGGAGGTCACGTGGTAAGAGCAGTCAATCAATTTTCACGAGTCGAGGTTTTGTTTAAAAAAAAACGAAAACGTATATATGATGATTGCCATCTGGTACTTTGGGCCGAGAACTCGTACCTTTCGACTACAGAGGCATTTATATCTAAAGAGTTTGACATATAAACCAATTTTTAGAGTTAAAAAAAACATCGTTCAATATGATTTCGTGAACGTGTGAACCTGCACATTTAGCTACAAAATAAATGCCCGAATAACCACGCGGTCTGAGAAATCGCAAAAAAGTTCTCACGGTTTCTCGTCAGGACGCCCACAGTCACGTATTCTATGGCCCCACATAACGACGTCTTGTGTTAGTTACATAAAACTGTAGCTCGAAACAACAGTAACCTTTTTTTATAGTGTGCGAAATAAAGACTTCCTCGAAACTTGGCGGGAACTTTGTCATTAACTCTCTGATGTTTGTACCTGTGTTACCTAACAAGTAAACACGACTACTGAATAAGTTAGGTTTTTGCTTTGTGATACATTATATATAACAGAGAAGACAAGACGTCTGCATGTAAGACGTCGTGTAGATAGAGGAAGACCGTAAATATATTGAATAGTACACACTGTACACTTACAGCCATAAAACATCGTTTTACACATTAGTTTGGGGTCGAATAGTATACCAAAACTATTCGACCCCAAACTAAGCAGAGCTGGCTCTAATTTTTATTTAATGTTTTTTGTATACATTTAAAACAATATCATAATACAACAAACAAAACAAAAACAAACAAACTGGTTGTCTCGTCCTGTGTACTTAAATACGTCAGGGGGTCTAGCCAAGAGCAACACGCCATGACGATTTCGACAATATAAATCGTTCTTAGAATGGAAATGACATAAGCAGTCGCTGGCGCTTATGTCATCTCCATACATTTGAACGATTTCTACAATCCAAATCGTTGTGGCGTGTTGCCCTTGGCTAGCCCCCCAGATTACCAATAGAAAGATAAAAATATTGTTGATATGAATAATTCATTAATATTGATTGCTATTAACTAACGTAAAACAAATGTTCAGTGTGCGGGATGTAAGACAAAGTCGAGTATGTCTCCCTGAAGACAGCTTTCCATGCGTGTCTCCTCAAGAATACGCAAACTTTGGAAACATACGCAGTTACGCTGCAAGATTGCGTGCTTAACCCGTGGCTAATATTAGACCTAAGCAAAGGGTCTCTATATTTAAATTACTTACCACCCTTGCAGTTTTAATTATCTAAACTAGAGCAGTTTGTTTATAGTTGTAATTGGCCACCCGGCGTAGTTGTAGCGCCCTGTCGTTACGCGCCGGACCGCACTTAGTAATTACAGAGCCTAACTTTATGTAAATAGTTGGAATTCGAATAAACTTAGCAAATTAGGTTAATTATTATGACAAGGCAGTAGACTACAGGACAACCCAGGGCTGGATTGAGATTGAGTGCAGTCGATATTTTTGACAGTGAATGCCTTGGTGTAATTTTCGAAAATGGAACTGTAGTAACCACTGACAGTTACCCAAAAAAAAACATGGCTTTAGTTGCTAACGTCTTTCAAGTGATTAGAGATTATAATATGGGAAAGAGATAATACATGATCAAGTGAACTTACAAGTGAAGTTCGATCAGTATTAAATGAGTAACTTTATTCGAAGATAAAGATGAATATTATTTGTATTTTCAAATTCATATATCAGTCTAACAGGTAGTGCATTTATTGTTTACGCTATCTCTCGCACATTTTGAAGATTTTACAGTTAAACAATTATAAACTTAAAATAAGGAAAATCGAGTCGTTAATACGGTACTCGTATCCCCATCGTCCGCTCCCGGCGGTCGCGCCATTTTGCTTCATTCTTCCGAGTTAACCCGATCATCGGCAAAACTTAAATATTTACCTTTACTATATCTTCGAATAAAGTGACTCATATAATACTGATCGAACTTCACTTGTAAGTTCGTTTGATCATGTATTATTATTTCGTCACTTTATTCGAAGATATAGATGAATATTATATGTATTTTCAAATACATATATCAGTCTAACAGGTAGATGTTAAGAGATACGTTTTGCCGAATTAACCAGTTTGTTATGTTAAACAAATTAAGCAGCTTTTATAAATATAATCAGTGTTTTATTTGTACTATAATTTAATATCGATGTGAAACTTAACTGTTACTCATATAATATATCTAACTATTTTTAAATCAACAGAAAACATAATGAACATCACTGAAAAGGAACAATTAGGAGGACTGATTTTGTGAACAAACTGATCTGGCGAAAATACCGTCATCTTCTATAGGTCGATCATAAAAAATGGCAAATGTACTAGACGTGGAAGTCCAACCCGCCGTTTTTCGTATCACGTCGAGTGAGACGCCCGCGTTCTTGGCTGCGGATGTGGCAGCGTGTCGCGTACTGTGTGCGGTAAACGCTGCCACATTCACTCCACTCTCCGTCAAAACTTGTTTCACCCACCGCGAAATCGTCTGACTCGACGCTGGTTTGTAAGGCGGCTTGAACGTCAACAAAAGATTGGTTATGTTATCAGTTCTTAATTGTTCCGTTCTTGACAAATAATCCCTGATAACAGTTGCAGGACATACTCGTATGTCCAAATTTTCTTAAAAAAATGGAAGAATCAGTAAAGGTTGTGCTCGTCCGGCACCAGAGGTTTTGATCATGTCTGAAATTATTATTTTAACGTCGCTGTGACTGAATTTGATATTGTTTATTTTAATCAAAGATAAAGTCTGTGCCCTGTGGGCTGTACAGAGAGCCAGAAGGATGGTTACTTTCTTGGTTAATTTTTCAATTGATATGTCGCTGTGGGGCTTTCAATGTGCAATGTGATTAAGAACGATTTGAGGGTCCCATGTGCCTGTATATTTTGGAACTGAAGGCCTTAGCTTGTATACGCCCTTGAAAAATCTAGAAATTAATTTAGTATCGCTAAAATCACAATTTAATAATAAGCTCAATACAGATCTGTGGCTATTGAGTGTACCATATGCAGCACCTTGGTTGTAGAGGTTTGTCAGGAATGACAAAACCTCTGGTTCCGAACATACATTGTAAGGATCTAAATTTTTATTAAAACAATATGACCACCATAGTTTGTATGTGCAGCTATATTGTTGAACAGTGTTTTGAGCTAAAGAGGCTAACACAATTTCTAATCATAAATCTACTATCGCCATTTGGTTTCGGTGCTAAGAATATGACAGATAAATATTGGTTTTGAGATGGTTTGCACTTAGAAATGGCTCCTAGATTGAGCAATTTCTGAATAGCCTCGGACATCTTAACTTTTTCACTAAGGGACCGTTCACGATGCTTATCTGTAACCCAGTTGACTTTTTCACAAAATGGAATTGAAAAACCATCTCGAATCCAATTTAGTACCAGTCTATTGTCGGTAATGTTACACCAACAATCATAAAAATATTTTAATCGGCCTGTGTGTACCTCTATGTCCGAGGGCCTGCACGAGGAGGCCTGTTCCAAACTCTCGACGGGTGAAAGCTGTTCTGCTGCGTTGTCGAGAAATTTTTGTGATTCATGTAAGGAGTCCTCCTGGAGCCTCCGTGCCCCCCTCCCCTGTTCGTAGACGAGCGAGAGGGGGCCCTCCAGTTTTCCTGCGGCCTAGTTGCACGGGAAGTTGATGGTCCTGGGGCTGCCTTATTATCCGGTTTTTTTATTTGAGAACCCTGCTTCTCAATAACTTTTGAGGCTTTGCTTTTTTCTGGTAAGCCGTTGCCAAAAAGCATCTCATCACGTTCAGTATCTTGAATAAGATTCAGAAATGACTTTTCCAAGCCTTGTGTTAGGGACTTTGTTCGCGTTCGGGTCTCTGAAGCGTGTAGGTCTGACAAAACCCTACAGGCGTCTGATAAATTTCTAATGGCATGTATCTTATTTTCACTCGAAAGGAGTGTACTCATAGCTCGATTAATAGCCGTAAGGCCTATCCCTAACTGCTGCTGCGAGGCCTCAATCTTCTTATCTCGAGCTCGAGCAAACTCAGAAACCGCAGCAGCGATTTCCGGGTTTAAAATAGGTGCTCTAAACAGCTTGCAATTGTTTGGTGTAGCATACTCCTTAAACAGCTTATCCTTTTGTTCTTTATCCGTCAGCCCTTTGCGAAGGATAGGTGCCCATCTTTGCGCCAAATCTGGGTGTATATCCTCTCCGTAGGTCACCTCTTCCGGTATGAGTTCCCCTAAAGCTACGAGGATTTCGGGGTCTAATGAGGGCAAGTTGTTATTGGTTAAGGCCTCAGGGTTGATTTCTTGATTAGAATGAACAGTATCCAATTTATTAGGGATCAGCACTTGGTCTACGTTTAGATTTACATCATTTTTATTTATCTGGCTGCATAATTTCCATTTTATCGTCTGCGGTGTTCTCGGTAGCGACATCTAAAATCAAACATTTGGATCTAAGAAAAATGAAGAGTATAATATATGCACAGAAAGGTACACGAATATGAAACTATTTATGAAATTATCAATAAGTTTTTAATATTATTGACCCTGAATCAAAATTAAGTTTGATTTTAATCAACCCGCCTTAGATAAGTACCCTTCAGTTAACTTACGGTAAACTCTCGGGCCGAATTTTCTTTTCGGTTAACTCACGGTTAACTCTAAAGATTTATAGGACAGATAGATTTGAATTTAAAATGTAACACTTTTTTAAAAAATGATAAAATACGTGGGTAGATTTGATATGAAAAATTTGGTTTGCTTACCATAGTTTTCTTCACATTCCGATGAATCCGAATACACAATAACGTGTTAACGACGTGTCTTTTGTTAATTTTTAAGCTTCTTCAGCTTTTTTGAATAATAAACTATCTCCTCTTCTGCACTTCGCTTTGGCATCTTACCTAAGAAGCAACGAGTGCGATCCGTTGCGCGCACAATAAAAGAAATGAAGCCAAAATGACGCGACCGCTGGGCGTGGACGATGGGGATACCGTATTAACGACTCGATTTTCATTATTTTTAGTTTTTAATTGTTTAACTGTAAAATCTTCAAAATGTGCGAGAGATAGCGTAAACAATAAATACACTACCCGTTAGACTGATATATGTATTTGAAAATACATATAATATTCATCTATATCTTCGAATAAAGTGACGAAATAATAATTGTTGCTGCCTAGATCTTCTTTTGTTTATAAGGGGTGAGTGGTACTCACAGCTGAACAAACAAAACTTGTCACTATCTGTTGATTGCTTTAATCCAAAGTCGAAATATCGTTATTAAAATAGACCTGTTAAAAGCACTTTTGAATCGTCAGAATTTTGACTCTATTATAATTTTTTATCTGAATATGAGCCTCACTTATTTATTTTAAAGGCTGCCTATCTACTGAAATCTTGTGACATTTGATAGATTATTGCTAGATACTTGCATTGCGTTTGTTAATATAAATGGTTTTAAATATTTGAGTAACATGAGGCACATCAAATACAAATTTAATTAAATCGAGCTCATCAAAGAATGAAAAAATAGTAACAGTTTTTTATTTGAAAAAAACTTTGCCAAGTATGAGAGTCATTACATTTAATGTACAGGTTAACTCATACTCAACTCAACTATTTACTTTCAAAGTGGATAGAGCTTAAAGAGTGGCCGTTACCTTAACGACAATGGCCCTGTATGTCTGGCGTATAGGTCAAAACCACGAATGTTGATTAACATTATTTGATTCGTTGGACGTGCGTGGCTTTCATAAAGCTATCTTGGGACTGCTACTGAATTGAGTTTCCCTTTTGTGTACACAACAACTATATAATATAACTCTTTGGTTTAAATCTGCAAAGTTTTACTTTACCTTCAAATGATTAATTTCGGTTTTTAAAAACAAAACTAAATAAAATTATTAATAACTGAGTTATTGTCTCAGAGAAACACTGAGAATAGGGTTAAAACGATGTCTAGATTTGCTCAAATATTTGTAAAGGACGCCTTACGGAGTCGGAGCAAGGGTCGCCGTAGCTTCTACATCTTGTTTACGCTTTGTTCTACGAGTCAATGGTAAAATTTTAGTGTTTTTTTTCCCTCTGGCTCTTTTGTGTGTTTTCCTTTCACACAAATTCTGCCAAAGTCAAGTAAGGATTAGAAAGCCTTATAGAGGATTGGTTGGTGGATCGAATTTTAGGCTTATACGAGTATTTCTTCCGCCCAGAACATGATCAAAGAGACACGATGGATAGTGTATTTCAGTGTTATGATTTTCATCTTTGCGTTATTTCCTTGGGATGTGTCAAAGCTTATCACCAAATTTTGCAACAACTCAAAGTTAAACCCAGAACAAATAAGTAGTAATATAACGGCGCTATCTTTTTAACCGACTGCGCCTTAAGGATGTTTTTCGTGAGTATGTATGTATCATTGTTTGGCACGCTCTGCAGCTAGAACGGCTCGATTGATTTTAACTTGAGAGGTGTCGTTTGATTCGTATTTACTGTGAGAGTGATACTGGGTATATCAAAATTTTTAAAAATGGCGTATTTTAAGCGCCAAATTTTTCATCTTCCTAACCCCTTGCGTAGGGTATCAGAATGAAGTGCTTGAAATAGTTATTCAAAAATATATTCCTCTTGCAGTTTTAATTATAATGAAATGAAAATAATTTGCTTTAAAAGAAAAAACCGAGGAAAAATCTGAGTTATTCAACTAAAAAGTCTGAAGTAAAAATTAATTATTAATTAAACAACCCGACTACAAAAAAATATCACTCAAAAGGAAAAAATAAGCTCGTTCGCAACATTTTAAATCATTGCAGGACAAAGCAGGGAATAACTAAGTAGTTAGATAAACTTCTACAAAAAGGTTTTGTTTATGATCGATTATTGTTGGTCCGCGCCGCAATAATTTAAAACGTTGCAAACGAGCTTGTTTTTTCCTTCTGAGTGGCAATTATTTGCAGTCGGCTTGTTTTTTTTAATAAATGATATTTTTGAATGAAGTATCAAAAGGGGTAGGTATGAGTAACTTTGTATGGACCCGTGGCGTAATTTTTTTTTTAGCGGGCAGCAATAATTTTGTCACTGTTTTATAGCACCTTAATAAAGAAACATCTGAGTGTTCAGAATTGTAATAGCTGGGCCTGAGAACCAAAACACTGTAAGTCCGTTTTTGCTTACTAAGCCAATGTATATAAATTACCGTCTTCTAACCAACGATAAAACTGTATGTCCAAAAAGTCAGTCAGATCATTAATAAATTGTCTCATCCATAAATGAAGTAGGGATACTACTTGGCTTTGGCCCGTAAATACTGAAAAACCGGCTCTTTTGCCGAGATACACAAATGTAAAAATAACCTTAATAATAAATATTAACTCATTTATTACAGGCAATATTACACATTACACAAGTGATATAATAACAGAGGCCCATTGATAAATACCTTACAGACTAACATTATGTATGTTATTGTTGAATAAAATAAACATTTTAAAAACTATGCTACACGTTGAATCAGCGACATTGAATTTCAAAATTGTAAAACAATGTAGTTAACCGTTACGGTTGCGGCGCATATTATTGCAAGTGAAATACAGTGAAATAATCTGAAACCTTATAGATATTTTATTGTATGTGTGTAATTAAATTTGTTAGGTTAATCTAGGATTATAACGGTACATCAATGTAAGTGCGGAGTTACAATATTATGCTGTTAGTAATTTTGTTATAGCATGGCATTTTAATGTAAGTTATTTAGGGATACTTTATTTTACAAAACCAATAAAAAATTATATAATGTCCGTAATCTTATATCAGACGATAAAAAAATCGTAATTTCGAGTTTTTTTATCGTCGATTGATATTTGAATGGAAAACGCAACATTGTGCATTCAAAACACCACCTTAGTGGAGCTATATATATTTAGTAAAATAAAATACCTAATATCTCAGATCTGAAATACTTTAGCTACTTATACTCGTATGTGCTCCATAATAAAGTTTGTTTCCGACGATTATATTCTTTCTTAATAATAAGATATGGTAGGGGCTGTGAATTTTCAAAAATAGCGCCAAAATTACTTATTCCCCTTTAGGTGAATAGTCGTATATATACGGCTTAAGAGCCAGCAAAAGTGTGTATAAATGAAAAATATAGTTGTATCAATGCTGGTAAGTCAAACTAACCTATTCTAAGATAGTGTATATCTGGAAAAAGTAACTACCACCACCACCCTCAACCTTCGGCGCTTACCTTTTGGGCTGGTCTCTTAATGGTTTGGCTATATTGAGATTGTAATCGTTATAAACAACTCAAGCTATAGTTAAAATCCACTTAGATCCAAGATCACCTGACCCCAAACTAAGGAGAGCTTGTACAGTGGGTGTCAGAGACTGATAAACATTACATTAATATCTCTAAAAACATACTTAAATCTAAAATAACACCCAAACACACAACAAACACAAATGTTAGTCATGTAGGGATCGAATCGAACCAACGACCACCGGAGCTAAAAGCAGGATTGCTACCATTGCAACAACAGGCTAGTCACATCTTTTAACAAATTTCACTAGTTCATAAAATCAACTCCATGTTGACAGGCACGTTCATTCTTTTGTTAACTGCGTCGTGACAGGGTTAAAAACACGTTAACCTGTAAACGGCCCTGATGCCATCTCAGCCGTAAACCCAGAACCAGAGCAACAAAGCCTGATCTCACAATCGGCTGAGCGATACCCGTCGCGCTGTAGCCACGAAACCTCTCACATAAAAGGGTAATAAAGCTATAAAACGGAATATATGACGTGAGGCAGGAATAACCAGTTTTTGTTGGAAGGGTTAGAATTATCTTTTGTAGCTTGCTTTTGTTTCATGTTATTCAATTTATGCCCTTTGGTTGAAACTTTTTCCGTATCTAACCTCTCACAAAGACGACATATTCGTAGGTCCTTACATGACACGCTTATTTTTTTTTGGTTTGACTCTTTTTTTTGAGACTTTTGTTTTTTTTAAGTAGACCACTTCCTGAACTCATTAGTTAAATCACATTTACCTGCAACAAAGTGGTTATAGGTATAGAAATCGTCCACAGAGGTGCTGAAAAATGTGAAGGTGCAACAAGTTACTAAAAGTGAAACGACTTTGCGCCAAACACTTATTTGTTATTGCACACCAAACCAGGTCTCTGTCACTCCATGTCCTTGCGCGCGATAATGACCTACCACACGCTGGGTCTTCCAAGACCTATTTGGAAGTTGGTTGTCAATAGTCGCGTAGAGCATTACGCGAATCGTGCGGTTGAACTGGACTCGATGACGTAAAGTACTGACTACTGACATCTCTATCGAAAGAGGTAGTAGCCCTCGCAATATATGCCTGTCACATGACAGCACGCCTTTACATTAATTTGATTTATCTGTTACGTAGTAACTATCAGGTAATCTGTGACCAAACAAAGAAATTAACGGGTAAGTGATTGTAGTGAGCTAAATGTTTTCTGGCTTATCTGGCCAAATTAGCCAAAAACTGCGGCAGCAGTGGGCTTCAAATGGCGTTAGCTCAAACGGTACAACGGTGTGCCAGTTTAGTCTCACGAGTTGCCAATGCCTTGCACTTACTTGACAATAAAAACAGCTGAATAGATTTAAAAAGGGTTGTATTGGACCACATGAAATGTGCATTGCAAGTGCTTTTGTAAATAAAACATATTTAGTACAAAAACGGATACATAAAAAGATTCTGAGCTTGAACTTCACCCAACGCATTTGTATTTGCTAACCAGTCTTTTTCCGGGTTTGTATAAGAGGAATGATGTACGGATAACATTAAACAACACCTCTGCAAACAAAAGAATGTAGTCCAAGCCAAGGCCCAGATTTCTCACTGATTACTGCAAAATTGTTTTGTAAGGCTTTTCTTCGTAATTGGTTCAGCTATTCGAGATAGGCAGAGTAAATTGTTTTCATTACGCAATTTCAAGTTAGAAACAAAAGATTTCTTCTTATTAAAACTGGACAGGGGTGGGAGTGAAATTCAGTGGAAAATAAATAGGAACACCATTTTTGATCTCAAACAAAAGTGGCGTTATAAAATTAAAAGCTTTGTAACAATTACAGGGCTTAAAGTAATAGGGCCGGTTAAATATTAAGTCCTCTAGGTATAACTTTAAAAGACCTATTTTTAAAGTCAAGGCAAAATAAGTCGATAAAGTTAGCAGTGAATGTATTTTTGTATTCTTGTACGTCGGAGTCGTCGTCCATAAACGTCACCTGTCTACACTGAAGACCAAAAATAAACAGTTTGGTACATAATTACTAAGCATGATCGATAAATAATGTTTTCTTATATTGTTTGGGTAGCCTTTCAATAATGTAAATTAAAAAGTGTTTTTAAACACATTGAACAAAAGTGAAGACAGAACGGTATCATATGGCGTTTTTACATGGTTGAACTTCTGTCTGATTGATATTATAAAAACATTTTTTTTTGTTATCGTCCAATTTTAGGTTCAGGCGTGAAAACGTAACAAATACAGTTACTTTCGTGTTTCTAATAGTAGCAGTATAGTGCATTTAATATTTGACCCAAAATGTATCTGGTTCTAACACATTCCATGAGCTATTCTAAGTTCGCACATCAGCTACATATATTTCGAATACGAGTAACAGGCTCCGTCTCGCGCACGTGTTGCATGCCTGGTTGATTGGCATCTTGACGGGAATAGGCCTAAGGCACGAACGTGTAATGTTTGTTTGTTACTGCTACTATTTCAAACTTAATTGGTAAAATAATTAGCCTATATAATCTTCCAGTGCTGGGCAATGATTATTGAAATCAAGTCGTTAAAATAGGTTTATAATCTCCACGCTTAAAAAGGTGGATTGCTGCTCATCGCTTTTTAGCCAGAGTGGCGGTGCGGTAAATCTATTCCTAAATTGATTCATTCAGTGCAAAAATATAGACTTCAGATAAATAAACATGTAAAGGTCTAGTTATTTAGCCAATGGATATTCGAAACACATGTTCAAAAAATGTCTACGTAGTATAAAGTTCAATCGAGAGCTTGTCTGTACTTGTTTGACCTGCATTGCATGAGAAACATAACGTAGAACTTGGAAAATTGCATAAGGTTACATTTACAATCCAATTATATACCTCAAAAAAGAAATCTTTGTACCTGTGTATTGTAATATGAACGTCGTTTATTAACCAAAATCGTTAAAGAGACTTTAAGTTCAACTACAATTTAATTAAAATATGCTTATCTATGATTCTTTCACAATATGCCTTAAGTTTCTTTTTTAAGGGCGCAGATAACCTTCCGAATGTCAGAACATGGTTGCGTGCCTTGGGGCCCAGACGCGCCCATATTTTTTTTTGAAAATAAGGGGTTGAGCAATCTATCATTTTTTGGAAACATTGGACAAGATTAAAATCGAAACAGATGACGCCAGTGTATCTTCTTTGTCCAGAAGGAGTGCAATGTAATCTTTCGACGATGCTTTTATTTAGTACATGCTCAACCGTTATGTTAACGAATGTTCTAATCAAGTAAAGCAAAAATAACTGAATTATAGTCGACTAACTTACCGCCCGCGGCTTTGTTTTTGTGACATGAAAACGAATTACCCAAAACAAGTATATGTCTATAGCAATTAAGGATAATGTAGCTTCATTTTTGAAAACGGGTTGGTAGTTTCGGAGATTACCTACCTCAAACAAACAAACTCACAAACGCTTACCTCTTTATAATATTAGTATAGATTGAGAAATGAAGAATTATGTAATATCATTAAAGCGCTATCGTGTCGGCAGAAAACGTCAAAATCGCTTCATTTTATTATTTTTGAAAAACCCGTACCCGTTGCAATCCTTTCTGACAATATAAGCAAACTAACCGCGCAGTTTACGAACACGAGCAAACCGGAGGCAATACTTGTGCATTGCCGCCCATATATGGCTAAAGGGAACTTTGATATAGTCAACATGAAGAAATAAGGTCTTCAAGCTGACTAAACTGCCAAAGCAACCCACAAAACAGTGTTATTTTTATACAGATGGTCGGAGGGACTTGCATTATCTCTTTTGTTCTATGTCCGTGGATTTGACAGATTGCGCGACAATGCTCCCGTGGGTTGTGGCCGCTGTAAGTTTGATTTATCATTGTTTGTACTTGAACTGAAACTAATGAAACTCCATTAATTGAATCCAGACTTGTTTGTTTCTATATAACTTATAGTTTCAGAATAGTACTTAAAGTTAAACTCGAATTACTCGTATCTTCATACAAATAGACTTTACTTTTGAATAGTTAATTACAAAACAAAAAACATAAATCAACACGGCAACGAAGCTATGTAATAAAAAGGAGGATTAATAGTTTAAGTTTTTATAGCTATTTATAACAGTTTGTTTAAATTCTCATATGAATAGTTAAATCTTTGGAGGTTTGACCGGTGTGGAAATCGAAACCGTGACAAGCAAAGCCGAGCAAGAAGTACATTCTCTTTTTCTTTTTTAGTCATATTATAGAGAACATATCTCTACCAACAGGTCGCGTTCCTAACAACTGAGCTAACTAAAATGTCAAATAATGAGGAGGTTTATTATTATGATGCATAGCCAATTTAAATAAATCAAATGGTTTTTGTGCATATTTTTTTTTGAAAATTAGTAGGCATGCCTCCGGTAAGGTTTTCCTCGCTGAGTTTTGTGTATAAATATTTTTGGGAAAACACGTCCTCCGCCCCGCCACAAGAGCTTAGGTGTATGAAATGACAAATAATGATTAATGAACAAAATAAAGCAACATCAAAAATATATTTTTAAAACCAAATAAAGGAACCAAATAAATAAAATGGATGATAAATTTGTTTTAATAAAACTTTATTGAACATTGCATTTGTGATGAAAACGGTATTCACTATAAATGAACAAATGTTTTGTCAAACATCATTCTGCTAAAAATTAAATAAGTATTCAAGAGATTTTTTTTTCAAATTTGCAACTTTTTGTCAAATATCAGGTATCGATTTGTACAATTCCTCAATTATGCCAATTTAAACCCTATAACTCCAAACCGATGTAGCGAACTCGAGTAATGGTTGTAGCACAAGAAACTGGGGCAAACGTTCCATAATTGAATACAGAAGTTTGTTTAGAAATCAAATTATGCCGACAATGACGCTGGTTCATCAGAACTTTTTACATTCAGTATGTCAGCAAACATGGATGCCGGGTTCTTGGTAAATGTTTGGAACGAGAAGTATTTTATTAGCTTTGATTTCTTTGACGGCAATTATAATTCGATATTTTGATTGTATGTAGATTATGTATTATGAGTAGCATCATAAAATACATAGGCATCGACATAGGGACGTACTGAGAAAATTTAAAATTAATAATTTAAAATGAAACGAATATGCTAAGAGCAACGTCAAAGCAAGCAGGGTGACTAGTGACTACCAACCTAGACATGGCGCCATCCGATTATAGATCACATCCTTAGGCAAGAACGGAAACACACAACCTGTATTATCTGTACTAGTAAATCAATATCTTCTTTTGGAAATATTTAAAACCTCCACAGCGCGCACTGGGTGCGAATTGGCAATGTCCATACCCTTGAAAGATTTTCGTAAGGGTTTCGTCAAATTTAAATAAAAATATATTTTTTGTCGCGCTATTTAAGCTTCTGATAATTATAACTGTGGGTAATCATCACACATTTTTTGCGTTTTTTATTCTTGTTCAGTTGAAACAGTTACCTACGTTAGTATCTAACTTCCTGTTATTTGACGATTCACTGGATTAATAAATATATAGTAAACAAAACAAAACTGAGAAAAAAGGTTTAGTTTTATTTGAATTGGATAAAATATTAACGAAAATCTTCCAAAAATGCGACGTTTCCAATTCGCCACCAGCGCACGCTCTGCATATTAACCAAATAACTCCAGCACCAGAGCAACATAGTTTTTGCTGATCCTCGCGAATACATTCGCGTAAGCGAGTCATCCCCCTTCGAATAACGAATCGCACAAAATCGTTTTTTTTTGGGAATGTCTACGTCAGCAATTCAGCAGAGCGATGTTCGGACTGGGTGTCAGTGAAAGCCATGTTTTCATTTTTTCATAAACTACTTACTTCTAAAAATACTAAATGTCAAAGTAACAAAAAACATTATGCAAATTAAAAGAAGTCCTGAATTTTATTTTCATACAACGTATTGGTAAGAAAATTAAGGTTTGCGGTTATCTCAGCTTGTGAGATGTTGAGATATCCCAGTAAAGGGTGAACCTTTTGCGTAGACAGCAAGACAATAGTATATGTAAATAAAAACCTCAAGAATTATGACTTCTTGTTTCCTTCACTTTCATTAGTCTGCCACGTGTTTGTTTACTTTATCAGAATACTCAGCCAGACCTGTCTCAGTTACGAAAATGTAACATAATTTTCCCCCTGAATTGAAAACAGAGCGAACTAAATTACACCTTATTACCGCTAGGCAAGAGAAACCATTGAGGTATACCAAATGTTAATCTAAAAGTAGATCTTCTGTACGTAAGTATTATTAATAGGTTTTCTATGATTCAAAGTTATATTATTTGCTTTTTTTAGTGACTCAAGTCTGGTCTGTCTACACCCTTATGTAACGGGCATAAGGCGCAGTAAAGTGGAAGCACGTTCCGTTTCTCGATGCCTCCTGCATTCCGTCATACGCGTTTGTGTTAGCATAAATTAATAGTGGGTTACTTTGAAAATACTACGAGAAAATGTTAGGTCAGAATTATGAAATGGTCTGGTTGGTAAATACACTGGGAAACAATATACAGACGCTAGCTTAGGAGACGAGATTATCATCTTTATGGCTATAATTTAATTCATACTCATACATTTACAATGATTGTTTAATCGTATTGTGCATTGGTAGAAAATTCCACCAGTCATTGAGTCTGCCTGTGGTACTTTTAATTTCGTGCAATGAAGTACCAATAAATAAACTCAAACATTGTTTTAATCCCTTTTGCAAAAACTAATTTGAATGAACCCGTGAAATATATATAATACGTACATTCGTTTTACAAATTGTTTTCAGCTAAACTAAGAGTGTGCGAATTTTATACATTGATTTTATAATATAATATCATTAAAATTAGGAGGATCGCTCTTCAGAAATGTAAATCTTATTGCCTCTTTAAATCGCTTTAATAACAATTCATAAGCTTAATAAATTAATATTAATTGTACGGTAATCAATATCCTACAAAAACAAAAACAGCCCCCGCATCCAGCGAAATCCTGCAACCTCCATTAAGTTTACAATTTCTACGTTAACCAATACATTTTCTGTCATAGTGGCTCCCAGTTCCTCGTTAACCAACACTAAATCTCCCAACAAGTCCAGTTTCCGCCCAAATTTAGATAGCTCCTGATAATCTAGCTAGATAGATAGATATAAACCCACATATACCACATGCAAGCACGATTGATGGAAAGCCGAGCCAATCCTGTCAAGGTTAGATAAATGGGCCGCAGAAGAGACGAGTATATTTTGTATACTTATGTTTATGTAATTAGGTTAAATGTAATTAATCATTGTCTCGCTTGAGATTTTCGGATTAGCAGACCCGTTGTGAGTTTTCGAAATAGGTGTCGGTAATGTGTGTTGGGATTATCTCCCCTTTTTAGAGTGGGTGAATTATTTAAAAATGGGCAGCAAGTTTAGTTTATGGATAGAATTTGGTTTTTGCCTGCAGAGTTGAATGAGATACTTTTAATTCCCTACGAAAAAGCAAGTATATTATTTTGTCGATATCTCTTTTGATATCAGCGTAAATAAACCTGCATTTGGAGTTACATATGCCTACCATGGGTTTTCGACACGTAAACATCGATCAGTTTGTGTGCCTTAAAGTGGTTGTATTTATGATCACTGGGGTAGCTTAACCGAAAAAAAAACTTTAACGCATCTTATGCGCACGCTGGCAGCGGTCATTGGTGTAAACTTATGGTAGACATCCAACAATACTTTCATCATAAGGGACTTAATAAAATTTGATGCCATGAATCACAAACTTCAATAAACACATTAATTTTCTCTCCAAAGCTTTGAATGCTAATATGTTATTAACCAAAAGTTAGGAAAATGTTCCATTGCTGGGAGACGCCCCTGGCTTATTTCCTTGTGTGGAACCTCGTAACACAGGGATATTAATCCCTACTTCGAGACCATTACAAGAGGTGTGTTGTCTGGCGCATATTTATATTCATATTTATATTTATTTACGGCTTTTTGTGTGAAATGTCCTTTATTATGTTCATGGGCGTAACGGACACACGTGAACTCCATTTTGGTTCATATATGTTTTTGAGGCTAAAGAATTATAACTATCTAAAGTTATTGTTTCATATGAATTTTGTTTATCGAATGTTTTCAAGTCAATTCAGGAAACGATCTTTTCTGAATTGACTCGGGTTTAGGTGTACTGGGAGACGCCCCTGGCTTGTTTCCTCGTGTGGTACCTCGTAACACAGGGATATTAATCCTTACTTCGAGATCATTACAAGAGGTGTGTTGTCTGGCGCATATATTATTATTATTATATTACTCTGATAATTTCATGAGATATTTTAATTTATTTAATGGTACTCGTACGTGACCCGGCCGTAACCTGAGAGCTGTGACAATATGTAGTTCTCATACATGCATTTGTAAACCAAGGCACCCAAGGAGGTTCTGACCGGGTTTTAGACCAGATTCCTTTTTCAACAGATCTTCTATCAAAATGCTCTCTCCACGTATTTTTATATTTAACGAAAACTTCCGAGCTACTGGGTTTCACATCTTTAACAATACTTTCTTTAAGTGCTAGTCTTCTAAGCAGTCAGCCTCCTCGTTTCCCAAAATACCTATATATTTTTTATAGTGCCCGTCAAGATGACCTCACTCCACCTGATGGAAAGCAGTCATGAGGTCCAGATATAAGTCATAGTCATAGTCATAGTCATATCATTTATTGCTCCATGTAGGTTTACAAGATCTTAAATGTAGAACACCAGTACTAAAACATGAACCCCGTAGGGGCACTGCAAAAATGCCGTTGAGCACCTTCTCTCTCAACAAATAAAGTTATCAATACTTAACATCTTATTATATAACTAGTATTAATAACATCCTTTTATAAAACATCTTATTATATAATATATTTTGTTGTATTAGGTACAAACATCGTGACAAATATGAAGTTTTCGGTTTAAAATTACATTTTCAGTTCGAAGTACTCCTGCATACTGTAAATACATTTGGACAGCAATAGCTCTTTAAGGCTTCTACAGAAAACAGAGTCTTTCTCAATATCCTTCAAAAAGGAAGGCAGCCGATTATAGACTTTGATGGCCATATAATACGCACCATTTCGGACTATGTTCAATTTTGTGTCAGGTAGTACTAGTTTATTTTGGTTTCTTAAGTTGCGTGGCTTAGAATAGTGAACGTTAGCTTTTGTAAACATTGTCGGATTTCCGCGAATTAACTTGCAAAGTTCTAAAATATAAATGGAAGTTAATGTTAACATTTTTAACGAAATGAAATATGGTCTACAGCTTTCGAAATTGGGTATATTTGTTAAGATTCTTAGGCATCGCTTTTGTAGAATAAAAAGGTCATGAGCTTTCGTGCAACTACCCCATAAGATAATGCCGTAACTCAGCCATGCATGAGCATAGGCGTAGTATGCGGCCAAACCTGTTTTAAGATCTGTGCATTTTTTAAGTTCGTAAAGTGCATAGGTGAACTTAGATACTTTTCCTGAAATTTTCTCTATATGGGACTTCCAATTTAAATTAGCATCTATTCCCAGCCCTAGGAGGGTACAAGATTTCACTGTTTCGATTAGGTAATTATTCAAATTAATATTTATTTTTAAAGGAATTTTCTGATATGGGTGATGCTGCATTAGTTTAGTTTTAGGCACATTTAACATAAGATTATGTTCATCCAACCATTGTTCTATGTTTCCTAATTGAGTACGAATTTCCTGTTTTATTTCTTCACTATTGCTAGCTGGTAAAATTAAAGTAATATCGTCAGCATAAAGCACACATGTTTTATCAAGGGTTTTAGGCAAATCGTTTATGTAAATTAAAAACAAAGTACAGCCTAAGACACTGCCTTGTGGAATTGAATGTTGTATTGCTAAATACTGAGACCTGTGTTGGGTGATAGTCGAAGTATTTGGGTTGTAATGCTCCATCGCAACCGCCTGCTTTCGGTCTTTTAGATAGGATGCCAGCCACTGATGTGCTATTCCACGGACGCCTATGCCATACAACTTATCTAACAAAATGTGGTGGCTAACTCTGTCATATGCTTTACTTAGATCAAGCATCAATGATATGGCATAATTTTTATTATTAATTATTTCTAATATTTCCTGAACAAACCTGAACATAGCTGTTATTGTGGATCTGTCCCTTCTGAAGGCATTTTGGCTTTTATCAAATATTGTATATTTCTCACAAAAGGCATTGAGTTGATTTGCCATAGCAGTTTCAAAGATTTTAGAGAAGGTTGATAACAGTGCTATAGGCCGGAATTGACTTGGTTCGTTTGCTGATCTGTTTTTTGGTACAGGCCTTATTATTGTAGTTTTAAGTGCATTCGGAAAAGTTGCATCTTTAAATGACTGGTTGATAAGATTTGTTAAAGGTGTAATTAATTGATTTTTACAGTATTTTACTAATTTTGGCGGGAACTCATCATGCCCACAGCTTACTTTATTTTTTAATTTTTGTATAATATTATTTATGTCATTTGGACTAACTGGATTAAGATACATAGTATTTAAATTTGGGGTTATCACAGGACGGCCTTTAGGTTCCTCATTAGTACTTCCATTTTTATTTGAGCCAATCGTAACAAAATAAGTATTTAGAGCATTTGCAATTGTATCAGGGTTTTCTGTAACAATATCCTCAACCTTTAATTTTGTATTTTTGAAATTTTTCTGAACTTTTTTATTCGTTTTTTCTTTAACTATTTGCCACATAGTCTTTGATATATTATTTGAATTTTTCATGGTTTTTATATATTCGTTTTTTTTTTGATATTTGTACAATTTTTTTTAAAAGTTTTTCATAATATCTGTAATGGTTTTTAAGTGATGGGTTATTTGTCTGCGATAGCTTAATTTTTAACAAGCGTTTATTTTTACTAGATATTTTTATACCTTCCGTTAACCAGGATTTACTATTTTTGTTAATTCGAACTTTCTTCTTTGGTATACATAAATTCAAAGTTGAGTGCAGTTTTTCATGAAAGGCATTGTAATTTTCATTAATATCTTTGTCCATTTTAATTATATTTTGCCAGCTTATAGATTGTAGGTGAGACTTAAATAAGTTTAAATTTTTATCACTATATATTCTTTTAGTTGTGTGATAGGATTGAATATTATCAGGTTTACAGTTGTCTATGGTTATTAACACCCCCTTATGGTCTGAAAGTCCATATTCTTTGACATGTACTGTAAACTGAGATCTGTCGAAGTTTGTAAATGCTATATCTAGGCAGGTCGAGCTTTTATCAGTTATTCTTGTTGGTTCATTAACATTTTGCACAAAATTATAGCATTTAAACAACCTTAGCATATGATTAGTCTGCTTATTATTTGTATTTAAAAAGTCGACATTCACATCACCTCCTACAATGACATTTTTATTTGCATATTTTATCCTAACAATATTGAGAAGCAATTCCAACTGTTTATTAAATATTTCTACCTCTCTGCTGCTATTTGGCCAGTAAATCACTATCAGTATAAGATTTAAATCAGGTATACTTATTGCACTAAGTTCTATTACATATTCTAGGGACAGACCTACTATATCTGTACATTCATAAAAATCTAAGCTATTTTTCAGAAAAATACAAGTCCCCCCACCCTCACGATCAGTTCGACAAAAAACACTTGCGACTGTATAGCCATCTATCTGTAATAAGTCTATTTTGGACGCAGAGATCCAAGTTTCGGTAAGGCATATTACAG
The DNA here is from genome assembly GCA_947369235.1 of Udea olivalis. NCBI lineage: Eukaryota > Metazoa > Arthropoda > Insecta > Lepidoptera > Crambidae > Udea > Udea olivalis. Next base: position 19,062,073 of record OX376347.1, read on the forward strand.
ACAAATGATCTTCGTCGGTAAGAGCTTCCACCAGATGAATCTTGTTTTTAATACTTCTTATGTTTTGGAATAGAATGGAAAATGTATTATCAACGAAAGGAATGGTTTTTCTTGGGCTTAGGTTCTTGAACTGCTATTGATGAACTGCGATTCTCCTGAATATTTGAGGCTAAGATGGTTTGGTTACCATTTATCTTATTATGTTGCAGGTTCTGGGTAGTTTTTAGTGGTTTAGTGAGCTGTTGTTTACTTTTTACGTTATCATAGTAAGATGATTCTCTAGTAATATTAATCCTGTTAGTTTGTTTCCTATTTTTATATTGTGAAATTTTCTCTTTTCTCTCTTGTAAACCTCTCTCATCTAAACATTCCGATATCCAAAGGCCCGAGTTTTTAAACAAGTGTGTACATGATAGTAGACATTTGGCCATTCTTTTGCTGAGAAGTTCTATTTTCAATGGCCTGCGGTAACCTTTGTGGCCTATACGGCTGTGGTCTTCTAGGTATCCTGTCAAATTGATGTGTGTAATTTCGTATATGGCGTCAATTACTCTATTGTGAAGCTCAAAATCTGATTCATTTCGGTATTCATTTAAGCCATACAGGACCACTATTTTACTTTTTTCTAATGATGGTTGTTGTGCAGGGGGATAGTTGACTTCATTTTTATTTTGTGCTGAAGATAAATCTTTGGGGTTAATATTTACTTCCTCTTTGCTGTTTTCTATGGTAACAATTGTTTTATTGATTAATTCTCGTCGGAGGTTACTATTTTCTATTTTTAGTTCGTCAATTTGAGAAGAGTTTTTATCCACTGTGCTACGTAAACCTTTTAATTCTGTTTCTAATATCATGTATCGATTATTTATATTATTTACACATTCCAACAGTTCTTTAATAGTGTTTGTGAAATCATTTTTAAAACTTTCTTGCCTTTGATTTTGTATCGTTATCTGCTTATTTATCTTACGTATTTCTATAAGTACATTTTCACTTTCCGTTTCTTGACATATTTTTGGAGAAAATAAAGTGTCTCCTGTCGGTAGTGTACTCTCGTTAAACAGTGCATCGTCTTGGTCGGCTATTTGGGTCATCTTTCTCCTCAAAGTTACGTTATCTTCGTGGTACTGGGTTTGTGAACTAACACAGAAGTCTACTGAATCATCAGGAGATGAGGGTTGGTGACGTATCGGAGTGTTGGTGTTGTCGTGTTTTGGCACGCTGGACTTACATACAGGACAAATCCAAGTTTTTTTATGTTCGGCCGTCATGGTATTATAAAATCTCTTTTCAGGTATGTTTACACATTCCAAATCGAAGTATTTAGTACATTTTATGCATACTAAGAACCTCCTATCTTTAATCTCATTGAGACAAGCCGCGCATTCGTTTTTATTTTCCATTTTGCATAGGTAGGAACGAATGAACGTATTATTTGAAAGTAACTTACTGGCGTCAGGTGTTAAACACGCCGTTTTAGGCCGTATTGCTATCTCGGTTAGGCACAAATCCGTAAATTTCAACAGCAGCGGGCCGGGCGCGGGTTAGGGCAGGTCATGGTTTTAAGCGTTATGAAAACATTTTTTGCTTATATCTTCAAAACCACACTGAATTTCTTCAAACGGTTTTCACAAAAAGGTTCCTTGAGTTATTTCCTAATGATTTTTTAACAGATCTTCACTACACCTCAACTTTTTACCACTGATTTGATTAATTTCACGCGGAGCGCACTAAAACGTTGTTATGTTATTATTCCTCCTTAAGGATGACAAGCACAATAATGCAAAGCAATTACTGAGCTGGCCATACTCATCTTAAAGGCCTGCCCTGGCACCGGTTAGTGCAGTGCTGATCCCGGAACGCGACCTGACCGAGACAGGTCAGAGCCACTTAGCGGGTTTTACGCAACTGCATGGTGATAACATCAACTGGCCGACATAATATGTCTCCCACCTGAAGAGCAGATGGTCTGCTACAGAGCTCCCTTAGTCGCCTCTTACGACACCCACGGGAAGGAGATGGGGCGGTGGAAAGTATTATTTTAAAGTGCCGCCACCAGCACGGCACGGCGGTATGAGCTGGCTCCCATTGTAAAATAACATTCTTAAAATTATTTTGATAAAACAATAAATGTTGTTAAATAGCATAAGCTATCAAATTATTCCAATATTTAAATTCAATTTTAGAACTCCAAGTTGGTAGATAAAACATTTCAGGAAGTGGTGTATTATATATTTTTTCACGTTTAACTTCATCAAAAATTTATTGCAGTAAAGGCTTTTTATTTCTATTCCAATAGCTATTAGAACTAAGGGCACTAAGTTTTCGTAGCAGACCAAATGTTTTATGTATGTATGTATCAATGAGTAATTTTAGCATTAAGAAACTTATTGTATGCCTTGTCAGGTGGGACGCAGCAGATCTATTGTACCTTAGAACACCTTTATTTTGTTAACCTGTGCTTCACAGAAAATTATATTCTGATTCTGACTCTGATTATTATCACACCAAGAAATAGATCTTAGACAGTATTTATAGCCTAAAAAGTCTCCTTAATTGTAGTGGAAGGAGACAAAGCATGGATCCATCACATCAATTGGCGTGCTTCTAATGACACCACCTAAACTCGCAAAGCTTCGTTTTGAAGCTTATCTTTTCCAACTTATAGACATTACTGTTCGCGCTGTTGTCATATAAAAACCATAGTCGACCACAATGAAACTGCATATAAGATCCCTGAGGTCGAGTGATCAATTTTCACTTTAGAGCATTATTTCACCCAAGACAAACATTTGTGATAATTCTCTTAGCTTTTTTTATTATATTGCCCGTCAAGATGACCTCACTCCACCTGATGGAAAGTGGTCGTTAGGTCCAGATGTGACTGTCAAGCCCAGTCATGCAAACGAATCACAGGGCTGACCATCCTCACCTTGAAGGCCTGCAGAAATGCCTTTTCACGCCCCACTTGAAGACCCCGGGACTATAAGAGGAAGGAAACACATGCGCTGGAAGAGCATTCCACGTCTCGCTTTTTTTTGTATGTATTCAGAAATATTTGAGTATGTCTCTGATATTGATGTTACAAGTTCTGCTAATTTTGGGGGCCTTTCATATCAAAATTTGTATGAACTGGGAATAAAACGTTAAAAGCCATGCCAGTCACTAGTAACCTATGAACATGAGATAAGTCTACTGCTGTTGCTTCTTCGAGAGTCAAAAGCTAAACCACTCTATCACAGACGCGTCATAAGTAGGACTGAAACCCTATTTCAGTAGCTACCAGTGATGACGTAAGCGTTATTTCACCGACTATTTCACCCAGAGACATAAATCTAAATAAATCAAGCTAGTGTACCTTATTTAGTGTCAGAAGGAAGTGCAATACTCTTCTCTTGACGATGTTTAATTTAGTTTGCGCTCTACTGATGTGGCAATAAAACGAAAACGAACTGTTAAGTAAGAAGATTGAGATTTATCGTTACTCGGTCTATGAAATAGTTTGAGAATTGGAGAATCCTCATCTCTGTTATTCTACCATTATGACGTCCAAATAACCTTTTATAAAATTCCACGCTTTGTTTTCACACATACTGGGGTCGGTTCAAAGAATTTGTATACACATTGTAACTATCTGTTAGCAACAATACATTTTCACCCAAAATAAAGGTGTAAGTAAATACCATTGGATAGTTAGAGCATTGTATTCCTTTAAGAACATTATTTTTTAATAGAAGTGTCATAAACCAAATCAATTTGAACGTAGAAATAAAAATGTGGAACAAATTAAATTAAAAATCTTTGTGTTTATTGTTAAATTTCCAACTCTCCTGTGATGGAAAACGTTGAAAAAAACCCAAATCAACACAGATAACGGCGGAAGGCTCACCACCTACCACGTTGGAGTTTATTACCATTGGTGTAAAGTGGGCTTCTGGGTGTTCCGTTTACCATGAAGGCAACGGTCACTTGCCTCTGACTAACCCTTTTAGGATAAAGTCATGATGGTATGTTATGTTAATAAATTAAAATATATCGCTAGAGTAAGTTTCTTTATTTACTTCTAGCTGTCCGTGAGCCATTTCACCCGCGTATTGTCTTTCCCGTCAAAATATAGTCTAAATTAAAAAAAAAATGTCCATGACACTCCCAGATTAAGCAGCTTTATATTTGTGAAAGATTTTTTAAATCGGTCCAGTAGTTTCGGAGCCTATTTAATACAAACAAACAAATCTTTCCTCTTAATAATATTAGTAAGTATAGATAAAATTTGCATTATCTATTTCGATCAATGTGCGTGACTCCACAGCTGTTATTAAATCAGCAGCCGGTGCCATTAGTTAAGGAGCCTAATGCTCGCTGTTACAATTTAAATTCCTTCCCGCGCTTCTCGCAACAGATTTATTCACAACGGTTGTCTAACAATTGCTATTTAATTATTCGCCTAAATTAGACGACGTTGCGTGTGAGTTTATGGAATTTGAATGAACACCTATAAATAATTGCTTTAAGAAAAATCACGATTGCGATAGCAGTAGGAAATCGCCTATGTACTTCATGATTACAAAGGCCTTCATGATTAAAATCAAGTCAATCAAATCAAGCTGAAAGTAATGTGTAAAAAGGTGCTCCCTCAGTTGGAGCATTTCCCTGTTATGTGACGTTACAGGGTCAAGCATTACATCAATGAGGGAGGAGAACCGCGCATAACAGTGCGCAGCTTGTTACAATGAGTTATATTTTGATTCAACTTCCCTGAAGTTTTGTAAGGCAGTAATGTAATGCGCCAAATCAAATCTAAAATGTAGATTACAGGCAAATGTTCATCATGTCAGGGAGGCAGTACTGTAATATAACACTGAAAAGCGAATCTGAAACGTTGCATTACGACCGTTGCGTTTGACGACCGACTTGGTGTAATGGTTAAGAAGTTGGCTACTACACCAGAGGTCGCGGGTTCGATCCCCGCACAGTACAAACATTTGTGTGCATGAACATGTCTGTTTGTACTGGTCTGGGTGTCTCCTATGTATAATAAGTATGTATTTACAAAAGAAAATGTATTTAAGTATGTTTATCCGTTGTCTAGTATCCCATAACACAAGCTTTAATTAGCTTACTTTGGGGCTAGATGGCGCTGTGTGGAATAATGTCCAGGGATATTTAATTTATTTATTTATTATTATTTATTACAGGAAAATGCTCTAGGTGAGTGACTACCTTTAGCTAAATTACCACGCTTGCCAAATGCGTGTGCTCAGAAACCCAGGTTGTGTTTTGAATAATTCTAAATCACACTTTGGGATTTGAACCCGACCTGGGATTTGAACCCAGGGCCTCCAGATTTCGAACAGAGCTCAGTGCAAAGTTAATTTACTTTTTTTTTGATATTCCTATGGCATAAAAAACAACATATCAAGTAAGTAATATATATCACCTTATTGTTCGTTCTGGTGATTTTATCAATGCAGGGCGATCACTTTCAAACAATTTTTGGGTAAAGTTTTTTTAAATTTTGCTCTAGTTCAAATCTGACCTAGGGCCGTATTACCATCTCTTATAGCCAGTCAAGTTAATTTCCTAAACTGAGCGAGCGATTTCCTAATATCTTTCATTTTCAGACAGTCAGCGGTTACCTGTCAATAATGCATCCTCTGGGCCTGATACTCGTATTTACTGACGACAACAACAATAGAAGCCCTAGCAACCCAGATAACCACCACCACTGCCTACCATGTTGGGTTCTAATAACGCTTGGTGAAAAATGGGCTTCTGTGTTCCGTTCACCACGACGGCAACAGTAGACTTACCTCTGACTACTCCGTTCGGAACATAGTCATGAGCGTATGTTTCAATGTATGAGCCTAGGTTGAGCGAGTTGGTGGTTGGTATGAGTATTTGGTACAGAGCACACTCTAACCTTCTTGCTATTTCAAAGTCGGGATTATTCAAGCAGTCTGTAAATGCTCTTTTTCTGTAGTATTAATAAGGTTTCTTTTATCATTCACTGAAGATAAAAAGAGGAGCAATTGTGGAATAGTTGTTTTAACCTAGAGATGGCTGCATCAGATACCCTTTATAGCAAACTATCTCACCAGTTCTCCTGAGTACTGAATCCTCTCTCCTATGCCACAATCCACTTGTGCTCATATAATAAATTTCAATATTGTAGCACTTAAGGCCTTGGGTTCGATCCCTAACCCGAAAAGACATAAAATGTTACGGTAAACTTATATTATTGGTATCTGGGTGATATTAAATATTAAAGCAACTATTAAGCAGTTTTTATTTAAATATATATTTATTCTTTATTGCACGAAATCAAAGAGTAAAATAAGCGGACTTAAAGCCAAAAGGCATTCTCTACCAGTCAACCACACGATCAAACAGATAAATTAAAGACGGTGCACAAGATTAAATTAAAAGAAACTACTTTTGAAACAACAACAGATGCAAACCATAATAAAATATAAAAAAACGTTATAAACGTAAACATATCGATAAGATATGCTTACTTATATACAAGAAATATTTAAGTGAAAAAAAAATATACACACACCAAAAAAAGATAGGAATAGCAAACATATATTTACTTCAACATAACATAAACATTTTCAGGTTTTCCTCGGTGACATTAATTTGTCTTATTGTGTTGAGTAACATTTTAAGTAAGGTTACAGACTTTGTGGTGGGAAATATCATTAAATAAAAAACCGATTATATTCATCTATTTATCTACTTTTAGGGTAATTTTAAAAGACAGACATGGAGATAAAGACAATGTATTCTAGAATAAAATCTAATGACAAGAATATCAAAAACCATTAACACTTTTGAATTTGTAAGTATCTTTTCTTGTTTTAGGTCAAACAGGAGTCGGATACGTTACTCATTACTCAGTTTTAAATAAAAGAAATCGTTTTCCCAAAAATAACAGTCTGCTGTCTTATTACACCAAAAGGATTGAATTAATGTTTAGTAATATTTCAAACCAAACAAGTTATGAAATATATCTGATTACTGAAATATATCTTAAGGCATGATGGTTTAGTCACTATTTTGATAGTCTCCTTCACTAAAGTTTGACAGCTTAACTATACTTTGTAAAAAGTCCCTCACATACCAACAAAACACTAACTTCGTCTCCCTACTGACTTCAAAAACACAGAAAAGCTTTTATATCCCAAAGGTTGAAAGCTCAACTTTGATAATAAAGCTTCTAGGCACACGCTGAGGATTACTAGACTATCTTAATTATTTTAATTAAAATGTTAATGACACCTTTTAAGTGCTACACTATCGAATTAAATGTACTTCATTAATAAATCATTTTCAAAGCACTTTTCTAAAATACCTACTGTTTAGAATAATAGGTCTTTGACAGTTTTGATATTTAATGTTATTTCAATTGCTTAGAATCGTAAAAAGCTTATTTAGATCTTTCTGAAAATAGTTACGTAAACACATGATATTTTGAAACCATAATTAAACAAAATAAACAATGTTAAGATTATCTCAGAATCATGAATCCAGTATCGTAGGCTAAGTACTTTGCTTCAAAGTAAGCTAATTAGTCTGATTAGATAGATAAATAATGTTTTTTTTGAAAAAGTCCTCTACTACAATGACACTATCGGTTCAATTAATATTTTTTTGGTTAGTCACTAAACTTACTATTGCCGGTGGCCAAAAACGAACTAATCTGCAAGTATTGACATCCAGATGAAATACATAAAAAATATATTACTTTTAAGTACTGTAAATAATATTATATCGTTACGAGTCACTAACTCAGATCAAACGAGGAAACAAATCCCTAGAACATTTTTTCATAAACATATACATAATTCATATATTTACGAATAATAATTTGGCAGTACGCTCCTCTGATCTTGTTTCAGAACATCTACGCCAAGTGGTTTTACAAAATCTGTTCACAAACAAACCTATTTGCTTGCTAATGCTCTTACCAAACAACATCTCATGAAAATGAAAATTTCCAATACCGCGATAGCATCGGCAAAAAAGTGCTACAACCTGTTTTGTATTCCGCACGTACTAATACCTAGCATTAACGAACCAAAAGCAAACCCGAAAAACAATTCTATTAGCATAATAGAAAAAAGGTCCTCACGTATAGCGTATTCCATAGACGGGCGTCGTCCCCTGAGTAATATTAGCACAGGTAAAAGTCAAGTCATATATCACGTGATTAAAACATCAACACGAAAAACGTTCGAAATACGAGTGCACTCGCGGTCACGATTCGAGGGGTGGAATTTCGACTTCTCGTCAAACGCGACGTCCGCTCCCTCCGGCGACTGGGCGGCGAATGGCTTCAGGTGCGACCCTCACGGGCATGTAAAGCCTTGATATACGCTAGTCGGGGGGAAATCCAGAAATCACTTTGATTCGCCCTGCGTAATTGTCTGAGCGATTAGATTTAATGAGTGCCCGAAGAGCGAAGATTTTTTTACGTGTAATTGGACTTGCCGCAGCGGGAAGTCAAAACTTATTTTAGGGTCGTAATTGACAAATGTGTTATGACTTTAGAAATATGACGGAATAAAATTTGTATTTTTATTGCAGTGCGAGGACGTTGATTGATTTATAAAAAAAATAAGAGACCATTTTCGGGGCTTAGTTCAATGCAAAACACCGTTAGTGTTTCTATATGTAAAAGCTTTAAAATGTATGGTTGAGGTTAGTATTGTCACTCGCCCAATCTGCGTTCTTCTAAGTGACATTTAATGTCGATATCATAGTTTTTTTTGTGTAATTACTACTCGTAAAAAGCGTGTTTCTATTGGCTATTGCCCTTGGTCAGGATTTTTATTTTAATAGTAAATATAAATAAATAAATATAAATATGGGCCAGACAACACACCTCTTGTCATGGTCTCGAAGTAGGGATAAATATCCCTGTATTACGAGGTACCAGACAAGGAATTAAGCCAGGGGCGTCTCCCAGCACACCCAAACCCGAGTCAATTTAGAAAAGATCGTTTCCTGAATTGACCCGACCGGGAATCGAACCCGGGGCACTGCGGGATTCGAGGCGAGAAACCGTGCTACTGCACACTACGCCAATCGTGCCGTCAATATTACAACTGTTGAGTTTGAATATACAGCCAACATTATAATTGAATGAAATTTTTCATCCCATTTTTTCACCTTCAGATGCCAACAAATAATTTGCGTTACAGCTACCTTTTTTGAAGCAATAAAAATACCATTGATATTAGTAAAATATCGTAGTTATAAAGACTGTCAGTACGTCAACGTCTTATTTGGTCTCCAGTCTTGTAAGTGATAGCGGGTATTACATATTTTAACTTAAAAATTTTGCTATTTAGTATTTTCGTGTGGTGGTTTCAATTACGTTCATTAAATATTTGGTGTTATAGATAAATTTTGAAATAAAACAGGCGTAGATTAATTAAAAGATAATTTACTCGCAAATGCAAAGTTTGCTTAATTTCTTAGTACACCTTCAGAGCCGTGACCTAGCAATACCTGCTAAGGCTTAATAACATTCGAATTTTAATTAATATTTCCAATCAACTCCTTTAATTGGAATTGCAAAGAATTCGCTTGGTTTCTCGAACATTTTATGAAGTTACACAAGTAATAATTTATTTAGTATTGAAACACTTTTTGTTTCACTAAATTTCTTTGAAAGAATAAGAAATTAATTATTTTCGATACCATTATCATTTGCAGTCATAAGACGTCTACTGATGAACATAGGCCTCCTAAATAGATTTTTCAAGTGGCCAGTTATAGTTTCACGCTGCGTTTGCTAACAAATTGTCGACATTAGGTAAAGGACGTTTCTGTCCCAACTTATGGCATACATACCAAACACAATGCTCTTGACTATGTCCTAGAACGGAACTATGTCGAAGGAAAGTTGCCGTTCTGGTGAATGGAGCCACTCAGGAGGCTCCTGAGTTGGCTAACTCAGGAGTGCACCTTTTTAATCCAAAACAATAATGTCTTTAGGATGATGTTGGGACTGCCGCGTTTTTGCAGTGCTTCTGGAATGTTCGCGGAGTATCAAACTGATGGCTTTGAAGCCATTTTACGCAAAAAAACAACTCTCTAATCAGTAAGGAACAGTCCCAATAGCATCCTGAAGACATTGGCGGATAGGTTCACATCGCCGCTATAGAGACGCCTTTTCCGGAGAGTGATCGTCACGGGTATTTACCCTCTCCCTTGATGGTCATTCTTGGTTCATGTGAGGCCTAACTACGTGTTTATTTTACTGGGTTACTTTACCAACGAAAATTTTAAGTCACTTTACTAACACAAATATGGATCTTTGGTCTGAAATAAAGATATTTATTATTTTTATTATTATTTTACCGTGTATATTCCTAAAGTCGGTGGAGCCTTCCACCATGATTCCAGTTGCTTTGGTTTCTCATATTTTCTATCACCCGCGCGTCATTTTAGCCACAGTTTTTAAAATTACCTAATACAAGGACGGTTTTAACATGATTTGAATTGAATTAGACTTGCTGCGAGGCAGACAACGCAACTTTTCGGCTACAATGCTCGCTTTGAATTTTATGTTGCTAAAACTGGTCTTTTTTCATTGCATCGTCGCAAATGTAGAGTTATCACAGGAAACATTGAGGACATTAGTACAGCTAAAGGTACCATGGTAGGAGACCATGTTGAGAATTAAATGTAAATAAATATGCGCCAGACGACACACCACTTGCCATGGTCGCGAAGTAAGGATAAATATCCTTTTGTTACGAGGTACCAGACAGGGAATTAAGCCAGGGGCGTCTCCCAGCACACTCGGACCCGAGTCAGTTCAGAAAAGATCAATTCCTGTAATAACCCGACCGGGAATCAAACCCGGGACACAACGCAAGTCAAGGCGTAAAACCGTGTTACAGCGCACTGCGCCAACCGTGTCGTCGAATATTTAAAATTTAATAAAAAAAATAGTCTCGTGTCAAATTTGTAGCTAAAAATATGAGAATCAAGTTTAAAATGTTACTGCGAATTCTTTATTTCTCTATCTGTATAGTGGTGAAGTTTACAGATCTATCTCAGTCTCTAGCTGTCACCGCCAATCTGCGGCCAGGCATTCCCATTAATTGAGAGATAATCGAAGATCAATTCAGCGGGTAATCTACCGAAATGATTGCGCTCATTGACGACTTCGGATCAATCAAGATTGGTTTCGGAAGCAACAGCTCTATTTACTAAGCAACATACTCAAACAAGGCACGAGCATTTGAATAATTTAACTTTCTCATTAAAATATATATATTCATTCACATGTCTGTTTGTACTGGTCTGGGTGTCTCCTATGTATAAAAGTATGTATTTACAAAAGAAAATGTATTTAAGTATGTTTATCCGTTGTCTAGTATCCCATAACACAAGCTTTAATTAGCTTACTTTGGGGCTAGATGGCGCTGTGTGGAATAATGTCCAGGGATATTTATTTATTTATTTATTTATTTTACCGTACCGTGCCACTAGTACAACCGGTTTTTCGCAGCGTGTCATACGTTTTCGCGGAACACCCGTATGTTCAACTAACACTCAATGGGTTAAATAAATATATGGGACCCTTACACCAAAATCATCTGAACCCAAACTAACCAGAGCTTGGATTATGAATGTCTGAGACGGATAAATACATGAAATAGATAATAACACCCAGACACACAGTCTCATGAATGTTAGTCATGGGTGGGGATCGACCTTACGACCTTCTTCGCTAAAGGCAGGATCGCTGCCATTGCACCAACAGGCCAGTCAAACTTTGAAGTAATTCGCCTATTAACGGTTCTGCTGCTGGAGAAAAACCAATTATTGTAATCAAGTTATCACTACAAGTGATGGATATTTACTGACTTTATCAACACGTTTGCCATATGTGATTTGGTGTTCACGAACCTGGGCAGGCTCACTCGTTAGTCACTCACCAGAAGCATCACTCGTTGCTGACTTAGTAAAAACCTTTTCAAACCCCTTGTGAAGAAATCTGGGCTACAGCTCACAGGAGGAACCCCAGCAAGGAGCATGCGCGACAATTCAAGCCTCTTTGGAAGTCATTTACACGATCGGTGTAGTGCAGTGTAGCACGGTTTCTCGCCTTAACTGGCGTAGTGTCCCGGTTTCGATTTAGAAAACGATATTTTTTAAATTAATTTGGGTCTGGGTGTGCTAGGTGACTCCCCTGGCTTAAATCCCTGTCTGGTACCTCGTAACCTAAGGTTATTTTATCCTTATTTCGAGACGAGATTTTATTTTTTATTTTTTTATTTATTCATATTTAAAAAATGCTAATCGACTGGGTTATTATTCTCTCTCTTTGAAAGCTAATACTTAGTCCTCCTTGACCAATCTATGGCAAAATTAAACTAAGGTCTTGTTAATAATATAAATCATAGATCCTCACTCTTTGAAGTATTAAATGTCTCACGGAACGAACTTTCTCTTGCGTTCGATTCAATTCGCTTACTAGAATTTGGTGTATAGAACGTTATTAATTATTTTCATAAATATTTATAATCTGCGTATGAAAAACAGTCAAATTGTTTCATGATAGTTTGAAATAATCAGTTGTGCCCACCTAGGAATAATAAATCAATCAATCAATCATCAATCAATCATTCGCAGCCATAAGACCAACTGAATTTCCTTACAAATTTTCAGAGTGACCAGTTTCAGGCTCCCTTCGTCTAGCGGATGATCGTCTGACAACCTTACATACTGCGTTTATTTTTTTTTAATCCAACACTCTTCTGAAGTGATCGTCTTACACCCTCACATACTGCGTTTTTTTTAACACTCTTCTGCAGAAGAACATCAGTCAAGAGTATTTTAAGATTCAAATGTAAAATAGACAAATCCAAAACTGTCTCACCACAAAGAAAAGAAAAATCAAAGGCAAGATCTATTCTTAGAAAATAATACGATTCACCAAAAAAAACACCCAACAAAATAGGCAATTATTATCTGTACGAAGTTGACTTCTAACATCGTAATGTTATTACGTATCATCCTTGTATCTTTTTACCTCCAATGTCCTTGTGAATAAATAAAAAGGCAAAGAAAAAGAAAGTTCGCACGTAACCATACTTTTTCATCCCCAGAGAAAGTTTCGGTCGGAATATGAAAAATAAAACAATAAGGAGTCTAGAACTCGGCGAACTATCTCTAGCATTACTTTACATGCAGCGTTGAAATCTAATTATTGTAGGCACACTCGAAAATGTACCTTCTGTTATTAACATTAAAACCTAAATTTTGAATGCGCAGATGAAAGCGGTTGAGAAAAGATGCAGTGAAGCAATGTGACTAGAAGACTGGGCTATCTTTTTTGCTTTAGAGCAAGAATCAATAAAATTTGACATTTTCAACGTTGAAATAAAGTTGAATTGTCATCATTCATAGCGAGACGTTAACTTGAAGAGTGCCTGCTTGTTAATGCTTTTCCTATAGTTTTTTTTTAATCGGTTAACTGAAGGAGGTTTCAACAGTTTTTTCCAAATAATGATCATTATCAGTGTCTAAAGGTCAAAGCACACATTACCCGCACCGCAACATCACAGCTACAGCACGGCAACGCTTCGCATTTAGGATACAGCTAGTCGCCAGCGCGCTTACCACACGTCGTCCGCGAGGAGCAAGCTCGCAGTCCACGCGTCGGGCCGCGAGTTGCGAGCACTGGCCAGCGCGTGGTAGGCACGCGATCGGCGCGCTGTAAGCTCGCGGTCCCCTCGCTTACAGCGCTCGAGCGCGAGGCGAGTTGTATGTGACCAGAGAGCGTCGTGGCCTAGTGGTCTCGAATTCGAATGTGGACAGAACCAAAAATATTTGTGTTCATTGTTAAATATCCGACTTACTCTCCGGTGATGGAAAACATCGATAAAAAATATTCTATTCTACTATTGGGGAAAAGTGGGTTTCTGAGTGTTTCGTTCACCATGACGACACAGTCACTTGCCTCTGACTACCCCGTTTGGGATAAAGTCGTGATGGTATGTAAGTTAATGGCCGTGTTGGAGCGGTGCCGTTGTCGCGCCGTGATAATGCGCGATAATCTGTTGGCCTGATCAGATCATTCAAACAATGGGCTGCGTGGCCATGTAAAGAGTGTAATGGATTTCTTTTTAAACATTATTTATTTTAGAGCCTGATATTCTATGTTTACCATCAGCCATAATACTGTATTCTCGGCATAACACATCTCCGAGATTATGCCGTAACTGTCACAAGTTTTACGTGACGTGACGTGTCGCTTCTGACAGCTTTCCGGAAATAATGTAAGGGAAGGTAGGCTCTTGATAAGTTACAGATTACGACCCATTAATCTTCTTGGAAACCTCCTGTAGACTGATGTGTGCTTACTAGGAAAACTTGCCATTGGTACTGCTTCGGAATTAAACAATTGCGCGAGTTTCGTAGTTAAAATGGTCTTATTACAAAATAAGATTGAGCGTGATACACGGTTCGAAAATCAATAAGCTAGTATTTATAATTGCAATTACTCGTAGTATTGATCTGGTTGTAAATCAGATGATAGCCCCCATATAAAGTTATATAGTCTTGATACAAAAAAAATTAATGATACCTGTACTTTTTTCTGAAATTCAATAATTATTATTAGCACATTAAATCAAACTGCTAGCTAAAGAAAGTGTTATAGTAACTACTATTCACGTTTTTTATATTTAAAAGGTGACAGAACCTAAACAATTAGACTATGACATTTTAAACAAAAAATATGATTCGATCTAAGGCCCGCTATGCATGGACAGTTCGAGCAGTTAGCCAGTGATTAACATACACGGACCGTTCTTACAGTCATAGTCAAGAGCTTGAAGCTGCCATTGATAACTGCTGAAGCAGTTGGTAATAACTGCTCAACAAGACATAATTTCATTTTCATTAAAATCAGTAGCAGCGACGTGTAATGAAGAGCGCGGGTGGAGGTTACTGGGCGAGAGCAGTCGACAGCTCGAGCAGTCAGTGTATGCCTGGCGACTGCTCGACCGCACGATGAAATTTCACCGTGCTGCCAACCGCCCAGCAGTCACAACTGCTCGAGCGGTTCCGTATATGTGTGTACGTAGAATACTGTAGTTCACTATGCAGTCACAGCTTGAAGCTGTTGATACTAGCTGCCTCAAGCTGTCCGTGTATGGCTGGCCTAGATTCAACAGTCGACAGCTCGAGCAGTCAGTGTATGCCTGGCGACTGCTCGACCGCACGATGAAATTTCACCGTGCTGCCAACCGCCCAGCAGTCACAACTGCTCGAGCGGTTCCGTATATGTGTGTACGTAGAATACTGTAGTTCACTATGCAGTCACAGCTTGAAGCTGTTGATACTAGCTGCCTCAAGCTGTCCGTGTATGGCTGGCCTAGATTCAAAAAACATGGAACGTTCAGATGAATAATTTTATTTTCACTCACGATTATATTTTTCATCATTAATTAAGATTTGTGGCTTCCTCAAGCCTGACTCTTAGTTGTAACTACATCGACATTACATGTTGTAAATTAAAAAAAAGTTGGGAATAGCGAATGAAAGAAAATAACTTGGATTTACACGAGGAGTTAACTGAGCTCGGAAAAACGTTAAGGAACTAAAGTTATTCACGTTAACGGTTATATTGACGTAAGATTATTTAAGTGATTTTTAAACATGAATCAAAATGTCGCCGTTGATACTGACTTTTCTTTTTTTATATGTATACTTACTGCTATGGGAAACAAGCATACGACCCGTTGGAAGGTACCTTAGTGCTTACGGCGGTAACCATTTTCTTAAAATGAATTTGACGAAAACATTCTTGGTCAAACATCCTTCTTGCCTGAAAGCATATTCTGTGTCAACTATGAAGTTCTTCATTCTAGGACTTCAAAACCGACTAATCGAGTTCTGACCGTAATGCTGCTTTTCTATCAGAGGATCTGTGCTGTAAAAACAGCCTTACAAGGTTGCCTGACAATTATCGTCCTGTCCATTAATAAGCATCGATTATTTGTTTGTTTGTAGCTGAATAATGAAAATAAACGATCTTAATTGATGTTCATCATACACGTCTTTGTAAATAGTCAAGCAACCCAAACGTTTCTAGATTGATTAGGAAAAAAGCAAGTTTTCTTAACTAATATCGACCGGTTCTCATAAACTTTACAGACTAAATAATATACATAACTGCTGAATTAACAAACGTTTCTCGCCGGGTCTTCCCAGTACAGAAACAACTCCGACGCAGTGGTAGATTCGCATTTTGTTTGTATAATGTATATTTATAATGTACATGTTAATAATGTATATTATTTAGTCTAATTGAAAGTACTGCATAAGTTTATTTATATGAGAATTATTTTGAGTTCAGTTTGAGTTCAACTATGTACAAAGTATCAGTAGTACTTAAATAGTACAGGGTTAATGTGATCATGTTTTTTGACCAATCGAACGCTGTAAATAGTGTTTAAAAGGCACTCATACAAAAAGAATTCTACAGTTGGTAGTTACCCTTGTGTTTGTCGTGTGATAATCAATTCTGTCACGCGATAGAACCACTCTACCACGAGTGTGATCCAAAAACTGATTCGATGCGTGAATGACATTTCCGAAACGGCGTTCACCGCCACCCAGCGGCTGGCTCGGTACTGCTCACTTGTCACTACTGTCTAGTTCAAAGATTAAAGGCTGCAGAGGAAACAAGTATTATTTTGTTAGGTAATGCCTAGTTTAGGTTAGCGCATCACTGAGATTAAACTTGCAAATGCTTAAGCTTGAGGTAAGTATGATTTATTGTTTTTATGTGCAAAATTGTGCGCGTACGTCGTGTTGTGACGAGCAATATTTTGCATGTACGAAAGAGAAGAGCGCATGAGAATACCTAAGTCATTTTGAGGAAAAAGAGGAATGAGGATTAAGTTAAAACAGTTATTTTATTTGATTTATTTAATACTTATGAATGTTTCATTTTCAGGTTAGCTGTCAAAAATTTAAAATAAACGATAAACCTGAAAGCGTCTACGCAGCTCAGTTGGTAGTACTTGCAGATAAATGTGTCCATGCTACCTGTGGCATAGGGAATCCTATTGAGCGTGTGTGTGTTTACGTTTACGTCTATATAAAACGGAATGACCAGATATATAAGTGTTTGATTTGATTTTATAATAACGAACCCATCTGAAATGTAATGATGAACCTAAGTACGCATCTATGAGCCTACTCCGGTTAGAAGTACGAAGATTCATGAATCTTTGGGAGGGGAAAAAGCGTTTCTTGCCTTGACTTGCGTAGTGTCTTGGGTTCGATTCCCAGTCGGGTCAATTCAGGAAATGATCTTTCCTAAATTGGCTCAGCTCTGGATCTGCTGGGAGACTCCCTTAGCTTAATTATTTATCTGGTACCTGTATTATGTACAATAAAATATGGTAATTGCCTAGGTACTACCTAAGTTTATTTTATAAATATTCAATTAAAGGCATTTTGACTCACAAATGAAAAGCGATTTTATTTTACTCATTTACTCGGTCATGAGTAATATTTACATACAAAACATGGTTCAAAATCTGAGTAGCGA
The DNA here is from genome assembly GCA_947369235.1 of Udea olivalis. NCBI lineage: Eukaryota > Metazoa > Arthropoda > Insecta > Lepidoptera > Crambidae > Udea > Udea olivalis. The sequence goes on from OX376347.1 coordinate 19,079,666, forward strand.
GAGAATCCTAGTTGGTCCAAATCGAAATATGAAAATGGTTATTCATGAGAAAGTTATACGGATGAATGGTTGGGATTTGGGACTTTATGTTTTAACATTTTGATGAACATTTTTTTTTGCTAGAAACTAGAAAATATCGGCCTAATCCTAGCGTTCGAGTGGAAATCGAACCCTTGCCTTCCACAATCCGTGTGGTTTCTCTTGACTTACGATTAAGATAAATCTAGCTATAGAATGAGTGAATTTTATTTTTTAGCACAATGTGACAATTAGAAACTAGAAAAGAGAGCCCTAGGATCTGATCGATTTTTTTCACTTTTTATCTTTAGATAGAAAATAGCGCATCGTTTTGTCACAATAAAAAAAACACTTTTTCTATCAAAAATGGGTTTTCTTTTGGCCTCAGTTTCGCTTGGTGGTAAGCGATGATGAGGCCGATGGTGGTACACGCGTCCCCATAAAAGCCTATTCACTGTGGCTTTGATGATACCAAAATTGTGAGTATCCGGAAACACAGACGCCGGGAGAGCGTTTCACTCCTTGGTGGTGCGGATCAGAAAAGACGCAACAACCCGTTGAGTGCGGATTGCTGGAAAGTCAACCACATGGGGTGGAAGCTCTTCCGGCGTCTATTGGCCCGGTGGTAAAAAGTAGCGGGTGGTATTAGGTTGTGTAGTTCCTGCGAAAACTCTCCGAAGGACACCTGATAAAAAAACAGGTGACTTTACGCCGATGCTCCAAACTCTGAAGTTTGGTTCCAACGATTGCATCGTCCCCTATGAGTCTCCTAGCCCTTCGGCTAATGAGTTCAACGCATCCTGCTGGTACTTTGCAGAGCCGTCCCACAGGTGGCAGCAGTACTCCATACACGACCAAACTTATGCTTGATACAAGTGAAGCAGATTTTCCGCTGTGAAGTATCGCCGAACCTTAAAGAGGATGGCAAGATTTTTGGCAGCGGTTCTCACTTTAGATTCAATAGAGCTACCGAAGTTCGAGTTAGACGAGAGATCAAAACCTAGGAGCTTGAGGTGGGTGGTTATATAGATATCGGCGCATTCAGAAAAGTAGGAGCCAGATTGAATATATATATATATGATAGATATGCGCCATACAACACACCACTTGTCCATTTTGAAATAATATGAACTACAGTAACTACTTGAATCGGTACTGTATGAAGGTATATAGGTAAACTGGTGAATTCGATCGGTGATCAAAATTTCACTCCAGTACAAATGCAAATCCCAAAATACATGGGTAGAGGTATCCAGGAGGTTCAAATTTGTTGGGAGCAAAGAAATTTCCGTCAGTTTACTCTGTCACTTCCACGTCATTATTTGTCGATAGTCGAAGCGAAAAGGAATAATACATAAAAGTTTACATATAGCTGGCGCTGTCTAAATACAGTACTAAACTAAGTATTTTCATAAATATGAAGAAATTGGTACATCAGGCCCTACAAAATCAAAAAACAAATGAACCGGTCGCGATCATAACATACCATTACGATTATATCCCGAACAGGGTAGCCAGAGGCAAGTGACTGTTGCCATCATGGTGAACGAAATACTGAGAAACCCTCTTTTCACCAATGGTATTAGAACCCAACGTGTCAGGTGGTGAGCCTTCCGCCGTTATCCGGGTTAATTTGGTTATCGATGTTTACCATCACCGTAGAGTTAATCGGAAATTTAACAATGAACACAAAGATAGTCTTGGCTCCGTTGGTAAAATATGACCTTCCTAAAATACTAAAGAGTTTTAAGGCTTCATGTTTTTTTCGAAAAACTCATCGTCTCTGTAGATAGATTTAATTTTTAGTGGTTAAGTATGATTGGCCCACACTTCGTCTTACTCTTATTCTTTGGCCATATTAAAATGTAATTTATATTAAAAAAAAAATACTGCTACTAACATACATATAATACCTAAACTAAGTATTCCTATCTATACACATTTTCAAAAAGTTGTATAAACTCTTCAAAATAAAGAATTAATTTCAACAAAGTCGCTCTGACAATGACGTGCAGCCCTCCCTCGAAGACAGTCCGAAACGGACTGACATAGATTGCGGACGACGGGGTAGGGGCTCACATTTTTCGACTTGGTTTCCGAAACAAATCAAAAAATTAAAAAAAAACATAAATATTTATTTCCTTATAAAACACATCATGTACAGTTACTGTTGTTATATTTGAGGTTACCTATTAAGCATATACATATACTTGTGGCAGGTAACCCCGCTTCTTTATAACACTTACTTAATAGGTACCTAAAGTTGTGAAGTTAGATTCTGTGTAAACATTTTGTTCTTCCAATTAATTCAATTTGACCAGATGTATTTTACTACTTATTAGGCACATAATATATGTAATTGTGGAATTAGGTTACGTGTCAACATTTCGTCTTCCACAAATAATGCTATTAATGACTAAAACACGAAAAAAAAAACTTAAGGAAAAAGAAACATACTTCTAGGATTTTCCAATGTGTGTAAAAACCAAATAAAAAACTGAAGCCGTTATGAAGAAAATTAGCAATTATGACAAAAGGAGGTGGGACTTTGAGCTTTTTTTACTAGAAGGGTGAAGACTAAATTACAATTTTGTTCCAGTAAAAATATTACTTGAATCTTGATCTTCAGTTCTGTATTTTTTGTTTGTGAATTAAATGAATAGTTATTTCAACAATTTGACTTTTATAACCATGAATTTGAGCGTTTCACATACATTAAAAAGGACTTCGTAAAAGAACAATTGAAGCCGTAGCTAATACTCACGAAAACTTTTCTACCTTTTGAACCCTTGAAAAGTATGTTTATACTGCCCTCTGTATTGACGTCCTGCGTCATCTTTACTAAAAGTTTAAAGAGGAAAGATTTGTTTGTTTGTTTGTATTGAATAGGCTCCGAAACTACTGGACCGATTTTAAAAATCCTTTCACCAATATAACGCTACATTATCAGGGCGTGGCATAGGCTTTTTTAATTTAGGCTATATTTTGACAGGAAAGACAGTCTACGCAGGCGAAGTCGCCGGCGAATAGCTAGTTCCCAAATATTCTTGGAGGTACAAAACACGCGGTACCATTTGCGGTCATACTCGTAAAATAATAACATTGGCTTGTATAAGCGAATTGATGTCTCTAAAACACTGACTGAGAATCTGCAAAATAATGCTAAAAATACGAATCTTGAAAATTTCTTAATTTTTTAACTGTCATCGTAGTCAACGTCTTTGTTATTTTCGTATAAAAAGAACTATCGCATGTTTCAGTTTACGTCGAATTAGGAAAGATTTTTTTATTTCATTTGTATAAACGATGAAAGTAACCAACACTCCTACAAGTCCAGACCACAGAACCTTCTAACACATAATTTTCGTACGTTAAAACATAAAAAAATGTCTCCTTCGTTAGTCACTATTATATTAACAAGTACTTAATCCTTTACTCTCGTTCTCGTAATTTGTATTCCCAATTGGCCATCATCAGAAATACATAAACGTTTTCGTTCATTCAACTTTCGAGAAAATCCCCTAATTCGTTTACCGATAGTAAGGGCCACGGCCTTTTATAATGGCTGCCAGGGAACCCGGCAATAATTGGTGTTACCACAAATAAGACTGCAATTAAAATTAGAGCCGTGTTGCTTTGCCCAAATTATAGGTTGGGCTCTTAAAATGGGCGTTCAGGTCACCGCGGTCACTCGTTTTCGGTTTGATATTGAATAAAATTATTTGTTTGTGTTTTATGTTAGAGTTATGTTTCTTTCAACACCTTAGCTTTTGATATTTAAGCACTTTCTGATACTACTTACTACGTATATACTTTCTTCAAGTAGTCGAGAAGAGAAGTCACGCTGAGTTTGAGTCTTGAGTCTTGAGTTGAGAATGAGTTTCCGTCAAGTAAACTATGATTTATTGATTTATTAGAAGTAAAAAGTTGCACAACATTACAGCAACACCAGGGCATTGTAAAATTTAAATTTATAAATTCACACAGTAAGTAGACAGTAGACGATAGTTGTGCGCCTAAAAAAATTGTAATGGGATGACACATGACATGACATGACATCGTCAAATCCCAATACATATTTTTAGATTAAATTTGATTAGATAAAATTAATTTATTTCTCATTAATACATTACACATATATTACATTAATGTCACATAGGGAATTAATATTGCGATCGTCTAAGAGATAATTAAATTGAAATAAATACAAATAAATGTCAGGACAATAATAAAACGAAATAAACAAAAAACATTAAAAAAAATCAAGTCAAACATTACAAATTACAAAACAAAATATGGAAAATAAAATAAAAGATCATTGAAAGAATAAAATTAAATATAAATAATGATTAAAAATCAATACAAATACAATCTATTTAAATTTTGTCACAGTTTATAAATGTGACAAAAACGGGTTGTCCAACAAAAGGCTTCTCAGCTGACCCCGGAACGTTTCGTCAGATGCCTCATTTCTTAACGCAATAGGTAGGCGGTTGTAGTAAGTAGGGCCAATGACTCGCGGGTTCTTTTCTGCAAGGGCCATGCGACGAGCACTGCGTTCAGACGGCCTACTAGGTGCTTGCCTAGGTTGATTCTGGCTTACAACACCAAAGTTTCAGAAATTGCCTTACCATCAAGTAACACCTCTAGTTTTGCACGTGTTTGAAGTCACTAACCGTTATGTGGTCCGCACCACTAAAGATACTGTTTAAAAAAAGGATTCCAAATGTCATTTCGTAGACCTAATTTTATTTGCTTAATTGCCAGCGGATCCTGTGTTGGCGAGTGGTGTAATGGAATACATAATCCCCATGATATTTTATTTAGATTAGCAGTATTTTCCTCTACCCAAAGGTTGCCTGGAAGAAATCGCTCTAAGCGATAAGGCCGCCTAAATAGTATAAATTGCTTGTTTTATGTAATACAACTGTTTTTATTCCTATTTTGTGCAATAAAGTAGATCTATCTATCTATCTATCTATTTTATAAATTTTAAAACCGCCTAAATTTTAAGTTAAAGTTAACCTAAGTAATAACAGAATGTGCTGCTGCTACAAAGATTGCCTTGTCCAACTTATTATTCAACGCCTTCATGACCGAGTGGTCACAGAACTCGGCCCAAAATCCGGAGGTCCCGGACTTAAAAGCACAGTTCGGGAAAAGTGCGTTCTCGGATTCATCGAAACATAGCCTGGGTTTTCTGATCACTAACCCACATTTGACAAGCGTGGTGATTAAGTCGATATCCATCAATTATCGTGATGACTAGATTTTGATAATGGTGGGCTTTGTTCATCAGTGGGAAGGTGAATGGGCATTTTTTAACTTAGTTAATATCGCGACGCCATTGACCTAATTCACAGAAAACATTGTAATACCTACGTTCAATTATCTTCGAGCAAATTTTACCTTCCACACTCATTAGTAAGTAATAGTTCGCCCGGGTGAGTTATTAATTTAAAGAAAGCAATTGTTCAAAAAATCTTCTTGAAATGAGAAAATAATTGTAGTGGTACATACGAGGGTTACCTTTGTCCAATTCATTATTTTTCTAATAGTATTTTTCTTAGTAAATAATTTAGTGTTTCGTTCATGAATGCGTGTGTGAGGAAGAAGCCTTAGATAGAATATGTAAATATTTATATTTGTGCTCGACTTATATTCACGAAATAATTTATAAAATGTAATGTTTAAAAACCATCACTTTAAATGTCAATAGCATTAATCACTTATCATAATATTAGTGACGACGACGACTCTAATTTACTCGTATGTGCAATTATTCAAAGGCCAGATTACAGTTTTCAGTAATAATGAAATGAACAATCAGAACCCAGAATTGGCCGAATTCGAACAATGTTTTTTTTTCTGAAGAATTATGTTCTACGTACCAACACAATCACCATGGAAATCAATACCAAAATGACCTTGAAACAAAAAAATGCAGGAAGGATTACATCTTCTATTCTCGGCTTCACTCCATAATTCTCTTTTCAGACTGTCCCACACCGGAAGCCACGCCCCTATTAACAATGCGCTATACGTACGGCCACGTCCGGTTCCGCTCCGGTGCAGGTATGTGCGGCCATTGTCCAAGTGATCCGGTGGATATTATGTGTATTCTACATTTATGGTAAGAAAGTGTTTTCTGTGGTATTATTTGAACGAAGAAATTATGACTTTAATCCACGTTGGTAGAACTTCAGATGGCCAAAACTGTACTAAACTTTAGTTATTGACGTGTATTTAGAAAATATAGTAGAATGAAGAATAAATATATATACAAAGTTTGTTATAACTGTGGCGTCACTCGTGTGTTTTCATAAACTTTATTTATTTTTATTCTTATTTTTTTAGATACATATTTTGGTTGTACGAGCAAGGCCGGGCGTGGGACTAGAGAGGCAAAACCTCTCACGCTTTACCGCGTTGCGCAGTGCGGCGGTACCATTTCAATATGGGAGCCGTCTGCGCGCGTCGAAAGCGGTTGCGCGCGCAACCGCGGCCCGCTGACGCCGGCCGACACCATCAGCAGCCAGCAGTCCGTTCCTAGTTAGCACCGCGAATGCACGCCCGGTTTCGCTCCTAATTTTTCACGCGATCTTTTGTTCTGTGTCTTTGTAAATAATTTTGTGTAAATATTATATGGAGGGATCCTATTTTCGTTGACTTTTTTTACTCCCAAGTAGGGCTCCCCATAACTGGTGACCCCAAGTTTAGAAGCACGCGAACACTGGACAATAAAGTACGCGATACATACACGCGCGTCGCCCATCGATTGTTCTAGAAAAACGTTTGGCGGAACAAAAGAAAAACGCAGCAAGAAAAAACAATGGACGAGCAGACTGCAAATGCTGTTGGAGAGAAAATGGAAGTGCAGCGCGTGGGAGTACGCGTACCTCCGTTTTGGCCCGAGGACCCGGCCCTATGGTTTGCGCAGTTGGAGCATCAATTTTTACTATCCCGAGTAACCACAGATGAGACAAAATTTAGCTTTTTGGTATCAAATTTGGACCTGCCATACGCCCGCGAGGTCAAAGATATTATCACCAACCCGCCGGCAGAAGACAAGTACAACGCACTGAAGTCGGAGCTTGTACGTCGATTGTCCGCATCAAAGGAAAGGCGTATCAAGCAGTTGCTAGCAGATGAAGAGCTAGGTGACCGCAGGCCTTCGCAATTTTTGCGACATCTAGAGAGCCTTGCTGGTCCAGCAGTGCCTACAGATTTTCTGCAATCACTGTGGTCTAGTAGGTTGCCGCAGAATGTACAGGCCATAATGGCGTCCCAAGCCGACCTACCACTTAGCAAGTTGGCTGATCTCGCAGATAAGGTGTTCGAGATTGTCCCGCCTGTGCCGCGTGTCGCGTCGATGTCGCCGGCTACGAGCTCTTCGTCGGCTGGCGCGCTGCCATCTTACGGAGATCTCGTGGAGGAAGTCAGTTTGCTACGTCAGCAGATGGCAGCACTCGCTACGGGGAATAATCTGCCGGGACGCTCTCAGTATCGAAACCCTTCACGCAGTCGCTCGAGATCGCGGGAATACCGCTCAGACCACAAGCTCTGCTTCTATCACTACATGTTTGGCGAAAAAGCTAGAAAATGTCAGCAGCCGTGTAGTTTCAAGACGGAAAACCACCAGGGAGGTCGGGATTAGCGGCTAGCGACTGTCCCTTATCAACAGGCCGTTTGTTTGTCATTGACCGAGTGACAAAAATGCAATTTCTCGTAGACACTGGCTCCGATCTCTGTGTATATCCGCGGTCAGCACTCCAGCAGCGGCGTGAGAAGACTGACTACGAGCTTTTCGCGGCCAACGGATCTTGCATCCACACTTATGGCTGGGCACATCTACGGCTCGATCTAGGTCTACGGCGCGACTTCAGATGGCGATTTGTGGTTGCAGACGTTACCAAACCGATCATTGGAGCTGACTTTCTTAAATTTTATAATTTGCTTGTAGATTTGAGGAACCACCGCTTGATCGACGGGCTAACTACGCTCACCGCAGCAGCCCAATCAGCACAGCAGTCGACAGTGGATGTAGCTTCGGTCAAGATGGTTAGAGGAGACTGCAGGTATCACCAGCTGTTGCGTGAGTATCCTGACATTACTAGACCTGCAGGTGTCGAGCGATCGGTGAAACACCAGACGGTGCACCATATTCGAACAACAGCCGGCCCGCCGGTGACATCGCGACCGCGGCGCCTGGCGCCTGACAAGCTGCGGATAGCTCAGAAAGAATTCGAAGACATGTTGGCAAATGGTACAGCGCGACGGTCAGAGGGTTCCTGGGCATCGCCTCTTCATCTTGTGCCCAAGAAGGATAATGGCTGGCGCCCCTGCGGTGATTACCGAGCACTGAACTCTCGCACTATCCCAGATAAGTACCCCGTCAGGCATATACAGGACTTTGCTCAGCAACTAGCCGGCAGCAAGGTTTACTCAAAAATTGACCTAGTTAAAGCCTATAATCAGATTCCGGTGCATGGAGACGACATCATGAAGACAGCTATCACCACGCCGTTCGGGCTGTTCGAATTCCCTTACATGACGTTTGGGTTGCGAAATGCAGCGCAAACCTTCCAGCGGTTTATTGATGAAGTGCTCAGAGGCCTGCCATTTTGCTACGGGTTCATCGATGACATTCTGGTGTACTCTAAATCAGAAAACCAGCACCACGAGCACCTTCAGCGGCTGTTCCAGCGGTTAGCAGATTACGGTATTCTGATCAATACTGCTAAGTGTGAGTTCGGTCAGTCCCACATCACCTTTCTCGGGCACGAGGTAACACCTGACGGTGTCCATCCGGTGACAGAAAAGGTGAAGGCTTTACAGGATTTTCCAGTACCCAAAACCGTCAAGGAGTTACGTCGTTTTCTTGGAATGTACAATTTTTATCGTCGGTTCGTCCCCGATGCAGCGCAAATCCAAGGTCCACTGAACGTGCTCCTATCCGGACCTAAGACGAAAGGTAGCGAAAATATTACTTTAACACCAGACATGTTAAAGGCTTTTAATGGCTGTAAGGCAAGTCTAGCAGAAGCGGCGCTGTTAGCTCATCCCGAGCCAGATGCGGAGCTGGCGATTCACACTGATGCTTCAGATACGTCCATAGGGGCATCGCTGCAGCAACGCGTCAGCAACAGTTGGAAGCCGCTGGCATTCTTTTCCAAACGCCTAACATCTGCACAGAAGAAGTACAGTCCGTACGATAGGGAGCTTCTGGCTATTTACGAGGCCATACGGCACTTTAGACACATGGTCGAAGCTAGAACGTTCACGGTATACACTGACCACAAACCGCTGTCATTTGTTTTCAACCACAATCGTGACAACTGTTCACCCAGACAATTTCGTTACTTGGACTACATAGGTCAATTCACAACTGATATTCGCTACATTACAGGCCCAGACAACGTGGTAGCGGACGCCTTCTCCAGGATCGAGGCTATCTCACCACCAATCAGCTACGAAGACCTAGCCAAAGCCCAGAGCACTGACCGTGAGCTGCGAGACCTCATACTGCAGGGATCAACAGCATTGGTTTTACGGAAGGTCAAGATTCCTGGTTCCAGCACAGAGGTTGTATGTGACATATCTAAACATCCACGACCGTACCTGACTCTCAGATTTCGGAAGCCTGCATTTGATGCTCTTCACGCGTTGAGCCATCCTGGGGTGAAGGCGTCAGTGGAGTTAGTCTCAAAACGATTTGTCTGGCCTGGGATAAAGAGAGACTGCCGCATTTGGGCTAGAGAATGCACAGATTGCCAAGCAAGCAAAGTAGCTAGACATACTCATTCACCTATCTCTTCATTTCCCATTCCATCATATCGTTTCGCTCATATTCATATGGACATTGTCGGACCGTTACCATATTCCAATGGTTACAGATACCTCCTCACCGTCATCGACCGCTTCACCCGGTGGCCCGAGGCGTTTCCACTGGCTGACATCGCTGCTGAGACATGCGCCCAGGCCTTCATCGCTGGCTGGGTGTCCCGCTTTGGCTGCCCTGAAAAAATCACCACCGACCGCGGCAGGCAGTTTGAGTGTGAGCTGTTCCACTCGATGACATCCATCCTCGGTACGCAGCACCGTCCAACAACGGCATATCATCCTGCCTGCAATGGCATGGTGGAACGTTTCCATCGACAACTGAAGGCAGCCATCATGTGTCACGCCACCCCAAGCTGGGCGGAGGTTCTTCCTCTGGTGCTATTGGGTATCCGCAGCGCTTGGAAGGAAGACATAGAGGCATCAGCGGCAGAGATGATGTACGGGGAGCCACTCCGTCTCCCTGGGGAATTCTTCGCTCCTGCCGCTAACGTTCTGCACGACCCGTCGAGTTTCACATCGCGACTGCGATCTCACATGGCCAACCTAACACCTAAACCAGCGGCGCGACACAACAAAGAAACATTTTACGTGCCAAAGGATCTGGCCACAGCAGAGTACGTCTATCTCCGGCAAGACGCTTCTAGGCGTTCCCTTGAGCCGCCATACACGGGGCCTTACAAAGTGTTGGCCCGAACGGAGAAGACGATTAAGCTGGCTGTCAGAAACAAAGAGACCACGGTATCAATAGACAGGGTCAAGCCAGCTTATGTCACCAAAGATGACACCGAAGAAGTTCCACCATCAGCGGTACCTCGCGACGCCACTACAAAGACGAGGGCTGGAAGGACGGTCCGGTTTCCTGACTACTTTCAACCTCGGTAGCCTCGGTCTCAGCAGGGGGGTAGTGTGGCGTCACTCGTGTGTTTTCATAAACTTTATTTATTTTTATTCTTATTTTTTTAGATACATATTTTGGTTGTACGAGCAAGGCCGGGCGTGGGACTAGAGAGGCAAAACCTCTCACGCTTTACCGCGTTGCGCAGTGCGGCGGTACCATTTCAATATGGGAGCCGTCTGCGCGCGTCGAAAGCGGTTGCGCGCGCAACCGCGGCCCGCTGACGCCGGCCGACACCATCAGCAGCCAGCAGTCCGTTCCTAGTTAGCACCGCGAATGCACGCCCGGTTTCGCTCCTAATTTTTCACGCGATCTTTTGTTCTGTGTCTTTGTAAATCATTTTGTGTAAATATTATATGGAGGGATCCTATTTTCGTTGACTTTTTTTACTCCCAAGTAGGGCTCCCCATATAACAATAAGTTTAACATTAGTTAAAATAATATGAGTATGTGCTGAGCATAATTTTTCAGCGTCTCTTCTCTCTACCTACGCGATACAATGTTTATTAGTCTCTGACATCCAAAGTATCAGCTGACTTGAGGTCAGGAATACAATATGAACACCGATATGATGTTTTCTAGTTATTTGTTAAAAAAAATGAGATAATATGAACAATGCTTAAAGGGAGCATGGCACTGTGCTACGAGGTGCTACGGCAGCTTATATTGTCTACGAAAACAGCTACTTCGGATCTGCCGCTAAGACGATCTTACGAAATCATAACTGACACATAGGGAAGCAAACGAGCTGGTCGCCCATGGACGACTGCAACACCTGAGGTGTCACCGATGCGTTGCTTGCCTTTTAAATGGGAATACGCTCTCCTTGAAGGCTACGATGTCATTTCAGGTGATGAGCATGGAATTTCGACTTATGGCGAGTTGTGCGATGATGAAATTCAGCGGCAGATATAAGGTCATGCAGTTCATCTGAACACTCCCCATTGTATCGACGGTAGAAAACGCAGAGCGATGCAACGTCTCTCCGTAAGGCCAAAGGATCTAAGCGGTCGAAAATCACAGGATCGTCGACAATTGAGCGGCTCTCCGCTGTATGCGGTCAACAGGATGGAGAATATACTGAAATGCTCCAGCCCAAAGATGGCAGCAGTACTCCATGTGAGGCCTCACTTGTGCCTTGTAAAGTTGAAGGCACTGAAAGGGCAATAAATACTGCTTTGCTTTGTTGAGCACTCCTGTTTTTTTTAAGCCAAATTGGCTTTATCCTTCAGATGACTGCGGAACTGTACATCACTCGAAAGCTGTACTGAGTGCTCTCAAACTTAGGACATGTGTTTAGCTTGTGTGTTATAATAACTACAAATAAATAATGTCTCGGTTTGAAACGGATAAACACCATGGATATCGTGTAATAGTTTCGCACGTGACATTGGCAGAATTTGCGATAAAAATCCCTAGGTTCATCACTAAATAAAAAGGTGAAAAAAAAAAGACTCAGTGACAACGCAAGGTGATTCTTCAGGTATTACAAGGCCCCGCATGCTTGTTTGAACTTAAAAAAATGAGGGAGTATTACAATGGCGTGGGACCCTTACCAAGGCGGGCGGATGACTTAATTATAGTAGCAAGATCTCCGTGAATGCAGACCGCTTACCACCGGATTCTCTGGAAATTTATGGTGTTAGCCTATGACCAAATATAGACTTCTTATTGCTGTACTATTCAAACAATCCATTGATCCGTATTAGGAAGTATTATTTTTTAAATTATTATTTAGTTTAGTTCTTCAATGTACAAAAAGGTTTTTTTCTTATTACCTCGCCATTTAAAAAGGTCTATAAAACGCCTTGTACATTTTAAGTTGGACAATAGAATGTAATTCGGTGGTATATTGGACTCGGTGATTTAGCATAAACTCTAGGGCCGCGGACTGAGTGTAGCGAAATGGTTTCAGCAATAATTCGTTTACAATTGTATACTTTTATAACATTTCAGTGTTAACTAACTAAAGTGATTCTTCTAATGTTGTATATGTCCATAAGCTACAATAATAGCAAAATGAAGTCAGCCAAAAAGTGCAAGTAGGCAATTTAATATGCCTGATGAGATAGTCCAGGTTTTTGTTTTATTGTGCTTCCTTTAGCCAATACTATTTTATTATCTGCAAATGTCCAGAATATTTGCCGAATTCACTCAAGTGATAACATACTTCGTATGTCACGCATGTTATGTTTATCATCATGAGCTTTCTTAATAAACAAAGCGCTCATGCTACATACATTTCCTGTCAGTGATACTACGAAATTGTTTCATCAACAACTTTATCCAAAAACATTTTAATCCAATAACTTATCAGTTCTTCAGCATTCGTAGCAAACCTACGATAGCTAAAACTTAAGCATTATGTGTGGTGGTATATTACTGGAAGTCAACCGTCTTGTCTGCTTGTCACCCGCCTGTTGGAAGCACGACAGCTTTCGAGGCTATCAGAAAGCTATCGGTTATGTATCTGGCTCTGATGATTTGATATCTGGAATATTACGGACATTGGAATGTTGCAAGATCATCGGCTTGTACACACCGGATCTCATTTGGCGGCGGTCACAGCGGTAGCAACAGCGGAGACGAAGGGTTAGTGTCGCCCTTATATTGCTTAGACCAGCTAGGGACATACGAACAAACTGCCCAGCCCTCTTTTCCACTTCATTCCCAGCTATTGGAAACCTAACAGTAACGTATATGTACAAATTACGCATGCGTCGTGGCGTCCCGGACAGATAATTCGCTTAGAACAAACCGCCATTTTGATCACGCACACAGATAAAGTTAGTTTACAGGCGATACCGGTGAGAATCGGTCACGCGGCGAGTCAAACTGTCGTGAGTGTTTTTGTTTTTGTCGAATTTGGTGCAGTTTTTCACATGATGAATTTTTATTTTTGGCCGGTTCTGTCAAGTAGGTATAGGTGTAATCTAATTTAATATGACCTACCTACTTCATTTCAAAAATTCAGAGCGAATATAGTAGTAATCCTAGGCGTTCAAGCAAGTTTAGAAAAAAGGCGCGAGCGGTTCTTCTGTTAACTCTTAGTTTTGTGGTATAAAATATGTATTTCCATCCTAACTATTTGGTTTCCATGACAAACCGCCCAGCTCGAGCACCATAGCCGCTCTCTAATTGAAGGTAAAGCGGCAAAAACCACAAGGGCGACCATAAACTTTGATTAGATTCTGCAACACGGCCAGCCTTCGTACATTAGAATGCGTGAATAGCGTCGGAGGTAATTGAATTTTCTAGGTCATCGCTTCTTAATTTAGTCTTGAGATTATGCATTGCGTGAAATTTGTATGCCCTAGGTTATAACAGAATATTAATTTTAGAAATAATACGGTTCATTCAGTCAACCGATGGATTTTACTTGATTTTAGTAATTTCTCACTAACTTTCAGTCGTAGATATGAAAAGATACGTCTGCCAGCGGATAACATGTCTGAGCTCCATCAGGAATGAATAGACTAGGGTTTTTGTTAAGTCAATTGTTTTTCTTTCCTTGTATACCTTAACATGTTTTTGGAAGTTTAAATAACGTTAAAAAGAACACTTATATTAAAAGGGGGGTCTTTAGAATTTACTGTGAAAGTCCCAAAATAAAATTCACTGTTTTGTTTGTCCGAAAGGTCAGTCCAAATCTCAGTTTCTTTCGAGCCATTGAAGGTAGCTTACAAGGATTCAATCTAATTGTTTTTTATGTATTGTTCTTGGTTCTACAGGTGGAGAGAACTGTCGTCACTTGTAATGCCAAGTTTCCTTCAGCATAACTAAAACATTAGCAACGGCCTTCCCCAATAAGAACTATTATCATTTACTAGTTATTAAACACCGCTTTTTAAATTACCGTTACCAAATATGAGTGACTCTTGAATTTTATTGTTACTAACTCTTGCCAGCGACTTAGTCCGGGGGGACTAGGCCTTTAAGACTTTTCATCCTGTATATGAATCTCAAGTACTCTATACTTTGATCCAGCTTAAGTTAGTATGTAAGTTTGTTTTAATTAAAAAGTATCATAATTTGTGTTATATTATTGTCTGTTTTAGTAGTTCACACTTTGAGATCTACAAATATGAAAACAAATGACGGTCACATTCAGGATCATGTGAATTTAATGAATGTTGTTCCCAACGGAATCAACCCAGCAGCAACCCGAAACTGTAACACGGATAGAAAGTAGTTCACAATTCTAGTTTCGAAATATTATTACGGCATTAGCCGATCCCAAATTATTGCCGAATATTGGAAATCATACGCTCCCAACTAAAGAGTAACATTTTGGTAAAAGGAGTCAAATCCATTAGGTCCGATGCACACGGTGGACTATAGTAACGAAACTATTGCCGCTAATCATAGGCCTAGATTTTTAAACTATTACTGTGACGTCAAGATAGCAGTTTTGTGATGGCAATTTTCTATTTCCTCATTAATTTCAGTCGCGTTCATACACAGTGTAATGATAAATACTTAACAGACGCTCTGAATACATTGGAACAACCTGCAACCTGTGTCAAGTGCTTCTCCCGCTCCACGAGGGGGCAAAAAGTCCCCAACCCAGAACATTTCTTGCCCAACGACCACCAATTATTCTCGTTGTGTGCCGCCACCGCGATTTAAACTTAAATACCCGCTGGGCTACGTCGTCGGTCACTAGTTTTACCGATTTCCTCATTCAAAAAACTTTAAAGCTTGTTAAACCTAATTTATTCAAAACCTAGTATGTGCTCAGCCTTAACGTGGAAGCGAACACATGAACCTAGCCGATCTACGGGTTTATGATAAAACTTTAATCCTTTCGGGTGGACGCTTCCCAACTCGGTAATAGGAAAGTGCTGTATTCAAACCGACGACGGTACAATGGCTGTCTATTTTCACAGTGCTGGCTTTGATCAATGTTATTTGATTCGGTTTTAAAGTGAGACTTAGCTGTTAGAATGATACTAATACTTATACGATTTCATTATGTCGTAATAGATTAATGCAGCGCGTATTTTAGAGGTAGGTATGTATATAAAAGCAGGGAAACAAACTATACTTGGGGGAAACCCAGCTCTTGTCCTGAGACGAGGTAAGTGTTATAGATCAAAATATATTTCCATCCAATCATTATATTCTGACGAATGTTGCTGAAATGGCGATCAAAATAAAATGATGAAAGGAATAAGTAAAATCAGCATGATCCTGTTTAAACTTCGGGCACATGATTATTTTTCATAAATACTCGTGGGTGTTATTTAAATACATCATTCGCATGATGAAATTTTGGTTAAACAAATTGCAATTTTATAATCATGATACATTATTTAAAACATAAAATCTACATTATGTATTTTTTTTTGTGAAAATACGTATTTCGGAATTGAAAATTTCAATTAATAAAAACTCCAACGAAGCTGAATATTGGTACGCCAGTAGAAATAAATTGCCTAAATTCCCCTTAAAATATGCTAAAGAGGTTATTTGAATTTATTTCAAAAAATGTAAGTTTTGAAAAATATGGCCCAAACGAGTTTAACTATGTCGAATTCGACCTTACGCCAAGTGTAATGTGAAATTATACCCTGAAAAATGTTCTAAGTAAATTTATTGACAAAACAGAGTTATTGGTTGTGGAGAAATAAAAGGACAGTTATATTCAGTATATCCATAACATTAGCTGATGCATGATTATTGAAATGTTATCAGTACTAGGATTATTATGACTCTACTTCATAAGTAAACTTATGCATACTGCCCTTTCAATTAATTATATTTATTATTTGACATACGTTTAAGCTTCTTTATTGACTGGCCTGTTGGCGCAATGGCAGCGATCCTGCCTTTAGCGCCGGAGGTCGTGGGTTCGAACCCCACCCATGACAAACATTTGTGTGACGAACATTAGTGTTTGTTGTGTGTCTGGGTGTTATTATCTATATATGTATGTATTTAGAAATATTTAAGTATGTTTATCAGTCAAAGCTTGTAGTGGGCTAAGTAAGCCCAAAGTACGAGCTCTGCTTAGTTTGGGGTCAGATGATCTTGGTGTAAATTGTCCCAGATATTTATTTATTTATTTTATTCTTCTATTTTATGTCTGAGTGTAGCGACGTCCAGAGATATTTTATTTATATACAAAGTATATTGAGTATGTATAATGTTACAATAACTTTGGAGGCGACCAACATTATCCTTTGACTAATTCACCGTGCAATATAAACAAAATCTGTGCAATATGCTTACCATAACAGCAAATCAACGTTTACGTCTCGAGATTACCTGGAATATATATACATGGTGTTGTGAATTGAATCTATGTATTATTCAAGTTGTTTGTTGTAGAATACCTTATGAGGGTCCAAGTAGCCGTGGACGGGCAGGGTGTACTTATGAATTTACAACGCGACTGTACAGTCGGCTATGAAATAAACTGGCGTTGGGTTAATGTATGTTTAAAACAGGATACAGAAAAGTTACATAGCTAAATTTCTTACTTAATTTTGTTGGCCATTTACATCCAATAAAAAAAGTTTCAGGAAAAGATTACTAATTAAGTAGGTCACTCTTGGTAACACTCCACTAGGTTAAAAATGAATATTCTACATTTTTATATTTTTCTTAAAATTTAAAATGGGTTTGCGTTTGGCCTCAGTCTCGCCTGGTGGTAAGCGATGACGAGGCCGATGGTGGTACACGCTTACCCAGAAATTGCCTACTCACTCTCATCTTGAAGATACCAAAGTTGTAGGTATCCGGAAACACAGACGCAGGGAGAGCGTTCCACTGCCTAGCGGTTCGGACCAGAAAAGACGCAGCAAACAATTGAGTGCGGATACTAATCAAAATTTCCAACGGGAAAGTCAACCTCATGGGGGTCATAGTCGTAGTCGTAGGTCGAAGCGTCTAGTAGTCCGGTGGTAGAAGGTAGAGGGTTGTATATATTTAAGTATTACTACGCCCGTACAGTTTTGAATTCTCTACTTTTGGAATATTAGTACCATTACTTCTAAGGATCAGTGCATTTATCTTTCAATAACTTGCGCCTATATCCAAAAACGACAATCAAAGTTGAGCACTCTTCAAATTGATGCGTATCTGTCACATGTCAGTAGATGTAAAAAGGCAGGTTTACATTTTGAGGTTTGCTGAACTTGATTTTCGATTCTTAATTCGGACGTAAGTGGTATTTTGAGCTAAAGAAGAAAAAAGTTTTCACCGTCAACAGCATTTCTGCTTCAATCAATCGCTGACTGGTTAAGAAATGTTTCTAGCATTAGGCCTGCTAGCTATACGAGTATCATTCGTCAAAGAAAAATAAAATTATTACTAAGAAATCTTATTTTAAAAATTCTTTATGATCAGAGACATAAGAGGATAGTAAAGCATTTAAAATAAGAAAATAGATTTTGTAGCTAATTGATTGTAATGGAATTGCACTTTTGCGAAACAGCAGGTCGCTAGTGAAGCAATACCGTTATTGAATATTTCCACAAGAAGCCTGGCAGTAGTTGGCCAGAAACCTAACATATTACCACTGTTTTTGCCATGAAGTAGCAAGAACCGTCCCTAATGGCGATTCGCTGTTGTCTCAAGTACGCAAGTTGTAGCACTTCGAAAACACATTTGCGGGCAACCATTCCCTCTATATCGGTTATTTAAATACACTCAAATATTACATAAGGCAAACAAAAACGAGATAATCAATGATATAATTTTTTTTAGGACCATATTATAAAATAATAACAATAAATAAATATGTGCCAGACAACACAAAACTTGTCATGGTCTCGAAGTAAGGATAAATAATATCCTTGTGTTACGAGGTACCAGACAGGGAATTAAGCCATGGGCGTCTTCCAGCACACCCTGACGCTGGAAGAGAGAGGAGAGAAGCCGTGCTACACACTACGCTAACCGTGTCGTCGAATTTATATTACGTTCCATAATATTTATTCGTATTTGCTTATGAATCAGAATATCCACAAAAGAACCAAATTAACCGAAATGATTCTTCCGATAACCAAGTTAAAGTAGCAATAGGCAGGCCACATCGCTCGCAGAACAGATTTCCAAACGGTAACTGAGGTTTTCGAGTTTAAAAAAAGTATTTCTACCTGATGACCAAGTCATACTGGCGTCGCCGGCCGACGAGTTGCAGGTAATGGTAACATCAATGAATGCGTCATTAGAAGCGAAAGGTATGAAAGTGAACGTAAGTAAGACAAAAACCATGGTTTTTGAAAGAGATGAGGATATGACAGAATGTGATGTTTTAATTGGAGGTGTAAAGGTAGAACAAGTGAAAGAATTTGTGTATCTGGGGACTAGGGTCACGAGGGATGGAAGGCATGAGGGTGATATTGATAGAAGAGTGAATGCAGGGAATATGTTAAATGGAGCGCTGCATGCCTTTATGAACAGCCAGAAGGTGTCAGAGAAGGCGCGACTGGCTGTTCATGCGGGGGTGTTAGTGCCGACGCTTATGTTCGGAAGTGAGAGTTGGGTATGGCAAAAGAAGGATGAAAGTAGGATAAATGCAGTGGAAATGAGAGCATTGCGAAGTTTGGCAGGAGTGTCATTGAGTGATAAAGTAAAGAATAGCATAATAAAAGAGCGATGTGGTGTGAAAGAGGATGTTGTCACAAAAATTGAGATGGGAATGCTAAAATGGTCTGGGCATATGGAAAGGATGGATGAAAGGCGATTAACGAAACAAATTTACAAGGCGAGGATGGATGGAGCTGTTGAAAGGGAAAGGCCTAGACGGACGTACTTAGGACAAGTCCAAGACGTGCTCAGAAAAGGTAAGGTCAGGAGTACCCATAATCGACGAGCATGTATGAAAGGATCAATGAGAGTGGAAGAAGCGCAAGAGGTCTGTCAGGACCGTAGCAAGTGGAAAGTTGTGGTCTCTATCTACCCCGTTGGGAAAAAGGCGTGATGGTATGTATGTATGTATGTATTTCTACCTAATTTATTGGCAAACACAAATTGCTACAAATTGAAAAAATATCGAGCTTCAGCAAACCATAAGAAGAATTTTGTCTTAGTTGTATGTAACTAAATGTTAGTTTAAAAAGAAAAAATAACATTTTTTTTTTCTTAAGTAACTTTGCAAATTGAAATTTAAAATATACTTTTTGAACTTATTTGAAAGGCTTTTTGAACTTATGGTTTGTTTGTGAGTTGTTTAGGAACATGTGAATTAACCGCGAAAAAAGTATTTTTCAACAATTTCCGTGACTTTTCGTCATGACTGTACGCGGATCCGGTGGCATAACTTGCTGTAACTTTCAACAAACAAAAATTAACTTACCTCAATCTTGCTGAGAGGCACCTGAATGTAACCGGTAGGAAGTATATTTTATTAACTTTCACTCGTAAATGGAATTGGTGAGAACTTTTATGCGTTTGTGGAAAAAAATGGAGACGGAAAAACGCTGAATTGGGTGAAAAAATATTGCGTCTCAAGTATTTATAACATAATTTTCCCCACCAAAACATGAAGAATGAGAATTCATCTTTCATTTTATTTGATCATACTAACATGTAGAGAGCTGTGAGGATTTATCCAGTGGGAGCCCGGTTTGCAGACTCCTACCGTCTAAATCTCTCTAGTACTCAGTACTTTGGCACTTCGTCCCAGTGCAGTAGCCAACGTCTTGGAGGAACCCGTCTAAAGGTAAGCATGCCCCGCACTTAGCTCGGTTTCCAACGTCGTAAGCTCTTATTCTCCCTTTGGGCCGACCACAGCTGATCAGTGATATATTTTTCGTGACATACATACACTCTTTAAGTACAAAATAGCTCCTGGCGGTTTGCTAGTTGCTATAGCGATCCGCTGGTCAGTTTTTTCTCGTCCAGTTTTACACGAAAGTACAAACAAGTATCTAGAACATTAATCATCATCCTGAACTACCCGTTTTGGGTCAAATGACATTGAAATGGATGTATTTTTAAACCGTGGCGGGTTTAATTTGACATTACTCGTATATCCCGTCATGTCACACATAGAACAAAAATAAAGATCCATTTTAAAAAAAAAAACAACAAAACCAAAGCAGTAACTACGACATCTTAAAAACAAGGGTTGGCTTCATTATTTTGCTCCCAAGTATTTTTGTGAAAAAGAGCCTCGCTCAGCTTAGAAAATATCGTCATTCATAGTCTGTTTATCTTTGTATATTATAATAAAACGTCCAGCATGCCAAAAAAATAGTTGCACCTCCATAAATAAGAGTCCATGTCACAAGCAACGGCTTTTCAAATAAATATATGTGCTCAAATTGCGCACGCATGGTGTTTATATCACCTGAAATTTGATGAACGGGCCCAGGAGAACAAACGTGCCCTCGCCTTTGAAAGCGTAGAGGAAATTGCTGGGGCAATAACGATTATGTTTTGAAAGGGAAATGACGCTTTTTGAGAAAAATACACGTGACAAATTATTTCTTTTGTTTATGGGACGCTGTTTTGAATTATTTTACCTGGCGTGCTCACGTAACTTTAAAGATATAGATAAGTAAATGTCAAAGACATCTTACATCAACCTATCAAGAAATCCATGTACGCTGGCGTCCCACTGCGGGGCACAAGCCTCACCTAAACCACAGATTACTTAATAGTTACTACGTAACAGATAAATCACAACCATAGAAAAATCACAATTTTCTTAATCCTAAATGCGTGCTGTCATGTGACAGACATACATTGCCAGGGCTCTTTCGATATAGATGTCAGTAGTCAGTACTTGCAGAACGTCATCGCGTCAGATCAACCGCAAAATTCGCGTACAAACGCTCTACGCGGCTGTTTACAACCAACTGCCAAATGAGTTATGGAATACCCGACGGCTGAAAGGTAATTATCGCGCACAAGTACATGGAGTGACAGAGGCCTGCCTAAACTACGAGATAGGAGGGTACATTCTTATACCGGCGGGCTCAGTGTGGATTGTTCAAGAGGTATCATATTTAGGGCTAGCCAGGGATAACCTTACTGTCAGTTTTTATCAAACCGTCTAAGGTTAAAAATAAATGCGAGTTTTACACACAAAATATTACCTTTAACATGTTATGTAATATTCATTCCTCTCACATGATTACGGGTCCCGAAATTGAAAACGCGTTTATTCGGACAAACAAATTGAGGCAAAGGGGGTGAGAACAACGTGCCTACAAAAGGATTTAGTTCATTCCTGTTTCAAAGGGCCTGACGTGTAAGCAGCTTTGCAGATTAAGAAAAAGCAGACAAGTTCGTGTCGTATTTCACGCAGTGTTCTACAGTTCCACATGAGTGAAGTAAAGTAAAGTAATTAGCCTATATTATTATGCTGTCCCACTGCTGGGCAAAGGCCTCCAGCATTGAAATCAAGTCATCGCTACAATTGATTGGTTTTGGCTTAATTACCACGTTTGCCAAATGCGGGTTTATGATCACAAACCCGGGCTATGTACCGAAAAATCCGTAAACATACTTTGCCCGACTTTGGGCCGAGCTCTGAAACCACTCGGCCACGGAGGCGTTGAGAAAACAAACGTAACGTACATCTAGAATATTATTATAAAGAGGAAAGATTTGATTTAAAAATTATTTATCCAATATATAGCTACATTATCAGGAAGTGACATAGGTTATATTTTATTATGATTGAACAAAACATTCAGTGAAAAATCTTCTTCTTCTTCTTTTCAGCCAATAGCAGTCCACTGCTGGACATAAGCCTCCCACAGGGCGCGCCACAAAGCCCGATCTCCCGTTTTTGCCATCCAGTCCCTACCAGCCACTTTCTTTAGGTCGTCGGTCCAACGTGCCAATGGACGTCCAACACTACGCTTGGCGAGTCGTGGTATCCACTCAAGAACCCGTCTACTCCACCGACCATCGAATCTGCGACAGATTTGACCAGCCCACTGCCACTTCAGTTTGCTACACTTCTGGACTACGTCGGTCGCTCTGGTTCTTAGCCGGATTATCTCGTTCCGGACCTTGTCCCTTAACGAGATTCCTAGCATGCACCTTTCCATAGCTCTCTGAGTGACGTGTAATCGGTGGGCCAGTTTCACTGTCAGGTTCCACGTCTCGGCTCCGTATGTCATGACTGGTAGGACGCACTGATTCAACACCTTGGTCTTCAGGCATTGTGGCAAAGGTGACTCGAAAATTTGACGCAACTTTCCAAATGCTGCCCATCCAAGCTGAACTCTTCTGGTGATTTCCCCCTCAAAGTTGTCTCTACCCAGCTGTAATTTTTGACCCAGGTATATGTACTCCTGGACAACTTCAAGGGCTACACCTTCGACGGAAGCGGGTTCAGAAACGATGTGTTCGTGGAACATGACCTCAGTCTTGTCCAAATTCATCCAAAGCCTAACGCGTCTCGAGGCAGAATTGAGACTGGTCAGCATTTTCTGCAGGTCTTGCAGCGGTTCTGCCATTATCACTATCAGCAAAGCGGAGGTGTGTGAGATATTCACCATTGATGTTAAGGCCGAGTCCGTCCCATTGCAGTGTCTTGAAGACATCCTCCAGTGCGTTGGTGAAGAGTTTCGGGGATATAACTTCACCCTGTCTTACACCTCTGAGCAACTGGATGGGTCTTGTCTGGTGGTTCTGCTCTTGGACGGACAAAAAAAAATAGTTCAATGAAAAATAATAGTTTGTAAATCAAGTCGGAGATACACGGGCGAGATGTGCTGCTTTACCGACGCCTCGACGTGCAGTTACTTTGACAGAACGAAGTCTGTCGAGACAGCTAGTAAGTAAATAAACGTATATTTAGTCACGTGACAAAACAGCCTGGAATGGTACAGTCAGCAACGTAAATTAATCGGAACCTTTGTGCATTAGAGCAACGGAGGGCACTGCCCACACACAAACACTGTTTGTCTGTCTACCATGAGTACAATGTATACTACTCTATGCCTGAGTATACCAATGGCAGCTGTTAGCCTCCGCATTGACGGCCTTGGCGGTTTTGTTCAAGATTTCGTGACGCGTTTAAGCTTGTTTTAGAAGCGCATGTAGGCGCGTACCGACTTGAATCCAAATAGATAATGACTCAACACTACCGATTCGAGCAAATACGCCGAAATAAGCCCGTGTACACGCGTTTGCCAAAGTGACCATAAAACACGCGAAAAAAACGCTAGTTTCAAACCCACTCCTGACGTTGTGACAGCAGTATTTCAGGCTGTATTATGAGCTCCTGGGTCACTACATACGTAATTAGAAATACTAGGAATAAGGATAAAATTGCACTTCCACTCTTTAGGTTACAAAAAGTTTTAGGATCCTTTATGGGGCAAGGTATACATTATTACAACAAAATTCCAAAAACCATTTGTGAGTTACCTTTACATAGATTCAAAAATCACATCAAAACAGCATTATTAAAAAAGGGCTATTATACTACGAAAGACTACTTTGTAGATAAAAATGCCTGGGTATAAGCGCTCTGCTCGATGCGGGATTAAATAGCTCTATTGTAACAGATGTTTTATTGTAATAGTTAATAGGTACCTAGTATATACTGACTAACAATTTTTCTTTTTGAATTGTTTAAATGAATTTTTGTTATAATATTCTTTTATGGTTGGTTTTTTCTCTTTGTTTTATATTCTTTAGTTACCTTATAGATAAAAATGCCTGGGTATAAGCGCTCTGCTCGATGCGGGATTAAATAAATATATTGTAACAGATGGTTTATTGTAATAGTTAATAGGTACCTAGTATGTACTGACTAACAATTTTTCTTTTGAATTGTTTGAAATAATTTTTGTTATAATATTCTTTTATGGTTGGTTTTTTCTCTTTGTTTTATATTCTTTAGTTAAGAATCTCATTAGGTTTATTTGTATCAAAATAACACTCTGCTTGTACTTTACTAACGCCTGTTGTAAACCCAAAACAAGTTTAAAAAAGTAACTGCTGAGTTTCTCGCCGGGTCTTCTCAGCAAGAAACAACTCCGACGCGGTGGTAGAGTCGCATTATGTCTGTATACTGTTAATTTACATATCCATATTATTATGGTAGTTATGTCTATTATTTAGTATATTTTGCTGTAAATTTGACGATTTGAAAGTACTGATACAGTCTATTTGAATAAAGTTATTTGAGTTTGAGTTTGAGTTATTTTAAATAATTAATGAATATATAGATGTGTTGATTTTTAGTTACCAAAGGGTTTTTCATAACGCTTGCGGTACACCAAACACAATGTTCTTTTTGCAGCCGTCAATCTAGCAAAAAATTGGCGAAAATGTAAACCGTTTGTGTTCCATGGTGAAGGTTACGCAGATTAGCCATTCACTTGACTTGTTCTGAAATCGGCTTTCGCTCTTTGGTTTTTCTTGAAAGATAAATAAGTCAATCAGTATTAGTGCCGTTCGGTTGCTCGCAAAAACATTTGCCTTTGATCCAGTGCGTCGTCGGAGTACATAATACTTGGAAAGAAATTGTGGCTTATCAGTTCTTGATATAAATTTCACAGTAAACTAAATTGTAAGCTCACAAGTAAATGTGCTTTGATGAAATCGTCCAATAAATAAAGAATGCTTTAAAAATATTATTGATACAATTTATCATGATTGGCCGTCTGAAGTTCAGATCAAGAATAAATATAAGTTCAATGAACTCATAATTACTGAATTTTGTGGTAGATACTTTTTCACTTGAATTACTTTGCTCCAATTTTTTGTATTCTATGGACCCTATTACACCTTGTGATTTTTTTCCCAAATTTGATACTGAAAGCTGCTTGATTTAGCAAAATAATTATGGGTATTGCTTCGTTATTCCTCGTTCATCACTCGAATTTTGTTTACCGGAATGATCGTTCTATGTGCAATGATAAAACTGTTTTTCAATCTTCTACAAGTAATGGCCTTTGCGGCTGTGTTCCCCGAAATATTCTTTGTAACAAGATTGACAATAAACATTGCTTTACGAATATTTTAAACTTTCACTAGTAATAGTGATTATGGTTCTCTTCCATGAAATTAGAATATTTCGATTGATTTTCAATGCTTAGACAATACTGTAAGTATGTAATTTTACATTAATTTGTAAATAATAATTAAATATTTAATAATCGTAGGAAATATGAGTTTATCACTAGAAAACGCCTGTCAGATAACTTAGCTCATATGTAGGTATTAGATTATTATTGTTGAGACAGCTCACAAATTAAAACAATTTAGTAATCATTGGATAGCTCAGAGTTTTTATATTTAGGGTTTTGAGCTTGTAGCTTTATATCACTTATTACACGTTATTTATTTTCCTATAATATTTATACAAACTTTCCTGATTGCCCATAAATTCACGCCTAATTAATATGAAATAGTTTTTCATTAGCTTTTGAATTTTTGAACAAAAATCATGTATTCTGTGCAATAAAATATATTCTATTCTATTCTATTCTTAAAGTTCATTACATCAGGTGACCTTCTAGCTCGTTTGCTCCCTAATACATAAAAAAACTTTTGTTACAGATTAGGATATAATATATATATATATATATATATATATATATATATATATATATATATAATAGTTACTACCTCAGCAATAGATAAATCACACCAAAGAAAACGTACAATGTTGTCATTTGTAAATGCATGCTGTCATATTGTAAATGTGTGCTGTCATATTGTAAAGGCATATATTGCCAGGGCTACCTCTTTCGATATAGATGTCAGTAGTCAGTATTTACATTCACTCGATGTCAGGAAAGCCAGTGGCCCTGATGGAATTACAGCTGTGGTGCTGAAGAAATGTGCAGCGGAGTTGTCTCCAGTGTTCACTAGCCTGTATCGCCTCTCGTAAAATTCGGGTCTTGTGCCGCTGTCTTGGAAGGAGGCGAACGTTCAACCAGTTCACAAAAAAGGGGACCGTTCGGACCCTGCCAATTACCGTTCAATAGCCGTAACCTCAGTTTTAGCTAAAGTGTTTGAGCGGATCATAAACACGCATCTCATCCGCTACCTAGAGGATCACTCTCTCATTTACGACCGTCAGTATGGCTTTCAACCCAAACGGTCTACGCGTGATCTTCTGGCGCACGTAACACACATCTGGGGGGAGGCTATGGACAAGCATGGGGAATCTTTGGCCGTCAGCCTTGACATTGCCAAATCTTTCGACCGTGTATGGCATCGTTCGCTTCTTTCCAAGCTTCCGGCATAATATGGTCTGCCACCTCGCCTATGCGACTGGGTCGCCGGATTTCTGGAGGGACGTAGAATTCGTGTCCTTTGCGATGGTCGAAAATCACGCTTTCTCCAGATTAATGCCGGAGTGCCGCAGGGCTCCGTCTTGTCGCCGACGTTGTTTCTTCTGCATATCAATGACATGTTATCTCTTGGTAATATTCATTGCTATGCGAATGAAAGCAAGGTCCACGCGCGTTATTTCGAGCGCCCTGGGGCAAAGCAGACTGACATCGAGGAGAAGAGGCGAAGTCTTGTTGTTGAGCTTGACGGAGTGTTGGACCGCATTCCAGAATGGGGTGCATGCAGTCTTGTCGAGTACAATGCCAAGAAAACGCAGGTGTGTGCATTCATAGCAAAGGCATCGCCGTTCCTTTCCCATCCCACTTTTCAGAGCACCCCTCTACCGATTAAGGATAGCCTAAACATCCTTGGCATGGATGTTCGTAGCAACCTAAACCAGCGGGACTACATTGAGAGCTTCATTAGAACTGCATCCCGTAAACTCGGAGTCCTGAACAGAGTGAGAAGATTCTTTACGCCTGGGCAGCTCTGCCTCTTGTATAAGACACAAGCTCATCTCTGGGACGGTTCCGCCAAGTACCTACTCGAAGCTCTTGACAGGTTGCAGCGGCGTGCTATCCGTATTATTGGAAACCCAGAGGCAACTTTGACCCTTGAGCCTCTCCAATTGCGTAGAGACATTGCCAGGCTAAGTGTTTTCTATCGCTTCTACAATGGGGAATACTCTGACGAGTTATTCCAGCTTATTCCACCCTCACCTTTCCACTCCCGTACCACGCGTGCTGGACTACGGCGTCACCCACACACAATTCAACATTTGTTGGCCCGAACTAAAAGGTTCGGTGACTCGTTTCTTTGTCGTACCATCCAGACGTGGAACGCTCTTCCAGCACATGTGTTTCCTTCCTCGTATAGTCCGGGGTTCTTCAAGCGGGGCGTGAAAAGGCATTTCTGCAGGCCTTCAAGGTGAGGACGGCCAGCCCAGTGATTCGTTTGAATGACTGGGCTTGTCAACCTCTTATCTGTACCTCACGACCGCTTTCCATCAGGTGGAGTGAGGTCATCTTGACGGACAACATAAAAAAAAACATTACGTGTTTGCGTCAGTTCAACTGCAAGATTCGCGTACAAATGCTCTACACGGCTGTTGACAGCTAAATAAGTCTAAGAAGACCCGGCGGCTGGTAGGTAATAATTGCGCGCAAGTATGTGGAGTGACAGAGGCCTGCCTAATCCCCCAGCTTCAAACAGGGTCGCAACGAAACTAATGAGCCTGTCATTGTCAATTTAGCTGTCAGTCTAAATAAAAACAAACCCTTTCCATTTCCGGCTATCCGTGACATTCAGTGACTTACATAAAAGGGCTTCGTCCTGGTATTTCCGTGAAGGGAATAACACAAACAAATTGAACTGTGTATATTTAATGCTTGAAGCTCGACCTCTCACGCGAAGCATCGCTTGTTAGGTAATTATCATATCGATTCACGTTACTTCTATTTTAAGACTACGTTTTGATCACGGAGAAGACGGAATTAGGACGGCGATGAATTTTTCTATTTTCTATCTTCCGACGTAAAATAGAGTATTTTAAAAATGTTAAAAATAGAATGTAATTATCCTACAGCTTTAGTTTCATCTTTAAGGAAGATCATATATGACAAAATATTACTTTCAGATGTTAAAAGGCGCTTGCATAGTAAAAATACTTACAACGTAAAAAACAATTTACAATTTTGCCATGTTCGTTGATGGCCTCAGTAGTTACTTGTAGAAGAGCAGCCACTCTAATTGCAGAAGGCCCGGATTGAAGTCCCGCTTGATCCCTAGGACAATGATTGAATTTTCTAGTTTTAATCTTTTGAATAGAAATTTAAAGAGCAGCCACCCGGATTGTGGAAGGTCGCGGGTTCGAATCACGCTTGTGTCCCTAGGATCATGTCGAGTTTTCTTAGTCCTATCTTTGCGTAGTAATAAAAAGTAGACCATTCCACGTGACAATAAGCGCGGTAAGTGCCTCCCATTTTTGACAAAAGTGCTACCACACAGCATATAAGCCGCAGTGACAACATTAACACAACAAAGCTGGTTTTACTGATCACCATACGGATAACTAAAAAAACCAACGAACAACATGAAATGTAGCAGTGAAATACATAATAACGACAGTGTTGCCCTAAAATTAGTTAATATTACTCTACTATAAAGTACGACTAAAATATTAAATAATTATCAGACCAGTGTCGATATTAGGCTTCTGTTTTACGTTATTTGTTTCAACACTATTCCAATTAACCAATATTGTAATGTGTTACGTCTGAGAGGGGAGGTGATACGTCAAACGTCAATCAAACAAGCTAGTTCCTAGCACACTGATTTATTAAGGCACAGGTAACAGAGGGGGGCGAGGGGTACCGCGGGACGCAGCCCGCATCGCGGATGCAAGCATAGACAAATATAGAACATAATGTAATATCACAGTTTGAATAAATACAATCTTCATTTATCCCTTTGATTATATCTTACTATTGCTTTGAATTGTGTTTGTGCAGCCTGCAGGAAATTCGTGAAAATGTTGATAGGTCAAGACTCTGGTATCAAATTCTTGAGGAAATAAATTATTTATGTTTGACCGCATTGAAAACAAGACAGTGAAACAGATTTCACACTCAGCCTGTTTTAGGTGCCGCGGCGCTACCCGTTAACAAACTCCTACAACAATTCCAAGTTATTCTAACTTGACCCGAACTAACTAATAAGTCCTCAAAACTATAAGGTGTCCAATCCAAAGTGACAAAGGTTGGAAGCCACACGAAACTTTGATTAGATTTGTAGTCGGGTAGGCCATCTATTAAAATGCAAGGCTGGGACGGCTGGGTAATTGAATTTTTCCAAGTCGTCGAACAGGACTTTTTCCCTTTGTTTCGACGGTGGCACCTTTTGTAAATGTCCGAGAGTCCGTGTTATAATCTAGATAGAAATCTCGGACTGTCGTTTGTAGTTCGATAGATGTGATACAAGTAAAATCTAGTTCACGATTGCTTTTACATAACTTCACTTCACTTCACTTTTTTATAACTTTTTTTTTGTGACGACACGATTGGCGTAGTGTGCTATAGCACGGTTTCTCGCCTCGATTTCCGTATCGTCCCGGGTTCGATTCCCGGTCGGGTCAATTCAGGAAACGATCTTTTCTGAATTGACTCGGGTCTGGGTGTGCTGGGAGACGCCCCTAGCTTATTTCCTTGTGTGGTACCTCGTAACACAGGGATTTAATAACCCCTACTTCGAGACCATTACAAGAGGTGTGTTGTCTGGCGCATATTTGTATTTATTTAACTTTTAAACTGAATAAATAAAAGCACATTTATAATATGTCACGGAGAAACTTTCCACATACTCTTACTTAATTCTACTTTTCGCAACTACCTTTTGCGTCACTATACGCGTTACGTTCACATCAGCGCACCTGATGGAAAGCACCTGTGAGGTCCAGTAAGAGATTTTTAGAAGCACAGTACTGTAGCAATGATTTTGCTGGTGAACCTAATTTGAAAGGAAACCAGGATTACAAGAGGTAAGAAACACTTACTGGAAGAGCGTTTTGCCTGAATGCTTTGAAAAAGGCATGTCAACGGAACTCTGCGTTGTGTGTAGGTGATGTCGTAGTCCAGCATGTGTGGTGGGAGTACTAAGTGACGATGAACTCGTCGGAATATTTAACATTGTAAATGCAAACCACATAGTGATCACAATTAATGAGGCATAAGATAGGTTTTCGCAAGTTATCGCTTCACCACGGTCACCTAAATGCGGTATCTATTCAAGAACACACTTTCCTCATTGGTTGTTGGTTTGGCGACTTAAGTGGTCTGCCTACTGCCACTCCAGCTCACTAATAAAATTTTAAGCGTCATGTTAATGACCTAAGTTCGTTGAAGGAGTTCCGTATTGTAGGGACTGTGTGTAGGCAAATCACTTTACTTTTTGAATATAGCAACTGTCGAGTTTCAAACTGGTCACAATTTAAATCGCGAGTAATTGAGTGGTGAATATTTGATCAACAAAGAGTATTGGTGTTATAATTAACATTTCAAATTATCCCCGGGCGCGGTCGGTTTTATTTTAATTAAATCTTATTTAATATTTAAATGAATACATACATAAACATGATAAAAAACTGTGAACTGCGTTGTGGGGTTTATCGAATCCATACTAGTAATTATATCTGTGAGTCACATTTACAACATCTGAACTGCCTCAAGCCCTGGTCCAATTTTGTCAATTTTTAGTAAGTATAGAGATTGATTAAATTTTGAGCAAGGAAAAGTACCATAAGTCGCAAAAATAAAACGATTTGTTTGTATAAAATTATGATGCCTGAATTCTGAAATGGTAATCAAAGATAAGCAGCCTTTACGACTTTGACAACACGATTGGCGTAGTGCGCTGCAGCACGGTTTCTCGCCTCGATTTCCGTAGTGTCCCGGGTTCGATTCCCGGTCGGGTCAATTCAGGAAACGATCTTTTCTGAATTGATTCGGGTTTGGGTGTGCTGGGAGACGTCCCTGGCTTATTTCCTTGTGTGGTACCTCGTAACACAGGGATATTAATCCCTATTTCGAGACCATTGCAAGAGGTGTGTTGTCTGGCGCATATTTATTTATTTATTTACATGTATGACTAGATGTCCCTTTCATTTCTATTGACAAATGACGCTGTGCTTTCCTACATCAAGTTGAAGAATGCTCAACTTTTAGTTACATTTCAGAAAAAGGGCTTAAGTCGTAGGCAAAAGCTAGTAATGTGTACGTAAGTTTAGTTTGTAGTATAGTTATATATCAATGTTCATTTATGGCACATCGAATAAAATTACTGACGGTATATTAAGCAATACACGGTATTTGAGTCTCGAGTCAGCTGATATGCTTGTTATTTGTATTTTGGACCTAGAAGTGCTCAGATGGACGAGTCAAACAAAACATTACTAAAAATGAGCGAAATCAGAAATAAGGATGATCGATTTTCAATAGAAAGTTTCGCTACGGCAACCGCGTAATACCCGAAGACACAATTTGCGGAGAAATCGAGGTTCAATAAAACGCAAGTCGTCATTTGAAACGAATCAGCCTGCCGACTCGAGACTTGCCTTTTAGGGCTCATTACGCTGTATCTTCTGCGTTTACTTCTTTAAAGATAACGCAGTTATCTTCCGTCATCATTACGTCATCACGGATACGTCATGGCCTAGTGATTGAGCAATCCAGCTCGGAATCTGTGTGAGCCGAGTTCAAACCTGGTCAAAACCAGCTTAGTATTCATTTTTAAATAGTGATGGAAAACATTGATAAATCCGTTCACCACGACGGCCACGTTCTACTTGCGCCTAACTACCCCGTTTGGGATATAGTCGCGAGCGTATGCATCTTTGCATTTATGTATCAATGCCTTACACCCGTATCCGCAAAATTTGACCACATCTCAAATTGATGCTACGCTGCCACATGTCGATAGAAATGAAAGGGTCAGCTGTACATGTAAGGAATGTTCAGCTTTAATAGACGTTTGTGGATTCGGGCATTACGTTAGTAGCATAGTTTTGGAAAGCAACCACTATTATATAACATGATTGTTGTGAACCGGATGACTTTTAAATAGCAAGTGAAGGTCAGCTCAAGTAATTTTACAACTCCAGTAGCGTGTTGCTATTGGCTAAGCCCTATGTTGACAAAGAAATACAGCAGCAACCAGTCATTACAACACGGGTACGCTTTGACACGTGACAGTGTGAAAACGCCCTATATTTTCATGAGCCCTTAAACTTTTGACAGGTAATTACGGGTATGTTGTACCCTCGCCTTTAACCTTACCGAAATAGCGAAGACAGCCACTCTAATTTCTACCTAATCTGTATAGTTATAAAGGTCAGTATATAAATAGTGATTACCGGATTCTTGAGTTAGGTATGCACGAAGTAATCGCGTGACTGTGTTTTATTATGTTATTTATTAGGCTTTAATATGTTTTCAATGGGAAAATATTTTCTTGGGCCTTTGAGTGGTCATAAATGAGTAATATTCCATGGAAGCAAACTATGAAAGCCGCGCGGTTACTAGTTTATGAGATCATCTCAAAAGTGAGCATCTTTTTCAATTATTCCTAGTTATTTCTAATCAAAATGCATTGACGACACGATTGGCATGGTTTCTCGCCTTGAATTTCGTGGTGTTACGGGTTCGATTCCCGATCGGGTCTATCTTTCTATCTTTTCTGTATTGACTCGTGTCTGGGTGTGCTGGTAGAGGCCCCTGTCTTAAATCAATGTTTGGTACCTCGTAACACAACGATTATCATTACTTCGAGACCATAACAATTGGTGTGTTGTCTGACGGATATTCATTTATTTTAGCCTTGTTTATGTATTTATTTCTTTTTATTACACATACAAATAAAGCATGATTGGCGGTCTTAATGCCTAGACACACTTTCTACCAGACAATCGCAAAGTTTGACAGAAAAAATAGGTAATTGGGGCTGTGCAACGTAGGTATAGAAAATTGGAGCAAAAATTACCAACAAATTTTGATCGTAATTACTAATAATAAATTCATAAATTAAACATAATATACTATACATATGATATAGGTATACTAACCATGCAAACACACATACCTAAATAAGTTTAAAATAAAAATCCAATATTTTATTGCCATATAGAAAGTTAAACAAGAAAGTCAGCATCTGAAGTCAATGACCCAAGTTGACTATAACAGGTCACAATCATACACAAAATCCGAATGATTTATCTCCTAATTAGATGCAATAACAGACTCTACCCTCCCGGCACCCCTTGTAAGGCGTACAGCTGGATTATGTGAAACTTTTAATTGTCTCGTTCCTTTATTAGCATTCGCTTACACGAGGTGTTCTGTTTGATCACAAAAACTTGGTGTTTTGTCTGAGTTCATGTTTGAATTAATTTTGTTATACTTCGTGCATCTCACGAGAGATTCTCGAAGATAAAGTAAAGAGAACAGATATTGTTGAATAAACATCTGCTCACAACAAGCTCGCCAACAACCTAAGAGTTTTTACAAATTTATCATTTTTAATACGAGTGTCAAAGTGTTATGAACTACAGGGTTTTCGTTCATTCGAAAACTAATAAAACCACATAAACTATATAAAAATTGTCAAAACATACATATTAAAGGCACAAATCACAAAAAAAATGAACAAAAGAGTAAAAAATTACGATTTGTAAAGAACATTTAAAAGTCCAATATCTTGAAAATGGTCAAGGTATAGTGTTTCATAGTCAAATCAGTCACAAATGATGGAAACTCCAACTCCTAGGATATAGGTCGACTAAACTGTAACCCTGTATATCGTGAACATTACGACTCTCTTTAAAATTGATAAAGACAAAGCCAAAGACCAGATGAAATTGAAATCAAAGGTCAATACCCCCCACATAGGAAATACAAACTGGAGCCACCCTTAGATTATTACACGGTTATCTCTTCAATCTCTCAAGGGAATTTAATTTAGCCAAAAATAGTGCCTTAAATACTCGTAAGTACTTATGCATCATATTTGGTCAAAATTAAACTAGCCCTTTGTGGTGATCCTGCTTACAGCACCGAAAGTCTGAGGTTCGATCCCACCCAGGGCAAACATTTATGTGATATTGGTCAGGATATTTATTTTGTCTGGACTAATACTCAACTGACAAGAATTGGTTGTCGTGATAAGTAAATTTTTCTGAAAATGTCAAACCAAAACCTGAAACACAAAGAATTCAGCCAAAATTGTGAAAATACAATTCCAACGCATCCATTACCGAACTATAAACGTACCAGAACATTCCAGAATTCGAAACTCGAACATTCCAACGAAATAAATCAGAAACGACGCCACTGTTTCTATTATACCCGTGACGTCACAGCATGAATGGCTCGCACGTCCTAAAGCTGGCCACACCAAATCCATGTTTACGTCGTGGACAATACGTGAAACTGCTTTTATTAATTAACAGGCCGAATGGATTTTTGTTTTAAGAGCCGTAAGGTCGAAAGTTGAAGAAGGATTGCTACACTTATTTATTTTGTGGCGTCTGTCGGTCAATTAGGACAGTTTTTCTGATTGCATTGTTCTGTGTGATGGACCCTTCTTGTTTTGTGGAGAAGGTTCCTTTCTTTCGTTTATACATTGTATGTACCTACACATATACCTACCGATATAATTACAAAAAATAAGGCGGGCTGAGCACCCCTCAAATAGATGCTGCTCTGACAAATGTCAATAGAAACAGCTTACATGTAAGAACTCCTTAACTTAGATTGTGGTTTTAAAATCGGACAGACTGCTATTATCGTACACAGGCTCTACTCAGCCAATAGTTCGAGGGACTAAATAAGTCTTTAACCCGAGGTAAACACTGTGCTTTTCATTACAAATACAAGGAAAGTAAAAATAAAAACATGAATTAGCTAAAGAAAAAATGAGTAAATTTTATTTTCCACTACCGCTTTAGCCTCTTCTCTTATAAAATCAGGCGTTAAATTCATATCAGAATCAGATGAACTCATTTTATAGGTACAAATCTCTGCTATACGTATAAACAAAAGTCTTCAAATCGAAAAAATAAATGAAGATCGAATTACCGCTTTCCCGCCTATTTTGTTTGTTTTTTTTTCTGTGGCCGGCCAGTTATTCAGCCATTATTTTTTATTTTTATCATTGGAAAAATGGTAAATATTTTGCCCAAATCTAAGTTATTTTAAAGAAATTGTTGAAACTAAATTATAATAAAGTTATTTAAAAAATATATATTCTTTAATCAATAACACATTAGCTGCCATGGGGGTCACCGGTGACCCGCAAACAATAGATTTTCTACTGTGTCTGCTTTAGCGGCAGTCAAAGACTTAATAATTTGACAGCTGTCAGTTGAAAGTGATTCTCCCTAGGGATGAAAAGTATTACTTTCATCCCGCTCCTCAGGCAACTTCAGACCTACTTTCAGAGTATGAGTAATGAAAAACATATTGTTGCACGTTTGAAGTGAGAAGCCACAATAACATCTAAATAACTTGTGATATATATTACTAACATGACTTTTATTTATCTACGAATTCCGGAAAAGGTCCAAATAAAAATTGTTGACTACCACGAATATGATAAGAAATGAAGTTGATCCTCAACATATACAAAAAAATGAGAGCTTGACCTTTAAGCGTGAGCATTATCTAATGAATGTGGGCTTTGACCTTTTAATATAACACAGAGTCCTTTAAGTCGAAGACCAAAAGCTGCTATCATAATTTGACCTTTGAATTCGAAATTAACCAAGCATTTGATATATTCGTATTACTTAGATTTTTCCTGTAAAAAACAATGATTATAATTCTAACACATATAGTACGCTAACCAATTCATCTTAAATAGGGTAGTCGTACGTAGGCTAGGTAACTGCAGGTGGCGTTTTGTTAAATAGACGTAGGGTACAAACTTCGATCTTAAATACCCATGAACGCATAAAAAGTATCACGAAATAAGGCTGGCTTAGAATAATTACACTTAGAAACCATCCGCGCGCCGATTTTGAAGCACCCTAAATGGCTCCAAACGGACCGCTCTGCAGTATTCATAACAGCTCCGCAATGTTCAATGACAAAGCGCGCCGCACGTAAGCAATTAATAGTCACGCATGTGTGGATCGGATTAGTGCTTTATTTTTGACGGGGCGGTTGTATGAAGACTATCCTTCTATACGTTATTATTCTAAGAAGGCTGGATTTAGTACACGGACTAACGTACGGCTCGAACAAGTAATGTCGCGCAGAAAATAAAAATATAGCGCGTCCTGCTGGTCTAGCCAAGTGTCAAACGTTGAACGAAAACGCTCAAAGATTTCTATGGAAAATAATCGTCGATCGACATGTCACGTGACTTAATCGTAACGAATCACAGATTGGTAGCCAAGTGAATAATTTTTTTCTAATAGATAAAACGAAACATTAGTCGTTCGCTAAATACAGCCAAGTGGCACTTTTTGACAAGCGACTACGCCCCATGAGCGTTTCAACGCTACGATAGTTAGCGAACGCCGGCCCCTTGACGCCAACGTAACAAAGTGGCAATTTTTCAATCAGCTGGTTGTCTTTGTTTGAAATTTAGTATTTTGTGAGTTTTTTATTACAATGCATGCTCTCAAAATATTGTGGGCTGCACACCTATGAACTTCACAAATACAAATACACTTTAGAGTGATTTAAAAACACTGAAAATATTTCAATAACAACAACTTCAAACATCCGTCACGTCAAACTCTTCGACTTTAACATTGCATCTGGCTGGCGTCGTGCGAAACCATAGACAAAATTCTTATTTTTAACGAAAGTTAGAAGAGAACTAGCGTTCGCCGCGTTCCGTTCATCTTGGCTGCCAATCTATTAGCGTTTGCGACAAAGCGTTAGCGAAGGCGAAGTTCGATTCGTTTCCGAGCGTTTGCCACTAGGCCTTAGGCTAGGGGTGGTGGGGCCGTATTACCATCTCTTATAGCCAGCCAAATTAATTTCCTAAACTGAGCGTAGCGAGCGATTTCATAAATGATCTTCAATTTTCAGCCAGTCAGCGGTTATCTGTCAATAATGCATCCTTCAGGCCAGATATTTGCTGACGACATTGCTCGCTAAGGAATACCCTCAGTTAGTATGCTGTGACGTCCTTGCCATAATAAATCTATTTATGTGTGCAAGGTGTATGTTCATTATATTTATTTACGTAGGTACGAGTATATGTAATGTATTTAATTTGTTTGTTTGTTTATTTATTGTATGTTTTTATAAATAATACTGATTGAAGTTGTATTAATATTTCATGTTTTGCTCTTATAGTTGTTTTCACTCCACACATTTCTAAGCTTTATGAAGTTCCCCTACCCTAAGGTTGCCTGAAAGAAATCGCTCTCTAGCAATAAATAAATATAAATAAATATGCGCCAGACAACACACCTCTTGTAATGGTCTCGAAGTAGGGATTATTAAATCCCTGTGTTACGAGGTACCACTCAGGGAAATAAGCTAGGGGCGTCTCCCAGCACACCCAGACCCGAGTCAATTCAGAAAAGATCGTTTCCTGAATTGACCCGACCGGGAATCGAACCCGGGACACTACGGAAATCGAGGCGAGAAACCGTGCTACAGCACACTACGCCAATCGTGTCGTCGAGCAATAAGGCCGCCTAAATTTTTACAAATTGTTTATATTGTTGAATATTACTGTTATAGTTTTTTAGTACAATAAATTTTATCTATCTTTCTATCTTCGGCCCCAGATACGCACATCGGATTCCACTAAACGCTATAGTTGATTTTCTCTCGCTAGAGCTCCTGACGACGGTCCTCCGTACGGATCGTCCATGTAGTACTAAATCCAGCCTAAGAGTGCTAAAAAAACTTCAACTTGATGCTGTCCTGTCACTTGTCAGTAGATGGACTTACTTCTTATTGCTGACTATTCAAATGTTCCCTTAAAGGCCTTGCAGGGTCAATAACAACCGAATACATTTAGTGTTACCAGTGGCCATAGGCTGCGGGAACCCACAACAGACACTGTATGGAGGCGTTCGCACTAAGAATAATTAAGTACATATAGAAATCAAGTCCGCGCGCCCATTTTGAAGCACCTTAATTGGAGCCATAAATGACTCCAAACGGACCGCTTTGCAGTGTTCATTACAGCTCCGCAATGTTCAATGTCAAAGCGCGTCGCACGTAAGTAATAGTCGCGCATATGTGGATCGGATTAGTGCTTCATTTCTGACGGGGCGGTTGTATGATGACTATCCTTCTATACGTTATTCATTCTTCTATATTACTTCTATCGGTATAATGCTGACTCAGCAGCATAAGATGTGATGTAAAGGTTGATGTGAACGCCTCTGTACGCACTGTATGCGGAAAACAAAACTCAGAATTCCACAATCTGCCATGTGTATTAGAACTCAATGTATTAGGTGGACGTGGTGAGCCTGTCCTGGATAATTTGTTTTTTAAATCGTGTTTTCCATCACCAGATTCACTGGGCAATAAGTCACATATATTACAAAGAAGACTTTAAGTATGATATAAACAGATTTGAACCTTATGTACACTTATTATGAGTTGCGTCAATAACACACCAGCGTTTATCGTGAAGTTTTTTATATGGGATTTCGGTATAGATATAGTAAATAGTAAAGAAAAAATAAAAATCTGGGATAATTTACACCAATATCACCTGACCCCAAACTGTGCAGAGCTTGTACTGTGGATGTCAGAGACTGATGAACATACTTCAATATTTCTGAATATATTAAAATGTTTATTTTTTAAAATTTATTGAAATATTTTTATGCGCCAGACAACACACCTCTTGTTATGGTATCGAAATGGGGATAAATATACCCGTGTTACGAGGCACCAGACAAGGAATCAAGCCAGGGGCGTCTCCCAGCACACCCAAACCCCAGTCAATTCAGAAAAGATCGTTCCCTGAATTGAACCGACCGGGAATCGAACCCGGGATACTACGGAAATCAAGGCGAGAAACCGTGCTACTGCGCGAAAATACGTGCTTATAATATAGATAAAGATAGTTGATGTTTAAAAAATGGCCAACAAGTTGCTGTAGTTAAATATTGTTAATTACTTGAGGTAAACTCGTGGTTGGGGAAGTGGCCAGATTTGAACCACAGACCTAATGTTATTCCTAATAATTAAAAAAGATTCTATCGTAACTTATCTAAGAACACGTTATTTATTCTCGCGATTACCCGCTACTGAGTCAATTTCGTAGCGTCTCATAGATTCCTGCTAGCCACAATGTAAACAAAACCTTATACCTTTGCTGTTAAGCGCATTTTAACTTGGTTTATCATTAATTTTCACTTTATAAGGCTCTAATGGTGTAATAACTCATATTTAGTGAGGTAACTCTGAATTAAAGAGGCTTAATATGAAGATATTTTATTAACACTTATAATTAAATTTATGTATTGTCTTTATTTATTTAAAGGCTGTTTCGTAGGTTTATTATTGTAATAAGCTTGTTAATTATGAAAGGTTACTAGGCGGTTGATTCTACAAATTTCTTTGAGTTTTTCACTTTTGCTATGAAATAGTAGCAACAAAAAAGAAAAACTGAAAGTGTAATTTATTATTGTCTTAGTTAACACTAGAAGCGCCGAAAATTACACCCCCCCCTTAGGCCTCAGCCTCGAGTTTTGCGGGCAGCGGGGCGGCAGTGGCACGGGGGCGCTAGACTAGAGTGCACCGCGGCGCGGGGGCGCTAGACTAGAGTGCACCGCGGCGCGGGGGCGGGCAACGAGCGGTGCACTCCAGTCTAGCGCGTCCGCCGCCGCTGCCGCCCCGCTGCCCGCAAAATTCGAGGCTTTTATCTCTCGACAGTTTGTAGGTAGCGTCTTGGGCAAGTCCAAAAATATGATTTTAAAAATTGTCATAATATCTCGGAGAGTTTTCGAATTTTTTTCTCTTACCAATGTTTGTATTATTAAGAGGTCTTTCGAAAACACCACATCAAAAAAAATGTCAACTACCCTATTGTTATATGTGTAGCAATACGCACGTAGGGAAGTGTTCAAAAGAGAGATATAATTGGATGATTATTAAAAAACTTGGGCGTGGGGACGAAAGCCTTGAGAAGATGATCATTGTTGGGAACACGGAAGGAAAGAGACCTTAAGGCCGATCTCCAACGAGATGGTCTGATCAACTTAAAGATGCAGAAACAACTACGTTCTACACAGTCGCCAAAATTGCTACCGACAGAGGCCGGTAGAGACAATTTTTCCGCGCTTAACTTACACCCCACCATAAATAAATGAATAAATATAAATATCTGGGACAATTCACATTAAGATCATCTGACCCCAAACTAAGCAGAGCTTGTAATATGGACGTCAGAGACTGATAAACATACTCAAATATTTCTAAATACATACTTAAATAGATAATAACACCCAGACACACTAAAAATACAAATGTTCGTGACACAAATATTTGTCATGGGTGGGGATCGAACCCACGACCTCCGGCGCTAAAGGCAGGATAGCTGCCATTGCGCCAACAGGCCAGTCAATCAGACCATTATCACGACCTTCAGACATGAAACACCGACCAGAGAGAGAGATCAAAAAACTTACAAAAGTGATATACGAGTAGCAAACTCAGTAGGTGATGTTGAAATTAACTATGTAAAAACGGAATTTATTGAATATGCTTTAATTTCAAGGTCAACATACAAATCAGTCGAACAGTCAGTATTTATTGTATGAAAACCTTAAAATTTAAGTCATTTAATAAACTAAAATCGCTTACATGGTTACTACATGACGTACTGAGCATACCATATCGTTTTTGTAAGTCTTGTAAAAATCACCCGGTATAAGTTTGTTCTATTAAAAATCACCATTAATATATATTTAGGTGTTAAGGAATTGTTAATGTTCAGGGGTCCCGAGTTCAAAGTTCAGACCGGGCATAGTGTGTTTCAGGATTTTTCGGAATATAGCACGAGACTCAGTCACAGAGTATCAATCCCTATTTGGCCACCGTGTTAAGGACGGCTGGTTCTGCACAACATTTCCCGCAGGAAACTGGTGAGCGCCACGCGGACCGAAAATTTAATCGACTAAAAAACCGATATCTTATGTAATAAAACAAACCATCAAATGAAATCCCTCCAGTTATCTTTAAACTTTGTTTTGGTAAAGGACCCATATTATCAGATCAATTATTTTAGGAATAAAACCAAAAATAGAAGCCAAAATGTCACGAAGAGGTAACTTTATGAATTTATTATATCAAGCCAACTTTATCAAATCATGTTTCCACTGAATGAATTCCCTGTATTTATCCCCTCAATAATATCGGTAAATTTTACTAGATTTTAATTTCACTGTTTACTACTTCAAAAATGAATTCTAAAAACGGCTTATGTGAACCACCTGCCCTTAAGTTGGTCATTATCAATAGCAGCGATGACTTGATTTATATGTTCTTGACCTCAACTAAGACATTTTTTTAACACTAGAAACGCCGCTGTCCCAATTTTTTCCCTTCTGTAAGTTTGATAGTCTCTTTTTTTATACTTAGGTTCGTGAAACTTTTTGACTTTTAATAATTTAGTGTATTTTATCAATGACGAGTGTTTTCAATTATATAACAAAAATACTTAAGGAACAATAAAATGATTTACCTAGAACCGCCGCTGGGTCATTTTTGTCCCGCCAATATTAATAAGAAATTATTCGATGTTCCGCTAATAATTTAGTGTATTTTATCCATTACGAGTGTTTTCAATTATATAACAAAAATACTTAAGGAACAATAAAACGATTTACCTAGAACCGCCGCTGGGTCATTTTTGTCCCGCCAATATTAATAAGAAATAAATAAAATAAAATAAAATAAATATCCCTGGACATTATTCCACACAGCGCCATCTAGCCCCAAAGTAAGCTAATTAAAGCTTGTGTTATGGAATACTAGACAACGGATAAACATACTTAAATACATTTTCTTTTGTAAATACATACTTATTATACATAGGAGACACCCAGACCAGTACAAACAGACATGTAAAGTAAAGTAAAGTAAAGTAAAAAATATCTTTATTCATATAGACTTATAAAAAGTACTTATGACATGTCATGTAACAAAAAAAAAATTGTAGCAAAAATATACTGAATAAAAATAAACTTACATAAAATTATACTATGATAGTTCATATCATAATTAAATATAATGTGACTCTACCACCGGTTCGGAGGTTGTTTCCGATCGAGAAGACTCTGGCAAGAAACTCGATGGTTACTCTTTTCAATCTTGTTTTTATACACAAAAATGGAATTGACAGAGTAAAGTCATAACAAAAAAGTGTTCAGAGGAGCAGATTCTACCTAAGATGACCACAAATTCTTATCATTTAAGAAATCCTCAACACTATAATAACCCCGCTTCATTAACTTAGCTTTAATTTGTGACTTAAACTTGTGAAGAGGCAGTTCAACAAGAGTTTGCGGAATCTTATTAAAATATTTTACACATTGACCAACAAATGATTTCCCTACCTTATGCAGTCTTAGACTGGGAGTTACGAGCTTATTTTTATTTCTGGTATTGAGTTTATGAACATCACTGTTTTTCTTGAAGAGATGCAAGTTTTTACGGACATATACTACATTATCATAAATAAATTGAGAGTACACAGTTAAAATATCTATCTCTTTGAATACTTCACGAAGCGAGTCGCGTGGTCTAAGGTTGTAAATGGAGCGGATGGCTCTTTTTTGAAGAACAAAGATGGTGTTGAGATCCGCTGCCGAGCCCCACAACTGAAGACCATACGACATAACACTGTGAAAATAACTGAAGTACACTAATCTTGCTGTTGCGATATCAGTCAGGAGCCTTATTTTTCTAACAGCATAAGCTGCCGAACTAAGTCTTCCTGCCAGGGCAGAATTATGCGGACCCCACTGTAACTTGGAATCGAGAGTAATTCCCAGAAATACAGTGGAATTCGCAATCTCTAATGGCTCGTTATTCATGTTTATAATGGGATCGACCTGTCTTACATTGGGCATAGAAAATTTGATACATTTGGTCTTCTTAGCATTAAGCAGTAAATTGTTACTCGTAAACCAGTGCAGTACCTTAGAAAGAGTATTATTTACGTCCTCAAGCGCTTTGTTACTTCTATCTACGTTAAAAATTAGAGAAGTGTCATCAGCAAATAATACAATCCCACATAGGTCTTTGACAAAATAAGGCAGGTCATTTATATAGATTAAAAACAGCAGAGGACCCAATATTGATCCCTGGGGCACGCCCATACGTATGGTGGCACCGGAAGAGTTCGTACCATTGATACTCACTTTTTGTATTCTATCAGTGAGGTAAGATTCTATAAGGCTAAGTGAAATATTTGAAACACCGTAATGCCTCAGCTTAATCAGTAGGATTTCATGATCTACGCAGTCAAATGCTTTTGATAAATCACGAAAAACTCCTATTGCATCTTGCTTGCCTTCCCACGCATCAAATATGTGTTTGATGAGCGCAACACCTGCATCGGTTGTAT
Source organism: Udea olivalis (assembly GCA_947369235.1). Classification (NCBI taxonomy): domain Eukaryota; kingdom Metazoa; phylum Arthropoda; class Insecta; order Lepidoptera; family Crambidae; genus Udea; species Udea olivalis. The sequence continues at coordinate 19,123,797 of OX376347.1, forward strand.
TCCTATTTTTAGTGAATCCAAATTGATTACTATGTAATAATTTATTCAAAGCAAAGTGAGAATGTAATTGATTCAATATAATTTTTTCAAAAATTTTACTCATAGCTGGTAGAATAGAAATAGGTCTATAATTGGATGGGTCACTTTTCTCACCTGACTTATAAAGGGGTATGACTTTACTAAATTTCATTAAATTAGGGAACTGACCCTTGTCTACACAGTTATTAAAAAGTAACGCTAAACTAGGGGAGATGGTATCTATGACTGATTTAAGTATATCAACAGAAATACCCCATAAATCCTCCGTTTTTTTATGTTAAGTTCTTTAAACGATTTGAGAATGGTATGAGGAGATATATGATCAAAGCAAAAACTAGTGGCGCACTCATTAAAACTTGATGTGAGGAGATAACTAGCTAGCAGTGAACTAGAATTTAGTTTACTGGTAGTAATAAAAGGTATCTCAGAGAAAAATGATTCAAATGTATTAGCTATATCAACGTCAGACTTAATAATATTATCTTTAATTTTAAGTGAGAAAGAGTTATTGCGTGGTATGGACTTACAAGTTTCTTTGTTTATAATGTTCCAAGTCGCTTTGATTTTGTTTTTTGCTTGTTTTATTTTGTCTCGCAAAAACATGGACTTGGCAACATTGCAAGATTTTTTAAATATCTTAGAGTAAGATTTAACATAGTCTACTAGTTTGGGACTATGAAAGTTCGCTTTTAAATCATATAATTCGTATAATTTAATCCTACTTTTATGAATACCTGGAGTAGCCCAGTCACTGAATTTAAATTTAAATTTATCAACTGTCACTTTTTTTTTTTTAAATGGTGTTATGTTCATACATTATCAGATTGAACAAATCCTCATACTGATCATTTATGTTCTGGTCTTGGTGTGATAAGTAAGGAAGTTGATTGTTTATATTGTGTTTAAATTTTTCTATACGTTCTGAGTAACTGGTCTAAAAATAATATCCATCCACCGATTGAGGGACATGACGGTGCTCAAATTTGGTTAACAGACCACAATGGTCTGATTTTAAACAATTAATTATTGATTTCTCCTTATAAAAATTTTCACAAAAAATATTATCCAAGCAGGTAGCTGATGACGCAGTGATTCTAGTTGGTTGATCAAAAATATTAAATAAATTGAATGATTTAAAAAGATTCAAAAATCTAAGTGAAGTTTGAGAAGAGTCTAGAATATCAACATTAAAATCACCACAAACAACCACCTTCTTGTTTGATTTACATACTCTCTTTAACACTTCATCCAAAGTTTCTTCAAACAGTGAATAATCCGCAGATGGTGGTTTATACACACAAACAATAATAATCCGCTCTAACTCTGCACATGAAATTTCAATAGTTTGCTCAATTGAGAGTGCTACCACATCTTTGCGTTCTTTATACTTTAACTTATTGTGCAATAATATTAGTGACCCACCCCGAATAGCTGAAACTCTCATAAACATACTAGCGATGCTATAATTATCAAAACTTAACAGACAGTTGTGTTCCTTAAGCCAGTGTTCTGTTAAACATAAAACATCTATATTCATACTGTCAAGGAACAAACCTACTTCTAAATCTTTGCCAGAAAAGCCCTGTATATTCTGATGAACAAAATTGAGGTAATTACTGTTGGGCTTTTCTTTTGTCATAGATGGAGGTTTGCTAGAGGTTTCCTCTATTGTCTTAATATCTAATTTAAATGATTTGGAACATGTTCCAAAGTCAACAAGTCTGTCTGCTCAATAAAAGCAGGTTGAGTAGCCAAAATATTGGCTGAAGAAATAAAAAAAGAGGATAGCGAATGTGCTATTTGTCGCTTAAAATAATTAGAAATATAAAAATTATTATATGTCACATGCAAATTATTTATATTAATTAATCTGTTGATGTCAATTACATTCATTAATTTACTGTTATGAAAAGTCACAGTATCTAATGTCAAATTCATTTTGTACCTCATCTCATTTTCTGTCTGTGGCAAACCTCTACTGTAAGGTAGTGTAAACATTATAATCTTCTTAACATTTATTAAGCACAGGTTATGACAATGTTCTAACAGCTGTTTTTTGTTTAGACTACCTCTATTTCCAATAAATATAATTAAAATTGAGTTTTCATTAAACTTATAGTCTCTTATCTTGTTCATGATATCAGAGTAAGAGGCCCCCGGTGAACAGTGATTGGTTACTGGTTGGTTTAAATATGTGCAGACTAACTGGCCCATATTTTTCCCAATATCGTCACTAAACATTACAATATTTACAGTATTTGATCTCATTCTGACAGGACTCTCAGTGGTGGTGTTGGAAGTCTGGTTATCAGATGTTCTCTTGTGAGTGCAAAGCTCACATTATGACCGAGAACCAGCCAAAGAATCTGAGTTCTCCATTAGCTTTTTCAGGGCAAAAATGTGTTCCTGATACTCAAGTTTGGTAAAGTGGTACCTATCGGACACACTTTTTAGCTGAGACTTAAGGTTACATAACTCTGACTGTAATAATTTTACATCATTGTCATGCTCACTTAAGTTATTTTCTAGCATAATGGAATACACATCTAATTCAACACCTAACCGACTTCGTTCCTTAATGTATTTTACATTCTTAAGCATGCATTTGTTCCTTTTAATAAGTTTCTGCGTTTTTTAATTAATTAATTTATTCTAACATACTTTTTAAATTTGTTTTTGCTGCACCTTATCAAACCAACTGGAGAGTTGATGATAGTGTCATCTTTAGTCAGGTCAATGGTGACTGTGGGAGTTGAACTAGGTGCAGCAGAAACAAGGCTGGGTGCACTGTCGACTAACTCGCTGAATAAACTTTGATTGTGGGAGATTAAGGTGTCAATCTTCTCCGACTCCATGTTTGTGATTTGGTGGTGGGCCTCTTGTAGTTCTTGCTCCAGCAAAGTGATGCGCCTGAGGCCTTGCACATACTCTTCACTGCATTCACCGAAGCCATTCACCACAACCTGCAACCTATCCCGCTCATCTACAACTAACACATACTCATTGTGCAACTCAGCCATTTCCTTTTTGAGTACAGAATTCTTATTTAAAACCTCCAACACTTCTTTCTCATTGTCATCTCGTTCCAAATACAATTGATTAACCAACTCTTTGGATGTTTTCAATTCCTGCAAAGCCAGCTGAAGCTGGCGAGATAAGGCTACGCGTGTTTGCATTTTAAAATGGTTATAAAATGTGAACGAAGTCCAAAGTGTTGTTCAATGAATCGAGAGGTCAAGCACTGGGAAGTAAAATAAAAGCACTTTCTAACCTCTTCACGCGTCTGACAACCACAGTCAGTCGATGCGATTTAGTAATGATTGAATTAATCCAAACATAAAAAGTAATTTGTACGTTAAACATACAAATTATTACCTTATTCACAAAATGACAATGATTCACACAAAATAGTTTAAATTCGTAACTGACAGTCACTGTTGTCCACAACTAACACTTTCAATCCACTAAAATAATCACTTACACTATTGCTTAATATCTACGTCTATTTATTAACACTTCTTCGTGTTTTGGTTTTATTTAGTGACGATTTTCCTAATTTTTAAGTAAATTAAAAATAAAATAGTCGGGAGCAAATACAATCAGCTGTTAACCGAAGTGTTGCCACAGGCAAAAAAAAAAAAAAGTTCATGCACACAAATGTTTGTACTGTGCGGGGATCGAACCCGCGACCTCTGGTGTAGTAGCCAACTTCTTAACCATTACACCAAGTCGGTCGTCAAAGTAATCTCGTTTGAATGATATTTCGGAGGACAAATCAGATGGCGAATATTTACAGTTTTCGGATGATGATTTTGTGTTGGAAACCAGCAAACTGAAAATGCAAATCAAAGGGTCATTTTTTGCGTCAGGAAATTCATTTAGGCATTCCCAATTCCCTGGGGTCTAGACCTTTGGGATATGTGAAACTCGGAACTCCTGAGAAAACAGAGACCCCTACCCACTAAAACCTGATGGTGGTCATCTTCGGCGCAGAATGGAAGGGACCCGAGATCCCCAACACGGGAGTTACTCCTCGCTTCGTCGCGCGAGGCCGCCTGGCAGCCAGCCTCAGTAAGAGCAAGCTCAACCCCAGTGCGATAACACAGACCACTGTGTCCGAAGACACGCGTCACCGTCTTCCGCGGGATCGAAAACCTAAACACACGCAGGCCACCCCGCGTGCGCTTTGCGAACCCAAGGGCTCTTTTAGTCGCCTCTTACGACAGGCAGGGATATCTCGGTAGTATGCTACTCCCCCAACCTCAGGGAAAAAGGGACATACCTCAAGGTACCAGTTTATCATTTACAATAACACAAACACAAAATATGGAGTAGATTTTGTGGATTCTGTAAGTAGCAAATACACTGCAAAAGCGCTTTCTAGACGTTGGCCTGTTCACACATAATAATGTTAGACTTGGCGGGTATAAATGCATGGGTTCTGTATAAAACTATTAACGGCAGTAAAATAAAACGCAGAGACTTTTTATTGCAACTGGAAGAAAAATTAGGGACACTGAGTATGAATATTAGAAAAACAACAATACCTGAAAATATACCAGAACACATACCTAGCTGAAAAACAACAAAAACCTGCAAGGTGTCAGGTCAATTCAAAATGCCTTGACAAGTGATAAGTCTTCTGTGAAGTGCCATCAGTGCAAAAAAAACTGTATGCAATAAATGTACCTACATACTAATGAGGAATATTACTTATTGCTATTTGTTCTTCAAATAGCAAAAACTACATAGTTCATATGATTTCATATTTTAGTATACTAAAAAGTACTATGTTAGTTCTGATTGTTTTTTTTAAATAATAAAAATGCATGACTTGTCTGGGTGTTATTATCTATTTAAGTATGTATTTAGAAATATTTGAGTATGTTTATCAGTCTCTGACGTCCATATTACAAGCTCTGCTTAGTTTGGGGTCAGATGATCTTAATGTGAATTGTCCCAGATATTTATATTTATTCATTTATTTATGGTGGGGTGTAAGTTAAGCGCGGAAAAATTGTCTCTACCGGCCTCTGTCGGTAGCAATTTTGGCGACTGTGTAGAACGTAGTTGTTTCTGCATCTTTAAGTTGATCAGACCATCTCGTTGGAGATCGGCCTTAAGGTCTCTTTCCTTCCGTGTTCCCAACAATGATCATCTTCTCAAGGCTTTCGTCCCCACGCCCAAGTTTTTTAATAATCATCCAATTATATCTCTCTTTTGAACACTTCCCTACGTGCGTATTGCTACACATATAACAATAGGGTAGTTGACATTTTTTTTGATGTGGTGTTTTCGAAAGACCTCTTAATAATACAAACATTGGTAAAAGAAAAAAAATCGAATATTATGACATGAAAAATCGAGATATTATGACATTTTTAAAATCATATTTTTGGACTTGCCCAAAACGCTACCTACAAACTGTCGCCAGATAATGACGTCACAGGTCGCCTATTTCTATGCGTTCTGCAAGACACTTGTTCGGCAGCTATATTACATTTTGCGTTTATGAATATGGTTTCTTTACAAAAGGTACTATAAATTGTGTGGATTAGCCAATGGCATACTTATTGTTATTTATTTTACACTTTTAAAATTTGACTTGACCCGAGTTTGAACAGCCATGAAATTCATTATACCTAAGTAATTGAACTAAAAGTTTACATATATATACCCCTTTTTTTGTATATTCTTTGATTCTTTTTAATAATTTTTAGAAATCGATGATGGTGTCAACTACCCAATCACACAATTAACTTTGCTGAATCTAGCATCTGTTTTTTGAATCCTCTCCTATTTGTGGGTCATTCTTCATATCAATATTAAATTTTTCATATTTGCTTTAGGTAACACGAATGTACTGTTTTTTATTTACCTTATCTTATATTTTTCAGACAGTCTCCTGTAACGTCAATATTAGGGACTTTGACGACATTAAACCGGGTTGACAGATCAGGAAATCGGTTTTCTTTATTTGAGACTTTTTCAAAAAGGAAAGGCACAATAATACGTCTGTTATTGAATAATTGAATAAATCACGGTAATGGACCGGGTTTTTAGCAAATGGATTTGTTTTCAAAAAGGCTTCCGTTGCCGGGTCATCTGTTAGGGTGGGGCAAGTAAAACAGCGGAGATCTCATGGGCTGTGGTTTGATTTTGAACAATAACTCTCAAATTGGAATAATGGCGTAAACTCAAAATGTTGTGACGTCAGGTATAAAATAATTTTGCTTTTTAAGAAATCATCCAGAGCGTAATGCCATTATGAAGAGAACGTTCGATTTTTTACCATATCACAAATGTATTTTAGTGGCTGATTCTTGATATAAATCTCGAACCTGATCAATCATCGCACGCATGATATTAATAATACTTACAGGATTAAATAATATAGAGCTTTTTAGAAAGAAGCGTGATATCTGTAAATTCTCGACCCGGTATCCGAATCGTTTGGTGATGCCGTCTTGTGGACAACAGTTTGGCAAAATAACTCATTTAACATGTGTATTAAATTGTATAATATGTTTCCGGAGGCTATTAAAGCCTTGCCTTCTAAACAATTTAAATGTGCCTTATACAAGTTGTTGACTAAAAATTTGTTATTATAGTGTTAATGTATTTATTAATAGTAAAGCTTGAATTTAAAATGTAATTAATTGAAATAATTTAATCCTAATCTCTTTATTTAATTCATGTTCGATTTTAAGTGCTTGTCTCTCAATTATTGTATGCCAATTGTTGTTGGTTAAATGTGAGAAACCAATGTAATGTAATACCTTTATTTACCACATTTACTGCAATAAATTATTATTCTATTCTTATTCTTAAAACATTATTCTAAACAAGATGTCAAACAGTTAATTGAAATAAAAATTGAGATAAACGCGACATCTTTGACTATTCATGTGTTGCTGTGGCCATGATCCAAATATGCTTCGCCTCCACGCTATTTTCGCGGCCCACCTGTCACACCATCCGGTATAAACGTAAGTCTGGTATTGTTCACGTTGCATAGTTCATCGCTTCATAGCGGGTGACGTTCGAAAATCTCATCTGAATTGAGCGTTTCATTATCGCTGGGTTCCGTACAAATTGAATTACGACACGTGATGTTAATGGCTGTTAAGTGGATTTACAAAAGTATGACATATTTTGTGGACTCTCGGATTCGACAGGAGTGTACAATCTCGGAGTGTCAGTATGGTTTTCGACCGGGTTGCGGAACCATGGACCCCGTATTTGCCTTGAGAACGCTCATGGAGAGATACAGACTGAAGAATACACCTCTGCATCTCCTTTTCTTAGACATGCAGAAGGCCTTCAACTGTGTCCCTCGTGAGATGATCGGCTGGGCGCTGCGGTCCGGGGCCGTTCCTGAAGTCTTTGTTGACATTATCCGGGACAAGTACCACGATTCCAGTTCCATAGTTAGGACTGAGGTTGGTGACAAGCTTCCCTTCCCTATCACCGTTGGAGTACACCAAGGCTCCGTGCTTAGCCCGTTTCTGTTCAGCGTAATATTAGACGTTCTGTCAAACAGCATCTGAGATCACCATGAGCAACCACCCTGGTTGCTCATGTATGCTGATGATATTGTGCTAGCAGACTCTGACAGGGGACGGCTGGTACAACGGGGAATAAGTAGAAAAAAATCACTTGAAAACGGCGGTCTGAAACTTAATGTGGCGATGACGGAGTACATGGCCTGCTACACCACGAATCCCCAGTCCGTCCGCATAGGCGTTCATGTGGTCGAGCACACGGACCGTGTCAAATACCTGGGATCTGTGCTCTTAAGCGTGTCCAGGGACATCGACCGCGACGTCAGAGCCCGAATTTCCGCGGCTTGGGCCAAATGGCGTGAGGTGACTGGTGTCATTTGTAACCCCAAAATGCCGATCAAGCTGAAGGGGCAGGTCTATAAAACCATCATTAGGCCTGTCCTTTTATATGGCAGTGAAACAAGGCCGTTACTAGAGCGACACAAGTAGTAGCTGCGCGTCACGGGAATGAAGATGCTGCGGTGGATGTGTGGAGTCTCACACAAAGATCGCGTGCGGAACACTCACATCCACTGCAGCCTTCGTGTTCATGACATCGCAGACAAGCTGCAAGAGTGCCGCCTTCGTTGGTATGGTCATGTCTCACTGAGATCGGCAAACTACAATGTCTGGCCATGCCGCCCCCGCCAGGTACCGGTAGAAGAGGTCGACCCAAGAAGCGGTGGTTTGACGTCGTTAAGGGTGACATGCGTGCCAACAAACTCACCACTGAGGATGCACAAGATCGCGCGAAGTGGGTCAAGAAAATAAGAAAGGCGGACCCTACCACACCCCCACACACCAGCGTGGGTTCACAACCGAGATAGACCGCACGGATGATGATGATGACAAAAGTATGACATATTTTAAATTACTTTGATAGAATCAGGCCCGGCTGCCTCCAACTGGCAGCTTCTGAAAGGGAATAATGACATATTGCTTCGAATGATGAGTGTGAGCCGATTTTATGAGGACCCGCGATTTAAATGTCTCTACACCAGATTAAACATCAGTTTTAATCATAAAAATAGATTTGTACTTTACCAGACCAGTTTCTTCTTGAGTTCTGCCGCATAAATAGTTTTATTGCTCTGTTCTGACACTAAAGGAATATTATAAATCTATTGAGTATTAAAAATATTCGTTTTTAATAATAAGTATTATATGGTTGAAGTTGCCACGTAAGGACAAACATATGAACGGAAAGTAAGAACCCTGATGGGTCGTTTTCTTTAAAAACACCACGTAACAAAAAGTGTCATATAATTTAAAGGGCTTACATTTAGTAATAGAAATAGATTTTCGTAATAACTTTCAAATCCAGTTTCCTCCTAGCCTAGATCACAACCCAACTAAGCGCTTAATAAGCAATCTAAGAAACAATTACTTTCAACGATAGCCATCTTTATTAGCTCTCAGGAAATAAATAGAGAGGGGAAATAGGTTGGGACCGGTATTAATATTATCTTCCGGTGTCCTTGTAAATTAATCCAGGCGTCGGGCAGACAATAACTGGATAGTGTCAAACTTAGCTGGGGTGACTGAAATCGGCGACAGATGAATATGGATAAGCATGATCTTTTAACTCTGCAAATAAATATATTTTAAATCATTTAATACATAAACCAGATATTTACAGAATGTGAATAATTAAATTGCGAACTGGTGTTATTATTGCTTTAATGTACGTAATGACGACACGATTGGCGCAGTGCGTTGTAACACGGTTTCTCGCCCCGATTTCCGTAGTGTCCCGGGTTCGATTCCCGGTCGGGTCAATTCAGGAAACGATCTTTTCTGAATTGACTTGGGTCTGGGTGTGCTGGGAGACGCCCCTGGCTTATTTCCTTGTGTGGTACCTCGTAACACAGGGATATTAATCCCTACTTAGAGACCATTACAAGAGGTGTGTTGTCTGGCGCATATTTATTTATTTATATTTATTAATGTAAAATAGATAGATTAACAAAAAATTCGTACTTTAAACTTCATATAAATAATTTGGTCAGTATGTTATGTTTTCACGCGAAAACAAAAAAAAAGCTAATTTGGGGTAGTGGTGGGCATTTAAAAATAACTCAAAGCTATCTTTTGTTTTGTAACAAAACCCTTTTCAGTTTAACAACTTGATCCACGCGAACGAAGTCGGATGGCCAAAGCTAGTAATGTTATAGATGTGAAAAATATTTTGTCCGTTTTTCGCTTTATTAGGCTTCTTATCTGAACAGTTCAGTACCTAATGTATTTAAATGATTTTAACTCCCACATCAAAGTAGGAATCTCAAATTCAATTCACATTATTTTTAAAATGCACCAACGGAAATATCCACACTAATCCAACAAGATTAATCCCAAGGTATCCTCTTAATTTGTTGACCATCTTCCTTAATAACGGGCATAAACATCAAATATCTGAAAGGATAGCCTACAAACCGTGAAATTGAGCTCTTAAGGCGGCCATTCTTAGCTTCGTTGACTTTGCGGCTGTGAACGATGGCCTTATTACCAATCGATGGGACATGGTTATTGGCTTAGGAAAAGCTTGAAAACTACCAAATAGTCGTAAAAAAGGCTAATGTTTTTGAATGTGAAATAAAATTTGGACGAATTAAATCAGAGTCATACTACTTATGCTCAATTATTTTAGTGTTTAATTATTTGGGACTCCGAGCTTGAGGGACTTTAGCTCGGAACGCGTGTCCTAAGTTCAAAATATGACAGAACCATCTTTGTATTAAAATTGAAAAATATGGCAATTTTCTCGTAGTGGTAAATCAGTTAAAAACCAAATTACCGCAGATAACGGCGGTGCAAAGCTCGTCACCCGACCACGTTGGGTTTCAATATGCTTGGTGAAATGTAAGCTTATGTGTTTGGTTCACCAGTAAGGCAACTGTTGACATCCCTCCGACTATTCCATTGAGTACATAGTCGTGAGCGTTTGTTTGTAATAATGGTTTCTTAGTGGCTGAATTTAAAGTTAAAATGGTGATTTATAATTATCGAATCGTAGTGGTTTAGTTGTAGAGAATACCAAATGTCGTGGCGTATAAGCAAATTAAATACTAAACTGACATTGTACATAAATGCATACGGTAAATATGTTATTTTATAAAGGGTTGTTGCGACACAAAAGGGCAAAGTCAACGTCACGCTCACACGGCTGTGTTTTTACTTAAATAGACTTTAATGTGTGAGAAACATAGTAACAATCTTCAAATGAACATGAATTGAATGCTATTTCAAATAAGTTGTTTACACGTAGAAACTTAGCGGTGTGTAAATTCAAGTATATCTAAATGTCCCTCTTCACTTCTCATGCTCTAAAATTCAGCCAAAATAGCCCTACGAAGCGGGCCTAAAGTGACCTCTTTAGTCTCTAGGGAGTAAAAAGTAATTAGTTTCTTAATTTCCTTCATGTGACATAGGCAAACTCAAACAGCTAGTAAATAAACTATTATCTGTGGAGTGTGGACGGACCATCTGCATTGCGAAAATGTTGAGAGTTTTACTTCCATGGTTTGTCTGCAAAGAAGGTGGCGCTATATGTTTTAAATTGTTAATCTGTGACTGGTTCAGAAGAAAAAACTTACCGCGTAAATTTCAGAATTGGGTATGGGAACAAAAATCAAACATGTCCTAAATCGAAAACCATTTCGAGGTATTTGTATTTTATACCTTATTTAAATATTTAACATTTTTAAAAGCAAAGGATCTAGGATATTTTTAATAAAAAAGAGTAAAAGTAAAAAGAGTATATTATGGTTATTATTGGACTCTTGAAGGTAATCAAATTGACATCTCACAATTGAAACCTATTGGGTCGTATAAACATCCTTTCACGTGATTGGTTTACAATCTATCCATCAACTAATCAAATGACGCGATCTGTATCATACGTAAGAGTTTTAGCTAGGTGATTCTACTGCATGGTATCAATGGGGTTTCCAGATAGCACATTCAAAATTCCCCTAGGTGAAATATATTTTTCCACAAAGTTATTTTCAATAATACGTACATTAATTTACACCCATTGCCCAGGCGGGTAGGTAGAATTTAAAATAGCCATTCGCTATGATCCCAACCCTTTCAGGTAGGGCTTGGTTTCAGAACTAAGCAAAATGAATTGTATCTGAAGTCTACTTCTCACATTCTTGTGAGATTGTACATGATGAACGGCGAGCTCTGTTTCAGTCGGAAGTTACTGCACTTCCGACTGAAACAGAAATTAGTCAGTAGTTTTCTCCTCATAATTTATTTACCGCGAATCGGGGAAAAAAAACAAGTGGGAACACTAAGGGAATTTGTGACGACATGAGTTCGCAATGTTTAAAAATTAATAAAAAATCAACTACCGGCTAGATCAACGAAATATTCAAATTAGTTACTTGAAATTGTAAAAAATAAAATTTTTTTGTTCCCATACCCAATTTTTGTCTAGTGCAAATTTGTTCGGTTTTAAATGAATTTATCAAGAATGTCCTGTGACATTGAAGAGTTTGACGTCGAGCAAAGAGCGAAAGACATATAGATAATATTTTGCCGCCAAAATCGCGGAAGATTTACCTAAAAACTTACGAAAGTTGTATGGACTGGAAGAATAAGTAATATCTATTAAATGGTTTTGTACTAAATTGACTATTTTTGTCACATTTAAAGTGAAAAGTACAGTTTGCACCTCGAGACTAAACGCCAACTTAATATACCCTCAGTTTCATTGACTCCCACGCAGGCTTGGGATTCAAACCACCTCTGGTATATTATGGCTTCGTTTAGTCCCTCGATATTAAATATACTATTACATATTGAACAACTATTAGCATCCGTCATGAAATTATTTTTCACTTAGTTAAGTAGCTTTTTAGTAAACACCAGAACAGTTTTAAATTCGCGTATCTTGAAAAAAACTGAGTAGGTAAATCATAACTAAATAAAAACTTTCTAATAGTGAACAATAAACAAACACTCTTTATAATTTGGAATCAAGTTGGACACAATCTTAAGATCTTTTGCCTTAAAATCTTTTTAGTAGTTTTCTTCAACTTACGAATTTTCGAATGAATGAATCAACAAAACTTTCCAATCTTCTAAGTGATTTCTAAAAACATTCTAATTTAATTTTCATAAGTACTTCAATCATGAAAGCTATTTTACCAACAGGTTTGTGAAAAAATCATATTTCACATTCAATAAAAATCAAAGTTTTTCAATGATTGCCGAACTTTGCCGCCTACGGACGAACTCAGTAAAATCTTTCTTTGCATATTTGATGCGGATTTCATATTCAAATCAGTGCTTTCAATAAATTTAAAAGATGTTGTTCGTGTTGGGAGTTTTGTTTCCCATTCTTGGGAACAATACATTACATTGTTCGTCAATTTGGGTGAAAAGATTTGCTGATCTGTAACAAGCTTGAACCAAAATATTATTATGTTCACTTATATAATTACCTTCACTGGCGTTCCGCTTGCGGCTCTGCCCGCTTGAACTTCGTTCAGAGGCAGGTTTTTTTTTGACTAATGACACTTATCGTTCTACATTTACTATGGCTCATTACACAAAATCTTTATTAATAAAATTGTATCCAACACAAAGGCATTCTGTTGTACTTTTAAGCTGTTTTACTTTAAAGTTTCATCTGAATCCGTTCAGTAGTTTTTGCGTTAAAGAGTTACAGACATATATATTACTTTCGCATTTAGAATACAGTAAGAAATGAGGTAAGATTATCTTTACAAGTCAAGATAGCTTTCTGGAGTAATTTTATAAAAAATCTATTCAATATCTGGGGGCCTAGCCAAGAGCAATACGTCACCACGATTTCTACAATAGAAATCGTTCAAATGTATGGGCATGACATAAGCTGTCACTGGCGCTTATGTCATCTCCATACATTTGAACAACGATTTCTGTTGTAGAAATCGTCGTGGCGTGTTGCTCTTGGCTAGCCTCTCTGATATGTAGTTCAAAATTCAAAATTTATTTATTTGTGATTATAGGTAAATAGAATAGATGTTAATTACAATAATATCCGCCATAAACAACCGTCACCGGGTATACAAATAATCAGATACATTTTTAATTATTAAAATCATGGAATTATAATATGTGTTGTGGTCTACACAAATCTATCTAGTAATACATTTGAAACGAAATTATCGTAGTACATTAACATGTCAGTCTCATAAAATAAACAATAAATTCAATCACAACAATAAATTAGTCATTAACCTGCATCAAATATTATTACTTATGTCAACTAATTAATAAATTCATTTAAACTATAATAACATTTATTCAATAAGAATTTCTTAAGCTCCTTTTTGAACATGGCAAAGTTAAGTTCTCTTATATATCTGGGCACTTTATTATATATTTTCGGAGCCGCACACAACACCCTCTTGTACAAAAGAGCAGTATTTGCCTTTGGAATAAAAACAGTATCTTTGTCGCGTCTATTACGATTCAGAACCTCTGACGTACGCTTAAAAAGTCTAGGATTGGATTTCACGAATAGAGCACATTCGAAAATATACAAACATGGACATGTCATTAGTTCATGGCTTGCAGCTGTCTGTCCGCTGCAAACCAAACATTGATCTAATGCACCTTTTTTGTGACTTGAACACTAGCTCTTTATTTGTAGAATTTCCCCAAAATATGATACAGTACCTTAAATACGATGCGACTATGCCGTGGTACGCAGTAAGTAAGGAGTCTACGTTTAGCAACGGGGCCAGCTTATATAAAGCGTAGGCAGAAGAGCTTAATTTCTTACATAGTTCATAGGTATGGGCCTTCCAGTCTAGTTTGCTATCGACAATCAAGCCTAAGAACTTGGCCTGATTCGCTTCTGTTATGACTTGGTTGTTGTACCCAACTTGCATATTTGTATTCTTGGGTCGCTGACTGAAGTGCATAATATTAGTTTTATTCAAATTTATTTGTAGATTATTATCTAGTAGCCAATTAATAATTGAAGTAAGAGCTGCATTAATGTCACTTTCATATAGGTCAATATTTTTACACCCGATGGTTACAGTGCTGTCATCCGCAAACAAAGATATATGTTGTGAAGTGGCTTTAGGTAAATCATTAATGTAAATAATGAAAAGCAAGGGTCCCAGTACGCTTCCAGTAGTACAGCTCATTGATTAAATTATAATTATAATCAAAGACTACTCACTGCTTACTTGTCAGATATTGTTTTATCACACTTTCACTATCATTATTTCTTTTCATCCGTGTTGAAATTTTGAAAAGCGATATTTCATATTTTCTGGGTAAATTATGAAATATTGTTACTTAAATTTGGAAAAAATTAAAAATACTGCAATTTGTAAATTTTTAAAGAGAGCAAATTCAAAATATACGAATATTGTACCTACATTAAAACCAGCTATAAAAGTTTAGAATCAATAGTCAAGAAATAATTTATAATTGAGTTGAGAACACATGAATACGAACATTCCATCGTCAACTCAAGCGGCTTGAGAAACCCTTTCTCAATTCCAACTTCATCAAATCCTATTCAGCCCATACTTCAAAGTAACAAATATTAACAAAATCAATTATATCCACAATTTAGTTTCGGACCAAAGCCAAAGTCTCGGACTTTAGCTCGAAATTGAATTAAAATGTTTCAATTTAGTAGATGAGGGGGTGAGGGGGGGGGGGTGTCATAAATTCCGGGTCCTAATTGGCTCCACTGGCTTGCAGCCGTAAACTCTTTTACTGCTCCTGGCGTACTTTATTAAAAGCTTGTGGAGATGTTTGCTTTTTAATATAACCTGCTTAAACTGTTCGACGCGTTGCCGTGAAACTGATGGGATATAGCCGATTTTAGTACCAGAGTAACCAGAAATGATATTTAATTAAGAACGGTAATTAAGGGCTTTTCAATATGCTAAAAGTACCTGGATGGATGGTGGTTTATGTCCAAATTTTTTGAAACCTTGTAGTCTAGGGTTTAAGCACCCCAATCGTGGATTGTGTGGTGCCGAGTTCTTAGCCGGAACCATATTTGTGGTCATTTTTTATTATCCGGTGATGGAAACTATGGTTAAAAAACCAAATAAACCCGGATAACGGATTGGGTTCTAATACCATCAGTGAAAAGTGGACTTCTGAGTGTTCCATGAGGGCAACAGTCACTTGCCTCTGACTACCCCGTTCGGGATATGGTCGTGATGGTGATGGATGGTATGAATTTTCTAGAAATTTGGAAGGATGTTGTGGTAACCCAATATCACATGAGGAAATAAATGGAACAAGGATAAAGGTTCAACAACTGCACTGTGACAGGTAACAGGGCCTTATTACGATCTCTTAAAGCTTGCTTGCATTTGTAAATTGAGCGTCCTGGCATTTTGGTATTATGATCTCTTATTCCCAGTCACCATTACGTCATTCAAACTCAACTTCTTGCGGCGTATTGGCACAAATTAGACATGCGCGGCGCTCTGACAGATAGCCCGCTTAGAAAAACACGCCATTTTTGACGCAAGCACACAGTCATGAATTTACAAGCAAAGTCAGTGACCTTCGGTGAGTCGGAAAGTCGCACTGTCGCGAGTGTTTTTGTTTTTGTCGAACTTGGTGCAATTTTTCACATGATGAATCTTGTTTTTGGCCGGTTCTGTCAAGTAGGTATAACTTACTTACTTCATTTTAAAAATTCAGAGCGAATATAGTAGTAACCCTAGGCGGTTCACGCAAGTTTTGGAAAAAGGTGCGAGCGGTCCTTCTGTAAACTCTTTATTTTGTGGTATTGGTCGAACTGTTGTTTGACGTTTAATACCATTATTTATCTGTCAAATTGGTTTTTGTTTTGTGTGTTTTGTGTGTCTCCTTTCACACAAATTCTGACAATGTCAAGTAAGGCTGAAATGAGCCAGAGGATTGGTCGGTGGATCTAATTCAAATTGGGTTCTAATACCAGTAGTGAAAAGTGGACTTCGGAGTGTTTCGTTCACCATGACGACACAGTCACTTGACTCTGACTACCCTGATTGGGATAAAGTCGTGATGGTATGTTATGTTATGTTATCTGTCAAATAGTACCAGTCTGAAACTTTCAGTTGCAGAAGTAGCTCTAAAAAGTAACATCGTGATACCAATACAAAGTGAGCATTTTTAGAACCGTAAACGGTCAAGTTGCGATAGCGGTAAAATATTGTAATATGGCTTCTGGTGCACTGTTACGCGTGTGTGCGTGATCACTTAGATCACGGCTATGTTCGTGCCTGAGTAAAGTACTGGCCGAGCCAAAAAAAACATTTTTTTTGACCAAGTGGTTTTTTTTATAACGTCGGCGACCAGCATGCGGACGGCCTGATGGTAAGTAGATCCACGGCCTGTAATATGAAGTTACGTGTTCCAATATAATAATATGAATGTATGTATATTCAATATGTTATGTAGGTTTAGTATTTAGATGCATATCTGTCAATACCGTAAATATATTTTTCACCCCCACCAGTAATTTTTTCACATTTTGAAAATTTTTAAAATTGTAAAAAAATACTAAATGGAAATATTTTCAAAAAACCTTTTTTAAGGTTAGGTAAGAGGATATTACATACCATTTGAGGCAGGTTTTACAAAAAATGATTCAAACTTATTATCTGGAGGAGCCACTTATTATCTGGAAACTTAGTATGTTTTGAAATTGATTTTTATTTCAATTTAATACGAGTGACTAAAATGTAATGATGTGATATATTTTTGAAATTGGCTCAGTGAGCCCTTATATTAAAAATAACACATGATCGGTTTAGAGCAAAAAAAAATTTTTTTATCATACAAAAAAAAAAAGATGACGCCATAACTCCTCTCCTTTTTTTTCCATGCTACGGGTCAGATTGATTCGTATGGCCTAAAGATCAATCATCCGTTTTTCATGCTTTTAACACCATTTGCAGGTTAATTTAGCGTACCGCTAGCACTATTGTTTCACATTCCAACATCGGATAAAGTACCTATGCTGTAATATTTTTTTCGTTTTTGCTTTTGGTTTTTGAGTTTAAGAGGAATAAAATTAAAGAAAACTGAATAAACTGTCAATGACTAAAGAAATCATCTTTCTTTGTGTCTACGACAAGATAAAAGCTAAAATGAAAGAACTAAGCTAACGAATTTAGTAAAATTGATAGACCTGTGTTAGACGAAGATTCTCTAGATTAATGCCTTCATTAAGTTCACTGTTTCTTTTTACAACAGTTTCTAATTAAAATTTACCGCAAAGCCTCGTGAAACATTATTAAAAAGAAGATTATTACAAGACGTCATAAAGTAACTAATCCATGCTTTATTTCGTGTAAAGTAATATGGTTTTAATTAAAAAATTTAAACGCATCAGCAGATGGTGAGGAAAAATTTTAAACGCTCATGCTTAGGTAACGTGGTTTCCTTTTTTAA
Source organism: Udea olivalis (assembly GCA_947369235.1). Taxonomy (NCBI): domain Eukaryota; kingdom Metazoa; phylum Arthropoda; class Insecta; order Lepidoptera; family Crambidae; genus Udea; species Udea olivalis. The sequence continues at coordinate 19,141,799 of OX376347.1, forward strand.
GATTACATGCATACCCAAAAGCTATAACAATACTTTTTTTATCCAGATGGACTATACACCCGTTACGCATGTCAATAACAACTTTTCGGTTCCAAAAAAACAAAAAAAGTCTTCATTCGATACTATAACAACATTTGTAAAAATATTTTGAAACCTGAAATTTTTTGAAAGTGCGTGATATCCGAATTTTCAATTAAAACTTAAATATTGCACTCTCTATGCGTTATATTTACAGCTGTTGAAACCGTTTAACTCATGACGGTAACAGCCACTTGTGACGTCATCATTGTAATGAGGATGACGCGAGTATCACACAACTAAAACGCTGCTTTTTGTTTTTATTTCTTTTGCAACTTCATTTACAGACGTCAGAAATTGCATGAGTTTACTTTGGCACCCAGATGTTGGTTGGTTTCAAGGTCTAATACCTGTGATAAAAAGTATGAGTAATTATTTTGTATAGTTACATACTGTACACACACGTTAGAACACTTTAGTTTTATTCACCTGACACATAGCATGGAATAAATACAAAAATACCTGTAAATTAAAGTTTGCCCCTAGTTATCAAACTTACAATCTTATTCCCTATAAAACAATATATGTGTGTATACATAAATGTATTTATTTATTTATTTTTTTAATAGCATAATATTCGAATGTAATTACTTTTTTTTCTTTGCCATACCTTTTGCGCAGCCTAACTCGTCCTCTGTTTTAAATCTCTCTGCCGAAGGTTGTCTGGAAGAGATCGCTCTGTAGCGATAAGACCGCCTAAGTTGTACTTTAATATTTACTTTTTTGTTTTTACGTGCTGTAAGTATTTGTTTGTGCAATAAAGATTATTTATCTTATCTTATTCCCTGAAGTACCTCTACATACTGGCGCTACGCAATGACAACATTTTTTTTTTTTAATACGAACTCGGGATTATGAGACCATTGGTAAAATTTCAAAAACACACTTCACTCGCGGATAAAGCGTAACAAATATTTTAATTCGGTACTTGATGACCTGGCAATGTGCATTCAGAGGCACATTAAATCTAAATAAAACAGAGACTTAAAATCATAAATAGCCCACAAAACCAGGTAACTTACAAAAAAAAACCTACAAAAAAAGTCTTGACAAGTAAATTAATCAAAACAACTTACAATGTCCTTAACATTGTAAGTCGTTTGGATTCAATTAAGGTTTATTAATTAATCGTTTAAAGGTATTTCCATTTTTATCTAAAATAGGTGTGCTTTGAAAATACCAGCAAATTATTGTTTGTCCTAATTGGTAATCGAACTCACCATCTTTGGCCTTTACATTGGCGCTGCGAAAAACAATAATCATTAAAAACACATAAAATAATAATAATATAAAACACTTATGAAAAATGTTTGGCATATTTTTCTATTTTGCCAATAGTTTTGACTATAACGGTCAAAACCTTTGACAAAATAGAAAAATATAATAGAATCATTTCCAGAAAAATATACAGCATGTATTTTCTATTTTTAAATCAATAATAATAAATATCCCAAAACAAATTACACTAAGATCATCTGACCCCAAACTAAGCATAGCTTGTACTATAGGTGTCAGAGACTGTTAGACATACTTAAATATGTCTAAATAGATAATAGCACACAGACTCACAACAAACACAAATGTTCGTCACATAAATGTTTGTCATGGGTGGGGATCGAACCCACGACCTCCGGTGCTAAAGGCAGGATCGCTGCCATTGCACTAACAGGCCAGTCTGTTGTAATCTGAATGTAATCTAAATACGGAGTTGCAACTGAAATATTGAAATACCCACGTGTTCTATTTACAGCCGGTGAAACCGCTTAACCAGCTCATGACGGTAACGAGCGAATTAGATTGCATGTCAACAGCCACATGTGACGTCATTATTGTAATGAGTATGACCTGTACGTCTACCACGAGTTGTTACTTTAAATCAACGTTATCATTTGCGTAAAAAAATTATAGGGATTTGACATTGTCATGTCATGTCATGTGGGCTTTATTTTTTTGGTAAATTTTGAACGGGAAATCACGACCGCGCGGCAGAAGCTGCTGGCGGAAAATTTGTCATCGACTGATATTATTTTATATTAGACGACACAATTGGCGCAGTGTGCTGTAGCCCGGTTTCTCGCCTTGGCTTGCGCGGTGTTCCGGGTTCGATTCCCGGTCGAGTCAATTCAGGAAACGACCTTTTCTAAATTGGCTCGGGTCTGAGTGTGCTGGGAGATAAATTCCCTGTCTGGTACCTCGTAACACAAGGATATTTATCCTTACTTCGAGACCATTACAAGTGGTCTGGCGCTTAAAAAAAATATAATTTCAGTTTCGGTACAGACCCGTTCTATACTTTTAATCGATTCCTGGCAAAATATCCCTTACCTAACAGCAGCACCGCAAGTTCCGGTTGCACACAATGCCTTATAATTCAACCACCAAACCCTGGAACGGCGCCAGGGCACCTCATAAAACGCCCATCGCTCAGTGACCAATCTGGGTTAATTTTTTACCGGACTGCAATCAACGGTTGGACCGCCAACGCTGAATGTACGCAGTGGCATTTTTGCCATTTCGGCTATTTTTACCGTTCTCGCCGGCGAAATGGCTGAATGGAACGCACATTCAAATAACATTCAGGAGGGCGAGGAGCTGCGAAGGTTGGATTCGGTAATTGGTCGAGCTTTATTTCTTATTAAGAGGTACCTAATGGTCCAGTATTATTCATTTGTTTTTAGCATTCAACAATGCTCACTCTATACTCGTATGTTTTATTGATAGTTGCAACTAAGCATCGAAGCCAGAGATTATGCATTCTAGCCCCCTAATGCATTATGCCGGTCGAAAGATTCAGCATAGTTTGATTTTTAAGCTATTAAAAGACCTTTTGACTTCATGTTGACATAATTTTAATGAACATTTTGAGTGTGATTTTTAGAAGTCCACTGCTGGACCTAAGCCTCCCATAAAACGCCACAGCGAACAGCTATGGGCTATTTGCTTCCAGCGACTTCCTGCAACTTGCACCAAGTCATCGGTCCACCGGGTAGGTGGCCTACCTACGCTGCGTCTTCCAGTTTGTGGTCGCCATTCGAGGACCCTTACGCCCTGGCGGTTTTCAGCCCTGCGGGCAGTGTGACTAGTGCGAATGTGATCTATATCTCGTTGTCAATAAAGTTAAGGTATTTAACTATGAACCAGTAGTAATCTCATACAGAACCATGATGCTGTGAAATCTGCAGTAATAGTTTCAGAAAACAAGCAAGAACTGCATTTGTTAATAAGTCAACGATCCTTTGTAACTTAATATGAAGTCAGTACTTCCCAAGGGCGAGTATTCAAGTCACTCATTATGCGCGCAAAGTTGTCGAGTTGCTAGCGATTATTACGATTGAACTTTACTTGAGTCTTGACTTTAGCTAACTTAACTCTCTGAGCAAATAAGTCGTGACTGCCTTTTTGTGCTTGAATGGCGTGCGTTTGCTTTGTGTAATGTGGTGTAATGGCTAGCAAGTGAGACTGAATGCAATAATCAATTTTTTTAATTTAAGTGTTAGTGGTACTTTAGCGTTGTAAGATAAGGCTGTATTTCATCATTCAATTTATTGTTTTAAGCTAAATGCTGAAAATAATGGTATTATAAAATTCTTGATCCCTTACCTTTTGTAAATTTGGCGTTTGCTTTAACACTACTAATATAGTATAAGTATTCAATTGTTACTAACAACTAATAACCAATCTATGGATAATTATGTATGAAAATAAATGATTTTATTATTATATTATTATTTTAATTCATCTTAGTTATTGTCACCTCAGCTACAGCAAACTTCCGTACGTTGGGGTGGCTGATTGCAGCAGCGCTTAAAATAAGTTTTATAAATAAATATCTGGGACAAATCACACCAAGATCATCTGACCCCAATCTAATCAGAGCTTGTACCGTGGGCGTCAGAGACTGATAAACATACTTAAATATTTTTAAATACATACTTAAAATAGATAGTTTGACTTTGAACTTCGTAGTTATTGAAAGTAAAGATGTCTCAACCTTTTTTTGTAGCATTCATATTTAATTAGCAGCCATATCCTTCAAGACTACAGCCTTCAGTTGTTTTATGCCAATTACTTTCCTAACGGGATATTTAAAGGTACTATTTGGAACCGAGCTACTGACTGCAACTGCCGACAGCACGTGCAGTAACTGCATGCAATCGGCCGCAGCTGCACAACTGGTTTGTATGTTTTTATATGAAATAGCTTCCAAGCGCCGCGGCAGCAGCACGTGCAGTCGCCGTGGGATTGCATGCAGTCGCTGCACGTACTGTGAGTTGCAGTTAGCAAATCGGTTCCAAAAAGTACCTTTATGTATGCTTGTAAGTACCATTGTTTTGTCTGTTATTGGTCTTTTCATTTTAAAAAACTAACGTTTTTTAATATATTGTAATATAGAAGCTGTTTGATCTCTAAACACCATAAAACTTAAAAGAATTTGCAAAAACAAAATAATTCTAATAAAAACGGGTTTTTGCAACGAAATAATTGTCGCCGAGACGTCGAGAAAAATAGGTAAAACAATTAACCGTAATATTGTTTCGTTGCAAAAACCCGTTTTTATCAGAATTATTTAAAATGCAACAAGAAAGTTTTAAATGTTAACAAAATATTTATCATTGAAAAAAGGTAAAAATGTTATGTTACGAGTAAGTAGCTAGAATTAGAATTGCTTAAATGCGGCTTCTTCGGTGTATTCCAGCAATAACTTTTTAATTCTCTCATCTTTTAGTCCATTAAGGTTTCAAATGTTTTTCCACAGCTAAGTAAACATTTTACAAAAATATGAACATTCACATTAAACCATTTCATTCCCAGCTCCAAGTGTAATCGAAGCGAGCAGCGAGTGAATGACCGCGTTGTCTGTCGCGAGTGAAATGTTACAAAAAACACGCCAAAAAATTCCCCCACTATCGGTAAATTGCGAAACAAAAGTTGTGCGGTAAAAAGTGGCCGGGTACAAAAAAACTGAGAGGAAATGAAAGTCCCCGCAACGGGGATGTCAAAGCAAATAAGAATCCAAGTTTTTGCGCGAAACAGTTGGAATCTGTCTCGGGACAGGCACGCTTTGTTTTAATGGGCTACAAAAATTAGAAGATAACTTTAAGTTTGAAAATATTTTTAAATATTGTTTATTAAAACATTAAGAAAATGACTTTAACCAATCACGGTCAGAACTGCCTTGTGGTTGATTTGACTAATGGGCTTGAAAGATAGAAAACCAGAAAGAAACGAACTTTGGACTTTGAAGAAATCAGGCAGGATACGAACCCGCGTCTTTCACAATCCGGGTGCCTTTTTTTATAACGGGGTCCCTAAAAAGTCTCGCAACGCCCCGCCGCCAGTGCCTCCCAGTATTGTGCTCCCCTCCAGCCGACCCCCCAATGCAGGGGGGAGGCCACGGAAGTACCTGGAGGACACAGGTACTTCTGCCGTCTCGGTGAAAGCCGTGCATTGCGGGCAAAAGCCCCTTTGGGCGGGCAGTAGTACGCGCCATACCACCAACACGCCCGGCGGCAGGCAATGGGTGAGTGGGAAGTCCACCGCACTGCCATGCCTGAGCCCGCTTAGCTTCCCGGTGGGTCCACCTGCCACCAGTACAGAGCCCCCCCACCACGACAAGGCGAAGGCTCATGGGGGGGACAATCCGGGTGCCTGCTCTAACCACTGAGCTACCGGAATCTGGACCAAACGAATCTTTCTTCTTCTCTCTTTTATTTTTTAGACGTCGTGGCCTAATGGTTGAGCGAATCACCTCAACTCAGATCGCGGATCGTGTGGTCCCGAGTTCAAACCTGGCCAGAACTAAAATCTTTGTGTTCATTGTTATATTTCCGACTAACTCTCCGGTGATGGAAAACATCAATAAAAATCGAAATCAACCCGGATAATGGCGGAAGGCTCACCACCTACCACGTTGGGTTATAATACCATTGGGGAAAAGTGGGCTTCTGAGTGTTCCGTTCACCATGACGGCAACAGTCACTTGCTTCTGACTACCCCGTTTGGGATAAAGTCGTGATGGCATGTTGTTGTTCTTTTATATTTCTAGTACATGCTTAGGTTGCAAGCCAACGTTATTTCATCAGTTTTTTAAGGCAAATACTTATCTTCAAGCATCCGAAAGAAATATTTTAACAAATATTTAAACTTTCGGATAAGATGAAATATGCTTTTTCTTTGTTTTATTTTAGCATTTTACAATGATTGTTTTCAAACCGAAAGATTGAAAACTAGATAAAATTATATTTCGGACCTTGAAGAAATCAGGCAGGATTCCTGCATGATTTCAACAAACATTGTAAAACGCTGATACATATAAAACAAAGTATTAATCTGCTTGAGTTTTAAAAATCTTTGTTCTTTTAAATGCCATTCTGTAAACGTCACCAAAGACACAGTCTTACTTTATAATAATGTGCCAAAGAGAAGCAACTGGAGGCTTTTCGCCTACTTATTCTGTAACTTGCAACGCAAAACGATTTCTAGTCGCTCGCATTTTGACAACCTATCATCCAATGACAATGCAATATTCGACGACAAATAGCAATGATACCTGTTGAAATCGCGATTTTCATGCGATTGCAGTAGAAGACCACCCGATGAGCTATTGAGTTTGGGGTAAGCTGGGTGACCCTTGGTTTACTATTGGACCTCTTGCTGCCGCCTACACGAAAGTTGCCTCTAGTCTTACATGGTCGGCATTTCGCAACCTTGAGCTCTAGTAACCCGCAATCATCAGGTGTTGCATCTTAAAAAAATTTACGACCAAATAAATTAAAAAACAAAATGTTATTACTACAAATTAATACTGTCGAAACCAAGCAAGACAAATACAAAGGATATTCTCATTAGAAAAGATTTATAAGAATAACTATGATTTAACCAACATAAAAACTTTAAATATGCGATGTTAAATATTTTTTAATAATTATGCATTAATTTCAAAATTTTAATTTCAAATTTTTTAAAAATGGTAATAATTTTCATTTGAAAAGTAAATATAACTTTGGAATGTGTTAAAATGGTGTTGGTTGGATACTGTTTTACATTATTTATTACTTAGAGAATAATGTACCAAATATATAAAATAAAACATACATTTGGACATTTTTACATTCATTATTATATATGATACATTCTTCATGAAAGGGGTCTGCTACAAACACGCCATCAAGGGCGAGTTATGTTAGGATAAAGGGGTGACCAAAAACAACGGTCGAGCTAAGCCAGCAACGCGCGAGAGCGTTCCGTTTCGGTGCTCGATTTTTCGGAAGAACTTTAATCAACTACGGCAAAATATGTAAAATACATTCATACACATATTATATTCATTCTTTGTCAATCGCCTTTCATTCACCCTTTCCATATGATCAAACCATTTACAAAGTTTGTCAGTAGAGTTTCTGCCAATATAAGCTTTTTTGCAGAAAAATATTCCTTTAAAAAATGATTAGCAATTTAAAAATAGAGTTTAAGTACTCCAAATGTTAAAATATTCTTACATCTGCCTTTTTCCTTTGCAAAGTTCTCGCTAAAGTAAACATATTTAGTTAAACATTTTTCATAAATGTTAACAGAACAACCCTTTGAAGTGTTCTCTGTGAAATATAATTTCGTTCAAAGTATTAACCGGTTTAATGCGATTGAAAAGGAAAATGTCCGGACGAAAATCACCGCTTACCATGTAATCCTTCTGATAATCGGCTTAAACCAAATTACTTCTACGGTGTCCTTGTTTTTATCAGAGATAGGTGTGAATTGTGAACTCTTGTAATTTGGATAAGGTTCAAAATCTGATAAAAGAGCGCTGGCAGAGGTCCTATCTGCCGTATCGAAGGTCACTCATGGTTCAATCATTGATCATTGATTGATTGTTAGTGACAAACATTTTCATGAATTTGAATTAAAGTGGTTAATGCAGTATTTTTTAAAGGTAAACAGAGTCTTACGCTTATAGGGATAGTTCGGTTTCGTTTGAAATCTTGTGCAAAGATGTCCTTAGGTATTGACGGGCAATCCACCCTCACTCCACCTGATAGAAAGCGGTCGTGAGGTCCACATATGAGGCTGACAAGCACAGTAATGCGAAGTAACCACCGACCTGACCAGCTTGAAGGCCTGCAGAAATGCCTTTTTACGCCTCGCTTGAAGATTCCGGGTTATGAGGAAGAAAACACATGCGCTGTAAGAGCTTTCCACGATTTATTTTATTACGATTACATCTTCCATGTTTTTTGTAAAAAAACAAAATATGCGGTGTATTTTTAAATTAGTACCACCACTCTAAAGTACTTGATTACTCAAAATAAAATCTATACAAATTTTCTAAAGAAACAGCATGAAACACAACTGCAAAGCTAGATAAAGCTTACTTTGATTATGATATATATATATATATATATATATATATATATATATGTATTGATTTATTTGATTTTCTACACGTTATTATCTTAATCTCCCTTTTTTCAAGCTTAATTGCACAAAATGCCTTTGACTAAATACTTACCTATTATACTTCGTTTCACTTACCTAGCTTCGCGATTCTATTGGTTCTTAACAAACATATTCCTCGCGTCGCATCCTTGCACATCTCTGGTAAAAACGCCCCCTAACTGTATCTTACCTGTTTGTTGTCCTCTGATTCTACCATCTCTTGGCACAAATTCCCAAAAACCTAACAATATACCGATCAAGACCGATTAGTAGTTAGTAAAAGATTTGGTATCTTTATTCCATTTTAATGCTTTCAAAAAGTCACTAAGTCATTTGAAAGTGACCCTTATAACCTGTCAAGCAATATGATTAAGTTACTTATTCAAATACCAGTAAAAAATTTAATTCTGCTAGGTCAGCCTCTTCAAAGTGAGTTTATTCACGTTCCTTTTACTAAATCTATTTGACCTAAAAAAGCTCTAGTGCCAAAAAGCTCATTGTGTAGCCTTTTGATTGAAGTGTCTTCTGCGAGAGCACTTTTTGAATGTTATTTTAGTGAAAATTGTCCTGCTTAAGTTTTAACATTTAATGGAACATTTACTTTTTGTGATTATTCAAATAAGATTATTCAAGGCATAGCTCCATAACCACTACGTCCTGAGGTAGACTGCCACTGACCATACTGCTGACATAAAAACCATTTTGCAATGATTTTTAAAAAATTGACCTGCCTTCCTGCTTATAGCACACGTCGACTCGCACTGGTGCACGATGGATTTATCTGAACCCATCGTGCATCGTGAGGGTCTGCATCCATCTGGATGCAAACCCTCTTTAACCATGCAGCAGTAGTAGCCTTATAACTGAAAATGATGATGATGATGGAATATACTGACATTAGTAAACAGAGTGTGTTTAGAGCAGAGCGTAGTGTTCAATGGCACCTACCAAAATGACCACAAAACTTTACGCCCTACCAGTACACTTTGCAGTAGGTACAAGTAAGCAGGAAATCGTATCATTTATTAAATAAAGAACCAATCACCGACCAATTCCGAGCCCCACTCCGCGCCGTAATCCCGCAGAACTAGAACTCTCTAATCGGATTTGTACTCGGTCGCCCGATCGACCACTATTCCTCTAGTGTTCATATAAATGTTGTATTTTTCTTTCCCACTCGCATTCTTTTCTGCTCAATAGGTAGATTGATTAAAGAGCTTTTTGTAGACTTAGGGAGCAGGTTGATGAATTACAGTTCTCTTTTTCAATGTAAATGATTACATATTACACTCATGCCTGAAAGTTTTATGTCGTTTTTGATCCAGTTTTGTCAGTTTTTCGAATAATTATAGTTTCAGGTTTTGATTCTAACAACAGTTGAAAGGCGATGGACGTAAATGGCCAAGCGCCCATTGTAATGTTTTCCTGGGTTGCAGATATTACGAAAGCAAAGTTTCCATTATTGAAATTAAAACACGAAACCTTTTTTTTTCTATGTGGCATGCATTGTTAGCCGCTAATGTCTTTTACAATTTCACACCGGACAAGTGGGTGAGCGGAAGGCTCTCAACCCTCAAATTTAAGTAACGTGCCCCCCAAGGGGGGCTTAGGGCGTTACTGGGAGATGGCAAACGGACGTAAAAAAACACGTAACTATTAATTGGCAATAGCTTAATAATCAAATTGAGATTGGTAGTTGCAAAAAACAGAAGACACCATATCCGATCTAAAAATTCACCTAGGTTTTCCTGGCAAGCCTAGCCGCTGGCACTCGACCACATAACCGAACCTTGACTTGGTGACCTTGGTGCAATGGCAGCGATCCTGCCTTTAGCACCGGAAGTAATGGGTTCGACCCATGACAAACATTTATGTGATGCACATTCGTGTTTGTTGGGTGCCTGGGTGTTATTATCTATTTGAGTATGTATTTAGAAATATTTAAGTAGATATGTTTATCAGTCTTTGACACCCATAGCACAAGCTCTGCTTAGTATAGAGTGTAAATTGTCCCAGATATTTATTTATTTATTTAATGAAACTTAATTTTCATTATCACCTTATTCATTCACTCATTAGTGAAGGCTCGATCGATGTACCGGCAATTACTGACCGGTAGCGCCTCCGTCAAACACGACATGACGTGACGTTGTTTGCCAACCAATTTGGCTCGTTACTAAGGATAGCAAGAAAATATTTAGGCACGGTAAGAAAATACATTTCTTAGACGATGGGAAATTTAACAGGCTTTCTTGAAGCTACAGCAGATAATTTATCTCACAATAATTATTATTTTCAACGGTCGTTGATAATGTTAGGTTTGGGACAATGGTTTGTCATCCCAATCCCCAAAGGGGCCTCGCCTTTAACTTAGTTAAATTAAGTATTCTTCGCTTTTATGCTCAACTAAATTAAACATTTATAAGTAATTATTACTCTGAAATTGTTTTTTTCATCAACATAGTCTGCTAATATAACTAATTTTTCTAACAGTAAAAGAGCATTTAATCTTACAATAAAAACACTTTGAACAAACACCACAATTGTAATGAAAAAAAACTGCTAAAATAACAGTATTTGGTGGAACATGTTAATCATGTTTGTAATTAATGAATGAATATTTTTCGTGCTTTTCAGATATTGTTTTTTCCCTTAATCACTGCACAAATATCCATTTTCGGAGTTATTTTCTGGGGAGTTGGGTCTGGGTGTGCTGGGAGACGCCCCTGCCTTAATTCCTTGTATGGTACCTCGTAATACAAGGATATTTATCCCTACTTCGAGACCATGACAAGAGGTGTGTTGTGTGGCGCATATTTATATTTATTTATTTATTACAATACAATACAATCATTTCGATTCATTTCGTTGGCTGGTGACAAAATATGCGCCGACTCGACACTGCTGACGTATGCATTTTGCACCCCGCGACGAGTGTTTACATTAGACGACTCTGGTGACCTACTTACCAAAACAGAGTTACTTAATAACACTACCTGGGCACGTAGGTCACTGATGGTGGTTTCCGAGAACTCTACCTTGCTCACAACTTCAACCAGCCTTGCTTTAAGGAAATTGATGTCCTTCAACAGCCTGGTAACGTCAATGTGGTCGAACGTGACAGGGGGAAGCTTGTGCATCTCTTTCGCCACGAAGGAAGGCACGTCATCCGGATCGGTTTCCTTCAGCAGGGTGATATTATTCTGCACACTCTTCTCGGTCCCATCTCTTCGGGGAGATGGCATTTGGTCGACCTTCCCGAGGGTTTGGAAAAGCAGATCCTTGCCTCTGCAAATCTCGTCCTCTTTGAAGGTGGACTTGCAAATCTGCAAGATAATAATAATAATAATAAATATGCGCCAGACAATACACCTCTCGTAATGGTCTCGAGGTAGGTCACACGTCCGTTACCGAGCGCGCATCGCACTGCACTCCCTTACTGACTTTTTATCACGGTAACTTAATATTGAACTGTGGCGATACGTGTAAGTATGTTTAGCTAATACGCCTCAGTATTAGTAGCATCACCACGGGTCTAGACTCGCTATCCATGTGTTATTATTCTAGGTACCGGTTTAATGGTCAGCGTGATATCGGTAATTATCGCGCTATGCCGGTAACGCAGTACGTCACTATCACGTCACAGGGCGTTGTTTACCCGGCGATTTAGCTTGTTACTAAAACTGACAAGAACACACTGTAATAGATTTTGTGAAGCTACGCTGAAATGATTGCTGGGCCCTGCAACATATTTTAATTTTGATACATGTTATTTTCTCGGTTGCTTTCCTGTCTGATATTAATCATACTTAGATCTTTGGCATAGTTTGGAGTTCGAGGACCGCAGGTGAAGAAGTGACATGAAAAGTTAATGTAGCCACGTCGTAGTCGATCAGTAAGATGGAACCACGAATACAAAAATATTATATTAGCAGAAAAATAAATATGGCAATTTCTGCTTTTATGCGGTCTACTTTATCGAAATTCCGTCATCACTACCATTATGAGGGTTTTTTCATCGCCATTCCTACGTAATGCTTGATGATCACAGATACAGAATAATTATTAGATAAAATCTTTAAAAAAATCTTATTACTGCAATTTGAATTCCAAAACCTCCGAACCGCTCTTACAACTCAGCCACCAATGTTCAGAATTCAATTAATCATGCTCACATTGTGAAATGACTAAAAAATTCAATCAAGCGGTGTAATACTGTGTGTATGAATTTTAATATTTGCATTACCCGCTCGGATCCCTTCGATGAAAGAAAATATAGCTGCAATGGCATAAGTAAATCTAAAATTCTAATATAAAACAACAGCATTCTCAGGAGACATCCTTGGTATAAATTAAACTATTCTACATGGAGATACGCAGAGAAACGCAGACGCTTTCAATCTCAGTGCGAATTTAAGCTGTCAAAGAAAGATATACATCTAAATAGACAACGCAAATATCAAAAAACACAAATTGGCCACCTGCAAATTTGTGTGCAAAACTGCAAACCAAGGGTGCACTTGTTTGATGCTCAATTCGATGTCATGGTACCGTATTCCTGATAGAAATCCGCCATTTGTCAATAGGTTTTTACGAAATTTATCAAAAGTGAAATCATAACTTAAAATCGACCTGATTTTGACATCTGTTGCGTTTGATCGTAAACTAAATAAAGCAGATCAAAAAAGAAATATCTTTAGTTCGAGCGATCAGTGAGGACTGGTACGAGAAAATGTGTGCGATGGTTTTGTCGCGGTGCGCATTTTAAGGTTCAGGGTGACATGCGTGCCAACAGACTCACCACTGAGGATGCACAAGACCGCGCGAAGTGGGCCAAGAAAATAAGAAAGGCGGACCCTAGGACCCCACACACCAGTGTGGGTTCACATCCGGGATAGACCGCACGGATGATGATGATGATGATGATGCATCTTAAGGTGGGTATAGACTAAAGGATTTGCTAGATCATATCATGGGAATGTAACGTTTTTACGAAAAGTAAAAAGTAATTGAGGCAGAGGCATACACAAAAAAATAATAACCAAACAAAGAAAAAGAGGGCACAGTATAACAAAATAAAAATTAAGTAAAATAAATACCATTATAAACATGAATAACGAGCCATTAGAGATTGCGGATTCCACTATATTTCTAGGAATTACTCTTGATTCCAAGTTACAGTGGGGTCCGCATATTTTTGCTCTGTCAGGAAGACTTAGTTCGGCAGCTTATGCTGATATCGCAACAGCAAGATTAGTGAACTTCAGTCATTTTCACAGGGTTATGTCGTATGGTCTACAGTTGTGGGGCTCGGCAGCGGATCTCAACACCATCTTTGTTCTTCAAAAAAGAGCCATCCGCTCCATTTACAACCTTAGACCACGCGACTCGCTTCGTGAAGTATTCAAAGAGATAGATATTTTAACGGTGTACTCTCAATTTATTTATGATAATGTAGTATATGTCCGTAAAAACTTGCATCTCTTCAAGAAAAACAGTGATGTTCATAAACTCAATACCAGAAATAAAAATAAGCTCGTAACTCCCAGTCTAAGACTACAGGAAGGGAAATCATTTGTTGGTCAATGTGTTAAATATTTTAATAAGATTCCGCAAACTCTTTTTGAACTGCCTCTTCACCAGTTTAAGTCACAAACTAAGGCTAAGTTAATGAAGCGAGGTTATTATAGTGTTGAGGATTTCTTAAATGATAAGAATCTGTGGTCATCTTAGGTAAAATCTGCTCCTCTGCACACTTTTTTGATAGGACTTTACTCTGTAAATTAAATTTCTGGGTATAAAAACAAGATTCAAAAGAGCAACTATCGAGTTTCTTGCCGGAGTCTTCTCGATCGAAAACTACCTCCGAACCGGTGGTAGAGTCACATTATGTTTAATTATGATATTAACTATCGTAGTATTATTTTACGTACCTAAGTTTATTTTTATTTAGTATATTTTTGCTACAATTTTTTTTGTATTTGACTTATCATAAGTACTTTTAATAAGTCTATAATATGAATAAATATATTTTTTACTTTATTTTTTACTTTACTTTAAAATAATGTCAGACCTCAATGTGGGGGCCAACAAGGTCCCTTTCCAGCAAGTGCCGCTGCAGCTATAAGCTGCAGCAGCACTGGTATTCTGGCAGGGCCTCGATAGGTGAACTTGTCCGACGTTGTATAGACAAATAAATAATAAATTAGAGAAATAAATGTTTTTGTGGAGATCAGCAATAATGAGTAATTGAGTAAAAAAATAAAGTGACAAATACAAATAAAAATGAAATAATAATAAAGTGTGACTACACATGCGTCGCGTTACGTGCACAGATTACAAAACAAGTTAATTTCGTGCAATGGAGCGCAACTGTCAACCATGTTGGCAGAAGTCTTTCCTCATTAGCCTGTGGTGGGCAGAAGTGTCATGTCATCATCACGCCTTGCCACGTAGTACATAATTAAGTTGTCACACTTTACTTTTTAAAATACTTAAACCATGAAAGGTAAAATACAGGCAAATGATCGTGTCTACAGACAGCGCCAGCGCCACCTATTTTGTATAAATCTTTTTCGCGCGTACCATCGATGAATGAAAGTGACACTAACAATATTATTAATAAAAACCGAGAACAAGACAAGACGGAATTTTTCTTTTACCTATTAATATTCTAGATACATAAATTTTTCAGATCGGATTTCTAAAAAAAAACCATGTATCTAAATGTTCCATTCTTTGTAATTAAATAATTTGTTGTTCGCATTATGGAAAGAGTTAATTTAAAAACGATTAATGCTTTATTTCTGATACAAGTGAATGCTCAAATCTATGAGCACCTTTAGAGCTATTGTACGCAGAAGTCACTCATCGTCGTACTCGCGTCATTTCTTTAAATTTACATCTGTACTTTCAAGGTTGTCCTTTACGTATATACGAATAATCAACTCTTGGGAATGTGAGTATGAAACGCAAATGTCAGCAATTATAATATGTGTGGGTGAAGCGATAGCAGAGGGTCGGCGTCGGTTATTTATGAAGAAACTTGCTTTTGCCTGTGGTTCCGTCTGCGTCGGCCAATATTTACCTTTCATATTGGTGAGAGTTTTATTTTTGCAACCAAAGGTAGCGTCTTTTTCAAGGTCCTATTTCTCTAAACCCAAATTTCTACAAAAATGGTTCAGTGGGTTAGACATGAAATTGTACCAAACAGAATATTATTTCCACATTTAAGGAATAAGGTAATGAAAAGAAACAAGAAAAAGCGTTAAAAAACAAATCAATAGCGGTAGTTAATCAAATCACCCAATAAAAAAGTCCAAATATGTGATTTTCATTATTCCCGAATAATCTTTGTAGATTAGTAATCTGAATCATCATAATTCAAACTCTACTCTAGAGTAGTATTCAAAATATATGAGTTATATAAATTGATTGAAACAGCAACAGAACATAACCTAATTAACATTAGCTTACAATCTCTTTTCAAACCTTGGTTACATTCAAGAAATAATTTCACTCAGCTCTGCCGCAAATGTTGTTGGGAAAAATCGCCAAGCTGACGTGCATGAAATTGTAGCATCAAAGACCTTATTTCCAAAGCTCGTCCACCATCCCCGCAAATCTTATTATCATAAAACTTCCTTCGCCGAGTTTTCTGCTGACAGTACACTTACAATAATTACACGTCTAGAGCTGCCTAACGAGTTCCGACGTTTTGTGGTATAGGTAGCAATCCTGATCATATAACTTTGATATGCAAACTGACAGATGTTTTTTGTTCTTCGCAGATTTCAATAGTACAATTCGTTTGGTGAGTTATCTCAGATATTGCAACGCGTCTGTCTATTTGTTTGAATATGATTGATAGATTATACTCGTACTTATAATATAGAAACGAATTAGCTAGATCAGCTATTACAAGTGCTCTTTGTGTTTTGCTGCTTTTGATATTACTGCATTATATATACATTTTTATGACTCGTGATTTTGCATGTCAAGTTTTTTTCTAGTAAACTTTTATTTTATTTTATTTCTAATAATAAACAAGTGTAAAATTAGCAATGAGATTGTCCATTTTGTTTGACTTGGTATTAGGTTTTCAAATGTACTTTCTTGGTAATTGAGCCTGGGTTTGTGATCACCAACCTGCATTTGGCAAGCGTGGTGGTCAAACCAGTTCCCATAAAATGTAGCGATTTTAATTCAATAATATAGGCCCTTGCCTAGCAGCTTGACATTACTCGTATATAAGTTTCTGGACATTATATCTATATTTCTTATATTGCTCAGCTTGTTAACTCACGCTCATGGCGTATTCACGTAAAAAGTGCGTTCTAGCGCCAATTTGCCAGCGCTTATGTTAACTGGATTGCTTAATTAAGTTTTTAACTGTGTTTCTTAATAACACCACCGCTATTGCGTCTCTCACAAAAAAAGGTATTGCGGACAAAGCAAATAAGCTCCCACAAATATCATACTAAACCCGCCTTTAATATCTGTCTAAAATTCTGCATGTAACCCTTTACTGCACACTGACACAATGCTACAAGTTTTTGCATAGCCGCGGGCGCGCGGTCTCTCGGACGACACCAACTTGCAACAAAATGAGAAAAGTTCCCGACCTTGGGGAGGGTTAAAGTCGTTGAGTGATCGCCACGGGAACGGACGAAATGGATGATGGGAGATTCTCATTTTGCTAGCATCTGTTCGGTTCTTTATCTACTTGTTACTACTTAGGTACGGATGAGTTTGAATGACTTGTATGTCTACCATGAGATTACACCAATGACAGTTTTTTTGGAATATTGGTACAGCACTTATTAATAATGGAATCAAATATGGAATGGAATGGCATACAAATTCCTGAAGTCAACTATCGTAGTTAACGTGACAGAAACTCATGGTAGGACATACAGATGAGTTTAAATGACCAGACAGGCAGAAACGAATATATTATTTATCTAAATAATAGCACTAAAAATATTACGATTTTAGAGTGGCATTTGTGATGTAAAAATAGAAGACATATCAGATGAAACCCAAAATACTATTCAGATGGCAATTTTTAAACAAAGGCTCATTGTGATTGCACAGTAAAGTAAAATGTTACCACCACAACCGTATGTCCAAAGCTGCAAAGTTTGAATTGTCCAATTTCAACGAGATGTTTGTACTTTTATTTTTAGGGTCTCGTAACAACATAGAATATAATTCAAAAAATCTTGACCAACAAATAAACGGGCTTTTTTATAGTGGACAAGGCAGTTTTTTGACAACGTTTTCAATATGGCACATGGTGGTGTTTCCTTTGTTGATGTGGTCCATATTATAATCCGCCCAATAAACGCCAAATAGGCAATCTGTTTTCGAATCTTCGAAAACCAGGTCGAGATAATTATTGAAAATATTTATAGAGAAATTAACAGTTTCCAGCTTTTCTATTTTAGAAGAGTTTACGTTTGATGACCAAAAAACTCTTAACTTTTCTTCGCTGAGTCGATAATAAATTCCCTTCCTTGATGTAAAGACTTGATGTCAGTACTGGCACTGAAGCGTCTTCAAGCTGAGAAGTCGAACGCAATAATGTAACATACTTGTCATTGTAATGAACACTAATCCTGCAAACCTGACTCGCACTTATACGTTTTTTCGTTTCGTTTCATGACGGGGCCGCATTTGTTTCATGTCATGGAAAAGGCGGAACCGTGTGCCTGAAGCCTTATTTTATACAGGATGACTTTTTAAAGAGGGTTAAAAAAATACGTCCATGTGACCTAGATGGAAACAGAGATATGTTGTATTTATTTTACAAGATTTAAGAAAGAGTTCATTGCTACTTTTAGTTTACCCTAGAAAGACAAAAATGGTTTTGAATGAAATATACCGACACGGTATATACTATTGTTAAAAATGTATATTTCATAGTTCAAACTCATTCGTACCACAGTACCCAACTTTAGCTATAAAAAGAGTTATATTCTGAACGCTGAAGAAAAGGATCATTTGACTTGATTTCATCATTGGAATTAAGTCGACGAGCTCCAATTGTTGGGTGTTGGGTGGTTCAAATCCGAAATACTTCCCAAAAGCTGGGATTTGCACATAGGACTTTTGCATTTCAGACAGAACACTTTTATCACTCGAAGCTACATGTTACAGCACCATTAACCGTTAATCCAGCCTTAACTTGAATCCTAGTAGCATAACTTAAAAACTAAACGAAAAAGAGAAGAAAGTTCCACTTCCAAATTTAAACTAGTATCATGTTGGACTAACTTCTTTGAAGTTAGTTAATTTTGAGAGATTGAGGGAAATTTGAGAGCGCCATGGCCTAGGGGTTAAGCACCTAGAGAGAAGTGGGTGTCTGGGTGGTCTGTTCACTATGACGGCAATAATCACTTGCTTCTGACTACCCCGTTTGGGATACAGTCGTGATGGTGTGTTCATTTTGGTGTGTGATACGAGTAACCACACTGCAGTATTACAACACTACTGAAGACTTGAAGTTGGCTTTGCTTTACCACTGTTCGCTAGAGTAGTGTTCAATGCGGGCAAAGCAGATCTTCACCATCATCATCCGTGCGGTCTATCCCGGTTGTGAACCCACACTGGTGTGTGGGGTCCCAGGGTCCGCCATTATATTTCCTTGGCCCACTTCGCGCGGTCTTGTGCATCAACAGTGGTGAGTTTGTTGGCACGCATGTCTCTAATTATTAATCGGGGGGCACGGCAGTGCCTCCGCCAAGTCGAGCGCGAAGCAAACACTGCCGTACCATTTTTTTTTTATATTGCCCGTCAAGATGACCTCACTCCACCTGATGGAAAGCGGTCGTGAGGTCCAGATATGAGGTTGACAAGCCCAGTCATTCAAACGAATCACTGGGCTGGCCATCCTCACCTTGAAGGCCTGCAGAAATGCCTTTTCACGCCCCGCTTGAAGAACCCGGGACTATACGAGGAAGGAAACACATGTGCTGGAAGAGCCTTCCACGTCTGGATGGTACGACAAAGAAACGAGTCACCGAACCTTTTAGTTCGGGCCAACAAATGTTGAATTGTGTGTGAGTGACGCCGTAGTCCAGCACGCGTGGTACGGGAGTGGAAAGGTGAGGGTGGGATAAGCTGGAATAACTCGTCAGAGCATTCCCCATTGTAGAAGCGATAGAGAACACTTAGCCTGGCAATGTCTCTACGCAATTGGAGAGGCTCAAGGGTCAAAGTTGCCTCTGGGTTTCCAATAATACGGATAGCACGCCGCTGCAACCTGTCAAGAGCTTCGAGTAGGTACTTAGCGGAACCGTCCCAGAGATGAGAGCGGTATTCCACACACGAGCGAACTTGTGTCTTATACAAGAGACAGAGCTGCTCAGGCGTGAAGAATCGTCTCACTCTGTTCAGGACTCCGAGTTTACGGGATGCAGTTCTAATGACGCTCTCAATGTAGTCCCGCTGGTTTAGGTTGCTACGAACATCCATGCCAAGGATGTTTAGGCTATCCTTAATCGGTAGCGGGGTGCTCTGAAGAGTGGGATGGGAAAGGAACGGCGACGCCTTCGCTGTGAATGCACACACCTGCGTTTTCTTAGCATTGAACTCGACAAGATTGCATGCACCCCATTCTGAAATGAGGTCCAACACTCCGTCAAGCTCAACAACAAGACTTCGCCTCTTCTCCTCGATGTCAGTCTGCTTTGCCCCAGGGCGCTCGAAATAACGCGCGTGGACCGTGATATCATCCGCACAGCAATGAATATTACCAAGAGATAACATGTCATTGATATGCAGAAGAAACAACTTCGGCGACAAGACGGAGCCCTGCGGCACTCCGGCATTAATCTGAAGAAAGCGTGATTTTCGACTATCGCAAAGGACACGAATTCTACGTCCCTCCAGTAATCCGGCGACCCAGTCGCATAGGCGAGGTGAACAGACCATATGCCGGAAGCCTGGAAAGAAGCGAACGATGCCATACACGGCCGAAAGCTTTGGCAATATCAAGGCTGACGGCCAAAGATTCCCCATGCTTGTCCATAGCCTCCCTCCAGATATGTGTTACGTACGCTAGAAGATCACCCGTAGACCGTTTTGGTCGGAAGCCGTACTGACGGTCGTGAATGAGAGAGTGATCCTCTAGGTAGCGGATGAGCTGCGTGTTTATGATCCGCTCAAACACTTTAGCTAAAACTGAGGTTACGGCTATTGGACGATAATTGGCAGGGTCAGACCGGTCCCCTTTTTTGGGAACTGGTTGAACGTTCGCCTCCTTCCAAGACAGCGGCACAAGACCCGAATTGTAGGAGAGGCGATACAGGCTAGTGAACACTGGAGACAACTCCGCTGCACATTTCTTCAGCACCACAGCTGGAATTCCATCAGGGCCACTGGCTTTCCTGATATCGAGTGACTGCAGTTCGGCACGAACATCACACTGCCTGATACGAATATCAGGCATTGTGGAGCCGCAATGTGGAATATCAGGCGGCGCAGCACCGCAGTCATCGATGCAAGAGTTAGCGGCAAAGAGGTTAGCCAGTAAATCGGCTTTCTCTTGCGGCTGATGAGCCAACGATCCATCAGGGTATCTCAGTGGGGGCAGCGAAGGCACGCAGAAGTTAGATTGCACGTGTTTAGCCAGTCGCCAGTAGGAGCGACTACCCGTAGGGTGCGTGATGAGTTCTTGGCCAACACGTGCAATTCGCTGGGCGTCTGCTCTAATGTAAGCCCTCTTCGTGGCTTTGGTGGCTTTATTAAAGGCTGCTTTCAGGGAGGCAAGGTTTGAATGATCACTGAGTGCCTGGGCCCTAGACCAAGCACGGTACGCCGCCTGTTTTTGTTCAACCGCTGCGGCACACTGGCGATTAAACCAGGGACCAGTTTTGCTAGCACTGACGACATCAGTAAAAGGAATGTAGTATTCCATTCCGGTACTGATCTCGTCCACGATAGCAGATGCACTCTCTGAAGCATCCCTTACTCCAAAGCAGCACTGCCGCCAAAGGACGGAGGCAAAATACTCTCGCAATCCGTCCCAATCTGCCGACGAGTAGTGCCATAACCGCCGCGTTACCTCCACAGGTTGTGGGGGAGCTATACAAGGCACTGTAGCGCCAACCAGACAGTGATCGGAGGAGCCCAATGGAGCACCAACCGACACTTTATACCCGGCTGGGTGACTCGTCAGCAAAAGGTCCAATAAGGAGGGTGTATGACCGACAATATCTGGTACCCGGGTGGGCTGGTGTACCAGTTGCGTCAGGTCTTACGTGAGAGCAAACGCATGGGCAGTTCGGCCTGCATGGTCTGTTTTTGATGAGCCTAACCAGGACTTATGGTGGGCATTGTAGTCTCCCAAAAACACCATTTCGGCATTTTGGAACTGCGCCTGAGCGTTGTCTGCGGCCTGACTCAGATGCTCGAAGAGTCGAGTTGTCTCGGCGTCGCCTTTGTGGGAGCGGTATATGCACGCATAGACCCGGCTCGTGGAGCCCAGGTCAACGTGCACCCAGAGGGTGGAGAAGGATGGGTCTGCTAGGCAGCGGAGACGGCTACAGCAGACGTCCGCCCTGACGAATAGAGATACACCGGCTTTAGGTTGGAAGGACTCTTCCAGCACATAGCCGGGGTAATGCAGGTATGACGGCAGGCAGGGCGGCCTATCTGTGTTTCCGTCAAAAAGAGCATCGCAGGCCTCGCCGTCTCAAGGTGTTGATGGACGGCGTTGAGGTTTGCATGGAGTCCGCGGATGTTAGCGAACTCCACCTCAAACAGCGTGTTGGTGGGGGATGGGGATGACGCTGTTGGCCGTTTTTTCGTGCTTCTGACTGCCATAGAAGTTGCAGGATGGGAGGGGCGTGGAAAGGACGACTGTGATCGAGGCAATGAAAGACAAAGCGTGGTGCCCTGCATTGGTATTAATCGCGTGGAATAGTGTAGGCCGGTCCGCCGGGCGGAAGGGCCCCCGTACCCCCTCGGGTGTGGTCGCCGGGCCCCACCGGAACCGGGTACCACCCGGCACGACGAGCCACCCCGAGATTATGCGCGACCTGGTGGGGCAGCCTCCAGAGGTGGTTAACCCCTTTTGGGCCCCTGTACTATGCCGCGGGCGGCCAGCGGCACCACCGTTTCTACGGGTCTCCCTGGCCGGCGGGCCGATACATACTACACACACAATACCGCCGCTAAGGCTCCCACTGGTCCAACAATTGCCACGATCACAGTCCCCCTGGCACCGGTTAGTGCAGTGCTGATCCCGGAACGCGACCTGACCGAGATAGGTCAGAATCACTTGGCGGGTTTTACACAACTGCATGGTGGTAACAACAACCGGCAACATTTTTTTTTGTAACTATATGACTTGTCATAAGTACTTTCTATAAGTCAATATGAATAAAGATATTTTTTACTTTACTTTTACTTTACTTTAAATGGCCACATAAAGGGAAAACTATAAAAACTAGGAATTATCCTAGAATTATCGAAGATCTGGAGTACCTGGTGACCCTGATTAGAAAACACAAACCGGCTACGCGTGCCCGGGTACGCGCTATCCGTACGCAGCTTTATATAATAAATCAATATGCCCACGTTACTACAAAAAGAAGTGAAATCCCACCAAAAACATTCTGTAAAAACTAGCCAAGTCTCGATGGAGCTGCTTATTTATCTCTAAAAAGTAATGAAATCTAGACAAAGTCGTGCCAAGTCTAAGGTTCCTTACTGCGATTTCTTTATTATTATTGTTAATGTTGTATGACTTGGCCGTCGAAGGGTACATCATCATCATCATCATCCGTGCGGTCTATCCCGGTTGTAAACCCATACTTTTGTATGAGGTCCCAGGGTCCGTCTTTCTTATTTTCTTGGCCCACTACGCACGGTCTTGTGCATCCTCAGTGGTGAGTCTGTTGGCACGCATGTCACCCTTGACGACGTCGAGCCACTGCTTCTTTGGTCGACTTTTTCTACCGGTACCTGGCGGGGGCGGCATGGCCATTGGCCTTGGCATTAACAATACCAGTATGAGCTATTATCTCGCTTAACAAACATAGGTAGTTACAAATATAACATTACGTGTAAACGCAGCTTTATCAAGCCTACAATTGACTGGTTATTCAATCAACGATTTCCATCGTCAATGGGTAGCGGTTCTGGCGACAGATTGGTGCAATGGTGTCATGGAGCACCTGGTTTTGTACCCTTGTGTATCCTTCAACGGCCAAGTCATACAACATTAACTATAATAATAAAGAAATCGCAGTAAGGAACCTTAGACTTGACACGACTTTGTCTAGATTTCATTACTTTTTAGAGATAAACATGCAGCTCCATCGAGACTTGGCTAGTTTTTTACAGAATGTTTTTGGTGGGATCAACTCTTCTTTAATAAATGTAATAGTCGTAGGTGTAATATAATAGGTCAAAGCTTTCAAATGAAAACTAAGATTTGTTTTCAAAAAAAAAGTTGTTCTTTACATCTTAGTCGTCAAAAAAATTACATTAATTGCATGCTGAGTTTCTAGTGCTTATTAAAATACTGAACATAATCATAATGCTGCAAAAAGCTCAAGCTTTTGTAAACTCTATAATGAATAGGAGGATTCTGTTAGCGGTTATATGAACAAATTGTGCCCTCTGTTAGAGATAATGCAATTAGTTTGTCTAAATATAACTTACCTACATGCATGCTCCATGGACTGACAGTATTAGCACTACAATTTTAGTCTGAAAGAATTATAAAAAAAATCACAGGAGAGCTACGAGTAATAACATTAATATATCGTCTACTGAACTCTGAAACATTAGATACTTGAAACTGAAATAACCTGAACTTTATACAGGTTTGATATTTATAACGGTAATGTTATTCCTATTTGTGCTACGCACGTAGGGTAAGTTTTATTGAAATAAACTAATTGTATTCTCTGTAACGGCGGTCACAATTTGTCCAACCAATTAATTTCAAATGCGATTATTTAACATCTAATCACTGCGCACTGAATCCTGTTCATTATATAGTTTACAAAAGCACTAATTTCACCAGCAGATGAAAATTGACCACCGCCAGACCTCACGCATTGGCTCCGAAACGTTTTGGGAATTAATCCGCAAACCAGTATAATGCTTTGATTAATATGTGGATATTAATCATCTATGAAGCCCAACTATTCGCTCTCCGGAGAATAACCGATGTTAGTTCCACATTTTGAAATTAGAACGGCATTACAATATGGCTTGTTCGATGATTTGTATTCAGACTGTGTTGGCGTCTCTCAGGGATCAAGGTTGGGTACGCTGCTTTCAAAGGTTATTAATTCAAGTTTGCGTATATTTTGCGTTGACTAAACGAGAACAGGAAAGGTCGAATTTCATGGCTCAACTGTGAAATTTTATTATAGCCTATTTGAAAAGAAAAAAGTTGATACTGATTTGAAACTTAAATTGAAATTGAAGTTCGGTCTTTGAAGCGCTGAAAATCGTGGGTTTGATTACTTTTTTTAACATCTTTTGAGGTATTAGTAGAATTAAAAATAGATCAAAGATCCTGAGATTTAGTAAGTTAGGTAATAATGACTGTGTCCTGACTCGCATCACAATTTTACACTAATGCTCTCGTTTTTTGTTATGTCCAGAAACATTTGCCTCTATAATTAATTTAAGATAGCAATTAAAGACGAAAAAAAATACTAAATGTTGACGCTGATTCTTTACCATTTAAAATCATTAAAATACTAGAAACGGTTGTGCTGATATCTAGCCCAATTAAAAAAAAGGTCACAGCAAGCATACAAGTTGAACAAGCGTAAGATTGACTAAATAAGAACTGTATTAGCCAACCAGCAGCGTCATATGAACCCGACCTCAACAGATTTAAACAGTTCGCTAGGAGTTTCATCTTACTCGTACAGTCATCCTCAGTACGAGCATAACACTGAACTTCGTTGTGACCGTGCGTATAATGCAAGCTCATAGAAATCGGAGCTCAGCTGAAGCTTTTTGTTATTCTAGTTAAGGTAGACTGTACGTTGGTGAGAGCGAAATGAGAAAAGTTACAAGCTGTCTAGTCGAGGCTGTTGTTCCGACTATTATTGTTTAGACAGCGGTTGACTTAACGTTGTTTTGAAATTTCGTTTTTATTTTCAACTAGAAAGTTGTATGAGTTCAATTGGCTATGTCTCATTCCAAGTTACTAGAGATAATATGAAAAGAAGTAAGTTGATTGTGTTCAAAAATTTTTTTTTATAATACGAAGATAAATACAAGAGATGTTGCATAGTCTCTACTGTTAATGAGGCCAGAATAAAAAAACATAAATGTTGGGGGGAAAAAAGCACACTTTTAAATAAATCATCACTACAATTTTATTACCACTTGAAGCTGCAACTTTTTCATCATCTAATTCTTGCTGTAATAGGGTGAAGAAGTTGCATGTGACTGGTCTGAAACAAATAATCGTTCAGCCACCATTGTGTATCTAGTAAGTTATCACCTAAGAATAATGTAAGAACGAATATGTTATTACCATTTTGCACATTTCCGTTCAAAGTATATAAAGATGGAGGTCTAAAGGTACGTACAGACGCGCTCCTCGGAATACAAATCGCTTCGACCGGGTCATGCGTACGTGTATGTGTAATATGACCCTAATAAATATCGCCGGAACAGTTATATTTATTAGCTTTGGCTTCGCAATTCACATCATTGGCTGGGACATGCTTTTTGCTTTTTGAGCTTGCTGGGATGGTTCTATTTTTTTTTTACTTCGTTAACGCTGTACTAAGTTAAGAATCTTAAAATAACATAACATACCACCACGATTTTATCCCAAACGGGGTAGTCAGAGGCAAGTAAAAGTTGCCGTCAACCAAGCCCAATTTTCAGCAATGGTATTAGAACCCAACGTGGTAGGTGGTGAACCTCCGCCATTCTCCGGGTTGATTTAGTTTTTTATCGATGTTTTCCATCACCGTAAGAGTTAGTCGGAAATTTAACAATGAACACAAAGATTTTGGTTCTGGCCAGATTTGAACTCGGTCACTCACACGATCCGCGATCCGAGTTGGGGTGCTCACTTACTAAGCCAAGAAGAATCTTGAATCTCATCTAATTCAAATTGATCGTTATTTATTGGTTCACCATCGCTTATTTACACTGGTTTCAGTGTAAATAAGCGTTAGTGAACACATACACATAAAAAATTATGATAAAAATAACTAAGTGTAATAAACAATTATAGGTAAACACCTCATGCAAAAGAAAATTAGTCTAAATACTAACTATTGATACCAACTTCTAAATAATAAAACTAGAATTATACAGTATAAAAGAATACAAAAAGAATAACAATAACAATCAACCTGGCAGAGCCGACATATTTTGCGTCAAAATCTAGGTGTGTCTTTGAAATTACTCGGCAGATCCGTCCTGCCACCCACGAGACAGCAGTGACCTGAGCCTGGCAAATGAGTCCGCGTGAATGTCCATCAAAGTGCTATATTTGTTTAGAACCCTACACATCCTTGCCACCGGCGAGTTGTTTATATGTTATGTTTATAGCATCTGAGGACTAAAACTGATGGAACATAGCGCTAGCTAAATCAACTCTGCCAAAACCAGAGTAGCTATAATGACCAGCAACACCTCGGCTGAAAAAGGTTTTGAACTGGACACACTCCCCCAGAGCGAGCGTCAGTACTTTGTCGACAAAAATTGCCACAAGGTGGTCACCACCTACGAAACTGACAGCCCAGCAGACCACTTCCCAATTTTACAGTCAGCAATCACAGTAGCTTACATCTATAAAATATAGTGTAATATAGTATAACATCAGAATCATCCACCCTTGTATGAACAATATTAACACATTAGCTAAAAGATAGTAATACTAGTATCGTAATGTAACTTAGTCTAGAGAAAAATGATTCAATTTCGCAGAAGAAGTACGCAAATTGTCTAACAAGTTCTGGAAATCGATCTCTCCTTTCAATATCAAATATAAGTCTCGTTTGGTAATATTATACTATTAAGCGGTCGCGCCACCACAACCTGATGGTAGGGGTCGCTAATTCGTTTTTTATTACAATCGTTACGACCCTCGCTGAGCAAAAAATAAAATAAAAACCACATAATATTCAACGCAAGATGAACCTATAATACCACCTTTTGAGTGACCAATTTCTAGAGTCCGATTTCTGTTTAAAATGTATGTTCACGGTAATAATTTTCTTTTGGGTAGGAAATTATCCAGACTCATCAAGTTGACCAAGTAACAGAATTAACAACAGTCTGGCCTGTTGGTGCAATGGCAGCGATCCTGCCTTCAGCACCGGAGGTCGTGGGTTCGATTTGTGGTGTGTCTGGGTGATATTATCTATCTAAATATGTATTTAGAAATATTGAAGTATGTTTATCAGTATCTGACGGCCATACCACAAGCTCTGCTTAATTTGAGGTCAGATCATCTAGGTGTAATTCGTCCCAGATATTTATTATTATTTGTAATAATTAACCTACGAATTTAAGTTGTAAATAATGTTATTTTTTATCAAAAATAAATTTACTCGGTAGCTCCGAGATAGTTTAGGCTTATTTAGCTTCGGTGACTTTAGTCTTTCTTAGAATGTCCTCATGACGGAATCTATAACGTAATAAAAAATTGAAACCAGTAAGTCTACCACGAGTTTCCACTTTAAATTTACATTTGGTGGGTTCCGAGACAGACCAAAATCGATTTCAGCACTGTCATCGTTACATAACGTTCCGAAACAGTTAGCGCGATGATAGCGCAATGATGACAATTGTGATTCGGAACAGGAAAATGTTTGTTTGATTGACCACTGTTCGACAGCTACCCTCGCAGATCAGAAAGAAGATAACCTCGCGAGCGCAGCATTGTTATTTGTATGTAGTTGTGTTTCTTGAATCAACTTTAAAAACAAACAACTAACCTAACCGAACGCTTACACACTGATCACCTGTCATTTTTGACAAGCCGCTAACAGGAATTATGCTCGCGACCATGGGCGTCGTAATCGCAAGATGTCGGACGTAATACATAAGCGCGATAACGGCGAATCGTAACGGGGTTATGGGTGCTGAAATAGATTATGGTCTGTCTCAGAACGCACCCAATATCGTACGTGTTAAAATTTGTATTGGGATTTGACATGACATATGACATGACATATGACATGACTTTCAACATCCAACTTTATTTCTATTAACATAATTAATGTACAGCTGAAAAAGATACTTCAACGTGTGGTATTTAATACCACACGTTGAAGTATCTTTCATATATTTCAAAGTATGAACCTCGAAGATAAATAACGATACCCATTAGCTGGCTAATCACAAGTTGGTCGCTCGGAAATAAAACTCATCGTAATAGCAACCTTTTTGAACCCCCTTTAAATGAAGTGATACCGAAAAAATCGCATGAAATGTTTTTATCTAGATTAGATATTTAATCCTGAAACACATTGAGAGCAATGCGATGTTGTGATAGTTATTAAAAATCTTAGGTTCTCGAAATTAGCACGTCAAAATCAGTTATATAATTAACCACAATTCTTGATTCCAAAATCGTAAATGATCACTATTTCAAATACACTTAATTGAGAGCTCTGCTTGCTGCAAAAACAACTCAATTATGGCCGCGTTTATATGTGTTTTAAGCTACATTCAAAATTCGTAAGAAAGAAGCATTTTTAAAGCCTGATTTGACGATATACCGGAATAGTTCTAAAAACGGTGATAATCTTACTCCTTACTAATATCATAAATGCGTAAGTTTGTGAGGATGTATGCATGTAGGTATGTCATGTATGTGTGTATGTTTGGTTACTCTTTCACGCAAAAACGATTGAACAGATTTAGATGACAGTTACACAGCCTTTACATCAGAATAACACTTATGCTACAATTTATAAGGTTTTATGTAATTTGGCCTAATCGCTCACAATAAATTGGTGCGATGATAGGACAATTATTGTCAAAAAGTCACTCTCAGACGTTCCTAAACCGAGCTCATTGAGCTGAAATGGCATTGCCCGGAAGAGTTTGGTTTCAAAGATACATTTTTGAGCACTTAGGTTATAAAATGAACCACCAAAAGAAAACTTTTCGCGTAAAACAATAGTATTGGGATTTGACATGACATGACAACGTCAAATCCCAATACATTTTTTTTACGCGAACAATAACGTAAATTTAAAGTGGCAACTCGTGGTAAAGGTACTGTTCCCATTATGATGTAAAGCGTTTAAATTAAAAAAAATATCTTACAAGTTATCTTTACTATCAAAACGAAAGAAAATACTTCCACATTAGGATCTAGCGTCTTTCTCCTACAAGTTTCCTAAAATACTGCTTTCAACAAGCATTTTATGTATCCAACCCTGAGCTGACCACATCCGGACATTTTGATAAATCATTACGATTTTTTTGTTCTGTTTGTTTATTGCCCTAACGAGATTCGTTTTTGATCACAGGATTTATGTAACGCGTTTCTGGTTTATTTGTTTATTTTGTTAGGGTAAAAAATAAATATTTTATCGGGAATGGAAATCGAATGAGTAATTTGTTTACGATTTTTGCTTCGGAAATGTGATAATACAATCAATATTTGAAAAATACATATGCATTTATAAAACGGTTAGAATACTTTGAAGTTTCGAACACCCACCGGATGAATTAACGGTACAGAAGGGTGCACCAGAAGCCCTAGCCAAGAGAAGTATGTTTACCAAGAGTTTACACCAGGGACAGCCGTTGGCGTCCGCGTAGACGTTTTTGTATAGGATATCAGTACAGCGCCTTTAGTGATTAAAAATTATGTGATTAAAACCAAGAATGGTATACTAATTTATGAAGTCAACTAAAGTAGTTTGAGATGACGAAAACTCTTGGTAGACTTACAAAACGTATATACTTATTGGCATTGAGCTCTCCAGGTATACCTAAAAAGATTAAATCGTCAACAACCTGGCAGTGTTAACTTCAAGACAGCACCAGCTTGTCAGAGTTTGCGGTAGATCATGTACTCTCACTGTGCTAGTGAAAGAAGGTAGTAACCATAAGTATTTTTTAAATTAATTGAAGCATTTGATATTATATTTTTATACAGTTATTATCAACTGTGAAATATAACTGTGCTTGCACAGCAAAAATTTGTACTGCAATGCTATGGGAATTGGCATGAATGGCAAGAATGGCATGAATGGCATCATGTCAGGATTGAAACGGTTACTTTCATCTAACCTGGTGACTTGCTCGAACTAAGCTAGCTACAAATACCTGACCTGTTAAATTCTGCTAATGTAATTTCGGCTATGAAGAACTAGAACACAGTATCAAGTCTTATACTGCAGCTTTTTAATAAACATTTTAGAACGCCATGACAACGCGTTTAGTATTGCAAACACACGGTAATCAACAATCAAGCGGCAAATTCGCGCTCGTTACGAATTAGTTCGCAAATCCGATTCTAACTTCGCTGTAATCTTGTCTAACTGCTGCTCGAATAATAAACGTGGTGATAGAATTCGGTGATAGATTTCTGGAAGGACGTAGAATTCGTGTCCTTTGCGATGGTCGAAAATCACGCTTTCTCCAGATTAATGCCGGAGTGCCGCAGGGCTCCGTCTTGTCGCCGAAGTTGTTTTTTTTTTTTTTTTTTTTTTTTTTTTTTTTTTTTTTTTTTTTTTTTTTTTTTTACATTATTTTCTGCCAAACTGTGCAACAGTTTCTTCTGCATATTAATGACATGTTATCTCTTGGTAATATTCATTGCTATGCGGATGATAGCACGGTCCACGCGCGTTATTTCGAGCGCCCTGGGGCAAAGCAGACTGACATCGAGGAGAAGAGGCGAAGTCTTGTTGTTGAGCTTGACGGAGTGTTGGACCGCATTTCAGAATGGGGTGCATGCAATCTTGTCGAGTTCAATGCCAAGAAAACGCAGGTGTGCGCATTCACAGCAAAGGCGTCGCCTTTCCTTTCCCATCCCACTCTTCAGAGCACCCCGCTACCGATTAAGGATAGCCTAAACATCCTTGGCATGGAGGTTCGTAGCAACCTAAACCAGCGGGACTACATTGAGAGCGTCATTAGAACTGCATCCCGTAAACTCGGAGTCCTGAACAGAGTGAGACGGTTATTCACGCCTGAGCAGCTCTGTCTCTTGTATAAGACACAAGTTCGCTCGTGGGTGGAATACTGCTCTCATCTCTGGGACGGTTCCGCTAAGTACCTACTCGAAGCTCTTGACAGGTTGCAGCGGCGTGCTATCCGTATTATTGGAAACCCAGAGGCAACTTTGACCCTTGAGCCTCTCCAATTGCGTAGAGACATTGCCAGGCTAAGTGTTCTCTATCGCTTCTATAATGAAGAATGCTCTGACGAGTTATTCCAGCTTATCCCACCCTCACCTTTCCACTCCCGTACCACGCGTGCTGGACTACGGCGTCACCCACATACAATTCAACATTTGTTGGCCCGAA
Organism: Udea olivalis; assembly: GCA_947369235.1. NCBI lineage: Eukaryota > Metazoa > Arthropoda > Insecta > Lepidoptera > Crambidae > Udea > Udea olivalis. The sequence continues at coordinate 19,173,811 of OX376347.1, forward strand.
CTAAAAGGTTCGGTGACTCGTTTCTTTGTCGTACCATCCAGACGTGGAACGCTCTTCCAGCACATGTGTTTCCTTCCTCTTATAGTCCCGGGTTCTTCAAGCGGGGCGTGAAAAGGCATTTCTGCAGGCCTTCAAGGTGAGGATGGCCAGCCCAGTGATTCGTTTGAATGACTGGGCTTGTCAACCTCATATCTGGATCTCACGACCGCTTTCCATCAGGTGGAGTGAGGTCATCTTGACGGGCAAAAAAAAATAAATTAAAATTTCACAAAAATAAGAAATGTAGAAACAGATTTCGTGATTACTGTTTTAATAGAGTACCTTTAGATTAAGATACGGTTAATTAAAAGTCATCTTAGATCTGCCCAAGGCTAAAGAGGAATACAATATCGAAAATAATGCATTCTGGTACAGAAATACTTACATTCGGTTTGATTTTTTTTAGGGTTATCAGAAGCCGGTAAATAGAATTACCACAATGAAACTGACCACAGTCCGCATGAGTGTTATAGCGAATCCCTGATTGCAATGTGGTTTTTAAACAAATTAGACAATGAATTTAATGATTTATTGTGGTCAGGTTAATCAAACTAGCCATTGGATTGATCATAATCATCCAATGATCTTTACATTTTCAACTGTTGTTTCTTTTCTGCTGCTAAACGAGCAGTATATTTTTTTTTCTTTAACTACGGAAACTTCAGTTTCGCTATGTCGTCCTATCTGTTTATTTGTTCGCGGCATAGTTCCAACATTCAGTACTTACTAGAAAACTTAAAGCTTTTTAGGCCCGGGTATATCCTAGGGCTGGTACATACTGAAGAGAGGACATGGCGACGGAGATTTAATCAGGAGGTGGAAGACTTGGTGGCCATACATCATTGGCGAGATAAAGGCTCATTGACTTCGCTGGCTTGGCCATCTTGCACGAATGGGGCTGGATCGTGCATTGAAGCGAGCGTACCAAGGATGGCCATATGGTCGTCGTCCAGTCGGTCGTCCTAGGTACCGCTGGGGGGACGAGGTGCTCAACGACTTGTCCAAGCTGCATGCCGATGACTGGCGGGAGACGGTGCAGGATAGACCGAAGTGGAGATCCTTATTATAGGAGGCCAAGACTAATTTTGGGTCGCTGCGCCGTTTGATTAACTAGTAAGTATAATAATAAATATGCGCCAGACAATACCTCTTGTAATGGTCTCCAAGTATTAATTAATATCCCTGTGTCGTAACACAAGGAAATCGCCAGGGGCGTCTCCCAGCACACCCAGACACGAGTCAATTCAGAAAAGATTTTACTGAATTGACCCGACCGATGATCGAACCCGGGACACTACGGAAATCGAGGCGAGAAACCGTGCTACAGCGCTCTACGCCAATCGTGTCTTCAATAATGAGGACATCGTTAGATAAGGCGCTCAAAAATATGTCAGTTCTGTGAAAATATTTTGTGACGCTGTACTCGTTACTTGCACTGAGCAAGTAACGAATCTGTTTTCTTGTTCCACGGATATCATTAATTCACTAACCAACTTCCTCACTCGTTTGGACGTGGCCCTTTTTCCTTACCTGAAGAAACCCTGAAAAAAAATCATATCAAATACATCTTAACTCCTGCCAAAGCGCGTTCATGACTTTCAGCTTTCAGGATATCAATGTTTACCACTAATTGTACATAAGGCAATAGTTAGGGCAATGTACGAATAGAATCTTTTCTCTACGTCATTCGTTCAGCATAGTAAAATGCTATCATAGATCGTCAAAGGGTCGTCACATTAATTCAAACAAAGCCACCAATGTCACCGGCATCTATTACGTGTGCCTCACCCATATTGCACGGACGTCAGCCTGCTATGTTATCCCTTCCGCGGAAGCCATGATGTATGTGGCTGTTATCTAAGCCAAACCTCTTTTTTGTATCTTATCTTATCTTACTTACCTCTTTTTTGTACTGGCCCTGTTAGTGCAATGGCTTCGGTCTATAGTGCCGAACGTCGTGGGGTTGATCTCCACCTAGGAAAACATTCATTGAACGTTAATAAGTGTTTATTTATGTCTTGGTGTTATTGTTGTATGAATTAAGAATATTTGGGATCAGTATTAGAGACAGAGTATTAGCGACTTCTAATACTCATTTTAAAACTCATTTTATATTGAGCTCTTGAAATCTTGATGGTAGCTGTCTTAGCTAAAATATTGTGCTCATAACCAATGCTTAAAACCATTTTTACCCAAAAAAAAATATTTATATTTATTTATAAGTTCGTTCACAAAAAAAAACATTACAAGGAACAAAGGATAGTGTACATTTGCCTATTCATTGCCGCCTAAGAACCAACAGTCATGAAAAATCACTCTTAGGGTTCATAAATACGTACACTTTAGTGTCAAAACGTAGTTTATGGACGGACACTTCTGAGAACTCGTTATATATCAAAAAACTGAAAAACTTTGTGGTTATATTTAATAATATAATGCGAAGTTTTATTTACGTGAGTGGGACTAATGTTTTTCAAGCACATATTTTGTTGATCTGCCACTTCTGCCAGTACCATGGAACCACTAGCTGAGCCACAATTCACACAAAATGTTGATTCCATTGCGATGATCGTAAATCCGTAATTATTGCTGAGTTAGCTATGTGCAGGTTACAAAGTCTTTAAACGGTTAAATCTAATAGGAGGTAGGTCACTACAGAGAGCCATCAACATCCGTTTTTAAGCCGAGTCGTAAGAATAAAATTATTAATATAAAAACAATAACACAGCATTGCAAATTGAAAGCGAAAAATACAAGACAGGTGCCGGTATTTTTTTTGCGTTGAAGTGTCAAGTCAACCAAACGTCATCAACTTAATTTTTTTTTGACTTCGCACAAAGCTGGTTTAAGCCAATGTATAATCTGATTTAAAATTAAAAGTTGATTAAGCATCTATCGCATTGACAGTAATGTATTGTTACTCATTTTTAAGAGCCTTTAGTAAGTTCACAACCACATTTTCTTGCACATACAAGGTTTCTTTTGTCAATACAAAGTAAATTAAAATATTGTCGCGATGGCTAAACAACAGAGGGCACAGACGAAGCAACATAAATGGTATTTAAAAATGTTTTCATACGATAAATCTCTTCAGTATTTTTAATTTTGATATCAAAAATATGTGTCCGTGACAATGTGGCAATTATGTCTTAAATCATGGTCAGAATTATGCCAAATGTCAAATAATTGTTGGTTCATTGGCCAACTTGGGCACTGTCCTTTAGGAGTGCAAAAAGCACAAGTTAGCTTGTCTCTTAAACATGTCTCCCAGCAGACCATGGTTATAGGATACAAAAACAACGCTTGAGGAATAGAGATAGTCTTTTAGTTTTGCGCTTTATATTTTTTCTGAGTCTGTAATGATTTTAGTATAAAATATTTTAAGTAGCAGCTACTTACCTTTCGCCGCGCCACACCCAGTCCCGCAATAAATCCACTGTTGTCGCAGACAGAAAAAGCCGCGAACATTGTGTAATAATGGATTTATTAATAATTTCACGCCGCCCGCCCAACTTTATTGCACTGTGCTTAATGCTGCTAGCTTGATTAATAGATTGTAATAATAGGATTGGCTTAGATTAGCTTTTGGGTAATATAGTTATAGGCACACAGAAAAGTCACCTACATTATGAAGATTGCCCAACTAAGCCTACTTGCTATCGTACATATTTATGTTATTTCCTTACTTAATTAATAAATAATAAATATCCCTGGACATTATTCCACACAGCGCCATCTAGTCCCAAAGTAAGCTAATTAAAGCTTGTGTTATGGGATACTAGACAACGGATAAACATACTTAAATACATTTTCTTTTGTAAATACATACTTATTATACATAGGAGACACCCAGACCAGTAGAAACAGACATGTTCATGCACACAAATGTTTGTACTGTGCGGGGATCGAACCCGCGACCTCTGGTGTAGTAGCCAACTTCTTAACCATTACACCAAGTCGGTCGTCAAGGTCGTTAATTATACCATGGCCCGGGATTGTGATCGACCCCGCAAGGCAAACGTGGTGATTAAGCCAGTAACCATTAATTTTGTAGTGATCACTTCATTTTAGTTATTAATAGGATACAGAAGCGCCGTTTTTCCATACAAACGTAGTCCCCTGTTTCCTCCCTGGATTTTGCTAGTGGAGAAATAATTTTACCCAAAAAATCAATTGCCACTATAGGCATGTCCCTATATTTTCTTTTTTTAAATAAATTAATGACTAAAAGAGATATTAACCTTCAAAAATCGAATAAAATGGCCAGATTTTCCGCTATGTCAAATATCCAGTAAACTAATTTAACTCGTTTATTTCAAAAAAATTAAAACAGGAACACGGCTACAGTTCTTTAATTTTTAATGAAAAAAGTAACAAAAGCGGTCAATTTTTCGAAAAAGGATTAGGGGACTACGAAACGTCGATTTTGTGTACTTTTGATAGGTAATTTCGGTCCGATTTGCATCTGTCTCTATCGTACTCTGCGGGGCTCGAGGTTTGCAAAAGACAGCAATAGATTTTACAAATACCTATTTTTCAATTCTCTCAAACGTGCTGTGTCCTCTTAAGGCTTTGTCCAGCAGTGGGACAGCCTAAAGACTAATATACTTACTGCTACTTACTATACAATACATGTAGGGGCTGCTCAAATGTTGTCGTTTTAAAAATTGGGTAAAAGTTTTGTAAGCACCCCCTGACTTCCGGAACTCCGAATCGATTTTTTATACTCCCAAACCTCGTCACGTATTAACTAGATCTCCGGAAGATTGAGATCGGTTACTGTCTCACAAAATATTCAACGGTTCTGCCGCGGCTGGTGTATTTTATGGCAACATTTATAGGATTAGTATGACCTGTTATTTTAAAAGCTATTCGGGGCTATATAGGGAAGTCTTTTAAGGTCTGGTTTTATGATTATGGCATCTTGATATAGATTATTTTATTCAATTTTGCTATTTGTTAGTTAGTCCACCACTAGGATTTTTGCTTCGATACATCGAAAGATAATATGTATAGTATGCATAATGGCCGGTATAACTGTCTTATTTTTGTGTAGTTTATGATTAAATAAAGATTTCAGGCAATTTGAAAATCAGTTAAGTTATAAACGCATTTAAGAATTAAAAAGTATTCTTCAAATATTTTTATTAAGAGGTTCTGTAATTAAAAATTCATAAAAAAAAATATTTTGCAAAAATATGTCCATCTATCTACTACTTAAAATTATCAGTTTATCCTTCTTGAACCAAAAAATGTTGTCACTAATACGACATCAAACAATGGATCAAGCAACTTTTTTTACTTCCTTTTTTTTGACCCCATAAAAGGAATAAGAAATGGTTGTTTAAACACAGTTAAAACAGTGATTAAGTATTTATTAGTATAAACTGCAGTTAAGTTAAGTACCTATGAAATTATACATATAAATTCTGGAAATTTGGGTTTACTAACAAAACAGGATTATTGCCAGGTCACTTCCCGTTAGCAATTATATTATATTGCTCTGGAAGATCAGTTAGTGTGAACACGTGAGACAAAGAACAATATTTCATTAATTAACACAGTAATCATATACGTATCTAAGTAATTTCCAATGGCATAAGTTCAATAACCTAATATAAATAATATATAATTATTGTAGCAGTTGCTACGCAGCTACGGTCGTAGTATCTCAGCACCGTAGCACCGTGCTAAGGTGCCCGTGGCTAAGTGACGGCAGCGGATCAGCAACGATCCGATGTCAAGGAACGCCAGTTGACCATCCCGGCCAAAATTTAGTGATGTGTTTTTCGGGCATCTTCGTGCTTCGGAAGGCACGTTAAACAGTTGGTCCCGGCTGTCGTCGCAAGTTAAAGCCTAGTCAGAGGCCTAAAAAGGCGATTTTAAACATCTGACGGTAAGGTTTATTACTGACCTTACATTCACCTCTCCAACAATCCGCACTGAGCCCGCGTGTTGGAGTATGGCTCGTGCCACCTCATAGTTGAAGTGAAGGCCTGTGCCCAGCAGTGGGACGTATTTATGGCTGTATTTGTAGCACCGTAGCAGACTACGAGATTTTTTGTAGAACATTCTATGATCAAGTTCAGTACCATAAAAACTTTCTGTAACCAATCGAAATACGCACGAAAGGGAGCGAACAGGCTAAGTTACTTTTTTATGACTAAAATATTCGCCAATTCCTTTACGTAAGTAAGTTCTTTATCTTCGAATATTGGTTAAGAACGTTATATCTTTTTGCACCCTGAAAATAAACGTCTTGTTGTGGCGTGGAGTTATTTTAAGCCTTCTATACACGATGTGAAAAACTGAGTTTTTGTTCTTTCAAAAGTTACGTTATTACTTTTACTTATATTTTTTTTGGCACATAAACCAAATCAAATTGACCGACTAAATGATCCGTCAAGAAATAGCATCCTCAAAAATAATTTCACAAACTCTTAGTGAGCACAGTTTATATGGTCAGCGGTTAAGCTGACATGCTGTTGAGATGGCGAGCGGTGTGATGACAGAACGTAGCCGTGGCTTTCAATCTTTTGACTGCCGAGAATTCAGACTGAATAGTTTTTTTTTTCACTTTATTTTACAACGCGATCTATCCTATGATATTAAGCGATGGGTTGTGAGGGTGGTGCTAAGGCTTGCATGGCATGAATCCAGTGAATTATCCATCTAAGTTAAATAAGAAGGTCCCGTGGGCTCCTTCTCTTCAGTCTGTCAAAAGTTGGAGCACTTTTCAATAACTCCAGCGCCAGGAGGTTTGTATGATTTTACAATCTGTCTGCATATCTTATTGCAGTTCTAGCAATTTCTAGAATATGAATTAATGTTCGTAGTTCACCTGTTATTTACGTGTTTCATAACGTGCAAAGCGTTACTCAAAACGAAACTCTTCTTATAAGCTGCTAGCCTCCTCTTTCGAGTTTGTTAACACAATATTTCAGTCAAATCTTTTTTTAAAACGTTGAATGTTACTATAATTTATTTCCAATTCTAGTTTCAGTGTGATTTAGGCTGTAGGTGCATGGATATGTCAGCAAGTCAGTTATTTTTAACTCTTTATATAAATCTGTCTTTATACTTTTGTCAGTTAGAGACTTGACTGAATGAAGTCATCATAAAGTGTCTTCACTTAATTACATAAACTGTCTCGTTCGTGTCGGGCCTTACTTTTCGAAATAAAGACACAAGTGAAGCGACTCCCAAATATGGCCGACACGGCACCGGCTCATTATCATACAAATTGCAATTTGTTGACATTCCGCTTTAGCCGCACGCCAAAGAATGCGGCCAGAACGTTTGGATGTTTATATTTTTGGAGAACGGTAAATTTTAGAGGAACACCCACAATTTAATTACAAGGTAGGTTGAATGAAACAACCTCATAGAGTAAGGGCTAGTTATACTATGTAACTTTTACAATAACTTTGACGTTAACCGTCAGTACGTCTACCACGAGTAGCCACTTTAAATTTTACATTGTATTGGGATGACAAATGACATGACATGACAATGTCAAATCCCAATACATTTTTTTACGCGAACGATAAAGAAAATTTAAAGTGGCAACTCGTGGTAGACGTACAGATTTACCTCAGTACTGACACACTGACATACTGACACACTGACATACTGACACATTGACATTCTGACATTCTGACATAAAAATATATTTTCGTAGTTTACGTGACTGTAATCTACGAAAGTATATTTTTGGTTCCGTTTTTGATCACAAGGGGAGCTGTACCGAAATCTCATACAAAAACGTCAACGCGGTCAACGTGGACGCTAGAGGCTGTCATTGGTTTAAACTCATGTTAGACAGTTATACAGGCTTGACATTGCTTTTGTGTATTTTACTTGGTTACTACTTCAATTGATAAATACCTATTCACTGTTAACTTGTTTTCTTTCTTGCTTTCGAAATGGGTTGTTGCTACTACCTACTCATACATTTCTTCTTTTTCTCAGCTATCGAACATTTCTAATTTTGCAATTTTTAATAACACTGAACAAACTTCCATTCACTTCAAAAGGTTACTTAGGTGTCTATAAAAGATTAGTTAGTAAATGTAAATAAAATGAATAAATAAGTAAACAATAAATATCCTTGTCAGCACCTCGTAGTGCCAGACAAGAATTTAAGCCAGAAATTGTTACATTAAGAAAAGATCGTTTCCTGAATTGATCCAACCGGGACGCGGACCTGGGACACATCGATGAGAGAAACACACCTACAGCGCTCTACGTCAATCGAGTCGTCGTATCAAGAATACAATGTATAAAGTTTTTTTTCTTTTTCACTATTTAATTGGTACAACGCAATGTAATTGTAACAGGTATAAAAATTAAAAAGAGGATGTTGTCACAAAAATTGAGATGGGAATGCTAAGATGGTTTGGGCATATGGAAAGGATGGATGAAAGGCGATTAACGAAACAAATTTACAAGGCCAGGGTGGATGGAGCTGTTGAAAGGGGAAGGCCTAGACTGACGTACTTAGGACTATAACGGGAATCCTCGATGCTGGCCAGCAATACAGGAGCCGGAGCGCCGGGATTCGTCACACAATATTTAGAAGTAGATGTAGTTGTGGAATAGTTAATAAAAGATCAGCCAATCCAGTGACTTGTTTATTAAATAGGATAAAAGTATAGGTAGGAAAGAAGAACTGTAACAAAATAACAATAAATGAATACAAAGAGTCCTAGGTAATAGATTATCTAATAGTAATAGGTAAGTAAATAGGTATGATATGCTTACCCCGATACACGGGTTCCTGTTACTTATAACTGTTTTAACTGTTTACAAAATTGGTTATTTAGAGTATTTAAAAATACACCATCACGTAAGTTATACTAGTTAAACTGGTAATCTGGTAAAATGCTCGCAAACTGTTCAGTACAATGGTTTTGGTAAGACTGAATCAAAAAAGCTGCGCATGCAATGCGAAACAAAAATCGAATTGAATCAAATTTGAAAACAAGTACAAAATACTTTTAATGGCTAGCAGTTAAACCATGAAGTTTCCAGCGATCGTGGAGGTTGTAACGTCCACGAGACTGAAGGGAAACGGCATCGTTACAGGACAAGTCCAAGACGTGCTCAGAAAAGGTCAGGTCAGGAGTACCCATAATCGACGAGCATGTATGAAAGGATTAATGAGAGTGGAAAAAGCGCGCAAGAGCTGTGTCAGGACCGTAGCAAGTGGAAAGATGTGGTCTCTGCCTACCCCGTTGGGAAAAAGGCGTGATGGTATGTATGCATGTATAAAAATGAAAACAGTTTTCTCTTTGCATATTTTGTTTGAGCGCAGGCTTTTGTATATTACTGTCTTATACAGTCGCGGATTACTTTAAAATTCCGTGTGTACTCTCGAACAAAAAGTTTATCATGTCGATGAAGATTATTGTGTAATTATGAAAGGAAGCCTTCGATACCTAATTAATGCTGGCTCTGATGCAAGCTTTAAACATGCTCAACTCAATTTATACTTGTCGGTAATATGCCATTTATTTATAGGTATTTTGACGACACGATTGGCGTTGTGCGCTGTAGCCAGGTTTCTCGCTTCGATTTCCTTAGTGTCCCGGGTTCGATTCCCGGTCGGGTCAATTCAGGAAACGATCTTTTCTGAATTGACTCGGGTCTGGGTGTGCTGGGAGACGCCCCTGGCTGATTTCCTTGTGTGGTACCTCGTAACACAGGGATATTAATCCCTACTTCGAGACCATTACAAGAGGTGTGTTGTCTGGCGCATATATATAATATATCTGAATACAATTATTAAGTATCTACCTGACATAGTAACCAAATATTAACATAACATTCATTATTTGGTTGACCACACGAAAAGAGAAACTGCTGTTGATAATATTTGGTTCCTATGTCAGGTGACTTATTATTGATCTAGATCAATCTATGGCTACAAAATGCCAAACCATTACTTTTTACTTTTGGTATCTAACAGTAAGTTGTCAAAACCTAAATCGATACTATGTAATAATTTGTCTAGTTATGAGTACGAGTAGGATGTAGTAAGTTATAGAAGAAGTACAGTTATTAGTCCAGTTTTACATTGAATAAGCTTTTTTACTAAAAAAAGCTATTGATGGGAATGAGACTGAACTAAATGTGTTTCAGATAATGCAAAGCTGGTATGAGATCTGTTTTCAAATAAAAACTTATTGATGAAGAACTATTTTGAGTAAAAGTTTATTATAGTAACTCTTTTATTTTAATATCGCAAGTATATTTTAATAGACTTATTGTTGACACACATAGCAAGATAATATTATGTTAATTTGAAAACATATATATTTTTGGTTTGATAACCGGCAGTAAAAACACTGTATGTACAACATCAAAAAGTGTTTCCAATCAATAAATTACCATTTTCATAGAAGGCAATACAATCGACATTTCAAATTAAGTTACTATCTAACAATGGAGTCGCGGGATTGGTGCATTTCAAATCCAATTTTGTATCTCATTCGATGGAATAGCATCGAACCAGATTGGAAATTTGATCGGTAAGCCAATTAGCGCGTGTCGTCTTATGAGGTTAGCGATCCGATTGGCTAGTTTGTGTCTATTTGAATTTGGAATGTGATGTACTCGCAGATTGATACGAAACGATTAGCTTTGGTTAGGATTGCAATGTTTGTTAGTTATAGGAACGATAACGATTGCAATCAGGCTCCGGCGATTGAATACCATCGTTTTCGTGAATTAATGAATTGAAACAATATCCCATATAAGTTCATTACCCTATTCCTAAAGTGAGGGTTTCTATTGTATCATAGAAAATAAGTTACCTGTTTTATTAACAGTCATTTTTGATTGTGCTGAAACCGAACCTTCGACTCTGCGTCTAAACCATTGACCATTGACCCTTGCGATTAAAGATAAGATAAGATAATAATTATTTATTCGCATAAAACATTGTATAAATGGTTTTAAAATAAAGTTTACAGAACATTCATGCTTAGTCAATATAAAAGAGACATGCAAATATATCTTCAAACATAATTATGTTAAACTTAAGATTAACACAATACAATTAAACTTTCACTAACTTAACAGTAACACTTGAAATTGACATAAACATCACGAATTCCAATCATAATAAAGACACGCCAAAGAACAGAAACTAGTACTTCTCTTCTAGAAAATATTTTAAATGGTAGAAGGTCTTAGACAGCAACCATTTATGTAACCCTGTCTTAAATTGCCTTGAATTTAATGTTTTTAATTCATTTGGCAAATGGTTAAAAAATTTATTATTTATTTATTCTTTATTGCACAAAGAAAAAGTACAATTGGCGGACTTAATGCCTAATGTCATTCTCTACCAGTCAACCACTGGGCGAAGCAGAAATCGTGTTGGCGGTGTCTCATAAAACCGGAAATAAAATATACTATTAATACAAAAAACATACTTATACCAAAATTATACATATTACACATACATAATCATAATACATAAATTTAAAGTTACATACACTAAATATCGTACCTAAATCCTTAAATATTGCCTTGAAAGGAGAGAGGTTTGGTTAAATGAGTTAAGGTTTATCTATGAAGAAGTTATGGATTGCTCTTTTGAAGGAAAACCTACTGGTAATTTTTCACACACATTGTCAAGCAGCTTTTACTATATTGCATCGTCTTCGGAGTATCGTGTAACACTAGTCTATTAGGATTTCTACGGTTTCTAGGATATATCTGATATGCCCGTTTAAACAGCTTATAATTCCGTAGTACAAATACGCAAATTTCATAAATATAAAGAGATGTTAATGTTAATATTCTAAGGTTTTTAAAAAGGGGTCGGCAGGAAGTACGTGGCGAGACACCACAAATTGCCCTTACACACTTTTTTCGTGCACTAAATGCTCTATTGATGCTGGTACCATTACCCCAAATAATTAACCCATAGCGTAATATGGATCCAACATAAGCATGATATGCATCAATGGCAATTTTTAAAGTTGTAATTTTATTTGACAAAAAACATTTTAAGACTATCAAATTACTTGAAATTGCACGCCTCGCTGTCAATTTATAATATTGGCGTCGTTTCTATGCCGCTGCGATCTCGTTACGATCTTGGATCGTAAACTCACGTAATTTTCACTTTGCCCGTAAAAGCTGCGCCGTGATGGGCACTTGACCAACGCGTCAGTTTTTATTATTTACACCGGCTTTATTACCATGAGGTTAATGCCAAAACACTCGATATTTTTTTCCACCCATTGCCTTGTTTTTACAGGTTTATACAAGCATATGAGTCGGGTGGTTGGTAAAAGTTGACATTAGACACGAATAATTTATTCTTTTATCTGACCTTTTGAAAGGCTGAACTATTTAAGTGACATCTTTCGTGGCAGGGATTTTTCGGAACTTCTTCAAGAGTGTAAATTGCAAGATTGCTTGTCCATCGGTGCAATGGATAAAGATCTTCCATAAGACGTCAAGTATGACAAATGATCATTACACGAATATTTTTTTTTGTTTCTGTATGTTAATATCTAACTAAACGAGCTCTGCTATTTAGAAGACTCAAATGATGTTTTCATGTTCACTGACACCAGGTTTGGGAATTATTTTAAGACCCTTTTTAACTTCTAAAATACTACTACTATTACGAGTATTTTTCGAACTATACAAAAGGGGTAAATGTTTGACCAAAACTGTGCAATTAGAAAAAGTAAGGTAAAAAATATTTTTATTCATATCATAGACTTATAAAACGTACTCGTGACTTACTTACTGCGCTGGCTCAGTGACCCGAAGTGGATCTTTGCCTCCGACACGAGATTCCGCCACTAATATAATGACAGGTCACAAAAATTTATCACTAGCAAAAGAATACTAAATAAAAATAACTTACTTACTTTGATGGCGCAGCGACCCGAAGTGGGCCTTGGCCTCCGACACCAAGAGACGCTATTTCGGTCTGCGCCACTTCCTTTCAGTCATCTACCTGAAGCTCGCGCAAGTCCTCCATGACTCGGTCAAGCCAGCGGTACCTTGGCGGCCGACCGGGCGTCAACCGCTGGGCCGCCCCAAGTATGCTCGCTTGACCGCACGATCCTCCCATGGGGGAGAGAATGGTCTCTCTAAGTGGCGGAGCCAGCGAAGTTTGTGGGCTTTAATCTCGATATTGGGCTCGGCCACCGGCTCTGCAATCTCACAATTCTTTCGCCTTCTCCACACTCCATCCTCTGTCTGTGTTGGACTCAGAATTTTCGCAGCACTTTCCATTCTGTAACTATCAGTTTTTGTTACAAAAACAAAAAAGTAAACATAATTTAAATAATACTATGTTAGTAAATATCATAAATAAACATATAAATGTTACTCTACCACCTTAAAAGTAAAAATAAAAATCTTGCATTGACAAGGAGCTAAATCATAAAAATACAATAAATAAATATGAATAAATAAATATGCGCCAGACAACACACCTCTTGTCATGGTCTCGAAGTAGGGATAAATATCCCTGTGTTACGAGGTACCAAACAAGGAAATAAGCCAGGGGCGTCTCCCAGCACACCCAGACCCAAGCCAATTTAGAAAAGATCGTTTCCTGAATTGACCTGACCGGGGATCGAACCCGGGACACTACGGAATTGAAGGCGAGAAACCGTGCTACAGCGCACAACGCCAATCGTGTCGTTGAATCATCTGCGGACAATCGGCGGACTTAATGCCAAAGGCATTCTCTATCAGTCAACCACACGATCAAACTGATAAATTGAACACATTTACGCCGATACAAGTGCTTCACCGGTATTCAATAGTAAATCACTGACTCAAAATTTGCTATTCAGGCCGCATATGGCCGCTTTGAGAATACCACCCCGAAATTGATATTGCATTCGATGTATTCCTAACGTTACCGCTTTATCTGGAAAGTGAGATACAAATAAAAACTGGCTGAAATAATATAGCTTACGCATGAGTGCGTTTTGCAATAAAAAAAAAATCGAAATTATTCGTACCGCGCGACGCGGCAGGCGCACAACTAGTACTTATTCAATTCAATATTCCTAGTGACTTTTATTTTTTTGCGAATAAAGTGCTTTGCTAACGGAAAAACTAACAATCATGATGACTTCAAGTTGATGACTCGTTAATAAAGGAGTGAATAGTCTGTAAGACAGTCTTGTAAGAACTTAGACCACACGATTACCATTTTTTTGAGAACTGTTAACACAAAAACTTTATAGCAAAATAGCTGTAGTTTTAGTCGATGATTATGCCAAGTTAAAGTTTTATAAGCAGTTAAAAAAACAAAGAAAAGAGCCCAGATTTTTAAATCATAATAACAAAACATACCACCACGACTATCCCAAATGGGTAGTCAGAGGCAAGAGACTGTTGCTGTCATGGCGAACGGAACACTCAGAAGCCCATTTTTCACGAATGATATTTAGAACCCAACGTGGTAAGAAGTGAGCTTTCCACCTTTTGATTTGATTTTTTATTGATGTTTATCATCACGATCCACGATCGTTGGTTTACTTAGGCCACGGCTATTTAATTCAATACAATATAAATCACTTGCTTACCGGAACTAAAATATCAAATAGATAATAAAGAGACGAAAATAACTAGTAAGCAGTAGATTTATAATTTATACCTATACAAGCTAACGAGCCATGTAGTTGTTTTGTTTTACCACAAATGCGCATTTAAAGCAAATAGTACCAAACCGCAAAGTTTCGGTTTGCTATATACATGTATGTTTGTGAGATTCAAACATTGTTTTATTTAACTTCAACGTGAATATGGTTCATATTGAGGTTTTATTTCATTATTATTCGTAGCTAATGTACCTACCAATGTGCAATGCGGCTACCTAACTCTTACATAACGGCGACGTTTTGTAACTTGGCGCGCCTTTTTGTGATACAGCGCGTCACCGAACGGTGCTGCGACATATCTATGTACACTTATATTATTCCCATTCTTTTAAATGATTTCACAGCTCAAAACTTTCTGGTTGTGTAGCTTTCAGCTATGGCCTCCAGATTAGTCATTCGGGGATGTCACATGCTTTTGCCATAAAAGTGATCTCCAATAACTTCTCCATCTTAATTAGTTCAACTTACAAAAAAAACATTGTGAACTAAGCCATCAATTGTTCAACGATAAACGGTATTTTAATTTCTTTTATTTATATAAATAGATATATATTTTCTTTTTTAGTTCGACTAATTTTAGGTTAAGATTTGTATATTTCATAGTTTATAATTACTTACAATTTGTATGTTAAAAATGTGTAAAATGTGCTAAAAGAAAAGTAATGTTAATGAAATAAAATCCATCATACTTGTACCTGAGTTGTACCTACTGCATTCGCAATTATATATTATGTTAACATTTTGATTAGTCTTTCACCGCTTCGTGTTCATACTTTGAACAAACACGATTACACAACCAATCAGCAGACACGGACACACTGCTTTGTAAAATGGTAAATTTTGTAATAGACTCATTGATTTATTGAACAATTAAGAAAATATAGTTCATTGTAACAACTAAAACATTAATTGTAACAGATACTGTTACAACGAATGTTTTAGTTAAGTACAATTTATGTTTAGAAGACTGAGTAAATCTTAATTAAGTACAATTAAGGCGGCCTTATATTCTAGGCAACCCTCGTTTCAGGAATTGACATAATAAAAGAAGAGAAGTGGGTAATGTAATGGGATAACTCACTTTTTATAAATACTCCCATACATACACATGGTCGCGCATTAATTCGATCATCAATTCATTTATTTATTCTCTCTAACAGTGTATGGTCTACAAGTAAACCTAAATGCACAGGGCATTACTTGAATGCGATTACCACCATTTCATTGTGAAGTACTGATGCCCAAGGTAGGTTTTACAAAACCTGTGATTCAGATCACCAGTGCCTTTTTTTGTTCAAAAATTACTTAAGGCGGACTCGATGCTAAGTATAAGGATAATAACAAAAAAAACCAACTTCAAAAAAAACATCTCAAAACAAAACACTAATTTTTTTGTTTATTTCTTGATTTTCAGTGAATCGGTTCTTGTTTATTTTATACGTCGAAAAAATATCGTTGATTTGCTCCTAAGAATGGAAGAGTTCCGTAACTCATGGGTTCCATAATCAGAACCCAACCAAACTCTCATCAAACTACCCTTGCAGTATATCCTTTTCAATAAAAAAGAAGCATCGAAATCGGTTAGCGTGATATTGAGTATTCGTCCATTTGTCGCGCAACAGAAGCACCAGCGTTCAAATAAAGAAAGAATTATCAAAATCGGTTCATCCAGTCGAAAGTTATGAGGTAACAAACATAAAAAAAACATACAGTCGAATTGAGAACCTCCTCCTTTTTTTGAAGTCGGTTAAAAAAGACTTACTATCAACGATTGTCATACAAGGTTGCGACCCACGCGACATGTCAGACAGAAAGACAGTTAGGAAGGCCACGTAAAGATTCCTTCAACAAGTCTAAAGAATGTTTACCTAAAAGTATTTACCTACTTTATTTGCTCGTCAGTGCATTACTTCCATCGCGCACGTATGCAGATTCAGAACAGCCAATTTTTAAATTAAAAGTAGAGGTTTCTGGCCAATTGCCTGATTAATATCGCATTTTGTCGTAAGTGCAAATGCACCGTTTGATTACGGTGGATGACTTCGAATGAAGGCTTTTCTATGTTAACTGGAATATCGAAATTAGCTAGTAATTAGAAACGGCGGTTTATATTGAACTGCCATTTCTGTGCGAGTATTTTTTAATAAATACTGCAGTTTGAAGTTCGCAGAATAACCCTGCACTCTGTTTTATTAGTTCATTCATTGGTATATCCTTTGATAATCGTATGCACATTCGTTAAAAGACAAGACAAGCCTTAGAATTTATGATTATCTCATACCCATAGCATAACATACCATCACGACTTTATCCCAAACGGGGTAGTGAAAGGCAAGTGACTGTCTCGTCATGGTGAACGAAACACTCAGAAGCCCACTTTTCACCAATGGTATTAGAACCCAACGGGTAGGTGGTGAGAGCCTTCAGCCGTTATCCGGGTTGATTTGGTTTTTTATCGAGGTTTTCCATCACCGGAGAGTAAGTCGGATATTTAACAATGAACACAAATACACACATCAAAAGTGTCTAGGGATCAACATATATTTTTGCAATAACTTTTCTCCTGATTGATATTAATTAAAATTTTCTTTAAGGATTTATCAAATAAAGTGTTTTCGTTTGTCTACAGTAACGATAAACCAAGTCACTTTGCATTAATAAAGAAATTTGCCATTTTCCTAATAAAGGGATTTTTGACATTTGAACCACTAACATTAAAGTTCGAAAAAAAGACTGAAATAACAGTTTTCTTTAAAATTTTATTGGGTAACTTAAACAATTAATAATCCGTGTTTCTACCGCGAACACTAACAACACAAGAACATCGGTTTGGCATACTCAAAATGAGTTCATCCAAATCACGCTGTGGAATGGCCGCCCATGTTCGTTGCAACAACAAAAAAGGTCTTCTTGCGACTGGATACCCTCCATATTCGGCAGAGCTCTTCTCTGTAGCATATCCCATGCATGCTCAATCGGGTTCAAGTCTGGCGACTGAGCAGGCCAGGGCAGGACATTGATGTTAGCTGCGGCGAGAGTCTGTCTTACAACTCTTGCGGTGTGCGGTCGTGCATTATCATGCATTAACTGAAATAAGGGACCGATTTGCACTTGTAGAGGAACGATGACGTCTGATACAATCGTCTCAGCATAAATTTGAGCGTTGAGGTTGCCTCTGATCCAAATCAACTCAGTTCTTCCGCCGATCCAAATACCCGCCTATACCATGATGGTTCCACCACTATAAGGATGGACTTCCTGGTAGGATTTTAATCGCTGTTGGCGTCCAGGGGTTCTCCAGTGTCGTATACGTCTTGTATCCGGTCTCATACCAAAACGAGACTCATCAGAAAAGCACACGAAACGCCATTGTTCTTCTGCCCAATTTCTGTGTTCAAGAGCCCATTGATATCGAATCCTACGATTGTGCATTGCTATAGGTGGTACCCTTAGCGGTCTTCGGGAATGAAGGTTCACTTCATGCAAGCGGTTTCTGACTGTTTGGTCGCTAATTAAGTTCCCTGAAGAGTGATGAATCCTCACGGCTAACATCATGGCGGTTATTATTGGAGCTCTTCGAGTTGTGATTTGAACGTATCGGTCTTGTCTCCGTGTGGTGCAGCGATACCGTCCTCCATGGCGCTCAGCCACGGTACCAGTGCTTCGGTAACGTGTCCAAAGTCGACTGATAACACTCTGACTTGTATTCAGAGCTAAAGCCACAGTACGTTGCCGGGAACCAGCTTCTATCATTCCCACGGCTCTGAGCATTTCTTCCCTGCTTAAATGACGTCGCCGCTCCATAATAACGTTGGTTTTAATCAGTAGTAGGGAAACAGTAGCACTAATAATCTTAAATCTTCAATGCGTTGTATGTTTTTATAGGGAAAATATTGACAGCTGATTTTCATCTTTTACTCGAATTTGATTGACAGTTCCTGTTTAAAATTATGAAATGCACCAAAAAGGATCCATATAAATTTATAAAATCATAAATTTATTACAAAGCCACATCTCAATCTCAAGAAATCCGCATAAAAATGCTTGATCCCTAGACACTTTTGATGTGTGTATTTTGGTTCTGGCCAGATTTAAACTCGGGACCACAAGATCCACGATCTGAGTTCTGGTGCTGGACCACTAGGCCACGACGCTCTCATAAAACTATGTATAAATAACAAATAGGGGTTAACAATATTTAGTTTCGTGGTACAATTGTGGTTCATAATCAATAACTTATTTAAAACTAGCGGTGGGTCAGCAGGTTTGCCCGCGTAGACTGTCTTTCCCGTTAAAATATAGCTTATATAAAAAAATTATAGCCTATGTCACTCCTTGATTATGTATCTTTAAATAGGCGAAAGAATTTTCAAAATCGGTCCAGTAGTTTCAGAGCCTATTCAATACAAACAAACCAATCTTTCCTCTTTAGACTAGCTTTCCGCCCGCGGCTCCACCTGTGTCATTTTCATTTTTAAAACAAGCATACATAGAATCTTAATACATTGTAGCCTGTGTTATTTTTATGTATAAGCTATGTAAAGTTTCATCTATATCCGTTTAGTCGTTTTTGTGTGAAAGAGTAACAAACAAAGAGTAACGAACAAAGAGTAACGAACAAAGAGTAACGAACAATATAAAAGACACGAAAACATTTCTTTCATTTAACCACTATTCTGAATTTTATCAACCACTTTATCAACCACTATTCTGAATTTACTTGAGAAAGCTATCATTATAGCAGCAAGAGCGGGTATTGTGAGTATTGTGACAAATAAAAAAAAATTACAGACTTAAATTTGTGGAAATGGTAATTAGTATGGCTTGTGTAATAATTTGTGTGTCTCACCATGTTTTGTTTGTAAGTACTTAAGATGTCAGTGTATTTCTCTTATAAGTGAATTATTGTATTCTTCTAGATAAATAAATGTCTTAAACCTAAACCTAACCTAACACAAACATTTCACAAACTTTCACATTTATAATTCAGTACCATTAGTAAGAAGTAAGATAGGAAAATTAATATCTCTGGTTTTTTTAACACATTGCTTCAACTACTGCGCAAATACCTGAGTAAATTTAATAAAAAAGTTTTTTGTTCCTGAACAATCCAAAATACTCGTATTTACCTTAACCAAAAATCCTTATTACTAACCTCAATTGAGATAAAAATTACTCGAATGAAATGCATAATCATGCACAATTACACATTCCTTACCATCCTAACTCCATACCAACTCGTTATTATTCTCACGCACCTACTAACCTTTCGTACACACACATTCAAACTAACACACACAGAAATACTCAAACACAGAAAAAACACACACACACACACACACACAGTTGCCCCCTACGTACACATTTAACAATACACAAGCAGGCAGATCCAGCTTTATTTATTTAGTTAATAAAAAATAAATAAATAAAAAACATTTATTTCGGACCGGAATCCATAGTGTTAGTAACAAATAACTTATCAACTATGTTAGTAACAGAAAAATTTGTTTACACAAAGAAAGACACTACTATCCCGCATATCTACTGTACGTGATAGCAGTGTCCTTAGTTAGGTGGACGCGAGTCCAGTGCTGCATTATTGCACTGTCCACGTCTAACCTCCCCGCCACGGTCTTCAGGAGGCTGTTTGAGCTGCCGCGCACCCGCTGTATCAGGGACGCTATACGCTTTCTGATGATAGCAGAAAAGCTATCAACCTCAGCTGTGGCTAGCATTCCTGACGCACTGCAGTAGCGCGGAAGGCCCAACAGCGCCCTGTAGGCATTGTTATATTGGGTACGCAGGGCCCTGTATGCTCCCTGCGTGTAATTCATCCACAGGCCGCACGTGTACAGAGAGTGACAATACGCTTTAAAAAGATTTTGGCTTGTTTAGAACAACGTGCAAACCTGCGGGTAAGCATATTAGCTCGAATGCACAGGGCCCTGCGCCTTCCTCGTCCTTGAGCGATTCCGTGACCCAATGCCCTAGGTACTTAAATGTATTTATTTGCTCAATTGGATCACCATTGAGCATTACAGGAGGAACTTTATACGACTTGTTACCAGCCTTAAACACAAGTAGTTTAGTTTTTGTTGTGTTGTACCTAAGACCATGAGCCACTGCGAACCGCTCGCAGATGCTCACAAGTTTATTGAGCGCACTGATTGATGGGCACAGCAGCACCATATCGTTGGCGTAACTTATATTGTTGACAAAGGTACCGTCGATAGAACAGCCGACTCCGGTGCCGCTGAGCTCCTCAATCAGCTTGTTAATGTACAGATTGAAAAGGGTTGGTGAGGTTATTCTCCCCTGCCTCACACCACATTCCAAGCTGTACATACTTGAAAGCCCTCCAGACCATTTTACACAATTCTTTTGATTCGCGTACCAGTATTTTAAGATGGAAATATACTCATGTGGCATACTAGTATCGTTACAGAGTTTTTTCCAGAGCATGTCGTATTGAACCAAATCAAAAGCTTTGGTTATGTCCAAGAACACAGCATAAACAGGCGTGTCCCTGGCAGTATAGTACTGGACAGTCTGCTTGAGGCACAGGACAGCGGCTTAAGTAGACAAACCTGGTCTGAAACCAAACTGTGCGTCGTGAAGTTTAATATTAGCGCCCAGCTGCTGGTCAAGCAGCCTGTCCAGTACCTTCGCCACTATGATAGCCAATGATATTGGTCTATAATTGGATTGGATTTGTTTGATTAATACTTAGATATCAAAAATGATGAATCATAGTTTTATACTTATGTCCTTTAATACCGTTGAACTGTTCTCTAGAGGTGGAGGGCTGATAACCTGAGATACAGGCTACGGCCTAGTTCAGATATCAGCCCACAATAATCGAATTGTACTTATTGTTCTAATTGTACCCTTATAATTGTATATTTTTATTATGGTGAGTAAATAAATGATTATGAAACCAACTGAAATTTAATACTCATCATCATCATTTCAGCCGAACGACGCCCACTGCTGGGCATAGGCCTCCCCCAAGGATCTCCACAACGATCGGTCCTGCGCTGTCCGCATCCAGCGGCTTCCCGCGACCTTGACCAGATCGTCGGTCCACCTTGTAGAGGGCCTGCCCACGGAACGTCGTCCGGTACGCGGTCGCCATTCGAGAACCTTTCCGCCCCAACGGCCATCGGTTCTCCGCGCTATGTGTCCCGCCCACTGCCACTTCAGCGATGCAATCCTTCGAGCGATGTCGGTTGTTTTTGTTCTCCTGCGGATCTCATCATTTCTGATTCGATCGAGCAGGGAAATACCAAGCATCGCTCTCTCCATTGCTCGCTGGGTGATCTTGAGCCTTCTTATGAGGCCCATAGTAAGGGACCACGTCTCACTCCCATAGGTCATTACTGGCAACACACACTGGTCAAAGACTTTTGTCTTGAGACACTGAGGTATTTCGGACGCAAATATATGCCGGAGCTTCCCGAACGCTGCCCATCCGAGCTGGATTCGACGAGAGATCTCTTTCTCGAAGTTGGACTTACCTAGCTGGACTGTCTGTCCCAGGTAAACATAGTGGTCAACAACTTCGAGTGTAATGTTCCCAACTTTAACTGGAGCGGGTGCAATATGGGCATTTAACATGATTTTCGTTTTGTCCATGTTCATCTTAAGACCCACTCTTTGAGAAGCATTACCGAGATCTTCGAGCATTATGTTCAGGTCTTCCAAGGTCTCAGCCATAAGAACTACATCATCGGCAAATCGCAGGTGTGTTAGGTACTCGCCATTGATGTTGATGCCGCGTCCTTTCCAGTCCAGAAGCTTGAAAATATCCTCCAACGCAGCCGTGAACAGTTTCGGAGAAATAACGTCTCCTTGTCTCACGCCTCGCTGTAGTTGGATCGGATTAGAGCTCTGGTTCTGTAATCGGACCGACATGGTGGCATTCTGGTATAAGTACCTTAGCACCTCAATGTACCTGTAGTCTATTTGGCACCTTTGGAGAGACTGCAGTACTGCCCAGGTCTCAATCGAATCAAAGGCTTTCTCGTAGTCCACGAACGCTAAGCAAAATGGCAAGTTATACTCTTCGGTCTTCTGTATAACTTGCCGCAGCGTATGAATGTGGTCTACGGTACTATAGCCTTTTCGGAACCCTGCTTGTTCGGGAGGTTGGAAGTCGTCGAACCTGCGAGCGAGACGATTCGTAATGACTCTCGAAAACAGCTTATAGATATGGCTCAGAAGCGAGATGGGTCTGTAGTTCTTCAAGAGAGTTTTGTCACCCTTCTTGAAGAACAGCATCACATCGCCTCTGCCCCATGCCTTTGGCGTTTTTCCCTCGAGGATGACAGAACTGAAGAGCGTCTGGAGGACCTTAAGTATCGGCTTACCGCCCGCTCTCAGGAGCTCGGTTGTGATTCCGTCATCACCCGCCGCCTTGTTGTTTTTAAGCTGCTTGAGAGCCATCCTAATCTCGTACAGGCTGACGTCCGGGATATCTTCGGTATAGTGTCGGGTAAGCTTGGCTCTGGGATCTTTAGCCTTGCTTTCAACAGGTGTTTGCGTGGAATATAACTGTCCATAGAAACTCTCAATCTCCCTCAGGATTTCAGGTGTTGACGAAATGATGCTACCTGCCTCAGTTTTTAGCCTCGTCAACTGGCTTTGCCCAATAGACATCTCTGGCGAACACTTTGGAGCCTTTATTCCGCTCAATTGCCTCTTTAATACGCTGGGTATTAAATTGGCGAAGGTTGAAGGTCGAAGTTGCCGATAACGATGGGCATCCGCTGAGTTCTGTAGCCTCATTTCGTTTCTCTGATCCATGAGTAGGAGAGTCTTACTGGAGAGTTTCTTTGATTTGGGACAGCGGGAAATTTAATACTGCTTAACGTTAATTGTTCCTAGTCTATCCAACCAGAACACAATTGCTAGTCCGTATTCGAAACATAAAATTTGACTGTCTAACAAGTCACAGCAGAAAGGGACGCCAGTAGTCGACCAACTGGTTTCTATTCAGACCACATAAACTTTCAGGATTGCCATCCTTGCGAGAGCGAGTACGGTTACCCGCAAAAGTACAATTTTAGAATTTGTGTGTGAATTGAATTCATATTTTATGGCTGTTTATAGAAATACTGAAACGAATTTCTAGATCGATAGATAGTAAGGTTCCGATTTTGTGGCAACTACCTCGTACTTGTCTTCTAAAGCATGTTCAATGCTTAATAACCCTATTTAAGATATCTTTGTTGACGTTGTGTTGAAGAACTCCGCTTGATATCTGTGACCATGTTTGAATTTTCCTAGTTATTATCTCTCTTGATTGCCGTAGTATATATGACATTGTTTAAAAAACGAGAGAGAATTGAATAAGATCGTCAAATTAATAGCGAATTGAAACACAGAGCAACTCGCGAAAAAACTGTGAAGTAGGTACTAGTATTCTTAACGAAATGATTCTACTCTACCGTGTGACGATACGAGTATATCGGCTACACTGCTGTAACTACCAGACCAAAAAAAGTTCGGTGCCCACATTGTTAGCAACATGCATTTTAAAACATTCTGTTTTCGCCTGTACTAGCGAGGCTACACTGCCAACAGCGTTCGGAAGTCGTCACAGGCTGCGAGCTAACCAATATCCGCCAGGGGGGCTTTGACGCCAGTATATTGACAGCCCTGGCGGTTCAACCCGTGTGCCTTTTTCGAAATAGTCTTTTTCTATTTACCCATTAACAGTTTCCCGCGTAGGTTATTTTGTATGCGAATTTTTGGTTTACTCTGCACTATGATTTTGGAAGTTGTCGCTGGAGAATATTGGTTCAGTGGTTGACAAACGCGCCTATAATTTATGTATGGAAGACTGAATTACGTTTATAGAGGAAAAAATCTGCCAGTCATTTCTATAAGCAATTGCAAAAAAAATATCTTATACGAAGCACGTCCCGTTTTAAATTACCTTTTAGTCTGACGTTTTATTTGTTTACCTTAGCCTTATTCCAAACAAAATCTTAAGCTTTTTGACAAAGAATCCAAAACCTTACTTATCACACCCCAGACACTAAACCAAATATCACTTGAGTCTATTTACGACAACTGTGGTCAGCAGACTTTCCATAAACCGGGATTACACGTATTTGTGAGGACCGTCTCGTACGTTATTGACGGTGGAAAGTAACATAGTAATCCCTCTATTCAGCGAAAGTTCTAGAATGTTTTGAATGTAAACCATAAACTGGTAAATTTTTACGAGAATTTGCGTTATTTTTTTGGTTAACAACGTTGGGAGAACACTGTGTTTTACGTGAAATGTCCATGACTGGTCACACGTAATACTAAAGAGAAGGGGAATGTATTAATTCCTGAGTTACACTATCTCATCACAATACAATTGCAACAATGGAAATCTACCCATCTGCTAACAGTCCAGATCGCCTTCAGCATGGTTTTATGAGGCCAGTTTTTTAGGAGACGCTTTTGTCGTTTTCTTAGGTACTTAACCGCCCGCGGTAAAATTGCACTTCTGTTTTTGGGTTAGGTGAACCGCCACGGGCTAAATGATATTTTTAAAAATAAAACCTCAACCGTTCGATAATCAAATTTATTTTTAAATTAAACAGTGAAACCGTAATTTCAAAGAGAATTTATGAGAATCTAGCAGTCAAATTAAAACGCTTCAACTTATGTTAGTGTTATTTATAGGATACGGTTGTTTTATTAATTTATCAGTTTTTGTTTAGTCCTAAATCGTATTCCTATTCATGCGGTAGTTAACCGAGTAAACTTCAAGTACTCTGAAGTTTGACTATCTATTGACGTGGTTTTAGCGATGCTTTTTCAGTTTTGACAATTTTTAACTAATAGGTTTGCTTAGCGGCACATCTGCCTAATTGGGCCTCCAATTGCATTACTCCATCGCTCCTCGGTTTTGTAACTGTTATCAATTAAATGTGACAGTATAAATAAATAAAAAAACTCACAATTTGCAAAACTTGAAATACTTTACCTCCTTGTTATATTTTGTCACGTGAGATATTGAGTCAAATCTTTACACTCTAAAATATTTTAGTAAACTTCTGGAGTTTTAGCCCCATCCTGTTCCACGCAAAGGTACCCATTCGCTCTCTTTGTAGTACCTTTTTTTAATCAGCCGGTGTTACGTTTCTTTGGATTTCTGAAAAGGTTAATAACCTTAGATTAGAGATAGTTAATTTCATAGTGAGTACAACAATAGCGGACAGGCCTACACGCACCATCTGCTCTCCCGAACAAAATATGTTCGAGGCCGATTTTCGACGTCACCAAAATACGTTTGTTGCCTGTCTGTGTGTGAATTAGTTTGGATATCATCATGAAAGAAAAAAAAATGAATTGTTTGTGAAATAGTCATAAAAACAGGTAAGTACATATTTATAAATAAGTTTTCAGTATTCTGTCACGCTCAGAAACTTGTTGTTAAAGCAAAAAATCCCGTATTAGCGCGTTGCCGGCCAAGTCAAATCAACATACATACTCGTATCATACAATTTCGATCTTAACTACTTTCTAATAAAGATCAGATGAGAAAGTCAAATAAAATGTAATAACAAATGTACTTTTAATAAAATTCTCTCATAAATCGCTTGGCCGAGGAAGGCCACACTAATAACTAAGATTATTTACCCCGAATTTATGTTCGGTAAGGGGTAATCTATGTTGGGTTGGGTACAATTTATACATCCTTTCGGCCGTGGTGGGGTGAATTCGATATCCTGCGCTTGATGAATACCCGCGCGCCCTTATTTTGGGGTGTTACGTTTTGGGATTAAACCGATTTGGGGATAAGATTGTGGTTTTATAATGTCTGGGAACGTTTGGTGTGAAATTAAAAAAAACATTTTACCGGTTTGTCATTAATTAAGAGTCTTGTTTGATTAAGTTAACGGTAGTAATATAAGTGTTGTGGACTTAGTTTGTAACATTTTGAATAGTTTCCAATTGAAACTGCTAAAATTAAAACAATACATTTTGCATTTTAAGTCACTTTACTGGAAGGAATTATTCAATAATATACCATGTTACTCAGTGAATGAATCAGAAAATCGTTAAAAGCTGTCGATATTTATACTTTGAAATATATCAATTCTATAAATATTTTCTTTCAAGTTAACTGAAATCCTAACAATCGAATTAAATTATTGGACGAAGGATAAATAAATAAGAATAATTTAAAAATCTTCTGAATTCAAGGATAACACTCTCGACAACTTTCTAAACTGCGTTGTTACATACAGGAAAGAGAACAAAAATGCTTCAAGTCATTCAAAAGGTTTTTCCGAACAAAACTGAATGGTAAAAGGCGTTGCGTCTCTCACAACCCATAACACATAGCGCAGGGCTGTTGGGCTGTTGTTAAGTTCCTTTCACCAGTGAGGGCCCTTTAGAAATGGTCTCTTGACTCCCCCTCTTAGTGTCGCGGCTTTTAAACTTGGAGAGCACACCGACCAAGGTCAGCGAATTGGATACTCTTAAACAATATTACGACTATCAAGAAAAAAATTGTGAATAACTAAATTAAAGAGACAATAAATAACAATCATATGTTCATTCTAAAAAGATATGGGCAAGGATTCCAGAACGTTGGCTGCGTTTCCTCGCTGAATGGCTAATATTGAGCATTTGAGCGAGGAAAGAGCCAGCTCTTCTGTCCTTGCTCGTGGCCGCGAGTTTTGGGACTAGTGCCCCGAAAAACTTTTTGGCACAAGAACCAACGGACCAAATGTCTCTGAGCAGCATACGCCAAACGGCACAAATATGAAGTCAGAAAAAATTGACTCATATTTGCGCCGTTTGGCGTTTTCTGCTGCCCCAGGCCTTGACGCTGAACAGTTAACATGGGAGGGAGCCAAAGTGTCTACGCATGTACGTCCCCTGTCCATTGTCAAAACTTTTTCTAATTATGGATTATATGTTTTTAAGTTAATGAATTTCATTTACTTAATTGTTATCCAGGAGAAGATTATTGTTGTACATAGTAGTATATGTCAATGTAGTTTTTTGTTATTTTCCAACGTTCAACCGAATATAATTATTAAAGCAAACTATCCACGAGGCATCTTCCTTAATTCAAAATGCATAGTTAAAGAAATCCTATTATTTTGTTGAGTGTACTTAGCTGGCTCGTAAAGTTCAATAGCCAAGTCATTATAACTAGCAAACCATTGTGTAGGGTAGTTTTCAACACACTGGGTATTGGATATACCCCTTTCATTGAATTGAGGACATACGTCATTCATATAACTAGCGTCGTCTTTGGTTTTTGGAGGCTGATCGTTTTATTCGGGCTCTTCACGTCGGGTAGGCATTGTATGTCTAATTTAATAAAATAATATCCTTTGAATAGACAAGCAATGAACAGGACAGTCAAAGGCAGATTTTTAAATTCTTCGCTCTTTTTAGAAAGGTTTTGTTGTTTTGCGAATTGCTGTTTTAATTAAAAAACACAATTGTACATTAATAACAGAGCGTCGTGGCCTAGTGGTTCAGCACCCGAACTCAGATCGTGAATCGTGTGGTCCCGAGTTCAAATCTGGCCAGAACCAAAACATTTGTGTTCATTGTTAAATATCCGACTAACTCTCCGGTGATGGAAAACATCGATAAAAAACCAAATCAACCCGGATAGCGGCGGAAGGCTCACCACCTACCACGTTGGGTTCTAATACCAATGGTGAAAAGTGGGCTTCTGAGTGTTTCGTTCACCATGACGACACAGTCACTTGCCTCTGACTACCCCGTTTGGGATAAAGTCGTGATGGTATGTATGTATGTATGTATGGGTTACATTCAATGGACATAGTTTCAGATTTTTCGCTATTTTCATTGTGGGGGACTAACTTTTCACACAACGTCGATTATCCTAAAGTCGCTTGGCATAAAAACATCCAGCATAACATTAAATTCTCATAATTTATGCGTAACATAACTATTATGAAGCATATTATTACATAGCATAAGTAGTGAAGGCACTAATTACTTTTGGCATAATTTAGATAATCATAATATTTCAAAGCAGGATTTAAGATGGCATAATTAGCAAAATCCCTATTTCAATTTAACTTGGTCTGTTAGGGTAGGTCAGTTCGACCGAAATAGCTAGGTTAGGTTAGGTTAGAACTGCGACCCCATCATGCCCGAATCAAACTTTACTTATTATCCTTGGGTAGTTGGAGTATGATAATTGAACCAAAATATTATATTTTTTCTAAGCATAATGCTTCGAAAAAAAGTTCATTGTCTTAAGATGGTGTCAACTTATTATTTGTTTTAATTATTATGCTTTTAAAAAATATGTGTTTGGTTATTATTCGTTTGGCTTACTATGCTTTGAAAGTTTATGCATTATAATTATTCTGCCTTTCGAGTTTATGCTATTAATTTTTTTAAATACTTATGACAATTTTAGCACATACTATATGAGGATATCTGAAAATATGCCATTCAATATTATGACTCGTGGCGATTAGGGAAATCTGGAACATGATATTATGACAATTGTTTATCGTCATAATATCATATTCTATACCTCAGATTTATGCTTAGAATTAGTGAGCTTTTCGTTGTTTTGCCACCTTATAATATATGAATCAGAAAAAAATGCCTCAAAATTAACATGACCGTTAATTACTATAACATGATTAAAATTTGACATATAGATTCCTTAGTTAGGGAGCACTAAAACAGAATTTACAGAAAATCCTACAGGCATGGGAAAAATTGGTCAAGTCGCGGGCAAAACCCAGTCTTTTTTAGAATATTAAAAATGCATACAGCAACGCGAGTATAACTCTGTTGTACATTGTTCATAACAGCTCAGTGCAACTCTATGCGGTTTCGGAACACGAACGTCGAAAGTTCGGGCGTGGTTCGGGTTTGTTACCGTTTGCTACTGCAGCAAACTTCACTCTGTTATCGCGTTTTGATTGTTAGGAGGTTGTAATTAGAACTATTTCTGTATTGCACTCGGGAAAACAGTTTTGTTATGCTCGCAACTACGATGGGGATCGGTCTTATTGGCATGCACTTACTGTCACGTCGTTTCTTTTTATTAGCGGTGAAAGGTGATACTAGAACAGTGTGATTATCATAAGATACGAGTATATTATTGTCAATTCGCAATATGCTGGGTCAAGTCCTTTCTACCTCGGACTTGTCGCGAGCGCTTTATCAATAGAATAAATAAATCAATAAATATGCGCCAACAACCTCTTGTCATGGTCTCGAAGTAGGGATAAAGATCCCTGTGTTACGAGGTACCAGACAAGGAATAAAGCCAGGGGCGTCTCTCCCTGAATTGACCTGACTGGGGATCGTACCCGGGACACTTCGGAATTAAATGCGAGAAACCGTGTACGTACAGTGAACTACGCCAATCGTGCCGTCAAACCATTGCCAATGCAAAGCGTCCTCCACTTTTCTTTGAGGGCCGATTATTCAATTCTTAGTTTAGTCCCTATATAGCTGGCTGAAGTATAAAATTAACTGGCTGTTTATCAAGCGAATAGATATTTTATATTTTCAATCGTCTTTCATCCTAAGAAGAGCTATCTATCGGTTGTTTATGTACTTATATCGCTAACTTCACACTTATTACGCACAAGCGATATGCACTTAAACAATTGTCGCAATGTTAGAATGAAACAATAGAAAAGTTGATGTTTGAAAAATTGACATTGACAAATAAGAAAAACCACTTCAGCTTTTTTGTTTGTTGTCTAAAGTTTTGGTAAAAAGTTTGTGATTAAAAAAACATTCCAGAACTCCTTTTCATACCATGTACTAAAATTATTAGGTTTCTCTTTTACAACTCAATCTTTACTATTGGGCTCAGCGTTTATATAGTTAAGTATCTGCCTTTTCTCCTCAATCTTGCGTCGTCGATTTGGTCAAAAATATCCATTAGAATGTGTGTGCGTGAGAATTACAATAATATAAATAAACAAAATGAAAAAAAATCCAATGACACACCACGAAACCTCAAAATTGAAGAAACGCATAGATAAATCTTATCCAGCCCCTCAAGAAGCATAAACTTTATTCCTCAGTTAGCGGCTTTATCCAACAGATAACATCTATCTGACCATTGAAAAATTAAAAATGTTGTTAACCTTCGAATAAACTTTATTCTACAGATAAATTTCATTATCTGAGGATTGACCTGATTTAAAAAAAATGCCTTTGTCACTCCCTGATAATGTAGCTTTATATTGGTGAAAGAGTTTTCAAAATTGGTCCAATCGTTTTGGAGCCTATTCCTTATAAACAAACAATCAAATCTTCCCTCTTTATATTATTACTATTGATATAGATAGACCATAGATTTCTTTGATATAAACAAACATAAAAATAACAACATCAAATCGGTCTTTTAAATAATATTAATGTGGCTAGGGGCATAAAAAAAATTTTTAATGTGAAGTGTTGAAAATTTTTGTGACGGGATTTCAATTTACGATATAATATTTATAGTGGGAGTTTCAAATATATTTTACAAAATGAGCAAGATAGCACAACGACCTGGACAAAGTTTAATCCCATTGTGTTTTTTCTCAATTTGTTGAAACTTCACACAAAGCCAGACAATGAGGACATAAAACAGGGTGGTCAAGGGGAGTGATTCAAAAAGACAACCCTGAAGTTTTTACAGAGGGGATAACGTAATGTATAGTGTTACAAAGAATCAGCAATTAATACTGCAACTCGATGGAAAGTCACTGTGTGTTATACTGTAAACCACGAGCAACGAACATAGTGACTACGAGTAGTTTTCTCTTAGACACCATCATGAACATCGGTTTTATCACCATTAGTGCGACAATCATTTTTGAAAATGATGCTTGCAGAGACGGCGGGAAGCGACATTATTTTATACGAGTATTATGAGATAATAAATTATTAACAAATTAAATATACTAAAGATTTTACTCGCTAAAATAATCGCGTAACTTCTTCACCTTCAGTGTCTGTTCTTCACAAACTTGTTTTATCTTTATTCAGCCCAGACTACTTGAAAGTGCCTTAAGTCAATAGTAGTGGCTATTAAAAGTTGTTCTTTTATACAGCAGTGTAAACTTATTAACTCACAGTGGAGCCTTTGATCTTTGAGAGACGTAATTAAATCAGTTCTACCAAGGATTTAGTTCTTATAGATAATGTTTAGGAAGCGATCTCATTAATTATTCCCCTAATAAAAGGATTGGGATTCCGCACAAAGGACTTTGAAACTTCCGGGTAAATTATAAGGTAAGCAAAGTTTTATAATAATGGGACAAAGAGGAATTATTTTAGACTCCTTTCAGAGTTGAAAACTCTTCTACCGACAGGTTTTTGATGTGTAGATCTTAATGAGTTTACTGTCAATTAAAATTTTCCTCTCTAAATTTTTTTTTTTTTGGATAAACCTTTTTCAGAAGATTCTGATGCGCCGCAAAACACATGCATTTACAACTTGACATTGGTTCGCATGAAGTATACCAGTGCCAATGCTACTCGCGCTACCGAACTAACTTTCGTAACTTATTCTGTGGCAATGTCGACAGCAATGAGTGTTTAAACCGTCCCTTCATTTCTGCACGAAAAACTGCCAACGGAAAACGGCAATGGCTATGATGCTGTTGATTTTATTAAAAGGATGAATAAAATATACATCAAATTCTGAATTTGCACGAAACAAACTATAATGTATCTAAGCATTATCATACCATAAAAACTGGGTCAAAAATACTTTAGATACGGTAAGAACAAAATTCAAATTCAAATGTTTTTTTTATAGTGCCAGTCAAGATGACCTCACTCCATCTGATGGAAAGCAGTCGTGAAGCCCAGATATGAGGATGACAAGCACAATAATGCAAAGCAATTACTGAGCTGGCCATACTCATCTTGGAGGCCTGCCCTGGCACCGGTTAGTGCAGTGCTGATCCCGGAACGCGACCTGACCGAGACAGGTCAGAGTCACTTGGCGAGTTATACGCAACTGCGTGGTGGTAACATCAATCGGCCGACATAATATGTTTCCCACCTGAAGAGCAGATGGTCTGCTGCAGGGCTCCCTTAGTCGCCTCTTACGACACCCACGGGAAGGAGATGGGGCGGTGGAAAGTATTCTTTTAAAGTGCCGCCACCAGCACGGCACAGAAATAATTTAACGGTTTTTAACGGTTAATTTCACTTCTATGTTTGTCATACATGATTTTTTTTATATTGCCGGTCAAGATGACCTCACTCCCCCTGATGGAAAGCGGCCGTGAGGTCCAGATATGAGGTTGACAAGCCCAGTCATTCAAACAAAGCACTGGGCTGGCCATCCTCACCTTGAAGGCCTGCAGAATGATGAGATGGTGGTGGTATTTGTTTATGTTTCAAACATAGACCCTGATAGGGCACAGGAAAAATAAAGTTACTAACATACTAATGTTAAGAGTAAGAACATCACATCTTTTCTTAAACAAGCTTATTATTACAATTAATTTATGTAATTGAATTTATAAATTGCAAGTTTCTATGCTCACGCGGATGAAGTTTCTGCCAACAGCTAGTATGCACCTACGCTCACTCATTACAATTTAATTTAAAACCTTTACACTGAACTATTGTGTTTAACTTGATACCAAAGTATATTTAAACACATACAGCCATTTTACTCTGACCATAAGCTAAAAGAAGCCATCCCAGCACAGTGGATATTTTCTGCGCGGTCGAGCCCTGTGTAACGCAAGACGGAGCTAACAAGTTGCACGTCCTGGCGCGGTAAGCTGATTTTCTGCGAGGATTCAAAGGCTGTTTGTTGCGTCTTTCGCTGCAGCTTTTAGATATACTCGTAATAAAATGTTTATGGGTTTGTTTTAAAATGACGCTTCATTTTTATGGTTATAATGAGTGTTATTTTCAAAAACCTGTTACCGAACAATGCACGTTGTGCTGTGGGCATAGGACAAATAAATTCAAATTGCATGAAATTTATAAAGTAAAGTAATTAGCCTATATACTATCCCACTGCTGGGCAAAGAAGAAGAGATCATTGAATCAATTTATCGCTACAATTGATGGGTATTAGCTTAATCACCACGCTTGCCAAATGCGGGTTTGTGATCACAAACCTAAGCTTAGTTCCTAAAATTTTAAAAATACTCTTCGCCCGACCTAGCAATTGAATCCCTCCGGGTTTCGGGCCGAGCTCTGAAACCACGGCCACGGAGGAGTCGGATGAAATATATGTATATTTTCAATTGAATGAATAAGTACTACCTATGATTACATGCCATTGATGTGATATGGCTTCGATTTAGTTCAAACCTGAATATACCCCACTTATAGGTTTGTTCAAGGTCAAAATCAATTCCACGACCCTAGCTGCAGCTAGCTAGAGGTAGCTGCCAAGACCATTACAAGCCAAGACAAGGTAACATCTTAACGTCATGAAGATGAAGAGACCTCACAAAAGATATGGACGTGTAATATTTTCTAACATTTCTCATTGTGATTGGTTCCATTAACATAAATTTATTTGGGTACGTGATATTGCGGATCCCAAACGAGATTTGTGTCTGGCCGCAATGTACGGTTAGCGAAATGTGAAAAAATACTAGTTCTTGATTTTCTATGATATTTTCTTTAATATAAAACTTTGTATGTTGTATATTATGTTACTATGTCGGACTTTAATATGAACACTATCGGTAAATTACTTTCCCTAGTACTTCAAGTACTTCACTTTAATTTACAAATGAAATTCTTCATCTGTGTGTCTTAGTAATATCATATTTTTTGAGATCCTATATTGTAGTTGAAAAATTCCGTCGGCTAATTAACATGAAACGCTATGCCAGTGTTTTTTTTGCTAAAAATCCGCAGTAAGTGTATGAAGATAATGTGAAAATATCATGTTCACTTGTGAATTTCGTACCCCAGTGTCAGTCATTTTCTTCTCTCATATTGACCCACTCTTTAGAATTAGAGCAGCGAAACCGGATCCCGATCTTTCCCCAACGGTGTTTCACAAACCCCTTAGCATAATAGAATAACGATCAGAAAGGACCCAAACAGCAAAATGTCTATGCGAATAAAAAACACAATCGCCGTCTAAAAGAATGTTCGACATGGCGAAGCGTTTTATCGTGAATTATGTGAATGTGCGCGCCTTCAGACATGGTGTTGCGGCAGTTGAACAGGGAACGTACATATTTGGATCTTTTCTGGACATCAAAGTGTTTCTGCCCAGAACCATCTTTGTGTTCATTGTAAAGGGGGTTTGAGTAACTTTGTATGGACCTGTAGCGTCATTTTTTTAATTATCGGCCAGCAATAATTTCATAACTGTTGCATATCACCTTGATAAAGAAATATAACTGAGTGGTCAAAATTGTTTTAAGTGTTAATGGAGTTGAGATATGGTTTCAGAGTATTTTTTTTGCGTTAGTTCCACAGTAATAATAGTTCTAAAATGTTATTTTAGGGAGCTAATCTCATTCATATGTTCTTTCATAATAATAAATTTTGGAGAGTTGCTGCGAAATTTCAAAAAAGACACCAGCATGACTCATTCCCCTTTGCGACTAACTCTTCGGTGATGGCAAACATTGATATAAACACAAAGCAACCCGGATAACGGCGGAAGGCTCACCACCTGCCACGTTCGGGATCTACAATGTTTGCAAAAGAGAGCTTCTGAATGTTACGTTCATCATGACGGCAACAGTCAATTTGCCACTGGATAGTACCGTTTGGGATATAGTCGTGACTTGCGAGAGTGTGTTTCCGGATTTGAAACAAAGCCAGAGTCATCCACCCGAATTCGACCAGCGGTAATGAGGATAATTATCTGGTCGTTGGTTGTGTGGACATGTTCTTAACGATATTCTGTTTTATTTAGAAATTGAAATCTTTATTTAATTTTTTCTCTTCATCACTGCATCGCATCCGTTTGAAATTAGATTAGTTCGCACGTTTGAATTATTTCGTAAAATACGTTTGGTATATCTGTACGCGTACTGTAAAGTGATGCCGATGGCAAAGTATCATTATTACAGGCAATTTCCCTCTATCCTTTTAGTACGTACGAACTTATTGAACATAAAATTACGATACTTTAAAGTTTATAGAGCTAACTTATTGTTCGCCATATTTCACTCTTATAAGTAGTTTAGAGTTATCCAATAAGCGCTGGCTAAAGATTCAGTGGATACGTCACTTACCCAGGCAAGTCATTTAGTAAACGGTTTTCATTTTTTTAACCACAAAGAGTAATTAATACTTTATTAGCCAAAAACCTTTTACAATGATTAAGACATCGACAAATAGTGTTAACAATTGATATGATTAACGGGCTTAATAAAGAATCTCACTCTAGGCTGGGCCTGTCCTGTGAGAATCTTTTCAGTTAGTTTAACCAGAAAAAAATTGACTGAACAAGGTAACTGATTCTAAAAATTACCGTTAGTATGTCATATTATAAAGACTTAAACTATAATATTAAAGAGAAAGAAAAAAGAAAAAAAAACTAGTACACATAGGTACTATTTTTGAATATTAACTAAATAATAATAATCTTACACTACGTTTGTCAAAAACCTCGCTTAAAAATATCCTCTGAAGCTTGGTAAGTCCACAGAAGCTCAATTTTTATAACTCGTTTTGCATCATACACATTAAATTTATGAAAAGGGCAAACTCTATTCATTTTGTTATAAAGATAAGGCTTCAAAAACGTGGAGAATTTTCTGGCAAAATACGTTTTTAAAGTAGGAAGGGGAAGTTTAAACACACGTCTTTTGCTTACCGGACGTAATCCACTGCCTTGTGAAGTTCCTTGTGAGTCATCAGTACGGTTCCCAACACGAACAACCTCCTAATGCTCAACACCTGGGCCTCATGAAAGAGGACTGTGGTTGGATAGAGGGATGGTTTCTTCAACATAGTTTTTAAAACCTCTCGCTGGGCTCTCTCAACAGCAATGAGGTTAGAGGAGGCAACTCCACCCAGTTCCCTGCGGTTAGGGGAAGAGAATACTACCGAGGTATCCCTGCCTGTCGTAAGAGGTGACTAAAAGGGCTCTTGGGGTTGCGAAGCGCACGCGGGGGGGCCTGCGTGTGTTTCGGTTTGCGATTCCGAGGAAGACGGTGACGCGTGTCTTATTGTGTTATCGTGCACTGGAGTTGAGCTTGCTCCTCCCGAGGCTGGCTGCCAGGTGGCCTTGCGCACCGAAGCGTCCTGCGAGGAGTCTCTCCCTCGTTGGGGGTCCCTTACATTCTGCGCCGGAGATGACCACCGTCAGGTTTTATTGGGTAGGGGTCTCTGTTTTCCCAGGAGTTCCGAGTCCCACATATCCCAGGTGTCCCGAACCCAGGGCCTTGGGAATGCCTAAATGCATTTCCTGACGCAAAAAAAATAATATTCAACTCCACCCAACGCTAAGTTACAATAAGTGAGGATGGGCTGAACCATCACCAAATACAGGGTTATAAGAAAGTTAACGGGAGCTACATCTCGCAAAAGTTTGAATACATAAATTAACTTCCTGATTCTAGCGGGTGTGGCTTTAAAGGAGAGATTTTTGTCAATGGTAACGCCGAGGTATTTTGTGATGCCCACTCTTTCGATGCTGTCACACCTGCATGCGCCACCCAAAATGCATTTGTTTACAGTGATTTTATGACCCCGTGCTGGAGGTGCAGATGCAGCAGATTTATGGAAAGATATGTAGTTTCTTTTTGTCGTATTGAGCGTAAGAAGGTTACTGCTCAACCACCTAGCCACTTGACTGATACCAATTTGAGCTGTTTGAAACAAGCGATCCCAAGAGGATTCGTAGAACAACAAAACCGTATCATCAGCGTAGTTTATGATGACTTAGTTGTCTAATGGCACAGATGACAGGTCGTTTAAATACACCAAGAACAGGGTAGAGCCCAATATGCTTCCCTGTGGAACACCAAAAGATACACCCAGTGACTACTGACGAAGTCATCTACCCTCGTGAACAATATGGATTCACGAGAGGCCGTTTTACTACTGATGCTGGCATTGCACTTCTAAAACACATCTTTAGGGCTTGGGAGAATTCACAGAACGCTCTTGGCGTCTTCTGTGACTTGTCCAAGGCCTTTGATTGCGTTGATCACGATACACTTATACGCAAGCTTGATTTTTACGGGGTTAGGGAAAATGCTTTAGATTTGGTAATTTCGTACCTTAGTTTAAGAACTCAAAAAGTTGATGTTAACAGTGTACTCTCTACAGGATCACAAGTTAAAATGGGGGTCCCTCAAGGATCCATTCTAGGTCCATTACTATTTCTGATATATATAAATGTTTTACCTTTTTACTTAAAATATATTTGTGATGTTGTATTGTTTGCAGACGATACATCTTTCGTTTTTAAAACTGACAGAAATAAAAACCTTTTTGATGATGGTAATGACGCACTTTCAAAGGTTTTAAAAAAAGACTAAATATATTAATTTTAAGTTGCCTAATGTTATAGATAACCCCATTAGTCTAAAAATTGATGGTAATACTATGAAGCTTGTAGATACTACAGTTTTTCTTGGAATCACACTAGATTCAAAACTGCAATGGAACCCTCATATAACAGCTCTCTCAGGCAGACTTAGTTCGGCTGCATTTGCAGTGAGAAAAATTAGGTTATTAACAGATGTAGATACTGTTCGTTCAGTTTATTTTAGTTATTTTCATAGTGTAATGTCTTACGGCATTGTACTTTGGGGTCAAGCGGCGGATATACAAACCATCTTTATCCTCCAGAAGCGAGCTATCAGATCCATCTATAAGCTTCGTGCACGGGCTTCACTTAGGGAGATTTTTAAGGAAATTGGTATCCTCACTGTAGCGTCACAATACATTTACAATTGCATTGTTTTGGTCAGTAAAAATATTGGTCTCTATGCTAAACACAGTGACATACATTGTAAAAATACTAGGAATAAGGATAAAATTGCACTTCCACTCTTTAGGTTACAAAAAGTTTTAGGATCCTTTATGGGGCAAGGTATACATTATTACAACAAAATTCCAACAACCATTTGTGAGTTACTGTTTAGTATTCAAACTAAATAGGTACTGTTAATATCTATAGACGGCGCTAGTGTCGTCCTCTTTGTGTCAAATCATTCCACGCGTCAAACCACCTCTGTGCAAAATAATTATATTTAATGTTTAGAGACAATAAACCAG
Organism: Udea olivalis; assembly: GCA_947369235.1. Classification (NCBI taxonomy): domain Eukaryota; kingdom Metazoa; phylum Arthropoda; class Insecta; order Lepidoptera; family Crambidae; genus Udea; species Udea olivalis. The sequence continues at coordinate 19,212,714 of OX376347.1, forward strand.
TGTAAATCAGTGTTCTTAATACAATAAACTATCTGTGAGTTAACTACCAGCGTTTTAGTGATCCTCCCAGCAAGATCCTCATCAGGAAAACAAAAATAAACATGGTCCTTCAGAAGCCTAAAGTAGCCATTTTGTGAAGTGTAAGACAGGGACGGAAGACATTATGCTGCAGTCATTTTGCGCGCGCGGCGGGAAGAAGGACTTCACAATCAGGCTACAACAATAGAATCAGCGCCATCTTGTGATTGCAGCAGCCGGCCACAGTCGGCAAAGCAGTACACTGATGGCCATAGTACTACAGCGCCATCAAGCGTGTCCGCTACATACTTCTTTACCGACAACTACGAAACAACCAATAGCAAGCCACTAGCTTCAACTTCCTCACAAGGACAAGCCAATCAAGGCAACAACTACTTCGACTCGACTACTAACTACGGCAACAGCCAACCAACAACCGACAAAACTACAGTTGTCTGTCAACCATCTTTTTTCCTTTTTCGCGTCACAACGCAACAACACACTTTAGCTCCACAGAGCAAAACTTTTAGTAAAAAAGTGCACTAAAAGTCAAAAATATAGTGGCCACAGCCACAAGCCATTAATATCTTCATTCCAGATACATTTTTTTCAGCAAATCATTCATCCATTACTGGGGTAACCATGGATGAATTAGACATAGACGCCCTGAAGCAGCAACGTGCTAGCCTAAAAGGCAAAATAACAAGAATCGTAAACTTCGTGAACAACTACGACAGCGAATACAATAACATATCTGAATTAAAAGTGAGACTTCAAGAATTAGAAACCATTATGCCCAAATATGACGACGTTCAAATGAGAATCGAGATGTGTGATAGCAGCGAAGAACAGGAGATCGCTAACGAACAAGACCGCCAATTTACAGAAGACCGGTATTATGCCGTAAAATCGAAGATTGAGTCTTTCTTTTCAGCTTTTCAGGTTAACAGTCGTAAGCAATTTCACTCTACTACATCTCACGACTGTTCCATGAAGAAACCACAAGTTAAATTACCGCAATTGGAATTGCCCAAATTCAACGGTGACTTGAAGGAATGGACTGCATTCAAAAACATCTTTTACGCGTCTGTTGATGAAGCGGATTTGCCGACGGTGAACAAACTTCAGTATCTCAAATCTGCCCTCAGCGGGGAAGCAGCGATGCTCATATCGTCCTTACTAATTACCGAGGAAAATTACAGTAAGGCATTAGACATACTTTCCAAAAGGTACGAAAATCAATCACTTATTGTTAACTTTCATTTAAAAGCATTTATTAACTATGGTGTCATATCTAAATTCAACTTGAAAGATTTTTTAGTAACTTTACAACAAAGTTTAGATTCACTCAAAGCCATTCAGATAGAAGTTGACACTTGGGATGTAATATTAGTCTTTTTAATCACCCAAAAATTAGATAACTCATTAAGAGCAGCTTGGGAAATAAATAGGAAAGATAATTCCATTGCAAAATTGTCAGAGCTCTTAGACTTTTTAAATCTGAGACGAACAGCCTTCGAGTTATTAAATGATAAAATCCATGACAAAAGTAACTATGTAAAAACTTCTCATGTATCAAATGTAAACTCAAGTGAATCCGACTGTTGCATGTTGTGTAAACAAAATCATAAATTACATAAATGTCCTAATTATTTACAGATGAATGTTATGCAACGTCATGCATTTGTCAAATCCAAGACACTATGTTTTAACTGTTTACAGCCATACTATGAGAACCACAGATGCTCTAAACAAGTGTGTTTTCAATGCAAGCGTAAACATCATACAAGTCTACATATGGAAGCCACTACTAATCATCAGGTTAGTTCAAATTTAGTGTATGTGTCGCAACCTACAGCTATTGCACCATTGAATTCTACTGTAACACAACAACGTACGCTTGACATACCACTGCAAGCTACCACACAAGCTGAACACAGCACGCTATCTCCATTACAAGCTGAACACAGCACGCTATCTCCATTACAAGCTGAACACAGCACACATTCTGCTGTACATTTATCAAATGTCAAGAAACAGCAAATTTTGCTATCAACAGCCATTGTTAAATTACAAAATGGACAAGGAAAATGGACTAATGCACGAGCTTTACTCGACTCTGACAGTGAAGTCAGCCTAATCTCACGTAAAATTGCAGAGTCCTTGAATCTCCAATTGACAAACAATGTCTGTAACATACATGGCGTTGGTAAAACAAATAGTACATTACAGTCTAGCATCAACACTAACATAGCTTCACGCTACAATGATTTTCAATCAAACATTACGCTACTGGTCATGGACAACATTACTTTACCACTGCCTCACGCTTACATACCTATACATGCTTGGAACATTCCACATGCACAAGCCTGCAAATTAGCTGACCCTTTTTTTTTCAAACCGAGCTCAATTGATTTACTCATAGGAGCAGAGCTTTTCTATTCACTATTAGGGACAGGTCGCATACAGCTAGGCCCTAACTTACCTTTTTTGATAAATACTGTTTTCGGATGGATTGTTTCTGGCTCATACACATGTAACACATCAAATAATATGGTTGCATTGCACATAAGCATGTTCTCCAAATCAACAGACCAACTGCTTCAGTCCTTTTGGGAGCAGGAGGAAATTGATACCAGTTTGGGGAGTGTGAGGAACAGGGTGTTAAGTTCCTCATCCACCATTGAAAAGGGAGGATCCTCCGACCAGACGGGTGTTCTGTCTGGTGGGCTACTGCCCGACGGTTGTTGTCGGGTTCTTGTATATATTTCCAATCGCTCGGATAACTTTATTATCGCGATGTAGGATACGTCAATGTTTAGTTCGTCTGTGGCGAGATAGATGTCGCTACATCACTCCCCTCCGAGACCGGAGGTCGATAGCAGGTTGAGTCGTCCATACATCTTGTGATGCTTGCCGGGCCAGTGGAATGTTCCAGTGAGTCGGAACCAGATGCCGCATAGTTCACGGTGAGTCGGAACTGTCTGCGGTGATGCCCCAGTGAGTCGGGGTGATGCTGCGAATGCTCCAGTGAGTCGGAGTGGTGCAGTGCTGCGTAGTGGCTGGCTGCTGCGTCGACCAGGAGAGAAATTTGTCTCTGCTTGCTGACCGGCCGAAGTGCAGTGTGCTGTGCCAAGGACGCTGAGTAGGCTGGCTGTATGACTCGCTGCTCGAAAGCTCGAGGAAGTGATGATAACGTCACGATGACGTAGCTTTGCGAAGGCTGCGCTGACGTTCGTGCTCGGGGTCACCAGTTATGGGGGTGTGAGGAACAGGATGTGGAGTTCCTCATCCAGGAGATAAGTGCGGATCCTCCGACCAGACGGGTGTTCTGTCTGGTGGGCTACTGCCCGACGGTTGTTGTCGGGTTCTTGTATATATTTCCAATCGCTCGGATAACTTTATTATCGCGATGTAGGATACGTCAATGTTTAGTTCGTCTGTGGCGAGATAGATGTCGCTACATCAGAAAGCTCGAGCGCCCACAAGATAAATTCTGCGAGGATTTATACCAAACTACAACCAATATTGACAGCAATGGCAGTTATATAGTCAACCTACAACTACAAAATAATAAATTAGAAGATCTAGGTAATTCTTTCAAAGCAGCTTACCGTTGCTTACTACAATTAGAGTCAAAATTTCAGAAAGATAGTACTTTATTTTCCTTGTATAAAAAATTTATTGATGAATATATTCAGTTAGGTCATGCTTATTATGTAAAAGACTTCTCACCTACTGACAAAAACACACTATATTTACCACATTTACCTGTCATACGGCCTGAAAGTAAAACTACTAAGCTGAGAGTAGTTTTCAATGCTAGTTCAAAGTCTTCCACTGGTATTTCCTTAAATGACATTCTCTATGAAGGTCCTAATATTTATAATGATCTCTTAGAGATTATTCTATGTTTCAGATTATTTAGATATGCCTTTTCTTGCGATATTATAAAAATGTTCAGATGTATATATGTCAATGCTGATCAAAGACAGCTTCAAAGAATACTATGGAGAGAATCAAAATCTCAGTCAGTACAATGCATAGAACTTGCAACTGTCACTTATGGCACAAAAAGTGCACCCTATTTAGCATGTCGTACTTTATTACATTTAGCTGAAAGATTCAAAACAAGTCATAACTTAGCCTTTGATTGTATAAAATATAGTAGTTATATGGATGATTTTATTCGCTCGGAAAATAATATTACATTATGTTTACAAGTTTGTTCTCAATTACAAGACCTGCTCAGCAAAGCTGGTTTTCACTTACATAAGTGGTCAAGTAACTCTCCAGAAATATTAGAATCTGTTTCAAAATGTATGACAGACATGACAGACAATCAATCAACATCAACTTCACAAGCTCACTGTAACCTACAAAACAATGTATACGACTTCACAAAGTCAGACATGGTCAAAACACTAGGTCTAAACTGGTCACCATCACATGACACATTACAAATTCATACTCCAAACCTTCAAGAGAGTTTGCCTACAAAAAGAAACATACTATCACAAATAGCACAAATATTTGATCCGTTAGGTATCCTAGCGCCTACAGTAATAATTGTAAAAATTCTTATGCAAGATATTTGGAAGGAAGGCATAGAATGGGACTCACTCATCCCTGATAAATTACATAAACTTTGGCAAAAGTTTATTGATGAATTTAATTATCTGAGATCAATAGAAATTCCAAGATGGTACTTTACAGATATACCAAGTTCCATTATATTAATTGGCTTCTGTGATGCATCAAATAAAGCTTATGGAACTTGTCTATATTTAAAAGCAGAGTATCCCAACAAAAAACCTACTTGCAATTTGGTTAAAGCTAAGTCTAAAGTTGCACCTATAAAAAAACAGCAATCTATTCCACGACTTGAGTTATGTGGAGCTACATTACTTTCAGAAATTTATAATAAATTCACTAATGCAACTCAAAATAGAGTTCATATTAATCAAGTCATACTGTTCATAGATTCATCTATTGTTCTCAACTGGATCAAATCACCTTTCAAACACAAACTTGACACATATGTTTCACACAGACTGAGTAAAATTGTTGACACAACGTCTGCTGACAATTGGCGTTACATTAATACTAAACAAAACCCAGCAGACTTAATAACACGAGGAATTATGCCCAAAGACTTGCCCAGTAGTATTGTATGGTGGCAGGGCCCTTCCTGGACAGTTGAAGAAGAATCTTCCTGGCCTATTTTTGAGCTAAAAACTGTTAACTTTACAGTACATGAAAATCAAGTGCTCCAGACAGACCATGATTCATCTCTCACAAGCACAGCAGAGCCTATTTCACAGACATCTATTAATTATACCTATTTCTATGATCTCTTTTGCAATATCTCAAATTATACAAAAATAGTTAGAGTAACAGCGTATCTTTTCAGATTTATTAAGAAAATAAAAAATAAGTTGTGCAACATGCAATCTCATCTATCTGTTTTAGAATTGAACAAAGCTGCTAATTTTGTTATTCAGACTGTTTAAAACAAAGCATTTTATAAAGAAATTACAGAGCTTCAGTCATCAGACAAGATCAAACAAAACCTATTTACTTTCAAATCTAGTCCTTTGCGAAAATTTAATCCATTTATTGATGACCAAAATATCATAAGAATAGGAGGTCGCATTCAACACTCTGACATACCATACAATCAAGCACACCCTGTAGACCACAACCTGTTAAAGCCTGTGTTACCTGCTAAAGATTACATAACATCACTGATCATAAAACATTTCCATTTGAAGTTACTTCATTCTGGCATACAAAATACTCTCTATCACCTTAGATTAAATTACTGGGTAATTAATGGCAGAAATGAAGTCAAAAAAGTGATTCATGCATGTGTTCGTTGCACACGATTTAGAGGTCTCACCTGTAGCCAGCAGATGTCGAGTCTCCCATCCCCTAGGGTAACATTTACACGAGCATTTCTACACGTAGGTGTTGATTTTAGTGGTGCAATATCTATCAGGAATGCCATGATACGCAATTGTAAATATACAAAGGGCTACATATGTTTATTTGTGTGTCTCGCCACTAAAGCCATTCATTTGGAATTAGTCAGCGATTTAAGCAGCCAGGCATTCATTTGTAGTTTGAAAAGATTTTTATCGCAACGAGGTGTTCCACAATGTTTGTATAGTGATAACGCGACTAATTTTAAAGGCACAAAAACTGAATTACATGAGATTTACAAAATGTTTAAAAATGATACTTCATACAGTGGCATTGTGAATTTTTGTTCTAATAATTCAATAGAATTTAAGTTTACAATTCCTCTAGCTAGTCACATGGGAGGGATATATGAAGCAGGAATAAAATCTGTTAAGTCACTGTTAAAAAGGCATTTATTTTCAACTAAATTAACATACGAACTTTTGTACACAATCTTGATTCAAATAGAAGGAATTCTTAACTCTAGACCACTGTGTCCTCTTAACGATGTCCCTGATGATATTACTAGTCTAACACCAGCTCATTTTATCATTGGCTCACCTTTATCTGATCTTTCAGAACCAAGCTTGTTAAATAAAAATGAAAACAGACTAAATATGTATCAAAAAGTTATGTTCTATAAGCAAAAGTTTTGGAAACAATTTTATTTTAATTATCTATCAGAATTACAAACTAGAAATAAATGGTTAAGTACTACAACAAACTTAAGAATAGGAGATTTAGTTATTTTTAAGGATGAATGTACATTGCCCACCTTTTGGCCGCTGGGGAAAGTAATTTCTACAAATATGAATAAGTCAGATGGACTTGTTCGATCTGTATGTATTCGTACATCAAAAGGTGATTTCACAAGGCCTATACATAAACTAATTTTGTTGCCTACTCAAGAATCTCTTGAATTAAGCTAAATAAAACTTGAAAAATGTTTAAAAGCATTTATTGTTAAACTTAAGTTGCTGTGTCATTATTATAGGTATAGATTATAGGTACATACAATGTAAGCTCATATTAACTGTAACCACACAATATAGAAAATTTTATAAAATTGGTTTATCCTGCTTACCATAATATTGTTTAAATAAGCTATATATTAATCAAAATTGTGTTATGTACATGCATACTAGTAAATAATATTAGACAGACTTACCTCTCATTTAAGTAGTTAACAACTGTTTTTTGTGTAAATTGATTTACATCTTAAATTTTAAAAACTAAGCACTTCCTGCATTGTTGAGGGGGCGAGTATGTTTAGTATTCAAACTAAATAGGTACTGTTAATATCTATAGACGGCGCTAGTGTCGTCCTCTTTGTGTCAAATCATTCCACGCGTCAAACCACCTCTGTGCAAAATAATTATATTTAATGTTTAGAGACAATAAACCAGTGTAAATCAGTGTTCTTAATACAATAAACTATCTGTGAGTTAACTACCAGCGTTTTAGTGATCCTCCCAGCAAGATCCTCATCAGGAAAACAAAAATAAACAGTTACCTTTACATAGATTCAAAAATCACATCAAAACAGCTTTATTAAAAAAGGGCTATTACTCTACAAAAGACTACCATATAGATAAAAATGCCTGGGTATAAGCGCTCTGCTCGATGCGGGATTAAATAGCTCTATTGTAACAGATGTTTTATTGTAAGAGTTAATAGGTACCTAGTATGTACTGACTAACAATTTTTGTTTTTGAATTGTTTAAATGAATTCTTTTTATTATATTCTTTTATGGTTGGTTTTTTCTCTTTGTTTTATATTCTTTTAGGTTTATTTGTATCAAAATGACACACTGCTTGTACTTTACTAACGCCTGTTGTAAACCCAAAACAAGTTTAAAAGAGTAACTGCTGAGTTTCTCGCCGGGTCTTCTCAGCAAGAAACAACTCCGACGCGGTGGTAGAGTCGCATTATGTCTGTATACTGTTTATTTACATATCCATATTATTATGGTATTTATGTCTATTATTTAGTATATTTTGCTGTAAATTTGACGATTTGAAAGTACTGATACAGTCTATTTGAATAAAGTTATTTAAGTTTGAGTTCGTGCACTGCGTGAAAATTATTATTGGAAACCAACTAACTACGACTCCTCTGCGAAGTGTATTAAAAAGTAAGGCTCCAACGAAACATTTTATTTGCGTGCTATCAAAACGATAGTTAACAATATTAAAAGAAAAAATACTCCAATTGTCTTGGTTCCGAAGTAAAGATAAGTTTCCTTGAGGCATGTACCAGTTAGAAAATTTGAATGGTTAAGTAAGCCATGTTTAATTATCAAGAACATTACACATCACTAACCCACGACTACTCAACACATAGACTAGGTAAGGGTAAATTTAACTAAACAAAAAAGTTGTAAAATATAATAATATACAAAATAAACTAAGAGTAAGGTTGTTTTTAGTTGTCATTAGGTTCTTATCTCATGGTTGGTACATCCAATTTTTACTAATAAAATATCATTTATATCATATAGGGGTATAATATCATTATAGGGGTGCCTGAACGGATGTATGGAACTTTGAATAAAGCGGAAATATGGCCATTAAACACTGAATTTAGTGAGTGGATTTGGTTTCGTGACCCCACGAAGAAAACAAATTATAAATAATAATAAGATAAACATATTTTATCAAAACGTGCGAGGTCTTAGAACGAAATTAGAACTTTTTAGAAATAACATTGAATCTTCTAACGCAGACTTATATGCGATTACAGAAACTGGTTGCAATGAATCGATACAAGATGCAGAGATTGTCCCGCAAGGATACAAAATTTTGCGTTGTGACCGAATGGACGGTCGGAAGCAGGGCGGCGCGCTTCTCGTGGCCACACATCGGTTCGAGTTACGGCAGGTACAGGTTTCGGACGATTGTTTGGACGCTTATGCATTTGAAATTGTCGGCGCGACAGTTCATTTAAGAAATAGATTTTTGTTTTTGTGCTGTGTAATGTACATTCCGCCGGGTAGTTCAGAGAATGATTACACGTTTTTGTTTAAATTAATTGAGAAACTGTGTGATAGATATAAGAAAATAATTGTACTTGGAGATTTTAATTTATATTCATGTTCTGTAAATACTAGTAATTATTTTGAGTGCTTCATGTCTTATTGCGAGTTCACTCAGAGTAATAGAATACCTAACTGCTTAGGTCGTCAGTTGGACTTGGTTCTGGACACGGGCTTTGGCGGATCAGGGTCTGTGTCGGTGAAGGCAGCGGACGACGAGCTCGTGCTCGCGGACCCGTACCACCCGCCGCTCGCGGTCGGCGTGCACGTCACCCCCGACCCCCCTCCGCCACCAGCGTCCTTGACGCAAGCGGGGCCCGCCGCGAACGTATCCAATAGACCGCGTTGGAACTTTTATAAAGCGAATTATCAGCTTTTATATTCTATGCTAGCGGACATTGATTGGAGCAACATGTATGAATTAAAAGACCAGGAGGATATGTTAAATTACTTTTATGATACACTTAATAATATTTTGGATAAATGCATACCTAGGAAAAAAAATAGTTATAAGCAATCGCAACGAGTGTACCCCGTATGGTACACGCGGGATATTATCGATGATATTAAAAATAAAGCGCTACTTCACAAAAAATTTAAGAAAAGTAAGCTTGACACAGATTACTATGAATTTGCTAAGTGTAGAACCCGTATTAAAAAAGCCATAGAAAGTGCACACAAAGAATATAAAAATACAATTCAAATTCAGTTTTCAAAAGACCCTAAATCATTTTGGCAGTATTTTAAATCTAAAAAAAGTAGGTTGGATCGACAAAGGATCATAAAAGACGGTGAGTATCTAAGGGATGATGAGGTGGCAGAGGAATTTGCAGATTTTTTCCAGTCTGTGTACAGTAGGAACTCTCCAAAGCTGGACGCGGACGCGGCGGAAGCGGAAGCGGATACGGCCAATGCGCGTGTACACATGGATGCTCTGAGTCTTCGGGAGATAAGAGACGCGCTAGTTCGCCTTAAACCAAAACGGTCATCAGGTCCGGATGGTATGCCAGCCTTTCTTTTTAGAGACTGTAGCTGGATATTGGCAGAACCGCTCCATTATATTTATAACATGTGCCTAAAGCAAGCTACATTTCCGGCGAGATGGAAGGTTACAAGAGTGATTCCGGTACCGAAAGGCAAGGCAGGCCCTGACGTGAGTGGCTATAGACCTGTGGCTGTGCTATCGACAGCGGCGAAAGTGTTCGAGTCAGCAATCCAGAGGCGGATGCAGGCGCAAGTCGGCGCTCATATCTCCGACGCACAGCACGGCTTTAGACCGGGCCGTAGTACTACTACCAACCTGCTCAATTTTATGGCCCATGTGGTGCCGGCGGTGGATGCGGGAGGACAAATGGACGCAGCGTACTTTGATTTTAAGAAGGCATTCGACACAGTAGATAATGATGTCCTATTAAAGAAGCTAGCTCAAGTTGGATTTACTCCGCAAATGCTCCGGTTCTTTGTCAGCTATATGGAGGACCGGCAACAGTATGTAGAATTTAATGGGTATGAATCTGGGCTCTACTTTACAAGGTCCGGGGTGAGCCAGGGCAGTAATTTGGGGCCTCTCGAATTCATAATTTTGATAAATAACTTACCGCAGGTTGTAAGAGACAGTACGTGCTTATTGTTTGCAGATGACCTTAAGTTGCTGCTTCAGGTTAGCGATACATCGGACTGTGAGCGTTTGCAGGAGGACATTAATAGAGTGGTAAAGTGGAGCCACGACAATAAACTCTACTTTAACGTGTCCAAATGCTCAGTGTTGTCATTCACCCGTGCGCGTAAGCCGGTGCTTTTTGACTACACGGTGGACGAGGTCCCGATGACGCGTGTGTCGCAGGTGCGAGATCTCGGTGTCCATTTCACGGCTGATGTGACCTTTCGCGAGCATGTTGTAAAAATTTGTAAGAAGGCATATAGGAATCTGGGTTTCTTTCTTAGACAGTCACGAGGTTTTACCAACATTACCACACTGAAAGTGTTGTATGACGCATTGGTCAGGAGTCACTTGGAGTATGGAGCTGGTGTATGGGCACCGCACGAGGAAAAATATAGCCTAATGATAGAACGTGTCCAGAATAAATTCACTCGGCATTTATATTTTAAGCTGTATGGGGTATATCCGTTTTACCCCTTGATGTACCCCACCTTGTTCGTACTCGGAATGGTTGGTTATAACCAGCTCAGAGTGAGAAGGCAGTTCGCACTGGCCACGTACGTGCTGAAGCTCCTGCGAGGCGCCGCGTGCAACCCGGGAGTCCTGCGCCACCTGCAGCTGAGCGTGCCGGACCGTTACGTGTGGAGGCGGCGTCGCCCGCCACTGCTGGCGGTGCCCGTGGCCAGGACCAATTTATACAGTAAAACACCGCTTGTGCAAACGATCCGCTTGGTGAACAAAGTTCACGAGCGAATTGATGTATTTTCGGGCAATCTGAGTGAACTCGCAAGGATAGTGTTATATATAGCATGTTATGTTATTTAGGAATTTAGTCAATAAGGTACCATGTAAATAGCCACACTATCGCATTAGGTTTTGCCTGTAATGATAGATGTTAAGGATTTTGAATAAATAAATAAATAAATAAATAAATCATTTTAAAGCACATTCACAGTTTTCATAAGGAAATTGTTTTTATAACGAAATGGTAGTTTCGCAAGTATTATTTGCTTAAACATTTTCGAACAGCACAGCATGTATTCCCATTCAGCGTTATTGCCTGAGATGCAGTAAAATTTTATTTTTCTTTACAGCCGGAGGTAGCGTTTTGAAAAATGAATATTATTGCCGTTGTCTGAGTTTTTAAATTCTAACCTGCGACAGCTAACACACTTTTAGGGCAATATACACACATCAAAAGTGTCTAGGGATCAACATATATTTTTGCAATAACTTTTCTCCTGATTGATATTAATTAAAATTTTCTTTAAGGATTCATCAAATAAAGTGTTTTCGTTTGTCTACAGTAACGATAAACCAAGTCACCTTTGCATTAATAAAGAAATTTGCCATTTTCCTAATAAAGGGATTTTTGACATTTGAACCACTAACATTAAAGTTCGAAAAAAAGACTGAAATAACAGTTTTTTTTAAAATTTTATTGGGTAACTTAAACAATTAATAATCCGTGTTTCTACCGCGAACACTAACAACACAAGAACATCGGTTTGGCATACTCAAAATGAGTTCATCCAAATCACGCTGTGGAATGGCCGCCCATGTTCGTTGCAACAACAAAAAAAGGTCTTCTTGCGACTGGATACCCTCCATATTCGGCAGAGCTCTTCTCTGTAGCATATCCCATGCATGCTCAATCGGGTTCAAGTCTGGCGACTGAGCAGGCCAGGGCAGGACATTGATGTTAGCTGCGGCGAGAGTCTGTCTTACAACTCTTGCGGTGTGCGGTCGTGCATTATCATGCATTAACTGAAATAAGGGACCGATTTGCACTTGTAGAGGAACGATGACGTCTGATACAATCGTCTCAGCATAAATTTGAGCGTTGAGGTTGCCTCTGATCCAAATCAACTCAGTTCTTCCGCCGATCCAAATATCCGCCCATACCAAGATGGTTCCACCACTATAAGGATGGACTTCCTGGCAGGATTTTAATCGCTGTTGGCGTCCAGGGGTTCTCCAGTGTCGTATACGTCTTGTATCCGGTCTCATACCAAAACGAGACTCATCAGAAAAGCACACGAAACGCCATTGTTCTTCTGCCCAATTTCTGTGTTCAAGAGCCCATTGATATCGAATCCTACGATTGTGCATTGCTATAGGTGGTACCCTTAGCGGTCTTCGGGAATGAAGGTTCACTTCATGCAAGCGGTTTCTGACTGTTTGGTCGCTAATTAAGTTCCCTGAAGAGTGATGAAGCCTCACGGCTAACATCATGGCGGTTATTGTTGGAGCTCTTCGAGTTGTGATTTGAATGTGTCGGTCTTGTCTCCGTGTGGTGCAGCGATACCGTCCTCCATGGCGCTCAGCCACGGTACCAGTGCTTCGGTAACGTGTCCAAAGTCGACTGATAACACTCTGACTTGTATTCAGAGCTAAAGCCACAGTACGTTGCCGGGAACCAGCTCCTATCATTCCCACGGCTCTGAGCATTTCTTCCCTGCTTAAATGACGTCGCCGCTCCATAATAACGTTGGTTTTAATCAGTAGTAGGGAAACAGTAGCACTAATAATGTCTTCAATGCGTTGTATGTTTTTATAGGGAAAATATTGACAGCTGATTTTCAACTTTTACTCGAATTTGATTTACAGTTCCTGTTTCAAATTATGAAATGCATCAAAAAGGATCCATATAAATTTATAAAATCATAAATTTATTACAAAGCCACATCTCAATCGCAAGAAATCCGCATAAAAATGCTTGATCCCTAGACACTTTTGATGTGTGTATATACTAGTAAAACGGTCTTTACTGCTGGGCGAAAGCCATTTTCATTAAAATCAAGTAATACTACGATTAATGCTATAATGAGGATTGCTGATCTAATCCAAAATTATCTGAAAACACTCCATTGGTAGTACGTATCGATCGACTCCAACTCGAGCTTATAAATCGCTTTGCTTGCGATCCAGTGGACAATCTCAATAACGAGTTGGCGGAAACTGTCCACATAGTAGGGTCTAAATTCTTTAGGCCCCGCCGCAAAGATAGACCTCAAAAACTGACCGATCAAACTCTGGACCTCATGGCCAAGCGGCGCTCGATGACGCTGCAGTCCTCTAATGACGCGGAGTCATATCGGCAGCTCAATAGACGGATCTGTCGGTCCCTTCGGCGCGATTTCCGTTCCTTTAATACTGACCATATTAAAGAAACAATTGAGCGCAATAAAGGCTCCAAAATAGTCACCAGGGACTTATTTATTGAGCGAAGCCAGGTGACAAAGCTGAAGAAAGAGGATGGCAGTATAGCGTCTACGAAGCCGGAGGTGCTGAGGGAGATCAAAAGGTTCTATGAACAGCTATACACCTCGGTCGCTAAACCTGTTAAGAGCTCTGCCAAAGACCCCAGAGCAAAGCTCACCCGACACTTAACCGAAGATATCCCTGACATCAGCCTGTACGAGATTAGGATGGCCCTCGAACAGTTGTAAAACAGTGAGGCGCCGGGCAAGGACGGAATTACCTCGGAGCTACTGAAAGCGAGTGGAACACCGACACTTAAAGTCCTTCAGAGGCTGTTTAGTTCCTGTCGGTCCTGTTCGAGGGTGTTACGCCGGAAGCATGGAACAGAAGCGTGATGGCGCTTTTTTTCAAGATAGGCAGTAAAGCCCTTTTAAATAACTATAGACCCATCTCGCTTCTGAGCCATATTTACAAGCTGTTTTCGAGGGTAATCACGAATGGTTATGCTCGCAGTTTCGATGACTTCACGCCTCCCGAAAAAGCCCGTTTCCGAAAAGGGCACACAGTACCATAGACCACATTCACATGCTACGGCAGGTTATACAGAAGACTGAGAAGTATAGTTCACCACTATGCTTAGCGTTCCTGAAATGAGAAGGAGGAATTTGATTCGATCGAGACGTGGGCAGTGCTGCAGGCTCTCCAACGGTGCCACATTGACTATCGGTATATCGAAGTGCTGAAGTGTTTGTATAGAAACGCCACCATGTCGGTTCGAGTACAGGATCAGACCACGGAGGCAATTTCATTGCAGAGGGGTGTGAGGCAAGGGGATGTAATATCTCCAAAACTCTTCACCAATGCATTAGAAGATGCATTCAAACTCCTGCAGTGGGAAGGACTCGGCTTCAACATTGATGGCGAATGCATCACTTACTTTCGGTTTGACGACGATATTGTGGGCATGGCAGAATCGTTGTACGACCTTAGCAAGGTGCTAGAAAACCTCAATCGAGTTTCTCAACAGGTGGGCCTCAAGATGAACATGAATAAGACGAAAGTCATATCAAACTGCCATGTAGCGAGCGCTTCAATATCAGTGGGGAATTCGAATCTCGGAAGTGGTAGACGAGTATGTCTACCTAGGGCAAACGGTCCAATTAGGAAGATCCAACTTCGCGAAGGAGGTCACTCAGCGAATTCAACTCGGCTGGGCAGCGTTTGGGAAGTTACGCAGCGTCTTTACGTCCAAAAAACCTCTGTGTTTGAAAACAAAAGTCTTTGAACAGTGCGTGTTGCCAGTGATGACCTACAGTGCCGAGACGTGGTCTCTAAGTGTGAGCCTCCTAAATAGGCTCAGAATCACTCAGCGAGCTATGGCAAGAGCTTGGTGTTTCTCTGCGAGATTGAATCAGAAATGAGGAGATGCGTACAAGAACTAACGTAACCGATATAGCCAAACGGGTAAGCAAGCTGAAGTGGCAGTGGGCAGGACACATTGCTCGGAGGACTAATGACCAATGGGGCAGAAAAGTGCGAGTGGAAAACCGCGTATCGGCAGGCTCAGCGTAGGACGGCCCCCCGCAAGATGGATGGATGATCTGGTCAAGTCCGCGGGGAATCGCTTTATGCAGGCCGCTTCTAATAGGGATAGGTCGAAATCATTGGGGAGGCCTATGTTCAGCAGTGGACGTCCAATGGCTGATATGATGGTGACGATGATGATCGATCGACTAGGACGTCAAGAGCCTTATCATGAGCCTTTTCAGCAATATTGAATCAATATTACTCAAAGGTCAACGTCTTATTTATATCTATCTAAGGTTGACATTCAGATGTTATGTCTAAAAAAGGTTATTATAATATTGCTGTAAGAGGTCATGGTTCGGGGACAGGATCTCTACTGAAAGTAGTCTACTACAACTACTTGCATAACTGATAGGAGATTAAGACGCCTCCTTAAAAGCTTGCTAAAAAACACCTTTTAGGCAAAATAATTTCACTTTTAAGTAATTTTCTCACGTTCACGAGCTACCACTAATTCTCAATTCTGAGGTTTGTTTGAATGATTACTTGACAGTCTGCTTAATGCCTGCCTTGCAAAGTATGTGGATTTACACGATGCTCAGTTTGGATTTAGACCGGGTCTGTCCACAGAAAGTGCCATCCTTTGCCTTAAGCACACTGTCGGGTACTATACGAGAAAGAAAGAAAACGCCGGTGTATGCATGCTTTCTCGATTTATCAGGGCTTTCGAACTTGTTAATTATGAGTTGCTATGGGAAAAGTTGGGAGGCATTGGTATACCGTCGGAATGTACTTCTCTGTTCAGATTTTGGTACAATAACCAAAAAAGAACAGGTGAGATGGGCGGGTACGCTGTCGGATGAGTACTCACTTGGGTGCGGGGTGAGGCAGGGGGGGTTAAGCTCTCCTTTACTTTTTAGTATTTATGTCAATCAGCTGATTGAGCGGCTTAGCGGTACCTACATCGGCTGTTATATAGACGGACACTGTGTTAATAACTTAAGCTACGCCGATGATATGGTGCTGCTAAGCCCCTCGGTTGGTGGGCTCAGAAAACTGTTGGCAATTTGTGAAACGTATGCGGAGGCACATGGTTTGGTGTATAATAAAAAAAAAAGAGCGAACTCATGATTTTTACTGCCGGGAAACGCGTACCTAACCATGTGCCGCCAGTGTTACTGAATGGAATGACACTAAACCATGTATGTAAATTTAAGTACTTGGGTCACGTCATCACTGCAGACCTTCGTGATGACGAAGACATAGAGAAGGAGCGTAGGGCAATTGGCGGTAAAAAGCAATATGCTTGCTCGCAGGTTTGCTCGATGTACGGGAGAGGTAAAACTGACCCTACTCAGGGCTTTTGTCAATCCTTTTACTCGAGCGGTCTGTGGGTGACGTATACGCGACGAGCCTACAATGCACTTCGCGTGCAATACAACAACGCTTTCAGGGCCCTGTTGCGGCTGCCCAGGTACTGTAGTGCTTCGGGAATGTTTGCGGAAGTGCATGTTGATGGCTTTCATGCTATCATCCGCAAAAAAGCCGCCTCTTTAATGCAGCGCCTGACCCCTCAGTGATTGCTGCGCGCCCTGACTGTCCTATTCAAACGCACTGGATAGGACTTGTGACTGGGCAAATTAAGTAATAATCACTCTTGTAGTACACACTAACACTACTAATATAGTATAAGTATTCAATTGTTACTAACAACTATTAACCAATCTATGGATAATTATGTCTGAAAATAAATGATTTTATTATTATTATTATTTGCAAAAGAAGATTTCAGTTCGTCATTAAAAGATTAACTTAAACAACAAGACGTTATAGCGAGAAACGATATTGAACTTGACAATGACAAAAGTCCAGGCACTTAACCGTTAACTGATCTTTTTATGGCCCAATTTAAATGTGCACTAACAAATACAATACCTGCTTTCAGCATTACCGTAACAGTTATTACGTCGTAAATAACTGGAGGTTCAGCGTCGCGAGGAAAGATTATAGGGCGGGCCGTTTAGGCAGATTTACTACTTATTCGGGCGATCGTAGTACGAGCTTATGGGTGGTTGGGTATGTCCACATGATATAGAAAGGCCGTGAGGTCTAGAGCTGAGGCTGACAAGCTCAATCCAATTACTGTGATGCTTAACCATGAATATTCCCGCACCGCTTGAAGACGTGGAGACTAAAAAGGGGCAAGAAATACATGCGCTGGAAGAGTGATCTACGTCTAGTTGGAACGTTGGTTCTTTCGTCATCGAAAATAGCATAAAATAATTTAGTTGAAACAAAGAAAAGATGTGGTAAAAATAACAAAACCAATACTTTTATCACCAATATGTTCGCTTTACCGAATAATTGTTAATTTTATTTAACAGGGCATGTCAATAAATTTATCAAGATAAAATTAAATAGTAGAATATAATTAAACGTGAATAATAGGTGCCATGGGCATTGGGCATATAAAGGGTTTTACGATCCAATAATTTAGAATGTCAAGTTCCTTTCAAATATTGCAGCAACACAAATCCGTTAGTTATTTTTGAGTAGTAATCTTTTAACACATTTAGGTGTTTTGCATGCATCACTAACTTGCAAAAATATACATAATTAGAGAAAAAAAAACTGAAATTTTCCAATTATTTTACAAACGTCTGCTGTGCGAGCTTCCTATAAAAATGGGGTCACCACAGCCCATAGGGGATTGTGCAGCTTCAAACAGGACAAGAAGTGCCTGTTTAACGCCAGGGTAGTGTTGCCTTCTCCTTTCATGAGGGGGTTGATAGAGAAGTCGCGACTCTCTTTTACGGGAGTCGCGAAACTTAGCGAACGTCTTGCTTTGCCGCTCAAGTGCCAAGAGTACCATGAGATTCAGCCGGTAGGAGTTTTCACTTTAGCAGGAACTCACACTCATTCGTTGTTAACACTGAAAAATTTTAAGGGTTCATCCTGAATGGCAGTTCTAAATATGAAGAGTAAAATCAAATTGTAGGAGCAAGATCAAATTCAAACAAATTGAAAGAACGTTATCATGAATGGTCATGAAGTATGATGACAATAGATAGGTTGTCTTATATACTGCTGAGCATAATAAGTTATCAAAAAAGACTTAATACTTACATAGCCCTCATTCAAGTAGAAATAGGTACATCCTCAAACAAAGTAAGGCAGAATGTTCCTTTGTCAAGAACAAATTTCTTGCCTCTCTTAATTCGTTTTAGATGTAAGTAGTAGACGCATTTAATGTTCTTTAATTGAGAATTAGAGATACTGGAAGTGGACCAAGTAAATCGGAAAAATATAATTAGAAGAGACGAGGATCTACGAGGCGTGGGTTCAATAACCTTCCTAGACACATAATGAATATCTGTTTTTGTCTGTGTTACAAACCAAATGCTAACTCACTCTTACAAAACACATCATGACGCCATTTTGAAAAAAGGTTGTTCTAAAAATGCCAGCGAGCAATGTAGAGACCAATGATGAGCGTTAACGTCATGTCGTACCTATAAAAGAACCGAAGAAATGGTATTTTAAAGAAACGTACAACACAATGAGTATAATAGTACGAGTATACAAAGTGACCGACATAGTTCTTCGGATAACCAAGCTGAAGTGGGGGGGTCACATTGCCCGCAGAACTAATAACCGCTGGGGAGTGGGAGTCCTGGAATGGCGACCACAAATTGGAAGTAGCATCGGTAGGCCACCGACCTGGTGGACCGATGACTTGGTGCAAGTTGCAGGAAGCCGCTGCATGCAATTAGCCCATACCGCTCGCTGTACCGTTTTATGGGGGAGGCCTATGCCCAGCAGTGGACGTCTAAAGGCTATTTATGACACCACAATGATGTGAGTATTGTAATGATCATATCATTTCTAGCCACTGTAATTCCCAGTTTTCGCGTGTTCACCCTTATTGAGCACTCAAGAGAGCGGTTGAGCGAGTGAGAGGCGCGCACGCAACGCGCGCACGCGAGCACGCGATCGCTCCGAGCGCTTGATCGTCGCGTCCGGAGTTGCGGGCGAGGGGGATTGATCAGCTGACAGACAATTACAATGGATTTGCTCGTTTTGGTTGGAGAGCGTGGTTTTCTTCGTTTGGTCAGAGTAGAATGATTTATCAATCAATCAATATTTTCTATTGTCAAGTTAAAAGTTTGAATTTTACAGGTATTGTAAGTAATATGTACTGATAAAAGTTCTGGATTTAGGAATTCAGTTTGATTCGCTTCACCATTTTTAAGATAAATAGTCTTCATCGAGAGAAGAGAGAAAAAAAAACAACAAGCAATTACTGTAAAGAAACGAACATGTACAGATTACTCTTTTAGAGAAAACAGGCAAAATTACTCGTATAGCACACAATAATCTAGTTTTATTAAAATTTGTTACGATACTAGTCTTAAAGTAATTCATCCTTCATTCGATCATAATTTTTATTAATGACAGCCTGATAACTTCATCAGATGCACATGAAATCAGAATTTAGAATGCTTTTGCTCACCGTAATAAATTACAATCAACATTAAATTAACAGCAACGAAATAAAAGTTAACTAGATACAGTTCGTTTGGCGTAAAAAAAACCTCAAGCACTTTACTTGATAGACAGAGTATAAACCGGGCAATATTTTTAATGGCACAGCGCCACTATTAAATTACTTTCATTTCTTCTAGCCATCCTAGGGCTTACCAAGTAAAATTGTACTCTAATTAGACATGGACAAGACAGATTTTTCTCTTTTAGATATATAGAAGCAGCTTTTGCTAGTAAATTGCAATTTGAATAATAAGGATCATGTATTTTTTCATTAGTTCGATCAATATAGATGA
The DNA here is from genome assembly GCA_947369235.1 of Udea olivalis. Taxonomy (NCBI): domain Eukaryota; kingdom Metazoa; phylum Arthropoda; class Insecta; order Lepidoptera; family Crambidae; genus Udea; species Udea olivalis. Next base: position 19,232,966 of record OX376347.1, read on the forward strand.
GGATGAGAATACGTTTTGCCTTTTGCCCGCGATTTCATACGTTCGTACCCGTACTTTATCCCGTTCCCGTAGGATGTGGTGTGGTGTTTTAGTCGGTGGCAGTCGAAAGAAGACAAAACAAATGTTTATTATTATTTTCTGTGCTTTTACCTACTGTAACGTGTAATTTTTTCCATCCGTTTTCTTGTTCATACTAAAATGGATGCACCTTTGAACATCATTTAGTGTAAGTAAACTAAAAAAAAAATTAACACCTGACATGTGTACCATTTCCAGCTATGTTCTACTAAGTGCTAGGTTTGTCTTTCCACATAGATGTGCTATCCCCCTGCTAACGGGCATTATCTTCAGTCGGAACCAAGATAAGCATTCAATGGTTCAGCGCAGCATAGGCCGCGGATGCGACGCATCCAAGGGGCCTACTCCCGTTTTCGTTCGAAAGTTACTGAGAGATTTAAGCATTCTCGTGTATCGTGTATCGTGTACATTCATCGTTTTGAAATTTACTCAAACCACATTAAGAACATGGCACATGATGTTTTGTTACTACGGGATTTTAAAAACTAAGCAAGAACGTTACTATACTTGGAAATGATTTTAGAAAATTGATTCGCCTGTATTATTCGCAAAAACGGTGCATTACAATGTAATGCTTTTAGCAAATGATCTAGTCTATACCTTTTTTTATTAACGTGGGGAAATCCTCATGGATACCTAGCCGTCCGGGGGAATGACGAGGTTATGTCGGACTTCTACCGACTAAAACCCCACGGTACCTACTTGACCTCAATCAACACTTTAGCGGCGAGGCGGGGTCCCTAAAAAGTTTCGCAATTCCCCGCCGCCAGTGCTTTCCCTTATTGGGGCCCCCTCCAGCCGACCTCCCAATGAAGGGGGGAGGCCACAAAAGCACCTGGAGCACATAGCTATTTCCGCCGTCGCGGTAAAAGCCGTGCATTGCAGGTAAAAGCACCCCGTACTCAAGCCCGCTGGCTCCCACTAGGTCCGCAACCAAGATCCACCTAAAAGGTAGATCTGCTGCCGCATCTGGCGGTGCGGCCAAGCCGAGCCGCAGTGCACAGGAGGGGCCAGCCGCGGATCACTGACCCCCTCCAAACGGTTGTGCACCGTGGCCCACCTAAGGCGCCCGTGGGCCCCCTTTGGGCAGGCAGTGGTAGGCACCATACCACCACCACGCCCGGTGGCAGGCAATGGGTGCTGGAAAGTCCACCGCACTGCCATGCCTGAGCCCTCTTAGCTGCCCGGTGGTTCCACCTGCCACCAGTACTAAGCCCCCCCGCCACGATAAAGCGAAGGCTCATGGGGGGGGAACTAGTCTATACCTATTGAACATGTAGAAGCGTGATTTACAAACATACCATCACGATTATATCCCAAGCGGAGTAGTAATTTGACTGCTGTTGCCGTCATGGTGAACGAAACACTCAGAAAATCACTCTATACCAGCGGAGTATTAGAACCCAACGTGGTAGCTTTCCGTTGCATCAGGGTTTGATTCCTTGATGGTGTTTTCCTTCACTGGAGAGTGCCAGAGATTGCAAATTTGATAAAGATGGTTCTGGCCAGATTTGAACTCTGGCGGAGCTGGACTGCCCTTAGGTTACGGCGCTCTTTTTAAGCGATTAAAATATATATTTATTTGCTTCTTCTTAGTCGTGCACTCTTGATTATTGATTGATCGATTGTTGCGCAATCGCTGCTTTTGCGATGTTTCGCCATGCAGCTCAATGTTTGGCAGAGTGGGAGCAAACTTTTATGCTCGACTACTTCGCCGATTTCATGAGGTCGTCCACCGTGTCGAAGTGCGCCCACCAGATCTTTCTAAAAACCATGTTCTCATAATAATATTTTTTGATTTAAATATTTTATTAGGTACACAAAATACATAGAAGCATTTAATAACTCGATTTGATTTGCTTCTTAGTCTTTCAAATATTTACGAAAAACCGGAAATTTTACGAGATTTTACGAGTAGACCCCCTACATTGTAGCTATTGATTCATGACGCGATTACACTCATGCTACATCTCAATTATTGTGGAGATAACGCTATCTACGTGCATATTAGGTGCTTTGTCATGATTGCAATCTATCTCAATCATCTTAGCGAGCTACATGTGTAGGTGGAGCGTTTTGCATAGAATGTGTTTGTTTAGCGCAATGTTTTTTTTTTATGTGTTTTGGGGTCCGATTTGACCTCGTTGATCCCACGGGTACTAAGGTATACATGAACATTTCACCACGTTAGTAAAAGCAAAGGTGACAGACTGAAGATCCTTCTGTACGCATTTAGGAACGCATAAAAATTCACACATAGAGGCGAGCTTGCTTAGAAACAGCATCCTCTTTTGAGTTCTGAGTTGGCGATTAAAATTTTCCACATTGTAACAAAATGTTTTATTAACTGGTTAGTATGTACTCTTAGTTAGTACGGCAAGTACTAACCAGTATGAAGGCTTCGTTACTTTAACTGTTGCTTTGGAATTTACAGATTGACAAGTTTTGAATTTCCAAACAAACAAGGACATATTGTGGTGTAGATAACGAGTGTGCTTCAAATTAGTGTCCGTGCTAGCTCGCAATCAACAGTGTGACGGAAATTTGAGCCACCGCGCGGTTAACAAGGAAAGTTAACCCTGCTTGCACTAAACAGGCTGCGGGGATAGACACAGGGTGAGCGTACTTTAGATATCGCTATGTTGTATTTGACAATGACATACGTGCACAAACTAACTTTTATATCTCTTTGAGGGGCGGATTTAATCCGCTTCGCTGAGGACCAAGACACAAGCTGTAAACGCCTTTTTGTCAGTGCAAAGTGAGAGAGTATTGGAATTTTTCGGTCATATTGCGAGAAAAGATGGGCATAATCTAGAACAACTGATGGTCATAGGCAAGGTTGATAGCAGGCGTCCAAGGAGGCGTAGTCCACTGAGGTGCTCCGACCAGAGTCGGCCATTGCTGGACAAGAAGTTCTACAATGCACAGATGGCAAGGATAGGATAAACAGTGCTAAGGATACAGACACAGATGGCAGGACATCATCAAGCTCAAGCTGACACAAGGGGGGGGGGGGGGGGTCACGAACCTCAGTAATGAGGAATACGACGCGAGGCGGGCGAAGTAATAATGCTTATCTCTCTATCTCTCTCTCTCTCGGCTCTCTGACGAAGAAGATTAAGGAACATCGACACATGCTGTCGACTGTAGAATTCGGGATGAGTCAAATACATATATGCGGGAATTCATCATGTCAGTATATACTTCGCCACCAAAGGTGTACGCAGATTGCTGTTATCCAGTGCTTCAGAATTTACAGCACAAACTAAATTCGTTAGACTTGGCGTTGTGGCAAAACAGTTCTGTAATTCGGCCGCCCACCCAAAATAAAGACGGATCCCCCAATAAATGTCTCTGGATTTTAGAGGATACAGGCAAAGTTTATTTAGTTGAAACCAGTGGCTCTTTTTTTATACTTAGATGCGAAAGGATTATGAAAATATTGTCCTCCTTAATATAATTTTTCGATAATTTAATTTCGCTTGTGTGTGTAATTCTGCTTCTACTTATAAACAAATGACTTCATTTTATGACAAGGTTGGGAATTCATAATATTTTGTAGATGGCCTGTAAAAATATAACAATATAAAAAATATAACATGACGTGGATGTAAATAGCAAATATATCTTTATGATGGTGCGCTTACGTTTACAATACATCGTCTATCCAATATCAAATAATCTAGTCTAATAGCTCTGCTCAGTATTGATTGGAACTGTCGCATCTGGCTTACAAATATATACCTAGACCAAGCTATTGGAAGATGGCTGAGTTCAACGTCCAATTACTGGCAAATAAGCTTACACAGAAGCAGAGCTTTGACTGGCCGAGGTTTTCTATAGAAAACGAGAATTCTTGGTATTCCGACTTGTCCGAATTGCTAGGGAACTCAGTGCAGACATAAGTGCAACTTGCAATATCTTCCAATATTTCACATTACTAACGAAAGCAGCGCAACTTCTGTTTTTGGTACATGTTGTAATTGTATTTTATGAATTAGATTTGTTAAAAATTCCAAAAAAAAAATTAATGTCTGTCTGATTAATTGACACAATCACACACACAATTGGCGTAGTGCGCAGTAGAACGGATTCCCGGTCACGTCAATAAAGGAAACAATATTTCCTAAACTGGCTCAGGTCTGGGTTTGCTGGGAGACGCGCCTGGCTTAATTCCCTAACTGGTACCTCGTAACACAGGGATATATCTCTGCTTCGAGACTTCTGTGTGGTGTCTGGCGCATTATTTGTTTGTATTTATTTTATACTCCTATTCCTTACTGGTAAAAGTGAGCGTTAATGCTTTTTGGCGATACTAAAGGAAAGGATGTTCAAATTATTTCCAGGAAACAATACTTCTAGATCAAACACTCGATTCGATTAAACATCACTGCAGTAAAATTGATCTAAAAAAAACTTACTGTTTCAACAAGCTTGTATCCACACTCCAAAGCTCAATGAAATATTCACCCATGAATAGGCTGACATGACATTCAAGCGAGATGAGTGGAAAACTGTGTTATGCCAGTTAGTCGAAAGTTCGATAACCTAACCTTTGCTTGGTATCCATTATGCAATTAAAAAGATTTAAAGATTAACGATCCATACAATTTCAACTGACACTTCATGCGCTTGATAAAAATCCCTAAATGATGCATTGCTTTAAATATTTGAACAGCCGTTAAATTTAATTGTTTCCGAGCGTATGCATGCATAATAGTGCACACTCCGCGTGCGAGTTTCTTCTGAGAATACTGAGAGCGTAAATGAACTGCGACTTACCGTTTTCGAAACATGGTTTTTCCAGTTAATCATAAATCGATAGTTAAGCCCAAAATGTTAAATTTTGAAACTTCTTCTACTATTTGACATTGTTTTACTATTTCCAGATTTCTTAATAAATTTGGCGTTCCATTTCGCAGCGTTGATAAACAGGAAAAACATACTTCCACGAAGTTACCTCATGTCTACTTAAATAGGACAAGCTGTAATTCTTCATTCCATTAGCTTAATTTTTATTTATTACAATCTTTCCAGCGCCAGTGTTTTGTTTAATTATTTTGGATTTTGTAGCGCATCTCCGCGGTCCGTCCGGACACGTTCCGTTGTAATTGGCTCACTAACACGCCGATTGAATTAGGGGCTCTAAGCGGCGGTCCGTGGGCACTTTGCAACTTTTCCAGATTATGACGAGGTTTTGGGGTAGAAAAAACATTTCAAACAAATACTGACTGAAAGCTTAAACTTTTCAAGCTAACGAAGGCAAACTTACAAATCATAGCTTTAAAAAATGTCACCCCTACGAGCGCTTTTATGAATGATAATCAGAGGTATGGCAAATCGAAATCACTAACCGAAACATTTTCCAAAGTTGCCATTTTAGCCATAAGCTTTCTCAAGTGACTTTTCACAAACTTTATTAAACATATTGTTCTTTGGTTTTTTTTTTGTCAAATTGACTTTAAATAATGATGCTGGCTAGTGTTAGCGTATTCAGAATTTGACAGCTGAACACAAAAACTACTTAGAAGTCGTCTGGGACGGCGCAAATTGAATGACGAGCAAGATGACGTAGCACGTATGCTGGGGTTATGTTATTTTAGGGTACAGCAGCCTAAAAAAATTACGGAAAAAACATTTTTCGTAAATAGAGAACCTGAATTTTAGAAGTCTCCAGCCACTTAAAGTGCCAAAAAAAGATAACTCTTCGTCCGGGTTTGGTTCATTGTGTTAAGCGGCTTACCCTTTAAGTTGGCGCGCAGTCATTTGTAATGGCAGCGGTCGCGCGTAAACGAAAAGACCTATGGGATATATTAGAGAAATAAAGTACTAATTATCCAATAATGATTTTTTATTTTGTATGCCGATATATAATCATTGTATTTAAAGTCTAATTAATAAGAAACAAGTAGTTTAAATTCGCGGGCTTCGCTTGCGACGCCTGCGCCGCGACCTAAATAAAAGCGATCCAAGGGGTGGGGAGACCTCGGCGAGCGAATGTAAGCTCTTTATTTCACTCACAATTACAATGTGACAGGCTACTAGGAATAAGAAAAACATGTGACAAGTAATATAAATAAATAAATAATAAATATAATAATAAATGGAATGAAAGGAACTAAAACACAGAACTACAACACACAACATAACAATATTTTTCTGATTAAACTGGGCTTTAAAATATCTTTAAAAATAATAATTTGAATTTGAAGCCTGTCTTAGTTTGTAAATTGATATATTAAGTTTTAAATATAAAAAATAAATATTTAAATATGCGCCAGACAACACACCTCTTGAAATGGTATCGAAGTAGGGATTAATATCCCTGTGTTACGAGGTACCACACAAGGAAATAAGCTAGGGGCGTCTCCTAGCTCACCCAGACCCGAGACAATTCAGAAAAGATCGTTTCCTGAATTGACCCGACCGGGAATCGAACCCGGGACACTACGGAAATCGAGGCGAGAAACCGTGCTACAGCGCACTACGCCAATCGTGTCGTCAAATATTAAGTTAATATTATATTATTATTATATTAAGTTGAATAGATTCACCTGCAAAAACAGTCCTTAAGCAATTCACATTTAATTTTCCAGTCTAGAACTCCTTTATGCCGCAAGAACACGCTTGACCACTTTTTCTCCTCCTGAATTGTGCTTTGTCATAAGCAATATATCTAGAAACATTCAACCCACAGCACGTAGTTCAAACGTAAACATAGATAACTATAATACGTACGCCAATATATTAGAGGTTTCTAGAACGTTGGAAGGGGAGGATATTCCCTGTAACGTAGGGAGTCTATTTTTAGGTCATCTTTATGCGATGTCTCTAATCATCATAAATTCTGTTTTTTACTCGACATTTACTAATCTAGTGCTGAGTAAAGAAAAACTCAATCTAAACTTATATTGAAAAGAAGAAAGATTTAATTGTTTATTTGTTTGCTTATAATGAATAAGTTTTGAAACTACTGAACTGATTTTAAAAGATCTTTCTAATATAAAGCTACATTATCAGCGAGTGACACTTTTTTTTTTTTAATAAGGCTATATTTTGACAGGTGAAACAGTCTTTGCGGGTGAAGCCACTGACAGAAGGCTAGTCATTGATATGATAAAGAGTCATCGTCGCAATCGATGGATATCATTCATCATCATATATACTTACACAATCTTTTGTTTGGGTGGTGAACACAAACCCTGCAGTGACAAATTTTACCTATGAGCTTTTTTTATTTCCTCTTTAAACCCGAAACTCCTAGGAAACATGAAAAAGGAGAATTTGATGGGTACTCCTACCCACTAAATTTTGATAGTGGTCATCTGCGCAAAACTGAAGGGAACCATGGAACCAATGGCACGTGGCTCGGAACCTCGCCAGGAATTAATTGTTTTCCTTAAATTCATTAATTAATCAAAGCACATCCATAATTTCCTAATGCGCACTATAATGTAGTCTCTAATACGGAACTATTCAAATCACGACCACGCACGGCTATTAATATCGGCGGACGGAACCCTGTTTAAACAAGTATAAACTAGACTAGACATGACGTACTTTAGCGATGAGACCTGTTCCGATTGCTAAGAACGACTTAATTAAGACTGAGCACGCGAAATAGAGTTTTGTTGTCTCTTTTTTGTATTCGCTAAACTAAACAAAGAAACGTAGGGAATAGCAGATAAACTGTCTCATGTTAATAAAACCCACTTTTAATGTACGTGATCTGACTTAATTCAGTGTAAAGTCGTATGTTTAACTAGACGGAGTGAATTGACAGCAGAGTGCCGAGTGCGAGTTGCAGTGAGAGAAGTGAATGACTTCACCATCGCGTTTTGCGAGCACGTAAATGTCAATTACTATGGGATCGAGTCAGCGCCATCTAGCGGCGAATTCGGGCAACATTAAGGCCGCTAGATGGCGTTGACTCGACACCATACAAATTCGCGTTTTTTTTCTCGCAAACGCGATGGTGAAGTTATTCACTTCTCTCACTGCAACTAGCACTCGGCACTCAGCTAATGTCATTTTGTGAAGTAATGTTGCAGAAATCCGGGACCCAATATGGGCAGTCCGGTATTCTAGCCACTCACTAGGCTACCGAACGTCCCGGCCTTAATAGAGGCCATGCTCAGGAGCGAGCAGGCATGGAAGGCAATGGTCTCCTTCCGCGTCTCCTCCTCTGGCGGCCCCTCTCCGACGCAGACGTCCGGGGGCAAGAAGACGGCGGTTCGCCCGTCCTCCTCCTGCTCCCTAAAAATAGCACCGGGGTGTAAGCCGGGGTGCTTACACCCTATTCCATGGTGCTCCCGTCTGGGGGTGCCCAGTATACCGGGACGCCACCGTAGCATGAGGAGGCCCGGCGCGTAGGCTGGGCCGACCGCTGGGGCGACGTGGTAATCCGTAAGGCGCCATGTTGCCCTATTCCATAGCGGTGAGGGTATACCCGGGTGTTTTTTAGTGGGTATGCCGCTGGTCTTACTGGCGGAGAACCCCACACTCCCCCACTGCCCCACACCTTTCACACCCGGAGAACAAAAAAAAAAAGGCTACCGAACGTACTATAAGTAGGATTTATAGTATTTTTAAGTGTTATTTTTGCCTCAACAGTTTGTTGCTTTACCAAAATCTGACAACCCGGTAACATCAGTTTACTCCGTCTTATTAAAATACGACTTCAGTGTCTGTTTGTATACAACCACAGTTGAAATGCAACTAAGCCGAATGTTGACTGAGTTGCGAGCATAAGGGTGCGTTTCAACCAGAGATGTGCGAGGATGCGTTGCGATAAATGTGTTTGTTGAACCAAATCGCGAAGCTAGGAGAATGAAACAATGCTATTGGTTCTTAACACACACATTCCCCGCAACGCATCCTCGCACATCTCCGGTGGAAACGCACCCTAATAGTAAAGGTCTTTAAAGCGCCAATTCATTTGACTATTTAAAAGTATGTACTGCTTAAAGTCTATTTAAATAAAGATATTTGAGTTTTAAGTTTTCAATGATCATGGCTTCGGACCCCACCATCAAGACTATAACCAAAACCAAATAGTCAGATGCAAATTATCGGTTGCCGAGTAGGTAAAGGCGCTTTGGGCATAGGCGCTTACACGCGTGTCACGTTACGCACTTCAAAAAACCTAACGCACGTACACAGGCATATTTAGGCGTGTTCTCTTGAATCGGTACTGGTGTCAGTAAGCGGCTCGCGCGTATAAGAACTTACAAGCGCGTCGACGCTCTTACGAGTTGATCGTGAAGGCGCCACTACGCGCCTACATGCGATTCCAAAAAAATGATTATCCTCCCTTAAAAAACGCTACTCGCCTGAAACCGCTGTCAGATGCCCACATTTAACTTAGCGTATTAGCACAAAATAAAGATCTTACAGAAAAGCCGCTTTCGCCTTTTCCCAGTATAAACTCAAACTCAAACTCAAATAACTTTATTCAAATAGACTGTATCAGTACTTTCAAATCGTCAAATTTACAGCAAAATATACTAAATAATAGACATAAATACCATAATAATATGGATATGTAAATAAACAGTATACAGACTTAATGCGACTCTACCACCGCGTCGGAGTTGTTTCTTACTGAGAAGATCCGGCGAGAAACTCAGCAGTTACTCTTTTAAACTTGTTTTGGGTTTACAACAGGCGTTAGTAAAGTACAAGCAGTGTGTCCTTTTGATACAAATAAACCTAAAAGAATATAAAACAAAGAGAAAAAACCAACCATAAAAGAATATAATAAAAAGAATTCATTTAAACAATTCAAAAACAAAAATTGTTAGTCAGTACATACATACTAGGTACCTATTAACTCTTACAATAAAACATCTGTTACAATAGAGCTATTTAATCCCGCATCGAGCAGAGCGCTTATACCCAGGCATTTTTATCTATAAGGTAGTCTTTTGTAGTATAATAGCCCTTTTTTAATAAAGCCGTTTTGATGTGAATTTTGAATCTATGTAAAGGTAACTCACAAATTGTTTTTGGAATTTTGTTGTAATAATGTATACCTTGCCCCATAAAGGATCCTAAAACTTTTTGTAACCTAAAGAGTGGAAGTGCAATTTTATCCTTATTCCTAGTATTTCTGCAAAGTATTGTGACGCTACAGTGAGGATACCAATTTCCTTAAAAATCTCCCTAAGTGAAGCCCGTGCACGAAGCTTATAGATAGATCTGATAGCTCGCTTCTGGAGGATAAAGATGGTTTGTATATCCGCCGCTTGACCCCAAAGTACAATGCCGTAAGACATTACACTATGGAAATAACTAAAATAAACTGAACGAGCAGTATCAACATCTGTTAATAACCTAATTTTTCTCACTGCAAATGCAGCCGAACTAAGTCTGCCTGAGAGAGCTGTTATATGAGGGTTCCATTGCAGTTTTGAATCTAGTGTGATTCCAAGAAAAACTGTTGTATCTACAAGCTTCATAGTATTACCATCAATTTTTAGACTAATGGGGTTATCCTTAACATTAGGCAACTTAAAATTAATACATTTAGTCTTTTTTGCATTAAGCTGTAGATTATTTACTGTGAACCATTGTAAAACCTTTGAAAGTGCGTCATTAACATCATCAAAAAGGTTTTTATTTCTGTCAGTTTTAAAAACTAAAGATGTATCGTCTGCAAACAATACAACATCACAAATATCTTTTAAGTAAAAAGGTAAATCATTTATATATATCAGAAATAGTAATGGACCTAGAATGGATCCTTGAGGGACCCCCATTTTAACTTGTGATCCTGTAGAGAGTACACTGTTAACATCAACTTTTTGAGTTCTTAAACTAAGGTACGAAATTACCAAATCTAAAGCATTTTCCCTAACCCCGTAAAAATCAAGCTTGCGTATAAGTGTATCGTGATCAACGCAATCAAAGGCCTTGGACAAGTCAGAGAAGACGCCAAGAGCGTTCTGAGAATTCTCCCAAGCCCTAAAGATGTGTTTTAGAAGTGCGATGCCAGCATCAGTAGTAGAACGGCCTCTCGTGAATCCATATTGTTCACTGTGTAAGAGATTGTTCTCATAAAAATGTCTTAATAGTTGTTCTTGAATGATTTTTTCAAAGATCTTACTGAGAGCTGGTAGGATTGAAACAGGCCTAAAGTTACCTGGGTCTTGTTTGTTGCCTGATTTAAAAAGTGGTACAACCCTACTGTGTTTCATTAAGTTTGGAAAAACACCTTCATCCACACAATCATTGAATATTACGGCTAAATAAGGGGCAATCACGTCAATTATGTGGCTAACAATTTTGACTGATATACCCCAAAGATCAGCGGTATCTTTTGAATTAATTAATCTGAATGCTTTTAGCATAGATATAAATCTAGTGACTCAACATGTTTAAATTTAAAGAATACACTGCAACAAGATACATTATCTTTCAACAAATGTACCGCTCTAGTTGGTGAGGAATTTAATGAAGCTGTAGTGATTATAGGTATATTACTGAAATACTTATCAAATGCTTCAGCAACAGATGCTTCTGATTGTAAGATGTTATTGTTAATATTAAGAGTGTATGAGGTATCGCGCTGTTTAGCTTTACCTGTTTCGTGATTTATGACGTCCCAAGTGGTTTTTATTTTGTTAGTGGACTTTGATATTTTATCACGAATGTGCAATGCCTTAGCTGTAGTGCAGGCTTTTCTGAATATTTTGGAGTAGTTCTTGACATACTCAACAAAAAGTGGATCGAAATTGTATTTTTTCATGCCGTACAACTCATACATCTTACGTCTGCTCCTGTGAATTCCAGGCGTGGCCCATTCACAACACTTAGATTGAACTCTGCAAGTAACTTGTTTGGTGGGAAAACAAGCATCAAATTCATTTTTAACACAATCAAACAGTCTTTTGTAGACTGCATCAGGGTCACCCTGCTTGTAAGGAATGGAAGATACTTTATGCTTTAAATTAGTTTTAAAACTATTAATGCGATTACCCGTCTTCGGTCTACATGTTATTTTCCTGTAATTAACGCTATTGTTAGTTAAATCTAAAAATGTTATCTTCTGCCCACAATGATCAGACTTTAATTCAGTTACTATTGCCTTTTCAATGGGTACACAGTTGCAAAATACATTATCCAGACAAGTAGATGTTGTGGCTGTTATCCTCGTGGGTTCATGGAATTGATAATCCAGACCAAAGGATTTAAATAGCGACAATAACCTATTGCTTTCAGATGAGTTTACTAGCAAATCTATATTGAAATCACCACACACAATAATGGGTTTAGACTTAGCACTTAACCTACCCAAAGCTTCCTCCATAACTGTCTCAAATCTATCTAAGTTAGTTTTTTACTTATCACAACAAAGCCCTCTAACTCAACACAAGACAATTCGACAATACGCTCTATGGACAGGCCTACAATGTCAGTGCGATCTTTACATTTCAAACTATTTGCAGTAAAAATTAATGAACCACCATGAATAGTGGTTTTTCTAAAAAACACGCTTGATAATCTAAAATTATTAAGGACAAAAGACTGATAGTTTTCATCAGTCAGCCAATGTTCAGTAAAACATAAAATATCAATATTTTGGTTTTCCAGCAATAGTTCTATTTCTAAATCTTTGCCCGTCAAGCTTTGAATATTTTGGTGGAATAAATTCAAGTATTTGGGCTTGGCTGTTGTCCTAGGTCCTAGTTTAAACAAGACGCTGAAGGAGCATCACATGAAATAGATAAATTAGTACTAGTACTAATGTCAGAAAAGAAAATACTGCCAATAGCGGCATTGTTAATGTTATTTGCTAACAAAGTAGCTAGTTTCTGCTTAGTCCTAATGGGAAGATACATAGTATCTTCAGTTAACCTAAAGTATGGTACAAACAGATTTGTTTCAAAAAAGTCAATGTCACTATGACGACATGTCAGATTATACAAAGTTAAATTAAGGTCTTGGATGACCTTGTTCTGACTTGAAGTACTTGAGGTACTTGAGTATGGGAATGCACACAAAATAAATTTACACTTGTTCTTTGATTGAATGCCCATTATTGTTTCAATATTTTTAATTAACCCTTTTTTTGTCAATGATCGGCAGTCTCCATGAAAGACAACCACAGTGGAGTTTACCCCTAGCTTCTCTTTGGAGATGTTACTAACTAGGTCAGAATAGGACATACCTGGATGGCATAAATTGATTACTTGTTGGTTCGATTTATTAGACAACAATATGCCTAATCCTTGGCCTAGCTCGTCAGAAAATATAAAAGTATTATTTGGAGCAGCCTGTGGAGTATTACATTTATCCACCTTAGCAGGCTCTGATAAGTCAGTTGGCGTGGCCTCAACACGTGACAATTCAGTATCCATCTCCACTACTTGTTGATAACAATTATTGCAAGTGATTTGTTTGCTTATAAGCGAATCAAACCTCTCTGCATTGTAAGTTGACATCTTTAACAATTCTGTGGCAGCTAATATGTGTTCGCTGATCTCTTTTTGGGATATATCATACATTTTTTTGGTGTCCCTCAGAGAACTCTCTAAGCAAGCAATCTTATGCTCAAGAGCCATGGTCTCATTTTCATAGGAGATTTTAGTACTATCTAATAGTAAGCTACCTTGTTCTAATTCAGAGATTAAATCTAACTTTTCCTTTCTTAAAATATTATATTTCTTGATGTCCAACTGTTTATTAACTAATTTTTTAGTTTTGTTAATGTATTTATTAGTTTTAATATATTTCTTTAACTTTTTGTTGCTATTAAATCTATAGAATCTAGTTATATAATATATAATTACCTAAACTTGCCTGTCCGCCTACTACATATTATATCGGTCTGAATTTTTAAAATGTAGTAGGTGGGTTATACCTACTTGACAGAACCCGCCAAAAACAAAATTCATCATGTGAAAAATAGCACCAAGTTCGACAAAAATAGAAACACTCGCAACAGTACCACTCGCCGCGTATCTGTTCTTACGTGCGTGATGAAAATGGCGGTTTGTTCTAAGTGGACTATCTGTCCGGGGCCGCCGCGCCGCATGCATTACTTGTGGTATTAGTGTATTTATTACCCAACGTCTACCACTTGGTGACTCGTTCGAAATTTTCTGGTTCGATTGATATTTGGTCGTTGTATATAGCCGGAGAGTTAGCAATGAACACAATACAGTGTTTCCAAATATAGTATCCCCTAAGGCCACGATTTTAAATGGGAGGAACATCAGTTTCTTTATTAAAATACCACTTCATGGGTTGCATATTGATCAATCAACTCGAAAGTTATACAGCGGCATGCAAGATTTAAATTAATTAATGTCTTAATAGTACTGCAATGCATGTAGCGAATAAGAATGAAAATAACTATACATTTATAATCTGGAACGTGTCATGAAATTGCAAAATTCTGATATTATTATTTTTGTCATTATTTGACTTCCAGCTGAGCCATCAAGTAGCTGTTATTTGGACAGCGATGGACCCGTGTAAAAAAATATATTGGAATTTGACATGACATGACATGACAATGTCGAATCTCAATACATTTTTTCACGCGAACGATAACGTAACTTTAAAGTGGCAACTCGTGGTAGACGTACTGATTTCTTTTTGCTGGCTAAACGGAAGTTCCCCTTAGCCTAACAAGGTTCATGCACAGGTAATACGTCTACTCCCAAATTCAAAATCGACAGTCAAAGTTGGGCGCCCTACAAATATAATTATGCATTATTTTCACATGTCAGTAAAAAAAGGGACAGTTACACAAAAACACACTATATTCTTTGTAAAGCAATTGTACTTATGCTAATTGAATATTTTTACTTAGATACTCACATTCAAGTAAGAACTGTGTTAAGGCGTGCTGGATATAGAAACTGCTTGGCCAGCCGCCTTACATGAAAATTTCTTATTTTTCCCAACAACATATTGGAAACACATTGGCCAATATGTCAAGTCTATAGACATACTCACTCTATAGACACGCCTGAACATACGGGGGCCCTTAAAGCCTCAGCTGCCTGTAACGCTTAGGCTAAGTTGAGCTGCGGTGCCGCGCGTAGGCTGACGGCTGACCGGGGATTGAAGCTGCTAGCGTTCTTCGGGATGCGCGTGGTGAGCGACTATAACTGCTCCGGGGTACCGGAGCATTTATAGTTGCTCACCACGCAATGAGCACGCAATGAATGAACGAATTTTTATGCCACGGGCTACTCGCCTATGAGTACCATAATGTGTAATGCATTGTGCATTGTGCTTTGTGGCGGCAGGACCTACCGCAGATGGTCCCTGGTACACTTCACGGTGTGCTAGGAATAGTGTGCCTTTCTGCATAACCGTGAGGTTGGTCGGGGGGGCCACTATAATAAATCTCTGTTTATTGGAAAAGGGTGTTGACCGGCTGACTACAACTTAAGAGTCTAAATGCTCTGAGGGCTACAAGTCTGAATTGTCTTTACCAAACTTGGGGCTTATATCCAGTCGAATTTATCCCCTTAACTGAGGGTAGTAAGCAATTTCGTCAGGAAATAGAAAACGCGTTTGTGCTAGGTAACCGCTGACTGGCTGGCAATGAAGGATAATATTTCCAAATTACTCGCTACGCACAGTTTAGGGAATGAACTTGGCTAGTTATAAGACACTGTAGTGGCCCTCTGGGTGCTAGTGTGGCACTGTTTCATCAGCCTGCTTACCTTTTTGTTTTTTGTTTAAGACTTAAAAATGTTAAGGGGTAGAATTTTTAAAAGTAAACTGTCGAAATGGCTCATGGATAAGCATTTTTAGTCTTAAGGAATATTTTATTTGGAAATCGACATAACTTAATATAATCTAACTCTCTACTTTTGTCCTTATTTAATTAGTATTTATTGACATTGTTTGGTCTTTATAATTGTACTGCTATTTTCAATTTTTTTTTGCACGTTTGCGAGCAGGCTAATAATAATAATAAATTTATTCATTAAAGTTACAATGACTCACACTAACACTAAACACAATGAACTTACATTATTATTTCACCATTTTATATACTGTGTTTGTAGCAAATAAATATTTCTGATTTCTGATTTACCATCAGGCTCTATTGTATCAAACTGCTTATTTTTATTTTATCGAGTAAGTACCAAATAAGCATCGAATCAACCTCACAACACTATAAACCTCACTAACCAAATACCATGCGGTCAATTTAATATTTGCGCTGCCTAGCTCTCCAGTTGTATAGCATTGGTGCTTACAAGTCAGAACAAGTGTCCCGAATAAACATCGATCTTGAGGTATTTGTCTTGCAAAGACTGCAAATAGAGCTCCTTGGCTGGCTGAGGTAGACGAGAGCATTCTTTTTAATGAAAACTGTACGGAATTTCATTATTTTACGTGTAATTTCCTTTTCAAAAATATTATGCTGCAATACAAATGGGGAGGTTACATTGTACAAACTTAATTTTGGTTTAGTACATAGTACATCACAATTTGTGTATGTTTGAAGGTATATACCAGCATCAGGAGAATGGATTACAATGAAAATCGTCTTAAAATTAGATTTTTCGAACTGACGTCGATGAAGTTGCTGGCAACAGCTAATCATATCTAATGAGAGTGAAAAGACTTTGAAAAGCGTCCCTACCAGGGAATACCTTCCTTTGGCAGCACTTCGTACATTAATTGAAAATATGTATACCTAAGCGGTATCGTGACGTAAATCAAACGGCAGTTAAAGAGGCAAGGCCTAGATAAATATAATAATAATTTATTTATTGCAGTAAATGTGGTACATATAGGTATTACATTACATTGGTTTCTCACATTTAACCAACAACAATTGGCATGCAATACTTGAGAGACAGGCACTTAAAATCGAACATGAATTAAATAAAGAGATTAGGATTAAATTGTTTAAATTAATAACATAATTATTAAATTTAAATTTTACTATCAATAAATTCATTAACACTATAATAACATTTTTTAGTCAACAGCTTGAATAAGGCACATTTAAATTGTTTAGAAGGCAAGGCTTTTATAGCCTCCGGCAACTTATTATATAACTTAATACACATGTTATATGAGTTTTTTTGCCAAACTGTCGTCGAACCAGATGGCACCACCAAACGATTCGGATTCCGGGTCAAGAATTTACAGACATCACGTTTCTTACTAAAAAGCTCTATATTATTTTTGGTGAAAACACATATCTCGAAAATATACATGGATGGCAAAGTTAACAAATTTATTTTTTTAAATAGTGGTCGGCAGGAATCCATGGGCCCAGCTCCACACATGGCCCTGAGACACTTTTTTTGAATTATAAATGCACGCCCAACATCCACCGAATTGCCCTACAGAACAAGGCCATATCTCAAGGCAGAGCATACGTAACCATGGTACGCAATAAGCGCAGTCTTTTGATTACTGAGCCTCGTGAGTCTATATCTATATCATCACCATGCATAAATTATTGAGAATAAGAAGTGAAAGATCGATGATCATCAAAGATAGGTAAACAAAACGGTTTCCTCTCCTACTAAAAGGCGTTAAAGTAATAAACAAATTAAAGAAATATTTACTTACTAAATTTTATTATACACACATCAAAAGTGTCTAGGGATCAAGCATTTTTATGCGGATTTCTTGAGATTGAGATGTGGCTTTGTAATAATTTTATGATTTTATAAATTTATATGGATCCTTTTTGGTGCATTTCATAATTTGAAACAGGAACTGTCAATCAAATTCGAGTAAAAGATGAAAATCAGCTGTCAATATTTTCCCTATAAAACATACAACGCATTGAAGACATTATTAGTGCTACTGTTTCCCTACTACTGATTAAAACCAACGTTATTATGGAGCGGCGAAGTCATTTAAGCAGGGAAGAAATACTCAGAGCCGTGGGAATGATAGAAGCTGGTTCCCGGCAACGTACTGTGGCTTTAGCTCTGAATACAAGTCAGAGTGTTATCAGTCGACTTTGGACACGTTACCGAAGCACTGGTACCGTGGCTGAGCGCCATGGAGGACGGTATCGCTGCACCACACGGAGACAAGACCGATACATTCAAATCACAACTCGAAGAGCTCCAACAATAACCGCCATGATTTTAGCCGTGAGGCTTCATCACTCTTCAGGGAACTTAATTAGCGACCAAACAGTCAGAAACCGCTTGCACGAAGTGAACCTTCATTCCCGAAGACCGCTAAGGGTACCACCTATAGCAATGCACAATCGTAGGATTCGATATCAATGGGCTCTTGAAGACAGAAATTGGGCAGAAGAACAATGGCGTTTCGTGTTCTGATGAGTCTCGTTTTGGTATGAGACCGGATACAAGACGTATACGACACTGGAGAACCCCTGGACGCCAACAGCGATTAAAATCCTGCCAGGAAGTCCATCCTTATAGTGGTGGAACCATCATGGGCGGGTATTTGGATCGGCGGAAGAACTGAGTTGATTTGGATCAGAGGCAACCTCAACGCTCAAATTTATGCTGAGACGATTGTATCAGACGTCATCGTTCCTCTACAATTGCAAATCGGTCCCTTATTTCAGTTAATACATGATAATGCACGACCGCACACCGCAAGAGTTGTAAGACAGACTCTCGCCGCAGCTAACATCAATGTCCTGCCCTGGCCTGCTCAGTCGCCAGACTTGAACCCGATTGAGCATGCATGGGATATGCTACAGAGAAGAGCTCTGCCGAATATGGAGGGTATCCAGTCGCAAGAAGACTTTTTTTGTTGTTGCAACGAACATGGGCGGCCATTCCACAGCGTGATTTGGATGAACTCATTTTGAGTATGCCAAACCGATGTTCTTGTGTTGTTAGTGTTCGCGGTAGAAACACGGATTATTAATTGTTTAAGTTACCCAATAAAATTTTAAAGAAAACTGTTATTTCAGTCTTTTTTTCGAACTTTAATGTTAGTGGTTCAAATGTCAAAAATCCCTTTATTAGGAAAATGGCAAATTTCTTTATTATTGCAAAGGTGACTTGGTTTATCGTTACTGTAGACAAACGAAAACACTTTATTTGATGAATCCTTAAAGAAAATTTTAATTAATATCAATCAGGAGAAAAGTTATTGCAAAAATATATGTTGATCCCTAGACACTTTTGATGTGTGTAGTATAAATGAATATTTAATTGATAGAGTTAGCAATAAATAAATCCTATAATTACTAAAACGTCGTGCATTGTGATCTACATCTTATATAGGTATATATTTTTTTGTTAATCTTTAATTTGTAAATTTGTAGACTTAACTTATCTTTTTAATTGAAGCGTTTCCTCTCTTTCATTACCCTTTTGCGTGCCCGACAGGGTCCATATTGGTCATGTATTATATTATAATAATTTACCATCTTCTGTACATATGGCTTGCAAATAAAACATTGAGTATTGAAAGTTTTTTTATTGACATTTCAAGTCGCCCGTTTGCACCGTCAAGGTACTCTAGACCTCAGTACACACTTACCTAAAATAACGGATTCGTAATATTGCTTCTGTCACTCAATCCACTCGATGGTTAGACTTCTTTGTTCACCGAACCTTTGTTGGTGACAATGGTGAAGGTAGGAACTGTTTGGAGTCGCTGATTGGGTTACAGTTCAAATCTAGATAAGAGTTAAGCGAAATTTACATTGATTCCGACCCTTCGGTTTGTATTTCCCATGCTATAGAAAGTGAGATAAGAAGAGATAATTAAACATCATCGGAATAAAATTGACAATTAATAAGTGTACTAAAATTCGGTTCCCATCCCATACATATAGCAACTCAAGTTCAGTTGAAATCAATGACTACTCGCATATACGTCGTTGGTTTCAGTTGAACTTGTCACGTGCCAGTCTATGAACAAATTAATACTCGTACGTAATTTAATCAGGTATCTCGATTATTATCTGCTAGCAACCTTCCCCAAGTCTCAAGCTTGGTCTAACATAGACCTAAACCGATGAAGATGCAACGTTCTACAAAATGCTGCGTAGGAATCTACAAAAATCTATACTAATATTATAAAGCAGAAGAGTTTGTTTGTTTGTTTGCTTGAACGCGCTAATCTCAGGAACTACTGGTCCGATTTGAAACATTCTTTCAGTGTTAGATAGCCCATTTATCGAGGAAGGCTATAGGCTATATATCATTACGCTAAGGCTAATAGGAGCGGAGCACCAATGAAGAATGTTTCAAAATTAGAGGGTTTTTTTCCCTTTTGAGAGCTTCCGCTGCGTGCGCTGCGTAAACGGATAAAGTTTCGCAAAAATCATGTAGTACAGAATTGTTTCCCTTTAAAAGTTCTAAAAAAAGCCACAGCAGCATATGTCTATCTTTTAAGGTTGGCTCACTATAATCCTTTTTATGCTAACCAAATTTGTTCTAAAAAAATGCATTATTTGCGAAGGTATTTTATGAACATGGTATTAATCCTTATCCAAATAAATACGTCATTCATCACAAGTATTTAATTAAAGACAAAATTGCCCTGTTCATCATTCGATTTCAATGAATATCTTAAGAGATATCGCAGTTTTAAAATAACATCGCAGCAAAAGAATGATCAAGTACTGCGCGCGTATTTATAATGTGCAAGGCCGGCGGGCAGTCATGAGGGGGAAGGGCGGTGGCCCCAGTTAGCTTTGAGGAGTCTCAAATTTTGCATAAGGATAACCACGCGGACGAAGTCGCGGGCAACAGCTAGTTATAATATATAATATAAATATGCGCCAGATAACACAGCTCTTGGAAAATGGTCTCGAAGTAGGGAATAATAGCCCTGTGTTACGAGGTACCACACAAGGAAATAAGCCAGGGGCGTCTCCCAGCACACCCAGACCCGAGTCAATTCAGGAAAGATCGTTTCCTGGTACGAACCCGGGACACTACAGAAATCGAGGCAAGAAACCGTGCTACAGCGCACAACGCCAATCGTGTCGTCAAAATTTTACACTTGAACAAATTGTCTGAGGCATATTCTCAAATAGAAGTAAGCATTCAATCGCACGCTCGCACTGACTCGCAGGCAGTCGGCCTGACAGCGAGTCTTACAGCTATTACTTCACTTTATTGCCCAACCCGGGAACTATCTTTAACAATTTGGAATGTTACTTACGCGCCGAAATTGGGCGTAAAATAGTCTGACAGCCACATAAAAAATGTACAGGGGCGTAAGGGCGTTTCGTTATATTTGGGCGGAATTTTAGTACATCTTGTATGCGAGGCACACTCTTCAATACGACGAATAACTGACGCGGCAGTTACGTGATGAGTACACACTGAAGAAAAACTAAAAGTTGAGATTATGTGTCGTGAGTTTTAAAAAGATTGAATTACAACAAAAATAAAATTAGATGCAATTAATTTGATTGGTATTTAGATAGCTTTTTGTCTCATTTGCTTTTCTCACAGCACTCAATTTTAAGATTTTACTGCTGAGCCAAAAGTTCACTGGTAGAGAATTCTTATGGAATTAAGTTTGCCTTTTGTACTTCATTTGTGCAGTAAAATGTAAATAAAAAAACAATGAAAACATTATATTACAATTTTGTGCTCGATTTTCGTTAACATTCAGGTGCAATATTGTGATTATTTACCCCATGATGAATGGTTCTGTTTTCATTAGTATTTTGTTACTGTGCTTGCATTGAAATCTAGTAACAAATATGAATCTTTTAAGATCTCTTAGCGACTGGGGTAAGTTCTTGTAGCTCAAATGTGATATGTGGTTCTCTTTATTAATTTTACCCCTTCTTGTGTAGTTATATTTGGTCATGGATTTTTGTTTTACATTTATTCTGAATTATAACTCTTGCGTATTAATAAAATAAAATCAACTAACGACTACCTCCGGTTTTCTAAAGGAGTAATAAATTAGCCAGGTGTTCAATATCATGTCATTGGATGTGATTGGTTGATGAATATTTAAACAACCCATCATATCACTTGTCCTGCGTTTAACCATTGATTAATATTTGATCAACCCTTCAGCAAACCTGAGGCTTAAGAAGCCATTAAAGTATTCTGTGGCTCTAGTTGGTTAACTTATCAAAACGAGTATACTCGTAATAGTCAATATAAACCTACCGCAATAATAATATTTCGAGAAAAAGCTAACAAATAATAATATGTAAAAAATATCGTCATTTTTTTTATGAGAATATCTCTCGAAATTAACTTT
Source organism: Udea olivalis (assembly GCA_947369235.1). Classification (NCBI taxonomy): domain Eukaryota; kingdom Metazoa; phylum Arthropoda; class Insecta; order Lepidoptera; family Crambidae; genus Udea; species Udea olivalis. The sequence continues at coordinate 19,255,220 of OX376347.1, forward strand.
CCTAACTAGACATATTATATAATTACGTAAAGAAAATATATAATTATGGCTGTCGTATCGAAGCAAAGCTTCAGAATTGCTAGTACCATACCGGTCAAAATCATTATTCATCATTAATGTTCGCCGTATTCGAGTGAAAAATGATTATAAGTACCAAAGTATATAACTTATTTAAATTAGCTAAATAACGATGAAAACATCATTGCCAGTAAATCAGATGTCTAAGTTAAAGTCAAAATATCTTTATTTAAATAGACCTGTACGTCTACCACGAGTTACCAATTTAAATTTACGTTATCGTTCATCTTCATGTCATGTCAAATCCCAGTACAAATTTTCACGCGAACAATTATGGAAATTTAAAGTGGCAACTCGTGGTAGACATACTGTTATAAACACTTTTAATTCGTCAAATTTACATGGGCCAAATTTATTTATACTAAATAATAGACATGAATAAATTAATAATATATATACATCTACATAAACAGTACTTAAATAAACGTGACTTTACCATCGGCGTCGGAAAGCTGATTCAGTACTGAGAAGACCCGGCAAGAAACTCAGCAGTTACTCTTTTTAACTTGTTTTCATTCTACAATGGATGTACTGTTGTACTCGTATTTTAAGTTTTCAATGAGAAAATAAACCTATGATTATTAATAATCTAGGGATTTACGGCTGTACTAAGTTTTCAGTCAAATACTAGTGGAACCATAATAGTTATTTTAAGTTACCCCTAACAGATGTCTCTGTGAACTCTCATATAAGCAAGCTTCGACATATCATTCATCGTTATAAGATTATAAGCATTAGTAGTTCAGAGGATGAAAAAACCAAGCTAAACTCAGTTTTTTTTTACATATAAAAAAAAAACAATAGAAGGGCCCCATCGTCCCAATGTGACAACCGCATTTTGGAAAGTAGTAATAAGCGTCCTATATGTTTAATTTCTCCTCTTCTTTCAGCGTTAGTGTCCAGGATTTGCATCCGTACATCAAGATCGGTCTTATGACAGTTTTGTAGATCCGAATCTTGGTTCTTCTGCTCAGTAGCCTGGACACTAACACATTATGAAGAGCCGCACTACAACGGAGGGCGTTTTGGATCCGGATATCAATTTCTGGGTCCAGTCAAGGCAGGATGGACCGTGGAGAGCGTAAAACCGAGAGATTGAGAAGCTGGTCGCCGAACCCAATATCATCGGGGAGACGGAGGCGCAGAGACTTCGTTGGCTTAGTCACCTGCAGAGGATGGAGGAGGATCGCAACATGGACCTGTCGGACGGCCCAGATACTGCTGGGCCCAGATACTGCTGGATTGACGTTGTGGAAGCCCACCTGCGCGAACTTCGAGTGCATGACTGGCGAAAGTTAGCGCGGAACAGAACCCAGTGGCATTCTCTAGTGTCGGAGGCAAAGACCCACTTCGGGTCGCTGCGCCAAAGGAGTAAGTTCATGTTCAGTTTAGGAGTCGCGCTAGTGGAGAAACGGCCTTACCTCCTTGAACATCTCTAACATCATCAATGTTTTTGACTTGAGAACAAAAACAGACATAAACCTAGTACATCTGTGCCAAAGCTTTATCAGTTTAAACCAAGTAAAAGAGTTATTGGCTGTTAGAACAAAGGTGGCCACATTTGCGTAGAATGTCACATTCCTTGAAGGTTTCAAGATAATATTTTCGATGAATCAGAGTGAGAAGGTTACATTTTGGAAGAATAATCTTTAAAAATACTATTAATATAGCTCTGGCTGAATACATAAATAGTGCGACATTTCCTCAGTTTACCTTTTTTAGTTGATGTTGATGATTTCGATGTCCGCGGGTTTGAATTGGGAGAAATGTGCTGATTTTATGGGAAGGTATGGCAAATGAAACACATTATCGGAAGTATAAGTTATAATAAAAGTTCATAATTATAATAAAACTATAGCATAAATTTTCAGTAGGTATATCTAGCACAGTGTTCGAAATACATTTTCATGACGTGAGCATTATTTTTACTTTAGGATACATGGCTTAATCCAGTACAAATTTAATTTGTTTTATTCGAAAAATGAGGTGAATCCCACCGGCTGAACTTCAGTTCTTCCCCTTAACTGGAGTACATCCCGTGTTGAGAATGAGGAATAATGAATGATAGTTATTATCAATATTTGCATTAATACGCAAGGTGAATATATTTTACCTCATTAGGATTATCTAATTATGATGCTTTGTGCGCATTGCGTACTTTGGTCGAAGCTTAAATGTGCAATGACTTAGTTATTTGTGTAAATTTCCCCTTTTTACACATAAAAAGATTACAGATTACCTAACTCTATTTATCCAAGAACTTAATTTTGAAAACTCACAACTCTCTCTCATAAAATGAAAGCCTTTTCTCACCGTTAAATTAAAGCTAAGATTCAGAAAGTCTTATTTATTAGTTAGAAGCAGCTTCGAAGCATCCCTCGTTTCTACATCAAACGTTCTTACTAGTTCAAAATTCAGATCACTCCTAATAATAGGAGATGGTCCCCAGAAATAAATTTACTGCTACACCTCTTAGATTAGCTACTTATAAACTCATCTAAGGCAGGTAGTCACAAAACCTAGCATTCACTTACAAGGGATAAGATTAAAAAAGATAAACCCGAAACCATGTTTAGTCGCCTAAAATTTAATAATCGACTTAACAAAACTATCAATCTATAAAATCTGCCAAAAAGCTTTCAATCTAATGCTAAAAAAGCTAAAATTATCGCTAAATCTATTACTTACTTAGTCAAAGTATCGTTGAATTGTGCTCTACCACTATGTCTTAAAAAAAGTGACTTAGTATTTGAATGTGAACGTGGATAACTATATTTTAATTTGAACTGCTTTACATCTAGTTTTGTGTTTATAATTACTTACGAGTATATTAGACTTTATTTATTGAGAGACCAATTTTAGAGGCACTTTTTAAGTGGCTGAATTTACTAAAGGATACATCATGTGCGATTTATTGCTAGACAATATTAGATTTGATGAACGTAAGCCTAATATGGATGTTAGACGATTGCTAAATATTATCACAATTAGGGTAACACTGGACTGAAGTTTTACAATTAGGTATAATCTCACCGGCGTGTGTCACAGACTTTGCGTTACTTTAAAACAGTTGAATAAATGCCTAAATCATCGTCTTTACCGATTGTTTTATCTTTTACATTAATTTATTATAGAAGTTTTATTTATGCTAATTCATTATTGTTAATGCTTTTATATTATGCGTCTGGGGCACGTATTTCTACGGTGACCGACGTTGGACCGGGAGTGGTGGGGGAGCGAAGAGTGGCGGATCTCAGTGAAGTGGCTGAGTGCCCGCTGCTTGCTCTAGATCCTCGACGGGAACCTGAAAGACCCAAGTCAGTAGCAGTAAAAAACATCACACAGGCATTCAATACAGTAGCACTGTTCTGAAAAAATTTGAACTTTCATTCACTCAGATGAGCAAACGCACTTCTATCCGTACACACACAAGTTTATACGTATTCTATCGAAACATAGATTTGATTTGGTTTATTTCACTACCGTGTTTGTCAGGTAGGATTTAAATCTTCGTTTTTCTGTTTTTTAGATGATAGTGTTGTTGTGTGCGAGTTTTGAAGTGAGTTTTTCAGAATAGCGCTGCATCGCAAAATGAGTAGAAATTATATAGTTGGCCAACAAAAAGCTGCGTCATTGCTGTCTTCCACGTTTATTCCATCTTGACCATTAAAACTAACAGAAGATTATTTTACTTTAGGTATTTACAAAGTTATAGGTACTGGTCTACAAGACGTGCAACTCTCTGGATTTATCAAAATTAAGGTTATTTTCAAGGCAGTGTTAGTAGGATTATATTTTACTAAATATGCTTGTAAATATTCTGATATTTGGTAAAAATTAGAGATAGTTAAAAATTCTAAGAAGGTCACCAAAATAAGAAATTTTGGTTTCGGTAATTACATCTAATCATATCCACTACTATTTAAATGTTGTTATTTAAGGAATCTTTTCTTTATTGTTCATCAAATCATGCATCCAAGAGTATCAACTTACTATTAATGATCAATATACAAATTCAGTCAGGTTTCAAGGTCACTTGTCGCTTAGCAATAGATAGTTTGTATACTAGTTAAACAATTATATCTAATAATTAATGTGCCTGAGACCAAAACAAATGCGAAGTAGATGCGTCTGGTCCTCCTTCATTGATCATTTTGGCATGATTTTTAATTGCAATATACGTTTAGGTAACACTATCATTAATACCAACAATTAAATTGGTCAATAAAGCTTTCAATAAATTTCACAATGCTTTGCACTCCAATTGGTTTGATATCATGGCCAGAAGCTTCCAATCTTGATGTCAAGCAGTATTACATGATACGTAGTTAGTCTTATGGAACTCCTTTTTTTAATGACATATGCGAGCAAATGCAATCTTAGATTACAACATATTTTATAAAGCATGAGTGAAATGTATTACTTTGCCCAAAATCCTACCATTGAATTTGGCTACTTTGGGCCTTAGTACAATCCCTTATAATTTGTCAAGTTTATTCCCTAAACTGAGAGTAGTAATCAATTTCGTTATATGGTTTTGCATTTCCGGCCAGTCAGTGGTTACATGGCACTAACGTTTCTTCTGTTCACTGACGAAATTGCTCGCTACCCTCAGTTTAGGAAATCAATTAGACTGGATCTAAGCGATTGTAATAAGGCTTTTGCTTGCAATATTTGAGTCATCACTCACTACTCATTCACTAGTTCAACTTGCTAGGCGTGTTTCTAGATTTGTATCAGCCTCTATGTTAAAGCTTTTGTCATTTGTTTTCTTTGCATCTAGCCCGAATTTGCTTTAGCCTAAGAAATCAGTGTTATTAGCTGATGAAGCAAAATTAAAATTCAATGTAACCTGAAGGTTTTCGGTGTAGCTGATGGCTTTGGTGAGGTCGTGCTGTAGGTAGATGAAATCATTATGAGTGTTCATGGTAGGAATTGTGTTTAAATTAAAAACTTGACAAATAAATTAATTTAAAGATGTTATCATAGGTGTTAAAATCAACATTTATCTCGTAATCTTGCTTAATTATTACTCAGTGCTATTAATAGTAGATATAATTCAAAAATCAAAACTCGTGTTAACTGATGTTGAATGTTTAAGGAATGGTGAGAGGTAGTACATCGCACCAATTACCCAATCACCTATTACGAGTACAACGTTAACATTGGAATATCAGTTTTATTATGAAACTAAGTAGGTAAATGCTTAATTTTTTTTTTTTTTTTGCGCCAGACAACACACCTCTTGTAATGGTCTCGAAGTAGGGATTAATATCCCTGTGTTACGAGGTACCACACAAGGAAATAAGCCAGGGGCGTCTCCCAGCACACCGAGACCCGAGTCAATTCAGAAAAGATCGTTTCCTGAATTGACCCGACCGGGAATCGAACCCGGGACACTATGGAAATCGAGGCGAGAAACCGTGCTGCAGGGCACTACGCCAATCGTGTCGTCGTTTTTGAATTAAATATATTTGTGCAAGGCCAAGCATACCAATCAACAGTATTTCTTAACCAAATATTTTTCAGTGCAGTACCATTGAACATGGTTTATGTGCTGACTACATTTTATATAATTTCGTATTAATTTTGAAGATTGATGCGACTTACTAAACGGTTACATTATCTGGGACTAGGTAGCATGAGTCCGTTGACTTGTACCTGGGCTGGGCGAGTGCGGTCGCAGCTCTTGCTGGCTGGCCTGCCTGGACGGGGGCCGCATGCTTATCCGGGAACCACGACGATCCTGGAACGAACACCAAGGTTATGACAACTAAAGCAGCTTTTATCATACCTTCTTACTAGGAATTATAATGTTGGCACCAATACAATTAGCCACTAGCTTGTGCCCGCCCTAACCCATTTTTTGCCGTACCCGTGAAAATTTCGGGAAATTCTCCGCAAGTGCACCCCTACACTCACAATAGTACCTGCAAGCTTTTCAGCTTTTTAGGCTTTACAGCCCAACCTTTCGTATTGACACATAATGAAACACATATTGGCAAATTTGTAAATAAATGATCAAACTCGCCACCTCGATTTACGAAAAAGCCTTAGTGTGTCAACTTCAAGTGGCTGAATCTCTGAATAAAGCTTACTATAGTTGCAGAAAGGAACGTATCATGATACACTACACCTTGGTTCGCACGTGCGTACCACTAACGAACATTGAACAGTCTGTTCGTCTAACCTGTTAGCGGTGATCTTTTCGTAAGATCTGTATGGACGGTGTTCTATAGCTTTAACAAATGTTACGTAACAACCACCACCACCGGCGCCGCCATGGCTATTAAGATAGAGTCCACGACTGTTGTCCGCGAACTCGATTCTAACAATGTTCGCGTTCGTGTTCGAATATGCCGTCCATACGTACATGTTTGATGTTTGTGTTCGCCATGTTCGTGTTCGTACGTGCTACACGGCTTTGGACGCTACTACTACGCTAACAAGACATTTCGTATGTCACCGTGAGTTTCCGTCACGTAAATGGCAATCGTTGCGTTTAGAAATTGAGATACTATTTCTAGTTTGAGTTTAAAACACTAGGGTACCGAAATCCGATACTGAAACGTCAATGCCGTTTTACGTGGACGCTAGCAGCTGTCATTGGTGCAAACTCCAGCCCGTATTACAAGAATGTGTTCAACATACCCCTGCATGCAGTTTGGACTCTTTTAGTAGTGACACGTTCATCAAACGAGGGTTGGGCGTGTTGAAGATGGTGCGGTTCTCCCTCCATCGTGCCCTGAAATTTGGGAAATGGATAATTGTCAGTATCGTTGCAAATTTTTCTTTTAACTTTGTTAAAATAAAACTGTAAAAAGCTGCCCTTGATGAGACAATCTATTAAGAGAAATAAGGCAAATGCAGTGTAGGTACTGAAGTGCTGCTTAAGTATTTGGAAATAAGGAAATATTTTAAGGTTTGACTCAAGGATTATTTTTCAAAGAATGTTCAACATTGACATAAACGGTAGTAGGGGGCTTCAGTATCATATCCTAAAACCTTCAATGTAAGACCATGTGCATTCTTGCAGTTTAACTAACACGGCATTACAATCGGGCTACCCCTTTTTTCAAAGTGTCGTTTAGATTCATTTTGGTATATACATTATCTAAAAATAACACGAAATTTAAAAATTGGGCTTAATTTTTTGACCTAAACCAAATTGCGTAGATATACAGCAAAAACTACACACGTGAATGCACACAGACACACATGCTAATCTTACCCCAAATGCTGACATGTCATTAGTTGGAGAAAGATATAGATCGAGATATAAACAGTAACTACTACCACTAACTATACGAATATTTAAAAGAAACCTCTTTTTACGACCTGTTTAAATTGTTTAATTAATTAGACAAGACAGAGTCAATTACTAAAAAAGAAATTACTGCGCATATACGTATATAATTTTTGCATCTCTAATTTTGTTGATTTATTTACTCATAACTTGAATACAAAACCAAACAAACGTACGGATTAAAACCTATTTTTCTAAACTAGTTTTTCTCAACTAGTTTTTCTAAACTAGTTTTTCTTAACTAGTTTTTTTCAAATAAAGTACGTAGTAGTTCAAAATCATTATTAATTTCTTTTTCAAGACGCAATTTTTGTTTGAAATTTATAGTACTCCAGTTTTGTCCTTCTTTTTCCTCTTGATTTTGATCTTCCTCTTTGTGATAAAACGTATACAAAAACTTCTTGCAGTACACTTTCATTTTTGATGAAGAGGTAGATAGTAGGTGTCCTCCGGCTCCTTTGTTTAAAGTGAAACATTTAAATATTACTTATTTTTATAAATTATCAAGATGATGTTGAAGTAATAAAACTGTTAAAATAACATAATATGCTCAAGACTGCAGACAAAGAAGAAGGTCGTATTTTCTTGAATGTATTTTGACCATAACGTTCAATATGCCCTTTACTAAATGATAAAAATATGTTTGAAATTAAAATCAAGCGCTTCTTACCGACTAAACAGGCGCAACACGACGCAGATGATGATGAACATGAGCGCCATGACTACCAGAATCCCAATCATCGCCGGGTCTAATGTTTTTGTCGATTCCTCTATCCGCTTCTCCGCTGTAATAAAAAAACTCATTTAATAACGTTATTTTTATTTTGTCAGATCTCAAGTTCCTGATGAAGCTATTTATACTTTGATGAGTAGAAAGATAATAACCTCCTAGGAAGAAAATAATATAAAAAGTAGGATTTCAGTGCTGTTAACAATTCGTACTAAAAACAAAAGTTCTTTGGGCAGAAATTAAATGAATTGATCAAAACTCTGTAAATCTTAACCCTTATCTGGTATCGTGGGGGTCGCACGGTCCCCACGCGTGATATTTTTTTGATTTTCTTAAAACTATGCATTGTGCGCGTTTGCCATTTTGAGTAATCTCATTACGTCACGACTCGCAACGGATGCCAGACGTTCAGTGCTATAGCTTTTACCAGAACGGAGGTATGCACATTTTGGGGGCCGCGCGGGCCCCACTGTGCCAGTTACGTAAGTTTTTAGTAACTATTTTATTTCGATTATTCGTATGTTTTACATTTATTTTTTTACTGAATTTTGACATGATGGTGAGACTTTTCAGTGATAAGATGATAGAAAAGATATTGTACGATGATTCTTACTCCAAATCAGTGCTCGGTGGCAATCAAGTAGAAAATATCAGCGACAATGATGAAATTTTGCGATTGTCAAGAGCACATCATTCAGATTGCACCATTCAGAATGGACCTGGGTGCCGTATTTGAAGGATTTTCTTCAAAGCGCTCTCTGAGATAAACCTGTTGCACAGGACCGAGTCAGAGAAGTTATTACGGACAAAATAAATACAAATGGTCTGAAAATCCACCAGAATTTTCACATACATACATGTACTAAGGATTATAATTTTAAAGTTGATTTTTTCCAAAACGTTAATTAGAGGTATATTTCGCTTTTAAAGTTTACTTTGTAAATAATATGAAAACATACATTTGCTGAAAACTTTCATAATAGTAGATAGTTTATTTTTCGATTTTCATAATGTTAGAAAATAAAAGACCAAAAATTTGTCCAATTTATGTAACAGCTTGAAGTAAGTAAGTAAAAAGTATATGAACAAAAACTTGCTGATTTCATAAAACAATATAAATAATTTACACCACACATAAAATACACAATTTCTAAGCTTGCTATTTTTAAGTTTAAAGATAATACTTTCTTTTTGACGACACGATTGGCGTAGTGCGCTGTAGCACGGTTTCTCGCCTCGATTTCCCTAGTGTCCCGGGTTCAATTCCCGGTCGGGTCAATTCAGGAAACGATCTTTTCTGAATTGACTCGGGTCTGGGTGTGCTGGGAGACGCCCCTGGCTTATTTCCTTGTGTGGTACCTCGTAACACAGGGATATTAATCCCTACTTCGAGACCAACAAGAGGTGTGTTGTCTGGCGCATATTTATTTATTTATTTATTTAATACTATACTCAATACTAAATTATTTATTGCATTCCATAATGTTATACAGGTGGTTCATTATGGGTGATCAAATTATGGACCCTGTCGGGCACAGCAGCACAGTTTTGTTTGTTTTTTAGGAGAGACGAAGAGTTGATGCGAAACAGTGAGTATATTAATTACGATGTTAGGAAATACGTTTGATCTAATGTTGCTTTTCGTTCATAAATTCCTTGATGCTGTAGTAACTTTTTTGTACGAGGAACAACTTTAGTTTTTTAATGAAAATATTTAGTTTGGTTTCGTTTTTAATGGAAATTGGTAATTTATTGTATATTTTAAATTGAATTACCTTGCAGATATTTGCATCCTAGAGGCTAATTTTAATAGGGGGCCGCGCGGCCCCTGCCAAACCAGTTACGTTAGTCCAATTTACGATACCAGTCGAGAAAACTCATCACGTCAAGGAAGAAAAAAATATTTATTTATTTGACACAATTAAACGGGATAATCCCAGTTACATAATCATAAAAAGTACAGAAAGGAAAACATCACACCAATTTTTCGACTTTGTTTAAGAGCGATTGAGGACTGTCAATGAATTTATCCAATTCAGGGTTAGCGACCAGTAGGTAAGTTATAAATGGTTCTACTACCAGGTTGAGCCGCTAATAGCTTTGAAAGCATAACCATTGACTCTCGCATTTAGGCATCACTGTTAGAGGGTTCGGACATTATTTCTGGGAAGAAAAGTGACCCGACATCGACACGTGTTGGCAACGTGAATCGGACCGAAGCATTGGGGATACGACCGGAATGCAACACAGCACAAGGCAAGGGCAATCCTACAAAAATCAAACTCGTACTCACTCAGGTGACCGAATACATTTTTACATGCACACAATTTCTATATACCTAATGCCAATGCATTTAATTTAGTTTATTTTACTCAACCTTTCTTCAGTAAGGCAAGACGTCGTTATTACCCAGTTTTACTGAATAATTAATTTGAATTTCATTGGTTGAGATTTTCAGATTAGCTGAACAGTGCGAGATGGTCGCGCGCTTGCGTGGACGGAATCTGTAAAGCTACTCGTAGATGACCATACCATGCCATACCATCACGATTATATCCCAAACAGCGTAGTCAGAGGCAAGTGCCTGTTGCCGTCATGGTGAACGGAATACTCAGAAGCCTTCTTTTCACCAATGGTATCAGAACCCAGCGTGATAGGTGGTGAGCTTTTTGCCGTTATACGGGTTGATTTGGTTTTTTATCACCGGAAAGTTAGTCGGAAATTTTAAGAATGAACACAAAGATGGTCATGGCCAGACTTGAACTGGCGATCACACGATTCACGATCCGAGTTGAGGTGCTCAACCCCTAGGCCACGACGCTCTCTACCTAGCTGAGTGAACTAAGGCAATGAGTAGTACGCACGTGTGCACAAGATGCCTCCATCGACAGTCTCGGTGGGCACCATCTCGAACTTGCACACGCACCGCTCGTTCCGGCACTCGGTCTTGAAGTCCGCCTCCTCGCATTGCTCGTTGAATCCGCATGTCTGGTTTATGCCGGCAGCTGGAATTGAAACACATTAACATTTTGAATAAAACTATTTGGGAAAAATTATGAAGTTTAGTAGTCTATCTTTAGGTGAAATACGAATATTTTGAAGTTATCATGATGTGATGGATCATCAAAACTATACTCGTAGGAAACACATTTTCATTGTTAGCACTATAACAATGCTCTATTTCCCATCTGAATGAATGAATGAAAGTTTATTTGGAACATACACAAAAGGAACTTATCTAAGCTTACATCTAATGCAATAGCAATAATTTCAAAAAGGTCTCTGCTCAGCATATGTCGTGCGTGGCGCAGCTGCTGGTATTCTGCGGATACCTTATATATAACAAATAACTAAAGATAAAAACTAGAAAAATCCAAACTGGGCTTGGTGCTCAAGCGAGATTAAAAGGCGTTAGCCTAAAAGCGTTGATGCGATAACGTTGGCTTGCAACGTAAAATACTCTAGACAAATTCGCCAGATCTGCAAATGGCCTCGATAGCTCTGTTAAAAAAGCAGCCCCAAGATTGTGAAAGACGCGAGTTCGTGGCCCGCTTGAGCCTTAGAATCAGGCCTATTTTTTTTAGTTTCTACGAGTATCTTTAGAGTAAATGAGCACACACAATGTTTAGTTATCATTCACAGATTAGCCGCTAACGCGCTCCGTGCTGCAGTTGCAGCACAAATCACGACGTATTATTTGTTCAGAGCTGTAGTAGTTAAGAGTCTGACATATCCAAAAAAAGTAACAGATACAAACATCTACAAGAAAAACAAACACAACTGTTTGTTCTAACTGGAAATCGTTTCACAGCGCATTGGGTATATTAAACAGGGCCGCTCATGGAATGGATGGATGAAAACCATAGGTTTCTATGGTATAAACCACATTCCTACAATGACGCACTGATAAATATAAAATTGCAATAATTGTAATAAAACACTGATTATTACGGAATCCTCACTTCCAAAATAATTTAAATGAAACATTAAACAAAGTTACAGTTCAGCATTAGTCAGTATAATTCTGGCAGGTACCGGTGGGAATAGTTCACTGAGCAAATACGATAAATAGCACACATGATTTGAGATTCTGCACACAGTTCATTGAATTCCCAATAAATTTAGTACTGGGAATGAGCTGAATTTATTTGTTTAATTCACCAATCAGTGAATACACTGTATTCTTAGTTGCTTGGTTTGTTCTGTTAACAGTAATAAAGACCAACAATATCACTAATAATTTTGTAATTATTGTATTTCTATGAACGGCCAATTGGCCTACCTAATTTTTTTGAAAGGTGTGAGAGAGAGAACTGGCATATTTTATTTTATACAAGGATTTGCGCGTAATTTTATTATGCTTAATATTATGTCAATTAAGTAAAATGTAATCGTATTTTCAAAAAAGGACAATTGAATTTTATTTTTATTTTTAGAAGTCCTCCATATTTAGATTCATTAAACTTTATCCTAGGTATCGACAGTGCATGATTTGAACCCACGCCTTTCGCTATCCGGGCAGCTGTTCTTCCAAATAAACTACCAAAAAAGGGATGATAAATTATAAAGAATAAGGGAATACGCAAACTATTGAGGTTTTATTGTACCAAGCAAAGTAAATAAATAGAAATAACGAGCTGCCAAGACAGACTTCGTTCTGTCAAAAGACGACACGAATGGCGTAGTGCGATGTAGCACGGTTTCTCGCCTTTAATTCCGTAGTGTCCCGGGTTCGATCCCCGGTCAGGTCAATTCAGGAAATGATCTCTTCTAAATTGGCCTGGGTCTGGGTGTGCTGGGAGACGCCCCTGGCTTAATTCCTTGTCTGGTACCTCGTAACACAGGGATATTTATCCCTACTTCAAGACCATGACAAGAGGTGTGTTGTCTGGCACAAATTTATATTTATTCATTTACATTTAAAAAAAAAAGTTTGAAAGCTAGTGTCCATTTTAGAAATAGAAATAGACTTGATTTACATTCGCTATTATTTTTGACTGAATTGTTTGTTCAATCATAAAAAATATAGCCTACAACACTCCTGAATAATTTAGCTTTCTGTTAGTGAAAGAATCTTCACGATCGGATCAGTAGTTTTGGAGCCTATTCAATGCAAACAAACAAACAATCATATCTTTTCTCTTTTCAATATTAGGATAGATTAGTTATTAGATAAATATCATATACATATGCACCAGACAACACACCACTTGTCATGGTCTCGAAGCAGGGATAAATATTCCTGTGTTACGAGGTACCAGGCAAAGAATCAAGCCAGGTGAGTCTCCCAGCCCACCCAGACCCTAGGAAAATCAGTAAAGATCCTTTCCTGAATTGACCAGACTGGGAATCGAACCCGGGACACTACGGAAATCGAGGCGAGAAACCGTGCACTACGCCAATCGTCAAAAATGTCACGTAAAAAATATTTTTACGTTGTAGGTTTCTGTTCAAAGTTATGTTATATTTTAATATCTTACAAACTATTTAGTAGCATCATAAAAAATCTTGTTTGATTTGTGCTACCGTGGTATCGTGGCAAAAAACTGTTCAGTTTTAGTATCTTTTTGTATAATTATATAAAGTTATGATAATTGTTGTACAATCATTTACGTTCATGCACGCTAAACTTGTGTTTTATAAAAAGTTTAAATTCAAGATTAGTAGAGGTAATATTTAGTTTTTTGGTTAAAACACTGGCTCCTTTATTATAAAAAACCAGTGCAAGGTTCCAAACCTATATGGATCATTGTCAAAGCTCGCGTTAAAGATTACTAATAAGAACGATGACGCATTCAAACCTAAGTTGTGCTTACATTTAACATAATATTGCAAAGCCAAATGACTAACTAACCAAGGCCACTGCATAACATCCAGGTTGACACAAACGCCGGGATCACGCAACATAATATGCAACTTTCGTCCGCCATCGATCGTCCGGGTTTTTCCTTTTAATGCTCATTAAGTATATGAATTATGAACCCACAGTAATTTTCACCGCATGTACAATGATTCATGTTGTACTTCAGAACGACTTTATGATGTGAAGAGGTTCGTTCACTTTTGCTTTGTTGCAAAATTTATTTTTGGTCAGTTTCGACTACATACTTAAAAACTTTGATACAGAGAAAAATTTCGAATATCGCAATAAATTCCAGTTCGTTTTTTTCAATTGACTTTTATTTTAAGGTTTTCCTACAAAAAATACTGATTGCTCGACTAATTTGTATGGAGACCTTGAAATGAATGAATGAATGAATGAATGAATGAATGAAGGTAAATGAATTTCTCCCTTAGATAGTTTCTACATCACCTACTGAGTAGGTATGCTATATTATTTTTGTAAGTCTCGGTATCTATTCTGAAACTCATTTATCTGTTGTTACCTGTGTTTGATCAAACACCTATCAACATTAGAAACAACTTAAAAACGTTATTTTTCCTTCGGGTATGCTCTTTTTACCTTCAAATCTATTTATTTTTGATTAATAATCGATGAGATCCAAGGCATTGGTTCCAACAAAGGGATGTATGAAGCACAAAGCACCACGCTCTCCTTGATCCACAAAGATGGAATCTTTGCAATGAAGCTAAAAGGCGCCCTTTCTATAAAGATTAAGGTCAAAACACCTACTCGTACCTCATATTTTTTGCATATATTTGAATCACCTTAGTAATAACATAATGACTACATACTTGAAACCCCTTTTTCGTGAAACATTACCACGATAATTTAATGGCTTTCCTTGACTAATTTTAAAAAGTAGTGGTTGTGATTTATTAAATTATTAAAATCTACACGAACTTGTAAATTATAGTTTGAAATTACAGGTATTTGTGAGGTGTAATGACCTATGACAATTAAAATACAACTCAAGGTTTTTCTTTGTGTCGAAGTTTTCTGCCATCAAGTTATGATGCATATTTGCAAGTAGGTTTGTTTGGTCGTCTACCTAAAATAACTGAGTAATGTGACTGTCTTTCTACCTATTCCTACGTAGTAACTTCAAATAGTAGTCTATACTAAAAAAGAGGCAAGATTTTGTTTGTTTGTTTGGTTTTTTTTTTGGTTTGTATTGAATAGGTTCCGAAACTACTTAACCAATTTAAAAAAATCCTTTTTGTTAGGGAGTAACATAGGCTATTTTTTAATTTAGGCTTTATTTTGACGGGAGAGACGGTCTACGCAGGCGAAGCTGCTGATGTTTTAAATAAGCCTTTGGTATTCTTTGTGTTTATTATTAAACTAGCTGCCTCAACAGACTTCGTACTATCAAAAGTAATTGCACGTCACGGCGTCGGTAAAGCAGCACATCTCACCCGAATTTCTTCGACTTGATTTATATCGACTGTTTTTTTTATTTAATGTTTTGTTCAATCATTATAAAATATAAACTAGTCAGGCACTGATGATAATGTAGCTTTATATTGGTAAAATAATTGTTAAAATCGGTCCAATAGTTTCAGAGCCTATTCAATACAGAAAATCAAACAAACAATCAAATCTTTCCTCTTATCAACCGACTTCAAAAAAAGGAGGAGGTTCTCAATTCGACTGTATGTTTTTTTTTAATGTTTGTTACCTCATAACTTTCGACTGGGTGAACCGATTTTGATCATTCTTTTATTATTTGAAAGCTGGTGCTTCCCGAATGATTCCATTTTAATTTGGTCTAGTTCTGACAGTGGCATCCATGAGAAAACCATATACTTAAGTCTTAAATCTAGATAGACAAAATGCACAACAAATGGACTCAATATTACGCCACCCGACTTTGATAATTCTTTTTTTATTTGAAATCTGAAGCTGCCCGTGTGGTACCATTTTAATTTGGTCCAGTTCTCACAGTGGCGTCCATTGGAAATCCATTTAAGTCTTAAATCCAGATAAACCAAATGCGCGACAAATGGACGAATAACTCAATATCACGCCAACCGATTTCGATGCTTCTTTTTTTATTCGGTGTCAGCCAATGTAGGTTTGTAACTACCTACATACATACGTAAACGTGATATGTAAGAAATAGGTATATTGCTAGGTATATTGTAGTGTTTCCTTGGCTGACACCGACTCCAACAATAACAATAATTGTACCTACATTATATTATCGTATAAGTTTTAGAAGAATAAGCAATTATTTCTTGACTTTTTAGTGCTTTGTTTTGGAATAGTTTTTTTAGAAGTTGTTTTTTTTTGTTGTTTTTTTTTAATATAAAAATAGGTATAGATTAAGATCATATCATTATTTTCAAGTACGAGTACTATCTTTGTCAAGATTGTCTTTCTTGTATGTCAAACGGGAAAATAAAGCTATAAAAAGCGCTTCTTTCAAAGTGTCTTCTTGTTTTTCATTGAGTTTCACCCTTTAGTTTAGGTGAATTATGTTTGTATCCTATGTATGGGTCATTGAACGATTTTTCTGTCTTTTTTTTCTGTATGCTATAGCAATAAGGTGCCCAATCAAGTGGTAACCATTTTACCATTATTTAAGAGTTAACCCACCTCTCCCACATTTGTCGACGTGGTTGCTGACTGGCACATCTGGATGACACTGACATGTCTTCTGAACGTTGTCACACTCTGCGTCCTGGAAGGTGCAGTCGGCTTCTGTAGTGCAGGGGTCCCCGATTTGGCCCTTGGGATGTTCTGGAAACAACAACACAGAAACTTGTTTATCTAAAAACCGGGTTAAATTTGTTAGACATTTTCAGCGTACACAATGTTAAAATGTCTAAGGAATAAATAAACAAAAATTTTTTTGCGCTCGTAACTATTTATGAATATGAATGAGGCCTTTACTTGTATATTTAGACATAAGTAAAACTACATCGTATACAGGCTACTTTGCATACATTATTCTTAGTAAATTATAATTTTCGGTTTTATATTTTGTGAATCCAGGTTTATAATACATATATAATCCTTCGTTAAGGTCTTGATCTGGTATTTTGATTTCCAACCTATTGCACATAACAATTATTGGCGTGTCATATTTTTCTAAAGGATGGTAAGTTACTTACTCATTGGTACGAGTAGCATTAAATTGCAAATTGGTTTCGCGATCATACGCTACTCGAGCAATTGTTACACGAACAGAGTTACTAAAATTCATCCAACACATTTGTTTCTGACATTTTGCTTACCATCCAAAATGTATGGTTTATTTATTTATCTGTTTCAGCCCTGCAAAAAGTCTGCATATTTTTGGGATGAAAATTTGCAATTCTACTGTATTAACGACGGATGTGGGTGAAGTAAAAGATTTGATGAAGTTTCTCTACAAAAAATATCGATTTAAGTGTCTTTAGAGACTTTATTTCATGTTATGAGCAATTGGTTCACGAATATTGTGCTCCAGTTTGCTTCACGAGTAAAGTTTGCGCAACTAACACTTAACTTGTTCGGGAAGCTAATTCTCACAGTGAGTACCTTCTTTTGTAAAGCCTTTGTTCTAATTTATTTATATTTTTTTGCTCCTAATTCTTTAGCAAATCCTAAACTTTTCGATACTGCATTTCATTAAAAGCTCACGGCATATGTTAATCATACTGACCTAGATCCAATCAGGCAGATGCATTGCGGCAGCGGTTATTATGTTCATTAACAACACGATAATCCACTCCTGCAGTGGTATTGAACTCATTAGTCTTCACGTGATCATTAAGGTTATCTGCTCTTGAATCGAACGGCCATTTTGGATTGACATCGTAATTGGCGAACATGTGAAAGCTGTTTTTATATTGATTTCAGCAGTTATATAAATGGAATTCTGCCTCTGAATATTAAATATTCGTTTTCTCATATATTCAGCAATGATAAATAAAGGTTTTTACAATAGATATTCAATAAGTAGCTCCATCTTCCTAAATTTTATCACCCACCCTGCCTACTTTACCTTTCTCGACGAGTTTGCCTTCAAATGGTCTCCACTTCAAGGTAATTATACCTTTAAGACCATTTTCGCTATGTGCCTTGCCCAAAGCCACTTGAACTTAATTTCCACCCCGGATGGTACATAAACATTGGATGATGAAATAAGGTAATATTAAGTGACAGGGTAAGGAACACTAATATCTTTAGCTAGTTTAAGAATTTCGAATCACCAGGTTCATTAAGAAGATATATGTAGCTTTAGCTCTTCTAAGGATTAGTTCATTTCTGATTCGATCAGGTATTGTAATACCCAGCATAGCTCTCTTCACGTTGCCTTTTATTAACAACATATTGTAACCAACAACAATAATTTTTCCTTACACAGAATTTCTCCCGTTTAAGAAAAACAGCGTTTCTTGAACTGTTATAAGTCAAGCTCCCTTCATTTAGAAATACAGATAGAACTTCAGCACGAATGATTATTATTCAATTTCCACGGCTGGTCGAAGTGACTCTTCAAGTATCAAGGCCTATCTTAATCCATACGTTCATAAGATGCGGACGGGGAGCTGTTTGTACCAGTGTGCTAGCTCATACAATATTGAGAGGGAAGAGCCTAACGGGGGTAATACTGTGCCACTAAAATGCAAGCTTTGGGCAGACAGTAGTTTCATATTATGTGGCTTACTTTACAAAAGGAACACAATTTACGATTTAAAACAATTTGAATGATCGAATGATAGATCATATTTGTTAAAATCAGCTTATCCATACTAATATATTATTATTATGAGGAAATATTCGTTTCATTTTTTGTTTGTTTGTATTGAATAGGCTCCGAAACTACTGGACCGTTTTTCAAAATTCTTTCACTAATATAAAGTTACATTATCAGTAAGTGACGCGCAGGCTATTTTTTTTAATTCAGGATATATTTTGACGGTAAAGACTAACCTATGTAATTCGACAATACACTTTGCTCGATCTAGGTATGAATCCTGGACCTTTGGAAATAACCCTAGGAAATCCATGATTGTAACTACGAATTGCTTATAACTCCATTTTAGCGGCCCTGAACCAACTTTAAGAGAAGTCATTGACATACAGCGCTTTTAGATTTGGCAAGAGTATCTTCGTCTACTATCTCAATACGCACGGCTTGTGAGAAAGAGAGAGTTATACTTATAGCTTTCAGGTATTGACTTGCAAGGCCTCAACGCGTATTTACATTTATTCGATTGAGAAATTCATTTCCGATGATTCAAGCTTCATTTTTGTCGTTAGTTGGCTTCTAATCGTATGACTATCTCGTCTCAAGTTATCATTTTGCGCATTTGCAGCGTTTCAAAGTAGTTGTGATTTTCATCGCACACATGGCTGTTTTTTTTTGTATGACAGTACCTACTAATCTATTTTTAAAAATAAAGTTGTGTTAGTTACACCACTTATAACTCAAGAAGGGGTGGACGGACCGATTTTCATGATTTTTGTGTTTTTCTGGGTTTGTCTACATCGGGAATAGGATAATAAATATTTTAAAAACATTGGAAAATTGACGAAAAAAATAAATAAAAGCAAAAACATTTTTGTGTTCACAGCTGGCATTTGCCAATAACTTTTGACAGAAAGAAGTTTGTAGGGGCTGCTGGTTTCTGATAAAAGATTCATGAAGTTCTTTACAAGTTACTATCTTTTTGGCTTCGGCTTCGGCTGCACTTATTTCTCCTGTGAAGTATATAATTTTTTTAAACGGCCCAGGGGGTTTTCAAATTATTTCGTTTCAAAAATATAATTTTTTCCACTAGGACAGATAGTAGTTGGAACAAAATTATCAAAATTAATAATCTAAATAAATTAATGATTGTCAGTTGCGAGTTGTCTCAAAGAGATACATAAAGTACAAAGCCGACAACACAAACAGTTCTTAATGAGAAAATGAACTGAACTAAATTTAATTAGGTTTGTTTGTTGTATAAATAATAATATTGAAGTTTTTAAAGTGTTCGTCAAGAGAGCAGCAATTATGCTTCGCAAATTTTTGCATAAATCAAACTTCATCTCGAAATGTTTCTAGAATAACGTTTTCCATGGCAGTTAGTTAATTTTGCTAACCACGCACCACTTTATTCATTCATTACGATTTTCTTTACAGTTTAAGTAGAAAACAAATATTTTTACTTATTAAATCCCATTAACCATCCTCTTATTGTATTATTTTATTTACGTCTATTATCGTTTATATATATTTTTTGTGAATTTTGACCTTTCATAAGTGCTTCTTTGTAAAAGCTTAAGTGAATAAATGATTTTTTACTTTACTTTACTTACTTTACTCTGCTTCTTCATCATTCGTAAATATAAATATAAATAAAAAAATATATAAATATGCGCCAGACAACACACCTCTTGTAATAGTCTCGAAGTAGGGATTAATATCCCTGTGTTACGAGGTACCACACAAGGAAATAAGCTAGGGGCGTCTCCCAGCACACCCAGACCCGAGTCAATTCAGAAAAGATCGTTTCCTAAATTGACCCGACCGGGAATCGCACCCGGGACACTACGGAAATCGAGGCGAGAAACCGTGCTACAGCGCACTACGCCAACCGTGTAAAATCCTTCCAAAAATACTAATACTCGTATATCTGGATTTTGCTAAGATTTCTCAAATCTCTCAGTGATAAATGACGCGTAAATTTTTCACTTAGTCATTTAAGTTGTATAATTTTTCAACAAGCGTGTTTGTAAGGTTTTGTAAGAGTGCATGAGTGGTGAAGAGTTGAGTAGACAAGATAAGTGTTAAGTTAATATCATTTAATCTTTCAGGCACAGCGCATCTGGTTTAAATAGTTAACTAATCGACAATTCGTATTTACAATATAAAATGATAAATGTGTAAGAAAATGCTATCCAGGTTTGTGTAGGGGGTTTTCTCTGCTCTTTCACCACGCTACCTTGCTTGCAGAGTTGTAAATAATCAACCGCATAGGATGCATCAGCTTAATGTTCAGATAATTGCAATTCCTAGAAAGGAATTACATGAATAAATTAGTTAAATTATTTTTGTCTGTTTAATTTACCTGCTAAGAAACTCTCAAAAGATAATAAATAACCAAAATGAGCACATTACTAAAAATACATGTACTAAATTTAAAGCCTAAAGTGTCAGTTACGATATTTTACTTAGCGGCTGAGGGGTGAGGTGAGGTTTTCCGGCTTAGAAGCAAAGCGAGAATGCTGAATTAAACATGGCGGTGGTGCATACCTTATGAGGGAAACCTGTTCGGTAAAGTTTTGTTGGCCCAGCAGGCTTTGGTATACGTTTACATTTTTCTATAAATAACTTCGTCAATGACTTGAATTTACAACGAAACAGAGGGTCGATAAAAATAGAGATTTTAAGCAATCACATGAAGTTGATATGGAGAAATATAGTAAAAACAAATGAAGTAATTGAGTAAGCTCATACTGGCACTGTACTCATAATAACTTTCACTGGCGATATTTACGGAGCGAGACTATAGCGAAAAGTGTAAAAAGTGTAATGATCTCTTTGGACTCTTTCGCCATTATTTTTATAATCGAATAATTTCCATACTAACCAGCCAAAATCATAATTTTTCTGACTTGACTCGGCAGTATATTGCTGACACATTGTCCATTTTATAAATGACATTAAAAGCAGACTGCAAACGAACTTTATTGTCAGCTGAGCAGAACGGTGGCCAGCCGAGCGCGATGGGTAGAGCGAGCGTGGCCCATTTAACGCGAGCGCTTTGCACATTGCAGTTCCAGATTCACGGTCTTTACTACTGGCTCAGCTGAGCGAGCGAGCGAATTAGGGCACTGGTTGCCAGCACTTGCACCACAAAGGAACAGAATTGGGTGATCAGTGCCTGGCTATTTCACACGTTCAGTGTGAAAATTACAGGTACAGCTTTAATCTTCAAACTTACCGTGGATAGCTCAAATTATTTGCACTAGCCTAAAGGTGGTCCCTCACCTGGAACATTTTGCTGTAATGTAACATTTCAGTTTCGATTTTGAGCATTACAATACAGGACTGCCTCACATAAACTTCAGGGAAATTGTATCAAAAAAGGCATTCGGCGGGCCTCTCTCTCGTTCGGTGACTCATCGTAACGTTACCGAGCGTTACACTTTTTCATAAGTGACTCCCAGCCGCAACCTAATTTAAGACGTTGTCACGTCAATATTACACATTGTAACAACAAATTGCGCACTATAATGCGCGGTTCTCCTCCCTCACTGATGTAATGCTCGGATTTGCAACATTACAGTTTGCACACTGTAATACGCGGTTCTCCTCTTTCACCGATGTGATTCTCGACTCTGTAACGTTGCATTACAGGAAAATGCTCTGGGTGAGGTAACACCTTTATGCAAACATAAAAGAACTAGTGTCAACTTTTTAAAAACGGTAATACATTTGTAATGCTGCTTCAATTTTTTTAAATAATTAGGTATGCTATTGCCTAAAGCTTTATTTTTGTGGATTTTTTAGTATTAATTGTAGTATATCACAACGGTAAACTTGTTAATGATCTTAATTCTCTCCTGCTAAGTGTTTATTGATCAACTTGAGCGGCTTTTTGCATTTTTCATAATGTATCCCGAGAGAAGATAATATGTGGTCTTAGATCAAAATGAGCTTTTTTTTTAAATGGGTTGCGTTTGCCCTCAGTCTCGCCTGGCGGTAAGCGATGACAAGGCCAATGGTGGTACAAGCTTACCCAGAAAACGCCTATTCCCTCTGACCTTGAAAATACTAACGTTGTAAGTAAGTAGAGCCTTGCCTAAAAGTAGCCCATTTGAATGAAAAATGTAATATGATATCGTTCTCAGCTGAGCAGAGCGGAGGCAGGCCAAGCGTGAAGAGCATCACGAGCGCGGCGAGCGAGAACGCCGCCCACTTAGAGCGCTTGCCTCGCATGCCACTCACTGCAGCCGCGTCACAATCCAATAAACCAGCTGTGACAATAGATAGCATGTACTTACCGCAGTCAGCTGAGCAGAGCGGAGGCAGGCCGAGCGTGAAGAGCATCACGAGCGCGGCGAGCGAGGCCGCGGCCCGCTTAGAGCGCTCGCCTCGCATGCCGCTCACTGTACCCGCGTCACAAGCCAATAAACCAGCTGTGACAATAGATAGCATGTACTTACCGCAGTCAGCTGAGCAGAACGGAGGCAGGCCGAGCGTGAAGAGCGTCACGAGCGCGGCGAGCGAGGCCGCGGCCTGCTTAGAGCGCTCGCCTCGCATGCCACTCATTGTACCCACGTCACAAGCCAATAAACCAGCTGTGACAATAGAAAGCATGTGCTTACCGCCGTCTGCTGAGCAGAGCGGAGGCAGGCCAAGCGTGAAGAGTGTCACGAGCGCGGCGAGCGAGGCCGCGGCCTGCTTAGAGCGCTCGCCTCGCATGCCGCTCATTTTACCCGCGTCACAAGCCAATAAACCAGCTGTGACAATAGATAGCATGTACTTACCGCAGTCAGCTGAGCAGAACGGAGGCAGGCCGAGCGTGAAGAGCGTCACGAGCGCGGCGAGCGAGGCCGCGGCCTGCTTAGAGCGCTTGCCTCGCATGCCACTCATTGTACCCGCGTCACAAGCCAATAAACCAGCTGTGACAATAGAAAGCATGTACTTACCGCCGTCTGCTGAGCAGAGCGGAGGCAGGCCAAGCGTGAAGAGTGTCACGAGCGCGGCGAGCGAGGCCGCGGCCCACTTAGAGCGCTCGCCTCGCATGCAGCTCACTGTACCCGCGTCACAAGCCAATAAACCAGTTGTGACATTAGATAGCATGTACTTACCGCCGTCTGCTGAGCAGAGCGGAGGCAGGCCGAGCGTGAAGAGCGTCACGAGCGCGGCGAGCGAGGCCGCGGCCCGCTTAGAGCGCTCGCCTCGCATGCCACTCATTGTACCCGCGTCACAAGCCAATAAACCAGCTGTGACAATAGAAAGCATGTACTTACCGCCGTCTGCTGAGCAGAGCGGAGGCAGGCCAAGCGTGAAGAGTGTCACGAGCGCGGCGAGCGAGGCCGCGGCCCACTTAGAGCGCTCGCCTCGCATGCAGCTCACTGTACCCGCGTCACAAGCCAATAAACCAGTTGTGACATTAGATAGCATGTACTTACCGCCGTCTGCTGAGCAGAGCGGAGGCAGGCCGAGCGTGAAGAGCGTCACGAGCGCGGCGAGCGAGGCCGCGGCCCGCTTAGAGCGCTCGCCTCGCATGCCGCTCACTGCACCCGCGTCACATGCCAATAAACCACCTGTAACAATACAGGACACCACTTTTAGAAAAGTACATTAATTTTCTGCTACTCAGTGTTAATTACAAAAAAGCTTTTTAGAACTAAGTCCGCCAATTTATACACTTTATAAGTGACAGAAAAAATATGCTTTCTCGGGCTTTTTTGCTAACCACCACAAGTTGGAAAAAATGTGTTTTCGGATTTTTCGGATAATATTGTGGTCACTAATTCGCATTTAGCAAGCTCGGTGGTTAAGCCATAACAAATAGATGATTCACTTATATCCATGGCTTTTTGTAGTGGTCACTAAAGAGGTTTGAACCTTAGTGGCATAGCATAGGCCATTTTGTTTTTTTCTCGATCTTTCCGCGCCAATGAAAGTGGCATATATTATGGGAAGAGGACAAAAACCAACAAAAAATGGCAATTAATATGGGACCCTTAAGTTTCACGTTTCCGAGTTTTTTGAAGGTAAAGATCGATATGAAAAAATTTAAATCTGGTAAAAATCACTATTCCTTATTTTGAGCACTTAGAAATGCGCAATTCATAAAAATGCGACAATCCTAATAACCAACCGCTTAAATGTCCTGAAATCTGTTATTGGTTGAAAGAAATAACACCCAAATAATTGGTAGATTTTTAATTAATAACCTACCTTTTTCAAATCGATCTTCACCTATGAATAACTCTGAGACGTGACACTTCAAGGTACCATATTTCCAAACACTTTTTGTTCGTTTATGTCTCCTCTATCCAAACATACCAATTTTTAGTGCGCGGAAACTTTGAAAAAAAATGGCTGCTGCTGGCTATGCCAGCTTCCATACAAAAAAATTCAAACCCCTTTATTTACTTTGCTGTAACTGTGGCTCTACTGATTATTATGATTTTAAAATCTACTTCAACATTTTAATTATATACATTTGACCTAATCGAGACTCCAACAAAGAAGCCATTACAATAGCGCCCATTGTGAATTTTAGGTTAAGTAAAGATAAAAGTCTGGGTTGGAATTTAAAACAGAGAGATTCGTTATTTGGTTAGTATAATTCTTAAAGGTCTAAATGTCCTTAACGTAAGAAAAATTAATTGTGAATTGGTTCGTTTAAGTGGAACACTTTTTGCAAACTTAACTTTTACCTAATCGAAACATTTTTTACCTAAATGACAATTTGTTGCATTTTTCTTCATTTTGTTGCTTCGAGCTTTTTCGTTTTGTGTCTGTCGATATCTAACCCATTTACAATTTTACTGCTCAGAAATATGGCATTCCGATCGTTAAACAGTTGATGGTTGATGACGAGCCCATCAAGCAACCAAATCGATCAATAGATGTTTTACATGAAAATATACTGAAGTGAATCAGCATAATGAATAAAATAATAAATCAGGTCGAAATAGCCATCAAGGTCTTAGCTGATATTGTAAATGTCACGAAGTAGAACAAAAGATGCTGAGATGTTGAGCCAACTGCCAAGAAACCAGACACAATAGGAAATGTATTGTTTGTAGGCGACTGGTTTTCAACGTGTTAAGTTTTGTGACGTTTTAATCTATCTTTAGTTACTAATAAGAAGGAGAGCAAGGATTTCAGGATGCAAAAAACAATGTTCCCAACTACATAAGCTTACATTTTATATATTCATGAAGATATTGATAGGCAAGAAAAAAGTTACCAATTAAAAACTGAACATTCAATATCTTTTGAATACATATTTTGCGATTCATAATATGAAGTCATACTAAATGCGATTTTTTTTCCTTTCATTAAATAAAAATAAGAAGATAGGTGACTCGCCTCTAGCGCGTGGACCGCTTAAATCAGGCAAGCTTGTCTCACTTACGCTAAGGTCAAAACAAATAGGTTTGTCTTTGTCCTTCACATCGCACAATGATAATGTATAGTATTTTCACTGTACGATGATATGCCTGACAGCTCTTATTGTTCCGTGTCACGCCTACTATTTCAAACTAAATAAAAATAAACTGGCAAAATAAAATGTTATAAACTATTAAAAAACTATTGTTCTTTCGAATCTTATCAAGTTAATTTTTGGTCTTATTATTAACCGTTAATAAATGAAGTATTTGACATTAAATTAATTTATCTTTATAGCACCTGATGCGTGGAAAGGAACGCCATTCAATAGTGTATTGACACTGCTGAATCGTCTAAAAATCGATGGATAGGAGCGACCATTTTGTAATTTGTAATCACGTCATTCGCATCAGTACCAGTGCGTCTGCCTTGTGTGCTATTTTTTAACTATTATTTTCGAGGGACCGCGTTTTATTCTATTTAAAGTAACTTATTAGCCATAACCCGATTATTAGGAATTTATTTTATTAATTTAAAATCGGTAAATCCGATTGCATTTCCTTTGCCAGCTTGATTAAATTACATTCGTTACAGCACTATATTTGACTATTATGATCCGTCAGGGATATCATCATACAGCGAAAGTAGTATAGTTGTGCATCATGCCCGTTTTCTGTTGTCAATTTTGAGAACGTGCCGTATCTTTCGCTATTTGATTGAATCTAAGGATTTTTCTTTTTCAGTGTTCGTGTTTGTACGTTCCCGCATCACGTGAGAACTGCTTGAGGATTTCATGAAATTTTTAACATTTACGATTATACGAGCCCCGATGCAAAATTGTTCGTCTAGTATGAAAAACATGAAGGAATAAATAAATAAATAAATATCCCTGGACATTATTCCACACAGCGCCATCTAGCCCCAAAGTAAGCTAATTAAAGCTTGTGTTATGGGATACTAGACAACGGATAAACATACTTAAATACATTTTCTTTTGTAAATACATACTTATTATACATAGGAGACACCCAGACCAGTACAAACAGACATGTTCATGCACACAAATGTTTGTACTGTGCGGGGATCGAACCCGCGACCTCTGGTGTAGTAGCCAACTTCTTAACCATTACACCAAGTCGGTCGTAGGAAGATTTTTTCTTACTTAATTATTTTGTCCAGTTATGTAAAATGTGAAACTACGAGTATTCCACCATCGCATGTTGTGTTACTGAATTATGAAGCAATAAACTATTTTAGCCTTTTAA
This sequence comes from Udea olivalis, assembly GCA_947369235.1. Taxonomy (NCBI): domain Eukaryota; kingdom Metazoa; phylum Arthropoda; class Insecta; order Lepidoptera; family Crambidae; genus Udea; species Udea olivalis. The sequence continues at coordinate 19,282,565 of OX376347.1, forward strand.
ATTTAAAAATATCCTGTTTTGAACTATAGGAAATTGTCAACAAAATAGTTTATCTAGTTGTTAATCGATGTAAAAGAGTTCGCCTATCATTGAGTTAAATAAAAATGTCCCTCTTCAATATATTTTTATTAAATTTAGAACTTCGTAAGCGAATAGTTTGTAGGGTGAGCAAATCAAGTTACCAAATATCTAAAGACTTGAAACTGCCCAGATCTACAGCGCTACAAGTGAAGCAGAAAACAGAATCCTAAAGAAAATTTACAAAAAAAATCGTCGTGCTCGTGCTGGATAACTCACGATGCAATGGAGAGACATGATTCACAAAGATGTTTCAGTTGATACCTGAAAAGAGTGTTAAAAAGAATGGGTTATGGTTTTTACACCGCTAAGGAGAAGCCACTATTGGCTGCTTTACAAAAGAGAAAGAGGCGCTCGTGATCACTTAAGTTGGACTTCTGATCAGTGGCGTAGTATCACTTGGAGTGATGAGTCCTAATTTCAAGTGATAGTGATGGGTGATAGGTGATGAAAAAAAGAATTTAATCCGGACCAAAAATGAGGCATTTCATACCGATTGCATCAAAAGAAAAGTTAAGTTTCCAGCCTCCAGATTTGGGGCTGCATGCTCCAACAAGGTTGGTGGGGTGCAGCTTGTGGATGGTTCTATCAATGCTACGAGATATCAAAACATTCTGAAGGAAAGTCTACTGCCCTCTATGTCGTCACTCAAACAACAAGATTCCTTAATTTTTCAACAAGATGGTGCTCCTTTCCATACTGCAAGGATAACAAAGGCATGGCTACAGTCGAAAAGCACCTCTACAATCGAATGGCCATATAACAGCCCGGACTTGTCGCCGATCGAGACCCTATGGTGGAAAATGAAAAAAGGTCTCCGCAAAAATCCAACAAGATCGAAGAGCGACTTGAAGGCTAAAGGCTTTTGAATGTGTGGGAGTTAATTACGACTGACGAGCGTGCAGCGTTGGTAGCAACCATGCCTCTTCGCATTGAAGCTGTCATTGAAAGTAAAGGCGACACAACTAAGAGGTAGACGAACTATTTCGCGTAACTGCCAAGGATAGACGAACACTTTTGCGATATGTTTTTTAGGACATTTTTTTAATTATTTATGTTATATAAGGTCATAAAAGAATTTGAGATTAGCTAAAATAAACTTTAAAATTTTGCTCAAACTGTGGTTTTATTTTTAATTAAATTTTCTTAAAGTAATTAAGAAACACAAATTTACTTCATATTATTTTATACTGTGCCTTATTTTTCATACTAGACGAGCTCTTTTGCATCGGGGCTCAACTGCAATAAGTGGATTAAAATATGGAGACCTTAGATTCCTATACAGGGTGAGAAGTTATTAATCCTTAGTTCACTGTTCTTAACTTATTAATGGTCGCTTATAATTTGAAATGTTTTGGCAACATGTGACCAATGATTTTCTACAGGACAGGCTGTGCCTAGTGTAGAAATCATTCTGCCTTGTGTAATTATACGTTTGTCGACGCAATTTTGGCACTCTGACTAAGCTGCTGTGTTACATTGTTTTTATTATTTTAACAGAGATTTATAACATAAAAAACAACTTATGAATTATAATTATGAAAACTAAATAATTACAATTATAAAACTTAAGATTAAAATTACAAAAACAATGATTTATAAAAATACCATAAAAATCTTAACCTAGGGAACCGCCGGCAGCGGGGCAGGCGAGGCCTAGGCTACCGGTGGTTAGGGCTGCAGAGAGAGGAACCTCCTGACAATACGTGCCGTGTCCAAGAGTACCGCCTTCTGTATCTGACCCTTGATCCAGCCGTTAAGCGAAAGCCTCTCGAGGTGTTGGTCGAGGCTCTTCGCTATTAAGCCGTTTGCCGAAACCACTATCGGGACAATGATCGTCGAATCTACATCCCACATGGCGGTCACCTCGTGAGCCAAGTCAAGGTATTATTATTATTATTAAGTGTGACTTTCTGTTCATCAGCCAGTGCATCTGCCTGAGCTGTATACCCATGGCCTTCCGTTTTGTAAAAATGTGTTGTTGCCATGTAAGACGTCGGTCAAGGTCGAGAATGCCATTTGATTCCTCTTTTGGGCAGGTGTCATGTCTCAAGGCAAACGTGACGTGGACAGACTTTGACTCATTCGCCTTAATTCGCCAATCCGTCAGCCATGTGGATATTTTATTAAGGTTCTGTTGGAGCATCATGCTCGCCGTGGATGCTTCTGTGTGAACCGCTAGGACCGCAGTGTCATCAGCAAATGTCCCCACCAGGATACTGGGTGACGAAGGTAAATCGTGTGTGTATAAGAGGTATAATATTGGACCTAAGACACTGCCCTGTGGTACTCCTGCTCGGATTTCTCTCACACTTGTTCTATCATCTCCATGCTTTACGTAGAAATATCTGTTGCTCAGGTATGACTTAAGAAATTCGTAGTAGGTAATGGGGAGAGAGTTCTTAATTTTGAATAGGAGCCCTTGGTGCCAGACGCGGTCGAAAGCTTGCGATATATCCAGAAATGCTGCGGAACAGTATTCCTTTCTCTCAAAAGCAGAGTTGATTCTTTCTACCAGTCGATGTACTTGCTCCATTGTTCCATGGCCGTGGCGGAATCCAAACTGATGATCTGTGATGAGGTTTTCCTTCATTACGATTGGCGTGAGCCTTTTAAAAAATAGGTGCTCAAGAACTTTTGATGGTACCGGGAGGATTGGACGGTATGACTTTATGTCTTCAGGTTTTTTGCCAGGCTTAGCAATCACTATGATTTCTGCTACTTTCCATTGAGGAGGCAAATACCCTCTCCATAGGATTGCATTGAATAGATGGGTGAGAAAAGTAATGCCCGCCTCGGGAAGCTCCTTCATAATTTTGGCCGTAATGAGATCATAACCGGGGGCTTTATTTAGCTCGAGTTTCCTTATGACTGATTTGATTTCATCTTTCTTAATTTTTTCGAGAGGAGGTTCCAGTTGGTGTATACTACTCAGCAAGCTCGCAACAATTACACTTTTTTTTGAGCCGTTATCGGGATTTGGCACAAACACGTTTTCAAGGCGATTAGCAAACTCTACCGCTTTCTCCTGGTCAGACCTTGCCCATGTATTATCCTCACGTCTTATGGGAGGTTTAAATACAGCAGGTCTCTTATGGTTTTTAGTCGTCATCCAAAGGGAATAGTTAGTTGCAGCACTAATGTCTAGATTTTCCAAGTAATATCTTACAGTTTGGTTTCTCTCGGTCTTTAAAAGGTCCTTGAGATCAGCTGTCAACTTATTGTAGGAAGACTTGTCTTGAGGCACGGCCTCCTCAGGACAAGTCTCTCTTTTCTCCCATTTCTTCCTGGTTTGCCTTTTTAGTCTTACCATTTCTCTCACTGATTTTGTCCATGAATATATTTTGGCTGTGTGAAGGAGTAAAGTGGCTTCTTACGATGATATTTGCACAGCAGAATTGAATATCTCTACGGCTCGGTTTATGTGATGAATATTTAAAACACAATTATTATGTGAAAAGTTAATTAACTTTATCTGGACTGAAACCGGTTTTTCAATCTAAAGTCTTCCGCCGCGGGACCCTCAGGGAGAAAGAGACCCAGATTCAGTGTTTACCAACACCGAGCCTCCCATAACTTTTGATAAAAATGTCGACGTATGGATGACAGGTTGTTTCTGTAAAATTTGCGTGTTGATGTTGGAGTTGAGCATGTCACAAAATATAATTACGCTTTTAGATACAACTCCAGAAGTTCCTACTGTGACTATGACTGAAAACACTATTAAATTATTAAACTAACCGTACTAAAATATTAAAGTATAATCCTATAGCTTTGAATCTAATTTTGTCTGTAAGCGGCTCACAATTAAGCCCGGAAACCAAATTCTAAAGTAATTAGTGAAGGTTCAAAGAAGGGCTTTTCCTCGCTTTTGGCCCAACAACACCCACCCATTTCCGAAGAGGAACACCTCCGCCAGTAACGATCAAAAAAATATTAATACATTTAATGAAACAAATAAATGTAAAACTATATTAAAAAGATACTACTTATCAGTTAAGATGTAATTAGTGTATATTTGGTTTTTTTTAAGTACCTATAGTACAGTGCGATCTCACCCTACTATCAGTTAAACCCCTTAAGGGTTTTTAATAGTGGGGTACATTAGTAAATAAGAAAGTATGTAATACCTACTGTTGTGAATAAATAAATGAATATATATATATATATATATATGCGTCAGACAACACACCACTTGTCATGGTCTCGAGATAAGGATAAATATCCTTGTGTTACAAAGTACCAGACAGGTAAATGAGTCCGGGGCGTCGCCCAGCGCGGGTGTCGAGTCAATTTATAAAAGATCTTTTCCTAAATTGACTCGACCAGTGAATCGAACCCAGGACACCAAGCAAGTCAAGGCAAGAAACCATGCTACAGTGCATTACGCCAACCGTGTCGCCAAAATCAAAATTCAAGTACACTATTAAAAATTACAGTTCTTACGAATCGTCAAAAACATGCTAACTTTAGCTAATGATATTATAGACATACATAATATTAATACATACATAAAATATGACTTTGCCACCGGCGTCAGAACGTTGATTCCACTGAGAGGACCTGGCAAGAAACTCAGTAGTTAATGGGCGATAACTCATTGAACCATCCGCGATAGCGCGATAACCCATTGAACTATGTGGATCTTAGCAAAAAAGAATACCTCTAGCAGCTGTTACCAGAAACTGCATCAGCGTGGATTAGCCTCTGGGCTTTTTGGGCGCAAATCAGCTGGTTATCCGTATATGAAATCGAATTAGAGCACCGAGGTCGTGAAGGTATCGTACAAACTTGTAGGAAGGTATGGTTAATAGTCAGAAAAACAATCTAGTCTATTATTAACGGTTTTTGGATTTTAACCTCCACTGAATTTTTGACTTTAAAATAAGGTTCCTTATATTTTATAGGTATAAGATAATAGCCGGTGTTGCATAGCGTTGGCAGTGAAGTTTCTTTTGCCGACTCTAAGGGCAAACTTGACTTATTTGACACTCATTTCCTTTGATAAGTACCTCAAAGTGTTCCTAAGAAGAAGGCCTTCAGAGACAGACGGATAATAAAGTGATCCCACAGGGGTTCTTTTTTATTTTTCATGTTATAGCACAGGTCATTTTTTTTTTGGTAGACCCCTGCAAGATACAGTAATGATTTACTGAGAATTAAATACATAGTTGCTTTATGCTATCTGTTCCAACACTGAAGGGTAACCACATAATGCGGTAAAAAAATACCTACCTACTACACAGTTTCAGACCTAACTACTGTTGTACTTAACATTGAACAAAAAAATAGATTAACCAAAATATGAACGCTTCCGTAGCCGAGTGGTTTCAGAGCTCGGCCCGAAACCCGGAGGTGCCGAGTTTAAATCCCAGGTCGGGCAATGTGTGTTTTCGGATTTTCCGGAACATAGCCCGAGTTTGTGATTACCAACCCGCACCATTAAGCCAATACCCATCCATTGTAGCAATGACTTGATTACAATGATCGAGGTCTTTGCCCAGCAGTGGGACAGTATATAGGCTAATTACTTACTTACTTACTTACCTAATCAAAATATGAAAAACATACAAAAATTACAAAATCGCCCATGCACTAATTATCATAGAACTTGGTAGTCTAGACTTTAGGCAGTTAGGCGTGTTTCGTTTTGTACAAGAGCCATAGACTCACTCGTAAGTGTAATTTTACCCTATTCACACCAACTAGGTAATACGTTTTTAATGTTAACCTGGAGGTCATTCTTTAATATTAGTTAATACGATTTTAATGATAAGCTAGAGAATTTAAATTATGTAGGCTCGCAAGAAGCAAAAGTTGTAAAACAAAGGTGTGTCTGGCTTTATCTATTGATTTAATTTTTCTTGTAATAAATGTCGATAACATCGAAGCATATGATTGTAATTTAACATACTCAGAACACAAAAATAATATAAGATCCAGAGCAACGTTTTACAAATATAAATAGCATCCTAAATTAGCTATAGAGGGAATTATTAAAAAAAATACAAGATTACAACGAAGACAAAAAGACAACTGTACTATAGAAGAGGCCATTTTGGGCCGCGAAAATATTTCGAAATAAATAAATAATGATGCAACAGTTGCCGAAGAGCTAAACTTCAGGAGAAAATTTGGGTTTTTACCATTATAAATATCCCTGGACATTATTCCACACAGCGCCATCTAGCCCCAAAGTAAGCTAATTAAAGCTTGTGTTATGGGATACTAGACAACGGATAAACATACTTAAATACATTTTCTTTTGTAAATACATACTTATTATACATAGGAGACACCCAGACCAGTACAAACAGACATGTTCATGCACACAAATGTTTGTACTGTGCGGGGATCGAACCCGCGACCTTCGTAGTAGCCAACTTCTTAACCATTACACCAAGTCGGTCGTCGGTGACATTATACAGGGTAACATTATTATTTTTTAAGTATGATGAAAATCATATTATTTTTTTAAACCACGTCGGTGACAATCAAGCATGCGGACCACCTGTTGGTAAGCGGTTACCGCAGCCTATGAACACGTACAACACCAGGGGTATCACTCGCGCGTTGTCGATCCAGCAAAAACCTTTTCAAACCCCTCTTGAAGAACTCCAATCATCATCAATCAATCATCGACGTCACTCAACGTAAAACCGTGTTTTTCAGTGAAAAATTCTCAACTTCACTTGTTATTTTTATAATTTTATTTAAAGGGACAAAAACTAAAAATACTCGTACTTGTCGAGTAGTCTTGCTAACGAAAATGTTTCTGGGGTGGTGGCGTTGTGTGACGTTGCATTGAAAAAAGAAGAAGAGAAGAGAATCTGGAAGAAATTGCTTCTAGCAATAAGACCGCCTACATTGTACATTAAGATGTACGTGTATTACTCATTTTGTTAATACTTTGTTTGATGGGCAATTAAGAATTTATTATGTTAAAAACTTATCTTATTCCCTAAAATATGGTTGAGTGGAAACGATGGCTGGATCATACGTTAACTTGTGAACAAGTGCCGCGGGAACTGGTCTGCTCAAGTCACTACCATTTGGATTATTTAATGTAAACTCTAAATGTTATGATTGCTAATACTAAGACTCTGGTTACATTTAAAAAAAAACAAGCTACTGACCTGCATTGTAGAACACATTTTTAAAAGAGTAACTACTGAGTTTCTTGACGGGTCTTCTCAGTGGAATCAGCGTTTCGACGCCGGTGGTAGAGTCACAGTATATGTATGTATTATATTTAGGATATAGATTGTATTAATATTATGTATGTCCATAAGTAATATTATTACTTAAAGTTATAATGTTTTTGACGATACGAAAGAACTGTAAATAAGGTCTACTTGAATAAAGTTTTATTGATTTTGATTTTCGTATTTGTTTTATCAAATGAAACATCACACAAAAAAGGTTTTGTTAGCATATTTTTTTGTTTTAAATTACCTAATTAATTTATTAAACTTTGTGTTAATGCTGTACCTATTTTTTTTGACTCATGACAAATAAATATGCCATATATCAATATTTATTACGGAAAAAATATCGATGGCTTATACAGAACGAGTGTTAAAATAGAAATCAAAGTCCGTGGCTTTTTTTGCCTTCTTAGTACAAAACCTACTCGATTACATGCTTCGTTGTGAAAGTAAACTACTGACTCATGCCTAAGCTTTGTTCGTTCATTCGATAGGAATATATCACGAAAATAAATGTGTCACGAACGTTGAGAAAAGTTATGGAATTGCTATTAATTTAGGGAGGTCAAGGGGAAACGGCTAGCTAGAAATAATTAATGAATATTTTTTTATTAAAAGAGATTTTATGTTTTTCATCTGTGATAAAGATATACAGTTTGAAAGTGACACTGATCTAATAATATAACTGTTTTCATGATAGTTTCTAAAGTAATAACCAACCTGTTGTTTGTTTAAAACATGAAATTTAATAAATAAATATGAATTCACAATTCAACATTCTCTGAACCCAAATCAGGCAGCTCTTCTTCTGTAGATTTCAAAGTCTGATAAATATACTCTGTAGGGTCTGTAGGCCAGTAGAATAAAACAACCAAAACATTCAAATCGGATTGAAATACCAAAAATATTTTTTTAAAAGCTTCATTTGTGGCCTATTATAACTATCCTAGTTTTTTTAAACTACTCATTCTCATGCTAACGGACTGGGAACTCCCACGGAGGGGAATACTAGGATAGTCCTAAATTTTTGGGCAACAAATGAATGGCCTACTGATATCTTCTGTATAAATAAAAGTGAACCATGAGCATGTGTGTTCGCGCATTAATTCTGAACTACTACACCGAATTGGATAATATTTTTTTCGTGTTTGCTATGTGAGGACTAGGTTAGTTTATGAGAGTATTTTGAAAAAATAACAGGATTTTTATGAGATTGCTTCATCCGTCCGAAGCTGGGGCAAATCGCTAGTTTTAAATAACTACTGAAACCTAGCTATAGACTATGAATATGTCTGATTATGGTATGAATCCCTTGTTGCAGAGGTTGTTATCCTCTATTTTTCTCAGTCTGGGCCTACTGAAAATCAGCGCCTGGGCCCATAAAGCCCAGGCTATGTGCTGAGTGAGGTCCATTTGTCTTTTTGGGCATCGGGACACCGCTGTCTGATGGTATGATCTTTTTTTTCCTGTTACCTATATGTTTTGTTGTTAATGCCTACTTCTTTTGTGTTTAATTTATAAATGTAACGATGTCCTTAAAGTTAATAAATGTTTTTCTATTTCTATTTCTATTCTATTTCTATTTTTGTCATAATAATATTCTTAGTCATTTTATTTTCACTCTCTATTTATTACACCTACTAAATCGTGGATCGAACTTACGACCCGTAGCGGAACAGTCAAGGATCATTAGGTATCAATAGAGCCCAAAGAGCCACTTAAAACTTTGTATGCTACTCCTACCTATCTGACAAGTATCTAATAGTCATCTACTAAGAAAATAAACTTTGAATTGCCTACCAAGAATAAAGTATTATATACCTTTGCAAAGGTATAATGCCATAACATAAACTTTGTGCGTGTGTCAGAACAGTTAACAATCGTGTAGAAAAACAATTATTAAAGCTAGATAAAGTGAGAAAATATGGCGTTGACTGAAGTTATATTATAAAAGAAATAAAATAATCTTGATCAATTTATGTTAAAGCCACAAGCCGTTTTCGGAAGTATATAAGATAAGATAATCATTTATTGTCAGAACTGTGTTACATTATTGTTACATAGATATTAGAATCAACAGTTTGCCCATTGCGGACGTACAATATAGATTGGTAAAATAACAAATTAATAATATTAACAATTACGTGAAATCATAAAATTCTTTTAAATTATAAAAACATTTTGTCAATAGCCAATTTTTTTATGTCTTCTTGAGTTGTGGACCGTTGAAAGCTTTGATAGAATTTGGTAACGATCCTGATACCCATTATAAAAGTACTCTTCCCATAGATATAACTTGATGATTGCGCCAAATAAATGTCATGCTTATATGTGTATTGAGACCGTAAATTATTTTTTGTGTTACCTTTCCTACTAAAGTATTGTTCATGTCCTTTCACAAATACACAGATTTCTATATAAATACACGTCAAAGTTAAAAAAAATCCTTCCATAAATACGACTCGCAATGTTTCTATGAGATCCTAGTTTACAACAAAATCCATCTTTATAAAATAATTACGTTTTAAGTATTTATTAGGACGTGATTTAGTAGGTAGCTTCATGCAATATGTAGGGATGTGTCGCTCCATAAGTTGAAACATGCATTGTTTACCAGAAATAAAATTGAGAGCAGCACAGAACACGCTTACAGTGCCGGATTAAGACTACTTGATGTCCTAAGCAATTTGGTTCTGGAGCCCCCTAAGACAAAATAGCAAGCAATTGCTTGCCGTAACTATCTGTTTCTGGTAAAAAAAATACGCAAAATTATAGGCTTTTTTGTCGTGTCGTCAATTCAAAGTCAAAGCCACTGTCTTTGCCAACTGTCATATGCGAAGTTGGTTTCTGCTGGACCCCTATAGAGCAGTAACAATGATAAAGTATTCATACATGCAATCGCCCTATTTCATTTGCTGTCATACTGTGCAAGGCAAACGACCCAATTTTCTAAATAATTAAAATATAAAATTAATTAAATATCTAGGACAATTTGCACCAAGGTCATCTGACCCCAAACAAAGCAGAGTTTGTACTGTCAGAGACTAATACATACCTAAAAACAAATCTAAGTACATACTTATAAATAGATAAAACACCCAGACACAAATGTTCGTCACATAAATGTTTGTCATGGGTGGGGAATGAACCCACGACCTCCGGCGTTTAAGGCAGGATCGCTCCCATTGTACCAACATAATTACTAGGCCAGCCAGGAAGGACATATCAGCGCACAAAAACAACTGCATGAAAATTCAAAATCATTAAAATATACGAGTACATACTGGAGAGGTCTAAGTATGTACGTTCCGCCCTTCACAATATTAACTTTTATTTGGTCAGTTGCTCACATTTCAAGGAATGGAGTCCGTAATAAGGCACTGAGCGATTTTTAATGTCATCCCTGGGGCAAATTCGGAGCTATATTTTAGCTCTATTTGTACAAATTTACGCCATTAATCATTTCACGCTCTGCGAAACCGGTATTTGGCAAATAATATCAGCTTAGCGTTTAATAAGCAAGGTTGTAGCAAATGACTTTCTGTCGATCTGTCAGTAAATTATTAGGGCCACTGTGCCACTAATCGCAGCCAGAGACGGCTGTATACACGCTGCGGACGAGATATTTCATAAACAAGTGACAGCGCTGAGCCACAAGCTGTTTGTAACCAAGTTTAGAGGACACTGACTCCCGTGTAGTTACGGCGGCGTCTAGTGGCTACACTTCAGCCGTGACCACGTCTAGTGGTCCAGTTTTACCACCAGTCGGCGAATCTAGTGGCTGCGTCTCATAGCCGCTACGAGATTCCATTTGAAATAAGGAAAGAAAAACATTTATTTTCATAGACATCGCATTACGATAGGCCAAGACCAGGTCTCTGTCACTCGCATGTACTTAAATAAATAAATATGCACCAGACAACACACCTTTTGTTATTGTCTCGAAGTACGGATAAATATCCGACATAACGAGGTGCCAGACAAGGAATTAAGCCAGGGTCGTCTCCCAGCACACTCAGACCCGAATCAATTTAGAAAAGGTAATTTCCTGAATTGACCCGACTGGGGATCGAACCCAGGGCACTACGGATTCCGAGGCGAGAAATCAGCGCACTACGCCAATTGTGCCGTCGACTTCCGCGCGATAATGACCTACCAGCCGCTAGGTCTCCCAAGACTCATTTGGCAGTTGGTTGTCAACAGCCGTGTAGAGCAGCAACACTAGACGCGATGACGTACTAGGTACTGACTGGCAATATATGGCCTGGCCCGCACAAGATCGCGCGAAGTGGGCCAAGTAAATAAGAAAGGCGGACCCTGGGACCCCACACACCAGTGTGGGTTCACAACCAGGGTAGACCGCACGGATGATGATGATGATGACATGAGAGCACCCATTTAAAATTGACATAATTGGTTATTTCTATGTAGTGATTTATCTATTACTTTAGTAACTATTAGGTAATCTGTTCCCAGACGCTGATTTTCAGAGGGCCCAGTGAATAGTTTTGCCTCCAATTGGACCGCAGGCCTGAAATATGTATGGCACTGATTTCAAATGCGACTAGATCATAAACTCTCAAATTTGACATGTCAAAACGATAATACCGCGCAAAGAGCTTTTATAAGGCGTGCTTACTTTAAAACACCTGTGGAAAGCGATTGGTAAGTGAGATTGAATAAAACACGCTTCTAATCACTTCACGACGCAGGTTACTATTCAATCGCACTAATCAATCCCTGTCCACACGTGTTTTCTCCTAGCACTAAACGCCTGCACTAATCACCTGCACTAACTACTAAGCAAAGTGTAACCAGGGCTTTAGAGCGTCTAAATGCTCTAAGCGCCATTGGCCGGGTACTGCGGCTCCGAGTGGTGGGCTCTGACGTCATACGTCGCTGTCACATGTCATATTGCCTGTCTGTCACTCAGAAGCTCCATTAGGCGGTCACCGTGAAAAGCTCTTATTTAAAACTGACGTGACGTTACTTTGTGGTCTTTTGAGCTATAATCACGAAAGCACCATTCTCGCTTAAGAAATTTTAATAACATTTTTTGTTATACTACTTGAGTTTTGGTTCAATTTTGTAATGAGGTTAAAATGTTATTAAATTAATGGGTTCGGAAAAAGGTTTCTCCGCATTTTTTAAGAAAATTCAAATATTTTTAGTAAAGTTTATTACATTCAACTAAAGTATGTAGGTGCCATTTTGTTTGATTACTTTTTGCCATCTTGTACGTAGGGACATGAAATTGCTATAAAAATTTTGAGGCTTCTGATCAAAATACCGCGACAAGTGGGTTTGGCAGTTCTCTCGTGAAGAGAACGAAACAGGTGGAAATATGAAGGTGTAAAGTCAGGACTATACGTCGGATGCATCAACACCTCCCAGCCAAACTCTCTTATCATGATGAAAAGCCACACTCTTTCTGTTAATTAATTCCGGCCGCTTTCTCTCTACTTCTTGCTTTAATCTCATCAGCTGTTCGCAGTAGAGTTCAGAATCGATGGTCTTACCTGGTGGTAACAGCTCAAAATGAATAATGCCTTTCCAATCCCACCACACACACAGCATCACCTTGTTGCGAGTTAACCCGGGTTTCGCCACAGTCTGTGAAGCCTGACCGGCCTTTGAAGTGATCCACTTTTCATCGCCAGCTATTAGCTTCTTCAAGAATGGTTCTGTTTCATTACGTCATAATAAAGAATCACAAATAAGTACACGGTTCATTAGGTTTCTTTCAGTGAGCTCGTGAGGTACCCAAATATGGAGCTTTTTGGTGTACCCAGTTTTTTTCAAATGCGCCAAAACTGTTTTGTGGTAAATTCCCGGTCCAGTTCAGCTACGTCGTAACTACTGATATGCCGATCTTGCTCCACTTTTTCAATGGCATCCATTTTATACGTAATAGGGCGACCAGAGCGACGTGCACCTTTGACATCAAAATTTCCGGATTGAAAACGCTTAAACCAAATTTGGGCTACTCTCATAGACACTGCACTAGGTCCATAAACATCGCTATTTTTTTTCGCGGTTTGCGTTGCATTTTTACCTTTTTTGTAGTAAAATTTTAAAATGTATCAAATTTCTTCATCAGATTCACTCATCTTGACAGTCATCATTTCAGCCGAACGACGCCCACTGCTGGGCATAGGCCTCCCCCAAGGATCTCCACAACGATCGGTCCTGCGCTGTGCGCATCCAGCGGCTTCCCGCGGCCTTGACCAGATCGTCGGTCCACCTTGTAGAGGGCCTGCCCACGGAACGTCGTCCGGTACGCGGTCGCCATTCGAGAACCTTTCCGCCCCAACGGCCATCGGTTCTCCGCGCTATGTGTCCCGCCCACTGCCACTTCAGCGATGCAATCCTTCGAGCGATGTCGGTTGTTTTTGTTCTCCTGCGGATCTCATCATTTCTGATTCGATCGAGCAGGGAAATACCAAGCATCGCTCTCTCCATTGCTCGCTGGGTGATCTTGAGCCTTCTTATGAGACCCATAGTAAGGGACCACGTCTCACTCCCATAGGTCATTACTGGCAACACACACTGGTCAAAGACTTTTGTCTTGAGACACTGAGGTATTTCGGACGCAAATATATGCCGGAGCTTCCCGAACGCTGCCCATCCGAGCTGGATTCGACGAGAGATCTCTTTCTCGAAGTTGGACTTACCTAGCTGGACTGTCTGTCCCAGGTAAACATAGTGGTCAACAACTTCGAGTGTAATGTTCCCAACGTTAACTGGAGCGGGTGCAATATGGGCATTCAACATGATTTTTGTTTTGTCCATGTTCATCTGAAGACCCACTCTTTGAGAAGCATTACCGAGATCTTCGAGCATTATGTTCAGGTCTTCCAAGGTCTCAGCCATAAGAACTACATCATCGGCAAATCGCAGGTGTGTTAGGTACTCGCCATTGATGTTGATGCCGCGTCCTTTCCAGTCCAGAAGCTTGAAAATATCCTCCAACGCAGCCGTGAACAGTTCCGGAGAAATAACGTCTCCTTGTCTCACGCCTCGCTGTAGTTGGATCGGATTAGAGCTCTGGTTCTGTAATCGGACCGACATGGTGGCGTTCTGGTATAAGTACCTTAGCACCTCAATGTACCTGTAGTCTATTTGGCACCTTTGGAGAGACTGCAGTACTGCCCAGGTCTCAATCGAATCAAAGGCTTTCTCGTAGTCCACGAACGCTAAGCAAAGTGGCAAGTTATACTCTTCGGTCTTTTGTATAACTTGCCGCAGCGTATAAATGTGGTCTACGGTACTATAGCCTTTTCGGAACCCTGCTTGTTCGGGAGGTTGGAAGTCGTCGAACCTGCGAGCGAGACGATTCGTAATGACTCTCGAAAACAGCTTATAGATATGGCTCAGAAGCGAGATGGGTCTGTAGTTCTTCAAGAGAGTTTTGTCACCCTTCTTGAAGAACAGCATCACATCGCCTCTGCCCCATGCCTTTGGCGTTTTTCCCTCGAGGATGACAGAACTGAAGAGCGTCTGGAGGACCTTAAGTATCGGCTTACCGCCCGCTCTCAGGAGCTCGGTTGTGATTCCGTCATCACCCGCCGCCTTGTTGTTTTTAAGCTGCTTGAGAGCCATCCTAATCTCGTACAGGCTGACGTCCGGGATATCTTCGGTATAGTGTCGGGTAAGCTTGGCTCTAGGATCTTTAGCCTTGCTTTCAACATCTTGACAGTAAAAAAAACAAATGAAAATCGCACATTTTCCTAATTTGAATTTGGAATTATCTTTTTTTAAATTTAAACTTTTCATGATACCAAGACCAGCCAAATAGTAGTAGTAGATTTTATTAAAAGTTTATACATACTATATGCGAAAAGACTTTTTCGCCAACCTAATATTTTCTTTTTTAGTAGTAGTCATCACATTTGAATTTGACAACCTATTGTTTAGAACTTAAGATAAACTTGAACACTAAACTAGACCACTTATTTGAAAAGTCAAAAGGGCACAAGACAACTTATTACAATACTGTCACTTTTGTATGAAAGGGTTTTTACCGCCGAGTCGTCTAGGGAAATTTTTCACAGTACAAGGTGAGTCTGTCTCACTTCTTACATTATTTGTGAATGCCGAATGATTTATGCAGAAATATACGTGGGAAGTACATGAGGTTTTTTTACGAAAAGTAAAGTTAAAAATATCTTTATTCATATAGTCTTATAAAAAGTACTTACAAAAATAATCTTGGATTGACTATTTGAACTCTCTTTTAGCTTATAAAGTTTAGCGCTGTTAAACGAGTCGTTTCTTTCCCTAATGACGCAACATAAGCGAATCTAGTCAAGTTTTTAGTTATTTGAGAAAATAATGAGTCAAAATATGTTTACACGAAATGATTGTATTATACTGTGAAACATTTTCTCAAAAAAGTAACTACTGAGTCTAACATTTTCAGTAAAACCATCTCCTTCTTGCATGCAAATCTCAACCGTAACACATGTTCACATGGGAGAGACTGTTGACATCAATAGTGCTATTGGTCAAGTCAACCGCGACCTAGAGCGCGTTTCTGACTGGTCTGCCAAATTTGGAGTCAAGGTGAATCCTAACAAATGCCAAGCCATAATTATCGGTGGCTCGCGACAACTGGTGAAGCTTGATATGAGCGCTGTTTCGCCTGTTTTAATGGACGGTGTTGTTGTCCCATACTCTCCTTGCGTAAACAATCTTGGTGTTCATATGAACTGCTCTCTAAGCTGGACCAAGCACATTAGTGAAGTGAGCAGGAAAGTCACTGGGACTCTTCGCGCTCTCTTTCGCCTGAACAATTTCCTGCCGTCATCAACTAAGACACTGCTTGTGCAAGCCCTTATCTTCCCGTTGATTGATTATGGTGATGTCTGCCTAAGTAACGTGCCGCAGGAGCTTCTGAACAAAATGGATTGACTTCTAAATAACTGTATTCGCTTCATTTTCGGACTGCGCAAATACGATCACGTCTCTATTTACCGCTCGAAACTTAACTGGTTGCCTATCCGTCAGGGTAGGTCCATTAGAATGTTAAATGTTCTCTTTTCTATTCTTTTTGATCCCAATTCTCCGTCTTATCTAAAAAGTAAATTTCAATTTCTTCATTCTTCACATTGTCGTCAGCTGCGTTCTGAAGATACTCTTTCTCTTCTTACTCCCTCTTATTCTTCCGGTTTCATATCTAGTTCTTTCGCTGTATCTGCGATTCGTCTTTGGAACAAACTTCCAGTTCCAGTAAGAAAATCGTATATTAAATACAGCTTTAAAGTGGCTGTTCGAAAGCATTATGGGGCGCTGGTTACACATTAAGAATGGGTCCTTGCGACACTGTGAGGTGTATGTGGTTCAGTGATGTTGAGGGGTCTGTGGGGCTTATATGGTTTAGCTTATATTTTATTTTTGTTGCTGATTGTTGGTTTGTTGGCTTATGAATTTTTATTTGGAGTGCGTGGTTTCTATATTTATTTATGTATATGGCTTAGTTATAGTTAATAGGTGTATGTTTATTTATTGATATGTATTCTATTTATGTATGTATATTCATATTTATATTTGTGTAGGTTTATATATATATATATATATATATATTTGTTTTGCTTTTTAATTATAATTTGCATTTGTTGTTGTTTTAAATGAATGTATTCAGTTTAATCGTGTACGGTGCACAGTTCAATTTATCAGTTTGATCGTGTAGTTGACTGGTAGAGAATGCCTTTGACATTAAGTTCGCCTATTGTACTTTTAATTTAGTGCAATAAAGAATAAATAAATAAATAAATGTTCGTCCAGGCCGGAAATAAACTCAAGTTCACCATTTTTTTTGTTGCAGAGATTTATAATGCTGGCTTCACTAATTTCGAAATCACATGATAAGGCACTGTGCCTGGGATTCACCTTGGGAACATAGTCTATCAACTGGAGTGCTTAATAACGCCTTTTTATACAACGCTTGTTGAAGCTTGTGAGCGGTAAAGCGTTGCCGACGATTTTAGAAACTTTAATAAATCCTTTTGAAAAAAATTTAGACACTTAAATATGTAATAATAACTGAGCAATATGTTGTTCATTCAAAACTATGTCGGTTGTAAATAATGCATATGTCGACCTTGGGGATTTCTATTGGTGCGATGGTAAAAAGTGTGAAATTTAATAGTTTTAGTCTTTATCTTAATACTCTGATTTCCCAAAATCGTTTTCCCTAAATTTCTTTTCAAAATTAATAACCTGAAAGTGCGATAAAGAACAGTTTTCCAGCCAAATCAAATATAGTCAAAGCCACTGCCGGGTCTAATAAGCACTATTATAATGTTCGTGTCGCACGCACGACAAACTTGCCACGAAAGTTTTAATCATTGCAGTCTGCAATCGAATATTATAATTAATTTTCGGCTAAATGAGTATTGCCAGCTCAGTAATTGCTTTGCATTATTGTGCTTGTCATCCTCATATCTGGACCTCACGACTGCTGTCCAGTGGAGTGAGGTCATCTCGACGGGCACTATAAAAAAAAAGATCGTTTCCCAAGAAGGCGATTAAGGCCTATATGCCAAACGGGGTAATCCCAGTCAAGTGACTATGGCTGGCATTTTGAACGGCACACTCAGAAGCCCACTTTTTACCAATGGTTTTAAAATGCTGCCGTTATTCGGGATAATTAGGTTTTTTATCGATGTTTTCCATCACCGGAGACTTGGTCGGTAATTTAACAATGAACACAAAGATGATGCAAGCCAGATTTGAACTCGGGACCACACGATCCACGATCTGAATTAGGGTGCTGTACCCCTATGATGAAAATACGCAAATAAACTAACAATTCCAAGACAGTTTTTTGTGTCTTAATAACGTTATTTCAAACTTAATTTAGTGCCTGCAAAATATACTCGTATTCCGCTGATTAAACTTTCATAAATTACCAAAGGAAGATGAGAAAATTTTGTGATGCTCCAGAAACTTCTGAAGTATCTGACCTCAAAACTAGCCTTGCGGAAACTTCAAGTATGTAGGTACATAGGTATGTACCCTTCATGAAAATAAGATTCTGCAACTAGGGACGACCCTTTTTCGCCGGCCCATAATGAATATTACATGTAACTTTCTTAATTTGTGTAGGCATTTGTGGGTAAACATTGTTATGTTAACATAATCGTGTTTATTTTGCGCTCAGACTACGTGAAACAGAGATCATTCGGTCTGACATTAACAACCTTCCATTGTTTTATTCAGCCTTTTATTACAACTTAGGAAATGTGTGTTCGGCGGCCAATATAATCGCATTTTGTTACCGTAGTCCAAATTATCATGACGATATTATAGGTTTTTTTTTGCCCACAATCATATTAATAAGTTTGCTTACGAAATTACTCTGCATATTTGAAGGTAAATTCAACTGGTTCCCAACCACAAACACACCCCTTTGATGCCATTCTGCCAACCTTTTGGAATATGAAAGGGATGTGGCTTTTACCAAAACATGGGTTTAATTTAATCCACAAGGCCACATGACCTTTTTGATTGAGTTATACATTATTTTTGGATAGTATTATTTAAAAGCTTGCTACGAATACTACTTAGGGTCAGATGTTCTGAAAATCGTTTTCAATATATTTTCCATTTATTTCACCCGGGACTACCTCACTACCAGACCAGAGCGGTTTTTACATTGATAGAGCAGACGGGAAATGGTTTTTTCAGTTGTATTTTTTTTAGTAACTGTATCCCAGTTATTTACTTTTCTGTATCCCAGGAATAACCACCTTGTTTTAGCAATAACACCATATTCACATGAAGAGTAGCCTTATGGTGGGAATTACGGGTTATACCGGGTATTTATCAAAATACTTATAAAAACGATATATAGCATGTGATGTAGTAACTAAGTAAGGGAAAATTTATTTTTTTAATTGACTTTATTTTAAGGTTTTTGTACCAAAAATACTGACTGTTCGACTGATTTGTATAGTGGCCTTGAAATTAATTAATTAAATAAATAACATTTTCACTGAGATTCTTTCTACATCAGGTTCTCTAACTGAGTATGCAATATCGTTTTTGTAGGTCTTTTGATAATCACCTGGAATAGCTTTTGATGTCTGTCTAGTGCTAACAGACGACCAAAATCCTCCAACATATTACATACCCTTCAGTTGAATAAAAATGCAATGTTTTTCTTGTAAAAATAAGTATCCAACAGTACTTTAAACACTATAAATACAAGTTTACAGATTCATGTACCAACAGTGACACAGATTGTGAAGTCACTACAAGGCGAAACGAATACAAAATGATCGTGAAAAAAAGTGTGATTGTGAAGCTGGCAAGATCCGAAACATTGAGAACCTAGCAGCGTCATAACATTTGATACCATCGTTTTCCACTAGCAACTGACACGAAGATTCCATCAATAAGTCCAATACAATAACGACTCATTGCTAAGAGTCTGCACCGAAGTGAGGCTTATAAATATCGAATATTTTCCCGCCTTTTCGTTCTGATTCGGTGATTTGAGGGAAATTCTTAGGTTCGATCTCCACCCAGTAAAAACGTTTGTGTGACGTATAATTTTGTTTGTTCCTAGTCTGGGTGAATACTGTTTAGGGATTTAATTTGTATGTTAATAAGTAGTAGTAATTATTTGAGTTTTATATCACAAGCTATGCTTAGTATGACCGTGTGTAGAGATGTTTAAAGATATTTGAATTTTCTAAAATAGGTCTTGCAAAAAATACAGTAAACAATATTTCTTGCAAAATAACTTTAGAATAGAATATAATTTACTTCAGGCAACAAATTAGGTACATTTGAAGATCTTAAACATAATCGGCTCATAGATTTACTTATTTACACTTAAGGTCTATCGGCGATGTGCGACGCATCATGGTGTCCGGTATCCGACCTCGAAAGCGCCGGTAAATGACACCTTTCGGTCAAAACTCCTCTTTCATGTAGGTCGATAGATGTTTTGCCGGCCCCCTCACCACACATGAATTAAAATTCACATAATGGCGGGATACCAACCGTTCGACCCTCAGAGTGAAGTTAGCTTTAATGGTGAACTTTGTGTATTCTGCGATTTCCTCAGCCTTCGTAGAGTAGTGGAGGTGGTAACCGTACATCAGCATAGTGGGTATTGCAGAACGCAACATCACCTTCAGTGGCTTCAGTCCAGCCGGCGCAAAACCACTAAGATTGCAGCGAACGGGTTTCTTCTTCTTTCTTTCCACTTTTTGGAAGCCCTCATCGCCGCAGAAGTAGGTACCTCAAGAAAATCTATTATTTTTTATATTGCTGTTTTGGCATTTACGTATACTTTTGGTGGTCCTCTTTCTAGAAAAGAGTTTTTAAACAAAAAGCATTAAAAGGGGTATGATAAGCAAGAACAAAACGCGAAAGTCTCCCAGTCAAAGCCTGGCTTTGTGATAGTTTGTCTTTTGAATCAAACATGAGATTGCATTTCTTTCAATGAACTCCCATTCTTCGGCGGAAAAACTTACTGAGACAGGTATCCCTGCATTTCCTATAGTGATAACTCACCTTAAACCGACCGCCGTTGAGTTGAAATTTGTTTGTCATCTTTGACGCATGCGTGGTATTGATACCGCAGTGCGCGGCGCCTAGGAGACGAATGTAAGCGTGCGGTTTTCCCATTACAAACAAAAAATGAAATTGTTTCCAGTAGTGACGTATGGGGCAAACATTGGGGCCAAGTTTACGCCAGCAAGGAACTAACTGCAGTGTTCGGGCAATGTAGGTAAGGGTGTGTTCACAAAGCAGGTCAGAAATAAACCCAAAGTTAGACAGACAGTAAACAACTAGGCTTGTTTAAACCTTTTGACTAAGATCTTTTTTACATACATAAATACGACTCACGACTATATCCCAAACGGGGTAGTTAGAGTACAAGTGACTATTGTCACGGTTAACGGAACACTGAGAATTAAAACTAATCAGAATTACGTAATTAAAATTTTAATTATTTTGATATTTGTTTTTTTTTTAATTTGACATGTATTGACTGTGTTTTTATTATTTTGTTTTATCGTTTGTTATTTTTTTTCTTTTTTTTGAGTATTTTTAACTGTTTACTTGCTGGTGTTTTGGTGATAACTGTCAGCCTGCATGTAAAATTAAATAAATAGAAATACACTTTTCACCAATGGTATTAGTACCCAACGTGGTAGGTGGTGAGTCTTCCAAAGTTATCCGGGATGTTTTAGTTTTTTATCGATGTTTTCCATCGACGTAGAGTAAGACGGAAATTTTAACAATAAGCACAAAGATTGGTTATAGCGAGATTTGAACTCGGGACCATACGATCCACGATCCGAGTTAGTGTGCTTAACTGCTAGGCCACTACGCGCTTTTTTATACAAATAAAAAATAAGTTATAGAAATAATATCTAACTTTGAATGATCTAAACTTTTTCTTGAAAATAAGACATCAAATTAATAAAGGTACCAACTATTTATTTATTTATTTATTTACAACAAATCCACAGCACTTAACATATGTTATAACTAGACAAATCCTACTGCCAATTAAGGATTTGAATTTTCTAAACTAAACTTTATACATTTCAAAGGCAATTTGTGGTGTTGTGTTCGCGATGCTTGAGAAATGTTGCAGTGTGTAGTGTATTCAGTGAAGAAGTATTTTTTAGAGTTTCGTAGTAAACCTTAATGTTCCGTATGTTGGCCAATACGTTGAATTTACGTTATCGTTCGCGTAAAAAATTGTATTGGGATGACAAATGACATGACAAGATAATGTCAAATCTCGATACATTTTGTTACGCGAACGATAATGTAAATTTAAAGTGGCAACTCGTGGTAGACATACTGTTGTCTTCCGTCAGACCATTACAGCGGCAAAACAAAAAAGAAGTAGAATTATACTTTTTGGCTTTTTATGACTTTTATAGGTTAACATCGTTGCAAAAAAAAAAAAGAAAGAAAGCAATGTAATAAACGTAAAGAGCTGTGTTTTTTTGTTAATCCTGAGTTTTTTTTTAACAAAAGAAAAAAATAAAAGAAAATTAAAACCTCACGTAACTTTATTGAATCTAGTTCTAATATCTAGGCAAAGTTGAATTTTTCGCAAAATAGTGGTTGCACACTAAATTATACTTATAATGCTGTAATTAGGATGATGATTATACTTAACAATAGTTGTGTCTTTCCGAGCAAGATTAATCTTAGTGAAATAACATGCGCGTCTGTTATTTGATCACTTTCTGAAATAACAGCTCAGTTCCGATACCACCGACTATCTTAGTCAGAGTTTCAATTTCTAGTTACACTATCTTATCTTGTTTTGTAAACATAGACTTAGATAGGCAGTTCAGATCATAACATGTTTACAACTTTGGAAAAGTCCTTTTGACGGTGATTGTGTTTCTTTATCTACTAAATTCTAAATTAAACAAAATTGTAATTAATGTGAAATATTACTGTTATTGTTTTTAGTGCAATAAAGTAGATATATCTACGTTTATTGATAGAAACGAATCTATATAAATGAAAATAATCGTGGAAAAGTATGTGAGCGCATAACTACAGAACGATTGTACCAAGTTAGACAATTTTTTTTGTGTTTGTTTTTATGAGGTTGTTTGAAATTGAAAAAACGAATAGAATGTTTATGACATGGCGGTATGGTCTATAGTTGAACGAAAGAAAGCGGAACAGTCACAATCGTCTTGTCCACGCTGGTGAAGCCGCAGACGGGAAGCTAGTAACAATATAAAAATACAGATTTTTTTATTAATTCTGCAATAAAGCATTAATAATAATAAATATTATTTATTGCACATCAAAAAAAAAAAAATAACAATGAAGGTTTGTATTACACGAAATAGTAAGATGACACAATTAGGCGGTCTTATTGCTAAAAAGCAATCTCTTCCAGACAACCCAAGTAGAGGAAAATGTTAAAAAAAAAAGGGTAAGTATGTGCACAATAATAGTCAAATGTAAATTTAAATAACAAAATAATAATACAGGATATGTACTAATTAGCCCACCAATAACCAAAGAGATCAGAAAAGGAAAATGAGTTAAATAAACGGACGAGGAGAAGTGAAAGGAGGAAAGTAATTAGGAGAAAAAGTAGAGTGTTGAAGGCCGAGGAAATGTGCTTTAATCCTCTTCTTAAAAATAGATGGAGACTCTGACTCCCTAATAAATAAGGGTAAGGAGTTCCAAAGTCGTACAGATTTAACCGTAAACGACTGTGTGTAGGAGTGTGAGGAATGAGGAGGGAATTGAAGGCGAAGCTTCTTAGATGACCGCATCGCCTGACCTCGTACTGGCTGCAGAAATTTGAAACGCTCCTTGAGGTAACGTGGCGACAAAGGGTTAAATAGGATGTTATAAAGAAGAAAAAGAACATGGGAATCTCGACGATAACGGATGGGAAGCCAGTTGAGCTGAGATCTGTACTCTGAGACATGATCATACTTGCGCAGTCCAAAAATAATGCGAATGCAAAAATTCTGGAGCCGCTCAAGTTTGTCAAGTAGATTCTCAGTAAGATCTAAAAAGCAGCAATCTGCGTAGTCAAGAATAGGAAAGAGTAATGCCTGAACAAGCGCAATTTTGGTGGGTATTGGCAAAAAATTTCGAAGCCTACTTAAAGAACCTGCAGCAGCAAACATTTTCCGGCTAACCTGACCAACCTGAGTTGTCCAAGTTAATGTATTGTCAATATAAACACCTAAATTCTTGACAGTTTTACTAAAAGGAACTACAACGCCATCAAATACAACTGAAGGCAGAACATCCCAGTCCACCCTGAAAATCAGCCATGAACCACCCACAATTATTACTTGAGTTTTAGCGGGGTTAACTGCTAGCCCAAACGACTTGCTCCAGTCTGAAATTAGATTCAAGTCAGTATTTATGGTTTGAATAACACTAGGCATTATTAGCATTCTATCTATATAAATGAAAATAATCGTGGAAAAGTATGTGAGCGCATAACTACAGAACGAATGTACCAAGTTAGACATTTTTTTCGTGTTTGTTATTATGAGGTTGTTTGAAATTGAAAAAACGAATAGAATGTTTATGACATGGCGGTATGGTCTATAGTTGAACGAAAGAAAGCGGAACAGTCACAATCGTCTTGTTTACGCTGGTGAAGCCGCAGACGGGAAGCTAGTAACAATATAAAAATACAGATTTTTTTATTAATTCTGCAATAAAGCATTCTATCTATATAAATGAAAATAATCGTGGAAAAGTATGTGAGCGCATAACTACAGAACGAATGTACCAAGTTAGACATTTTTTTCGTGTTTGTTATTATGAGGTTGTTTGAAATTGAAAAAACGAATAGAATGTTTATGACATGGCGGTATGGTCTATAGTTGAACGAAAGAAAGCGGAACAGTCACAATCGTCTTGTCCACGCTGGTGAAGCCGCAGACGGGAAGCTAGTAACAATATAAAAATACAGATTTTTTTATTAATTCTGCAATAAAGCATTATGATATAACCACATATAACTGTGTGTTGGGGTCAGACCGTGTCGGTACCGTGTCATTTTGAAAGGGCGTTTGCCCCCCGGCACCCAAACTTGAGGGGGCTTTACTATCTAATGTTTCATACCAAACGACAATGGTAATACGAGTATTATCCGTGCCCCATCTCTGAATTTGCAAACCCTCTGAAGGCACGAATCAGATCGATATCAGCTTTATGCTAGCTAATCATTTAAATTGGTGAAATTTTGCTACGTGAATGGAACTCTTTTTAAGATGACATTAGTATTTTTGAGTGAAATGTTTTTGATCCGATTTAATCTATTTATTACTGCCGCAAACAGGTTCCGGTTCAACTTTATGATATTTCCTGACACTTTGGAAGGGTAAAAAGGACCCGGCCAAAAGTAGCCTGTGGCGAGGAAACGGCCCGAATAGCTTGTGGCTAGAACGCGGCCACGAGTAGATAGCTTTTGGCTAGAAAAACAAATCCATTAGAAAAACCTCGGTGAAGATGTTATGCAGACGCCTTTTGACTGATACTCGTAATAAAGATGTTTTTTTCGCTCAGTACTAATGGTACACTTATATATCTTAAGTTATAACGCACTTCGCTGACCAAAATGTTCATAGTTAGTTTGAACGTAATTAAAGTATAAATTAAATGTTAATAAAACCCGTGTGTATAATAAATGTTAGGTAAAAATTCTATAATAATTATAAGCTCTAATAATTTTTCATTCAAAACTCAGTAAGTGCTAATAGTACAAGTCTTTGTGTTTCCAAACTAACTTGAGTTAGCACGCTACTGACCCGTGGACCCGTGAACTTTTTAATGCATTTTTCACTCGATTCGTGATAGGTACAGTACGTCTACCACGAGTTGCCACTATAAATTTACGTTACCGTTCGCGTAAAAAAATGTATTGGGATTTGACTTTGTCATGTCGTGTTAAGCCCAATACATTTTTTTTACGTGAACTATAACGTATCAATAAAATGTAAAATACTTCTTGTTGTCACGACACTATTCTTTAGCAAGTTCATTCTTCGAAATAAGGACGTATAAATTCATGCGCTGTGCCTGACTGCAATAAAATTGTCGCTATTTCAATGTAGTGCAATAAATAGGTGATGGTTTTTTTCTTCTTGCAACCCAATTTGCGTTTTGCTGGTGTCATGATGATATTATTCGTACTAGCTATTACTAGCGTCTTTGTCTACATGAACTTAAAATTTAAACCCTGGAAATAAAATACCAAATCAATGACGCAATTTCGTCATATTGCTGGTTATCAACACTTCTAACTCGTCTCCACCACATCCTCGAAATAAGATATCTCTTGCATAAAAATAAAGTGTTAATTTAATGATTGTTGTATTAAAAATTTACAACGGCTTCATAAAAACTCGGGTAACATTTTTCTAACCACAAAATCGGTCTAACCAAACTTTCGAAATCCCAAACCAAATATAATATTCACTATCAAAATCAAATTAATCTTGAAATTTATAATGCATATTTCAGTATTGGATCATCATAGTAATTTTTACAACCTCCGCGCTGCGCACTGCCTTGCACTTCACTTCGGAAACTATCTTACTCGTACTACATTCATCTAGTGAAATAATTATATCACTAAACTGGAGCCGTATAAATATATAAATATAAATATAAATATGCGCCAGACAACACACCTCTTGTAATGGTCTCGAAGTAGGGATTAATATCCCTGTGTTACGAGGTACCACACAAGGAACTAAGCCAGGGGCGTCTCCCAGCACACCCAGACCCGAGTCAATTCAGAAAAGATCGTTTCCTGAATTGACCCGACCGGGAATCGAACCCGGGACACTACGGAAATCGAGGCGAGAAACCGTGCCACAGCGCACTACGCCAACCGTGCCGTCAAGCCGTATTATGGTTATATAAACTATGATTAACAATAATTATATCTCTAGGGATCTGATTATGTCATCTATCTCACTGCGACACACATAAAATACACATTCATATTTTGTTGTTACAGCCCAAGTAGCATTCGGGGTTCTATATAAGATGTCTAGTCATTCACATGTACTCCACAAGCTGTGTAAGTCAGCCGTATAAGAGCAGTATAGCTTGCTATAATGCTCTTATAGAACCAGTTTGGGCACAAATTAGACAGCCTTAAGTTCGCTATGGCTGTACATTAGCAGTATAATAGCATCATAATAGCAGTTTAAGTAGTAACTATCTTTCAGAAACTGGGTTTCCAGAATCTCATATTTTAAAAACTGTTTTATTTAGCACTATACGTACATTATACATCCTAGAACTTCAAAATGATTCCTACATAATATTGTTTGCACGAAAGCGACATTGGTTGATAAGGTTGCGGGGAGCGAAGCGACGAGTATGTTCGGTTGTTATGAATCACCCGCCTGAAATGAATTGGCTCCATTACCCCATTTACACCTGGGACGTGGAAGTTTGGAAAAATGTATCTTGTCCCTGTCTCTCGACTCGGTCTCCTGTTGCGAAGGATTTATGAATTATAAATGTCAGGCAAAAAGTGCTCTAAAAAGACTGCTTGAACTGAATGATGCTTACATATAAGTATGTAATTAGAAATGTTTATCAGTCTCTGACACCTCAAGTACCTACTCAAGACTCTAGTATGATAGTACAAGCTCTGTTCAGTTTGGGGTCAGATGAGCTTGGTGTAATTTGTTTCGGATATTTATTTATTTATTTTATTTATATTTACCTATTTAAAAGTAATTTCCATTGTCAAAATGTACAATGTACCTACATATTTGTAAAATTATCCTTTTTTTTTTTAATTCACAACAGTAATTACATACTTTCTTATTTCCTAATGAACCCTACTATTAAAAACCCTTAAGGAAAAAAAAATAAAATTATTCTTAAAAGAATAGAATGAAAATCTCAAGAACATAATATAACACACCATCACGACTTTATCCCAAACGGGGTAGTCAGAGGCAAGTGACTGTTGCCGTCACGATGAACGGAACACTCAGAAGCCCACTTTTCACCAATGGTATTAGAACCAAACGTAGTAGGTGGTGAGCCTTCCGCTATCCGGGTTCATTTGGTTTTTTATCGATCATTTCCATCACCGGAGAGTTAGTCGGAAATTAACCAATGAACACAAAGATGTTTGGTTTTGACCTGATTTGAACTCGGGATCACACGATCCGCGATCCGAGTTGGAGTGCTCAACAACTAGCAATAATCATTGATAGACTATTTGTTGTGAGCACGAAACGCAAAGGTCTGAAAGCTGATGAGGCAAAAGTTAGGAAATGGAGACCATAGTGTCAGATACACCGTTGGGCAGCCCGGCTGTAAGTTGGAGTAGCAACCTGATTTTACTTACGAATTCTGGTGAATTAAGACTAGCTGTAGCCGGCCTATTTGGTTATCAAGTTACGAGACCAATAACCAGCAATGGAAACTCAAAAAAGGAAGAAAAATCAGCAATGGAAATTTAAATATTCTGATGTCCACAATGTTAGGGAAATATCATTTCCTACCGTTCACAGTATATTTAAGCAATATACGTAAAGCTATTTGTACCCCAGAACGTTTTCAAAGATTTTTCCCATGAATAGGAATAGAAATCAAGTGTAAAGGTTAAGACTGAAAAGAGTTGGCTTTAAATGCTAAAGGTTACGTCTCCCTATTCATCTTTGAGTGACAAGATAAAAAAAGACTTAGCTCAGGGGCCTGTAGGTCTACCATGAGTTTCCGTCACAAAAACGGCCATAGTTGAGTTCAGAAAAACATGTCAAATCAAATCAAATCAAATCAAATATTTTTTATTGCCAAGTTATAAGTTTGTATATTACAGGTGTTGTGAGTAATATTGTTTAAAGTTACATTATAACAAGCCGTTCAGGCGTACAATATACATTTTTAATAAACTTAAATTCCAACTTAAATCCTTTTCTTACTTATCCTACATACTATAGCCCATAATGACAGACAGGTATCATTGTTCTATCCTAATTTTGTCTTCAAAGTACTCATGCAAAGAATAATAACACTTGCCAATGAGTATTTGGAACAATGTTTTTTTAAATATTTGTAATGACATTTCTTTTAAATAATCAGGGAGGTAGTTAAAAAATTTTGGTCCTATGTTATATATACTTTTTGAAAAAAATGTTGTGTCATAGTTCCGTTTCTAATCACTAAGGGCGCTTACTGGAATCCCATTCAAAACGTCAATGTGGACGTCAGCGACTGTCTTTGTTGTGTTTCCGATCAAATTTGAACTTCCAACATTTCACTATAGCCTAGCATACATAACAAAATTACGAGAATGAAGCTTATATAGAGCACTACATAGATTCAAAAATCACATCAAATCAACTTTATTGAAAAAGGGCTATTATACTAAGAAAGACTACCTTATAGATAAAAATGCCTGGGTGTAAGCTCTCTGCTTGATGCGGGATTAGATTAGATTAGATTTTTTTTTGTTTTTTTTTACTGACTAACAATTTTTCTTTTTTAATTGTTCAAATGACCTTAAGTTTATATTCTTTTATGTTTGTTTTTTTCCATTGTTTTATATTCTTTAGATTAGACTTATTTGTATTAAAATTACACATTGTACTTTACTGACGCTCGGGTCAATGGGTCCTCTAAGCAAGAAACATCTCCGACGCAGTGGTAGAGTCGCATTATGTCTGTATACTGTAATTATATATCTATATTATTATAGTATTTGAATAAAGTTATTTAAGTTTGAGTTTATAACTTATAAGTACAGACGTATTTTAGATAGTTTTCGCTTTCAATCGGTCGTCAGAATCTTTCCTACTTTTCAGGAGATGCAGTACAGATGAACTACAGGACCGCATTGGGGTATTATGGGGGGCTTGGGATTCTGTAATACCCTCTGAATCCCCTCACTTCATACGTAAGGTACTTAATTGAAGATATTTTTGGGCATTTGAGTTAATTAAATTGGTTTTCATTAGCACAAATACCATCACACAAAAACCTCATTACGTTTTAGGGAACATTTCGGGACCGAAACTCTGGAATATAGCGTTCTACCTTGGTGTTTATGACCAAGGTAATAAAATATAATTTGGAATGTACATGCGCCTGATATGCTGGCGTTGGCACTCTCTCGTTAGTTTTTATATACTTTTATTCAGGTTTCAGGTTTTTATTTGTTGACATGTGGCTTGAGAATTTTACTAATGTGTTTAACCAAATTGAATTGATGCTTGTCGCCTAGGTATATGAATATCTGATTGGATACCAATTTGGTTCCTTTAGCAAGCTTCGTTCAAAATAGTGTTAGTTCATTAAAGAACAACATTGTGAATGTAATGATGTTGAAACCAGTTATTAACATTTTTTTTGTGAATTTGTACTACAGTTACTCTGAACCAAAAATGGCGGTCACTTCAGTACCTTCTTCTATATTAATATTATAATGAGGAAAGATTTGATTGTTTGTTTGTTTGTATGAATAGGCTCCAAAACTACTGATCCGAGCTAGAAAATTGTTTCACTAACAGAAAGCTAAAATATTCAGGAGTGATATAGGCTATATTTTGGTATGATTGTACAAAAAATGTAGTGAAAAATAATAGTAAATGTAAGTGAAGTCGGAGAAAAGCAGGAAAGGTGGACACATGCTCTCAAACATTTGACAGGACGAAGTCTGTCTGAACAGCTTGTAGGATATTAAATATATATAACAAAACCTACAATCTATCTTCTTCTTTGTGTCGATGATCTTATCGCTAATACTAAATAACAGCAGCCCAGTGCTCCGCGATCGCCACCCCAGGGGAGGAGGCCTCATATAGATATTTAATTTACCCTGTCTGTACTGATGTACCCCCATTTAAAAAGGTTACTCTACTTTAAGCGACTTCCATGTAGGCCACGGCAGTTCACATCCGGCAGGAAGATGTTCAAGGGGCGCCATATACTCTGGTGGTGGAGGGTGAGTCTCACGCCTGAAGTTTATTTATTTATTTATTTATTCTTCATTGCACAAAATTAATGATACAATTGGCGGACTTAATGCCAAAGGGCATTCTCTACCAGTCAACCACACGATTAAACAGATAAATTAAACACGGTGCACGAGATTAAACTAAATAAATTACTTTTGAAAACAACAACAGATGCTAATTATTATAAATAACAAAACAACAAAATAAATAATATATAAATTCAATATAAATCGATAAAAATAAACATACATAAATATAAGTCACAATATAAATAGAACCAACCAAACCAAGAATTGCTTGCCACAAAAAAAAAAATATTACATAATAATAGCCATATAAACCCCTCAGAATAACCTCGTATTAACTTTGAACCACATTCACCTAACAGTGACTCAAGGACCCATCCCTAATGCGTGACCACCGATCCGTAATGCTTTCGAACAGCTACTTTAAACCTGTATTTACTAATAGATTTTCTTATTGGAACAGGAAGTTTGTTCCAAAGACGAATCGCAGATACAGCGAAAGAACTAGACATGAAACCGGAAGAATGAGAGGGCGAAAGAAGGGAAAGAGTATCTTCAGAACGCAACTGACGACAATGTGAAGAATGAAGAAACTGAAATTT
Organism: Udea olivalis; assembly: GCA_947369235.1. NCBI lineage: Eukaryota > Metazoa > Arthropoda > Insecta > Lepidoptera > Crambidae > Udea > Udea olivalis. The sequence continues at coordinate 19,313,956 of OX376347.1, forward strand.
ACTTTTTAAATAAGATGGAGAATTCGGATCAAAAAGAATAGAAAAGAGAACATTTAAAATTCGAATGGACCTACGCTGCCGGATAGGCATCCAGTTAAGTTTAGAGCGGAAAATGGAGACGTGGTCATATTTGCGCAGTCCGAAAATGAAACGTATACAATTATTTAGAAGTCGATCCATTTTGTTCAAAAGCTCCTGTGAAACGTTACTGAGACAGACATCACCATAATCAATCAACGGCAAGATAAGGGCTTGCACTAGCAGTGTCTTTGTAGATGACGGCAGAAAGTTCTTCAGGCGATAGAGAGCGCGAAGAGTCCCAGTTACTTTCCTGCTCACTTCACTAATATGCTTGGTCCAGCTGAGAGAGCAGTCCATATGAATGCCAAGATTTTTCACACAAGGGGAGTAAGGAACAACGATACCGTCCATAACAATAGGTGAAACTGCACTCATATCAAGCTTCGCCAGTTGTCGTGAGCCACCGATGATTATGGCTTGGCATTTGATAGGATTAACCTTGACTCCGAATTTGGCAGACCACTCAACAACGCACTCCAGATCACGGTTAACTTGTCCAATAGCCCTGTTAATCTCAACAGTCTTTCCCTGCTTGCAGATCTGTAGATCATCTGCGTAAAAATGGTGGGGGCATCCAAGTTCGCCAGCCAGAACGTTTATAAAAATTGAGAATAGCATAGGTGACAATATGCCACCCTGAGGGACACCAGTATCCAAACCTGACCAATCAGAGAGAGATTGTCCCACTCGAACAGCTTGGTGGCGATCACGGAGATACGAAGAAAACCAATCAAGCGCTGAAGGGGAAATTCGAAGGTAAGAGAGCACAGCAAGGAGAATGTCGTGATTAACGGTATTAAAGGCGTTAGAGAAATCAATAAGAACAAGTACCGTTAGGCACGACTCCTCCATGCCGGCTCTGATGTCATCAGTGACCTTTATGAGAGCAGTGGTGGTGCTGTGACTGGGGCGAAAACCAGACTGGTAGGGACTAAGGAGGTTATTAGCGTAAATAAAGGAGGATAATTGTTTGTGAGCAGCAGCTTCTAAGACTTTGGACAAAAAAGGTAAAATTGAAATTGGGCGAAACTGATTGAGCGAGTCAGGGCTAGAGACTTTGGGAAGTGGAATGACAAAGGCTTTACGCCATGCAGAGGGAAAACACCCACGATCAAGAGAGAAATTAACAATATGTGTTATCACAGGAAGTATTTGGGCCAAAATTAGAACTATCATTGTTCTACTAACATCGTCATACCCGACAGCCTTTGATTTTATGGACAATATAATCTTGTGAACCTCTGACTCTGACACCGGTGAGAAGGAAAAGGTTTCTATAAAGGTTGGTTGAAGTTACAATCTCAATCTATCAGAGTGCCGAGTGCGAGTTGCAGTGAGAGAAGTGAATGACTTCACCATCGCGTTTTGCGAACACGTAAATGTCAATTAGTATGGAATCGAGTCAGCGGCGAATGCGGGCAACATTAAGGCCGCTCGATGGCGTTGACTCGATACCATACAAATTCGCGTTTTTTTCTAAAACGCGATGGTGAAGTTATTCACTTCTCTCACTGCAACTCGCACTCGGCACTCACAGCATGCACGTTACTAAGAAGCTTCATGCGCACATGATATTACTTCATTAATTCACATTATATACGAGACTAACAATACACGTCTATTAGTGTCAGTTTGTACGAGAAGATATTTCTAGTACATGAGCGCATAGGCCAGGCGTGCGGTGGATAACGCTGAAAATAACAGATTGCGTAACGTTATGAGAAAAGCAGTTTGTCGCAAGACCACCAGTATGAGAAAATAACGTAATAGAAATATCTCAGTTGGGATAGAAGTATTTTGTTGAGGGCTAATAAGGCCAATAATGAAAAAAATCTCTAGGATATTGTGTGGGGCAACTTAAACCAAGATCGTCTGACCCCAAATTAGTTCAACGCTTGTACTATGGGTATCCTCCGAATCCAGAAACTATAATATAAAAAAATATATATATAAATTTTGAGCACACGTCAAATGGATGCTGCGCTGTCACGTGTCAATAGAAAAGAGGGACAGCTAAACAGATAAGGACTATTCAACTCTGATTATAGTAACTGGATTCGGGTGTCAGAGTCTAATAAACATTCTCAGGTGAACTGTCCCAAAAAATATTTTATTAAATTTTTTCTTCTACTTAACCCTGCCAAATGGTTCATCGAATATGAATAAGCAAATGAAATAGTGAAAACAATTTTATTATTCGATGAACATTTGATTTGTATTTAGCTAGAGTGTAAACGTGTATTTACCTAAATCTGTGCTAGGTTTATTCCAATCTAGGGCAGTTAGGAACTAAATCGCTTTTGTATCTGGGCTTGCATAAAATTAGGATTTCCTTTTAGATATTCTGATTTCACTTTCCATCCGTTCTATTTTAGTATAGACAAATAGGGTCTCAAATAGTATTTACCGTGGATCCGAAATTTCTACAACGATTTCATGTTTTGTGCAATAAAACCACAAGCGCTAACTAATATAATCGCTCAGAATACATAATACCTATACTATTAACGTGTTACTATAGTTTGTCCAATATAGGATGATAATTTTGACAGCTCACAATAGAGATGGGATAGTTTATAATCGTTAGCAAATTGATTCGGTTATCGAAGCATTATTTCATAGACCTTGTAATAGTCAGTTATTTTAATGTGCAATAAAGAGATAAGTAAATAAATATGTTACGACTATAAAAGCCCTCAAGTGAATTCACCTGGGGGCTTATAAAGTAAATTAGGTAGGTATTAGGATTTAAAAATATTTATTACTAATATAATGGTGCACACCCTAAATCACTCTTATAATCATCATCGTCAACATCAATAAATGAACTGTCCCTTGAGTATAGTATCAATTCTTGTTCACAAACGATGTTCATAAAGTTTATATGTTAGATTAAATTTGTTTCACAACCGTTTTTCTATTATTTTTTGTTATTCGTTTGCAAGGCACTTCACTATGTGAGCGGTACCCGTCAATTAAGTACGATATTAGCTGTAGTACACTTTACCTAAAAAGAATCATCCTAAATTGGACAAGGTATAATCGCGTATTAATGGTGTTTCGAACCTTCGCGTTTTTTTTTTAAGTAAAGTAAAGTAAAAAATATCTTTATTCATATAGACTTATAAAAAGTACTTTTGACAAGTCAAATACAAAAAAAACTAGCAAAAATATACTGAATAAAAATAAAGTTACATAAAATAATACTATGATAATTAATATCATAATGTTAATAAATTAAACAAAACTCTACCACCGGTTCGGAGGTTGTTTCCTATCGAGAAGACTCCGGCAAGAAACTCGATGGTTACTCTTTTCAATCTTGTGTTTATACACAAAAAATGAATTGACAGAGTAAAGTCATAACAAAAAAATGTGCAGAGGAGCAGATTATACCTAAGATGACCACAAATTCTTATCATTTAAGAAATCCTCATTACTATACCTAATAACCTCGCTTCATTAACTTAGCTTTAATTTGTGACTTAAACTGGTGAAGAGGCAGTTCAACAAGAGTTTGCGGAATCTCATTAAAATATTTCACACATTGACCAACAAATGATTTCCCTACCTTATGCAGTCTTAGACTGGGAGTTACGAGCTTATTTTTATTTCTAGTATTGAGTTTATGAACATCACTGTTTTTCTTAAAGAGATGCAAGTTTTTACGAACATATAATACATTATCATAAATAAATTGAAATTAATATTCCCAGGCAGTACCTACATTAAACGCTATAGTCTGTCTTCAATCGCTTTCGTTTTAAATTATGATTAGGTTATAGAATTATGAGAAAAATATATAAATATATTATGTCTAAACCACTTGGGTTACAATTTAATCAGATGTACTCTTACAGAGGCGTTCACATCACCCTTCACATAGGGGCACTTTATGCTGCTGACATCTTATGACACTTTTTGCAATGGTTTTGTAAAGGTTGATGTGAATGCCTCTGTACAATGAAAAATTGAACAGACACGCAAAGATAAGAACACTTAACGAAATCGTACGCATAAAGATAACATCGTCTATGTACTAACCTTTATACTACTCGTATTAAAGAAGTTACTCTTTACAATTTATTGTAATTGTAACAATTTGGCTTCCTGTTTTCTGAATGTTGCTAATTTTAAAATGTGTGTTCCAAACGATACTACGAATTCAGTGACCGCGATGTTATTACCACAGCTTTTTACAGTAGACATGATTTGAGTCTTAACTGTGAAGGCCTCTAACTAATTTCTAAGATTATTTTTGTTAGCAAGATTGACATCCATTTATGCTTTGGAACACTTATTAAACATTTTATATCTTTTCGTCCTACAATTTAATTTTATCTCGTCATCCTAGTAGATTCACGCACTGTTTTTTTATTATCTTCTTTATCTAGATTTTCTCATTCATTTCTCTCGGGTTGCTACCGTGGTATTATTTAAACATCGCTTTCTAAAGGGTTTTAACGTGGTTCTTTAACGTTTTCTGGCCAGTACGTCTACCACGAGTTGCCACTTTAAATGTACGTTATCGTTCGCGTACAAAAAATGTATTGGGATTTCACATGACATGACATGACATGCCAATGTAAAATCCCAATAAAAAAAATTACGCGAACGATAACGTGAATTTGAAGTGGCAACTCGTGGTAGACGTACTGATGACCTCTTTACCTTTTTTCCATTTCACTTAACTTTAAGACACAGATATCAAATTTTCATTCAAACGAGTCCTCTTCCATTCAAGTTATCAGTGCTTTCTCTCATTTCCGTCCCATTAACATTAATTTGGTGCTATTCGTAGAAACCGGCGCGTCCCAGTTCGATTCTGGTCTGGCGTCAGTTAAAATGCCGCAATCATACGCTGTTTGTCGAGGATCAATACACTCAGCTAGCGCCAACAATTGATTGATACCAATCCCCTAGCGGACTGTGACCTTGGGACGTCCGTTTACCGAATTACGAGAGAAAAATTACGTAAGTTTTTTTAAGTTTTATTCGGCGTGGAGAAAGAACTTAGGAGTGGAGTTGCCTTGGAATTTATGGTATTCGTTGGCCAGAAAGTTGTAAGTCAGTTTGTTGATGGTAAGAACGCAAAGGTTGCAGCATTTTAATACAGGGTGTATGTTTCGCCCATTTAAAAGGATGAGAGTGATGAAGGAGATGTACTTATAAAGTAGAGGTGCGTAGATGCAATGCAAGCTTATCAAATCTGACTTTATGAGGTGCGAGAGGCTATCCACCATCGAAATGGATCAATCGTTCTAAGGTGCGTGCTAGACCGGCAGATTGTCCACTTCAGAAAAAATGGAAGCTGATCATAATTCTGAAACATGAGATAGCTAGTAAAGTGAGAGAAAGAAAGTAAAATCATTATTTTGACTGGCCTGTTGGTGCAGCGATCCTGCCTTTAAAACTGGAGGTATTGTTGTGTTGTTATGTGTTGGGTTGTTGTTTGCCTAATCCTTTTTTTAATTGTTTAAATGAATAAATGTTTTTTTTTTTATTAAAAAGAGCGATCTGGTTTAAGATTAATACATTCTTCGAAATGAGTGTACGTAAGTAGCTTGCGATAACATGTCGAAAAAGGCGCGTTCAGTTATTATTTACCATTTGGGAATCGTCAAAGAATAAGGATCTGAGCGTCCATTTCGATTATTGAATTTGCTGTTAAAGATTTCAAATCAGAAAGTATATAACCCTCTTCTGAATGAAATCAATGTAATTTTCGCTGGATACATATATTATATGCCATTTATATTTAAATCCCGTAAGAAAAGAGATGAAAGCAAACAACAAGCCTTTAATTTCATTATTACACATGAGCTTTCTTTCCAAACTTCCAGGCTTTCATTCAATTTGGCAAGGAAAGTTCTAGATTCTTCTTCTACGAGTATTACTTTCTTGTTGTTGTAAGAGCTATTCTTGTGTAATGTATAGCCAATACCATGTTTCGACCAATGTTCGGCCGCAGACGGCGTTTTTCTGTTCCTTTTTTTATATTGCGTCAAGATGACCTTACTCCACCTGATGGAAAGCGGTCGTGAGGTCCAGATATGAGGTTGACAAGTCCAGTCATTCAAACGAATAACTGGGCTGGCCATCCTCACCTTGAAAGCCTGCAGAAATGCCTTTTCACGCCCCGCTTGAAGAACCCGGTACTATACGAGGAAGGAAACACATGTGCTGGAAGAGCGTTCCACGTCTGGATGGTACGACAAAGAAACGAGTCACCGAACCTTTTAGTTCGGGCCAACAAATGTTGAATTGTGTGTGGGTGACGCCGTAGTCCAGCACGCGTGGTACGGGAGTGGAAAGGTGAGGGTGGGATAAGCTGGAATAACTCGTCAGAGCATTCCCCATTGTAGAAGCGATAGAGAACACGTAGCCTGGCAATGTCTCTACGCAATTGGAGAGGCTCAAGGGTCAAAGTTGCCTCTGGGTTTCCAATAATACGGATAGCACGCCGCTGCAACCTGTCAAGAGCTTCGAGTAGGTACTTGGCGGAACCGTCCCAGAGATGAGAGCAGTATTCCACACACGAGCGAACTTGTGTCTTATACAAGAGACAGAGCTGCTCAGGCGTGAAGAATCGTCTCACTCTGTTCAGGACTCAGAGTTCACGGGATGCAGTTCTAATGACGCTCTCAATGTAGTCCCGCTGGTTCAGGTTGCTACGAACGAGTTTAGAATATAATAGTGAGCTGCGTATAATAGGTTTTTGAAAAAATTCAGAACATTTTTAAATATAGTTTTTTTTACATTTATCTAGAATATATAGGTGCCATTTTGTTCGATTACTTTTTGTTATCTTGTAGGTAGGGACATGATCCCATTGCTATAGGAATTCTGCGGCTAAAATACCGCGACAAGTGGCTTTGGCAGTCCTCTCGTGTTGTTAACCTGACACTGCCTACAGAATTCTGAAGAGACCGAAACAGGTGGAAATCTGAAGGTGCAAGGTCAGGACTATACGGCGGACACAGGTATTAACACCTCCCAGCCAAACTCTCTTAATTTTGCTGAGTGGCTAAAGATGTGTTGAGATCTAGCATTATCATGATGAAAAACCACACCCTTTCTGTTGATTAATTCCGGCCACTTTCTCTCAAATTCTTGCTTTAATCTCATCAGTTGTTCGCAGTAGAGTTCAGAAGCGATGGTCCTGCCTGGTGGTAACAGCTCATAATGAATAATGCCCTCCCAATCCCACCACAGACACAGCATCACCCTGTTGCGAGTTAACCCGGGTTTTGCCACAGTCTGTGAAGCCTGACCGGCCTTTGGGCACGACCTTTTTCGCACGTTCTTGTCGTACGTGATTCACTCTTCGTCACCAGTTATCAGCTTCTTCAAAAATGGTTCAGTTTCATTACGTCGTAATAAAGAATCACAAATGAGTACACGGCTTATTAGGTTTCTTTCATTGAGCTCGTGACGTACCTAAATTTAGGGGCTTTTTTGTGTACCCAGTTTTTTTCAAATGCGCCAAAACTGTTTTGTGGTCAATTCTTAGTTCTTCAGCTACGTCGTAACTACTGATATGCCGATCTTGCTCCACCTTTTCAAAACTGGCATCCATTTTATCCGTAATAGGGCGACCAGAGCGACGTACATCTTCATAAAATTTCGGGATTGAAAACGCTTAAACCAAATTTGTGCTACTCTCACTAGGTCCATAAACATCGCAATTTTTTTTCGCGGCTTGCGTTGCATTTTTACCTTTTTTGTAGTAAAATTTTAAAATGTATCAAATTTCTTCATAGATTCACTCATCTTGACAGTAAGAGAAAGAAATGTAAATCACACATTTTCCTAATTTGAATTTGGAATTATCTTCTTTAAAATTTAAACTTTTAATGATACCTAAACCAGCCAGATACAAACAGTATAGCCAAAAAGATTTTATTACAAGTTCATACATGCCTACTACACACATCAAAAGTGTCTAGGGATCAACATATATTTTTGCAATAACTTTTCTCCTGATTGATATTAATTAAAATTTTCTTTAAGGATTCATCAAATAAAGTGTTTTCGTTTGTCTACAGTAACGATAAACCAAGTCACCTTTGCATTAATAAAGAAATTTGCCATTTTCCTAATAAAGGGATTTTTGACATTTGAACCACTAACATTAAAGTTCGAAAAAAAGACTGAAATAACAGTTTTCTTTAAAATTTTATTGGGTAACTTAAACAATTAATAATCCGTGTTTCTACCGCGAACACTAACAACACAAGAACATCGGTTTGGCATACTCAAAATGAGTTCATCCAAATCACGCTGTGGAATGGCCGCCCATGTTCGTTGCAACAACAAAAAAAGGTCTTCTTGCGACTGGATACCCTCCATATTCGGCAGACCCTCCATATTCTCTGTAGCATATCCCATGCATGCTCAATCGGGTTCAAGTCTGGCGACTGAGCAGGCCAGGGCAGGACATTGATGTTAGCTGCGGCGAGAGTCTGTCTTACAACTCTTGCGGTGTGCGGTCGTGCATTATCATGTATTAACTGAAATAAGGGACCGATTTGCACTTGTAGAGGAACGATGACGTCTGATACAATCGTCTCAGCATAAATTTGAGCGTTGAGGTTGCCTCTGATCCAAATCAACTCAGTTCTTCCGCCGATCCAAATACCCGCCCATACCATGATGGTTCCACCACTATAAGGATGGACTTCCTGGCAGGATTTTAATCGCTGTTGGCGTCCAGGGGTTCTCCAGTGTCGTATTCGTCCTGTATCCGGTCTCATACTAAAACGAGACTCATCAGAAAAGCACACGAAACGCCATTGTTCTTCTGCCCAATTTCTGTGTTCAAGAGCCCATTGATATCGAATCCTACGATTGTGCATTGCTATAGGTGGTACCCTTAGCGGTCTTCGGGAATGAAGATTCACTTCATGCAAGCGGTTTCTGACTGTTTGGTTGCTAATTAAGTTCCCTGAAGAGTGATGAAGCCTCACGGCTAACATCATGGCGGTTATTGTTGGAGCTCTTCGAGTTGTGATTTGAATGTATCGGTCTTGTCTCCGTGTGGTGCAGCGATACCGTCCTCCCTGGCGTTCAGCCACGGTACCAGTGCTCCGGTAACGTGTCCAAAGTCGACTGATAACACTCTGACTTGTATTCAGAGCTAAAGCCACAGTACGTTGCCGGGAACCAGCTTCTATCATTCCCACGGCTCTGAGCATTTCGTCCCTGCTTAAATGACGTCGCAGCTCCATAATAACGTTGGTTTTAATCAGTAGTAGGGAAACAGTAGCACTAATAATGTCTTCAATGCGTTGTATGTTTTTATAGGGAAAATATTGACAGCTGATTTTCATCTTTTACTCGAATTTGATTGACAGTTCCTGTTTCAAATTATGAAATGCACCAAAAAGGATCCATATAAATTTATAAAATCATAAATTTATTACAAAGCCACATCTCAATCTCAAGAAATCCGCATAAAAATGCTTGATCCCTAGACACTTTTGATGTGTGTATATTCGAAAGGACTTTTTCCCCAACCTAATACATGTAAAAACCTCTTTTATGAAAATCCATGTTCCTTAGATTTCCGAAACTAATGATAAAGTAAGTGGAAATAAAGCCAAAACGAATGTAAAGCTAAAAACGTTCGTTTTGTGATCCGAGCCAGCCAATTTGAAACTCCATTCGATTTGAGGTTATTATCGAGTGGAATCAATTAAATCCAGAATTCATAGAAATGTCATTGCACTGACGACGCCGCTTTTATGCATCGATTTAACATTTCTGATGTCAACGACCGCTAATGGGTTAACTTTGAACGAGTTAAGTTGTTTCGCAATAATCTTAGGGTGGGAATTTATAACTACAAGTATGTGCAATACGAGCATTATTCAGCACAAAATCATAAAAACAGAACATAATCATATTTAAGAATACAGAAAACGATAACTCCCAAAATCAAGAACTCATTTGCACTTATTTAACAAATATCAAGTCACGGCTTTACACAAAAATAATGACAAAAAACAAAAACATCCAGACTTTTATCATTAAAATGGTCTGTGCCCGCGAGTTGACTTTCTCCAAATGTTTGTTAAAATCTCTCAAGTAAGTCAAAAACGACTACAACGTCTTGTCCCCGGGTTCCAACGAACTTTAAACAAGCATACGAGTACGTCTTTTCAGCTCACCACACGTTCAAAAAAAAATTCGCGCGAAGAAAAAATACTTTCCGTTGGTTTCGAGGCGGGATTTAGATAAGACAAGATTAAGCGATCAGGGATTTAGGAAATTGTAGCCGTTTTACGTAAAAGCGTAAATATATAGAATGATATTTTTTTAACATTCCGTTTTCTGGCGTGTTTATCTTCTTGTCACTTGAGACCATTATGTAAATTGAAAAGCCGCGTTCTTAAGCTACAGTTACACATGCTCATTACTAGCACTCAAGCATGCTACTAATGAGCAAGTGCTACTTAGTAGCACGTGTGTCGAAGCCTTGCTAGTTATCAGCATGCTACTTTCGAGTATGCTCAAAAATCGACAGCCGTGCGATTTATGAGCTACCTGCGGCGCGGATGGAAGGGGGTGTGCTTTTAGCACGTGTGAACAGGTTTGCTTATTGAGCATGCTACTAGGCTAGTATCCATTAAGAACTGGTATAGAGATGTCAGTCTCGGTTTAATTATATAGCGAGGTTGTGGTTTATCTATACTTAATATATTATAAAGAGGAATGATTTGTTTGTTTGTATTATATGGGCTCCGAATCTACTGGATCGATTTTAAAAATTCCTTCACCATTAGAAAGCTATACTATCAGGGGCCGTATTACAATCTCTTATAGCCGGTCAAGTAAATTTCCTAAACTAAGGGTAGCGAGCAATTTCGTGCCTAGAGGATGCATTTTTATTGACAGGTAACCGCTGACTGGCTGAAAATGTAAGAAATCGCTCGCTATGCTCAGCTTAGGAAATCAACTTGACTGGCTATATAAAATGGTAATACAGCCCCAGGTAGTGACACAGGCTATGTTTCTTTTTAATTTAGGCTATATGCTATAATTCGATAGTATCAAAACTATCGATAGGATGCGTGTCGATTGTATCGATACTATCGATAGTTTTGCCCTATCGAAAGTCGAACATTTTACACGAATATTGCAAGCTCATACAAGGTTTCGTTTTATTTCCAGTCGATAGTAAAAAAAATGCCTCGATAGTTACCAAAGAAAAACTATCTATAGTATCGATAGGTGTCGATAGTTATAAATAGTATCGATAGCATCGACTTTAATGGCGCGATTCTATCCATAGTATCGAAAAAGGTCAATAACATCGCTTTATTCTCATTATCGATACTATCGATAGTGCCATCACAGTTCGATAGTTTCGATAGGACTATCGATAGTACGACCAATTTTCAAGGTCAACTATCACTATCGAAACTATCGCTATCGCAACAACACTATTTCGAATCGAACCCGTGCTTAAAAAGCATGTGTGTTCAATCCTTTGCTTTGAGCATAGTCATTTGGTAGCAGGCTTAAAAAAAGCATGCTAATAAAAAGCAAGTGTGTCAGTAGATGAGCGTGCTCGTTTGTAGCATGCTTATTAGCGTGCTACAAACGAGCATGTGTAACTGTAGCTTTAGAATATTGAGGTAGTATAGTTAAAAATGTATGGTGGAACGCACTTCAAAGTATCGTATGGAACGTGCGTGCAAGCTCATTCATGTTTCAAAACTCTCTTTCTATTTAGGTACAGTCAGTAACACAAGGCGCTGAAAACTTCATACTGAAAGTAACTTATTCATAGCAGTTGATTTGATATTCACTTCATCCGTTTCGTGTAGAAGTTTTGAATCGACCAAGATAGTCGCCAGCGTTTGTATGGAATTTGGCGACACCGCCTATAGTGAATATCAGTAATTGAACCAAAAATGAGAAACTAGTTGCTGTCATCTTTAGTAAAGGACGGCAATAGTCATTTTGCTTCTGACTACCCTACTTGAGGTGAATATAGTCGTGAGTGTTTGTTTTTGTGTAGTGCTAAAAATCTTTTTGTGTCACAAGCCTGCTTTAACTTTAACTAGAGTCATGGAAAAACGAGATTTTATTTTTCCACGTTCATTCAGTTCGACCAATCTCATATTGCATAAATTTATTTGAAGCAAATGCTTAGAGCCGATTCGTCGATTTGTTGAAATACTTTTGAGCTTCAGATTTTTCAGGCATAAAAATCGTAAGTAGAGGTTTTATTAAATATCCTTTATATATACTCTTGCTTGCATTCTAAATACATACTTGAATAAATAAAAACACCCGGACACACAACAAACTCAAATTCACATGAATGAAACGACACAATCGATTCATTGTTCCAATCGTCTCTGAATCAAAATTCTCTGAAAAAAGCTCACAGCTTAAGTCGATTAATAATGCCACAGTAACACCGATCCAATTCATTATACTGTAGGTTTTTTGCGTCTCTTTTTTGATGGATTACTGTCGATGTTGGTTCAAAAAAGCTTCTAGACGGCGCCAATGAGATTACTCATTTTAGGAAAGTTTATATCAGTTCCATATTAATTAAATTTCGGTCTTTTTTCTCAATTTACTGAATTGTTCTACCATGAATCCGCAGATTGTAGTCCCTTCAGTTTCTGGTTTCCCTAACAGAAGAATAAAAATGAATTTGTCTTAAATTATTTACTCATTTCCACAATTTATTTCAAGTACGCTGTTATGTTTAATGCTATAAGCATTAGTAGCAGCTGTTGTGTCGCTTTGGTCGCGACACGTTGCCGCGACACGTAAATGTTTTATGGCGTCATTTTGTCTGGCGTCCGAACACATTTTTGCAGAGGGCTTGAAAATCTAATCTGTGTACTTCTAAAACATTTTATCGATAATAAGGTTTAGTACATATATATTTTCAAGAAGATACAACAATTACGTTTTAGCATTACTATCGCACTCGGCCAATGCACTTAAAATCGCGTATCTAAAAATATTTTTTAACAACGTATTGTTTAATTACATACGTTTAATTTTCACTGCAATATTACCTTATACTTTTCACAAAACTATGCTCCCGCAAAGCCTATTTTTTTATTCTTTTGTTATTACTTTTTGGCTAGATGAGGAAATATATACACACACCAAAAGTTTATAAATTTTAATAGTAACTATTGCGGTCAAAAAATCGAACAGCAACCGTAACAAATATTTCTTTTCCTCAATACATGTGACAAATTATATTTTCATTTAATAATGAATTTGGAATTAAGTATTTATTTGTGGTGTTTTTTAAAATATAGCTTCATATTTTTTTAGGAAGTTTATATTAAAAAAATATAAAATAATTATAAATTCTGTTCATTATTTATTGCAGAGAATAGTTTGCTTGTCTGTCTTTTAGCAAATTAAGGTTTCTGATACTGACAAAGGGTACATGTTACATGAAAGGTCCAATTACCAATCGCCATGTCGGCAGAAGGATACCTCTACCTTAATCTCCTCTTTCGGCTTTGAAATAAGGTCTAAAGGTGAAAATCTCTATAAAGGCGAACTGTACACATGTCTGTATTGGACGGATGTCGGCGGATATTGCGTTATCTCTGGCGGAAGTGGCCGTTGGCTACCTGCCCAATTATACGCCACTCAGGTTATTTGGAGGCAAAAGCCTCAATCTATAATGCGAGATTGTAAGGAAGGTTTATTATTGTGCTTGGCCTCAATTATTTTTTTGTGTAAACAAACAAGATTGTAAAGAGTAACCATCAAGTTTTTTTGCCGGAGTCTTCTCGATCGGAAACAACCTCTGAACCGATGGTAGAGTCACATTATGTTTATTTATGATATTTAATATCATATTATTAATGTCAACAGGTTCACCACTGAGGGAGGATGCACAAGAACGCGCGAAGTGGGCCAAGAATATAAGAAAGGCAGACTTGTATGGACTTCGGCGATTTTCTAAAAAAAATTAAAATTGATCATAACTTTTTAACGGTTTGAAATCGGACCAATATTGACAGGGTTGAATAGGTTAGAAATGACCCCCGCTATGCGCTATTTCGATTTGATCCTTACTTCCAGGGACACCCTGTATAAGAGTCAACGTTATTGGTATCAACCACATAAGCCACAGATATACGCTCTGCTTAGTTGTACACACAAAAACATGGTCTAGGGATATATAAAACTTTTTTAAATAACTTAAAAAGTACTGGCCTTACAAAAAAACTGTTAATGACAGATTATAAAAACATTATTAAGTTCCTTTTTTAAATTCAAATTTGTATATAAAAGGTTTTGTTTTATGATGAAATTCGCATTCATTGAATTTCTTCCAAAGAAGTAAATCTTCACGAACTTCTAACTTGATTAAAACTTAATAAATTTCTATAAATCTTTGTCAAACGCATCTCCGGTGTTCATTTAATCATGCCACGTAGACACTTGACCAGGAACGAAATGTTAAGAGCAGTGGGCATGATTCAAGCTGGCGCTACCCAAATTGCGGTTTCTGAAGCCATGAGGTAGTCAGAGCGTTATATGGCTTTGGTCACGTTATCGTGTCACGAGAGAAGTGGTGGAACGGCACCGAGGACCTCAAAGCATTACAACACATGTACAGTACCGATTCATAGTAAATGCTGCACGAATTCAACCGAATGTAACGGCGATGCAATTGGTTCAAAGGCTACAGAGAGAGTATGGTTTGCTGGTAAGCGGTCAAACTTTGAGAAGACGACTGCATGAAGTTGACCTACGTGCTCGTAGGCCACTTCGGGTACCAGCGCTTAGGAGAGGCCATCGAGGAAGAAGATTACAATGGTCTATTTCCCACGAAAACTGGAACCATTCTCAATAGTCACTTGTGCTTTTCACTGATGAATCCAGGTTTGGATTTCATCCTGATTCGCGAAGAGTACGCGTTTGGAGAGAACCTGGACGTTGGAATCGACAACAAGTTCATGCATATCAAGGTGGCACGATTATGGTTTGGGCAGGAATTCGCCTTGGCGGTGGAACGGGCCTCGTTTGGATACAAGGCAATATGACTGCTCTAAAAAACCGAGATGAGGTGCTAGAGCCTGTAATCTTGCGCTACAGACAGCAAATGGGACAAAATTTCAAGCGAATGCACGACAATGCCCGTCCACATACGGCGCGTATCGTTACAAGTTGGTCTCAACAGGATGATATCCAAGCTTTAGACTGGCCTGCACAATCCCCTGACTTAAATCCTATTGAGCATGCCTGGGATATGCTTCAGAGAAGAGCTCTTAGGAATTTCCCTGAAGATATTGTGCATGAAAACCAGCTTTTCTTGCATCTTAGCAGGACTAGGGACAGTATTCCACAACAGGATATTGACACCCTGGTTTTGAGTATGCAGAACCGCTGCAGATGTGTCAGGAGAGTCTTAGGTGGATCCACGGATTATTAATTTTAAGTTTTCAACAATTTTTATAAAAAAATGAGTTGTTTTGTTTAGGTATTGATGTTTCAAAAATAATGTTAAGATTGAAATTTTGTCGGAGTTTTTCCTCTTCTTCTAAGTTTTTTTTAAATTCAACTTTATCTAAAAGTTTATTTATCAGATTAGATAGGCTAATAAACAAGGTTTATTTTAATGTGTAGGTGTCTTAACAAAAAGTTAATAGAATTTTAGTTATTTAGGTCTAATTGAAATATCCCTAGACCATGTTGATGTGTATATGTCCAGACATTTCATAGAAATACATAGATATATCATTGTGTATTATTATTAAGGCTGCAAAAAGCAACCCCTTGTTGAAAACCTGCAACAAAACGCTTATGTAGACCATAGATCATTAACAGTCATTTGCAGTAAAACGGTACCATTCACGGTGAGGCACGTGACATAAAATGTTTACAGCTTAGGGCTACTACGTCTGAGGGACGTTATAGTGACGTCAGCTTAAGAGCGGTTTTAGACTTGCGTTTTGTCTTTGGCATAAACGCTTATACGCGCGATACATTTCGTGGTGAGTGTAGCGTACGTTCGCAACAGTAGTGGTGAGTCAGTATTGGATTATACGAGCTGATAAGCGAGACAACGCTCGAACGAGTTACTCGTGTGGCAAAAGGCTTTCATGCGCTTCCGAAAACGAGCTTATACGCATTTTTAAAACGCTAAGCTGAAACTGCTCTTGTTAAGTAGGCAAACACCTCAAAATAAAGAGTTTACAAAAGGATGGAGGTGTTTTTCCTAAACTTGCGTGCACCGCACTATATTCGCTCTGAATTTTTAAAATGAAGTAGCTAGGTTACACCTACTTGACAGAACCGACCAAAAACAAAATTCATCATGTGAAAATTTTCACCCTATTCGACAAAAACAAAATCACTCGCGACAGTTGGACTGGCCGCGACACTGAAACTCACTGGTATCGCCTGTAAACTCACTGTGTCTGTGTGCGTGATCAAAATGGCGTATTTGTTCTAAGCGGACTATCTGTCACAGGCGCCGCGACGCATGCGTAATTTGTGCAATCACTGAGTATAGGCCTGTGAATCGAGACCTGTAAGTCTCCCACGAGTTGCCACATTAAATTTATATTGGTCACGTAAAGAATTGTATTAGGATTTGACATTGTCATGTCATGTCTTGTCAAATCCCAATACATTTTTTTACGTGCACGATATTTAAATTTAACGTGGCAACTGGTATACGTACTGCCCACAGTGTCCACATAGTAGAAAACGTCGTTTAAATTTTTCACAGGGCCAAGATATTTTTTCATTTTCATAAATCTTAATTTTATATGATTTTCTTAACGGAAATAATGATTGGTTTCGCTCTTTTCAAATCCATTGACTTACACCTTTATTGAATTTCAAACAAATTAATTTGGCAGTGAAATACAGCTATTGGCAGAATTCGGACGATAACGACTAGTCGTGAAACCACAATGATCTATCGAACTGGGAACTAAATCAGTTTACGTCTAAACTTTTGACAAGTTCTGGCCACAGTATTGTTGAAAACTCATTACTTTGTAGTAAATTGGCTCCTTTAGATCTGTTTATATTGATCCTGCCTAACGTATCTAAGTTTGTGGAATCGCTAGTTACCTAAAAAAACCTAACAAACTGAAAATTATGATGATTTAAAAACAAAAAGAACATTTTTTCCCATGGCCCATGCTAGTACATACTTATTAAAATAAGGCAAGGTATGACTATGATCAAGTTTCAAATATAATCGTTTATTGTTTCTCACAAAACATATCATAAAACATACCCATGTAGAGTTACTTCGCGATTTAGTGTTTTTTTTTTAATACAAGATGTTAGCTTAATTATTTTGCACCATTCTATTACAACCACTTATATCGAAAAGCTCATTTCTTCTTTTGCTTAACTGTATTCACTAGGAGAAGGTACTATTACATTTTAATGGACCGTTAAAAATGCCCATAAAAAAGTTTAAAGCGTTCCAATTTCAATTTATGAAGACGACCCCCGCGATGATACACAAAACTTCGTAATCAAAGTAACCACAGTTGGCGAACAACCCCAGAGCTGGTTTGTTAATTAAGACTTAATTCAGAATAGCAAAGGTGAGAATATGATCACGGTTTCTTGAATACTGTGATGATCCTTCGAGAGTGATTAAAACTTCTGATGACCTAACAAAGAACGTTTATAAAGGTCAAAACACTAGCTTGTTTATCTAAAAATAATGCACTCATTTTCTTGCAAATATGCGGAACAATTTTATCTTTAACAGCAAAAAGCGTTCGCTGAAAGAAGGAATGCTTGAGAAACGAGGAAATTTTATGAGAAAAACGCTATAAACATTTATGTCTAAAACAGACTATTCCACATAAGCTTGCAATCATTGACGGGCTACTAAAATAATAACAATATCATTGGTCTATTATATCTACAAATAAGACGCCAAAATGTTTCCACTGAAGGAAACTGCAAACACATATTTTACCACGTAGCCCTTATTTGTGTCTTGGGTAAGAGTAAATATTTGCATTATTCGCTAGGTTTAATCCTAAGACAATGCTTTATATAATGGAAATCATATGAGAGCTCAATTCATGTAGTTTGGGATTTGAAACATAAATATTGCCTGATTCATTCCTTTTCTTTTGCCGACCTTGCCTGTAACCACCTGGGGGGCTAGCCAAGAGCAACACGCCACGACGATTTCAACAATAGAAATCGTTCAAATGTATGGGGATGATATAAGCTGTCACTGGCGCTCATGTCATCCCCATACATTTGAACGATTTCTATTGTAGAAATCGTTGTGGCGTGTAGCTTTTGGCTAGCCCCCCAGGGCTGTGAACTCATCTTGGCAGATGGCTCTCTATCAATCTTAAATGTGTTTTGTTTTTTGTAGGACTGGTAACAATTATAAAAATGTTTAAAAAAAAATAGCAATAAAGTATATTATTATTAGCCGCCTTAGATTCTAATAAATGCTTATTTTTTCATTTCATTCAGAAGACCTTTCTCAAAGAAACTCAAATTGTGGATTAGGCTTCCTCTCTAGGTATTCCTTAAGAGCTGCACCTAGCATAGAATGATGAGTATGGAGAGATGTGTAATACTTACTATTTTTTTCAGATACAATTTTCTTATAAATACAAAAAATACTTAAGGAGCACCACACCAATAACATGGTCTTGCAATAAGGATAAATATCCTTGCTGAAGGAGGTACCAGACTAGGATTTTATTCAAGGGCGTTCCGTAGAACACTGACCCGAGCCAATTTAGACAAAAATGTGTATAGAAATGACCCGACCACCCATGGACACGACAAGTCAAAGTGAAAAACCATGCTACAGTACAAATTGCCAATTGTGTCGTCAAATATCTCAAAAACCACTCAGCTCAATCAACTTATCTTTGCGAAGATCTGGCATCACAGAATAATTAAAATGTTCAACGCTCTGTCATCTGTTTACATTTTAAACTTCAGGAGCATTTTAAACCAGTTACACAAGCTTGTAAATTGTAACTAACTTCGAAACAAATGATTGCTTAATCATGTCATGTGAAATGACTATAAATATAATTACTTTTTCCGAATCCAAATTAGCCACTAGGATCCCATTGCTGGGCAAGGCTTCTCTTCCCCCTTTCACACACGTCTATCTTTGGCCTTTTTAGACCAGTCCCTAGCAAAGGCATTTAGTTCGTCACTCTTTCCAATCAAAGATAAATATATTATAGAGTTTATATTTCAATTACTTAGCGGATTTTTAAACCTAGTTATCCTATTTTTACACCAAAATTAGTAAGAACTTCAAATCCTTTAATCCTATGAATACCAATTCCCAAAGAAGGCACCTAGTTCACAAATCATGTTAGCCAGGAACCGTCTCTCTCAACCTTAGTAAGGAATGTAACGACCCTTCATATAAAACTAGGCAGACAGAAAAACTGAGGCTGTTGGAGCATGATATATGACGTCATATGGTATGCAAAATTTATGGCTACCACGCATAAACCACCCTGAGTTTATTCAGGATCAGGATAAGAAAAATCTAAGACAAGGTAAAATTTTATGTCACGAAAACACTCTGCATTGTGTCATCTTCTAGCACATTTTGAAAAATGCCAGTGGGCATATAGCAAAACTAACAAATGAGTTTTGTTTTTAATGGAATCTATCTGATTGAAAAAGCATTGTTGGACGTAAACGACTTGAAAACCTCCCAGAGGTTTCATGGTTAAAAACGGCCACTTTAAAAATCAACGGAATCCGTCTTTGATAGGTACGAATGAGACTTGGAATTATGTAAATGATTCTTTTATCACAGTATTAAGACTTACTGAACCGCAAGGAAAGTCTAACCCTGCGAGAGTAAAGTTGAAATCTTCCTTTCTTTTTCTTTCTTAAAAGCTTGATGGCGGCCATCTCAGAAAAAAATATATTTTGTAAGCATAACAAAACAACGCTGTTTCTACTGTAATCTGAGCTTTTAATGCAACAATTCAGCAAGTGACATTTTGATTAAGTGGGTTTTCACAGTCTTCAGATGAAACTTGATAGTGCAACTATTATCTCTCAGAAGCAGAGTTTATTTAGGATTGTATTTTTATAGCATGTTACAGATCAAGCATAATGTAAACTCATTTATAGCTAGTTGATCCTCATTCCTATGCAATTATAGAGATTTTGCAACCACTCGTTTGTGGTTGTCTGTTTATACCGATCTCTTAACTAGCATAGCTCAGTTTTCTATCTCTCTCTTTAATTATTCCTTCCCTGATAAATGTAAAACTGTGAAACAGAAATTCGTCATTTATAATCTCAACTTGTTACCATTTAGTTGCGATAATTTTACATACAATGATACTTAATAGGGGCTCACTAACTTTCTCTTAAATATTGTTTACTTCCTTATAAAGAATAACAAAAAAAAACAACTTCAAAAAAACCTATTCAAAAACAAAATACTAACAAATAAAGAAATAATTGCGTATTCTTCTAAAACTTATACGATAATGTAATGTAGGTACAATTATTGTTATTGTTGGAGTCGGTGTCAGCCAAGGAAACACTACAATATAACTCGCAATATACCTATTTTTTACATATCACGTTTACGTATGTATGTAGGTAGTTATAAACCTACATTGGCTGAGACAGACTTCAACAATAACAATAATTGTACCTACATTATATTATCGTATAAGTTTTAGAAGAATACGCAATTATTTCTTTATTTTTAGTGTTTTGTTTCGGAATAGTTCTTTTTTAAGTTGTTTTTTTTGTATTATTTTTTGTTTTTTTCTTGATTTTCAGTAAATAGTTTTTAATTATTTTATACATCGAAAAAATATCGTCCAATTGCTCCTAAGAATTGAAGAGTTCTGTTACTTTATCATGGATCCCATAATCAGAACCTAACCAAACTTTCATCAAACCAATAAAAAAAGAAACATCGAAATTGGTTGGCGTGATATTGAGTTATTCGTCCATTTATCGCGCATATAGTTTATCTAGCTTTAAGACTTATATGGTTTTCTCATAGGTGCTACTGTCAGAACTAGACCAAATTAAAATGGGACCACACAAAACGCACCAGAGCGTTCAAATAAAAAAAAGAATGATCAAAATTGGTTCACCCAATCGAAAGTTATGAGGTAATAAACATTAAAAAAAGCATACAGTCGAATTGAGAACCTCCTCCTTTTTTTGAAGTCGGTTAAAATGAGAGTTTGTTGTGCAATTTGGATCCTGGTAGACTGACATTAGCACATGTCTATTCAGAATTATAAGAATTGTAAGCATTCCCTTAAATTTAAATTTTTTATACACGTTAAAACTTGGTAGCGTGTTGACCTGTCTAAGTCCCTTAGAGTTGGCACTGCACAGCCAACAAATGCCCATAACTTCTACCGAGTAATCAAGCTTGCAAGTTCTTCGCCAACTTCCCCTAACGAATAAAGCTGTAGTATGTCATTAAAAGTATCGTAACGGCGCATTAACCCAGTCATTACTCGGCCTGGGTACTTCAAACCCGGCCACTGTAAAAAAGTATTTTTCTCGATACTCGGAACGTGATTATTTAATTCGTTTCTGCGATTCGAGATTGGTTAAAGCTACCTGTACTTACTTAAAATGTATTTAGAAATGTGACTACTTTAGATTAAAAAAGGATACTCGTACGAGATTTAGGGTAGGTACGTTTTCTGGTTATACCGCTATCTAACTGATCTAAATTGTTAAATGATGATATGGTATAAGATTGAGGACACGACTGGCGTAGTGCGCTGTAGCACGGTTTCTCGTCTCGATTTATGTAGTGTCTCGGGTTCGATTCCCGGTCAGGTCAATTCAGGAACAATCTTTTCTGAGTCGAATCGGGTCTGGGTGTGCTGGAGACGCCCTTAGCTTATTTCCTGGTGAGGTACCTTGTAACACAGGGATATTAATCACTACTTCGAAACCATTACGGGAGGTGTGTTGTCTGGCGCATATTTATTTATTTATTTAAGATAGCACACATGTTAGCGACAGAAACGAAAAAAAAGTGATTTGGATTAATGAACGAAATAACTCTCTTGGATTTCTCCGTAAAATTTGAAAGCAAAATGAATTACGAAAACTTATCTTGCTGAAAAAAAATTTAAATATGCGCCAGACAACACACCTATTGTCATGATCTTGAAATAGGGATAAGAATCCCTGTGTCGAGTTACCAAACAAGGAATTAAGCCAGGGGCGTCTCCCACCACACCCAGACCAAGCCAATTCAAAAACGATCGAACCCGGTACACTTCGGAATTAAAGGCGTGAAATCAAGCTTAGGAACCTTACTCGTAATTCCCTGGCTAACATCGAGGTGTCGTCAAACGTGACGAGTAAATTGGTGCTACCGAGACATTGCTCCTATTAACCCGGAGTAAGCCACTTACCAGGAAACCCGTGTTTTGAATACCGATAAGGCTGAACGTTTGCCGGAATCGATTGCGTCGACAATTAGGTTTTACCTGTTTTTTTGCAGGGTTATCGCGAACGGTGAGACGAAATTATTAAACAATCTTCCCGACTAACCGGGTTTGAAAAGTAATCTTGGAGAATTGATTTGCGTTCCAACTTTGTTATATAAAAGATTTTTAATATTTTATTCCTTAGTATAAATTTTAACTCTAACAAATCAATAAAAAGATAAGCATTTTATTCCATGACGTTATTCGAAATTATTAAGTAATTAAAACACGACATGAATTTGTTTCAATAGGTCGTGCCAATGGGCTAGTCGATTCAAGTTTCAACATTCCAAAGGGAGAATACGGTATTTTGACCTTTGGACCCACAGCAGACACCTGAATGAAAATAGATAAGGCCGTGCGCGTACATCGCGTTGAGTAAGTAAATATTAAATATACACAAAATCTTAAAACATACGTCACAATTAATTATACTCCTATACCAAAAAGGTACCTGCTCAGCATGATGTCAGAGCTAGGACTGGAACCCCAGGCCGCGCTGATATTCTGCGGTAACATGTATTATTATATGCAAGGAAGTGCAATGCGCTTCTTTCGTCGATGCTCCACTTAGTCTGCTGTCGGTATGTACGTTATTGCAAAATTTGGCAAATAGTTTTATATTGATAATTTTTCTGTCTATCAACTCTATTGAAATTAATTGCTACATAAATAATTCTCATCACAAAAACGTCATAGTAACGACACAGTTAGAGTTAAAAAAGTGGCACTGTTGGTTTTCATACAGTCGGAGGAATGTGGGATATCTAATTCGATTCATGTCTATGTCGAAGGCTTTTCACGGATGTCGAACTCACGCCTAAGCTCGGAATATAGCGGCTGCTAAGCCGGGTCGGTTATAAACAGGCTTTCGCAAACCCGCCTGTGCGGCAGCCGAAATAACCTAGATCTAATTTGTCTTGTCAAATCTTTATAAAAGGTATCCGAACATATGGATATACTTGGTCCCATTTTTCCTATTTTTATATAAATAAATATATAAATATGCGCCAGACAACACACCTCTTGTAATGGTCTCGAAATAGGGATTAATATCCCTGTAATACAAGGTACCGCACAAGGAAATAAGGCAGGGGGCACTCCCAACACACCCAGACCCTAGTCAATTCAGAAAAGATCGTTTCCTGAATTGACCCTACCGAGAATCGAACCCGGGACACTACGGAAATTGAGGACCACGTGGTGTGAGGCGAGAAACCGTGCTACAGCGCACTACGCCAATCGTGTCCTTATATGATATTAGGTTTAGCTTCTTGGAGTCATAAGGTGTGCAATTATTTCCAAACGCTAATTGAATTGGTCCCGGGTTCTAATCCCAGCTTACGCAAAAGTATTTAAAGATTTTTCGCTACGTAGTGCGGGCTTGGGATCACCAGCTCGCATTTCGTACAACAGCGAGGTAGTTTAGCCAATACCGTATTCACCGTAGCGAAGA
This sequence comes from Udea olivalis, assembly GCA_947369235.1. Classification (NCBI taxonomy): domain Eukaryota; kingdom Metazoa; phylum Arthropoda; class Insecta; order Lepidoptera; family Crambidae; genus Udea; species Udea olivalis. The sequence continues at coordinate 19,337,977 of OX376347.1, forward strand.
TTTGATTTTAATTCCAATGATGAAAACCTTTTCCCAGCAGTTTGACTGTATATTGGCTAATTGTTTTTCACTTAACGGTACAAAATCCGTTAAAACAATTAATTATTTGCTTCTCACGAGTTAATTAAAATGTCACTGGCAGAATGAAAGCTACAAAGGCTCACAGCGTTAATTACTCGTATTTCGTGATATATTAGTCCTCCAAATTTAAATATTTGCAGGTAAAATAGCAGTATCCTTCTATAAAAATAATATCTGTAGAAAATCAGAAAACCTAAAGATTCAAGTGAGTTTACATTATCTAAGTAATTGTGAAGTGGATTGACGTCACAGTGCAATGCCGCAACATAACGCCATTTGAAATAGGGCCAATTTATTTTCAGCGTCAGCTTGGTATTTTCTTTAAGTTCAACCATTAAGAACTACGGACTTCCAGTTTTACTCAGTTTCATGAATGCGATAGCGTTTAAATTCTGGCTAAAACTTATTTTCCTTACAAAACTCCCTGCTAGATGTCGAAACTTGAAAAACACTGTTAGAAACCTAAACCTCCCGGAAACGTCGGAAGGCTCGTGAAATTGCGTAAGATAGCAAAAAGGTCTAGTTACCAAGTCGGCAACAGACAACTTTACACTAACTAAACTCAAAACTCAAACTCAAACAACTTTATTCAAATAGACTTTCACAGTAAGTACTTTCGAATCGTCAAATTTAAAGCAAGATATACTAAATAATAGACATAATTACTAAAATGATATAGATATATAAATATACATTATACAGACATAATGCGACTCTACCACCGCGTCGGAGTTGTTTCTTGCTGAGAAGAACCGGCGAGAAACTCAGCAGTTACTCTTTTAAACTTGTGTTGGGTTTACAACAGGCGTTAGTAAAGTACAATGTGTCATTTTGATACATATAAACCAAGAAGGCTAGAGACTAAGGAGTGATAACTCCCTGGAAAGGGTTGGACTAAATCCGTATCCCACAGTGACGCATGCGCATTACGCTTCTTTGCCGCGATCCTCGCGAAGTGTCAAAATTGGTCAACACAACCTCGAAAAACAACAACTGTCGCACGTGACACCGTTCAAAACAAAACCATGTGACCATGAAATGACAAATAGCTGCCGCTGCACATGCGCAATACAGCGTTTTGCCCGGCACAGAGTATACGACTTTCAGCCCTCGAAAGCTTACCCCCACTTCGGGAGTTATCTCTCCTTAGTTTCTAGCCTTCTTGATATAAACTTACTGAGTGTCTAATCTAAAGAATATAAAACAATGGAAAAAAATAACATAAAAGAATATAAACTTAAGGCCATTTAAACAATTAACAACTATGTAACCATTAAAGTCAGAAGCAAGAGGTCATACATATTAGCACAAGTTACAGAATCCATTTTTAGAGGAAATGACAACGTTAAATTAAAAATACACAAATGAATAACAAAATACCTTTAAAGAAATAACTTTAAGAGTTCTTTCAAAACCTCAAAATGCAGACACAAATAAAAATGATTCAACCTTAAGATAAAAACACTAATCTAGCTATACGTCATTATCTGACTACCACCGGAGTCACCGGATTCACTGAATTTGCACTAAAACTCGGAACACTTTTTTAACTACAAACTCCCACAGAGAATCGTGCTTGAAGACTCGTATTAATGGTCCGCATCCAAAACCTAACAACTTCAAAACTATCTCAAATGTATTTCAGAGAGCTTCTCAAATGAAGTGGGACTTGACTAGATACGTCCGTCGCATGTCAAGCGGACTTTTGGCCAGGCAGTTAACAAAATAATGTAAGGATCAATCCAAAGCCAAGGTTTGCTGAGAGAAACCGAGAGCTTATGTAAGAGCAACACAAAGCTAAGGCCAAGTGAATACTGTAGATCCATTTAATTATCAACAATCTGACAGGAGAGACTAAGTTTAATTGTAAAACTTCAAGTTTCTATTTTCCCAGGCACCCGTTTCATTGTGTTTGTATAAAACTTGTTGTGTAGAGTAACATGAAGTTTCAAAGCGACTGAAATACGAGTACAACCAAATCCGCGCAAGACCTGTTTTATAGCAACAGTTAAATGTAAAACATAGTAAATCTAAAATCAGGTAGATAAACATGCTCAACATAGTAATATTTATTGATTAGGTACTTATTATTTCAGTCTCAAAAATGGTCAGGTTCTAGGTACTCGAACATGTGAGGTGAGAAGTTGAGGAGATAAGCGTCAGGAGCATGTATGGACGTGAATGTCATGGGCATGGTCTCATCCTACCCCTGGGAAAAGACGTATATATTTATTAATTCTGTTAAAATTTGAAAAAAAACATGAATTAGTTTGCTATTCATGTTGGAGCAACTTATTGGCAGGTATGTAACGAATTCAAATATAATATTAAATAAAAAAACTCCAATGCAGACAATTCAAGATAAAGAACCTTAGGAAAAAGGGATGTTTACTGAAAAAGTAATATTAACAAATGAATACCTACTTTACATACTTTTATTTATTTTACTTTCCAAAGCCAAGAATCTCATAACATCCAAAATAAGGGAGAATCCCTATTTCTGTAGCGTCTTCTTGACCTTTACAAAGTTCTCGATAATTCCCGACAATATTTGTGTTAACATAACCATTAACAAAGTATAAGTACCGAAATAAGATCCGAAGATTTATTTCTTAGAGGTTCTCGTGTCATTAGCAACTTTTCTGTCTGTAAAAGTTGAACGGTCAAGCGCAGGTGCTACATTTACTGAAGGTTCCGTATAAACTGTTAAATTCTTGGCACGATCCGCAGATCGTTGGCAAATGAATTTCACAAGGTGCCAATCTAATAGAATCTCTTCGCGCGGGATCAAATCGACACAAAAAATGTAAGCTGCGAATTTGAGAGGATTTCATTCGTAACTACGATACTTTCAAAGAGACAAAGAGATAGCAGGCCACACAGCACAGAGTACGTTTATATGAAGTCAACTGCTGAACATGAGTCGTCCCAAAAGACGTCAAGAGCATCTGATGCTGGTGGAAAGGCAGCTTCTACTAGGATAATTTCCAATAAGTATTATGCATTAACACAGTGAAAGCCACAGTATTTTTTCAGCCACATTGCTGCGGAACATTCTGAGGCAGAAATCTCCACATCTTAGGTTTAATTGTTTTTTGATCATTGCAAATTTTCGGGTAGCAAAACCGCTGGTGCAACTTGAGAAAATTGAATTTCTCAAGCTCCGTAAGCCTTCTTACATAGCTCGTTTACGTCTGTCGTCTAGCTTCAGTATATCTACTAGCTAAAATGGCAGCAGCATAAAGATATCTCGTTCTTCATAACAGTTACGAGTTTATTGCGCCATCTGCGTCACAGAACCCTAAAAAGGAAAATCTCGCAGGACGTGTCCAGCATTCGCCACTAGCTGACTTAGTCGGTGTCTGTTATTGGTCCTGTACCTCGATCGCTGATTGGTTGAGCTAATGTTAGTGCAACAAGGCTTTCAGTTGGCGACTACGTCACCGTGGTTATGAGTAACAAAAATAATGATAATATCCTTATTCGAGATTTCAAATGTATAAAGTTACTAATCGATTTGAACAGCCGATGTGACCTTGCTGCTGAACTCAAGCGTGGATTACATTAAAACTAAACTCATTTAAGATAAAGATTAATAAACAGTTACGATTTGGTCATGATTTGACCTAAAGACAAAATTAAGTTTAAGAACTTTTACAAATACGTGTAACATACAATTTGATGACTTTCATAAAGATATCAGAGATACTGAGATTGTTATTTTACAAAATAAATTCATGAGTCATATACATTAGTCGTAACGACACGATTGGCGTAGTACGCTGTAGCACGGTTTCTCGCCTCGATTTTCGTAGTGTCTCGGGTTCGATTCCCGGTCAGGTCAATTCAGGAAACGATCTTTTCTGAATTGACTCGGGTCTGAGTGTGCTGGGAGACGCCCCTGGCTTGATTCCTAGTCTGGTACCTCGTAACACAGGAATATTTATACCTACTTCGGGACCATGACAAGTGGTGTGTTGTCTGGCGCATATTTATTCATTTATACAACATAATAATCATTCAACCAAACCTCTCTCCTTTCAAGACAATGTTTTAAGATTTAGGTACGATATTTAGTGTATGTATCTGTAAATTTATGTATTATGATTATGTATGTGTAATATATATAATTTTGGTATAAGTATGTTTTTTTGTATCAATAGTATATTTTATTTCCGGTTTTCCGAGACACCGCCAACACGATTTCTGCTTCGCCCAGTGGTTGACTGGTAGAGAATGCCATTAGGCATTAAGTCCGCCAATTGTACTTTTTCTTTGTGCAATGAAGAATAAATAAATAAATAATGATAATCATAATTTATTGAATTTTTTAATGGAATTTCTACATAAATAAGATCACATTTTGTACTGTAGCTGTGGTCTAAAAGAATGTCAACACTTAAGTCAAACATATACCCTATTTAAATAAGGGTCCTTAGTTTTATAAAAGACGAGCAATATATAAAGAAAATTGAATGTAAAAACTGAACAACACTGCTTTTTACCAAAGAATTCTGAAAGAAAAAGTTGCAATACGTGTACCGCCTGTAAATGACTGAATGACTCGTTCCTTGCTTATTGGTATTGCTTTTGTCCCTCGCTCCGTGATTGGTTGAAACCTTAAAAATAAGCTACCTTGGGCCAAAATTACTTCAAAGCTTTTTTCTTAGGCTCCCAATAGAGTTAAATCTTGGTGACTTGTGATTCCATATTGTTTTGAAGTTCTTAACGAACAAAATATTGTTAAAAACATAATTTTCGTCAGCCTTCTTTTAGAGATTCTGTTTACGAGTATCAAATTGAATTTCTAAGTCAGTTCCCAATTTTTAGCGTCGTACGCTAACAAAATTAAACTACTCAAATTTGTAATTCCCAATGTGCTAGCCGTCATTTATTGTTTAATCAGAACTTACAAGGATAGCTATCAGTTTCAGTCCGCCGACTCGGAAGCCACATCATTATTCTGAAGTTAACATTTGGAATTGCTAAACGAAGTCAATTTCGTTGTTGGAACTATAAAGCTTATTGGGTTTGACGATTCGAAGATAGGTTTTCTCAGCAGTGGGATGACTTAGGTTATGAAATGATTGGAAACCTAAATTTAAATGTCTTAGTCGTTACTAAGCTACTCGAAAGCACAGACTTATCACATTGAAATATTATATCAATTATTGAATATTGTTGTAATGACTCCTAATAAATAACTTAATTGATGCTTAACTAAGACAAAAATGATTAAAAATCGATTAAAAGTAACTGATATACCTAATGTAGATCTAGCTATTCAAAGTCTGAGGTAAGTCTCAGTTTAAGCTAAGCACTCTCTATAGATCTCGGCCTCTATATATATGATAAATTTTGCAAAGGAAAGTTATGAAAACAGAAATCAGAGTCATGAATTGAAATAGATGACAGGAGACGAGTCAAAAGCGAGTGCAATATTTCGACGCTACATCTGGTCTACTAGCTGTGAAATAAATAAAAATTGCTTATTAGGTATGAAGAACATCGCTAGGGAGTGGAACGCATCTCTCTGCGTCTGTGTTTCCGGATACATACAACTATTATTCAGGGTCAGAGTGAATAAGCTTCTGGGTAAACGTGTTCCACCATCGACCTAGTCATCGCTTACCACCAGGTGAGACTAAGGCCATACGAAACCCCATTTTAAATTATAAAAAAAACCTATCAGTAAAACGTTACTGTGCGTATAACCGTCAAGAAAGTGGCAGGCTTGGTTTTTATACAAACGATATCTGTTTCTATTTATATCTGTTGGTATGATCCCAAATGCTTAATTTTAACTTATTTATAAATAAAAAATTTCTTTAAATTTAATAAGAAAAACTGAATGGTCTGTAAGAAATAACACGAAGTTTTATGGAAGCAAAAAGTACCAGTTAATGTTTTTTTTTATTTGATCATTAACAATTTCGCTGCAGCATAATTAAATTTAAAACCTTTTATCAAAGCTCGCAATCACTGGCATTAACCTTATTGTACCCGAATATTGGTTTTTAATTCATTTTATCCGTTTTTCCGTTGACCTACATACAACTTTATCTTAATCTGTTCACATTGCGGCGTTACTTAACAACGCGCACTGCCATGGTTGGCTCAGTGCCAATGAAAAACGCATGAACATGCTTTAGTGACGACGTACGGAAGTGTGTTTGGGGCGGCTCCGCTTGGCGACTTCACGAAGTAAGAAAACGATAAATGAAGAGATTTTGGTAGAAAAATCCTTAGACTTTTTAAGTCAATAAAGCACACGGTAGCAGGGATGAGACAAAACAGCTCATAGACGAGCGGTGACGGATAAATAAGTCGTGATAAATTAGCATAATTATTTTTTAACTTTCCCCGCTCCGTTTCTTCGCTCTACTTGAATATAGAGGACATTAGTTTATCGATTGTTTCTGTGCAATGGAAACATTATATAAATATTTAACTATTAACGTTGACTATGTTATTTGATAATTAATATGATTATTATTGATGGATGTGATAAATATTATTATATGATGAATAAATATTAATATGATATAGTAACCTCTCAATATCTAAAATATGAATAGGGTAGGTAACTTTAGGTAAGTTTTTATATAAATGTTATAGTTCAATGACGAAAATACTACGCATGGTGATGCCTAAAATATGGTCAGAGTTACTGCAAGAGAGCTTTTACTTTATAAATATGAGCCAAAAATACGCTTAAATTATATTACTGATAGGTTTTCTACATAGACAAAAGCATAATTCATCAATTTATCAGAAGTAACATGACAGAAAAGTCTCGGTAAAAAAAAGGCTTCAGTAAAAAAAGGCTTAAAAAGGAATCTGACTTGGCACCATTTGAGAAGCATGAATAAAATGAAATAGCCCCTTAAATTTCTTCCGCAGTAACATATTTGGAATATTTCACTCCTATTTCGTGTTAGCATTTGGGTTAAATCATATTTTTTTATCTAGATTGGGCATTTATGATAACATCTAACTTTCGGGGAAAACCTTGGGAAATATGGTTCTGTCGCCGGGTTAACCCTCGTTGAGCTAACAACATTTATAAACAAAATATAAGTATGGTTATTCTATGAGAATTGTATTTGTTAGCTAGGTTTTATTAAATTTTTAGTTTTTACAGTGAATAAAGGTCTGTAGTGTTATAGTGTATGACAGGGCTTGAACAAATCTCTCAATTATGAAACTTCCTAATAAGGACTGAAAATTACACGAAACGTGTTAGTGCATAATCTTCTTCTTCTCCTTTTCAGCCTATAGCAGTCCACTGCTGGACATAAGCTTCCCCCAGGGCGCGCCACAAAGCCCGATCTCCCGTTTTGCCATCCAGTCCCTACCAGCCACTTTCTTTAGGTCGTCGGTCCAACGTGCCGGTGGATGTCCAACACTACGCTTGCCGAGTCGTGGTCTCCACTCGAGAACCCGTCTACTCCACCGACCATCGGTTCTGCGACAGATGTGACCAGCCCACTGCCACTTCAGTTTGCTACACTTCTGGACTACGTCAGTCACACTGGTTCTTAGCCGGATTATCTCGTTCCGGACCTTGTCCCTTAACGAGATTCCTAGCATGCACCTTTCCATAGCTCTCTGAGTGACGTGTAATCGGTGGACTAGTTTCACTGTCAGGTTCCACGTCTTGGCTCCGTATGTCATGACCGGTAGGACGCACTGATCAAACACCTTGGTCTTCAGGCATTGTGGCAAAGGTGACTCGAAGATGTGACGCAACTTTCCAAATGCTGCCCATCCAAGCTGAATTTTTCTGGTGATTTCCCCCTCAAAGTTGTCTCTACCCAGATGTAATTTCTGAACCAGGTTACTCCTGGACAACTTCAAGGGCTACACCTTCGACGGAAGCGGGTTCAGGAACATGACCTTAGTCTTGTCCAAATTCATCCCAAGCCCAACGCGTCTCGAGGCAGCATCGAGACTGGTCAGCATTTTCTGCAGGTCTTGCAGCGATTGTCTGGTGGTTCTGCACTTGGACGGACATTGTCGCCGCTTGGTAGAGATTTCTCAGTGCCTCCACATATCGCCAGTCGACTTGGCATCACTGCAAAGATTCCAGAACAGCCCAGGCTTCAATGGAGTCGAAGGCCTTCTCGTAGTCCACAAAAGCCAGACACAGCGGTTGGTTATACTCTTCAGACTTCTGTATAACCTGCCGAACAGAATGGATGTGGTCCACCGTGCTATAGCCTTTACGAAACCCAGCCTGTTCCGGTGGCTGAAAGGCGTCAAATCTTGATGCCAGACGATTCGTGACGACTCTCGAGAACAACTTAAAGACGAGGCTCAGAAGCGTGATCGGCCTATAGTTTTTAAAAAGAGTTTTGTTCCCTTTCTTGAAAAACAATGCCACTACACCTCTGCTCCACGCCTTCGGGGTAGTCCCATTGGTAATAACAGAGTTGAATAGCCTCTTCAGCTCCTCAACAACAGGTTTTCCTCCCGCTTTGAGCTCAGAGGTCACTCCGTCCACACCTCAGTGCATAATATTAATAATATATTATAAGGTAAGAAAGATAACTTATAATTCATCAAAGCTATTGTTTTTAAAGGCAGGTACACACTGATGAAAATTCTAGACTAAGTTTAACTTGTTATCACTACGTCTACCACGAGTTGCCACTTTGAATTTACGTTATCGCTAACGTAAAAAAATGTATTGGAATGACATGACATGACATGACAATGTCAAATCCTAATACAAATTTTTACGCGAACGATAACGTAAATTTAAAGTGGCAACTCGTGGTAGACTTACAGAACCATAAAACCATGGGTTCGGCAAATTGGAAGATGACATTGCTCAGGAGTGGAATAACCCAAGTTATCACATAACTATACATATCCATTTCAAAATGGACCTTGGGCCAGCAGCATAAGGTGTTCTTATGTAAAGCGTAACGTGAACGCGTCTATACCATTTTCTTTAACTATCAAGTTAACTATACATTTTACCGCTTCAGCTACTGTTAAGAATTGTTGAGGCTCTAAAACTGAACTTAAGAAGAATTACTACCTAGAAGGAAGGAAGGAATATACAATCTATATAATATTGAAACACTGAAAATAATTATTAATTATACTGTGATATAAGAAGATTGATGGTAGCAGTCAAATAGCACTTTATGGACGATCAATCAAATCAGATCTTGGATATCATATAATCCTTCGAGCCCAGTACTGAAAGCTTCTTAATCTGTAAACCAACGTTAGTGTTGCTGAAGGAACTGTATTTTAAATATAATTTCTCAAAAAGGCGAAAATCCTTCAAAATTACGTCACAGGAATCAACTACGTGCACTAAACCTTACGACATATTATTTCATCACTTCAAATGTTTAAAGTTTAAGTACTTACTGCATGTACAAAGAGTATTTCACTGCATAGGTCTTGCGTGTTCAGCAATGGTGCAGTCCACTTACTAGTTTCTTATTGTTATACTGCTGTCATATTACCCCAATGAGGAACAGGCATAATAACTTGTAATTAAAATTACAATGCTAAATTGACACGCAGTATCAAAAAGCTCGACATGAACTTTAATGAATTAAATCTGGTTAGTTCTGCTGCGAAACGATTAGCTACATCTTTTCTTTTAATAGAAGAGATATTGAACAATACTAAACTTAGTTTGCAGACAGTTTATATTACTTATAATATCAAGCTCCAAAAATGTACTCACCAATTCATACCGACACACCAAGACGTCTATATTTCTAGCCAGGCTTGTGCCAAGCGATGTCGAACCTGATTCCCGCCTGCCACATGTGTCCCGAACGTCCAGTGAACAGTTGAAAGTGCACTTTTCACTTTAGACTCTATTAGCGAAGGATAAGCAAGTGTTTTTGAGTCCGATGCGGTGGGGACGGGCGCGGCCTCTGCACTTAGAGCGCGGACTACTGTGTTAGGGGGGTAGGGATGGGGTAGGCTATTGGTGGCTGTCGATAGTTTTGGCTGGATGTGTCATATTTTTAGAAACTAAAAAATCAAGATGCATGAATAAAAATAATGGAAGTACAACAAGTCCATCTGAACTCAAATGGAGACTAATAAACATTACAAAAAATAGACCTTTTTAGAGGACACAAAAAACAGTAGTTCCATTGTTTTCCCTACTGACACATAATACAAAGTTTACTTAGTTAAGTATATACTTAATTACCTATATCAGATATTTTTGAATACAAATATTTTTTGTTTGTGTAATAGAATAGAAAAATCGTTTGGAAATGAGGAATGACTTAAAACAATATTTTTAATAGATATGACTCGTAATTTTTTTCAATATCAAAGATCAAATAAGTACTTATATGGAAATAAATAACAACTACGACAATAGATAGTCGATAGGAATAACTCCCACTCATCCATTCGATCCCATACTATGCAAGGTTTGTACTATGGATGTCAGAGATTGGCATATTTTTTCCGCAATAGTCGTCGATTTTCGCCGACACGATTGGCGTAGTGCGCTGTAGCACGGTTACTCACCTCGATTTCCGTAGTGTCCCGGTTCGATTCCCGGTCGGGTTAATTCAGAAAACGATCTTTTCTGAATTGACTCGGATCTGGGTGTGCTGGGAGGCGCCCCTGGCTCAATTCCTTGTCTGGTACCTCGTAATACAGGGATATTAATCCCCACTTCGAGACCATTGCGCATATTTATATTTATATTTATTTAGTGCAGATTTGCTATGCTGGCCATGGCCACCTCCGCCATTTTATCGACAACCTCCTCAACCGTTATCGCAGTGCCCAACCCTATAAACATTCTACGCATGCGTATTAAAAACACGGGTGGCAGAATTACCCATGGTGGAAAATAACACGCCGCAGCTCCTTTCTGGTCCCCGGAATAGATGGCACTGCATTTAAAACTTTCTGGGACAGGCTTTGCTTGACTTCATACAAAAGGCGCAGTGGAGGTTTTGCTTGAGTTCATGATTTGTGTTTTTTAAACTGTAGGCTGAATGATTGTACTTTCTAGCTTAGTTTTTTGACGATGTGCTTTTATAGCAAAGCCGACTTATGCGCATTGTTCTGGCATTTAAAAAATTGAGGAATCTGAATGGTCAGATGTTTTTCTAGGCTCGTGGGTTTGATTCCCGCACAAGCACAATTCGGTTGATGAAACTCTCGTGACTACAAACACCGAGACTAATACAAGTATGTACTCTATTTGTCTCTAGTCTTCATACTACAAGGACTTTGCATTGACCTATCTTGACGTTCCTACCGACTTAATTTTCAAGATTTCAGAAATGGGGGACCAACTTTTCGCAAAACGCCGATTATCCTAAAGTCGCTTGGCATAACTCATTAGGCATAACATCATACAGCATATCATTAACTTCTCAGAATTTATGTTTGGCATAACTTATATGTAGGTAACATAATAGTCCAAATGCATATTAATACATAGCATTACAGTCTAAATGCATATTATTACGTAGCGTTGGTAGTGAAAGTCCTAATTACTTTTGGCATAATATAGTTAATCCTCATATTTGAATGCATAATTAACCATAAAGCATAGTAAGTCAGAACCAAACTATACTTATTATACTTGGTTAGTTAGAGAATGTTTATTGAACTATAAGAACTAACATTATTCAATTATATTGGCTCAAAACAATATGCAGAAAGAAAAGTTTTCAGAATCATTATTCTCTATTAAGATTTATCACGGAGTCTTTACTTCTTTCTTACGAATATGAAATTCAGTTTTGCTTCGCTCTACCACATTTATATATTTACCCGCTTACGTAAATTACGCAACCAGTGAACCCTAAACAGTAATCTAGGACATTGCCCTAGCATGTCTGGGCGCGCCGCTTAGAAAAACCAAATCCTAGAAAATAATAAAATCTCTGCAGACTCAACAGACTCAATTTACATAAGCAGGTAATACAGAGGGTTTCCAGAGTATCCAAAGTATTTACGAGGGGTGCTTACATCAGCAGAAGCCTTCCATGTTTTTGTTATGTTTACGTAGTGATGATGCCAAAATAAGCAGTGAAAAACTTTATTAAAGTATGCTCCTAACTGCTATCAAATATATCATACAACCGCCCAAACCACTACAGTTGTAAGAGTAAAAACCTGACATTAGAACCGAAAAAACCGTACTTAAACACGTCTGATAGGAATTTCAATGTTTCCCTGAGGTGGCATGCCAAGTTAGCACCAGAACAGCATTATAAAAACAAATTTTAAGTCAGCAGTCAGCATATATAGCATACATTAAATCAAGAGGGAGAAGCAATAGAAATCGGGTATCTACGAGTATTTCCTAAACAGAAGCTGTAAAGTTGCTAAAAATAAATAATCTATATCAAATAAAACAGTGGCACACAAGATAACAATCATTATTATTAATGTAAATTTAAGTTAAATATCGTTCAATAAACGAAACGTGCATTATTTTCCATTTTCCTAACAATCAAAACATCCAAATGAAAAATGATGGCACCGCCATAGGCGTTGCGGTGACGTAAACCTCACTTCAGTACCCTTAGCGTTAATTTACCTCAAGTAAACTACGGTATTTATCTAAAGCCTACAGCCACATTGACATCTTTAGTCACTACTATTGACTATCTGTATCTCTACTCAATACTCAATGATTTATTTGCAAGCCATATGTACAGAAGATGGTAAATTATTATAGTATAATACATGAACAATTGGACCCTGTCGGGCACGCAAAAGGGTTATGAAAGAAAGGAAACGCTTGAATTAAAGAGATAAGATATAAGATAAGATAAGTCTACAAATTCAAAAATTAAAGATTAACAAAATAAATATATAAGACGTAGATCACAATGCACGACGTTTTAATAATTATAGGATTTACTCATTGCTAACTCTATCAATTAAATATTCATTTATACTATAATAACATTTAGTGAGTAGATATTTCTTATTTGGTTTCACATATTATGGATTCTGGTAATTTATTATAAACTTTAATCGAATAATGGAATGTACTATAAGATGTTAATTTAAGCTTGGAACTATTAATTTGTTTTTGTGTCGTGTTTCATTTCTATCTATGTATTTACGTTTTGTGTAGAATTCCATATGTTTTCGTACAAATTTACAAACCTCTAAGATATACAAGCACGGCAGCGAAAGTATTTAATATTTTTGAAAATAGGGTTTACACTTTACAGCTCTCCGTCTGTTCAATATTAGCTATTGTACCGTAGTCCCACACAAAAACTTGGTAACAGACGCCAGCTAAGTACAGGAAACCGCGCTTGTCTTGTTAAGGTGCTCCCTCACTTGGAAAATTCGCCTGTAATGTAACATTTCAGATTCAATTTTGGTATTACATTACAGTACTATCTCCCTGGCATGACGAACATTCGCCTGACATATACATTTCGGATTCGATTGTGAACATTACTTAAATGGAACATTATTCGGTGCTTTTCCTACGTAATCCTCGAATCTGTAACATTACAGTTTGGTCACTGTGATGCTCAGTTCTTCTTCCTCACTGATAATGTTAGACTTTGTAACGTGACATTAGAGGCGATTGCTCAAGGCGAAGGACCCCATCTTCAGTTTTACGTGACGTCATTTGATACAACATGACGTCACGATAAACACGTAAAACTGTATTAATTTTCTGTTTAAAGGATTTTTTTTACTACACAACTTGTGAAATAAACTAGCCAACCATTACTATCGATTGTACTTACTTTTGGCGCTGTGTCAAATCAAATAACGTTTATTGTGTTCCTTTAAAACGTTCCTTAAGATCATGGCATTTGAGCTCATTATCCAGTTTAGTATATTATATCGGTTTCCTATGGTAAGCCCCATAAGTAAGGAGTCATCTATACTTAGCAGTAATAGAACGTGCCAAGAATTCAAGACTAAACTGGGTGGCGTTATCGATATGTTCACACATTGCAACTGAAGAAGTAGAAGATGGATTTGTATCTACACAGTTTTCCAATGAGACACATGAGATTGCAGCCACGCATTAACAACCACACAGTTTGGCCTCGTGAAAACCAAAAAGAAAACTGCGATTAAAATTTTTATTGAATGCATTGAAACCTGTGTAACTAATTGAATAAGGTCATGTAACATGAATACATCAGTGTATTTATTAACAATAGGAAGGTAAAATACTGTCAACTCGGTGGTTGAATGAAATAAATCAGTAAGTTACTCGTAACTCTGAATTCATTTCATCACACCACAGAGTTGAAGCTAGGCTAGGCACTACCCAGCTTATATCGATTCGTTTTGTCATATTTTTGATCCAATAGAAATGGACAAAATTACTGATATACTCGTATCAGCGCACACTCGTAAGTCCTGAAACTAGAAACCAGAAATTTTAAGAGGTTTCCCACTATGAAGTTGGCAAATACTATGCAGGGGGGTTTGGGTAAAGGATGAAAAGGGGTTACGAGAAGTGTCTTAGTATTTTAATCTACATTAACACTTGACGCTCATCCTGCTGCGGCAGGCTATTTTACCAAATCAATGTCTAGAACGTCCCACACCAAAATAATCTAACCCCAAACTACAGTTTAATATCTATTACATAAACTTAGTTTAATTTAGGTACTGTGAAGTTTAGAGCAAACACCTATACCTAACAAACTGTTCCTGTTTGTTATTTCCCTACATACAATTTGTTACCATTTAATTATACCTAGGTGTAAAGCATGGATCTTTGTTTTTGGTCTCAAGGAGGAGCGGGTCTCCAAACAAGCAGGAATTGCTTGCTTATGCTTTTGTACGTTATGCTTAAAAGGTGATCCCAGCCATTTGTATGTAACTATGTTATGAAATACAGAATGAAGTTTTTTTATTACTTACCTAGCACGTAATTGCTTCCTTGTCTTAAAGTGGAAGTATAATTATTAACCACATATTTAACTGTCAGTTAAACGGCAATCTATACTAATATTATAAATGCGAAAGTAACTCTGTCTGTCTGTCTCGTTTTCACGCCAAAACTACTTAACCGATTTATATTAAAATTTGGTACAAAGTTAGTCTAGAGCCTGAGAAAGGACATATGCTACTATTTAATTGGAAAAAAGTGATGTAAAGGGTTGAAAAGGGCGATGAAAGGTTATATGAAAGTATTGTCATTTTCAGAACTATAAGCATCAAACTTATATTTCAGGCTGTTGATCAGATATAAATAAATATAACATTCAAAGTTTGTAAAAATGTTACCCTTAAACATTTGCAAAAAATCTACCTCTAAGGGGTGGGGGTTGTTTTTGGTGTTGATAGTTTGTTTGTATGAAACTTCGTTACTTCAAGTGCTAGGAGGGTCAGATTTTGCATAGGTGTTATTTTTAGGACGTACGTGCTAACTAAGACGGGTTTTTATGAATAACAATAATCGTAAGTCTGAAAAAAATCCCATATCATAAAGATTAAGTTCACGCGGGCGAAGCCGCGGGTAGAAAGCTAGTTTTATCATAATTATGTACAATTTTATTCTAAGAATGATGCTCGACCCCGGCTAGCAGCAGTGCGACAGGTTATTAGTTCAACTATGAGTTTTCATCACTCCCACCACTAGTATCCAGCTTTCAGTTCCATTTAAAATCATTAGAGACGCTATTCGGAAATGACATGAAAATAATTGAATGTTTGCGCAAATTCATGATTCCAGTTGCCTTTAGATAGTTTCACTTTATGTGATCATCACGTTCCCCCCTTAACTCAGAAGTTTAAGTAGTTCGAGGCAATAAATGAACATTATTAGTCCAACAAGCAGTGCAATCACATATACACATAAATTGATATAGATGTCGCCATAACATCTACAATCTGTCAAAGTAACAGTAAAAAAGTGTCCTTTATTTATTTTCAGGCAAGTCTATGTGACTATTATGGAGCGGTCTGTCTGTAAACTCTTTATTTTGTGCTTGCGGTATCTGTTTTGATTTATGTCTGACGTTGCGATGCAAGCTGACGTAAGTTTGGGGGGTGTGAGAAATAATTAATGAGTAAGTAAAGCTCGTTGTCTTGGTTGTTAGTGTTCATGTTTGTTAAGCTGTGGGTCGTTCATTCCATACCTTCCTAGAACAAATATTCCGAGGTAAACATCCAATATATATACATATGTTATTGTTATAAAATATGATGAATCTAATATTAAATAATGTTGATATGATAATGTATAGCGGAATCAATATCTATTCAAAGGCAACACATAAAAACGTTTAAAATGGTCGTTTAATGTTCCCATAGATAATTATAAACCGTGTGTTTTAAAAATTATGGTAATATTAAAAGTCATTTTGATAATCCTAGTGATGAGTGTCATTCAGACACATTTCATGATTTGACATGTAGAACGTAAATGTCAATTTGTATGGAGTCGAGTCAGCGCCATCTCCGAATTCGGGCAACATTAAGGCCGCTAGATGGCGCTGACTCGGTGCCATCCAAATTCTCGTTCTTTTTTCTCGCAAAACCCGATGGTGAAGTCATTCGCATCGCTCACTGTAACTCGCACTTAGCACTCTGATTTTGGTTATGGCTAAGACTCTCGAAACACACGTCCTGTCCTTTTGTTATCCTCAATTTTATCCGTAATAACTGTAACTTTTATGTGAAATACATAAATGAATGAACTGCTTTAATGCTGCTCTGGACTTTACCTTATGCAACATTTCAGTCTAGAATCTATCGTTCGAATGCAGCTCTGCCTCACAAAGTTCCCTCAGCAACGAAGGCTGTTCTCTACAGACACTAAACTAATAGTTTTAGGAAGTATAAGTTAACTGTTCTTGACCTTTGTAAGTCTTGACTTCCTCCACATAGAGTTTTTGAATTACGCCTAACACAGAAAAGCGAGGTTAACCGAGAGTAACACGCTTCTTTCGTTTCGAAAATGTACGAGAATGACCTTAGCACTCGTCAAACAAAATGTTTCGGTCTCTTCAGAATTATTTATGCAGTGTCAGGTTAACATCACGAGAGGACTGCCAAAACCACTTGTCACGGTATTTTGATCAGAAGCCTCAAAATTCCTATAGCAATGGGATCATGTCCCTACCTACAAGATGACAAAAAGTAATCGAACAAAATGGCACCTACATACTTTAGTTAAATGTAAATGAACTTTTTTAAACAATGTTTTAAATTCTCTTAAAAAATTCGTAGAAACTTTTTCCCCGACCTATTACGTCAACTTATGAACAGGTGCCACTTTCGGGAACTGGTCTGCTCAGGTTCACTATAATTTGGGTATCGTAATGAAAACTCTATATCTATTAATTATGTTCAAATTGTATTACTCTGGTTAAAAAGGCAAAATTGTTAGTGACTAACCTGCGTTAAACGACCTCTTTTTATAAAGAGTAACTATGAGTTTCTTGCCGGGTCTTCTTAGTGAAATCAGCACTCCAACTCCGTTGGTAGAGTCACATTATATGTATGTATTATATTTAATATACAGATGGTATTAATATTATGTATTTTTATACTATTGTTAGAGTTAATATATTTGCTGAGGATTCAAAATAACTGTAATTGAAATGGTCTACCAAAACAAAGAATTTTTGAATTTTATTGAAGTTAAAACTTTCCAATTGTATGACGCGCATTAAATCGCGCGTTAATTTTAGGTTAATCCAATAATCATAACATAGTTTTGTTTACAATATTAATCAAACTATTGATTATGACATACATTATTTGAAATAATGGGAATTAAAACTATAGAAAATGAATAGTTATGGCATGCGTAGTTTAGAATAAATGAAAATAGGGCAAATGAATATTATGACTGGTGATAAGTTTGTAAAATTAAATAATGCCAAATGAAATTATGAAAGCCGATAGGATACCGTGACGCTAACATCAACAATGAATAAAAAAATAAATATGCGCCTAACAACACACCTCTTGTAATGGTCTCGAAGTACGAATTATACGCTATGTTACGAGGTTACACACAAAGAAATAAGCCAGGTGGCGTCTTCTAGCACACCCTGACTCTAGTCAATTCAGGAAAGATCGTTTCCTGAATTGACCTGACCGGGAATAGATCCCGGGACACTACGTAAATCGAGGCGAGAAACCATGCCACAGCGCAATACGCCAATTGTGTCGTCGTACCTGCAGCTACGCTTACTTCAGCACGAGGATGTATGTGATATATTATCACACGCTTATCTGACTCAATCAACAATTTTCAAAGTAAAAAAATTAATTTCTCTCTGTCTTTGTATCGCCTAAGCACATTGCCATAGCAATTTCGAGTGTAAACATGCTACTTGATCGATGTTTTTTATTATTTCTATGATAACTACAGGAGCGGAGTTTCAAAAGTTCGACGGCAACAAATGGGCACCAATGGCTGGTCGTTGAAAAATTCAGTGATTCTACGTACATTAGTCACTACGGCTAGGTGACCGGCCAACCTGACGTCAGGATGGCCGGTCACCATTAAATGTTTTTTTAATTCTCAAATGTGATGGCACCAATTGTCTGCTTATCGGCACCAATGGCACTAATTAGGGCACCAATTTATTGGTCACAATTTCAACGATAAATACGTCTAAAATAATATACTGACCGGCGATTCTGACGGTGACAGATTTTTGAAGACATGTCGATACGGAAGTAGTATGTTGCTCTCGGCTAGGGCCCAAGGACTTTTGTTTTGTTCTATGACGTAGAAAACCACTGTCCGTAAAGCTGCGAAACGCTGAAGTTAGTGAATGCATAATGTCTATGTCTATTCAGCTTTACTTACGTTAAAGAATACTAAAGTAATAAATTGTTTGAGTCAAACATATACGCGCGGTCAATTCCACAATCATGCGCATTGCCTGACGAAGACCAAAACCCGACAGCACTTACAATCTTAGAGCTTGCCCAGATCAAGAGACCCTTAGAATCTCATTCTTTGTTTGATGTCTTGGTTATGTCATTACTTAAGGCCTGTTAGATTGATGAATTTGTATATTGTTTTGTAAAAGAGAAATAATAACGACACGAACAAACATGTGTAAATCTTAAAAAAATTGCCTATGTCACTCCCTAATAATGTAGCTATAAGGTAAAACCTCCTATTACGGCGGTAACCAAAATCGACTCTAATTACGGTGGTATTTTTATTTACATGATTTATTCTCATTGAAATTAGTTTAGGTACACGAAAATGGAATTTACTAGTTCAAAGTCTTTTGCTTTATTACATATCTGACATTTGCGAATATAACGTAGACGTATTCTTCAGAATAAGTCAGTCTCTGTCACGGCGGCGATGTGAAAGGACGTTCCTATATAAACGCGGAGCGACTCAGGTAAGTACACTCTTAATAATATAATTGAGTTTTTCATAGAAATATACTGTTCAATTTCATCAGTATGTTATTAATATGATAGTTTTATTGTTGTAATTACCATATATTTAGTGCTTTTTCATATTTGTAATAGTATATAATAATACCCAAGAAAAACAAAATACAGCAGTAATAGGAAACGAATGTTAAAGGTCAATCCTAATACGTTGGTATCATCCGTATTAGGGCAAATAGAGCTTCAGAAGTATTTGCTTATAACTTTCAATATAATAAGTTATTCAATTGTTTAAGAGTTTAGTTGAAATTATGTTTAATTAAACCAACTTAAAACTTTTTTCTGTGGTATGTTTTACCCTCTAGAAATCCTATTTAAAAGTGAAAACTGTGATTGCGAGTACATACCTCCATAAAAGGAACTTCATAGAACCTATTACGGACCTAAAATGTATAAAGTAATTCGTATTTTAGGGTTCAGGAAAAATTGTTACGTAGGCTTAGTGAAAATAAGAAAATAAACTTCAATTCACATCATTCTGAAACCAAAAATAAATAGTGCAAAGCCAACAGTTAGTGTTTGACGGGACTATTGTCACTATGGAACCCACGGGGATTGAAAAAAAACATGACAGAACTATGCTATTGGAGTTGCCAAATCACTAAGGGTAAAATAAAATATAGACGACGATTTGTTTTCATAATATTAAACTATAAACTTAAAAAATCCTATAAATGTGATATTGATATTCTGTGATATTTAGTGCCCAGGTATCATTACAGTAGTTCCCGATCTAATAGGAAAAATAGTTCAGAGCCTAAACATAAAACAAACCAGTAGTATAATGTTAATGTAAGGAACCCCAGTACATTTAACGTTCTGATTCTGACCCTCTGTTTTAGGAGTCGACCATCGCCGTAATTAGCTCGAACCTTAGTTATACCTCCGTTAAAGGGAAAATCGATCTGAGCACTTAAATATATATTTTTATGTATTTAATCACTTCAGAAACATACAGTGTCAGAAGCAATGTAAAATATAATCTATCTTTTTGTCGAAACAAAACTTTTTCATGCTTTATGTTATTTATAAATGCTTATTTTCCTTTCTCACTTTCAAATGTTGCCATTTGCCTCTGTAATAGGAGCTTTTACCTTATTCGGTAAAATAATTTTTAAAATCAGTCCAGTTGTTTCGGAGTCTATTCAATACAAACAAACAAATCTTCCCTCTTTATATGAGTAATAGATTATTTATGTGTTTAGCACAATGGATCTTATGTTGGCAGAATAAAACTAGATGCGCTCTCGTGTCATCATTATACATTTTTTATAACGAATAATATCAGCAGGGCTATTGATCTTTAGAAGAGCGATTTTGAAAAACTCACTTTGAAAACAACACTCATTAAATTTGCATTAAAATTGCGTAGTCTGTAAAACGTGACAACAACATTTGGGTGGCGGGTGCCTTACTGACGTCCGTAGTGAAATAAACTATTCCTATGGATCATAGGTGTAATAGATTAAAAATAAAAAGGTAGCACAAATTAACTAGCAACGATAACGAATTATTAATGAAAAATATAACTGCTACAGATTACAACAACGAAACCCAAAATAACAAGAACTAGAATACTTACATCCCTAGGTCACAAATCCCTTAGCCGAGTTAACGTACGTCACAGCCAAGCGCTCTAGCCAAGAAGGCTAGAGACTAAGGAGAGATAACTCCCTGGAAAGGGTTGGACTAAATCCGTATCCCACAGTGACGCATGCGCATTACGCTTCTTTGCCGCGATCCTCGCGAAGTGTCAAAATTGGTCAACACAACCTCGAAAAACAACAACTGTCGCACGTGACACCGTTCAAAACAAAACCATGTGACCATGAAATGACAAATAGCTGCCGCTGCACATGCGCAATACAGCGTTTTGCCCGGCACAGAGTATACGACTTTCGGCCCTCGAAAGCTTATCCCCACTTCGGGAGTTATCTCTCCTTAGTTTCTAGCCTTCTTGGCTCTAGCCAAAAAGCGACCATTGACAGCAATGTCACAGTGACATAGCGGGTTGTGCGACCCGCCATCATCATAGCTTACAGAAAAAAGACATCATGGTGGCGCTGCAATCGGCGATTGTAAAACTATGTCTATGGGACTTCGACATTCCGAGCGAAATGTTCATGTGTTTGTAAAAAAGTGCGTTTAGTCACACGTGTTAGAGTTGAATTCTTCAAAATCGCTCTTCTGGAGTTCAATAGCTACATAATCGCAGCTATGCGAAACGGCTGAGTTTTTGTCTACCGTCTCAATTTTCCTTCCAAAACTTGACGGTCCCAGCCTGTACTGAAATATGAATCGCGCAAAAAGCCGTATAAGCCATTGTTATGTACTACCGTGCATATTTCACGGGAGAATATTAGAAAATATTTAGCGATCCGGCCGCACGGCCTAAGGCGCCCAAGGAATATAAAGTGAGGAGTATTGTTTACGTGATTATAGAGAAATGGGAAAAATGACTTACGATAGGAATAAAAACACAGTTTATGCATTTTGGTTTTTTATTCTAGATGACATCATTTCCTTCTTATTGCTTTTTTCTGTTTGATAGAGAGAAATAAGACATATCAGTATGTCCACCATAAGTTTCAAGTCACGTAAACCGGTAATATAAATTAGATACGATTTAGAATTTTAGTTTTAGATCTCATAATAATTATGTATAAATAAATAAATAAATATCTGGGACAATTTACACCAAGATCATCTGACCCCAAACTAAGCAGAGCTTGTACTATGGGTGTCAGCGACTGATAAACATACTTAAATATTTCTAAATACATACATAAATAGATAATAACACCCAGACACACAACAAACACAAATGTTCGTCACATAAATGTTTGTCATGGGTGGGGATCGAACCCACGACCTCCGGTGCTTAAGGCAGGATCGCTGCCATTGCACTAACAGGCCAGTCAATAAATAAATTATTGAATATAAGTATAATAAATTATTGTACGAATTGTTTTAATGTTGCAGTGCCCAGCAGGGTCATGTGTGTAGGTACTTTTTAGATTCAGGAACTTGTGAAACCACATGAAGCAATAAAGATGCGCCAGACAACACACCTCTTGTAATGGTCTCGAAGTAGGGATTAATATCCCGGTGTTACGAGTACCAGACAAGGAAATAACCAAGGGCGTCTCCCAGCACACCCATCCCGAGTCAATTCAGAAAAGATCGTTTCCTGAATTGACCCGGCGGGAATCGAACCCGGGACACTACGGAAATCGAGGCGAGAAACCGTGGTACAGCGCACTACGCCAATCGTGTCGAATGCTCGGCGAATGAACATAAGCGGCAAAAAAAAATGTTCTTGAGAATACTTCTTACAAAAGCCAAACATTATGAGCAAATAATAATACTTGATTTGATATTCTATGATGTGAATATTCTAAGTAATGAATTTTATTTCTAACAAAAATCTATGATTTAAATTTCTTTGATATATCTATTCTGCGTATTGATTATTCGATGAAATTATACATACATACAAACCATCACGCCTCTTTCCCAACGGGGTAGGCAGAGACCACTTCTTTCCACTTGCTACGATCCTGACATACATCTTGCGCTTCTTATACTCTCATGAGTCCTTTCATACATGCTCGTCGGTTAAAGGTACTCTTGACCCGACCCTTTCTGAGAACATCTTGAACTTGACCAAGAAACGTTCTTCTGGGTCTTCCCCTTCCAACAGTCCCATTTACCCTTGCCTCATAAATCCGTTTCGTTAATCGCCTTTCATCCATTCTTTCCATATGACCAAACCACCTCAGCATTCCCATCTCAATTTTAGTAACCACGTCTTCTTTCACACCACATCGTTCTCTTATTACACAGTTTCTAATTCTATCACTTAGTTTTACCCCAGCCATGCTTCTTAATGCTCTCATTTGCACTGCATTTATTTTACTTTCATCCTTCTTCTATAAATTTTAATGTGAGAAACAATTTATGTGAAACGAAATTCTATGAATCGATTTTCTATAAAACAGTGTACAACCAGATTTATGATTATGATCAAACTACGATAGTTGACTTCAGGAATTTGTATGTTTTTATTCTTGATTCCGTTGTTAATCACTAACTGTACCGAAATCCAATATAAAAAATGTCGACGTTGTCAATGAGGACTGCCATTGGTGTCAAATCATGGTAGACATATATTATTTTATTTACATAACTATTCATTGGAGGGAGCAAGCTAGAAATCAATGTAAGCTAAAGTCACCGACATAGTCTAGCTTGTGAGTATGTTGGAGAGGCAGTGAGGACTGTAGGCTGGGCACATAGTGTGGTCACACAAACGTGATGGACACAGGGTCAGAAAAGTTCTAGCATAATAAATATGCGCCGGACAACATACCACTTGTAATGGTCTCGGAGTAGCGATTAATATCCCTGTTGCACACGAGGCAATACGCCAGGGGTCGGTTCTTTAAGCGGGGCGTGAAAACGTGAAAAGGCATTTCTGCAGGCCTTCAAGATGACGATGGCCAGCTCAGTGATTCCTTTGCATTACTGTGCTTGTCAGACTCATATCTGGACCTCACGACCGCTTTCTATCAGGCGGAGTAAGGTCATCTTGATGGGCAATATGAAAAAAAGGGCGTCTTCCAGAACGCTCAGACCCGAGTCAATTAAGGTACCGGTAATCGAACCCGGGACACGAGGAAATCCGAACGGAAATCTAGGCGAGTAACCGTGCTACAACGCACTACGCCAATGGAGGCTATATGAAGACAATTAAAGAAGTGAGCTTCATTCCTCCTTCATTTATATGTAGTACATTAAACACACACACACACACACACACACACACACACACACACACACACACAATGTATTATGTATTTTGTATTTTTGTGTTTAAATTGTTAAATTGTTATTGTTGTATTGTAAAGTTCGAGGTGGGCGCTAATAACTGCGACACAGTCACAAGTTGTACACAAATTAAATAAATAAATAAATATTCTCCACGGAGGATTAAGTTCAGCAGAGGACATCTTATTTCTGACAATGATGCTGATGATAAGTTCAGAATTAGTTTCATGCTCATAGAAAGTAATTTCATGTACGTATCACAGTTTCAACACACCAACCACCTTTTGATTATTCGAACCCTTTTTTCCTTAAAATAGGTAACCACCCAAAATTTTAATATATGAATGTACAACTGGGTAGGTTTTTGTTTGATGTGGCATTTTGTTGTCAATAATAAAATTATCCCTATGAATAAAAAAAGGAAAATAATATTTATTCATGTAAGCTTTTACATGCACTTATATAGGTCACAGAACTATAATATATTTTACCGTTACATAGGTTCGCAGCTGTTAAAAGTTGTGCTGTATATTTGCATAGAAGTATTGTTTTTTTTATATGCAGGAAAAATATAAATGGAAAATCAAACTTTTAATAAATAAAACTGAAGGGAAAAATAACTATGAAACAGATGTATGGCGTCTTTAGTCTAACATCATTTAGTGTTTTATAATATTATGGATTCTTTTTTCTAAAAATTGTTCATGTATTTAAAAAAATGCTATTTCTTCATAAATATTTTAGGGTATAAATAGCAGAGCTATTCTAAAAATTACTAAAGTCGTGAATATTTTTAATAAGAAAGACGTGTTTATGTTGTAATTGCATTTTATTTACATATATATTTATTGATATTTTCTAAATTGGCCTGGGTCTGGGTGTGCTGGGAGACGCCCTTGGCTCAATTTCTTGGCTGGTACCTCGTAACACAGGGATATTTATCCCTACTTCGAGACCATGACAAGAGGTGTGTTGTCTGACGCATATTTATTTATTAAAAAATAATAAAATATGTATATGTATATATATATTGACGAAACTAGCATAGCATATACCAACACGCTGCTTACGTTTCGACATGTCAAATTAAAAATTGCAAAAGAATGACATTAGCACTCGTCTCATCGTTATGATAGTCGAGGTCGGTTCCATCCAATTTC
Organism: Udea olivalis; assembly: GCA_947369235.1. Taxonomy (NCBI): domain Eukaryota; kingdom Metazoa; phylum Arthropoda; class Insecta; order Lepidoptera; family Crambidae; genus Udea; species Udea olivalis. The sequence continues at coordinate 19,363,446 of OX376347.1, forward strand.
AAATTTGACATGCCGCAAAGAAAGTGCTCGTGGCTAGCCCCCCTAAGCTATAAAGGCAAAGCAAACCCGCGTGGCATTGCAAGCTCACGTAACCGCAGAGGGCGCACAGTAATAATTGATGAGTCCGCTCCTGTGGGAACTAGCGCGATGACCGGCAAATGGCGGGTGAAACAACCACGTTGCATTATGAAACTATTTCAGCGTTTAATTCTAAACACTGATATTAAAATAACCAGCTATTGCCTGCGACTTCGTACGTCTGTAGTTAAGCGTTTTTCTCCGTTCCTGTAGAATGCCCCGTTCACATTATTCCAGTCCAGCATTGCAGTCCAGCGTTCTCACCACTGAGGATGCACAAGACCGCGCGAAGTGGGCCAAGTAAATAAGAAAGGCGGACCCTGGGACCCCACACACCAGTGTGAGTTCACAACCGGGATAGACCGCACGGATGATGATGATGATTGCAGTCCAGCGCTTAATCAATGTGTACATTCCAGTGTGAACACATTGATTGAGCGCTAGTTCCGGTTCAAATTATTGCAGTGGTATTCCAGCACTGGACTGAAATGCTGCTACGGAATGATGTGAACAGGGCTTCAAGGTGCATTTGAGTATTCCTTTGTATCACAACATCGAGCATTCGTTGTTTTTATTCGTGGCAAGAGCAGCCACCCGGATTGTGGAAGATGCAGGTTCGACTCCCGCTTGAGCCCTGGGATCAGGTCGAATTATCTAGTTTCTATCTTCATGCTCGATGTTTTTTTACAACTTGTTCTTAAAAACCGAGCAAAAATACATCCTCACAAACTTTCGCATTTATAATATTAAGTAAGATACTGAACCAGAAAGGGGAGATAACAATCATATTTAGACTACAGAACCCCTATCTGCGCAAATTCGACACACCTTGGCTATTTTTTACTGAAGCCTTCAGTTGTAGTTTAACTAAGTGATTTTTTAATGCGGTTGAAAGGAAATTTAGTAATGCAGTGGTTGGAGAGCGTTTACTATGCTGAATTGCATTTTTATGCAAAACTGCATAAACTTTAGTAATCTACAGGGCATTGATGTAAATAAACTCTTATGAATGTAAATATTTAGCCGGGTTCGTTGGCTTGGTTGGCGAATTCAAACAAAAGACCCACAAAATATTTTAGCAGATAACTATCTCGTTATGTTACAAAGTTCTGTGCGTATTTTTATGATTTCTCTTATTTTCAAATTATATTAATCCAATTGTCATGGTCTCGAAGAGAAAATATTCTTGTGTTACGCCTTAAGGAAATAAACCAGGGCATGTGGAAATGTTCGTCTTCTGAATTTATTCGACCGGGAACCGAACCCAATCTATACTAATATTATAAAGAGGAAAGATTTGATTGATTGTTTGTTCGTTTGTCTGTTTTTCTTTTTGAATAGGCTCAAAACTACTGATCCGATAGTGAAAATTGTATCACTAACAGAAAGCTAAACTATTCAGGGGTGATATAGGCTATATTTTATTACGATTGAACAAAAAAATCTGTGAAAAATATCAGTATATGTACATCAAGTCGGAGAAAAGCGGGCAAGGTATGATAATGGACACCAGCTGTTAAACATTTGACAGAACGAAGTCTGGTGGGGCAGCTCGTTACATATATTTTTCATGAATCGAGCCTTCTTTAGTTAACTGTCATAGATTTTTTTTACAAAATACCTACTTTGAAGACGTTCAAGCTTAGTCGCTAAATACGAGTATAAGGGTGCGTTCCCACCAGAGATATGCGAGGATGCGTTGCGAGGAATGTTTTTGTTAAGAACCAATAGAATCGCTTCATTTATCTAGTTTCGCAATTCTATTGGTTCTTAACATACACATCCCTCGCAACGCATCTTCGCTCATCTTTAGCGGAAACGCAGCCTAAGCCTAGCTAAGGTTTTTTGTTCCTTATTTCTTACCACAGAAAAAGGCAGTGACCCCAAACTACCGATTAATCAAAAAGGTTCTAACATTATTAATAGTTTAGTAGTTAACTGGGGCGGGAACGAAACGCGTGACCCGTTACCGTGCGTTCGGTCGAGCACGAATAACTTGCACGTCATATTACCGTACAGGGGTTTATTTATATTATACTAACTAGTTATCATTAATTTGCCGTGGGGAGGAGAGGAAAATTTCATTATTTATTTATTTAGGACCTTACCTTTCTGGGAAATTACTCGTATTAGTATTTGAATTGTCAAGAACATGATTTTATTTACTAGCTGTTTATAGCGACTTATTTCAAGTGTAAGTTCCATCCTGTATTTAAAGTACAAGTAGTATCTACCCTTGATTTGAAAACAACTTTTGAAGTACAATTTTCAGTCGTTTTTACGCGATGCTGGAACATACAAACATATAAACACTAATTTCAAAAAAATGTTTTGCATCTTATTCCTAATCATTTTTTTACACGTGTAATGAGTATGATATATTTAGAGACAGACTGGATCGATTTTGTTAGGGCGGAATCAAAGTAGTTTTTTTATGTCCGGGCTCTGACTTCTCTTCCATTTGAGCTACTGAAACTTTTACTGATCGATTTTTTTCTAGTTAAAACGTTACGTTATTTAATTATTGTTTAAGACAATACTTTCCAATCTTCAAAAGAAATACTACCAATAATATCATCATCAACATTCGTAGCCAAAGACGTCCACCGTTCTCCATAGTGCTTCCACATAGATTTGCAAAGCAACCGGTTACATCCACCACAAACCTGCTATATTTACCAAGTCATCCGTCCTAGGTTGCGTTTGCTATGAAAAGGTTGAAGTACAAAGTCTAGAACTTTTCAGGACTTCGTCGGCTGTTTTTGTTTATCTGCGGATTTCCCCATTATCAGTTTGATCTTCAAATGTATAACATCTTCATTTACGGTAGTTTTCCTGCTCGGACGTGGCGCCAAATTGTTATTGTTTGGCCACCAAGGGAACTAGTTAATTGCGATTTGATGCAGTGGCCTGACAATAGGGTGGTAAGTTGGCGAAGTGCCACTACTATTTTTGCTTTGCAAACTTCGTGAAATAATGCTTTGGCAGAGTTGTGTCCCAGCTGAGTAAGGTAGCTAGAACTCATTTGCTAGCTATTACAGTCCCTTATAACTGGAGAAGTTCATAAATTACCTTTTCTCGAGCAATTTATTTCCAGCCAGTCAGCGGTTACCTGGCATTAACGCATCTTCTAAGCTGAATATTTACTGACAAAATTGCTTGATTGTAATTAGGCGCCTGTTGTGTGGCCAACTGGGGGGCCTGATTTCTTCTGCTCTTTTTCAAGGGTCTTTTTCACGGGACTTCCCGTTTCGTAACCCTCACTAAATACCTATGCAAAAGTGGCGTTTCGTAACCCTTGCATCATTTTTTTATAATAGGACTTTTGTATGGTATAGTAAACGTCAAAAGTTTGAATTACCTATTTAAATATTATTAAAATAGCAAGTTTTACAATTTCACCAATAAGTTTACATCTCTAATTTCACCGTAACTTGGTTCCCTAAAAAGGCAAAGTCGTTACAGGGTCGGCAACACAATACCTCTAGAGTTGTACGTACTCATACTTGCCTGCTTACTTGAACGGCGCAGCAACCCAAAATGAGTCTTGGCCTCCGATAAAAAGAATCTCCACTTCACCTATCCTGCACCGTCTCCCGCCAGTCATCGTCATGTAGCTCGGTCAGGTCCTTGACCACCTCATCCCCCCACCTAGGATGACCGACCGGGCGACGGCGAATCGGCCGTCCCACATGCGCTCGCTTCACTGCACGATCCAGCCCCATTCTATCAAGATGGCCAAGCCAGCGAAGTCTATGAGCCTTTGTCTCGCCGATGATGTTCGGCACAGCCACAAAGTCTTCCACTTCCTGATTAAATCTCCTTTGTCTCCCCTCCTCAGTCTGTACTTATGCCACAAGGAGTTCATAGGCTCACGTGCTTATAGGCTTTGGTAACTAGTAGTTACTACTCACCATCAGGCAAACGTATGCTTGTTTGCCAGCATCGTTATATGAAAGATTAGGGATTATTTTATAAAGCAGCTGAAACGAACAAACTGACCCAAATTAATTAATAAATAACTTAGACACCTAGAGCTTGAACTACGTGTGTAAGAGGCATACTGAAATGTTTATAAATAGATATTAACATTAACAACACATATTTTTGGGTAATATTTGCGTCAAAATCACTATTGTTTTTCATCAAATAATAAAGTCATGTGCAGCAAATAAAACTTGTCGCTAACCGCCATCTATTCAACATAAGAAAGTACTCGGTAAACAAACTTTACCGATTCAAAGCACAAGCTCGACATGGGAGTTAGTAAGGCAAGTTATATATAGATGGCGCTACGCGTTTACGAAAACCATAGAAAATTATGTTTTATCTATGCGAAAACTGATAAATATTATTTCTTCTAACTAAGTTTATAGGATGAGGAATAATATTCTTCAACTCGATTTCAATATCCGTTGCCATAAGGCTGCTTCTGGAGAATCTCTGGTGGACCAGAGATTGGGCTATGCTATGATGCTGTGGATACGTTTTTAACCACCAAACATATTCATTCGTTCACATTTAGCATATCACTGGTGAAAACGATGCGTGCTGTGGATGGTCCCCAGAGGAGTACATACAGTACATCGCATAGGTCGAACTGCGCATCTTCGTAGAACATCTTATCCGCTCCGCTTCATAGCTTAGCATCAGTAAACACGGTCAAATAGTTTCGTAGCTAGCTTTCACATTCTCTGCATAGCATAATTCTGGTGGACAAGCACTTTAACGGTTGAGGACGTTCTAACTAAACGCACTCTTTTAGACATGCCAACTACGTTAGTACTGCCCCTCAACGGCGGCGGCAATTTTTTTGCGGTTTGCGGTTGCGGTGTGCAGTTGAATTTGAAATCTTATTTTTTTATTCTTGGTTGGCAAGTTGAGCTAAAAATATTTTGTATCAGTACAGACAGGTTCTTAAGGTTATGCAGCAATTCACTTGTGGTAATCAGAGCGGATAGCTCACAGAACTATGAATATCCAGTATATCTTAACTTAGGAAGAATAATAAATGAATGGATGTTTTACAATGATAATACATAGTCTATTCAGACTGTTATGTATAATATTATCATTGTAAAACGATTTAAAAAAAATATTTCATAAACATTATGCAAACTTCAATGCAAAATAATGAGAAATAATTTTTTCTTAAACCTGACTATTGATTAGACTTACGAAGAAACTAATTTACATTCAATTAGCTGATTAAATCAGTCTGCAATGATTATAAAACTAAAACAAACAAATTGGTTACTAAGTAGTATTATCATTCTCGTAATTAGAAATTATGCTATCGTTAAGTGACCCCCAATCGAGAATATTCGATAGTTATGTCAACAGAATGTTCGGGCGGTGTAATCTTAGGTAGACATATTGTTTTAGGGACTCTTATAAATAATTATAATTGTGGGATAAGATAGCGCTTCGAAAACTAAACACTAGAACACCCCTTCGCATTCTCATGGCCCTGGGATTAATAACCAGGTACGAGTAATTAAAAAAAAGTCCGGTAGTAGAAAATTTACAAACTTTCTACCTTCAGACGCCGAAAGGGCTTCCACCCCCATATGGTTGACTACCCAGCAATCCGCAGTGCACCAAACGGTTTGCTGCGTCTTTTCTGGTCCGCACCGCTAAGGTGTGGAACGCTCTCCCTGCATCTGTGTTTCCGGATACTTACCGTAAAATGGGGTTACTTTAACATTACCTACGGGGTTTTACATTGATAACGAATTCCAATATTTTTAAAAAACTCAATTTCCTTGGTTTCTGAACGTAACCGAACGGCTTTTTTTATTCGGTTGGCAGCACTGACAGTGCTAAAATCAAATGGCGCTCATAATGTCAACGGTGAGCACATTTTCTTCCCAAAAAAATATTTTTCTGTAGTGTCGTGGTGACAGGCTATTTTCAAGGTTTCTTTTTCTCGGTATTCTAATAATACGAAAAAACGATATTCTAATTTTTTTTTTAGTTTGCAATGCTTTTCTTTTTGAGATAATACGGTCATTTGAATTTCAATACTGATCAAAATAGGTACCCCCATTTTACGGTACAACCTTGGTGTCTTCAAGGCCAGAGCGAATAGGCATTTTCTGGGTAAGCGTGTACCACCATGGGCCTCGTCATCACTTACCACCAGGGGAGACTGAGGCCAAACGCGAACACTAATGGTGACTGATTGACTGATGACTTAGCAAGAGGGGTTTGGCGTCTCATGCTGCTTCTCCAGCTTAACCACTCAAATAACCATCAGTTCAGATCAGACAGTTGGATGATCGCAATACAATTTCAGGGTGAATGGTAAATAAAGGAAATTCGCTTAGGTGTACAACTATCACTACTGGAAAAAGTTGAAATCAATTCTTCGTTACAATTATTAATTGGAATCGGCTTAATCATCCAGCTTGCCAAATGCGTATAGGTAATTTCAAACTCAGACTAAGTAATATATGTTCCGATAAATCCGAAAACATACTTTACCCGACTTAGGATTTGAACTCATTAACCCCGGATTCCGGGCCGAGCTCTTTTGGATAGGATAAACGGTTATGAAGATATTATTACGTGTATTGTGAAATAAAAATATAATAAACATTTTCACATGGTCCATTTACTTAAGTGCATTTTTGAAATCGCAAGAAATGATAAGTGAAACATAGAATGAGGTAATTTAAGATTAGATTTTAAATTACCTCATTCTATGTTCCTTAATTACTAATCGTAATAATTTAATGATTATTTATTAGTAATAAATAATCATTATCTTACACCACCACTATTTATTTATACCTCGTAAGAAACAATATTTATTTTTCCATGTCTAGTTGTATTGTTTTGTTATCTATTACGTCAAAGAAAACAAATTTACGCAACCGATCGCAACTGGACAACTATTACACAACATAATAGAGAAAAAAAAACATTTTATTATAATGACTAAACTCATTGTCTTCATTATGTCTGATTGCATCTCTATAAAAGATATATCGTGTACGTGTATCCCAACTAAAGCATATTGGTATTGTTATACTGAGCATCTATAGCTAATAATCTTACAGATTATTGTGTTAAGATAAAGTACAGAGAAGTAAATCTGATGTTTAAACGGTGTTTACAATATACATCATCAGTTATCAGTGATCAAAGGGTGCACAAAGTAAAGAAACAACGTGGTGAGTTATGGCCCTAAAAAAATTATAACGAACATGTGGCCAGGCCCCATACCACCCATACTGAAGGATTACCCCCACTTATAAAGACGTGTAATATCAGAAGTATCACTAATTGCATGTCGCTGACCCTACTTAAGTAATAAGAACATTTCTAAGCCCCTCTTGTAAAGTAAAGTGAAGTAAAAAATATATTTATTCATATAGACTTATAAAAAGTACTTAAGACAAGTCATATACAAAAAAAAATTGTAACAAAAATATACTGAATAAAAATAAGCTTACATAAAATAATACTATGATAGTTCATATCATAATTAAATATAATGTGACTCTACCACCGGTTCGGAGGTTGTTTCCGATCGAGAAGACTCCGGCAAGAAACTCGATGGTTACTCTTTTCAATCTTGTTTTTATACACAAAAATTGAATTGACAGAGTAAAGTCATAACAAATTCTTATCATTTAAGAAATCCTCAACACTATAATAACCTCGCTTCATTAATTATGCTTTAATTTATGACTTAAACTTGTGAAGAGGCAGTTCAACAAGAGTTTACGGAATTTTATTAAAATATTTTAAACATTGACCAACAAATGATTTCCCTACCTTAAGCAGTCTTAGACTGGGAGTTACGAGCTTATTTTTATTTCTGGTATTGAGTTTATGAACATCACTGTTTTTCTTGAAGAGATGCAAGTTTTTACGGACATTGACATTTAATCCTCATTTTTGAGAAAAAAAAGATAATAAAAAAAGATAAGATCATTCCACAAAGAATTCATAAACCGGTACTTATCTGAAAAGTCCTCTTTTTTTCCGATATTTTCAACGTGCATCATGAACGCCGTTGCTATGGAAACGAGTCGGTTCTTCACGATCCTAAGGAGTTTGCGAAAGGTCTCGGCCGTATGTTCTATGAGGCCGTAAGGATGGGAAAGGCTACAATGAGGTGGTCATCCCCTAGCATAGATCACCCCCAATTGGGGGTGATCTGTGTCCCCTAGTATGCAGGCCAAGTTCAGTTTTATATAGAGGCATTTTTAGTATATTTTTCTGTAAAATTTGACGGTTTGAAAATACTGATAAAGTCTATTTGAGTTCGAGTTTAAGTTTGAGTGCATTTGGGAGGATGTGATATCGTAGTGGTGGTGTAGTGGTTATTTATTTATTGCTTTACCCCTTGTTTAACCACTCTAGGTACATCTGTTAATTCGTCCCTCGTGGGATAGCCAGGCTATTAAAACCCTAAGTTAAAAAAAAAACAGAAATATTAAAAGACCGACTCCACCCCAATTTTCCCAAGAACGTCTTGTTAATTACTGAAACCTTTTAGCCGTATTAAAAATGTCCATTAGACGGGATGGAGCGATGGCTTTAGATTTCATAAGACTCTAAGCTCTATAATAAAATTATGCAACGTTCTACTGATGTTAAAAAACCGCTATATAGCTTGAAAAATGCAGGTAAAGTGAAGGACGACATAGTAGGTAAACACCACAAAACAACCCGGATAACGGTGGAAGGCTCACCACCTACCACGTTGAAATACTCGTACCTTTGGGAAAAAGCAGCGTTCTTTTCACCGTGACGGCAACAGCCAATTGCCTCTTGACTACCTCGTTAGGGATAAAGTCTTGATGGTATGTTAATTATACAAAGTATCATATTGTTTATACTGTTTTGTCGCTTTTAACAGTAAATTAGTCAAATAATTGTGGGAGCCGATAAAAATAAACGAAAAACGGGATACAACTAATATATATATATATGCGCCAGACAACACACCTCTTGTAATGGTCTCGAAGTAGAGATTAATATCCCTGTGTTACGAGGTACCACACAAGGAAATAAGCTAGGGGCGTCTCCCAGCACACCCAGACCCGAGTCAATTCAGAGAAGATCGTTTCCTGAATTGACCCGACCGGGAATCGAACCCGGGACACTACGGAAATCGAGGCGAGAAACCGTGCTACAGCGCACTACGCCAACCGTGTCGTTTTTTATATGTGAAACATATTATGTGAGTGTATAGATTCTGATAGAATTAAAGTTCTGTTAAGTCAAAATTAAGTTAATGTGACTGGAACCGCCTTTCTTGTCGCAATTTTGTGCTCTGTCGAGACTTTGTTTGATATTTATTCTGAACTTTACAAAAACAAGCCTCAAAGTTGTTTTAAAAGTGTTTTGCTAAATTTCGTACCATTCCTGTTAAAAGGTAACATCCAATATTCCTTAGTTGATTTCTTGGTACTTAGCCAGCAACTAAACAGTCTACTTGATTCTAGCAAGAATCCTGGATCTCAACTTTTTGGAAGTTGTATTGTTAATTGTATACCTTGTTCAGGTTAATATAGCGAGGAGCTGAGTCATACCTGTACGCGTGGATGTACACAAACTGAAGATTCATAGATTTGCCATGGAACTACACCAGCACATGGATCCTCGCAGCCATGGGGGTGGATTTCTGCTACTATAGAGCATGTCATGGTACAACAAGCATTCTTGGTTAAGTGGCAGCCAAAGACTTTTCTGGAGACGTTGTCAGTTTCAACTCATTATGCACTTCTGAATAATGCGATGATGTTGCGTTCACCTACAAACTTTTTTAGGCAAATACCGTTGCTCCCGGAGTGGCCTTTCAGATTTATTAAAGTTATTGAAAATGCATTTTTCTTTTCAGAAATTCACATTCTTCGGGCTCAACATCAAGTACATCATACGTTAGAAGACTTTAACATGGGTGGTTAGTATCAGACAATCAGTATTACAGGGATGGTGTGGGTTTGTAAGTTTTATTTATCATCTCAGGTTCCGCAGAAAATTTTGGTTCTGCTATTTCATTGTCATAACTAAATTATGAGTTTCATTTTCCACACAATCTATCTTTGCAAAGTCTTTACGTGATGGTCACAACAATGTCTTTGTTTTCCACCACAAAACTTCACTAAGGAGTCTTGGTTTTCAATGTAGAGCCCACTCTGAGCTCCTGAAAGTTCACTAAGTATTCTAAAGCTACGTCCATTGCAACATTGTTTAAGAACTGTATTACAATTAGCACACAATTCGTCGTACTGTTTTCTCCCGTTTCAAATATTTAGGTATGAGTTATTTGAGTGGTTTTGCATTGTGAATATTTCAACCTTCGGTTTTACTTGCAAAATGCTAAAATGTTTTAAAAGCGATTATTAACGTATTGGTATTTAACGAATTAGTAAAGGTTTTAAGTTGAAATTCATTTAAACAATTTCTGAAAATCAAATAGATATTTTTTCTGGTGCGTGGTTTGTAGATCCGCCAAAAACGATTGATAAAAATATGTGAAGGATGACAAAATGTAAAAACAAAAAGAATCCCACATTAATGGCAATTTTAAAATGACAAAAAAAAGCAGAGCAATGATAATTGTCTTTTCGATAATGGTGACTATTGATCCCTAAAATGGATAAAATGGATTTACAAAATAATTACTTCTTGTTTTATTTATTAATCTGTGATATGGCAACTAAGAATCGATAGAAACTCAGGAAGAGAGAGGTAGGTACGAGTATAATAGGTAGTACATATTGAAAAAAAGCATCCTTAGAGACATATATTTTAGCTTTTATAGGATTTTATTGTATAAATTCCCGTGTTGTAGAAAAATAAATCAAGATATTTAGGACAAACAAAAAAACAGATATGATGTGGTAAGGGAAAATACAAATTACTCTTGTTTTACAGCTGTTTTATCTACCCCTCGCCCTGATCATCCCACCGGCCTAGTTCGTGATGCACCACCAGTTTAGCTACCTCTACATGTTCTAGATCCACACGGAAACCATCAAGACCCTCGGACCTCGGGAGTACATCCTCAGCACTCCAAGCCATCATAGGATTCATCACGGTAGATATTTTTTATGAGTAATTCCTTCAAAAAAGAGCTGTTAACTTAATCGAACCCACGACCGACAACATTTTCATGAAAACCGGTTACACAGAGCACATTACGAAGTCGGTTGTGAAGCAACCGTTCGATTTTCACCTGAGCAATACAATAAACTACTGCTTTTCACTACTTTTAATGCACTATGTTGTCATTTGGTCACAAAAGGTAACAACGCAACGTTAAAAATGAAAATGATATTTTAAAAACACGATTTAGTTTTTCTTAAAGGAAGGGTTAGGTTCCAACATTAATTTATTAAATTAAGCACCAAGGAATATTTAGTTGAACAAACCGTAAATCTATCATTTACTTATCCATAATCTCAGATATTATCTTATAAAAAAAGTACGAATACAATTCAATTTTGCGGGGTCCTTCCGACCCTCAGATAAATAATTTACTGGGTTCGCGGATCAATCCAGCCAATTCCATTAGAGATATTTGATACTCGCAGTATCGGTTTTCCCGCAAGAGTAATTGCGCTTCCAACTACTGTGCTCTCTGCTGTGTTGATTTAATTTAAATTCAAACATGGTTTCACGGATGTACTTACGAGTAACAGCAGTCAAGAACACTTTCAGTCGCCTGTCACTGAAAATTATTGCTGTCTCGTACAAAAGAGTTTTTCTAGGCTAAGGCAGAAAGTTTTGATCGAAATATCTAAAACCTCTAAAACCTGATTTTTTGCATAACCCACGCATTGGTAATATGCCCAAAATTCAATATACCTTCAGCCACATGCACAGCCCTCTTGAAGCGCATTTTCTAAACAGACGATCTTATTTTTAAGAATTTGTAATTATCTACTCATTCAAAGCAATTTTGTTATTAGAAAAAAAGCAGCTAAATTATAATGTTTGGCTTGCACAGTTTCAGCGGATTTGATTCTCCATACAATACTTAAATATTTCGGCTCTAAAATAGGTAGCAACCCATACTGCATTGACGTGAACTACGGCGGCGTGCTCCGCATCTGGGACAAGCTGTTCGGCACCTTCAGAGCCGAGCATTAGGGGGACCGCATCGTGTATGGACTCATCTACCAGCGGCCTTGGTATAACCCTCTGCATTTGCAGGTAAAGTTACTCGTAACTACGAATTATAAAGTTTGGAAAATAATAGTCCTACAACACCCCGAAATGTATGTCATCATCATGATTGAGTCCAATCTTTGTGCAATGCACAACATGCACAACATGGTGAAATGAAGAACTTTGAACTTTCTTAACCCTACCTCTCGTGTTAAACGAAAAAATAGCAAATCTCTTAGTATCTTATTTAATTACGAGTATTTAGCATAAATAGAGTGATTAGCCTATATATAAATTGATCTCCTGCTAAGCAAAGGCCTTCATCGCTGTAACAGATGCGCTAAATTGTATTTTTGTTTCTAAATGGTCAACTATGTGGACAGACGATGCAATGTGATATGATGTGATGAGTATTCGACTGACCTATTGTTGCAACGGTAGCGATCCAGCTTTTACCGCCGAAGGTCGTAAGTTCAACCCCCACTCAGGACAAAACATTCATGTGACGAACATTTGCATTAATTCGGATTAACACATCACTTTATTAATGCTGCATTTTTGATGGCTTTGCAGACATTCTATACGAAATACGTAGTGAAAGCCTTGAAAGACTGGGCGCACTAACTCCACGCTGTGTTTGACAGGCCGAGCTGGAAGCCAGACAGCTCTGTGCGATTCAAGGATATGCCGGAAGATGTAGGTACAACGTGAATCTATTTATTTAGCTAGCTTGTTTACTGATTACTAGTAGGTACTACAGGTCCAGGTGTACAAAATAGTTTATACCAAAGTCAATTTTAAGATCTAAAAGCTCTGAAGACGTCTTTTTAAATTTTATATTTTACACCAATGACAGTCGCTAACGTCTGTCATGATAGGGGGGGTCTAACAGTACCCCCCCCCCCCCCCATAATAATAATGTGTTTTTCTCATCTACGGAGACGCGGGGCGTCCGCGCGTTCCGTTGCAATGGGCGGTGCGGCCCGCACTGAATTCAAACATTCAAACGCTGTATGAGTGCTTTTACGGAGAAGCGATTTTTGTTTGTCGTTTTACTTTTGCTTATAGGATTGTGTGCTTATTGTGAAAAGATAAAGGATAAAAGGTAAACGTCGAGGTGGATTCGTACCTCAATAGGTACGAATCCACCTCGACGTTTACCGTTATTTTTATATTTTTCAGCCATCAATACACACTAGAGTAAAATACTACGTGGTTCTACCAAGATGGTGCACAGCATACCTGCTTATACACTATAGTCTGATCTTGTGCGGGTTCCACCAACATTTTTTGATGCATATGGTAAGTTATATACTGTTGTAAGTTGATAACATTAAAATAAATATGCGCCAGACAATACACCTCTTGTCATGTAGGGATATATATTCCTGTGTTACGAGGTACCAGACAAGGAATTAAGCCAGGAGCGTCTCCCAGCACACCCAGACCCAGGCCAATTTGGAAAAGATCATTTCCTGAATTGACCTGACCGAGGATCGAACCCGGGACACTACGGAATTAAAGGCGAGAAACCGTGCTACAGCGCACTACGCCAATCATGTCGTCAAAAAAAGTCGTTCATTGCTAAGTGTATTTACTGAAACATAACCTGTGGCTCAAAAATAGGATAGAAGGTTTAGCTAGACCATGGTATAGTCTGTCTATTTCATGAAGACTGTCAACCAAGCTTGTAGTAGTAACATGAACTGACATACTAGTATGACATACGCTAGTGAGCGTGCTCTCAGCGGGAACAAATTGACACTAGTGACACTAAGACATTGTGTATGTACACTATTGTACATGTCACTACTACAAGCATAGTAAAAAGGTCTTTAGGAGATAGATCGTCTATACCTATACTTCATTCATTATAACATTAGAAATAAGAAGCAGGGGTGCTAAAATTAATGACAATTTGCATTTCACATTGCCATGACGATGACATACCTGAGTATAACCTGGCAAAATTTAAAACCCCTCCCGCCACAACGTAAGAAGGGATGATGTAACATTTTAGATTTGGTAGAGTTATAGTGACAGTAAAAATGTGTTCGGATTAAAACCCCTGCTTCTTTTAGGTTTTGACATCGACAATATAGTTTGATGCAAGACAAAATAATTTATTTCAGCAAAAGTCTCAATGATTCTGAAGTTACCTCACTTCAAATGAGAACAATTAAGTGTGACAGCTGCTATAAGTCGAATCTTGAAAGTAATATTGTTTATTGTACCTTTACCACAAAATGTACCCTAAAAATAACCTTTTTTACTTCTGTCTAATGCTTTATCGAATGGAGTATAGCGTATTATGAGTAATACTACGTTTTAACGATTTGGTTTTCTGGGCAGCAGAAATTAAAGTGTTACTACTATTTTGATATAGATCCTAATTTGTATGTGGTTGAACTAAGTCTTCTTTACGTTTTATAATATATTATATTCGCCTAATACTTCCATTTTAGGCACCCCACAGTATCGTAATATTTCTTTCAAAAATAACTTTTTGATGCCGTAAAAGCTGAGTGTAAGAGTAAATTAGTTTATGAAGAGATTGCTTCTTGTTCCACCCACTTAGAGGTTATTATATACGGTTATGGAACATCAGCCAGGAAAAATTGTTTCATGCGTCACATCAATATATATTATATATTTTCTTTTTGCAGCGGAATTTGTTTGAACTCTGGAAAGTAATAAATACTTATACTAAAAGGACAATAAATAAATAAATAAATATGCGCCGGACAACACACCTCTTGTAATGGTCTCGAAGTAGGGATTATTAAATCCCTGTGTTACGAGGTACCATACAAGGAAATAAGCTAGGAGCGTCTCCCAGCACACCCAGACCCGAGTCAATTCAGAAAAGATCGTTTCCTGAATTGACCCGACCGGGAATCGAACCCGAGACACTATGGAAATCGAGGCGAGAAACCGTGCTACAGCACACTACGCCAATCGTGTCGTCAATGTCCAGATTGGCCTATGAACCAACAAACATTTGACATTTGTCATAATTCTGGCCACGATCTATGACCTAACTATCACATATTAGATTGTCACGGACACGTCTGATTTTTAATATCAAAATTAAAAATACTTAAAAGATTTGTCGTACGAGAACTTTTTTTTAATACCTTTATGTTGCTTCGTCTGTGGTTGCCCACTGTGGTTTAGCCATCGCAACAATATTTTAATTTACTTTGTATTGACAAAAGAAACCTTGTATTTGCAAGAAAATGTAGTTGTGAACTTACTAAAGGCTCTTAAAAATGAATAACAATACATCACTGTCAATGCGATAGATGTTCAATCAGCTACTTTATTTTGAGTTGGTTGGATTTATACATTGACTGAAATCAGTATGATGCGAAGCCAAAAATAAATAAAAATGACGTTTGGTTGACTTGACACTTCAACGCAAAAACAAATACCGGCATCACTTGTATTTTTTGCTTTCAAATTGCAACGCTGTGTTTTTGTTTTAATAATTATATTCTTACGACTCGGCTTAAGAAACGGACATTGATGGCTCTCTATAGTGACCTACCTGGCTAGATTTACAGACGTTGTAACCTGCACATACGCTAGCTCGAGAATGATTACGGATTTACGATCATCGCAATGGAATTAACATTTTGTGTGAATTGTAGATCAGCTAGTAGTTCTATGGTATTGAAAGATTAACAAAATATGTGCTTAAAGAACATTCACCCTTCCCATCCACGTAAAAACCTCGCAATATATTATTAAAAATAACCTCATTTTTTTTAGTTTCTTGATAATTAACGAGTTCCCAGAAGTCTCCGTCCATAAACTACGTTTTGACACTAAAGTGTAAGTATTTATGAACCCTAAGAGATATTTTTATGACTGTTTGTTCTTAGGCCGCAATGTATGGGCAAATGAGCACTATCCTTTATAACTAGTTTGGTGTTAGAAAACACATATTCCATATTTCATGCTAGTTCTTAACAAACTTTCCGAAGTAATATAGTGTTAGGGGGAGCGTCCAAAATCTCTTTTTGATATAGACAGGACTTTAGTAAGTTAGGCAAACTTGATCCGAAGTTTGCTCCGCCTGTATTAAAGAGGCTTTTTGGATATATTTATAACAACATTATTGGAAATCACTTTACTTTATTTATTGAAATTTCTTTTACGGATTGAACATTGCGTTTTTTCTTTCCCCGTTAGACATATCTATTGCACTTTCTGTAGATGTTTTTTTGTATGTCTGTTAGATTAGATTAGACTGAAAAGCTTTTACTGAAAGCATCGCCGCTACCACTCGGTCGAAGAAGTCTTGTACAGCAAGCGTATTATTTAAAGCTATGGTTACGTTGACCGAGTCTACTAGTAAAATAATTGCATTCAACATACTAAGGTATCAACTCCACAAGCGAGTGCATTGCGGCTATAATTACAGTTGTCCCACGTATTTTAATACACTCTCATAGTACGGACCCCCAGACGGTGACGTATTCAACGCTACAAGTGACCAATAACGGGTGTTTTCCATACAAGCGCGCCTTTTGCTACACGCTAGCTCGTACAAGCGTTGGCGGGCAAGCTCGTATAATACATATAGATCTCACTCACCACTATCGGTTCGAGCCGCAATAAGCCCGTGCACGCGGTTTGGTTCTCTGACGTGCGATGGCGATGTAAGCGCGTTTGCCAATGTGACCGTATACGCGCGACCGAAAACGCTAGTGTGAAATTGCTCTTAAACGTCAACGTGTCGGCACAGACGCGGACTTGTCTCTAGAAGCGGCGTCCACGTAGCGAGCTCGCCGCGGTACGTGGCATTCTCGAAGCGGCAGCGCGACGAGTAGTCGTCTTTCTCCTGAATGAACTGTTTTCTATGTATAACAATAATTAGGTAGCTTTGACAACATAATCGAATTCTAAAAATTAGTTAAACAAATCAAAAAATACACCAAAAAAGGGGCATATGAAATCTTTCGTTTAATCAGGTATAATTAATTTTATGGCTCCTCAAACTCGGGTGGCAAGTCTATTTTTAAAAGTGTAAAATAAATAAAAATAAGTAGTAACTTTTATTAGGAACCATATTCATAAACGCAAAATTTAATATAGCTGCCGAACAAGTGTCTTGCAGAACCCATAGAAATATTCATACTGTGACGTCACCATCTTCCGATAGTTTGTAGGCAGCGTTTTGGGAGAGTCCAAAAATATGATTTTTAATATTGCCATATCTCGGGGAGTTTTCGTGTTTTCAAAATATTTCTTCAACCAATGTTATGGAGAGGTCTTTCGATAGCACCTCAACAAAAAAATAGTCGCCTACCCTATTGTAAGGAATAGTTGTCCACTCGTAGAGATTAGCCGGCGATAAAAGAGCGGACTTTTCGCGATGCAGTTGCTCGTGAAGGTGCTGCCTAACCCTCAAGCCTTGTCCCCAGGAAGTAGGCAAAGACAACAACCTTCCACCTTCAATGACGTTGACACACGCCCTTTCTCTTATGAATTATTTTTACAGAACGCGATGGCATGTAGAAAATTATAGTAAAACAACTTTTATATTTTTCTCAACCACTGTTAGTGAGCTACCATCATTTTCAATATTTTCCCGGAAATGTTCCTTTTCACGCGAAAAAACAAACCGTGTCCTGAAGTCATACAGTATTGTGCTTGGCTTGATCAGTTTAATTACCGGATCCAAAGCATCTTCCCGATTAATATCATATACGACACGATTGGCGCAGTGCGCTGTAGCACGGTTTCTCGCCCCGATTTCCGTAGTGTCCCGGGTTCGATTCCCGGTCGGGTCAATTCAGGAAACAATCTTTTCTGAATTGACTCGGGTCTGGGTGTGTTGGGAGACGCTCCTGGCTTATTTCCTTGTGTGGTACCTCGTAACACAGCGATATTAATCCCTACTTCGAGACCATTACAAGAGGTGTGTTGTCTGGCGCATATTTATATATTTATTTATTTTTTATATATTTTATATACATACGGATTTTTTATTTTCAGATTTTGCCTGCAACCACAGTCTTCATCCTCGTCCTCTACATCCTGGGAACTCTAACCGTATTTGGGATGATCCTGGATGCATCACCGAAAGCACCTACTTACGAAATGGTCAGATGCATCATCACGATCCTCCTGTGCAAGGGGTGGAAGACTGCCTGGGGTCCATTGTAGGTGCTTTATGTTGTATCAGGGTTGTTTTGGTTTCTGTTTGTGAGTAAAACTTTTAAAATAAAGGCTGTTAAATTTGATGAATAAGTATTTAAATTGAGTATCTATTAAAGATTTGAAACTTTGATAAGATCTTTGTATTAGAATTTTTTTTGCAGTTATAGCTAGGATAAGTTTAAAAATAACTAGTTTTGTATATTTTTTTTGTTGGTGATTGTTTGTAAGTACAAAAGATGTATGTTTCGTTTGACAATTCCAATATGTGTTTATGAGTAAAACATTAGCAGAAAGTTTGTCTTTTAATTTTTAAATGTTTTTGGAATTTTGTTGATTGAAATTCGGTTAAAATTTTGTTCTGCAGTCCGGCCGCAATTCTTGGAGACTACGAATAGGGTACTTTCGGTAGTGAAAGATAAATTATGATATTTGATGAACATTAAAATTTATGAAATATACTAAATTATTATAATTTTGAGTCATAAAAGAACATGATTGTTTTATTATATTGAAATTAAAAGTCGTAATGTTCAATCTGTATATCACGTGACCTAAAACACGAGCCACCATGGTCTGACGTCATATAGGCAAAATCTGTCAGTTCGGTGTAAACAGCTCTAGGTACATACCTATCAACTTGACGTTGATAGATACCGCCATACACGACTGTTGCTTTTACCAATATGGCTGACAGCGTTTTCGCGGCAGTAAAAAAGGTTTAAAATGTTATTTAATTTTAGGGCAAGAAAGCGTGTTTATTTTGCCAAAATATACTCGTACTTATTGCTGGCTTTTATTAAGAAAACCAACATTTTGAAGTACGTTTTCAAACATAGTAGAATACCCTATTGAGATTTCTGTTACCCACTATCGGAGTTGTATAAATTCAACCAACCATTTTTGTGTCTCAAGCGCCAGAGCTGCAAATCAGCAACCAAGGTCTCCGTAGTAACTCCGTTGTATCTCTTCCCCCGCTCTGAATTCAATAAATATCTACGTGTCCGGCGCTAGAGCCACATTCAACGGACCCCTTGACACTCTTGGCAGTTAATAGGTTAAACTACAATAGTTACTAGACTTAGAATATTTACACCTAGAAGGATAGTTCCAACCAAAATGGCGCGCCATTTATGATGCCTAAATCAACTGTCAAAATAACAATTCGTTACACATGTAATCACAATTTTCAGTGTTTAACATGTATGAATACTACTTGAAGTTCTCTGTTATGTTGTTGCAACCGTTTACTGCACAAATGAACATTTTGAAGATGCTCTTACCTCGAGAAATTAACGTCGGTAAGTTCAGATCCAGCCGTATATTAACGCATTATTCGTCCTATATTTGTGGCATCGAAACGGGTGCCCCAACACGCCTTCTATGCGTAATTATTCTAAGTTACTAGGTTACAAACCGTTAATTTAACGATATCAATACAGATGGCGAGCATGATAACTATTAACCAGGTTTGCACCAAACCCATTATGACTTCATTATCGTTTTAACACTACTTTTGCTAATTACTATTCTGGAACTTTCGTGCAAATTATTAGCTATTAAAAAAGAGAGCAAACAGTGAATTCATTAGAACAGTATTAAAAGGCTGATTGTGTTTTTATGAATAAAAAGATTAGTAGGTATAAAAAACTTATTTTAGATCAGAATTATCGCAATGTCAATGAATCGTTACGCGATCAAAATAAGGATAAAATGAAATGAATAATTGAAAAATGAATTAATGCAAGAACCCATTAGATTGAGTGAGATGATTCAATCAGTGCAGTGATGCAATATCGGGCACTAGTTGCCAAGGATCGTTTATAGTTTATTTTCTATAATTATGCAACTTTATAATACTTACTACAATGTGCTCACAAAGTATAGAATGATGTGTGTGAGTATAACTTCAAATTGTAATACATCTTCAAGTTAAGGGGAGGTGGTTCACAAAACTTATTTTTAGAATTCATTTTTGAAGTAGTAAACAGTGAAATTAAAATCTAATAAAATTTACTGATATTGGTGAGACGATAATACAGGGAATTTATCCGATGAAAACATGATTTGATAAAGTTAACTCGATAGACTTTGTTAAAGTGACATTGTGTCTGCTATTTTTGGTTTTATTCCTAAAATAATTGATCTCATAATATGGGTATTTTACGAAAACCAAATTTGAAGATAAATGGAGGGATTTCATCCGATGGTTTTTTTTATTACATCAATTAATTTTTTAATCGATTATTTTAGTGATTTTCGGCCCGCGTGGCGCTCACCAGTTTCCTTCGGGAAATGTTGTGCAGAACCACCTCGCCTTAAGCTTTTTGTAAAAGACCAATAAAAGATTAGATAAACTAGAAAAATACAACTGTGGTCTTAATCTTTATATGTAAAATACAGCAGCGTAAAAATGCTGGTTCAAAATTTATTCAAATGTTTTTTCGGATGTTGAAAAACGTTGATGAAACAACGTTGACTTATACTTAAGATGCAATGGAGAAATTAGCTGTGTCCGTTAGTGATTTCGGTAGCTTGGTTGGAAGAGCAGCTACCTGGGTTCCGGAAGGCGCGGGTTCAAGACCGATTCGATCCCCAGAAAAAGTTTTTTTTTCTAGTTTTTATCTTAGATCTCTGTAAAAATGCTAAAAACAAAATTAAAATTGACGTGCCTGATGTAGTCCAGAAGTGAAGCAAACTGAAGTGGCAGTGGGCTGGTCATATCTGTCGCAGAACTGATGGTCGGTGGAGTAGACGGGTTCTCGAGTGGAGACCACGACTCGGCAAGCATAGTGTTGGACGTCCACCGGCACGTTGGACCGACGACCTAAGGAAAGTGGCTGATAGTGACTGGATGGCACAAACGGGAGCTCGGGCTTTGTGGCGCGCCCTGGGGGAGGCTTATGTCCAGCAGTGGACTGCAAAAGGCGAAAAATAAGAAAAGAAGAAGAGAATATTAAAATTCCAGACTAGCGTTTTATACGAGCGTATAAAACGCTACGCTGGGCTCCACGTTGGGCGCCATATGTGGCGAAATCCTCGTTGCAGGCCAGCAATACAGGAGCCGGAGCGCCGGGATTCGACACACAATATTTAGGAGTAGTTGTAGTTGTGAAATAGTTAATAAAAGATCAGCCAATCCAGTGACTTGTTTATTAAATAGGATAAAAGTATAGGTAGGAAGGAAGAACTGTAAAATAACAATAAAGGTAATTAAATAGAATATCTAATAGTAATAGGTAAGTAAATAGGTATGATATGCTTACCCCGATACACGGGTTCCTGTTACTGATAACTGTTTACTATAATTGGTTATTTAAAGTATTTAAAAATACACCATCACGTAAGTTAAACTTAAACTGGTATTTTTGGTAGGACTGACTCAAAATGCTGAACAGCGAACGTGGAACTATAAAATAAATTTTGAAAGGACAGGTACAGAATACTATTGATGGCCAGTAAGTTAAACTATGAAGTTTTCAGCCATCGTGGAGGTTCTAACGTCCACGAGACTGGAACGATACGGCATCATTACAAGCTAGTTTCTCAAAGCGCAGGCGTTGCAGGCGCGTAACTCTAACGAGCGTTGACGCGCTTATAAGCTTGTATAATCCATATAGGTCCTGTTTCACCGCTACCGGTTCAAGCGGGCAAGCAGCAATAAGCTTGTTTGGTTTTTTAAACGCGAAATTTAGCCCGGGTGTAAGCGTGTATGCCAAAGCGACCGTATACGCGCGCATACGGTATTGACGACACGGTTGGCGTAGTGCGCTGTAGCACGGTTTCTCGCCTCGATATTCGTAGTATCCCGGGTTCGATTCCCGGTCGGGTCAATTTAGGAAACGATCTTTTCTGAATTGACTCGGGTCTGGGTGTACTGGGAGACGCCCCTAGCTTGTTTCCTTGTGTGGTACCTCGTAACACAGGGATATTAATCCCTACTTCGAGACCGTTACAAGAGGTGTGTTGTCTGGCGCATATTTATTTATTTATTTATTTATAAAAACGCTAGTCTGTAATAGATCTAAAAAGAGCTTTTTTTGGTCAGCCAAAGTAGCGAGTGCGGATCTCAGGCCGCCGGCTCACCACACGGCTTCTCCCCGATAAATTCTGGCTTGAAAACATCAGCTTCATTCGCAGCTAACTATAGTACGTCTACTGTGAAAAACAGCCTCGTCCATAGAGTTCAAAAGAGGTCGATTACGGGCGGCTGACATCCACCGGAATCATGAGATTTTTCAGGTCGTCCATCTTGCGGTTGGAAGATCCACACTGCGTCAGCTTTTGTAAATTTTTCTCAATATCATTTTGAAAATTCAACGTAAGAAATGTATATGATTTAGGTGGAGGTAGTATGACGATAATCATTCATTTGTGGCATAATCTATAACAATATTATGAAGAGGGAAGATTTTTTTGTTTGTTATTTATTGAATAGGCTCCGAAACTACTAGACCGATTTTAAAATTTCTTTCACGAATATAAAGCTACGTTATCAGGGAGTGACAAAAACTTTTTTTTTTTTTATTTAGTCTTTGCTGCCTCTGATGGACAGCTAGTAATCTGATAGTTTTAAAACGTTACTTCTGTTCCTAAAGTATTTTGCAACGAACAACAATTATGATAAATTGCAAAATTTGCTATTAATTGCCATCAGCTCCAATTGGTATATCATCATTGACTGGCAGACCGCTGGGGTAAGAAGCTTGAGATTGACAGGGGGATGAAGTAATCTATACGGAAGTTGCAGTCAAGGTACTTTATAAATACCTTCGTTAATTATTATTATTACCCAATGCATATTCAAACGCATCATTATGAAAGTCGAATACAATGTTGCATCATATAAACACTATTAGCATTTTGTGTTTGTTGAGGTCATAATGAAACTTGACATATTGATTGTTATAAATTAAACCATATCGTACCTAATGAAGGTCGTTAGTGAATACACGTGCAAGTAAATAGGTTATATACACATGCTATATACACACACGAACTTACTTGTACTGGCTTTACTTTTATCCATTTAAATCATCATTTTATGCCTGGGATCTAATGTCTAAAAATTTGACATACATTTTTGATTAAAAAGTGTTAACAAATTTTTACTTAACAATCGACATTAAAAACTACCGCAGATGTAGACAGGGCTCTAGCCAAGAGCAACAAGCTACTTTCGTGCCAACATGTCTTTAAAGTGGCAATTTGTGGTAGACATCTTTTCTCAAAACAATCACTTTGCAATGATGATTGGATTTTGTTTTGCTCGATATTAGATTATTTAAAAAAAACATTTCTTAATAACTATTAAAGTATTTTTTTTTTTTTGAAAAGTCATTCCATACAAGAACATATTTTTTTTATTTATTCAGGAAGCAAACAATTTTATTCTACCTTAAGATTACTTAAAAAAAATAACACTAAAATCAGTAAAGTTTCCACTGATGTTGAAGTAACGACAAATTAGATATTTGTACTAGGTAGAAATCTATCACCTGAAAGGTGCATTAAGACCAAACGAGCATAGAGCTAGAGCAAGAATTCTTTCGTGATCTTGTGTCAATGATAATTCGTTCTTCATTTACACCAAAAGAGTTCTGAAGAAAAAGTGCGAGGAATCAAAAACGAGCATTCTAGCTCGTGCTCTAGGGTCTCCACGAACATAGATAGAACAACGAAATAATGCTCAGTCTCTGTTTACACAAAGAGAATTTGATATAGGTGATCAGTTGATCTCTGTGTGCGCTCAGGGTCATTTCTTTTGTGTTGTTCCTAGACATTTATTTGTAAATTGTTTTTAATTTATCATAAAAATGAAGCATTGCACACGCGCGGTTGTCTTATGCGGCAACACCGCAGGAGATAGGAGACATATTATTATATGCTGGCAGTACCCTCAAGTAGAAGTTTTTCGCAGTATGTGCGTGGGCTTACTGACCTGAACATGCTTCTGGCATCAACGTCTTCTCTATCGCTTCTACAATGGGGAATGCTCTGACGAGTTATTCCAGCTTATCCCACCCTCACCGTGCTGGACTACGGCGTCACCCACACACAATTCAACATTTGTTGGCCCGAACTAAAAGGTTCGGTGACTCGTTTCTCTGTCGTATCATCCAGACGTGGAACGCTCTTCCAGCACATGTGTTTCCTTCCTCGTATAGTCCCGGGTTCTTCAAGCGGGGCGTGAAAAGGCAACTCTGCAGGCCTTCAAGGTGAGGATAGCCAGCCCAGTGATGCGTTTGAATGACTGGGCTTGTCAACCTCATATCTGGACCTCACGACCGCTTTCCATCAGGTGGAGTGAGGTCATCTTGACGGGCAATATGAAAAAAAAAAAAAGCATCGTGCGACTTATTTGCTGACAAACCCCGCGATTTTGTCAAAGATTGTTTAACGTTTTGTGAGCGTAATATTAAATAATAAATATGTGTATGTACCTAAACTAAATTGTACAATGCTTTGGTGTTTATTTACTGTTATGTTGTGCGATTTTCTTTTTATAAATAAATGAATAAATTATGCTCCAATTGCACTCAGTGGCGTTTTTGCGTCGCGAAGAAATTCCATTCCGTTGGCCGCTGTCTTCAACGCAAAAAAGTCGTGCTTGCTCTATATGTACAGAGGCATTCACATGAACTTTTACAAAACCATTACAAAACGGGTCTTATGACAGCACCATAAGGTACCCCTATGTAAAGGTTGATGTGAGAACCTCTGTACCTAAGGTTTTTCCTGCGAATTAGCTTTTTTGCACGCCTATAAAGGTTAATTTTCGGACCACGAACACACAAAGACTACGAAATAAATGCCACGATATTGTTTAATGAATAGCACCTGAAACACATTCACACCATGCTATTAAATATGTTTCCCAGCACATCCAGACTCGGGCCAAGTTTGTCTAATTGAACTTGTTAGAATCGACCCGACCGGGAATCGAATTAAGGACACCACGTAAGTGAAGGCGAGAAACTGTGCTACAGCACACTGCTCCAATCGTGTCGTATAGTGTAGTTCGGTATATTTATACCTATCGCAAGTGCAGGCACAAGTTTTAAAAGTTAAACTATTTGCAGCCATTTTATACTGTGTCAGACATCAATCGAGATATTCATTTAGTGACAAACATTCCTTCTGTGTTTGCCGAAAAGCAAGCGCATTTACCTACGAGTATGTACAAATAGTTGCAAAAAATTGTCCGTAGCAAACGAAACAAGCAATACGCAGTTTGATAAACATATAAGTAGATATGTACTCGTACATGTTTGTTTGTTTATGTCTCAAGATCAAGGCCCAATCCCACACGACTAATGAAAGTGTTTTGCGCTGCTATTGTTATTTAAAGGTTTAAGAATTATTATTGATAAAAACAGCTAAAATGAAATATACTTACTAAGGCCTCCGTGTCCATACTAAAAAACCACACAAGAAACCTTAATATTTTCCGCTACATACAATTTTTTCGTTGTAGTTGTGCACATTAATTTAAGGAAAATATTCAATTATTATAGATGTTTCTGGTAAGTTTTTCTAATCTTATGATTTCACTGTGTTAGAAGGAAAGATGTTAACCCTGTATCTCGGCTTTAGACCGAACGAACATAGAGCTAAAGCTGGAGCAAGAAGGTTCTTTCGTGATATTTTAAAGTAAATGGTAACCATACCAACGAACGTGACATCGCAGACATGCTGCAGGAGTGCCGCCTTCGTTGGCATGGTCATGTCTCACGGAGATCGGCAAACTACGTGGGCAACAAATGGCTGGCCATGCCGCCCCCGCCAGGTACCGGTAAGAGGTCGACCCAAGAAGCGCTGGCTCGACGACGTCGAGGGTGGCATGCGTTCCAACAGACTCATTACTGATGATGCATAAGACCGCGCGAAGTGGGCCAAGAAAATAAGAAAAACGGAACCTGGGACCCCACACACCAGGGATGGAAGGATGATGATGATAACTTGCTTTTAATTTAGACCAAAATAATTCTAACGAAAAGGAACGAGGAACCAAGAATGACCATTCTAGCTCGTGCTCTAGCGTCTCTGCGAAAACTGATAAAACAACGAAAGAATGCTTTGACCCTGTTAACTCAAAGAGAAGAATTTGATAGAGTGGGAATTGAATAAGCATTCGCTCGTTCGGTCTAAACCCACCTTTAGTTAGGGGAGGAACTAGAATTAATAAACGTTATTATACCTGCTGACTTATAAGCGGTTACCGCTTGACGCCATAGGCCTGTTTACACTTTGCTTAGTAATTAGTCCAGGTGCTTAATGTTGAGTGCGATTGAATAGAGCACGCTTTCAATCCCTTCACGAGCAACTATTCAATCGCACTAATCAATCACTCTTCACACGTGTTTTCTCCTTACACTAAGCACCTGCGCTGATCACCTGCACTAAATACCAAGCAAAGTGTAACCAGGCCTTAAGATTGGGTGAAGAATCACATTTCATCTCGATCTTCCTTATAGAAGAATTTATAGTTAATACACCAACATAACAATTACAATGAAAACCACAAAGAAACATTATGATAGACATTCGTGACTTATCATCTAATCCACAATTTAAACATAATAACAACGAAGATTTACAAGAACTGCAAAAGGATATTCCTACCGGCAATTGTAAGCTTACCAAGAAATTGTTTTGTACATTTTTATAACTTTACTCGGCAAAAAATATTTTAACACGGAGACGTGAAAACCCATGTCATATTAAAATTTTGTGTAATTAATTTTTATCATTGCAAAAGTAGGCGGATATTTGACTACAAATTATCAACTTAGTGATTGTATGCTCCAAGGTAGTATCCCCTCGTCAAGAGTTATAAGTCGTCGTATTCCGAAATCACTTACAGCTTTTCCTACTCCTATTAAAAAACATTTTAAAAATTTTGTTCGTTTGCATTTTTTTAAAAAAACGATGCTAAATTCTTAAAAATAATAATAATAACAAATAAAAAAAATTAAATCAACTTCTAAGTTAGTAAGAACCCCTCCTTCTCGATAGTGAAGGCCTCCTCTAAGGATTTCCAAGTGTCCCTGTCTTTCGCTATCTCCTGTCCCTGTCCTTCTGTTCCGTTAATCACGTCTTACGAGTATTCGGGCATTCTATTGACACTTGTCCGACTTCTTTTATTAGGTAAGCGACTGACCCTTGTCACACTTCATTTCAAAGTTTCAGACTGTTAGATTTTATGTATCAATCTAGCACACTCAATTTGGCTAAACAGCCCAATGAAGACCCAAAACTTACTATATGTTTTATCGTGTCAACGACCTCGTACACACATGACATACTTAATTTCTTCCTGCTATACTATTGAATATTCTGTACGTTAAGTGAATTTTTATTTTTAGCATTAAACAATGCTTTATTTTCTACACAAAGATAGAAACTAGAATATTCGACCTGATCCTGGGACTGCAGCAGGACGAGCTGGGAAGCTTACAACGTAAAATGCACTAGTTATATTTGCCAGGTCTGTTAAGGGCCTCGGTAGCTCAGTTGGAAGAGCAGTCTCGGATTGTGAAAGGTCGCGGTTTCGAATTCCGCTTGAGCCCCAGGATCAGGTTGAATTTTTCTAGTTTCTATCATTCTGTACGTTATTTTTATTCTTTCTTTACGTAGTTAATATTTTTTGTCAGGCTGCGTTGATCAAGGCGTCGGGAAGTACCTTAATAAGTTAGCGTATGCTTCTTCACACAACGAGAAAATGATCTCAGACGTTACCTCTTACAATGACAGCTCGAGAAAAACCGTGAGATAACTTTGCCGCAGTGTGCGTCTGAGCTCTACAGGATAACATAAGTTCATATGCACAGCATCACGCCTTTGGCCAAGTGGTCAGAGCGCTTGGACCAAAATCAAGAAATTTTCGACAGTGGGTCGGCGTGGTCATAAAGCCAATTTCCATGAACAGTGGTGATGATTTGATTTCAATGATAGACACCTTTTCTTAACAATGGGAGAGAATTAATAATGAATCACTGCACTTTAATGAAGAACATACATGATCGGACACAGATATTACATAAATTAGCCGAAATCAAGGTTTCCTTACTTAAAACATTATGGAAGACCGCGAAAGGTGATCAATCGAGATAAAAACAATGAACGCAATCACGACCGAAGTGAACACTTCGCTGGGTGACATGCGTATGACCGCCGTGTTATTATTACTCGTACTTCTTAATGCTAACCCTGTTAATGGCTCGGGTGTCGAGAAGACCTTAACTTTTTTTGAAGGTATCGAATAAACTATACATTCACTACAAGACACCATCACAGACAGATTTATATTATTTGGTTCAGTGTCTAATAAATAGGATAAGAACGTAAATCGTATTGTGTACCCAGAGCCCTGCAAAACAGTATACTTATACATTTGAAAGAAACTTTTTTGAAGGATAATAGGTACGTGAATTGGATTATGCATAAATATTTAAGATTTCGATTTTTTAATTTTTTCGTGTACTGTCCTTTTACCAATGTTTTTTATAAGTAAAACACAACATTTTTGCTTCTTTTAAATTACATGGAGAAATTAAATATCGAATTACAGTGGGAAAAACACAAACATAGCATGCATCACTTACATAAAAACACCTAAAAGGTTTCTTGAGCTTCGAATTAAATTATTTTTGTAACAGCTGCTATTGTTACATGCAAACAAACAGTCTACAGAACGATACAGGGACAAAAACGCCACCATTCAAACTTTACAACTACGTATGCTCCATTCAAAACACAAATCTATTAAAAAGCGTGAAGCCATAAATGCACATGCACGCACCGCAGTGTTACAATACTTGGCTTGGCGCACTGCCGGCTATTTATACAATCGCGACCTCCTCAGTGCGGCTGTTTGTATTCGACACGATACATTTCAACACGCGAGTGCGCGTCGCTTGTCTCACCGAATCGATAAAAAGATCGATTTTCGTCGAAAAATTAATCCCGCGGGACCTTTTTGGATACCACGCACGTTGCAGGGTTATTCTATGAATGTTAGGGTAATTGACTGATTTAGTGCGAAGTTTTTGTGTGTTAGTTAGAATGTGATAAGTATTCATTGAGTGAGGACATTTTGCAATTGTTTGACATTTGTTTCGTAAGTATTTTTTTTTCATCTTTTTTTTGGCTCTTCATCAGTGTGCGATGCATGCGAGTATATATAGACCCAGGTCAGAGTTGAATGTCTTATTTATTTCTGTTAAAAAATGTCTATCTCTTTAATTATTGTTTACTTTTAAAATATCTGTCGCATAAATGTTATCTGATATATTATAACTACGTACCTACCAGCTTAGATAAGTGGCTTTTGTTTAGGTTGGTGAAACAAAAACCTTGAATAAATAAATTTACATGTGCATTTTAACTGATAACGACTATGAATTTTAAATTTAGAAACTCTTTCGAAATAAGTACATTGTTTATGTTTGTACACTCGCATAAAAACTTTTGTGATAACTTATTTAGGCATAGTGTTGTTAGGAATACCTAATGATATTATGTTATAACAATTATACGCATTTATTGTATTCGCATATTTTAAAGCATAATCAGATATGGCATAGAGCCGCACCTTAACCTATAGTCCCTGGTGATTTGATCCTGGCCATGTTACGAAAAATCCAAGAACGACTTTCCTGTTCTGTAGATGCTCTGTCAGTATTTATGAAATAATGACCAATTAAATATAATTCATTATATAATATTTGTTTTTTAGTATTGAAAGAATAGGGTTACTCGAAAACTATCTGATAAATACTATGACATCTAAAAACCAGTTAATGCGTCCTATTATAACGAATATACTTAGTAAAACTCGTGTATGTGAATGGACAGGAAACTAAGATTTACTTCCGTAAATAATAAGACGTTTTTCCTTTTTCCTACGCTTTGAAAATTTATGGATATCAATTAATTCTTACATCACATCGTTTATCATCGAAAACAAACTAATTAGAAGGAAGAATTCGGTAACAATTAATTTATATCGAATGAAGGTTTCAATATTTGATTAGATAGATATTTACTAGAAGAAATGTTTGCACCAGCAAATCACTCAAAAATATATTAATAATAATGAATTATGTGTTACCGAGAAAGGTATTGATTTTCCTTACATTATAAGTTAACTATAATTAAAAACAATATCTTTACGTATAAAAAGGTCAATCTATTAGTCTGATCAAATTGATCTTTAAAATTTTTTGACACTTCTAAGTCTGGTAATTTAAAATTATTCTAAACCAAGAACCAAAACATCAACATTGTTCGTCAGAACGAATAATGATAACAATTGATGCAACACACATACAAATGTCAAAAGGGACAATAATTACCTATTATTGCCCCTTTTTACATTTATAAGTCTTCTTCTTCTACGGTTTGGTTACCCACTTGATTAACAAGGAACTGAACTTCTCCACGACGCCGGTTTAAAATTAACACGGCTTAACTACTAACTATCAAATGGATATAATCAACAGCTGATATCCATAACTTTAGGTACAGCGTGGAATCGTTCCCACGGCTACAAAATGTGAAATAAATAGGTATTTCTTATACTTCACTTTTTATCGATAAGTACATTGCAAGATTCATTTCTATAAGCCACTTTATTTTTAACACAAAGAAAGAAACTAGAAAAATTCGGCCTGACCACTAGCACTTAAGCGGCATTCATTTATAACTTTTGGTTGAGCATTCATATATAGTTCAAGGTAGAGACATAAAATTAAAATTAGATTTTTCGTGTAAACTTATTGCCATAGATTTTGGACAGAAATTAAACATTTTTGCCAAAACCTTATCCAAATACTTACATTGAATATAATACATTATGTATATATTATATACTGAGATATACAGATTATAATTGAAGCATTATAGTTAATGAATTATGTATCTAGTTTAATATATTCTATTACGAACCGTTATCAAGTCCTTGATGCAATGTCAATAGCCGAGAGACAATTACAAATGTGATTATAGATAAGCACGCAATAACCAAGAAAGCAATATTTATCAAAACATCTTCTGAGGATATAAATGACTATCTGATCTTGTCTGATGAAGTTGATGGTACTTTCAGCGGTTATGATTCTCCATTCCCAGTATTTCACGCCTTTCTCCCCCTTAACCCATCCACTGCTGAATCAAAAGACAATTAGAAGTCAATTATGAGAACGCACCGCTGAGTGGTGTGGAAGTCAACCATTTGAGGGTTAAATTCCCAGAACTATTCGTAGTGTTAGCCTGCACTCTACTGACATAGTTATGTTGGTTAGGGAGTGCTATCGGTCATCATGATATATCCCATTCGCGTTTTCCTAACTTGAACCGCCACTCGATTGCAAGTCGCTCGCATTTTGACAGTTTTTCAGCCAATAACGGTGTAGTATAATATTCGACGTCACATAGTAGGACATTAATACAAAGTAAATCGAATAATTATGTCTGAGTACATTTAAATGGAATAACTATGTCCAGTTCATCCACTATTTTAAGATGGGCAGTATGATGTGTTATTTAATAAATTGATTTCAGACTTGTCTATCCATGGTCCACGATCTGGTGGAAGAAATTTCTCTTTAGAAGATAAGCG
Organism: Udea olivalis; assembly: GCA_947369235.1. NCBI lineage: Eukaryota > Metazoa > Arthropoda > Insecta > Lepidoptera > Crambidae > Udea > Udea olivalis. The sequence continues at coordinate 19,395,451 of OX376347.1, forward strand.
CACCTAAACTTTTGTATTCAATTTAATTAATGATAGCTGTGATTTGTGTGCGAACTTACTCGGATGAATTAATAAATACCAAATAAGAATCCTTACACACGATAACTTTTGTTTACAGTAACAAGTTAGAGTTTGTCAACAAAATTCTTACAAGCCTTCTTTTATCAGCTGGGCTTGAAGGTCCCAATGACATTGAAAGGGATTAACTGCGGAATAGATTTATGGTTCATTCGCTTTAACGCTGCTCAAATCTGGCTGCGCGCCAACAAGGCCTTTCCATGTTTTTGGGTACAAATTCAAAATTCTCCTCGTCCATTTTATTCCGTTTCCTGTAAAGTGCCTTTGTCCATCTCAAATGGTACGATGACTGATTTATAGAAGCCAGAAACTTTCTTAATGCTTTCAAAACCTCATCATTCGCGGCCATTATACTCGCAGGACGTCAAATGATACAATTTCAAATACATAGCCCTTTTCTATTTTTCAAAACGGTCGGCTGTAGATGACATTCGACCACCTTTGGGTGGCCCAAAGTTAGCAAAAAAACACCCGTAGTATGTATGCAATATCAATGAGGCAGGAAATCTAAGCAATAACAACATATCATTTACATTTCCATTTGTACACGTTTGTTTATCCATAACAATTTTTAATGAGATTTTCCTGTCGCCATGGTCTGCTGGAAGAAATCTCTGTCTAGAGATAAGCTAACCTGTACTTTTGTACTCCTTATTGTTTTCTCTGTAATTTGTCTCTTTGTGTACGAAATAATAAATAAATAAATAAAATAAATAGATAAATATCACTCAAATTTTATTATAGCAGAAAATTACTGCATTACGATTAGCACTGACAACTAAACTCACGAACAAATAAATGTAATTGCAAACTACGTACAGTTGCACGGTAGATAGCAATACAGTCACTTAATGCAAATCAACTTACATAACACAACGGTTACTTAAGGTCAAGTTGTCAATAAACTATAATGTAATTCAAATAGTAGCTATGAATGTTAATAAACTTGTTAAACAGCACGACGTTATGGTGTCATTGATAGAAACTATTAGATAAATCAAATTCGAGAAATATTTATAACACGTTGGTGCGTTCATTATTGTGGCGTTTATTGTTTGTTTACATTTTAAAAACAAACAAACTGTTTGTTTCTTTTGTACGTAGTCACTTTTTTAACATTTCTTGATCCATTTTTATCATCAAAACAAAGTAAGATATTACTTTATAGATTCTAAGAGTTTTTGTTTGTAAAGAGTCTGAGCTACGTCAGTTGCTAAATCTTGTGCGGATATGTAAATTGCGGATACAACCTATAAAGACAGTTCACTTTGAAGTTAAACAATTATTAATGAAAGTAGAATGGTTTCATTAGAAAGGAAGGATTCATCCCGTTGTTTCGAACTTTGCTAAAAAAATGCGTTTCAATCAGTCATAGTTATATGAAACAACTTGGCGGTGTGAGAAATGATATTGCTTCGTTTTCACAGCTTCTGCAAGGTATTCATTCATAAAAAAAACTAGATATTTGTTTAGCTGCACAATTACACACCTTTGCTAAAAACAACTTACCTAATATCCTTGTAAAAAAAATAGATAAGTTGAAAATGTGTGAGTACACCAGCGTACTAAGATTTAAGAATTGCATAATCTGACGGATATTTCATCATATTTCTTCCAAAAATATTCCTAACGACATTACCGGTGCAATAGTTTAAATCACTATTTAACGACGTTATCAACAGTTTGGTAAATAAATTGCTACCCATCAATAAAGATATTGATCATTAAAAATTGTGTCAAGTTAATGTTAAGTCAATCACCTATTTTTAATTAAAATACATTATCAGTGTATTGTCGGATATTTAATTTATACAAAATTAGTATTATCCATGCTATGTTTTATGTTTATTTGACCCGAGCCGTTTTCCGAGACTTTAATAACCTTTTGTAAGATAAATGTAATTAAATAATACCACCATGAATTGAACAATCAATGTAGGTTTCTATAAGTGAAACAGGGCTGGTACAGACTAAATATTGGTTAATCTGTGTCACCTCACAATTTAACACTAATTAATCATTTATGTACTTATTGGCAGGTAGAAGAAATATATATGGACTGGGAAAGATAAGAGTGTTGGGGACTGGGGTACCCGAAAATTAAAAACTACCTTGCTTCTCTCGGTTTTAGTCTCTAAACGCGGGTTTTGGCTCTGCCGTTTTTTGCTGTGTCTATACGGCTATAAGCCTAGGCCCCGATTCTGCTATTTAAAATCCAATGGAATTGTAATTGGTCCATACTAAAACTGTCAAAATCATGGCATCCATGAGAAAACCATATAAGTCTTAAGTCTAGATAGACAAAATGCGCGACAAATGGACGGGTAACTCAATATTACGCCAACCGATTTTGATAATTCTTTTTTTATTTGAAAGCTGATGCTGCCCGTGTGATCCCATTTTAATTTGGTCCAGTTCTGACAGTGGCATCCCTGGGAAATCGATATAAGTCTTAAATCTAGATAAACCAAATGCGCGACAAATGGACGAATAACTCATTATCACGCCAACCGATTTAGATGCTTCTTTTTTTATTGGAAAGGATATACTTCAAGGGTAGTTTGATGAGTGTCGGGTTCTGATTATGGGATCCATGACAAAGTAACGGAACTCTTCAACTCTTAGGAGCAATTGGACGAATACTTTTTCGATGTATAAAATAAATAAGAACTATTCACTGAAAATCAAGAAATAAACAAAAATTTTAACAAAAAAAAATGTAGGTACAATTATTGTTATTGTCGGAGTCGGCTATATTTTGTACCTACATTATATTATCGTATAAGTTTTAGAAGAATACACAATTATTTCTTTACTTTTTAGTGCTTTGTTTTGGAATAGTTTTTTTTGAAGTTGGTTTTTTTTTGTTAATTTTTTTTTAACCTTCCAAAGTCGCACGAAACTTCGTGAATTTCTACCGGAGTAGGCCACCAACCCCCTGCTCATACCCCTTCGTCGTGAAGTAAAGCTACAGTTACACATGCTCGTTTCAAGCATGTTTATTAGCATGATATTTTATAAGCATACTCGTAATGAGCATGCTCATTATTAGCAATGCTTCGACACACATGCTATTAAGTAGCAATTGCTCATTAGTAGCATGCTTTCGTGCTAGTATGAGCAATTGTAACTGTAGTTTATTTTGCCATTAAAATCCAGTCTTTATTCTAATGATATATTCTAATGGTGAAAGATTTACTGATTTAGTTTTTACTTTTATCCATTGCAAACAAAAAAACAAATATTTCCTGTTGAAATTGATATTGAGGCTGTGAAAATATCACTTTTTTATTCATGAAATATAAAAGCAAACTTTTTTAACCTCAAGTGTCTGCGTTTGTGATAATTGTTTGTTCACACCCTGTCGACATGTTCCAAGATAACCTCATTTATAAGAATATCTGCCGGGCTATTAAAACATTTCATTTGTTGTATCCTTTTAGATAGTTTATCTGAAATAATAATATCTCTCTGATTCGCAATGAGTTTCACAATTAGTGTTTGTTATTTCGATAGTGAGCTTATTTGAATATTATCAGTAGTCAGTTTTCATTATTGCATTGTGATTTAGATCATTTTGTAATGATGTATTGGTATCTAAAGGTAGGAAAAACAGAGAAGTTCTTCTTGGTCTTAGGTATCAAACGGGGCATGATACCGCGACCTTCCACCGGCTGTCCCTTTTGATTATACCGTTCGATATCAGAGTATCGGACTCAATCGGTTTCTCATTTTTGCATTGTTTTTGTTTGACTAAGTAGTTATATGGCCCCGTTTTACCTGCTGTAAATTGAATATGATGGTGTACATTTGTCTAGTAAATAGGTATTTCGTCGGGTTACTACAAGAGTCATTAACTGCCAAGCCAAAATCACCAAGTGATGTTATGTCATGTTTCCTTTAGACATGTCTTAATACCACTTAGTGATTTTGTTGCAGTAAGCCAACGATTTACACCTGCGTCGAATAGACCTAATTAATTGTGGTCCGGGAACACCTGGTCTACATGAAAAATGAGTTGTCTGAAAAAAAGCTGGAAAATAAAATTACCTACTGAATTGTTTTATATTTACTTTCTCATCTTTTTTAAACATCATGATAACTTTGTAACTCATAATTTTAGGTTTATTTCATAAATTCAAGGTGAATTTAAATGGGCAAATACGGCTGAACATTGTAACGGACTGTTAATGAAACAAATGGCTAGTAATTAATGCTATTGTGGCTGATTGGATCGAGGTCACCGGGAACCTCTTAAATGGCTGAATATACCTAAGCAAATGTACATTTCATACACCATTTTACTGCCATTATAAGTGCCGTGAATCTATCTAGTAATCTTAAGTACCTTACTACAACCTAATCTAGATAAGATAAATAATACTTCACAAATAAAACAATTTAAGCGGTCTTATCGTTACAAAACAATGGATTTAAGAAATCCTGTGGTAAATACAGTTATACAACAGGAGACGTGTATAACTGCCTTTACCAAAAAAAATGTACTGATTTGGTACAAATTATCCCAAAAATCTGTAAGTAAACCGAATATAGACACGTAAAAATAACCTTTATCCACTTATCACAAATCTGATATTTGGCAAGCTAAATCTTAAGAATTGTAGCCATGATTTCATTGACAGTGACCTTTGCCTAGCAGTGTGATAGTAGGTACTTGTGTAGGGTAATTCTCATTAGTTACTATACTTCACATTCATCACCAGCATCAGTTAATTGCGCTATGTGCCCTGTCCACTGCTTCTTTTATCGAACTTATCAATAATCCTTTCTTCCTAACTAGAGTTCTCTATCATCGCCATCAAATCATTGCCACAGCTATCAACTAATAGCTTTGAAGATCGCTATGATGACTACGTTTATCACAAACCTTTTAACCTAAAATAGTAATTTCACATTGTGCAAAAAAGGATACACCCCCCCCCCCCCACCCCTTCAACCTAAAATAGTAATTTCACATTGTGCAAAAAAGGATACACCCCCCCCCCCCACAACACTATTTCATCGATAAAAAATAACCCTTACTACATTAGGGACATGGCTAAAACAGTAAGTTGGGTGAACTTAGCGCTAAGCTTCGAGTCCGCTCTTAACAGGAGACGAGTCCCGCATTCCCATTTTTTTCTACGAAAAACGGCTATTTCACATGCGCGAAACAACTTCAGAGGGGACTATACTTTATTCATTATAACATTCGAAATAAGAAGCAGGGGTGCTGAAATGGATGACAATTTGCATTTGACGTTGCCATGACGATGACATACCTGAGTATAACCTGGCAAAATTGAAAACCCCTTCCGCCACAACGTATGAAGGGATTATACAACTTTTAGATTTGGTAGAGTGATAGCGACGGTAAAAATGTGTTTGGATAAAAACCCCTGCTTCTTTTAGGTTTTTACATCGACAATATAGTTTGATGCAAGACAAAATAATTTACTAAAGCAAAAGCAATTCATAAATTCTGAAGTTACTTTACTTTATATGAGAACAATTATGTGTGACAGCTGCTATATAAGTAGATTTTATTAAATTCGGCATAAATCTTAAAAGTAACATAACATAACATTCCATCACAACTTTATACCAAACGGGGTAGTCAGAGGCAAGTGCGGCTATGGTGAACGGAACACTCAGAATCCACTTTTCACCAATGGTATTAGAACCCTTAAAAGTAATAATGTTTTTTGTACTTTTAACACAAAGTGGATCCTAAAAAGAACCTTTTTTACTTCTGTCTAATGCTATAATGAATGAAGTATAGAAGAAACTGTAAGATAAGTAAATACTTGGTAAAAAAATATCTGAAAATAATAAACAAGACAAAAAAAGCAAATGCGGACTCTAATCACCCACGGACTAAATATGTATCTGTGTGTATGGGTGTATTGTTTGTTATAATTTAATGTGTTATTGAATGTGTGGTACTAAGACTCAATACTTATTGATTATGCCGTTTTTTGCTGTGCCTATATAATACGGGGCTATAAGCCTGCTGATGCGGCGTCGACGTGAAATAAAGCTCCAGTTACACACGCTCGTTTACGGCATGCTTATTAGCATGCTATTTTATGAGCATACTCGAACCAATGTCGTTTTTTCTTTTTGTCAAGTTATACATAGTAGATATATAAATGCTGAAACTGCTTCTTTATCGACAAGAAAATACTTTCCCAACCGAGTTCCAGCGAATGCCTGTATTAAACAATCTTTTAAGATTGCAAATCTTTTTCAACTTTGCCTATTTAAAGTTTCAAATTTAAATCATGAAGCTTTGTTTTTCATCTTGAATAGTAACAAGTTTTTTTGTTTTGTTTGAGAGTTAGATAGGTAAATGTTATCTTACAAGTAATTTTAAAATAAGTCATTATTGTGCTGAATCCGTGCTTTCCAATTTTAAAAAAAGTAGTAGTTCATTTAAGCTTGTACAAAGCACTTATGACATGTCAAAAAAAGTAATGGAAATAATAAAAATAAACGTAAAGTAAATAGTTCCTGTATTAATTACATTAATAATTAATTAGTTGACTACGCATCACATAGCCATACATGATAATAAAATCTATGGCATATGTTCGTGCTAGTTGTGAGAGTTCATTAGACTATGTCTACCATGAGTTTGAATCACGTAAACTACGATGGTTGTATGTAAATTTGTATGCCATTTTTGTGTCTATTTCTAATCACTAGGGGGCGCTGTACCAAAATCCCATACAAAAACGTCGACGCGAACGCCGCCGACTGTCATTGCTGTAAACTCATGGTATACATATATATCTACTGTTGTTCAGTCAGCTGGTGCCTTATTTATTCTTGTCAGCGAGAATTATTATATTCACAATCTTTATTGGTTCATGTCATGTATACAAGTTGGTTGTGAGTAATACAGATAGTACCTCTTGTTAAATTAAATAGTCTAAATTTAAGAAATAGAGGTAGGCTGTGCATCGTGTCAGCTAACACTGCTCTTCTCCAAAAATCTTTCCTCGGTATGGCACCTAAGATTTACAACAAACTGCCTCCTTCACTGAAATCTTTAGAACTGGCGAATTTGAAAAAGCAACTGTTTCAAATGTTATTAGAAAAATGTTATTACACTATAGATGATTTTTTACGTGACAAATTAATTTAGCATTTAAATTAGAAATATGGAATTTAAATTAATATATCATTAATGACTCATTAGGTAGCCAATTTCAATTATTTTCAAATATATCTATACATGATATTCGAAATATTGTTGTTATTTTATTTTTATTGTATAAGTTAATATTTGTACGCCTATAGGCAAGGCAAAACATGGTGACCATTTAGTTTTTCTGACCATCCACTGTACCCTATGTTTAACAAATAAAGCGTTTGATTGATTGATTGATTATTATGCACTTTTAATCGGCTTTTTATAAATTAAATTACAGGATACTTTGTATAAGAACTGTGTCGTGAATACTTCTGATTTATTTATTGTAACTGGCCAGTTGAACATACTTAATATTGATGAGCTTTTTTTTCTCGCATACTCTTTGGTCACGTGCAATAAGATGCAAGTGTCCGATTGTTGGTCACGTGTTTGAGCGCAAAACCGTTTGAAGGCCGTCTTTTGTTTTTCTTGTAATAACAAGAACTTTTTTCATACTAGCTGTTCGACAGTGGCTTCCGCGAATACTATTTGTCGCGTTTAATTATAGCCTAAAAACAATATATAACATGTTGCTCGCTGATAATGTAGCTTTTTATTAGTGAAAGAATTTTTAGAATCGGTACATTAGTTTCGGAGCTTATTCTGTACAAACAATCAAATCATCCCTCTTTAAATATTAGTTAGTACAGACTAGCGCTGTAGCCAGGGCTTCTGCTGTATTTGTGTTCTGCTGTACTCACGGGCCGGTTGGTCCAATGATTAGTGGCGCTCATGGTCGCGGGTTCAATCCCCACCTAGGACAAACTATTTTATGAATATTTGTGTTCATTGTAGATATTATATATCACATTAGATATTAGATACCACAATAAGTTTGAAAGAGTAACTACAGAGTTTCTCGCTGGTTCTTCTCAGTAAGAATCAACTTCTCCGACGCGGTGGTAGAGTCGCATTATGATTGTATACTGTTTATTTATTCATATTATTATAGTATTTATGTCTTTTATTTAGTATATTTTTGAGCAAGACTTCATATGTTTTTTTGCACCAGTGCGCTGTCATTATATTATAATATTCGTTTGGACGAGCCTGTTGGCAGCAATAGTGTCTCTAGCGCCGGATATCGTGGGCTTGATCCTCACCCATGACAAATATTCATGTGACGAACATTTGAGTTTGATGTGTGTCTGGGTGTTATTATCTATAAAATGTGATCTATTAAATGTAAAATGTTTTCACATAAGTTTTACGAAAAAAAACAATAAATTAGACTCGGCTTACACGCTGAATGATAGGATCCTATCGAAGGTCGAAAGGGTAAGGGATCTTGGAGTTGTCATAGACAGTAAATTAAAATTCAATTTTCACATTGACGCCATTGTGAAAAAATCTGCTCAAATGTTAGGCTTCCTAAAGCGCAACTTACAAGGATTCCATCAACGCGAAACACGAATTATACTATATAACAGTCTAGTTCGAAGCAGACTTGAGTTTGCGTCCGTTGCTTGGAACCCTGTCTATGCCAACTCATCACAAAGGGTTGAGAGTATTCAACGGGCTTTCACAAGACATCTTGCATATAACACTCCGGGTATCTATCATAAGGTACCATACAGTGTGCGTTTATCGTTCTTTGGCATGATTTCGCTAAAAAACCGTCGCACATTGCTGGACTTGATGTTCCTCTATAAAATTATCAATCATAATGTTTCGTGTCCAGATCTGCTTGCCTCTATTAACTTGACTGTGCCTCGTAGATGCCCTAGGAGGCCTCTCACAAAAACTTTTACTTTGAATCCACACAGAACGAATCTTGGTCTTCATTATCCCTTGGCTAGAATTTGTAACACTTACAATAATTTTAATCTGAAGTCACCTGACCTGGATGTTTTCTGCGTTTCTGGTAAAGTCTTTAAAAGTAATTTGTTGAAGGTGCTCGAGTCTCATTTAAGCTAATATTTAAATAAAATTGTAAAAGCATTTTTTCATTATTTTATGTTTAACTGTAAATTTTAGTAGGTATACCTGTCACTTTATTTTCAAAAATGTTGTGTATGCTTGTAAAGGCTTACATGTATGTCCTAGATATTAAGTGGATCTATATAAATGCTGTACATGTTTAGCTGTAAGCAAACCTAAATAAATAAATAAATAAATAAATATAAAAGTAGAATGTATTGAGAAATATTTAAGTATGACACCTGAAGTACAAGCTCTGCTTAGAATAGTTCAAAAGGAGATTGATGCCATGTACCTTTTTTTGAGTTTGGTTATGAGTTTCCGATATTTCGGCGCAATTGCAAGCGAAATACTCACGGAGTGACTGAACATCATGCAGGTAAGCTGTTATTGGCAGCTCTGCTTAGTTTGGGGTCAGGTGATCTTGATTCTTAGTTCAGTTAATTCATAATTTATCTGCAATAAAATAAAATAAAAATTCCCTTTATTTGCAGATCTAGTGACAATGGCAATGGCGGACCAGTCATTCGTCAACGCCACCAGTGGTAGCCTGTACTCGGAGGTGGTCAGCGAGCACATCAAAGGCATCGGTAGAATGTTCTACTTCCATTATCCTCAGGAAACCTTGTATGAGAAGAAAGAAGATGTGCCCAACTTCTTCAGACAGGTAACAGTAGTTTATGAATGTAACGCTATAGTTTATGGAGAAATGGTTAAAGAAATAAATGATTGGTGCCGCGACGAGACAGGAGCAGCAGATTACTTAACACTTAATACGTAACGATAAATCACATCATAGAAAATTGACCATTTTGTGAATATTGTAAATGCGTGCTGTCATGTGACAGGCATATATTGCGAGGGCTACCTTCTTTCGAGTTCAACGATAGAGAAAATAATCACTACGTCAACCCCAAGACTCGCGTACAAATGTTCTACGACAACTGCCAAATAGGTCTAAGAATATCCGGCGGCTGGTAGGTGATTATCGCACGCAAGTACATGGAGTGGCAGAGGCCTATGGCGTTCTATGGGCACCCGCGACCGAGACTGGTGGTAGACACGCGATACACTTGTGTCGGTCTCTTGCCTCGGTCTCCGCGCCAATCGGCATCTTTATCGTGCTTTTAGAAGCGGTACCCTGAATGCCATACAAAACGTTCTCGACAAGTACTATATGTAAAACATTTTTACTTTCATTATACACATTAAATCTTGGCCTCAATTTCATAATGTTCATTTTAAAAATAATTAATTGTAAAAACATGAATAGTTCAGTACGGACAGTACGATTAAGTTGGTTGACAAATAAGGCCTTGACTTATTGGGACATAGGTTCAAAAGCATTGCGTTGTCACAAACATCTATATTTAGCAATGCAGTTGATTGCACTGGTTATTTCCGATAGTAGAAATAGAAATAGAAATAGAAAAACATTTATTAACTTTAAGGACATCGTTACATTTATAAAGTAAACACAAAAGAAGTAGGCATTAACAACAAAACATATAGGTAACAGGAAAAAAAAGATCATACCATCAGACAGCGGTGTCCCGATGCCCAAAAAGACAAATGGACCTCACTCAGCATATAGCCTGGGCTTTATGGGCCCAGGCGCTGATTTTCAGTAGGCCCAGACTGAGATGACGCACGGACATTTGTGGCGGACATACGTGTGTGCATATACATATAAGTATCATAAATACTATAGTATAGATAAAAATAAATGGTGAGTGATTCAATATATTGTGTAGTGTAATAATTGTAATACAATACATAGACAATAGATACGGTACCGAATGTGTAGTGTGACTGTGTGTGTGTGTGTGTTCAATGCATCCTCCATGTATTATATTTTTCTTCACAACTTTTAAACATGTTGAAATGCTGACAGACTCTGAGTCATTAAGTGTAAAATAATTATATAAAAGACACTCCTGTCGCGCTGATTGGCCGATATCATCAGATACTAAACTACTGTAGCTGGAGACATGTAATTTGACAAAAGATTTCTTAATTTGTGCACTTTCTAATTAAAGTGTTTGAGTAATGGCTCTTGTTTGTCTGTATGAACACTGTGAACGCGCAAAACATTGGGCTGGATGGATAACTTACTATCCCACTGCTGGGATAGTAAGCTAAGACCTATACAAAAAAAAACTACTATAGGTTTGACCCACAATTAGCTATTTTGTGTACAAACTTTTAAAAAATATGAATATTGTTATTGTTCTTAGTAAAAAACATACAAAACTTAATAAAAATTACGAGTATGTTTGATGTGATCATACAATACTAACGTCTTCCAATACGCAGAACATATATTCATTTTAGTTTGTACTCGAAAAATTTGCATAGTTACAAAAAACTTAGGCATTTAGAATTAATGAGTACGGTAACACAAGTTACAACATGCGTATTGAAACGAAAATGTTTATTTAAATGTACGAGTATTATGTTGATGTTTCACCCGCTGAAACAATATGGTTGGAAACATTTCAAAGCGCTTGTGGGTTCTGAAAACATTCGCTGGGCACGTTGTACAAAAAAGTAATCCATTAAGGCATCAAAACATCACTTTACCCTTTTATAGCTAACTAGGTATTTGTATGTTTATAGAGCCAACCATAAGAAGTTTGTAAACATTATTAAAATTCATCAAAATTCAACTGCGCTCTTTATTAGATTACTAGCTGTCCTCAAAGAGCTTCGCCACGTAGACTGGCATTCCCGTTAAAATATAGCCTAAATTAAATAAAAATGTAGCCTACGTCACTCCCTGATATTGTAGCTTAATATTGGTGAACGAATTTTCAAAATCGGTTTGGTAGTTTCAGAGATTACCTACCTCAAACGCTTACCTCTTTTTATTATTAGTATAGATATCATTTCAGTACCTTCACTCTGAGTTTACGTCACGTCAACTATGATAGTTAACTAAACCACTCAAATATAATTTTTTAATTCCTTATAAATACTTTACTACAGACGCTAGCGACTATCGTCGGCTTAAACTCGTGGTACAGTTACAGAACCTTTATATCCCAACGGCCATCAGTTCTATGCGCTATGTGCACTGCACTGCACACTGCTAATTATAATTGAAATCAAGTTATCGCTAAAATTGACGGGTATTCGCTTAAACACCACGATTGCCAAATGCTGCCTGATATGGCATTTGAACTCAGGATCTCCTGATCACGGGCCGAGCGCGACCAACGGAGGCACACACACACACAGAGACGTATTGACATGGCCGTCGAGTGACTTTAGGCTTCACACTGAGTAAGTAGGGATACATTACCCTAGACAGGACACAATGCGAGTGTGGCGCGCCAGATCAGTCCATACAGCACATGTTGTCCTGCTCTCAGTGCCCCGTCAGCTGCTCACTTCAGGACCTGTATCAGGCCTCCCCTCTCGGAATAGCGGTGGCAGAGCATTAGACTGCTACCGTACAGTTTAATCGATCATTGCCACGCAGAAGAAGAAGCTTTATTGTGAAGCTCATAGTAATTTGAGAACTAAAAGACGTTTCAAATCAGGTTATCGCTAGCCAAACAAAACACACTGATTGTAGACCTTTTGAAAGTAATATGAACTAATTCTGCAACTATGTTTGTTTGGTATTGCAAAACCGCTGTAATATGACCATCGTGGGATGACACTCAGTGTACCTACACAACACGCAACTCGACACCTAGTCTTATGTAGTGTGGCCGAGGTGTTGGCTAATCGGTTTTCGGTTTCTAGGCCTACATACGGATTTGGTCGAAGACTTTGGTGTCTATAGCCTAGGTATACGCCCAATTCATAGCTGTAAATGTGGTAAAGTGAGTAATGGGAGGAATTTTAATTAGTGTGATTAGTAAGTCGACTAGTTACGAAGTTTTGTAAAACTCACGGTTTAAAGCAATTTTAAATGAGTATTTTGTTTAAAGGCTTTAAAGATTTTTAACTTTTAAACAGTGTGCTTAGAAAAACAAAAGAAAGTCTAAAACAAAATCCGAACTATGTTTAAGTATACATTCCTAACGCCTAACGATTTCCGATACCTACTTTGTGTTTGGAAAAACTTTAGTAGGCTTGCAGCAGCCACACTTCCCTGCGTAAAATCCTTGGTAGGTGACGAAGATATCGCTCCTATCCATGTTATCTACTACATTTTTTTATGAACCAACTGAAAAAAGTAGTCCTGGGTTTGAAAACGCACATGGGACCACGCTGACTTCGTGGCTGAACTCTTATTCCTCTTGAAACGGAGCGCAGTTACACTGCGCGTAATTTAAAACGCAATGGTGTTCTAAGATGATACATCATGATTTGGCCATCTATACCGGCCATATCGTTCAACGCTTTGCGTTTGACGATCTGGCCAACTTAGGCATATCGTTTCTGTAGGATGTCCAACCAAGGTTAAAAAATGAAAATAAAAGTTAAAATTAAAACGTTTATTAAATTGTTCAAAACAATAACATTACCTATGTTATGTCCTAAAATCAATAAATGGCACATAAAATCACAGTTATTTAGTGATAAGATTAACAAACTGAAAACCAATTAACTAAAAATGTTAAAAAATATCAAGTTTTACTAAAAAACATTAGAAATAAACCATCATACAGACAAAAGCACAGACAACAACTAGAATTAAATTAAAATGTTTTTGAAAATTAAATAATCAGCCTCAATAATTAGTTGAAAACAAACCTATATTAAAAGGAACGTCAAGTAGTTTTAGGAGAAAGTACTGCGCACAACCTAAGATAACTGTTGCTTTCTTAGGTAGGTATGTTTTAATTTGTTTTTAATATTATATATCATTTTGCGCACAATTTAATATACATTTCTATGGCTTTTCTGGGAATATGTAATTGTGATGGATATTATTAATATTTTTCCGCTGCCACCAAGTCCAGCTTTGTGAACTTCTGACAAAATATCAAAATATAAATTTATTGCGACATGTATTGTAGGAACATCAGCAGTTTTTTTTTAAATATTTGACAATCTTTGTCGGAAGTGTTCATGATGTCATATTTTTAACCCCTGCACGATGAGTCCCGCTGCATGGACACCCTATTCCTCCTGATTTGTTCAATAACCTAAAAAGAAAATTTGAACGTTAGCATACAAATATTCGGTAGTAAATAAATCTACTAACATTAGAACATAAGTTTAAATGTTATGATGAAATAAGAGAAATGCATTACACAATTATTAAGTTTTGCCAAAATAAACGATTGTTTATAAAAAAAATACTATCTTCGAAAATGTGTTGAAAAGTCCATGGCTTTTCACATTGTGCTAAGAATCTTTATAAATAAATAAATAAATAAATATGCGCCAGACAACACACCTCTTGTAATGGTCTCGAAGTAGGGATTATTATATCCCAGTGTTACGAGGTACCACACAAGGAAATAAGCTAGGGGCGTCTCCCAGCACACCCAGACCCGAGTCAATTCAGGAAAGATCGTTTCCTGAATTGACCCGACCGGGAATCGAACCCGGGACACTAAGGAAATCGAGGCGAGAAACTCTTATGCTTCCTAAACTTTATGACTCTCAAAGAATTCGAGTAGCTGGCGGGAATATATTTCCTTAAATGCACTTTCTGTTTCATTTTCACTCATAATTTCTACACAATATTCACTTGTTTACGACGCAGATATCTTTCACTCGCGTAAACAAAGCGAAGCACGCGATGATAGCGCCACTACTACACTCACTTCACGATACGAATACTATATTCTCGTCGATCAGCTCAACTTATTATTGAGCATATCGCGATATGACCGGCCAAATAACGAAGTGCCGGTGTTTCAAGAAGCGCTCGGGCACATCACGATCTGCCCAAACGAACGATCGGCCCAAGACATATACATTGAGATAAGATTAGTAATATGTGCCTTAATTGCACTTTTTTTTTCATTTTTATGGGAGTTTCCGTCTAATAATAATCTATTGTCGATTTCAGAATACACTTACGCCATTTTTACTTTAACTCCCCTAATCGAAGTCAAAAAAGTTACTATGGCCTTTCGCATGTCGTTTACGTCATAAAATTTCGTGTCTCATATCAAGTTGCCATGATCGTGTGTGTTTCTCGGGATACATTTTACTCGCATATTTTTTTTGGCTAATTTTTTTAGGCATAATGAATGTTGCACAATTTTATTGTCCTAATGAATCTTTGGCATAATCGTATTTTGGCATAAAGAGTTTCAAGCATAACGATCTGTTGGGCTATTGAGGAGACGCATAAGTCTTTAGCCATTTTTATTTTGTCATAAAAGTTAACAAGTATGGGTTAATGCACCCAGCGGCTGGCGAGTGCAAGGGGCCAAAAAACCTCATTATACTAGATTTTGATGATTTCACTTATTAATTTTATGCGTTAGAATATTATGCTAAGTAATCTTCATGCCATAAATGATTATGCTTTAAAAAAATATGTGAATAAAATTTTGCGTATAGTTGTTATGCCAAAATATCATTATGCCTTAGAACACTATGCCTAAATAAATTATTACAAAAGTTTTTATGCAAATAATCAAAGACCTGTGTTTCTCGTTTCATTAGAATCAGTAAGTTCAAACACTCGTAGTTATAATATATGCAAATTATCATGTAACAGCGTGCCTTGACCTACCCCGCGATAATACTATTGAGCTATTGATAACACATTGTTGCTATCGTAATGTTTGCATAGAAGCTAATATTATTGTAAAAACTAAATAAAAACTAAAGTACACATCATACTGATAAAAACTTTTCGTTGAAGATAGAATTTATTATAAAAGATATAGCTCTCTAAATAAATTACGAAATAATTTATATTACAACCTTAATGTAAGTTCTGCTTTCCAGATTGATTTAACGTTATCTTTTAGCACTAAAAATTATCTGTACATCATCTGCTCAAAGTCCAGAGTACAACGCTTAATTTGTAATAACTGTACCTATGGGTGTTTTTCAGTTGTCAAATAAAAAATATTATCGCACTCCACTGCGAACCGCAAGGCTCGATTACTTAAACTTAAAATTACTTTTCAATTAAAACTATTGTCTTACAATTTACAGTACTAATTCTAGAGACAGTATTTTTGCCCGTTTTCCGTTGTCTAGTTTTGGTCATCCGTAGTAACCTTTGCTCAGTCGAATGGAAATATTTCGACTGCAAAATACATAAAATAACGAAAAACAAATAAACATATTTTTAACAAATATCAGGTAAGCTTCTCCCCGCGACTTCGTCCGCGTGGAAAGATGATATATGGCTTAAAGCCATCCTCGATAAATGGGCTAACTAACACAGAAATTATTTTTCAAATCGGACCAGCCCCCCGATTCAGAACGAAGTTATCGACCGATTCGGTAAGTTTGTTTTAATTATAGCAAATGACCCGCTATACGGTAACATTCAAAATTGTTATATGTTGAAGCCAAAGGCCTTCAGTTTGCGTGAAACAAATAAACCAGACGTGCCCCTATACTAAAAAAAAGAAAATAGCCGAATCGGTCGATAACTTTGTTTTGAATCGGGGCGCAGTAGTTCCTGAGATTAGCGAGCCTAAGCAAACAAACAAACTCTTCAACTTTATAATATTAGTATAGATGAGCCCATACATTAAAGATGCGAACGTTCATTGTTTTATTGTTTCTTTCAGTCATGGCCGTACTTCTTCATCTTCATGATCTTGGAGCACGTCGTCCTTCGGCTGAAGGGCATGAAGGGCATCCGCCTGAACGATGGCATCACCAGCATATCTCACGGCCTGCTGCAGGAGTGTGGAAGGTACATTAAAGATTTCTAAACCCTAAGGTTACTTGAAGCAACCGCTGGTAATGTAAAGTTACAGAGTCGAGCATTTCATACAAACTGTAGTGTTACAAATTCGAGCATTACGTTGGTGAGGGAAAAGCATCGAGTATTACTGTGCTAACTTGATGATACAAAGTGTAATATTTTGATACAACTACCCTGAAATTTTGTAAGGCAGTATTGTAATGTAATGCTCATAATCGAATCTGAAACGTGACATTACAGGAAAATGCTCCAGGTGAGGGACCACCTTTACGCCCGAAATACACATGCTTACATATGTGTGGGCTACATGTGTATGTGTTATTTTATATCTATCTATTACAATCGCCTTAATTCAGTCAAGTTAATTTCCCCAACTGAGGGTACGTTAGCTAGTGCAAGGTAACCGCTGACTGGCTGGAAATGAAAGATGATATTACGAAATTGCTTGCTGAGCTCAGTTTAGGAAATGAACTTGGCAAGTCGTAAAGGATTGGAATGAGGCCCCTGTACAACATTTGCTAGCCGTTAACCCAAAGTAACAAACTTTATGGTCATGTGATTTTGACTCCTGACCTTACATTACATTCGAGATATTTTTATTTTATTTCTATGAATGATTTAGACATTTTCTGACAAAGCCGCGAGCGTTGAAAAATTTACAATCAGTTGAATCCTATTGGTCAACCGATTAATTTCACATAGCGTGCAGGTCCAATTAGTCGAAATTAATTGGACTATGCCCAGCCATTGAAGTGCTATTTGGCAATTCATTGGACAATAACTTAAGTGGTTGCTAGATTAATTAATAATATTTTATCAATAGGCTTTTTTAAGCCGTTAATTGGTATTTTGGAGTCTCTCGGAATTGCACTGAATCTGTAGCCCAGCTTATCTTGAAGCAGTATTTAAACTATTGTAAACATTATCGACGTTTTGGTATTAGGACCATGAGTATATGAAAACGTGATACAAAGAGGCTGTGACTACTACATGAATCCTCGAGCCGGTATGAACCGGTTTTTCTCCGTACGTGTAGGAGCGGGTCAAATCCGGACTAGAGTTTTATACGCGCGTATTAGCTCTTTTTTGAACGCGCCTTTTGGCATAACTCGTTCGAGCGTTGACGCGAATATAATCTCGTATAATCCGTATAGATACTGACCATTACCGGTTCGAACCAACACGCTGCAATAAGCCCGTGTACGCGAGTTTGGCTTTTTGAAGCGAGAAATGAAGCGTGTGTAAGCGCGTACGCCAAAGCGACCGGATAAAAAAACACCAGTTTGAGGCTACTCTTAATTACAATTTTGTATTTCTACAAGGCAAGAGACAGACAGAGAATTGATGCGTCCGAAATGGGGTGCTGTAGGCGGATGCTACGAATTCCCTGGACCGCCAAGACTCCACTCCTTGCAACAATAGCACAGTCAGATCTTTACATTTCCGGTTATTGTAAAGTAAAGTAAAGTAAAAAATATCTTTATTCATATAGACTTATAAAAAGTACTTATGACAAGTCAAATAATAAAAAATATATGGCCGAAATATACTAAATAAAAATGAACTTACATAAAATAATACTATGATAGTTAATTTCATTAATAAACAAAATGTGACTCTACCACCGTTTCGGAGGTTGTTTTCCGATCGAGAAGACTTCGGCAAGAAAATCGATGGTAACTCTCTCAATCTTGGTTTTTTTACACAAAAATTGAGTTGGCAGAGTAAAGTCATAACCAAAAATGTGCAGAGGAGCATGTACCTAAGATGACCACAAATTCTTGTCATTTAAGAAATCCTCTACACTATAATAACCTCGCTTCATTAGCTTAGTTTTAATTTGTGACTTCACAGGTTTAGTGAAAAGGCAGTTCAACAAGAGTTTGCGGAAACTTTTTAAAATATTTAACACATTGACCAACAAATGATGATTGATAACACTTCTCATCATAATTTACTATGCTTTTCGTTAATTTGATTTTATCTCTCGTTCCAGATTAATATGGCGAGGAGCAGAGTCATATCTATATACGTGGATCTACGTAAACTACAGATTAGTTGAGCTGCCCTGGGACCACACCTTCACCTGGTACGCTGCAGCTCTTGGAGTAGATTTCTGCTACTACTGGATGCATAGAGCATGCCATGGTGAGTAAATTGATAAGAAACAAAAGGAGTATATGATATCATCTCAGCATCTGTTGCTGAAGCATTTGATAAGTATTTCAGTAATATACCTATAATCACTACAGCTTCATTAAATTCCTCACCAACTAGAGCGGAAAATTTGTTGAAAGATAATGTATCTTGTTGCAGTGTATTCTTTAAATTTAAATATGTTGAGTCACTAGATATAATAAAAGCATTCAGATTAATTAATTCAAAAGATACCGCTGATCTTTGGGGTATATCAGTCAAAATTGTTAAATTGTTAGCCACATAATTGACGTGATTGCCCCTTATTTAGCCGTAATATTCAATGATTGTGTTGATGAAGGTGTTTTTCCAAACTTAATGAAACACAGTAGGGTTGTACCACTTTTTAAATCAGGCAAAAAACAAGACCCAGGTAACTTTAGGCCTGTTTCAATCCTACCAGCTCTCAGTAAGATATTTGGAAAAATCATTCAAGAACAACTATTAAGCTATTTTTATGAGAACAATCTCTTACACAGTGAACAATATGGATTCACGAGAGGCCGTTCTACTACTGATGCTGGCATCGCACTTCTAAAACACATCTTTAGGGCTTGGGGGAATTCACAGAACGCTCTTGGCGTCTTCTGTGACTTGTCCAAGGCATTTGATTGCGTTGATCACGATACACTTATACGCAAGCTTGATTTTTACGGGGTTAGGGATAATGCTTTAGATTTGGTAATTTCGTACCTTAGTTTAAGAACTCAAAAAGTTGATGTTAACAGTGTACTCTCTACAGGATCAAAAGTTAAAATGGGGGTCCCTCAAGGATCCATTCTAGGTCCATTACTATTTCTGATATATATAAATGATTTACCTTTTTACTTAAAAGATATTTGTGATGTTGTATTGTTTGCAGACGATACATCTGTAGTTTTTAAAACTGACAGAAATAAAAACCTTTTTGATGATGTTAATGACGCACTTTCAAAGGTTTTACAATGGTTCACAGTAAATAATCTACAGCTTAATGCAAAAAAGACTAAATGTATTAATTTTAAGTTGCCTTATGTTAAAGATAACCCCATTAGTCTAAAAATTGATGGTAATACTATGAAGCTTGTAGATACAACTGTTTTTCTTGGAATCACACTAGATTCAAAACTGCAATGGAACCCTCATATAACAGCTCTCTCAGGCAGACTTAGTTCGGCTGCATTTGCAGTGAGAAAAGTTAGGTTATTAACAGATGTTGATACTGCTCGTTCAGTTTATTTTAGTTATTTCCATAGTGTAATGTCTTACGGCATTGTACTTTGAGGTCAAGCGGCGGATATACAAACCATCTTTATCCTCCAGAAGCGAGCTATCAGATCCATCTATAAGCTTCGTGCACGGGCTTCACTTAGGGAGATTTTTAAGGAAATTGGTATCCTCACTGTAGCGTCACAATACATTTACAATTGCATTGTTTTGGTGAGAAAAAATATTGGTCTCTATGCTAAACACAGTGACATACATTGCAGAAATACTAGGAATAAGGATAAAATTGCACTTCCACTCTTTAGGTTACAAAAAGTTTTAGGATCCTTTATGGGGCAAGGTATACATTATTACAACAAAATTCCAAAAACAATTTGTGAGTTACCTTTACATAGATTCAAAAATCACATCAAAACGGCTTTATTAAAAAAGGGCTATTATACTACAAAAGACTACCTTATAGATAAAAATGCCTGGGTATAAGCGCTCTGCTAGATGCGGGATTAAATAGCTCTATTGTAACAGATGTTTTATTGTAAGAGTTAATAGGTACCTAGTATGTATGTACTGACTAACAATTTTTGTTTTTGAATTGTTTAAATGAATTCTTGTTATTATATTCTTTTATGGTTGGTTTTTTCTCTTTGTTTTATATTCTTTTAGGTTTATTTGTATCAAAATGACACACTGCTTGTACTTTACTAACGCCTGTTGTAAACCCAAAACAAGTTTAAAAGAGTAACTGCTGAGTTTCTCGCCGGGTCTTCTCAGCAAGAAACAACTCCGACGCGGTGGTAGAGTCGCATTATGTCTGTATACTGTTTATTTACATATCCATATTATTATGGTATTTATGTCTATTATTTAGTATATTTTGCTGTAAATTTGACGATTTGAAAGTACTGATACAGTCTATTTGAATAAAGTTATTTGAGTTTGAGTTTGAGTTTGAATAGCTAAATTTCTTTTTTTTTCAAATCAATAGATTGAATATTGGCGCGAAAATATACTGGCGAAGTAAGACTTTGCACGCCTTTTCGACATTTTAATTCAACTCAAAGATGGCGAAGTTTGGAAAGTATTTACCTGAAATAGCTTTTAGGAGTTAGCAACTTTACGGTTTCGATTCACTTATTTGTCTTTAAATACGCTTTAATACTTTTCTAAATGGAAACATTCGAGAAAACTGATTTTGAATTACAGACATCTTGCAACAAGATTGGTCTGAGAATTGTTATATGAAAATATTTAAGCAAAGTTGCGAAAATTTTAAATTAAATGATATGAATGATAATAGATTGTTTCTTTCTAATTGATGTTTGTTAAAAATAAACAATCTATTGAATTCCGTTGTAGGTAACAAACATTCTAATTCAGTAATATAAATAATATTTTGTATCGCCATTGAGTTTACCAAAAAAGTTACATCCTATAGACAGTTTCACATCGGTTACTGTTTTATTACGAGTAATAGATAAGAACAGATTAATTAACAAAATGATAAAAGAACAGTTATAAACTACTCGTAAACCAAGGTCTTTCTTCTTCCAAAATACGTTAAAAATATTTTTTTACAGAGGTCCACATATTATGGGCTCAGCATCAAGTGCATCACACCTCTGAAGACTTCAACATGGGGGTCGGCATCAGGCAGTCTGTGTTGCAGGGCTGGTGTGGTTTTGTAAGTACTTAGTATAAATTTACGTGAGTTAATGTTAGCCAACCTGCCTATAACGCCGAAATGCGTGGGTTTCATGTTATGAACAATAAGTTTATGGTGTGTCTGGGTAATAGTATCTATTTACTTATTTAGAAATATTAATTATGTTTATCAGTCTCTAACATACAAGCTTGCTTAGTTTGGAGTATGATCTTCAGTAGAAATATCGGAAATTTGTTGTTTTCGAAATATAGCCCGGGTTTGTGATCAGCACTCCGCATTTGGCAGGAGCGGTGATTAAACCAATAGCGAGCTCAGACCCAGGAACACACGGAATACTGTTTTTCTTACTTACTTCTATTAAAAGAACCATATCCAATTATTTGATAATAAGGTAGGCACACTGAGCGCTATAATAGGTAAATAGCTTCGTCGCTATAAATAAAAAAAGCAAAAATTACGCTTCTATAAATAATTTTCGATGAAAGAAAAACGTTTTGCATTTCTCAGAGTTTATTGGAGCTTATTTTCCTCTAATTATTCACTCTTCAATGATCACTTGATATTTGCTTTCATTTTTCATTTCTTGCCACGGAGCGTCTTTGTGTCTTGAAAAATGTTGTTTGAACGACTATTTTACTGAGAATTTCTCTTTTGTAAGCTTCATAACGATGCAAAAATGCCCCTAGCTTATTTCCTTGTGGGGTACCTCGTAACACAGGGATATTAATCCCTACTTCGAGACCATTACAAGAGGTGTGTTGTCTGGCGCATATTTATATTTATATTTAAAAATAACCTGTATGGATGTTACCCAACAGGACAGTTTTACTAAATCAGCTAATTATAGATATACCTACATAACTATTCCAGAAACAATGAGAATGAATGAGTGAAAACCTAACTTATAAACTTAACAATATTAACACAAATTCAGCGAAATACTCGTAACATGTCTACATTACAATTGACATTTGACAAGATTATTACTTTGCTTAACAAAGCGTCATTTATTCTTAAAGCTAAAAAAATAGTAGATAAAATGGAAATAACAAATTGATCAGAATTTCGTAAATCATAATTCTCTTAACTAGTAAAACAACTTAGGCCACTGAAGTTAAAACCTGTGAAGCTTATGTGTCATTTAAATTATCTATGACATTTTGAATTTTTGTCAATTCACGTAATTTATGCTGATCAGAGAGAAAAATAAACATATAAAAATAAATATCTGGGACACTTACATTAAGATGATGACCCCAAATATAAGCAAACCTTGTGGTCCTCAGATATTTTATCTTCCCCTCGCCCTGGCCATCCCGCCCGCCCAGTTCGTGATGCACCACCAGTTCAGCTACCTCTACATGTTCTGGATCCACACGGAAGCCATCAAGAGCCTCGGACCTCTGGAGTACATCCTCAACACTCCAAGCCACCACAGAGTCCACCATGGTGAGTGTCACTTTTCAGTACCACTAAATTCCATACTAATCCTCAAATCTCTATAATTCCCGTCATCTGAAAAGACCCCTGGCCAAGACCTGCGCAGTGTGCAAATTTAGGCCCAATGGTGGTATGAAGAACCACCCCCTCCACTGTCGCCTAGAGCTCTTTTTACTTGACGCGATCTGTACTAATATTTTATGTGCTAAAGTATCTCTGCCTGTCTGTTACGTTAACGCCTAAACCACTAAACCAAATATGATGAATATTGGTAAAAATTAAGGTTCCAATTTTTCTTTTGGAAAAGGACACGGGCTACCTTTTTTTTGAAAAACGAAACCCGTGTACGTGAATAAAAAAAACTGGTCAAAGACGCGTGTCGCCGCGGGCAAAAGCTAGTATCTTGTTATATGTAAAAAAGAAAATGGATCACTAGGCTAGGTCTGTTGGTATTCTCCTAAAACTGATGCATTTACAATATTAAACGTATTTTGAAAACACATTGTTGTTTCATCTAAGATTGGTTTGAATTCGGCCTTTTAAGCTTTGGGGACAAAAGGTTACAAGTCGTTTCACAAATTATAATTAAAATTCACCCTTTGTTATTAAATTTTCAAATAAGTGCTTCGTTATTTTCGTCTTAACTAAGCCTTTCTGCGGATAAGTCTCTCAACCAGATTATTAAGTGAAAGTAGATTTAACATTTTAGCTGCCTATTTACAAAGCTTTGTTTATCTTAATAAGTAAATCTAAGCTTTGTTTTATTTATTTACTAGATAAGATGTGAAAGAGTAAGGAATTCAAATGATTTGAAATTAAATTGGTTATTATATCTTAGTCTTCTGTCAGGGTACCATCGATGGCCAAATCATCAAATTTCAAGTATCATTTTGGAGAACTAATAGACGTGTTGACCATGTTTCGTATACATGGGCTAGCAGCCCAGGCCCTGATAACTGGGTGGTGTGAGTGCTTGGCCTGAAATCTTCGGTTCAAATTCTTGGCATAAAGAATACATTTTTTTTCGGACTGAAGCCAGATTCTTGATCACAAACCCTCATTTAGCAAGCGTGGTGATCAAGTCATTTATAAATAAGAAATGATTAATATGCGCCAGACAAAACACGATATGTCATGGTCTCGCAGTAGGGATAAATATCCCTGTGTTACGAGGTACCCGACAAGGAATTATTAAGCCAGGAGCGTTTCCTAGCACACCCAGACCCGAGCCAGTTTAGAAGAGACCGTTTCCTCAATTAACTCGTACGGGAATCGGACCCGGGACTACGTGAGTCGAGACGAGAAACCGTGCTACAGCGCACTGCGCCAACCGTGTTCTTCAACAATCAATTGTAGCAATAACTTGTTTTTTTGCGCTAGGTAGCAACAAATATTGCCTGGACGTGAACTATGGAGGCGTTCTGATCGTCTGGGACCGACTTTTCGGGACTTTCAGACCTGAAACGGACAAGGTGGAGATTGTCTATGGACTCATTTATAACCAGCCTTCATTCAACCCTCTCTACTTGCAGGTAAGCCATCGTCATTTCCTTCAAATGTATTTTTCTTGCATAGTTAGAACTGTCTTTATTGACTCGCTTGCTTGCGGGGTAGACATTTTTTTTTAATTTTGCTTATAAAGGTATGGAATTAAATTGATTAAATTGTTCGTCAATAAGTCTTTTATTAAAAAATATGGCATTCGTGGTTTTGAGGATTTTTATAACTGCTAAGAATTTTTATTCAGGTTTACTTAAATTAGAGAAATACAATTAAGCTACCGGACTTAAGATAATTTGCCATTTTTTTAAACTGAATTTTTCTCATTCTAGTCATCTAGCTATTGAAGTTGTTCAGTAGGCATGTCTTAACTCTTGACAAACATTTACTTACAATGTTAAATCATAATATGCGGCTTTCGATTCCGGGAAGGACACGATAACCTTCAAGTTTTCAGGCCGTAAACTTTCGCCAATCAAGCGTTTTTGTCCCGCAGAAAGAAACTATTCTCGAAGGAACATCTAAACTCTCTACATTACGTAACTTTCGCTAGCCCAATCTTCATGTTGGTTGACCAAAACTTGGCAATTCGAATTTTAAAAACAAAAAAACCTAAAAGGATAACATTTTTCAACATTCTGCTAGTACATCACTACTTGATTTCGTAGAACTCAAATTTAAATGAGGATACGTTATTCGTTTAACAGTTTGGAATATGATTATTTCGAAATTCAAAGTGATCACGAAGTTTTCTGATACAGAGTAAATCAATAATTTTGAAAAGACTATGAAAAATATAGAATTTGTACAATGTGATTGTGTATATAGTGATAAATTGTTGATAAATCAAGTCACTAAATTAAATGCCAAACCTCCACTCCAGGAATGTTCTATCTCCAATTGTAAAATTATTTATGGGGTTGTTTGTTCAACCTCCATAAAAATGTGAAAATAAACATAAGCTTTTAATTTTTTTATACCTATTTGTAATATATAATTTTACAACTATTCAAACTATTTTTTAAATATGATACTTGTAAGAAATCATAATATTTGCTTTAAATAATCAATTAAATGTCTCTGGTGTAAAATGATGCAATTGGAGATTGGACAAATAGGCATTCATGCGACGTTATGACTGTCACTTTCTACTTTAGTCATAAATTGACAAGTTCAGAATGCAATCCTGTAAATAGTGGTGATGACTGGGTTCTAACGATTGAAACATTACTCAAGAGAGAGTTTTATTGGGTGGGTACTTATCGTTTTAGGCAGATGCAATCATAATTTACGTATACCACAAAATACGTATAAAACAAAAAACAATAAGGATAATAAATAATGATAATAACACTGTCACATAAATGTAAGTAATTGGGGAGAATGCTAATAAAGTATTGTTCCTTTTCTTTTATTGTTATGGTCATGTCGTTAGGCCCTTAATTAGCCTAATTGCGTTTTCGTTGGAAAAAGACATAGGAGGTCTCATTTATTTTGTCTTATGGGCGTGTGTATGGGCGTCCCACGCTGTGTTCACCATAAAATATGTGCGCGCAGTTTTCAAAACTTTTCCGCCCCAACGATAGTCTTCGTTTATTTCCTACCCACTGCCACTTCAACCTACATAACCGCTGTTCTTAATACTTATTGAGTTTTTATAAATTCTAGCAACTCTCTTGGTAATTATAATAAAAAAAAAGTTAAGTTCGTTAAAACAAATCGTTAAAATACTAATCAATCAACTCCAAGTAAATTAAACTGCTAAGTTCAACCGCAAGATCCCCGTCATACCACGCTAACCACTCCAAGAACAGTTACTCTTCACTAAATTATTGCCGTTTCTTGCTAAAACAGAGAACCTATTAAGAAAAACGATTTGTTTAGAAGTTAAGGGTATTCAATCTAGGATAACGTTTGGGCATGCTAAACTTTGAACTCTTCACGGGTGTTTTTAAAGCTTCTGTTTCTTATGGTTCCATAAACATTACGCATTTTTGCAGCGATACAAACGCGCGTTTGACTGTCGCGCGACTGCATCGCGATTGTATCGCTGCTTTTTGTGTGTAAATGTCTTGCTACTGTATCGATACTGCATCGATACTGAATCGCGTTTGTATCGCTGCAAAAAGTCGCAATAAAATAAACTTACTTAATTGAAATAACACTATGATAGTAAATATCATAAATAAACATAATGTGACTCTATCATCGGTCTAGGGGATCTGTCCATTGAGAAGAACCTGGCAATAAACTCGGTAGTTCGGGTTGGTAAAGCTTGTAGATTCAACCGTTTTTCATGGGGTTACATTTGATTCAAAATTACAATGGAACCCTCATAAAAATACCCTCTCAGGCAGGCTCAGTTCGGCTGCATTCGCTATAAAAAATAAGGTTACTAATAGATGTAGACACTGCTCGCTCTGTTTATTTCAGGTACTTTCATAGTATTATTATGTCTTACGGCATTGTACTCTGGTGTAAGGCAGCAGATAAACAGACAATTTTCATCCTGCAGTAGCTAGCTATTAGATTCATATATAAGCTTCGCAGACGGGCCTCGCTTAGAGAGCTTTAAGGAAATTGGGATCCTTACTGTAGCTTCTCACTACATTTACAACTGTATTGTTTTGGTAAGAAAAAATTTCAGCCTGTATAATAAACACAGTGATTTACATGGCAAAAATACCGGGAATATAGATGAAATTGCGCTCCCATCCTTCAGGTTACAAAAAAATTTAGGTTCGTTTATGACGTGGTCAGGTGTACACTTGTAAAATAAAGCCCAAAGGCACTATGTGAGTTACCACTAAATAAATTCAAAAACCACATTAAGACAGTCTTATCATAAAAGGGCTATTACACTACAAATTACTTTTTAGATAAAAAGACCTGGGTTTAAGCTCTTTACTCGGTGCATGATTAGTTAACTCTTGTACTATTTATACATAACTAGTTTGTACTGACTAACAAATCTAACAATTTCTATGCTTGAATTGTATAAACTTTGTACATGCTTTTGCTTTATATTCGGTAGTTTAGATGTACTTTTAAGGTTCATATTTAAAGGTTATGTTAGAACGTTAGCAATTTTTTAAACTCATTGTACTTTGCTAACTCTTTTTAAAAAACCCAACCAAGTTCAAAAGAGTAAGTACTGAGTTTTTCGCCGGGTCTTCTCAGTTTCAGATCAACTTCCGATGCGGTGGTAGAGTCACATTATGTTTGTATACAGTGTATTTATGTATCCATATTACTATAGTATTTAAGTCTATTATTAAGTGTATTTTTTTCTTGTAATGATTTGACCAATAAAAGTACTTGCTACAGGTCTAATAAAGATATTTTTGATTTTGATTTAGTAGTCGGTGCAATGTTGTTTTTCCCAAAAAAAACATTAACAGTGTATAGTCATAACAAATAATATGGACCACAAATTCTTGTCATTTAAAAAATCTTTTACAGTATAGAGTATCTACACTATAGTAACCTCGCTTCGTTTATTCAAACTTATGTGGAGGCATTTCAATGAGAGTTTGCATAAACTTATCTTTATTGGGTTGTGTCTAAGCTGCATCAACACAGAGTCGCGTTTGTTTGTATCACTCTGCACTGCAAAATATTGCTGTGTATTACCACTCGCATATCTAAACATAATCGGTAATTCGGTTACTATATAATCATATCCTAGAGATAAAATAATAATAATAATAATAATAATTCTTTATTTGCTTAAAAACATGGTATTTGTAGATGCTACAGTAAAATAAGAGCACATGTTTTGCTTATCATAAGCACGCAAATTTAAGTTTATTGCTACACACATTTTCATACAAGAAATAAAATCGAATAAAGTTTTAGAATTAATAAGTGAAAATAATGTCAATAAAGCACATAATAAAAATATCCATAAATTAATACCAAGTCACAATAAATAATATAAATCAATATTTATTAAATTTTCATGTCAAGAAACCCTTTAATGTCATACACTCTTAGTTTAATGAGCCACTTATAAAGTCTTGACTTAAATAAATTCATTTTGAGGTTTTTGAAGCAAATAAACATGATGTTTATGCAAAACGTCAATGTTTGAACAACCTCCGCACAGGTAATATTTTCGCATATAAAGTTTTTATTTTACCTGGTAATTTTAATTGGAAACTCGCCACAACCCATACTGTACAGTAATTTTAATTTTATCTTTATGGCATAAGGTTTAAATAGCGCTGGGCCGGCTGAGTGCGCTGTTTTATCCAGGTCTATTAATTGGCTTTTAATTAAAGCTTATTAGCGTACCATCATCCCGAACATTCTGGAATGTATTCGACTCTAAAACTAGGGACACAGGAAGTAATTTGAAGTAAGGCTTGTCCTAAGTAAGGATCGAGCCAAGTTCCTTCGGTGCTGAAAGCAGATCGCTACTCATTTGGCAACAAGCTTGGCAAGAGTTGCTTATGAAAGACTCCTACGCCGCGGCGTGAGCTTTCGAAAACCGTTGTATCGTTCCTCAAGTTTTCCTTTCGGAACATTAAAGCTGCACCAGGCTAATTTAGGTGACTCGATAAAAACTACCGAATTCGTAAAATTTCAGGAGCCATTCATTTGACGACCGACTTGGTGTAATGGTTAAGAAGTTGGCTACTACACCAGAGGTCGCGGGTTCGATCCCCGCACAGTACAAACATTTGTGTGCATGAACATGTCTGTTTGTACTGGTCTGGGTGTCTCCTATGTATAATAAGTATGTATTTACAAAAAAAAAGTATTTAAGCATGTTTATCTGTTGTCTAGTATCCCATAATACAAGCTTTAATTAGCTTACTTTGGGGCTAGATGGCGCCGTGTGGAATAATGTCCAGGGATATATTTATATTTATATTCATTGGAGGATTTGAACACGCTCAGTGCGGATTGTTAAAGAGTTGTTTGTAAGGCTAATTATAAACCTCACTGTCCAAGCGTAAAATTAGTCTTAGCTGGGCTTTCATTTGTAAATAGGTTTCAGGTAAATACACCTTGATACTAGAAGAACCTTTCCTATTTCTGTTATTTCTAGTTAATATGATACGAAATACCTTTAATTTTTCTGCGTTTTCGTGTTGGAAAATTTCAAAACGCCAGAATCGTAAATTAATTAAGTTGAGGCCGGCGAAGCCAGTCAGCTGGCACGCGAGTCGCTAATTGGACGAAACCATTTAGTGAAGAGTTAATCTTGTTTTATGGAACTATAGTAGATGGTGTAAATAAAAGCGTTAGCGCATTTAATTTTAAATCTCATGACAGAAAATTAAAATCTAAAAACAAACCTGTACCATGTATTTAATTAGTTTCGAACTCCGAAGTTTTTCTTACAACATCGTGATTTGACACTCAGTATGTACGTCATTACTACAATACAATTTATAAAAAACATAAAAGTAATAGGCATTAATAACAAAACAAAATAACCGTAAAAAAGACAGACATTATTAGACAGCCGCTGTCTGATAGTATGGTCTTTTCGGTGTCCCGTTGCCTAAATAAATGAACCTCACACAGCATTTAGTCTGGGCTTTATGGGCCCAGGTGCTGATTTTCAATGGGCCCAGACTGAGTAGATGAACAGACTTAAGCGGTGGACATACGCGTGTGCATATTATGTCTGAATCTATACTAATTTTATTAAGCAGAAGAGTTTGTTTGCTTGCTTGCTTGAACGCGCTTATCTCAGGAACTATGGTCAGATTTGAAAAATTATTTCAGTGTTAGATAGCCCATTTATCGAGAAAGCCTATAGGCTATATAACATCGCGTTAGCCCAAAGTAACTATTCCACGCGGATATAAGTCGCGGGCAGAAGCTAGTATTATGTAAGCTAGCTATAAATGTTGAGTAATATAATATATTATGTATTGTAATAATTTTCGGTCTCCTTTCCCATGCCTGCCATGTGCCTCTACCATGATGTATGATGCCAAATTTTGTATGGGATTTCAGTAGAGTGCCTTCATAGAATAGTAATGTAACTAAAATAATAATAATAATAATAATATCTTTATTTGCTTAAAAACATGGTATGAGGTTTTTTGGTAACATTTTTCAAAAGTGTGCACATGTCTTGCCAGGGTTGTTGGCATGCAAATGTTCAATAGTACATGAAATTGCGAGAAAGAATTGACGATATCGGAGCACAGCTGACATTAAACATAATAAATCAAATTCAATCTAAATTAAAAAGAAACTTAAATAAATTACAATAATTATTAAATATTAAAATTCAACTAATAATAACGTTCAAATAACTCCTTTATGTCATAAATTCTTTGGTCAATAAGCCATTTAAATAATTTAAACTTAAAATTGTTTAAATTGTTATTTTTTATATCGCGGGGAAAATGGCATACAAGTTGCTGTAGTTAACTAGCATAGTTTACTAAGGGCAAACGCATTCAATATCATAGTAGAGTTGTGTGTGTAGATTTGCTAATCCGCTGTGTCGTCACAAAGCTGCAAAGCAACGGGCCTTTGACGATACGATTGGCGTAGTGCGCTGTAGCACGGTTCCTTGCCCCGATTTCCGTTGTCCCGGGTTCGATTCCCGGTCGGGTCAATTCAGGAAACGATCTTTTATAAATTGGCTCGGGTCTGGGTGTATTGGGAGACGCCCCGGGCTTAATTTCCGGGCTTTTTTGTCTGGCGCCTCGTAACACAAGGATACTTCGAGACCAAAAAAAAATCGATTTTAGGGCCAGGTATTATAAGTTCATTAAAATCTTCGCTTAACTTCCTCGCCAATCTCCGGTAGGAAAATAGGCTAAGCTAACTCCTTTTTTCTCCCAGTCTACTGAAGTCCTATTA
Organism: Udea olivalis; assembly: GCA_947369235.1. Classification (NCBI taxonomy): domain Eukaryota; kingdom Metazoa; phylum Arthropoda; class Insecta; order Lepidoptera; family Crambidae; genus Udea; species Udea olivalis. Next base: position 19,427,302 of record OX376347.1, read on the forward strand.
AATCTCTTATTAACCAGCACTTTTTAAGGACTAATTAAAATATTTCGCGCCGTAAAACCACTTATTGCAATCGCTAATTGGCCAAAACCATTTTACGTTTTATTTTAAAACCATAAACATGAATGTTTTACCAGTATTCAATTAATTTTAAAGGGTTTTCATTAACTGAATTATTTTTCTCGCTGCAAGCCGAAAGCTGGATATTTTAAAGTTGCCACGAGCCATGACAAAGTAAAGTAATTGACCAGATTGACCTGTTGATTGAATTTGTATATATCTGGTAAACTTAATTTGTTTCTAGTAATTGTAGGATTGCTTTTTAAATGCTTAGATCACAAAAAAACATTGTAATGACAAACTGCAGACTAAACTCAATAACTCGGAAACAGCGGTGGCTTTAATATCTTTTTACAACTTTCACATATCTTCTTTTGTTTTCTAATGATTGTCACCACTTAGTTAACAATGTAAATTACGGGTCGAAGACCCACCTATTATGAACCGATCAAGTATAGCTCACACTTTCAGTTTTACAGAATTATTGTAGGGCACCCTCATTGTAGGGGCTTCTTAACTTAGCTTAGCTGTTTTAGAATTAGGAGTTTAAAGCGTCCGATTACCTCACAACTTACCCATTCACCAAGCTATTCAACACAGGCATAAATTGACCAAGGTGACGCTCGTGTACGTAATGGACGGATGTTAAAAACAAGTAGATAAACAGTAACCGTTTTTCTTTTCATAAATTCGATTAGAATAGATTCGGAAATAGCGGATTCCTACTTCGATCATAAATTTGTACCCAAGACACACCACTACGAACAAATCAACTCCAAAAACGGTTTGATGCTTAGTTCAAATGTGTAAGTGTTATTTTAACACGCGAAACTCACACGTATTTACCTCATCCATAAATAACACTTTCGAAAAGCAACTTTAATACATGAGGCACTATTTCATTTTCATTGCAAGCATCATCATCGAGCATTTAAGAGCCAAGTTTGTTTTACACTACTTATTATTTTTTATTTTTTTTCGTTTATTTACCAAATAAAAATAGTTGCATACATTCGCATAGTGATAGTTTCTAAAAAACCACTAAGGTTTACACTTGAGAAACATCGTGAGTTTACCATTTAATAAAACTAGGTACTTACATAGGTATTCTGTTAAAGGCAATAGAAATAGGTAGGTATACCTTTTGCTATAGACAATACAAAAATTACATATATGAACAATGATACAGAATCGCCAGTCACCAAACTCACCAATTTAAATTAAAGTAATAACATTTCGTTTTACACTTAATTTTTTTTTTCCGTTATACCGCCCACTAATTCAGACGGCAAGTTATTGATAAGGCGAGGCACAAGGTATTCCGTGACACTTGTCAGGCGTTCATGGGGTATCTTGGGTATTTGTGGTCGAAGGATTCCTATCACTAAAATGCTATCGTGAAGTCACAATGAGCGTATAAAAAGGACCACGCTTGGTTCACATTTTGAATGAGAAAGGTTTGCGTTGTCTATTTATATGGATGTTTGCGCTATTCACGTTTCAAAGCGTCCGATTACTTTTGTAGTACCGTTTCTCTAGCACTTTATGACTAAGTTAATTTGTTTCTAAGTAATTAGTCCACTCAGTAACTATACATTTGCATATGTTAGGGATCTGGGATCTGTAAGTTTCAAAAGTTTCTGACAATATTATGTTAAGTATGCTAGTTGTATGACCAGTGGCAGCTTTTAGGCGCTGCGCAAACCAGTTTCTAGTTACCGACACCGAACACTTTTTGAACGTCATGAGTTTGTGTTAAGTGGAAGAAACTGGACACAAAAAATGATGATTTCATACTGGTTCTATAGAAATCAAATATTCATCGGTAGCTTGTATCTGACACAAGACACAAAAGTGTGTTTGCGCCCTGCCTCGAGCTCACGTCAGGTTATTGAACTGCTGAAGTTGTGATATAAATGAATTATAAGTTATGTTATGACATAAATGAGAACGAAACGAGTATGTAAATAACTACATGAGGATGTAAGTTATATGTTTTTTCCGAATCTTACTAACGATTTTTACTACAAGTCTTTTGACCGATTCTCATTTTTAAAATTTCTCAACCCTAACTCGGTTAATTTCTCCTTATCAGGGCTATTTCTGGAGACAGTCCCAAAAAATAATAAAAAGTAAGAGCATTCAATTTTTTTTTTTTAATTGTCGAACGTCAGATATTTTAGTATAACTACTTTTTCATAATTTTAGGAGGATAACCATCATTTACTCACAATACTACTTATTCAAGCTGCCAAAATGTAGTGGCAATTCAAGTATTTTGTGATTTCCTGCAAAAATGTAATAACACAAAGGAACAAAAGGTCAAGATCACAAGGGAATATTTATCATTCGTCAATAAGACACACGAACATCAAAGAAAGCCATTGATTTCTTGAAGCATACTTGGATTTTTTCCTCAATATAGCTGTATATAATATGGCTGTAGCGTAAAACAGATATATTCGTATCACAGATATAAATAAAAAACCAGACAAAATCAATATATTTAAAAGCGAAAGGTAACTGATCACGAAATCTTCGAAACTATATGTGCTAGGAGTTTTAAATTTTGAAAAAAAATAAAAAATGAATAAATAAATGGGGGGGAGGGGGGTTCAGAACGTAGGTGCTCACTAAGACGGAATTTTGCAAAATTCGACCCCTAAGAGGTTGTTTTTGGAGTTGATAGTTTGCCTCGTCATCGCTTACCACCAGGCGAGACTGAGGCCAAACGCAAACCCATTAAAAAAAAAAAAAAACTTCGTTACTACAAGTAGTCTCAAATTTTGCATGGGGGTTCTTTTCAGAACGTAGGTGCTCACTTCTTAGTGATTCCGTCTTCGGAATTTCGCAAAATTAAACCCCTAAGAGGTTGTTTTTGGAGTTGATAGTTTGTTTCTATGAAACTTCGTTACTACAAGTACTAGGAGTCCCAAATTTTGCATAGGAGTTTTTTTAGGACGTAGGTGCTAACTAAGATGGGATTTTGCGAATCAAGTATCTTAAGTCAGAAAAAATCCTGTAAACATGTCATAAAAGTGAAGTTAACACGGGCAAAGCCGCAGGCGAAAAGCTAGTATAACATTGCTAAGAGATTGCTTGCATTGGTAAGAGATTGAGTGCAACTATCTACCTGTGTGCGTGTTTACAACCTAGAGGCCTTTGACGAAAGAGCGAATAGGCTCATTCTGGGTAAGCTCGGTCCATCTTAGTTCACATCTCTCCAAGTGGCGGCAGATCGTAATCAAGACTAAACCAATAGAAAAATAAATTACATTTTAGCGAAATTATAATCTAGACGAAAGATATATTACGATTTTCAGGAAACTGCATAGCTAGATTAGATTGCGTGTACCTTACACATAACATACCGTACACATAACGAACATGTTACTGAAATACATTTCGCACAAACAGAACATTAGATTTTTTTTAATTCGAACGACTGAATTACAGACTATCCACTACATTTTCAGTGTGTAAACTTTTGTTTGCTCCTCAGGGCTTCTACACATGCTACGTGGTTGAAAAAGTCCGTCGCCTGAACCACCTCAGTCACAAACTGAAGGCTGTATTCTACGGTCCGAGCTGGGAGCCAGGGACGCCGCGACTTGGTGACGAGGGCCTGAAGGTGGACGTATGTACTAGTACCCTCATCTTCAACGCATACATGCATTGGCTTTGTTCATCAGCAAACTGAAACCCAGAACATCTAGAAAAACAGGCATATTACTAATCAACCGCATCTGAACTTAGTAGTTAAGTTTGTCGACCTGGCTAACACAGATGATGAAGGACTATTATTGTCAGGAGGCTTCGTCAGGTTTTCCAGACGAGATGGGGTAGCGTAAGACATTGTGCTGACTAGCATAATTAGGAAATTACCTAATCAAATGGGGTTCATCCATTTTTAATACCTGGATCAATGGCAATGTTCCGAAAATCTGGAAACATACTTGACCTGACCAGCATTTGAAAACAGAGCCTATAAATCCAGAGATCTTAACCACGACGACGGGGGTAGAGGGGGCTCTACTCTTTGTAAACCAACAGATTGGCCCTGTCTGCTTGCAATATCCAATCCAAACTTTTTAAATTGCGTAGTTCTTTACATGTTCTAACGAGATACGCGGTATATAAACTTCATGAATACTGTTCAATCAAGCTGTCGTGAACAATCCGTACAACTTTTGAATTGAAATTCAGTTAAATATTTGAAGCCGTAATTTGGAAACAATGATTTCGCACACAATATAATTTTGTATGTACGAGTACTATCGATGAACTTAATAAAATAACAAAGCACGTTACATTGCCTATTCCGTCTGATTACCAATATGGACACATGTTTTTGTGATGGTCTTCGTGTTCCGTCCATTTTATCTCTAAAAATAAAAAGAATTATCGTTTTTAAAACCCACAATGCAAGCTATGCGTTTGTTGTATTTTGTGTAAACACAATGTCTAAAAGAAGTTCATTTATTTAATAATAACTAATGATGCCGAATAACCCCCTTTCTTTTTGCAATAGTACCAACGCGTTTGTTCTTGCAGATCGAACCAAGAGATAAGTACGACGTCCACCTGCCAACTTGGTGTAACATCTACCTGGTGGTCCACTACAGCATCGTGCTGTACGGCTTCTTCGAGCTGGCAGGCCGGCACGTGGTAAGTTCATATTGGCTATTAACCTGTTTGTCTCACAGCCGGGCAAAGACCTACATCACTGTAACCAAGTCATCGCTACAATTGGTGAATATTGGCTTTAACATCACGTTTAATGCGGGTTGGTGGTTGGCCCAACCTGGGATTGCCAAACCTAGGACTTACGGGTTAAGTTCATATGAAATGCAAATACAAACAATTATTTAACCAATTTGTTGTTATTACCTTTAACTGTTCATATTTTGGAACCCCCACTTGGCTTGACAAATTTTTATTTTGAACTATATAAGAAAGCATTCTAAAAAGAACGAGTACGTTCCTATCCATAAACTTTAAATCATTAATGGTTTAAATAATTATAGCAGTCAAAAAGGTGATTAATGTGATTGTATTTTTTATTTATGGGTGTAAGTTCAAGTTTCAGTTAAGCAATAAAATCACAATTTATATTTTCATTCAAACAAAGTCTTTTCCATAATATTGAGTATTTTCTTGTATAGTGAAGAAAACTCTAAACGTGGTTACTTATTTCTTAAAAATGTCAGATCAATAACAAAATGGAAATAAATTAACTTTCGAAAGGCGCTAAAATTACCGATAGTATTGTTTTGCGGCAACTTAACTAAAACGCAAAAGAATAACAGTGAATTTGTGAGGTACACAGTTGTAATAATCTTGAAGTATTCTATGCTAATTTCTTTTCCAACTTTTTATTAAGTAAACTTTTTCTGTTTGTTTGTGAAGAGTTGGTTTGTTAGTGTTTTACCTTATAAAATACTTCATAAATTATACCAAGAGATTTAAAAACCATCACAGCACCATTACTTTGAAGAATTACATATTATTATATTTTTTGTCAAAATAATATCAATTATTTTGTAATTTCCACGCCTTACTGAACGCATAAATGTCAAAGTACAGCGCGGCAACGCCACCGCTCTTACCTGTCATCGCCACGTACCCCTTGAGTGTTTCTAGTACATACGGGTGTACAGCGAAAATGTTTGGCACGCTATGAACGAACACCCGGTTGTACTAGAAACACACGACGACGAAAAGGCGGACGGCGCCCTGATAGAACACACAATTGAATGCTTTAAATTGAATGGCAAGTTAACTGTCGGGTGGGAGCGGTGCTGGGATAGTGTGCTGTGACCATTGCTTGAAAGCGCTGAAAGTAATTAATTTAATGCTAACAACAGATTAGTGGTGAAAACAGGTTTTTTGTTCAGTCAGCAAGAAAAAATACTTTTTCTCTGTGAACTTCTATGACAATTACGAGAAAGTTATTCTGATTAGCTGCAACAGTTAGTTAGATTATAGTATATCAGTATTCTATTTGATTTCGCCGAAACAAAGATGAACCTCGATTTGGAACAAAAATGAAAATCAAACGTGCCTTTTTTTCAGGGCATGACACCAATCTCAGTCCTGCTATTCGCCTTCTTCATCGTTTCTTCTCTCACCATCATCGGCATGATCTTCGATAACTCCAAGTATGCTCCAATTATGGAAGTGATCAGGTGTTCAGCTCTGGCTTTCCTCACCAGGTACGTCGTTAAATAGACCAATAATTGTTTTTATTTTGCACCAGACAACACACCACTTGTCAGGGTTTCGAAGTAAGGATAAATACTCCTGGGTTACGAGATACCAGACAAGGAATTTAACCAGCGGCACCGCGCAAGTCAAGGCGAGAAACAATGCTACATCGCCAATCGTGTTAATCGCGATTAAACGTGAATGATGTTGCTCCTTAGAACAAGAGTCAATAGGATATCATCATTAACCACATTGTCTATCACTACCAGGTGCACTGAAGATAAATGATTGTCTTTTCGCCAAAAAACAAATAATAATTAGACCATAAAATTATTTAAAATTAAACTGGACTATCGACACATACGACTTTTAAATTCATCAGAAATCGGTAATATGATGCATCATGGTACAAACATTTTTTTTTAAATAACAAAGCTGCAATTTTAATTAGGCTGTAATTAACTTATTTATTATTAAATGCACTAAATTGTTAAGTAAATGTAAAAAACCCACTTTCAATTGACATTGGTTCTATTGATTTTAGGGAGAAGCAAAAGCATACAATTATCATTTACACAGATATACCTAACACCTACAGCGGGTAAACCTACCCTTTTTATTTCTTAACAACCCACATGTTGTTAATGTTCTAAGAGAGTTGACCTAGCAACAAGAGACTTGTTGACTTCTACGTTTTGGTTTCCATTGCTTAAAATTTACTTATTTAATTAATTTTATTTATGATTTACAGATCAGTGGCCGGTACCAGTCCCCTGAGCACAGCACTGCAGGTCTTCTACGTCGTGTCCGCTATGTTCTGGTGTCTCAATATTCTGAAGCTTCTAGAAATTAAAAAGACTCAAAAGGTGGATTAAAGTGTTATTGGTTATTTGACGGCTCACCACATCCAGACTCCGGCCTCTTCATTAGAAAACCATTTTTCTCGAATGGTGTAGTTACGCTGTTTTGCTCTAACTAACTTTGACCAAAAATATGTAAATGTGCGGTTTTGAACAGAAAATACTAATTGCCTGAAATGATATAGATTACTAGTTTGAAATAAAAATACCTACATAATGGATGTGGAAAAGTCCTTGACTGATATTTTGACTGATAGTTGGGAGACTGGTGGAAATGTGCGACTGATGATCAATGCCTTAAGAGTTTTAGGAATATTTTGTATTTTGTGTTAAATCTGAATGTGCCTGATAAAACTGTATGAATAGAATACATTAAATCTAGACAAAAATTGAACAATATTTTTTTCACCATGCTTGACAGTAAGTACAACATTTGTCAATTGGTGAAGGGTAGACTATTGATTGCTGAAATAATAACGCCCGAAGCTGACTGTTCATATAATTAGTTGTATATATGTATATAAATTATTCATTTCTAGAATGCATAACTGCCATAATAAATATCGTTATTACTTACAAATGTTGTATAAATAAAAAATAAACTTGTATTCAGTTACCTCAAACTTAAGTAAAATAGTACAATGTCCAGTATAAACTATACTATAAAGTTTGTATTTTAATTTAAGTCGAATATTGTTGCCTAGGCCAGGTAAATAATAATTTATTGTTTACATTGTTTAAGAACTCACATATACGTCTAGATAGCAATAGATTTATTTAATACCAAATAGGTAGTTAACCTCATTCTGTGTGTTTGTTCAAGCGCTTTGGTTATTAAGATAAATCATGTACCTACCTTATTTTGTCATTGCAAAACTTTGAGAACTTCTGTTGGTTAGATTTTGTTCAGATCATAGTGTTCTGTCTAGCTTATAGGTTTTGGTCTGATATTTAATTACGAAACACGACTATCGCTGAATTGCATCATCTCATATTGAAAATTACATTGATGGATGATACTGGCAAACGACACTTAAATATCATTTATCAATATTAAAAAAGAACGAAAATAATATTTTGGGCATTTTCTGGGTAAGCGTGTACCCATCGGCCTCGTCATCGCTTCCCACCAGGCGAAACTGAGGCCAAACGTAAACCCACTTTAAATAAAAAAAAATATTTATGTGTCATAGTAACTGTCAGTGCAGTAGGTACATATTATACAATAGTCATTTGCTTTGCATTTTTATAGAATTTTAGTAAATTTGTAATTATTTAGTGTGCCTATGATACTCTGTGTGATAATGACGCAACAATATATAATGGTTACCAAACTGTTTGCAATAATTACTATTTATTACCATTTTATATTAAAATATATGATTTCATTTGTAGAAATTCGCAGTTTTATTTACAATTCGTTATATCCGTTAATATTCGTAATTCGGTAATTAATCAGTTTGATCGTGTGTCTGGCTGGTAAAGAAATCCTCGAGGGTTTAAGTCCGCCTATTGTACCATTAATTAAAACGAAGAAAAAAAAATCCTTTGCATAGTTTTCCACAATCAACGATCATAATGTGTGTCAGGGTGGTAGCAGGTGTAAAGATGTGGTCTCTGTCTACCCCATAGGGAGAAAAGCGTGATGGTATGTATTTAAATATTTACCTCTCTGTTTCGAAGTAAAATGCATAACTGTTACCTCGTTTATTTAAATGCCAATTAACGAACCTAATAAATTACTACAAGGAGGAAAAGAAGTTAAATCTAAACAGGAACTTTCTTTGCACACATCATGTAAAACCTATTAAACTTCAACTCAACTACAAAGTCTGAAAGACCTTGTTATTAACTCATCAAATTTTAATAATGTACTTATCATACGTTCACAAAATGTTGCCTTTCATTAATTTACCAACAATAATTATTGTTCTTTTGAACGTGATTGTCAACACAATTTTGTGAAGATTATTTTCAAGTAAAAAGTTCATACGTGCACTTTCTCAAAATATTTATATACCTACCGGGATTGCCGAATAGAAATGGTTACAAGGCGTTTAGACTGAACGAGCAAATACTCATTCTATCCCAACTATTTATATGAAATTTTATTTGTGTAATAAGTACGAGTAGTCTTCTATCTCTGTTTACACAAAGATAATTTAAGAGAGAGGGGACCAAATAAGAATTCGCTCGCTTGATCTGAATGCACCGTTAGACTAGGTAACAGAACGCTTCGCTGATAGTTTTCCAAAAGTCCAGTTAATTGAATAGTTTTCCCGCCAACTCCTTCAAAAGCGTCCAAATAAAGCACTGTACACATCACGCTCCACAGATTCCGTAAACTCGAAAGCAGACCTCGCAATACTCTGCATACAGCCTCAGCTCCGTTGTACCACCTTATTCACCGCGCCTCAGTCTGACAAATAGCGCGAAGCCGCGCAAACGCGTTCCTTTGCAGGGAGTTTCCCGCGAAAATCCAGTAAAAAAGTTACCTGCGATTCCTTTGCGTTGAAAAAAGAATATGCAGTGAATACTTTATTGTTCTTGGTTTAATAAATGAACTAGAAATTAGCGAAGCTTGGTTATTTCAGTGGATGTTGTTGTTAAGAGTTTAATTTATTGTGAATGCATCAAGATTCGATTAAGGTAAATAATTTTTTAATATTTATATTTTTAAATAACACGATTCAGAACAAAAAAAAAGAATTTAGTTGTCTCCAAATGAAGATTTAACACTATATAGGTAGGTAGTTGCAAGTAAAAGTTTTTTTTTTTTAATCTCATTCTTATTTTTTTTTTAATAATTCAACAACCATTGGAATAATAGTTTTTTCTGGCGTAATTTCATTTTTACAACGCAGATAAAAACCTGATTAATGAGTTAAGATAGTTAATGCACAGTGATCATCTTTTGCCTGCGATTTTGCGCATTTGTAATCATTTGTTTCGTTTCTGTACTTACTCCAGGCAAAAATCAGCATAAATTTAACTTAAGTACCACAGACTTTACTTTTTATTTACAGAATAACAGCACGAAGTTAAATTTAAATCCAACCAGTAGTACAAATGTGACGCTGAAACAACAAATAGACAGACAAAATATATTCTACCTAAACTTTTTTTCTTTGATAAGTATTTAGCTCTTCAGTCGTTATACACGTAGTACCCAATGTATGGTTTTTAACCCAATTTACTTTTGTAATAAAAATAAAACAATTTCAAAATCGTTAGTAATTAAAACAATGTCCTACTTTTTGGGGCTTTCAAATATCTTATATTTCGCCAAGCGAAACCAACTAAGTCCAACCACTTTTCTGCCATCTAAATCATAGGACCTCCAAGAATTTTGGCTAGTCATTCGGCATAAGACCTTGACCATCGACTTATTCAAGGTCACAGAAATTCAGTAGATGCTGGCTGGCTGTAATCACTAACTCTGAAATCCATATCAGGCACCTATAACCAGCAGTGGCCATGGCAGGTGGTGAGCCACCAACGTTATCGGGGTTGATTTGGTTTTTTATAGATGTTTTCCATCACCGGAGAGTTTGTTGGATTTCTTTGATAATGAATACAAAAATGGTTCTGGCCGGAATCGTACTCGGGACCACACGATCCATGCTCCGAGGGGATTGAATACTAAAGCCGGAATTCGACCGCGAAATGAGTTGAGGCTCGACCGCGAAAGAGGCTAGAGTCTATGAAAATTATCGTTGCGAGTTACGCGGGCTCATTTATGACCTCGCTCATTTCGCGGTTGAACTCCGGCTTAGATATACTCGTAGATACTGTAATTAGCAGAATGAAGTGAGATTTAACATGACAAAACTAATTATTTTCTGAAAACTGCCTTTGGCGCCGGAGGTCGTGGGTTCGATGGGTGGGGACTCATGACAAAAATGTATGTGACGAGCATTTTTCTTTGTTGTGTTTTGGGTGTTATTATCTATTTAGGTATATATTTAGAAATATTTAAGTACGTTTATCAAACTCTAAAACCCATAGTACAAGCTCTGCTTAGTTTGGGGTCAGATGATCTTGGTGTAAATGGTCCCAGATATTTATTTAAACTATCAGGCATATTCAATTCCATTCACGAACCATAGGTATAGGGAAGTATGGACAAAATGACATTGTAGCTTATTTAAAAAATATCTGCCTCGACAGACTTCGTTCTGTGGAAATTAATTGCACGTTGCGGCGTCGGTAAAACAGCACATCTCGCCCGCGCTTTTTCGACTTGATTCACAAATACTATTATTTTTCACTGAATGTTTTTTTCAATCGTAATGAAATATAGCCTTGGTAACTCTTCGATAATGTAGCTTCATATTGGTGAAAGAATTTTATAACCGGTTTTGTAGTATCGGAGCCTATTTAATACAAACAAACAATCAAATCTTTCATCTTTATAATATTAGTATAGATTTTGCGTCAGGGAACAACCAGTCGCAATCCTTCTTTCAATGCTACGAACCTCCAAAAATAATGGACCCATACAAGCACGCGCCTATACTCGGCACTACTTCGTATTTGTTTTCACCAACAAACGAATCTGTTTTTACCTCGTTCAATTTGAATGATTTTATGGTAAGATCTACTCAAGATCTTTTTATTTGATCTTACTAATTATTTGTTCAGATTATAGTGTGTGGTGGAAAAACATTATTTTCATTCAGTTTCTCATTTTGTTTGGAATGTCCAAAAAAATCGAAAACGCAGTTATGGACAAAATGACATAATTACCATCAACAGACCAAACATAGGTATGTCACCATACATCGATACCAAATATGGGAGACAATAGGTCAAAAGTGTAATAAAAAAACCTTCGCGTGCCAGAAAACGTCAAGTGTCCAAGGTTCTGTCTGTTCGATAATAATTCAGAAGAAGAGAATGTAGAAGAGGATAATGACGATGCCTGCATTTATTGCAACGATTCACACTCTACTAGGTAAATACATGGAATGCTGCCGTTGGCTGCATGCAGATCTTTCTAATAAAACAAAGAAATTTGTATGTGAATTGTGTATTTAATTGTTGCATCGTTTTGTCCACCCGTATGGACAAAGTCGAATTTTTGCTAATTTGCTAAAGAAGTTGTGGTTATGTTATTCAAGTTTCCAAAGCTCTATAATAAATGTTTATCGTAAAAAAAACCGGCGGGTATGTCATTTTGTCCGTACTTCGCTTAAAGGCATAAGTGTGATATTATGCATTTTTTATAACTGGTGAGAAATCTTACTTAATATTATAAATGCGAAAGTTGTGAGGATGTGAGGTGTGATGTGAAGTGTGAGGATGTATGTATGTGTGTGTATGTTTGTTACTCTTTCACGCAAAAACTACTGAACGGATTTAGATGAAACTTACAGTAATACAGCTAATACACCAGAATACCACATAAGATACAATTTATAAAGATTTTATGTATACATGTTACAGAAATGAGGTTCAAGCGGGCGAAGCCGCGGGCAGAAAGCTAGATAATTAATAAAACTATTGTGGAAGTTTGTTAAATCATTATTATTTGTGCTGTTCATGATTTTTTTATTTAGCAGTATTATCTACCATGAGTTTCTTTCACGTAAAACGGATCGTTACGTTCAGGAATTTGGCACCTAGGGGCGCACTGTAGCGATAAACCATACAAAAACGTCAACGCGGTTTTCGCGGACGCTGGCAGCTGTCATTGGTGTAAGCTCGCCTTAAAAATAATTAAAAAAATACGTTATCGTTGGCTTAAAAAAATGTATTGGGATTTGACATGACATGACATGACAGTGTCAAATCCCAATACAATTTATTGCGCGAACGATAATGACCTTTATTTACATACCCTACACAATTTAGAGTAAAAATAAATTGAGTTACTAAATAATAATAATGAAATATAAATATATATATATACACAATTAAAAATATACAATTATACAAACTTAAAGAGAACTGTCCACCGCCTCGATCTCAGGGGTGCCCAGAATGCTGGCAGCGTTACCTCTTCGGATGGCCAGGCTAATACGCTGGCCGAGATAGCTGCCAGCCCTCAGGTCACCGGAGACTTCTATCAGGCGAGTGGACAACTCCCTAAATATTTTATGAGCTTCTGGGCCCCATGGAGTTTCGACAGCAAACGGTACGAAGTGATAGTGTAAATTTAAAGTGGCAACTCGTGGTAGACGTAGGCACTGAACACAGACCGACGAGAATTCTTTATTTTTTCTCGGACACCTCACCGTTCGGTTTTCAATACAAATACCTTCCTAATTCTAGGGCCACATATATGTTAACAGTATACACTATGTCGAAGCTTCTCTCGTCTGCTCCTGAAGCTATTTGCGTAATGGAGCGAGAATTACTATTTAATCGAATAAGAACGCGTCGAGACGTTGAAATTGCTTTATCTTCACTAGGGGTGTTGAATTTATTATTATTTGAATTTGATGCGTAACGATCTTAAGGAGCAGTTTGTTCAGATTAGGAAGGGACACTCTTTTTTTTATTTTAAGAATAAAAATGTGATTTACATACGGATATTTAATAATGGGCAGTTGGTTGTTTAACGTCTAAGTGCCTACTCGTACAGTTTCTGAAGATTTCCTGGATATATTGATGAAGGAATACTAAACTTGGAAGCAACTAAAATTAACAACCCTCGGTGTTGAGGCTTTGGGGTCATTACTCTTCGACAATAACGAGGCAACCTGAAAAATGGGGATGGCTCAATTGTTCCGCTCCTTAAGCACAAGACAAGTAACCATGTGTATTGCCTGGTGATAAATTAGTATTACCGACGTGGCCTAGTGGTTAAGCACTCCAACTTGGATCGCGGATCCTGTGGTCCCGAGTTCAAATCTGGCCAGAACCAAAATCTTTGTGTTCATCGTTTAATTTCCGACTAACTCTCCGGTGATGGAAAAACATCAATAAAAAACCAAATCAACCCGGATAGCGGCAGAAGGCTCACCACCTACCACGTAGGGTTCTAATACCATTAGTGACAAGAGGCCTTCTGAGTGTTCCGTTCACCATGACGGCAACAGTCACTTGCCTCTGACTTCCCCGTTTGGGATAAAGTCGTGATGGTATGTTATGTTATGTTTTTAATTTTAACATACTCGCACGTTGATCTTGTTTGGCTAAGGGGATCTTTTTTATGCACAGAAAGAAGAAATTCAGTTTTTCTAGTCAAGTTAATTCCCTAAATTGAGGGTAGTGAGCAATCTCTTTAGTAAATATCCAGCCTGGAAGGTGCTTTAGTTCAGATAACCACTGACTACTAGAAGATCGAAATTACGAAATTCCTCACTACGGTCAGTTTAGGGAATGAACTTGACAATTTCTATGGGATTGTACGAGTTATAAGGCCCCAGGAACACAAAACGGCTCAAGCAGTATTAGTTAGCTGTGGTTTACCGTTAGGTGGACATAATTTCACCCAGGTACTCTTACCTTCTCCTATTATTCCATTCAGGCTAGCTACATTCGACGACACGGTTGACGTAGTGCGCTGTAGCACGGTTTCTTGCCTCGATTTCCGCAGTGTCCCGGGTTCAATTACCGGTCGGGTCAATTCAGGTAACGATCTTTTCTTGATTGACTCGGGTCTGGGTATGCTGGGAGACGCCTCTGGCGTATTTTCCTTGTGTGGTACCTCGTAACACAGGGATAATAATCCCTACTTCGAGACCATTGCAAGAGGTGTGTTGTCTGGCGCATATTTATTATTATTTATTCATCTTAATTATTTGCTCTCAGTTACTGCATACTCCCTTACCCTCGAAAAACTTATCGGGGTTGGAACTGATGTCGGTACAGTCATGAAATGAAGCCTGAAAGCATCTACTCATAAGTTGCCAGCTGGCACAAATGTAACAGAGTGGAATAAATTCATATGAATCCATTGTCCTAATTCCAAATGCATTTGTGAAGTTTCAGACGCTTTTCGAAATACAACGTTCATTTGCAAAACAATGGCCATAAATTTAACATAGATCGTTTCTCGAAAATGTAGATAAAAACTGTATGAAATAGCGATCTATCTCTGATTAATACGGCAACAATTTTACAATAGGTGTGAGAGTCTGAAAAATATGCCAACTAATATTCTACATGTGAGACATTATAATCTATACCACTAGCTCGACAAAAAAAACAAATTATAGTCACAATAATGGTTCTGGGTGGGAATCAAAGGCACGATTTTTGATATAAGTACTATAAATTATTATTCATAAAAGTTTTATATGTTTACAAGCCGTAACAAATAGACGCAACATTAAATAAAACAAATGTAAAGGAAAAAATATATTCCCTGAAAAATTATATATACAAATACGCTTCTTTCATGTTTTCTCATTTTTAAAACATGAAATACAATCTTCGAAAATTCTTGCCATTTTTACTTCAAAAGAAAAGTAACAACTACAGATTCCCACAGTAAAGGTTTTCCTAGAATTTCTCAGGACGCAAACTAGAATCCTATTTCGGCTAGTGTTGCCGAGCAGCAACATCCTATCGAAAATATCGAGATATTATAGGATCTGCCATCGGCAAACTGTATAATGCCGGACTATACAGATTGTTACACATCGATAAAATAATCACTTCTAAGTAGGTAGGAAGAAATATCAACATTTTCAACTGAAATATGCATGAATTAACTATAGTTTCTATCTAGAAAGGCGAATTATAATGAAAAACAAAGTCACGTTCTGTATTATTTCGATAGCAGCAAAATACATACGGACATCTACATTTTCTACGAGAGTGTTTTTTTTTTCTCAAAATTAACTTTAAATAAACTTTACCTAAAAGTCTGTATCAAAATTATTCCGAATTTACATTTGAACTTACCCGCCACTACTTCGCAACTTTGACAGTTGATTCAAACGTCAATGAAGATAGATTCATCTGCCACTTGTCTCATTGAAAAATTGATGTCTCAAGGAATAAATTACTGTGAAATTTGGCCCAAAAAGGTGTACAGAAGGATATCAATTTCACAATCTTAAAGTAAACCGACTTGGTGTAATGGTTAAGAAGTTGGCTACTACACCAGAGGTCGCGGGTTCGATCCCCGCACAGTACAAACATTTGTGTGCATGAACATGTCTGTTTGTACTGGTCTGGGTGTCTCCTATGTATAATAAGTATGTATTTACAAAAGAAAATGTATTTAGGTATGTTTATCCGTTGTCTAGTATCCCATAACACAAGCTTTAATTAGCTTACTTTGGGGCTAGATGGCGCTGTGTGGAATAATGTCCAGGGATATTTATAATTAAAAAAAAAACCTGATGAGAAGACGTATAAGATTATATCTGGCAGATTTACGGACGTATAAGAAGATATCTGCCAGATATCTTCAAAAATCCCATGTTAGTACGGAATTGCTCACTCACCACTCCACACATTTACGGAGTAGCCAGTTCCGAGCGGCTTGCAGAAACTGAAATCCTAACATTTTCGATGGGTTTTCACCAGAGAGTGCTTGCTAACCAGAAAGCTAGGATAAATCTCCTAATAGAATAACTTATACGATCAGCAAGAAAATAAATTTCACTGTGGTATTGCGTAGCGTATTGTCTCTAACGCTGACCACACTTGTGTTATTTTCGATGGATTCAATGGTTTTTGCAATCATCAGCTTAAGAGTCAAATGTGCAAAATTATCTAAAACTAGCTGTTCGCCAGCAGCTTCGCAGCTGTCTTTCCCGTCAAAATAAAGCCTAAATAAAGAAAATATAGCCTATGTCACTCCCTGGTTATGTAGCTTTATATTAGTGAAATAATTTCAAAAATCGGTCCAGTAGTTTTGGAGCCTATTCAAAACAAATAAACAAACTTTGTAGTATTAGTATTATGGATAATGCTTATTCCCTAGCTTTTGACATAAGGAGTCCTAAATTCGAAAACTAAAAACATCACAAAAAAAGTCCGAATTCTCTGGAATTTACAAAGCACTTAAAAGCTTTGAAGCACTTGCTACCTATGATTGATGTAATCCAAGAGATGTATTTCCATAAAACGAAATGATAACAAATACTTTCTGATATTATTTCGTAGTAGAACTCCCGAAAAACAATCAAATTCAATTCGGCCTATTTCCTCGGGGCAGAGTTATTTTCGGGGGCAAATAAAGGCCGCGATATGAAAGCCACTTCTCTCTGCTATATAAAATAAGAATGCTCATTTAACGTATTATTTTTATAAGTTCGGTAAAGCGATCACAAAAATGTAACAATTGTTTTAAATTTAAATATGACGTAGTAAAGTGCAAGTACAAGTGGGTACGCGGTGAAGAAATTGTTATTATTATTATTTATTTTATTACTTTACCGCATTTCTAAATTACACTAAAAGATAAGATAAAAGTTAAGATAAGAAAAATATTATCTATTGCACTTCAAAAATAACAATAAAGGTTGGTATTACACGTGATAGTAAGATGACACAATTAGACGGTCTTATTGCTAAAAAGCAATCTCTTCCAGACAACCCAAGTAGAGGAAAATGTTAAAAAGGGTTGGTATGTACCCAAAAATAGACAAATATACATTTAAATAACAAAATAATAATACAGGATACGTATACTTATTAGCCCACCAAGAAGTTTTTTTTTACAGAAAAAGATTTTTCTTCAAGTCGATTATATGATTACAATTCTGTTCTTACTGCCTTGAACAGTGGATTTGTGTCAATCGAAAAATATTTATTACTTTTATTGCCACTTTTATGGCTCTGGCAAATGTCATTAAAGAATTTCTTTGTTGATGTACCAAGGGCAAACTTTATGGCCCGGCTAGACGCTTTAATAAAAATAAAAAGCAGGTCTACCCATGACATTTAATTTTCGGATTAAAGTTTTTTTAAATAGTAAATTTTCGTTTTTTTTAAATTACTTCTTAAAAGTAAAACCTACTCTGTGGGTCCTACCTACCTACCAAGGGGTCAATATTTGTTCTTCTACTTAATTGTTATTTTAGTATGTTTGCTTACCAAAATTTTATCAAAGTCTGGTGACGAAAATACGCTGAAATCAGTTATTTACCGATGTTCTAGAAACAAAGCTAAATGAAATGAAGCAACTTTACGGATTCTACTCGCGGAATTTATATATTTTTTTCTGCGGATAGGACTAAATATGTATTATATTTAAAAACTAAACTGTATCTACCTCTACCTACGATGACGATCGGGGCTAGCGTCTTTAATTAAGTATTTGTATGGGAATTTGCGACAACACCTCTGACGAATAGTAATGGTACTAAAAACTACGTACCAGTTGGTGTAGTTAACAATCATATTAGTTTACGTGACCTAAACTAATAGTAGAAGGTACCTACTTCTATTGTTTATTATCTAAATAGAAGTACCGCCAAAAATATACTCTGCCCTGAGCTAAGTCTAGACCGCCTATAATTGGGCTAATTCAGCCAGATATTTTATTTAGGTCAGCATAGCGAAGTTGGTGTATTTTTAAATTGCATAAATTGAGAGGAAATAGAGATTCACACGATGAGGTATTCGTGGTTTTACTGTGTCAGTGTCTTACAAGGTTTTGCATTTAGATCATTAGTATATCTCGTATAAAATCAGTCATCATCGTCAGCATTTATGCTACAGTTACTCTATGAAGAGTTACAGAAGGACCGCTCTCGCTTCTTTTCAGTATAATTACCTAAACTTGCCTGACCGCCTAGGGTTACTACTACGAGTATATTCGCTCTACATTTTTAAGTTGCAGTAAGTAGGTTTTACCTACTTGACAGAGCCCGCCAAAAACAAAATTCATCATGTGAAAAATTGCACCAAGTTCAACAAAAATAAAATCACTCGCGACAGTGCAACTAACCGCGTGCGTGGCAGATTCTTAATCGCCTGTAAACTCACTTTGTCTGTGTGCGTGATCAAAATGGCGGTTTGTTTTGAGTGGACTTTCTGTCCAGGCCGCTGCAGGGCCGCATGCGTAGTTTGTGGCATTAGTAAACGCGTTAATTTTGCCATTGCGCAGATGCGGCCAACTCGTTAGCGCGATAATTGGAATGCGTTATGGTTAGTGGCGTTAGATATTATTAAGAGATGACTCGAGTGGCGGTATTTGACACATTAAAAGATTTAAACGCGTCAAGGAAAAAGAGGAAAATTGTTTATCATCAAAAATTTAAACAAATATATTTACTCAGGTTTAACTTAAATCTTTCCGTTTTACGAAAAAAGTGACTACTGACAACGCGCTAAATCTGAATAAACCTGTAAATAAGTAATAACATAGTAATAAGCAATAAGCCTACTTACTGTCCCACTGTTGGCAAAGTCCTCCATCATTGAAATCAAGTCATCGCTACAATTGATAGGAATTGGCTTAAACACTTGCCAAACGCGGGTTGGTGATCGCGAACCTGTGATAAATCTAAACACACACGACATGTCATTATGCTCGACCAGTATGTCTACCACGAGTTGCCACATCAATTTTACATTATCGTTCGCGTAAAAAATGTATTGAGATTTGACATTGCATGTCATGTCATGTGTCATCCCAATACAATTTTTTTACGCGAACTATAACCTAAATTTAAAGTGGCCACTCGTGGTAGACGTACAGTGTAACAAACAATGGCGCTCTTACAAATCTGAAGCAGAAATAAATTAAAGGTTCAAAACAAAAAAGAAAATCCAAGAATTGCGAGTTACTTTTTAATAAGAAACTAGAATTAATTAAAAGTGATGTCGAAATGAATTACAGGCTAACAGGGGTATTTTCACTGTGATTGGTTAAAACAGTACTTTTTAGTGATAAATTTTCATTTAATTTCTTAAAAATTAATTTTTGCTTCAAAAATTTTATTTGCATTCTACGGTTATAACTAGTCAGATTTTTTAAATCTTCATATATATAAACAAGTTTTTTTTAGAACAACGTCGTTATAAACAGAAAAGGTGAGATATATACGTTTTCAAGTAAATAGACTGCCATAGCACACAACTATTGCCATGATTAGATAACGATAGCACAATCATGACCACATCTACTTGAAGGAAGCATAATAAGTACGTGCCAACGAGAAGGCTTCGTTCTTACTATCGTGATAAGGTAAGATGATAGCTAGTTCTATGTATGTTTTCCTATCATTGTGTAGGAGTTCTATCGTGAAGACTTCTGAAAGCTAAAGATTCCTAATTTCAACTTCGTTTATCGTTCATTAAAAAACTTCGTTCCACTTTGGTTCATTGTTTTATGGGCCAGTGCTCAAATTGAAAAAATCGTTCGATCATCATAAAACAGAACGTGATTTGAATTAGAACGGCCAGGAAAGCAAATTTCAAGGCCTAGCCAAACTTCTAATGGCTTTCACTCCGTTAACTTCTTTACGTTTGGATAAATGCTTTGAATTATCTTTAACCCAGATATTAAATTATTACTAAGAAGAAAGTACTTACGTCGAGAAATTTAAGAAATATTTTTTACCGTAAAGGATTGTATGGTGGATGGAAGGATATACATAACCGTCTTATGACGAGATCTATAGTCGTTACTTAACTAAGTACAGACTCATTACAATAATTATTATCTTCCTTATTGAGTATTGTTATAAATAAAACTTACTATTGAGTTAAGTTTATGTTTAACTAAGAGAATAATAATTTAATATCGAAAAGAAGTTACTGATATAATATAGATAGATACAGCTGTTCACAGTCTCAGCTAAGTCTAAGTTTAAGCTAAGCGCTCTCTATAGATCTCGGCCTTAGGTTGGTTCTCTGAGCTGTTACCGTCAATCAGACCTACGTAATTTTTGTGAATCTTGCTTTAATTTTTCTCTGTTTCTTATATAGCTTTGAGTTAAAAGATTCGCCAAATATCTTTCACCTGAAATAAAATCTTTTTAATATTACAATAACATGAAATAAAAAGAATTTTATTGGGGACAAAATGCTTTGTGGATTTATCTTTAACCTTATACGGATCGTTGAATATAGTCTCAATGGAAAACATAATAATGAAATAATACACAATTACATATTCCAACAAAGACGAAACTATGCACATGTTTGTTACATTTCTAAACAAATTGTTTGCACGCGCTTGTTTGCGCGAGTTAATTGGAACTGTTTAACTTTGTTACTGTTC
This sequence comes from Udea olivalis, assembly GCA_947369235.1. Classification (NCBI taxonomy): domain Eukaryota; kingdom Metazoa; phylum Arthropoda; class Insecta; order Lepidoptera; family Crambidae; genus Udea; species Udea olivalis. The sequence continues at coordinate 19,448,566 of OX376347.1, forward strand.
ACCGCAAAAGCTTTGAATTCAAACTGTACCTACCTTTGAAAATTACAAGCAGGTGAGCTTGATCAAATTAAAAGGTACGTAGTGTATTTGATAACTAAATAACATATCATCACGACTTTATCCCGAACGGGGTAGTCAGAGGCAAGTGACTGTAGCCGGGATGGTGATCACTCATCCGCGTAAGCTCAATGTACAGGGGTTCAATCTGTAAATAACATGGTTGATAAACGTCACAACCGGTGGCTCTGAAATTATAGGTATATGGGTAAGACCTATCAGAAGCCTAGGTTTTGGCACATTTTCATCGATTAATATCGTATAATTGTTGATAGCAATACATCATTCTATGCCAACAGGCATGTATAGCATCTAATTGGTTGTTAACCACTTAAATGTTCAATGCACAATACCTATTGAGACTCCTTATTAAGTGTGATAATGTAAGACTATCCCATTTGAATCCATTAACTCTAGTTTACTGGTTCGTTTTTCACTCCATTACCTAAATTGGTGAATGTACTAACGCGCCTAATGGCATCCACTATATCCAAGGTTACAACAAAAACTATGAAAACATTGCAGGAAATTTTAGGGGAAATGGATATCAGAGCGTTAGCGTAAGCGTCGCATTTTTTGAAGTTTTACGTTATTTTATAGCAGAATTCAAATTTAAATATAATTTATATCTCTATTATCGTCTGCACCTTTTAATTTTATAATTATAACTTTTACTGTAAACAGTGAATTTTTACGTTTTAACAAATAATTAAAATAATGGTTACTTTCAGCAAATAAACGGCGACTACCTAATTTTCAATGATTCAATGTGTTTTTATAGTATTATACAAACGATAATAGAAAGATAATTATAGTTGTATATCAATTATATTCCATTAAAAAAAACCTTTTCGATCCAAAATAGGATTTCACACAGGAGGTGTTATTGATTAGAAGAATAACTGAAGATAAGTTTCAAGAGATAATTAAAAGAGGTTTGATCAAATCTCGATACACAGTCTGGGGCCTTATTACAATTATTATAAGTATTATAGTAATTTGGAAATTCACGGGCCCATGGGGCCCCGGTCCTTTGAGGCTTGCGTGGGGCCGAAACCAACACGTAGAGGCCTTTTGGTATCATTTCATCTACTTTGCAATGTGTACATCTGCCGAGTTTTGTCTCTAGATAAATATTGAACACATACCTAAAGACAACACCCGGCACATGTATGAACTATGGAATCATGTATAAAAAAGAACCACAACCGGGTGGGGGTGACATTTTCAGTGGACTGAAACCGGGCTATTGCCTGAGACAACGGACGTCTGCCATGCAAAATGTCTCATATATTTTGTTTCTCCTGGCAGACGGTGACTAGCCACTCACTTAATGGGCCACCCAAACGTGCCGACGCATAAAGTCAGCAAAGGCAGCAACATGGTTGTGAGCGGCTCAGGGTGTCGAGAGGTGTACACCGCTTTCTACGGGGTGGATGAACCACCCCACCAACTCGCGACTTATGCATCTTTCACTTCCACCCTGCGAGCATTCAGCTCTAACGCCCCACTCTGGACGGCCAGTGAAGGCCAGCCAGAGGTAAGAGTCCTGCGGCCCCCCTTGGGGTCCACTCCACCCAGCCAATGAATGCAAGCGGAGGCGGAGGGCCTGACCGACTCTCGGGGGAACTCGGGTCCGTGGTGTCGCTACACACCAACAGCTCACCACAAGCTGCCCTGCGGGTTAGCGTCGGGATGGTGGTAGCCCGTGGTGTCGCTACTCACCAACAGCTCATAGAACTGCCCTGCGGACTTATTAATAACTAATTATTATTAATTTGACTATTATAATGAGTTATAGGAAATTATTGTTTATTGTTTTATATTTTATGTTCATATGTTTTATAACGAATTTATATGTTTTCTCCTGTAATTGACGTAACTTTTGTAATATTTCTGTTTCATTGGTATATTAAATGAATCTGAATCATGCCATGAAAGCCATACATGCGCTCATTTAAGTTACTGAGTGCAAGTAACTAAATACGATGTGTAAATTAGGCGTATGATGACAAAGCAGTATCAGAATGTCTTGAAGGTTGGTAACGGCCTACCCTTCTTGTACCCTACTGATGAGCTGTATAAAAGATGTAACGTTTTAACAGTTCGCCAACTTTTTATTTTGCATACTATACTACATAAACACTCTCTCCTGCAATATGACCCTGGTATCGTGAACAAAAGAAGAAAAGCAAAGGTCTGTCCTGGCAAGTCACTGAGGACACAATTCTCTCACAAATTTTTCACGTTTTTAGGCGGGTTTCTTTATAACAAGTTAAATAAAATACTACTTTTTTATCCCCTGCCTATTTATGCTTGCAAACAGCGAGTCCTGCAATGGTTGCTAGGCAAAGACTACAATACCACAGAGAATCTTTTAGCAGTTGTATCCTATAAAAGTAAAATTAAAAATTTTAAAAACCCCCGACACAAAAAATAAACTCCAAAAACTAACAAATAATATTTTAAATTCACATGCATAAGGTAAGTTCAAATATTTTTATTTTCCAAGCGTCGCGTCGCGTCTGGGGACCGCTCAAGTTTATGAAGTATTTTTCCAACAACAGCTAATTAATTATTACGAATTACACGTAGTGTACCTACAAGCGATCCTAAGTTTCATGCATAGTGTAGGTAGTGGGCGCTACCAAGTGCGGCGACCCGAACGGTCAGACACGTGAGGGCAGACTACGTTGACGGTTGTGTCGATTTTTCAGAGTAAATTCTTTTCTTGCAATCTGCGACTACACCTGTTTTTCTAACTTAGCGGTCCCCCGACGCCACGCGACGCTTGGAAAATAAAAATATTTGAACTTACCTTATGCATGTGAATTTAAAATATTATTTGTTAGTTTTTGGAGTTTATTTTTTGTGTCGGGGGTTTTTAAAATTTTTAATTTTACTTTTATTTTGTCTTTTTTAAAATAGGCAAAATATTAGCCTAATTGAACCCATTTAATTACCCACCTTCGAAATCTAAACCTTACTCTAATATGTCATATTTAAAGTCATGCTTACCTTACCATATACTTTCATTATAATTGAAGTAACACAGTAGCAAATTTCAAATCATTTTGGACATATGAAAGGTAGTCGGATCCCCTCATCAACTATTAAAGACCTGATGATCTTCAAACGGCTGATCAGGTCATGGTTACCTTACCATATACTTTCAATATCATTGAAGTAACACGGTACCAAATTTCGAATTGATCGGGCATAAGGAAGTTAGTCATATCCCCCCATCAACTAGAAAAGACCTGATGATCTTCAAACGGCTGAACAGATTTTCATAAAACATGGCTAAGAACACTCGGGATAAAATTATCTATGACACAAAAAAAACTAAACGAAAATCGGTTCATCCGTTTGAGAGCTACGATACCACAGACAGATACACAGATACACAGATACACAGACACGTTAAACTTATAACACCCCTCTTTTTTCGTCGGGGGTTAAAAAGTAAATAAACGGCACCTAGCTTTAAATATATAATCACACGCATACCTCAAACTCACGCACACACACTCGCTTGCATACAGATATATACACACACACCCCCACCCATCCATACAAACCCACACGAAAATACACACACTCACACACACACAAACACTCATAGTGCAGCCATTGAAGCGAAAAATACGGTCTTACCTCCGAATTTTTTAACTGTGAACCGATTTGCATGAAATTTTGGAATTAGGCTCATCTTACCCTTAACTTCAAAAGTAAAAATGATCTGAACTCCGCCTATTATTTTTAAGGGGTGTAAACAACCCCTTAATGGAAAAATTGACATTGAGCCATTTTATCGCTAGAAAACATGTCTAATAGTAAGTGGTGAAATTGTAAAGTATTTTCTAACATAATTACCTCTTAATAAAATCATTTTCAACCCCTTGAAAAAAAAAAAAATTCAGTTGCTAAGTAGAAAAAAATATAATAAGTTTTTGGACCATAACTCCTTCAATTTTCATGCTATCACAATTTATAAAAAACCATTGTAAAGGTAATTAAGAGAGCTACAACATCCTTTATTGCAATATATAGTAAAAAACCTTTTTCTAAAACGGTGAAGGGTTAAAGGGCTTAAGAGAGGCTGTGATTGCGCTGCCACGCGCTCTTTAAACAATCATATCTCCGTCAATTTTTGTTTGACAGAAAAAACAGAAAAACCAAATTGTTTGTCAGAAAAATACCTAAATTTTTAATCCGTACACTTTTATACGTATCTGTCGTCATTTTTGAGATATTATGAAAAAAAAGTGGGTTTTTTAAAAATTTGAATTTTTTTTTTTGTAATCGTGACTTTTTTGAAAAATATGTGTCCTGAAGCAGCCAAACTGATACTATCTATCAAACTCTTCATAATAAAGTAAATTCTAGGCGGAATACGATTAATTTTAATTTTGGTGGAAATGGCACTTATGAAACCCATTGATTTAAAAGAAAAAACATTAGATGCTCCCCTTATTTGCAATACAGCTCACTTATTTTACGTGCAAAAGACTTTTAATAGTGCTCATTTTGAAGCTTATTTCAAGCACTACAAAACCCTTTTGTATTAGAATGCATAAAATGCATCTGCTCGCCGCTAGATGGCATTGACCACATCAATTAAATTTCAGACAAAATAAAAAACGGCTATCTAGCTTAATATTGCACTTAGAATACTTTATAAAAAACGAAATTGTTCATTGTTTTACCTGCTACAATTTTGTTCTTCGTAAAATTTTCGATAAAACGTATATTTTTGGAGATATTTGCAAAAAACCGATGAAAAACGTGAAAAAATTGCGAATTTTCAATTGCCAATAACTTTAAAAGTATTAAATTTTTTGAAAAACTTTAGAGATGATTTTTTGCTTAAAATTAGGCCTTCTATCGATATCCGAGGTTATTTTGCAAAAAAAAAAAACACCCCCGAGAAGGGGTGGCAACCACCCCCAGGGTGGTTGCGGAGTTCAAATCATTTTCACTTTTGAAGTTAAAGGTAAGATGAACCTAATTCCAAAATTGTATGCAATTCGGTTCACAGTAAAAAAATTTGGAGCAATAATGCTTCAATGACTGCACTATCATGCACACACGCAAACACACGACACACGCATGCACTAAATTTTTCATGTTTTGTTTTTCTATTTACATTAAACTAGTGATTTTAATATTTTATATTTTTTAACCGAAATTGAGAGGGTGGGAGCCTGGCGATCCGTCACACAGGGATTACCCTAGTATGGACACCAGTCTCTCACAAAGGTAGCTCATGTTCTTATCTTTAAGTTTAGTTGATAAGTTTGTATAATTGGCTTTTGTGAAGAGGAAATAAATTTCACTTATTATATTATTATTATTATTATTAAAAGAATCTGGTAGTTGCAAGAAATTATTTGAGAGGTTGATTTATCATCATGTCCGATCATTTGGATCCATTGATATCTATTCACTGGCTCATTAACAATGTGCCAATTAGTAAATTGATGTTAGACTAATGAAGCTTGAGTGCCGCAAAGACGAGATTGTTAGTGACATCAATCGGATACTCGTATATCCATACATGATAACAAGATATAATGGGCATTAAATTACATGACTGATTAAAAAAAACATGTAATCGACTAACTAACATGTCGGCTATCGTGATTGTCACAATATAAAGTTATGAATATACCCAATGAACACTTAAACACAAATCATACACACAAATACATCTTCAAACATTGTCGTCAGACCTCAAACTCAGCAAAGTTTATACAATGGGTGTCATAGTCTGATAAATACTCATTTTATTTATTTATATAGTAATTATTTATTTATTTATTCTTTATTGCACAAAGAAAAAGTACAATTGGCGGGCTTAATGCCTACTGGCATTCTTTACCAGTCAACCACTGGGCGAAGCAGAAATCGTGTTGGCGGTGTCTCATAAAACCGGAAATAAAATATACTATTAATACTAAAAACATACTTATACCAAAATTATACATATTACACATACATAACCATAATACATAAATTTAAAGATACATAAACTAAATATCGTACCTAAATCTTAAAATATTGTCTTGAAAGGAGAGAGGTTTGGTTAAATGAATTAAGGTTTATCTAAGAAGAAGTTATGGATTGCTTTTTCGAAGGAAAACCTACTGGTCGACAATTTAATTTTATTAGGCAGCGAGTTCCATAGCCTAATAAAACCTAACCTAATTATCATTTGATCACAATTTGTTGTCTGGATCAATTCGTTTTACATAGCAGTAAAAAAATTCAGTGCTGATGTGGTGAATAACTTAACTTAAGAAGATGAATTATTTATGGCTATTTGTTTCCCTAGTGAAGAAAAGTAATATACATTAAACTCTACAACACAGATACAAAACTACTGAGCGTGAAAAACGGGTATGGGCTTACGAAGTCACGGGCAAAAGCTAATAAAAGTATTTGAGATACAGTATTTTAAAAAAGCTTAATAAGTTATCCAGTATCTATTCAGAGCGCGGTTTACAACCCGGAAACTTTTCCATCTCCGTTAATATTATAAAGAAGAAAGATTTCTTGGTTTTTTTTAGGTTGTTTGTTTGTATTGAATAGGCTGCGTAACTACTAAACCGATTTTAAAAATTCTTTCACCAATATTGTTTTTCAATAAACTCTTTTATAAAGTAAAATGGGTTATCCAGTAAAAGGTTTCTCAGTCGACGCATTTTTATCACTTTTCATCTCAATTATCCTGTCTTTAAATTTAAAATAACGTCCACCAACCTTTCGCTTGCCGTTTCTGTTGATTTTTTCTTTGCTGGAGCCATGCTTTTGTTTAATTAATATCCAAATATGTCAATTAGTATGTCGGTTAATTAAATAATAGAATAATGTTACTAAAAACTATTTTATTATAATAAATTTGTAAATAAACACAGGAGCTGTTTATTTTTACTGCTTTGCACAGCAGCGCCCTCTCCGGTAAAGCTACATTTTCAGGGAGTGACAAAGGCTATATGTTTTTATATTTAGATCATATTTTGACGGTAAAAACAGTCCACGCGAGCGAAGCCGCTGAAACAGCTAGTATTTTATATGTCAGCCACAATATCCATTATGACGGCACCTTTAGCAATTTACAAATAGCATGCTGCTGCTGTAAAACAACCCGTAAAAGGTAAAATGCTTTGACCTTTTACATCACCATTATTCCTAGTACTTTTGTCACTTACTTTTTATTATTCACGTGCACTGCAAATGTGAAAATGCAAAACTACAATGCAATACATTTATGGAGAAAGTATAGAAACTTGTCTGGCCGGATGGTGCAAAGGCTTAGGTCCTGCCTTTAGTCCCTAAGGTCGTGGGTTTCACCCACCCAAGACAAATATTGTGATTGTTCTGTGTATGGGTTTTTGTCTATTTTAGTATTTATATATATTCAAGTATGTTTATCAGTCTCTGACACCTATAGTAAAAGCTCGACTTAGTTCAGGGTCAAATGATCTAGGTGTGAAGGTGTTCTAGATATTTATTTATGTGTTGGTTTGGTATCTACGCCGCGTAGACTGTCTTTCCAGTCAAAATATAGCCTATGTCACTCCCTGATAATGTAGCTTAATATTGGTGAAAGAATTTTTAATATCGGTCCTGTAGTTTCCGAGCCTATTCAATACAACATAGTATTATTTAATTAAACGATAAAGATTGAAGAACAATCGACCCATAATAAATCAAAACGAATTTCAGAAATGACGCTATTTTAACTATACCAAAAATCTTTTTACAAATTTTCATAGCAGGGGTGAAATGCCGCGTTGTTTTTCTTTTACTGAATTGCCAATTTAATTCGAGACAAAAGCCCGGAAAGCTACGACACCTAAAAATAAATCGTCGGGCATTTTTTGTGTTTAGGTATTTTAAGGGTTCCGTACCTTGAATGTTTAAGGATCCTTTGCCTGAGTATGCTCAGAGTTACCAAGTTGAAGTTAATACCAAATACTCACGTCTGCAATCCTTTTAAACAGTGAAAATTTCAAACTTTTGAATCAACGCAATTGAAACATACGACCTTATGACTTCCCCAAGCCCTAGTCATGCATTTTACCGCTAAAACAAAGTGAACTAAACAAATCTGTAAAATAAAAACGTAATTGTGTAGTTACATCAAATAAAAAAATGTGTTTGTTTTCTATTTAAGTATGTTTTCAGAAAGATGTAAGAATGTTGATCAGTCTCTGAAACCTATATAGTCCATACAAGCTCTGCTTAGTTTAGGGTCAGATGATCTTGGTGTAATCTAGGTCCCAGTAATTTTTTTATTTATTTGAAATCTACGGAATCCGCTGGCGCTGGCCTGATTCACACTCGGCCAATTTTTCGAGAAATGACGTTCGTGGCATCTGTTAATTATTTTTTTGTGCTTGATTGAATATTTCTGTTTATTGCCAAATGAGCGCCATAATTTCCATATCTTTTTTATTATTTTAATACAATTTACCGCGTCATATACCATATTAACTAGAATTCAGTTCAAACAGTCTCACCAAGATAGAGACAAATGGGTTTCATTTATTAATTCTGTGTTTTATGAAAACTTATTGAAAACTCATAATTAATGGGGGGTAAGTTTACATGAAGTAAGGTAGATCTCCCAAACAAGAATGTGAAGAATATCAGATTTAAATAAAATGAAAGCTCCCTAGTAGTAGCAGAAAGCCGATATAAATTGTCCCCCTGCTAGGAGAAGACCACCATCTTAGTCAAGGAGGCTTGAAGTACATGCTGCGTGGTTTTTGACCATAAGATTCAGTTTTCCAAATTCCACTTTTCAAAATTTTCATCATCATGACCAAGACAGCATTTTCAACCTTTTGAAAGTCTTATTGTTATAAGACAATTGCTATTCCCGACTGATCTTCCTTTATATCAAAAAGTAATTTGAAAGCAAGTCGGTCACAGTTTTTATCATTTTGTACTCTCCTCGGATTATTTGCATGATTAGAATTTGCATTCTGCAATGTCTTTTGTGTAGTCATTTATTTTATCGAACAATCAAAAGGTTTTTAGTTTTTTATGCCATAGCTTTTGCTATCAGTAAAATGAGCAACGGGCTATTGGCGACAGTGGTCGGGTAGCGACTAAAATTAAGTGATGTATTTTTAAATAACCATCACATCATAAAGACAGCTGAAAGGGTTAGTAAGGGTTGAAGTGGGCAGGTCATGTGTATCGTATAAATGAATGAATGAAAATTTATACGTTACAAATCCTAAGTAATTAGAGTCGTAGAGCTGATAATCGGAAAGGAAGACCACGTACCAAACGGTCAGTTGGGAAACCGTCTGCCAGGCGGACCGACCTCCTGACAAGAGTTGGACTAAGAAGCGGTTAATCGCGGAAGACCATATAAGGTAGTCTCCTAAACAAACAATCTTATGTTCAGCAGTGGACGCTTCCTGGAGAATTCATTTGAAAGTCTGTCCCATTTCACATACAAAAAAAGGGTTTTTGTGTAGGTGTGTTTAAAGATATGGACAAAGCTTTTTTGGTAACATTGCCAAACCATTATCAAAGAAAACTGTTTGCCTTTCGCGATCATTACGATATGATTATTATTGCTATAGCTATTACGCAAGTCATTAATGGGATATCAATCATCTTTTGTTTATCGTACTTTGCATGGATTCGTTAAACGTTTGTTTTGCTTGACACAATGAAGTTAAATCATGTCTTTTCTGATTTCAATTTTGAGAAATCATTTATTACGGAATACACAAAATAATGTGAAAAAAATATTATAGTTTTATTAAAAAAAATAGTACCTGACGTAGAAAGTAATGAGGGTGCCAAAATGAAAAACATTTATTTCTTAAATTGAATTTAGATTAGATTTAATTCAGATGATGTTGTTTAAGTTAGTATTAATCCATTAATTCTAGCTAATAAATAACATTCTTTTGTAAAGAGTCAATGTTTTAAATTAAATAATTAGTGTTCCTTACCAAAATGGAAAATTGAGTAATTTCAGCAAAGATAAGTTATTTAATTTCAACTTTAATTAAGATATCAGTTAACAGAGCTCAAAGACAGGGTCCGGCGGAGTTATTTCCGCCCCACAGGCAGAGACTTATCAAAGGAAGTTTGAATATCAAAACAAACCCGAAATCTTTCCGTAGCCAGCAGGTATCAGTTACATTATGAATGCAGGTATGAGATGCCTTGAGAAACGAAATACGCGATACACACGGCATCTATAAATAAAAAGCACCTATCTGAAGATAAATTTTGTCATGCATTTTTATTCAGCTAACGATATTTTATGACGTCAAGTAAATTGGAATATTATCTTAGGGTACGAAATCTATCTTGAGATATCAACTGATGCAAATACTGTATGTATAGAATATAGATATTGTATGTTTTCTGTAATGATACAACGATTGAAATATCAAATTCCTGATCAGATGTCCCTCATGGGTGTTGTAATTAATTTAAATCATTCAAATACATTGATCAATCTTTATTTGATATCGGTCAAAAAGTTTTTGCAGTTCCTAGATGGACTTTGCAAGGAGTGTATGGTGTTTATCGTCATTCTCTATAGTGATAAAACTTATTCATTTGAAATATTAATTGACTATGCATAATTCTATCGTAGATACTTGGAAATGATTTAACATTAATTGTAATCATTATGAAAACACCACACATCTAGTTTGATTGGTCCCATATAATTATTGTATAAATATAAATATGCGCCAGACAACACACCACTTACCATGGTCTCGAAGTAAGGATAAATATCCTTGTGTTACGAGGTACCAGACAGGGAAATAAGCCAGGGGCGTCTCCCAGCACACCCAGACTCGAGCCAATTTAGAAAAAGTAATTTTTCTGAATTGACCCGACCGGGAATCGAACCCGGGACACCACGTAAGCCAAGGCGAGAAACCGTGCTACAGCACACTGCGCCAATCGTGTCGTCGTATAATAACTATGTATCTATACTTCCTAATAAAATATATCGAATTTAAAAATTTAAAATAAACCTTAAGATTTATCGTATCTAGTAGTATCATAACCGTCTGTGATGCGCTCAAAGTGACTCGCATGAACCACCTTTACCATGCTTATCATGAGGCTTTTGTGAGGTCAAGGACGCCACAGTGGTGTACACTGAATTAGGAGTACCACACCGGGCGCAGTGACCGCAGCGGCCGAATGTGACGCATTTAAATGAGGCAATGATGGCAATCCTACCACCGCAACCAAAGCAAAATAAACCAGCATATACTAAGGTCTCATGCTTAGAATAATAACGTGTAGAATGATAGTCTTCATATAACCGCCCCGTCAAAAATGAAGCACTAATCCGATCCACACATGCGTGACTATTACTTGCTTACGTGCGGCGCGCTTTGACATTGAACATTGCGGAGCTGTAATGAACACTGCAAAGCGGTCCGTTTGGAGTATATATGTAATTATTCTAAGGTCTCATGGCTAGGAAATCTTGAACTAATAAATAAATTCAATAAACTTTTTCCCTGGCATGGGACAGTATGCCGGGTGGTTATTTATACGGTCAGGACAATCATATCGCATACTCAGTAGAAGATGCACAAACTAAGTAAATATCTATCATTTTAATCAACTTTACTGAGGTTCTCATACGGAAACAGACACAATCAGACGGACAGACGTATTTTATGTATGAAAGTTTTTAAATACAATTTAATTTCAAAAACTCCATTTTTTTTATCTCCTTCTGAGTATGACATAGTAACTTTTTCCTTAATACTTTGTTTTCCATTTGACATAAACAGATGAGAGGCGTGGATAAATTACTCAGGATCAAACATTTCAATATGAATTTATTAAAACACTCTTTAGCAAACCTTTCTGAACAAACTTGGCTTACCTCAACTTATTGACGAAGCAAGATTAAATTGGCCAGAGGTAAAGTGCCAATTATGGTGCCCTTTACTTTTTATAAAAGAACAGCTGTTACCAACGATTTCATCCGCGTGAACTTAGCCTACATTTTGATTTACCCTGTATAGTGTGAATCTAAAATACGTACTGCAGATATAAGCTTAGCTTTGATAGTAAATTGTACAAAGTTTTATTTAATAAAGTCCTGCAATTTTTACGTAATAGGTACTGAAATATCAAGTTTGAAAATCAAGTGTTTTGTTATTGTCATATCATACCTTGATGGCACATTATCAAAAAAAGATAAAAAATAGAAATTACAATTTTGATCCTAGGGATAGCGTGAGATTGTGCTAAGTACTATATTTAGATTCAAATACAGCATTCTAATAATGCTGAGTATTCAATTCAATCGTGACATTGTCAAAAAGTCGGATATAAGAGACATCAGGAAACTGACCCCACAGGAAACTGGCCCCGCGGGGACAGTTAGCCTATACTATTTTCGAATTGCGTCGAATTGAAATACAATTTCCATTTTTCAGACTAGAATTTAGCATCTATGTGCACAACTGTGCTTTCAATGTGTTCTAAAAGTCATCGAAAACTTTAGAGTAGTAGTAGTAATTACTATCTTTAGATTCAAATACAGCATTCTAATAATGCTAAGTGTGCCGGATGGTCACGTAGTAAGATTAGGCACACACAGTGTACGTGTATGAGTTCGTATATAAGCTTTAGTAGAATTATAATAAACCAGACTATTACCAACTGTTGTCTCATTTCACTGCTATCCCGTCTGTGGTTATATAGTAATTCTTAAGGTCCAACTGTGTCTTATTGCGTCTCCTCGACAGCACTGCAACAGTGGTGGACCCCGACGTGATGTCACGTCGGGTCCGCAACACTAAGTATTCAATTCAATTGTGATATTGTCTAAAAGTCGGATTTAAGAGACATCAGGAAACTGGCCCCACAAGAAACTGGCCCCGCGGGCACAGTTAGCCAATACCATTTTTGAATAGCGTCGAATTGAAATACAATTTCCCTTTTTCGGACTTGAATTTAGCATCTATATGCACAACTGCGCTTTTAATGTGCTCTATAAGTCATCGAAAAAAGTAGAGTAGTAGTAGTAGTTACCGAGTACTTTTGATATAAAATCCAAATCATTTATGCGATAGGATTATGTCAGTTTATGAAGCGTAACCTAAATTGAGTGCCTAATACCTATTGAAAGTCTGTTAATTTGTTATCTCTTGCAAAGTGCAATCTTTTGGCATTCTATGGCAAATTTACAATACCTTTAGAGTACTATTACCTAGTCTGTGCCTTTAGGGAAAAATGAGCTCAGCAATCTGAAATTTACATTTTCTGGCAATGTTTTACTGAGGTAATGGTTCTTTTGTGGGAAAAATACGAAGAAACCCCGGATTTGAATAAACCGAACACAACCGAGAAAGGCCGCCTTAAGGCGTGGTCTAATGTTAATTTAGTGTACAAATAACACGTAGATTTAGATAAGATTAAGCTAGAATAGTAAGTTCTCTAAATGATATTAGCCGTCTGTCAGCGGCTTTGCCCGCGTAGACTGTCGTTCACGACAAAATATAGCCTATATTTAAAAAAAACATAACCTACGAGTATGTCACTCCCTGATAATGTAGCTTTGTATTGGTGAAATATTTTTTGAAATCGGTCCAGAAGTTTTGGAGCCTGTTCAATATAAACAAACGAATAAACAAATTTTTTCTATTTATAATTTTAGTATAGATATGTTGTAATATGAAACGATAATTTCTCCCGAAATTGTGCAGAATGCAAATACTTTACAGAAACCGCAGCTTACACTGCTTAGATCTTTCTTTTATAGATCTTTTGATTTATATAATATAGACTTATATTATAAAGAGGGAAGGTTAGTTTGTTTGTTTGTATTGAATAGGCTCCGAAACGAAGCTACGAGTACATTATCAGGGAGTGACACAGGCTATAATTTTCATTTTATATCTATCCATTCTCCTTCAAAAAGTTAAAAGAAACATAGGTAACTATGTTCAAAGATACTAGGCGTACCCTTGATATCTATATCTAGCCACATACAACGTGTTAATGACAAAGCGCAAAACCTGAAAATAGTTTGTCAGAATCGAGAGTAGAATCGATTCCACTAATAAAAAACCGGGGTCTATATAAATTTTGACCAAATCAATATTTTAATTACGCCGTGTTTAATCATTACTTAACTCTTTTATTGCGGCGGCACGCATGCGGCGACGTCGCACTAGATCGCGCGTTATTACCATAGACTTTTTAATTTGCAGACAAACACAAAAAAAAACAAAAAAAGCCAATATCTTCGTAAATAATACGCGAAAATTAAATTTAATAATTTACTTGATTCTTTCATAATTTAAATAAGTTGGGGTGTCTGAAGTTTCATTAACACTTTGTATAATAGTATACTCCGGAATATAATTATGAAGGTTGATGACACATGCAATTAATTTCAATATACAAAAACATTTATAAAAAGCACTAACGAGCTCAAACGTAAATGGCCACATTTCCGCCGCCGGAAACCTACAACGGAAATAGGCATTATCAATAACAAAGCCAGATAGAGATAGTTTTCTTTGCAGCCTTCAGTTCTAATCTACCAGCATCATCAATACCCATCATATAGCAATTGACTGAAGAAGCAGACGCAGTATAGAAACATTTGTTGGCCCGAACTAAAAGGTTCGGTGACTCGTTTTATTGTCGTACCATTCAGACGTGGAACGCTCTTCCAGCACATGTGTTTCCTTCCTCGTATAGTCCCGGGTTCTTCAAGCGGGGCGTGAATAGGCATTTCTGCAGGCCTTCAAGGTGAGGATGGCCAGCCCGGTGATTCGTTTGAATGACTGGGCTTGTCAACCTCATATCTGGACCTCACGACCGCTTTCCATCAGGTGGAGTGAGGTCATCTTGACGGGCAATATAAAAAAAAAAGTTCCTATACCAAAGTTTATTCATCGCATTTTGCCCCATACATTACTCATACACCACTATTTTAAAGTAATACAATAGCTTTCAGGGATGTTCATACATGTTTATAATTATGAAACACTTTCTATTCGCAACATACCTACATAGAAATCTCAAAACATATTTTGTGAGTGAGTGATAAATGCAATTAATGTGGGAAAGCTAAATTTCTTTTTTGGGATTCACCCTACGTTTCTTAGAGAAAGTTTTTCATTGTTAAAAAATAGTGATGTACGAGTATAGGCTGTATAAGTAAGGGCTCGATATCATTTCACTAGATATTCTGCATGTCTTCGCCTACACAAATGAATGTCACGCCTTATTGGTAAGGACGACGCGATGTGCACTTATGTCGTATTAATACGATGGAGATGCGTTTAACCCAATTACTTGAGACTGCACCACTGACCTGCATTCTCCAGTGACATAGGCAATGGTCACACAATATATTAATACTTGACTATCAGAGCAAATAAAGGACCAATTTAAAAATAGTTACATTAACCTATTTCGCTTTTTCAATACCAGTATGTTTAAGAATTTAAAGCTTTTTAGGCGAAATAAATAAACTGTGGTGCAAAAATTTAGGCATCTATTTCATCTCCATAATAATTAAAATCACTGATTTGACAGATCCATTGAAAATCAGGACACGTTTCGGCCATAAAACCGCCTTCGGAATGGATAGCAAGTAATTTTTATTCCGTTTAACGTTGGAGTTGACCTCCATTTCCTAAAAAAATCTTTTACAATAATTGCGGGATATAAAGTATTTTCCATTTATTTCGAAACAGGAAACGAGTCGAAAAATTCTTGATGTGGTAGGATTTTAATTGACTGGAATAATCGCTATTTTAAGGGTTAAATAACTCCTTAGTTTATGAGATTTATACTCGTATCTACCAAACTGTCTGCCAGCCTAGTTATAAGTGATTTTGCAATAACGAAAGGCCAAGCTAAAGCCTACCGTATCGCATACCGTTCAGTCTTATTTCAAGGATCCTTTCTTTTGGTTTCAGAAACTCAGCTACTAAAGTTAGATGTAGACTGCACAAGCTGCACATATGAAGCGGAAACTATGCACGCCATCCTTCAACTGTGAAGACGACATGGAGGAGCTCAATGTAGTAAGTATCCATACCAAACCTTTGGTACCCTTAGCTTAATGGAAGTTAGGGGATCGATAACGATTACCTACGTTAAGCTCCACATCTTAGGCGAAAATTAGTGATGTGCCAGCGCTTCAGAAAAATAACTGAGGGTACTAAGTCACGAAATAATTTGCGTTAAGTAATTAGTAATATTTCATTTGTTTATCCCCAGGCACTGTCTAGTTATGGAAGATCATGATTAGGTTAAAATCGCAGGTTAGGCATTGCTTTTGGAGTTTTTGGTTTTTGACAACCAAACCGCATTTAGTAATCGAGGTGAATCGTGATTAGTTAGGCCAATCACACTATTGTAGTTGAATTTAAATAATGGAAGCCTTTGCCGAACAGTGAGACAGTATAAGACTAATTACTTTACTTTTACTAAGTATCTATGCTTGCTACCCACTGACCTGAACTCGTCTAATACCATTGTTCAGGTGGTAGTTATCAAATTAGTTTGTTGCTTTGATATTGCTCAGTGAAGCGTATCTATTCCGTCACATCTCATTTTATTAATACATTGTACAGATGAGAGCGTGTAACACGGTTTGTGTGTGTACATAATGGAAAGTTTTTCTCGATTTGTGTGTTGGTACTATCCTCACTTTAAGTTAACTAATTTGAAATATGTACTAGTTTACAACCTGAACTTACTGTGAACACTGCTCTCTGCAAGCGGATTTTTCATAACCCAAGGTTCTGTGAACACGAATAAGACTTTAGATAATTGAATGAAACTTAAGATACGAAATAATCCTTTATTGCAAAGTAGTCTACTACGACATTTAAATTATTTAAACACCAATTAAAAGCTAAACCTATACCTTAGATAATGTTTTCAATCCATGTCCTCGTCAGGTTCTTGTTCGTCCATAATAGCGGTAGAATATGCTGGAGCTTGCATTTTAGATTGTTTATTTTCAGGACCACCCAGTTCTTCTTCAATTCTACCCTTATGTAGCTGTACGAAATCATCATAAGGATTTAAAGCCTGTCTTCTTTCGTAACCTTCAGCCAACGTAGCATCCCAAGAGAACGCAACTTTGTAAGGGTTATCTTTGACAGTTTTTAAAGCTGTGCTCTTCAAATACTCATAATCTTCCATATACTCATTCTTCAAACCCACTCTATCGTCTGACAAAAGACTTTTCTTAATTTTTGCTTGCTTTTTAATTGCTTCTGGGAACAATATCGCGACTGTATCATTAAATATAGTTTTTTGGTTTTTCATAATCTCAAGCATTCTTCTTTCTTTTTCCAGACGTTGCGCTTCTAGCTCCCGTAACGGTTTCTCATGTTCTATTAACTCGGCACGATTAATTCTTTTCTTTACAGCAATAGTTCTTTCAATAAGTTTTTGAATTATTATTTGCCATTTTTCTTCTGGGCCTACTACTCTTAACTTTGCAAGCCTTCTGGCTTCAGCTTCATCTTCTAATCGTTTTTCTTCTTCTTCTCTCATTCTCTTCCTATCTTCTTCTTTTTCAGCTAAAAGAGCTCCTTCTTTTCGTTTCATTTCTAACAAAATCTGTGGATTATTTATCATCCATTCTTCCTGCCACTTTATAAATGATTGCATAACTTTTAACTCCCTAATTATCATAGCTTCCATTCGTCCTGTGTAGGTGACATTTTCTATCATAAATATTGGAGGATTTAAAAACATCCTAAATGATCCGTTTACATCACTTACGCCAATCATATTTTTAGCCAGTGGTAAAGTATGAAGACTCACACCCGTCAGCATTGTACCCGAAAGAGTTTGAATTGAAATCGGTTTATCACTTCTTAGCAACAAATCCCAAGTTTCAAGATCCCCTTCAGAGGTAGAAATGAATAATAAACTTGGTTTGTATAACGACCACGCGCCGTCGGTCAAACGATACGGCCTTTTTTTCCAAATCAGCGGACGATCTAACAATTTGTCAGACCAAATGGCAAATATTTTTCCACCGACTGTCAATGTAATATGATTTACGAACGGATTTCTTCTCGCACACGTTACAATGCCATCATGTATAGAACAATTGTATAATATCTCAGAGTATTCAGAGTTAACAGCCTCTCCAGTGTTGAACTTGTGGCCTTCCCATGAAATCCTTCTCATCTCTCCGTGCTGTGAGCCACAATAAATAACGGAAGAAATGTCATCCTCACTCTGGTGGACTACTTGGCATTTAAAGTATTTCCTTCCTGAGCCCGTATTTTTGGGAGTATAAATATACTTCAGTACTGGAGGATTCAACGTAAAGGCTTGTAAATGTAACGTTTGCGGCTGCCCGGCGATACCGAGTATAATTTTATAGCACGGTTGCAAATTACGGTCCAATATTTTGAGTGGCGAAACGTCTACTAATAAACCAGACGGTCTCTTTAGTACTCTTTTAGACTTTTTAACCTTCTTCCCCTCAATTGAAGTAACATTCTCGACAGATAAATTCCAAATAAGGATAGTTCCGTCTTCAGATCCAGTGAAAAACATCATAGATTGTTTTTTGTCTGCTACTTTTTCTACCATTCCAGTGGCAGTTACTACAAAATTAGGGGAAAGCCACTTAATGGCAGTAACAGCTCCATAATGGCTCGTCATCAAATTACTCAATACAGTCGATTGCACAACCGCATTGTCTTGTACAGTCTTCATCCAACCCATATGCGCGTTCATCGCTATACGATATTTTTCTCTTGTTTCACTCAAAACTTCGATTCTCTCGACATTTTCCAGCTTATTAGTAAGATCCCAAATTACGATTTGTCCGTTGATACAACCACCTACTAAAATATTTTCATCGAATGGACAGAATGTCAAAACTTTGACCTCTCTAGGAGACTCTAAATAGAGTTTCGGAAGTAGACTATCAATATGACTCCATATCATTACAGGATTTATTCCATAAACTGCTCTTTGTATAGGGTCAGGTCTAGATGTTAGTGTTTTCATTACAGAAGGTGATCCGTCAGCATAACTAATGGCAACTATCCCTGACCACATAGGATGAAATACAGCAGAAGAAACATATTTATCTTTAGCTCTTACGTCTGTGAAGCAAACATATTCTTCAAATGTCATAGAATCGTAAACATCCACTGTTTTTTCGGCCACTAAATTAGGATAATCATTACAGTACATATCCATTACCGTATTCAGTTCGATAATGGAGTCAACTTCATCGCCTTTTGCCGCCATAAAACCGTTAATCATTCTTATGTAAGATGGCCGCCGCATGCGTTTCATTGCAGCTCTGTATGCTATTAGGCCTACCTCATCTTGAGGTTCCTTTTCTTCTTGATCATCATCATCAGAACTACCTTCTCGTTTTATTGCTTCTTCGTCACCACGAGTAGCATCACCCCCTCCCTCTGCATCATCAACTTGACCTAATGCATCAGCAATTGACTGCGTCCACATATTTTGAGGATACTTCAAAACAGTCTGCGCTGCTCTGTGATTTTTTGCGGGGGCTATTTGAGATCCACAGTCCACTCTCCTTCGGTAAACGTTATTAAACTTTTGTCTATATGGAGTCAATTCTAAATACCCATCACGTGATAGATTTGTATCTCTAACTTTGAACTTCTTCGGTTGATATACAGTAGGAAACTTCGTTTTGATTTCCATTTCCATTAGGGGCCTTGTATTAATAGGAATCAACTCAAGCAATTCAACTTCACTTCCCAAACTTTTCCAAGGTCTAGGTTTCTTCTGCACAGCTTTTTCCAGCTTCTTTTCTTGTCTCTTAATAAACCTATCTGATTGTTGCTTGCAATGATCTCTAGCTTCTGTAGTGCAGCATACGTAAAACTCGTCAACATCTTTCGATTCGTCAACTATGTAGCCCATCAAAATTTCATCAGCTCTATAAGCTTCTATAAACTCTTTTATTGGAAAAAATTCAGATAGTTCACCACCAATTTCAATAACTTCAAGGATTTTAGTTTTGCTGATCAGCTTCCAGGGGTACTGTGCGTTCACGTGAGTCCCAATTACCATTTCTATTTGTGATTGTGTTTCCTCGCCTAAGATGACTTTGTAAACACCTTCTACTTCGTATTTTGGGATGAACCTTTTTCTTCGAGGCAGTGGTTGTTGTGCCGTCATGTTTTCTGGATGCTTTTCCACTGAAAATGATAATCATTTACTACACTTGTACTGAATTATAAAATTATGAGTTTTAAAGTAGTTGTGTTGTGACGTTTGACGTCGTTGTTTTCTTAACAATATGTCAGCCTTAACATAAAAAATAATGTCACCAGCACTCTCAAAGTTTAAAATAACGCCAAAAAGTATGATACCGTACAAAATTACAACATTGTATTCGTGTTGACCATACGTATTATAGGTCGATTAGCGAAACTTGGCACGGAAAACACATTCACGCATTGTGCTTGTGTAAAAGGCAAGAAGGCTAGAGACTAAGGAGAGATAACTCCCTGGAAAGGGTTGGACTAAATCCGTATCCCACAGTGACGCATGCGCATTACGCTTCTTTGCCGCGATCCTCGCGAAGTGTCAAAATTGGTCAACACAACCTCGAAAAACAACAACTGTCGCACGTGACACCGTTCAAAACAAAACCATGTGACCATGAAATGACAAATAGCTGCCGCTGCACATGCGCAATACAGCGTTTTGCCCGGCACAGAGTATACGACTTTCGGCCCTCGAAAGCTTACCCCCACTTCGGGAGTTATCTCTCCTTAGTTTCTAGCCTTCTTGGTAAAAGGAGTCTTCGAATAAAATATGAGTGACAGAGATTGTCAATGTCTCGTTTTGACTACATTCAACGACTAAGGTACGATTCACATCGAACGGCGCGCATCGGAGAGCATCGGACCGCATTTAATAAGCCACAGAGGAAATTATTATTTAATTTTCATTTCTTAAGGTCGTATTCGCATCCAACTGATACATTTTGCAACCCGATTGGATACGCAAGCATGCCGTGGCAACCGGTCATATCGTAGCGTATTCCGCGGAACACGATCGACTGCGCGAGGATGCCGTCGGCTCCGCTCGGCTGCCGTCAGCTCTGCTCGGCTGCCGTCGCATGCGTCCACTCAAATTTCTCTCTTATTTTTTACTTCATCTAAGTTATTTTCATCTTCTTCCAATGCGATTGCTGATACCACCATTTCAGCATTTGAAAATAAAATTATGACACGTCAACACGGTAGGAGTTGTTAACAAGGCTGGCTGCAATGTGAGTATATTATGCTTGTTGGCGACCGACAGCTGAATCAAACCTTTTAGATGTATTTACTTTTTATACTTTGATTGATGGTTTTTCTAGTTGTATGTCAATGTTCCTTGGTTTTGTGTGTTGCTCCTGATTTTTGGCTCCTATCACTGTTTTAGCCACCTTAGAGTCTCACAGATGCCACACACACTCATAATATGTTTATTTTTAGATCATTTTATAAAAAGTTTTGGTATACAGTCCGTGTTCGTCAGTAACAATGCTGATGCCGATGGGTACGCGGGCATGCGCGCGTATTCCACCACATTTTTTGGCCGAACGGACGTGGTCGCCGTTCGATGTGAATCCTACCTTAGGGTGGTGTTTTATTCGAACTCGGCCGACTGACAATAAACGCTTATTACGAAACTGATTTAGTTTTATGTTAAAATGAAATATTTCCTAATAAAAACACCTTGCAATACATTAAATGATCACTCTCATAAAATAGTAAATCATGTTTGTAACTTTTTCATGGTTCATAATAAGAAACATTGTCGATAAAAATAATTACAGACACAAATCAAGTTGAATGGGTTTGCCATAATTTCCCTTGATTTTACCCTTACATTAACTTTCCTAATTTCGGTTGATTTTACAAATTTTACACTGTATTTTATATCAAATACAATACAACAAAATGGCGTAAGTGTGAGTTCTCACACACACAGTACACAACTACACAAAGTACTGTGAAGGTGCCAGCTATCGCTAAGCCACCTTTGGGATGAATATTTATACTGTGTTCTCAGAATATAATTCATACATTGCATGAAGCAAAATTCAATCTTTAAAGTTTAATCGTCTTACTTTATCATAGTACAACTATGTAAATGGGCGGTTTTTTTAAGTACTTTATTAAAAGAGGCTCTAAAACCGTATATTATTAGTCTCTTCCATTTCATCAGCGTTTTTACCCGAAGTAAATGAAAGTATATACCAGTTTTGTATATTGGTTTATTTAACATTATAATGATAGTGTTAATCCTTCGATTTTGCCTCAGTGAATATAATTTATAGGTACAATATTCATCGAACCGCGCGATATTAACACAACTTTGAACTATTGTCTGAATTGATAACATACGTAAATAGCAATATTAATATCACCAATAATTCACGTAAATTAGGAGATAGGCGGCTCACCACCTGTGTCTACATGACACTTCTAAATCTGCATAGCCGTGATCAAATGTAGTTCAATATGTGTGGGGGGGGGGGGTTTCTAAACCCAGTTGGTAGATTTTTAAAATTTAAGAATGCAGTATGACTTTATCTCAAAATGACCGCTTGTCCCCATCCATGAACAAGTGAAGCTTAATATACTTGTAGATAACTTTCTTAATAAAGACTTTCAAAATATTAAACAAGACACAAAATTAACACGTAATGCATCAAAAATTACTTTGAATATTTCGCGGTATAACAATTACTTACTATGGCAAGCAACTGCTAGAGTATCAAGTACCCAATTTGATTAACGACTTACCGATTGCAGTTAAACAGCATGTAAATAAAACAAATGTTAAAAATAATCTAATTTTTTTTACTTATCACTTCTAAGAACATAGCTAGTCTCGGAATCCACCCGTGTCTATTAACACTTCATAGATGTTTTTTTTGTATTGGATTTTCGTGTTGACCGGCCGGCCGCGCGGTGTTGCGATAGACAATGGGCGGGGAGGCACTTTTAAAACACCATAGTGAATATTGTAATAGTTAGTTGGACGGGCATTAATTGTTAACTGAGTGAAGGCGACGGATACCAGTGTCCGGTAAAAACAAAATTGGTTAATGTGGCATTGTAAATGTGAAATATAAATATATGAATAAATAAATAAATATTATTAATATTTTTCCTCTAGTTTTGGCCTAAACATCTCGTTGAAGAATTTACCTTGTTTGAAGACTTTCATTTTTCAGATGCATTTTCATTGAACATTATCTTAGCAGTGATTGTATTTAAGGATAATAATCAACTTACCGACATCTGCTTCATCTTTTTTATTCTTTTCGAAGACCGGCTCATCATCGTAACTATCATCTGATGATCCATAATTAGCCATCGCATCTTTCGGAATTTCATCATCCACAGCGTCAAAACTCTCGCTTACATCATTTTTTTCTAATGACTGTAGCATTTTAACAGCTTTTGCAAGAACCCAGGGTTTCAAATGTCTATAAGGTGTTCATAAGAAAAAAAAATTTGCTTTCAATGAAATAAGTAAACTCTCTTGAGTGTGAAACAACCTTCATTCTTTCTTAGTCTCAACTTATAAAGATATTTCGTGATCCGTTATAAATATTGAATACAAACTTCTTCAGTGACACTTATTGAAAATACAGTGAAA
This sequence comes from Udea olivalis, assembly GCA_947369235.1. Lineage (NCBI taxonomy): Eukaryota > Metazoa > Arthropoda > Insecta > Lepidoptera > Crambidae > Udea > Udea olivalis. The sequence goes on from OX376347.1 coordinate 19,472,311, forward strand.
CTAACTTGAACATACTTCTACGCAGTAATTAAACAAAAACAAAACAGAACACTATTCATAAACAACAAACAGCAATGAAACAGCAACTTGGTACAGGGTAACAAATTGATTTCTCTAGTCTTGTCCTTGTAAACATAACGTCGTATTGATATTTATTATTTTTAACATGCTATCACAACTCGTATTAATAAGTTGGAGCTGAACAAACGAACTGTTGCTTCGCGACTAAATTGATCTATTTGGCGTTTACCTTAGAAACGCGCATGCGTTAGAACGATTTTCAAGAAATGGAGCGTATAGGGTTATTTAATATAACCAGTACCTACCATGAGTAAACGTTATTGACAGTCGTTAGCGCCTGCTGTCAAGTTTTTGTATGGCATTTCGGTACAACACCGTTATTTATAGTAGTATGTAGCTAAAACTCGCATTCAAGTTACACAGTAGTGTTACAGTTAGTCATCGTAGTTTACTTGAGCTAAACTCAACGTAGGGGCAGGCCTCTGTCACTTCATGTACTTGCGCGCGAAAATAACCTACCAGCCGCCGGGTCTTCCAAGACTCATTTGGCAGTTGGTTGTCAACAGCCGCGTCGAGCATTTGTACGCAAATCTTGCGGTTGAACTGACGCGATGACGCGGACGTACTGTAGGTACATACAATACAGTTCCCTGCGGTTAGGGGAAGAGAATACTACCGAGGTATCCCTGCCTGTCGTAAGAGGCGACTAAAAGGGCCCTTGGGGTCGCGAAGCGCACGCGTGGGGGCCTGCGTGTGTTTCGGTTTGCGATTCCGAGGAAGACGGTGACGCGTGACTTATCGTGTTATCGTGCACTGGAGTTGAGCTTGCTCCTCCCGAGGCTGGCTGCCAGGCGGCCTTGCGCGCCGAACGGTCCTGCGAAGAGTCCTCCCTTGTTGGGGATCCCGGGTGCCTTCCATTCTGCGCCGAAGATGGCCACCGTCAGGTTTTAGTGGGTAGGGGTCTCTGTTTTCCCAGGAGTTCCGAGTCCCACATATCCCAGGTGTCCTGACCCCAGGGCCTTGAGAATGCCTAAATGCATTTCCTAACGCAAAAAAAGGGTACATAACAGATACTACTGACATCTATATCGAAAGAGGTAGCCCTGGCAATTTATATATACCTGTCACATGACAGCACGCATTTAAAATGGTCAAAATTGTTATTTGTAATTTTGTAATGTAGTGATTTATCTGTTACGTTAGTAGCTATTAAGTAATCTGTGGTAAGGGGTACAGTTACCAATTTAAAATTACATTTTTTTGTCTCATCTCTATATTGCTAGTATCAAACGGAGTCGCTTTCCGCCTTATGTTTGCTTAAATCTTCCAAACTACGAAGGTTTTTCATCAATAGACACATTAATTCAATAGTGAGGTTAAACATACATAATATTATAATAGAGAAAACCCTGAAACCACGAGTAGTATCTACGGTAAATCCGTCCGGCTAGTGTATTCGATACTGCATTCGATGAAAAAAATATTGCTGTTTGTCTTTGTATGTTCCAACATCGCGTGAGGACTACTGTTTGATTGGCTTTAATTAAACTTTGTATATTAGTACTTTAAAAACTGGAGTCCTTAAAATTCTCAAAAGAGTTACGAGCAATATGGGCTTGCAATAATGTATGTTAAGTTATGTTCACCGGTTTCTTTCTAAAGTTCTAATCGAACCTCTCTCTTCCAGGCAGCTCTATCCCGAAGAAAGGAGTCAGCTGCTCCGCTGACGGGCGAGCGGGACGGCGCGGTCCTGCGACTCTTGTACCCTCTCGCTCTAGTGCTACGACTAAGGGTTTTGCAGGTAAAGTATTTAAAGCAAACGTTAAATTATACGTAATTTTTCTTCACGATGTAGTTTAGTAGGTTGAAAACGTAGATGGGGCGCATAGTGCGAGGAAGAAATGAATAGAATAGAATAGAAAAAAGTTTATTCGGTACCAAAAATATACAAGAAACAAAAAAACATACATTCGACAACAAAACAAAAATACACTCTGAATCTTAATCTAATAGACAAAGGTACCAAAATGGTAACAATGGTGCCCGTTGGGCTGAAAAAACTAGTCAAAGGACCATTTAACCGACGACCAGATAAGATCAGTCAACTTCTTGTGGTTGCGAATGATAAAAATGTTATGCTTTTCAATCCCTATCCGTGTAGATACAGATAATTAAAATAAATTGAAACTGAAGCATCTTGAATATTTGCAGGTCGCCGTAAATCATACGGAACGACTGTTTGAAAAAGCAAAAAAGAAAATCTGCGAGAAGCCGCAGTTTGTTTCATTTCAATGGGTATAAGCTTCAAATTAACTAGCTGTATCTGGACCGACTGCAGCCCTACCCGAGCACGACATGGACATAGAACAAATATAGCTATAACAGTAACCCAACTACATTCTGTGGCTTGATATTTTTTAACGCTTAAAATTCAGAAACATCGAAGTTTAAGCCACAGCTGTAACTTTTATTAATACTGACAATAAGTCCTTATTACAATCGCTTACATCCAGTCAAGTCAATCCGCTAAACTGAGGCTAGCGAGCGAGGGTGTCAGAATAGCGTTAATGCCAGATAACCGCTGACCGGCTGGAATTGAAAGATCTTATTACGTAATTGCTCGCTACGTTCAGTTTTGAGAATGAACTTGGCAAGTTTTTATAGAGGGCAATGTTGCGATGCAGAATCATTTGTAACTCTATAAATCTGAGAAACTTAAGTGTTTTTTTTTAAACTTATTAATAATGCTTTATTTTCCATATCTAAAACTCGTGCCCAGGACCAGGTGGAATTTTCCTGGTTTCTATCAAAATGGATATTTTTTTGTAGAATTAAGGTGTAGGCCACTCAAAAAGGCGCAACTTACTTACTTTATATGGCTTCTTTGTGTTTATTGCAAAATTTCAACCGTGGATTTAAAAGCATCTTGGCGTGCTAAACCCTACCTACAGCCCAACCCTAGGATACAGTAAGAACAAATGTACTTGGTAAAAAAATAAAGTTGCAGTTTCGTTTCCAATAATCAAAGGGGTTTGAGTAACTTTGTATGGACCCGTGGCGTCATTTTTTTAGCGGCCAGCAATAATTTTACCACTGTTTTATAGAACCCTAAGAAAGAAACATATCTGAGTGGTCAGAATTGTTCTAAGTGATATCGAAGCCGAGATATGATTTCTTAATGTATTATTTTTTGCCTTAGTTTCACTAAAATAATAGTTTTGAAATGTTACTTTATGGAGCTGATCTCACCTAACAGCTGTTAAAAAGGATGCAGAAATAGGAGAGGAAGGTTTTCTTTTCAAGATGTACCTGTTGAGTTTATTTTAATAGAGGTACATCCAGCAATACTTCGAGTTATATCCATAGTTGTAATGTTATCTATTTAACAGTAAATGTTCAGTATTAGGCATTGGAAAGGCACAGGAAGTAGAACACAAGCTATCACGAAACACGACCTTAACGTCAGTAACATCAAAAAGTTTTTTTTTATAGTTACAATAGGAGGTATTGGTTCCTAACCGTCGATATTAGAGACATTACATGGAAAAAACGCCCGGAAGTGTACCCACAATACATGAACATTAATGGCCTAATACACACATCAAAAGTGTCTAGGGATCAAGCATTTTTATGAGGATTTCTTGAGATTGAGATGTGGCTTTGTAATAAATTTATGATTTTATAAATTTATATGGATCCTTTTTGGTGCATTTCATAATTTGAAACAGGAACTGTCAATCAAATTCGAGTAAAACATGAAAATCAGCTGTCAATATTTTCCCTATAAAAACATACAACGCATTGAAGACATTATTAGTGCTACTGTTTCCCTACTACTGATTAAAACCAACGTTATTATGGAGCGGCGACGTCATTTAAGCAGGGAAGAAATGCTCAGAGCCGTGGGAATGATAGAAGCTGGTTCCCGGCAACGTACTGTGGCTTTAGCTCTGAATACAAGTCAGAGTGTTATCAGTCGACTTTGGACACGTTACCGAAGCACTGGTACCGTGGCTGAGCGCCATGGAGGACTGTATCGCTGCACCACACGCAGACAAGACCGATACATTCAAATCACAACTCGAAGAGCTCCAACAATAACCGCCATGATGTTAGCCGTGAGGCTTCATCACTCTTCAGGGAACTTAATTAGCGACCAAACAGTCAGAAACCGCTTGCATGAAGTGAACCTTCATTCCCGAAGACCGCTAAGGGTACCACCCATAGCAATGCACAATCGTAGGATTCGATATCAATGGGCTCTTGAACACAGAAATTGGGCAGAAGAACAATGGCGTTTCGTGTGCTTTTCTGATGAGTCTCGTTTTGGTATGAGACCGGATACAAGACGTATACGACACTGGAGAACCCCTGGACGCCAACAGCGATTAAAATCCTGCCAGGAAGTCCATCCTTATAGTGGTGGAAACATCATGGAATGGGCGGGTATTTGGATCGGCGGAAGAACTGAGTTGATTTGGATCAGAGGCAACCTCAACGCTCAAATTTATGCTGAGACGATTGTATCAGACGTCATCGTTCCTCTACAAGTGCAAATCGGTCCCTTATTTCAGTTAATGCATGATAATGCACGACCGCACACCGCAAGAGTTGTAAGACAGACTCTCGCCGCAGCTAACATCAATGTCCTGCCCTGGCCTGCTCAGTCGCCAGACTTGAACCCGATTGAGCATGCATGGGATATGCTACAGAGAAGAGCTCTGCCGAATATGGAGGGTATCCAGTCGCAAGAAGACCTTTTTTTGTTGTTGCAACGAACATGGGCGGCCATTCCACAGCGTGATTTGGATGAACTCATTTTGAGTATGCCAAACCGATGTTCTTGTGTTGTTAGTGTTCGCGGTAGAAACACGGATTATTAATTGTTTAAGTTACCCAATAAAATTTTAAAGAAAACTGTTATTTCAGTCTTTTTTTCGAACTTTAATGTTAGTGGTTCAAATGTCAAAAATCCCTTTATTAGGAAAATGGCAAATTTCTTTATTAATGCAAAGGTGACTTGGTTTATCGTTACTGTAGACAAACGAAAACACTTTATTTGATGAATCCTTAAAGAAAATTTTAATTCATATCAATCAGGAGAAAAGTTATTGCAAAAATATATGTTGATCCCTAGACACTTTTGATGTGTGTATTTCCCCTGGCTATTGAAAACCAGCCTGCTTAAATCCCAATTGAGTCACATGTTAATACGGATTATAAATAATTCCGCTTTTTTACCTTCTCCTTGCCATGGATCAAGTTCAATTGAGTAATAAGTTAAAAATACAATACCTAATATCTCAGCTCCGATATACTTTAGCTATATGTGCTCCATATAAAGTTTATTCCCCTCGATATGTGCCTTCCTAATGATAAGGTTTGGTAAGTGGCCGCGAAATTTCAAAAATAACGCCAACGTTACCCAGACCCCTTTGCTGAGAACATATTATTATATTGATTCTCGTAGAGCGACGTAGCCTTGCGGTTAAGCACCCTAACTCAGATCGTGGATCGTGTGATCCCGAGTTCAAATCAGGCCAGACCCAATCTTTGTGTTCATTGTTAAATTTCCGAATAGCTCTCTAGTGATGGAAAACATCGATATAAACCCAAATCAACCTGGATAACGGCGGAAGGCTCACCACCTACCAAGTTCAGTTCTAATAACACAGGTAAAAAAGTGGGCTTCTGAGTGTTCCGTTCACCATGAACTTGGGATATAGTCGTGATGGGTAGTCCCTTTCTTCTTCGAAAATTGTTAGTCCGAAATTCAAAATCCCTAACGCGTTTGCTATAATCATCACTATCCATAATGTTCGAATATACGAAATTTTATTATGCCTAATTGTCTTTAATTCTAATGCTTTTGTGTCATAATATCGGGTGCTATAATAATTAGATATCTTAATTTTTCTTGCTATAAAGTCACATGTCCTAAGTGTTAAATTGTATAATGTATGTTAGTCCGAATGTCAGTAGGTGAGGGTTATTTTTTTTTTATGACCACCCGGAAATCCTGCGAGTGTCAGTAGGTTAGGGTTTTTTTTTTATGACCACCCGGAAATCCTGCGAGTGTCAGTAGGTTAGGGTTATTTTTTTATGACCACCCGGAAATACCGCGAGTGCCAGTAGGTTAGGGTTTTTTTTTTTTATGACCACCCGGAAATCCTGCGAGTGTCAGTAGCTGAGGGTTATTTTTTTTATGACCACCCGGAAATACTTCAGGTGTCAGTCGGGTGTCAGTATTTAGATTTTAGGGTTAGTTAAATTATGACAAATTACGTTAGAACTTATTAATGTTATAGAAAAGCCTTTTATTTCTTTTGAACATAAAGATTGTAATATTTATAGCAAAAAATTTTAGGACAAATTATATTTACGGATTTCGATTTTAGGTCAAGTGATATTATGAGACATTGAGTTGGGGCTAATTATCATTCGGACAAATGATGATTAGGTCACAAAACATTATGGCATGTCAGATTATGGATAAAAAAATTATGAGACAAAATAGAGAACCGTCGTGATGGTATCATGCCACCATACATACATGTACATTTGATTCTTTTGCACTAGGCCTGATGCGTTTCTACTTGAGCTGTATTTATACTGTGGCTCGAGCGAAGCGTGTCTAAAAGACATTTGGCGAGCGACGCAAGGTCTTTCAGTTCCTAGATCCAACATATATAAAGCAGTCATGAGCTGATAGGGTGTTGTCTGAAGCAATTCCCTAACATTTTTTTAAAACAGCTTAGTGTTTTACGCTTCTAAAATGTTTTGGAAGTACTACATAATACAAGCACTGCTTAATTTTAGGTCAGATGATTTTGTTGTCACGTGTAAGCTGTTCCTAAAATGTACTCATAAATATCTTGCAAAATTTTGTACTCTGAGTTCTATTCAATAAAAAATAAATAAAATAAAATGGCTATGTATTGCACATTGCACTGAACAGCTGCTTAGCTGGAACAGCAAACATTATTCTACAGCAACAGAAATATAATTGTTATTGACACTAGTACAACAAGTTGGTTAACTTTAACCAATGTAATTACTAAAACAGTATTGTTACTTTGTATCGATTGATATGCATGGCAAAATAATAGGTTTAAAAACTTTCATAAAAAATCTATCAGCCCTTCATCTTGCTATAAAACAATCTCTCCAGCATTAACTAGATAAAAGCTTTCATATCGCTCCACCGCTGGTTAGAGCGCAGATTGCCCGGCGCGGTGTCGGCGTAAGTCGCGAAGTTGCCAGCTTAATGTAAATAATGAGAAAAGTTCCGAAGAACTTGTCGGGAGATTGTTATTTCTAAAAATAATATTTCGGCATGTTTTTGTCATTCTCCACCTCTGAATATTTGGAGAAACATTGTTATACTGGTTTGTTTTTTATACCGGGAAGAAAGTGATGTAGTTCAGTCGAGAAATGCTGCAGAAACGAATAAAGGGAGAATTCGTTTTTAAAGGACGTGATAAATACAAATGGCCGGCCGTGTTTCTGTCGAATCCCCAAAAAAAGTTAATATTTTTTGTATCCATTTGTGAACCCTAGGCAACTGATTTATCTTAGTTATTATGGTAAATTTATACTAACGAGTACAATCGGCTTTTAGCCCACTCAACGAAAACGAAAACTGCCAAATAGGGAAAATAATTTGTGTAAAGGCGAATTTTGGCACAAATGAAGTGAATACCATTTTTAGGTTTTTCTTAAACAACTGGTAAACGGTGGCTCATGGCGAAAAAAATTTTTTGTAATCTACATCAAATTGCCCACAAAAAAGGTTCTAAATAGTTTTTCGCTAGGATCAAGATTTAACGACAGAAGCAGAAAAGTTGAAGAGGATGTCGGCTTGATGGTCCTCCTTATGGGATTGTCTCCACCAAATATCAACGTGTTCTATATGAAACCAGGTCGTGGAAAGGTGGAGATCAAAAATGGTTTTCAGTGCGACAACTTCAACAGCTTCCATTTGCCAAGACGATTATCCTCCTTCACAGCTTCTCTGGATGCGACTCCACCACTACCTCTACGATCTACGGAAAAAGCAAAGTGGGAATAGCTAAGCTGTTCACGGCTAAACCAGAATTGACCCAAAAAATCTCAGACATTTGGGGTGTGGGGTGCGATGCGGCTGCCGGAAAGCAGGCTTCGCCTGCTTCCAGTGTCTGCGTAGTATGCTCCAGCCAGCTCATGCACAAACGGACCCGCATCGAAAACACCATCGACGATGATGTTCATGATGATATTCTAGATTTAGAAGATAGTTAGAATTGTTTTACATAATTACATTTTATTTTTGTCCATCTTCATTCCTTCATATTTTACTAAACATTAATCCCAGAGAAAAAGTGAATGGAACTATTTCGTAGAAAAATTTATGTATATTACTTGAATAAAAGTGTTTTTTTGATAAGAGCCACCGTTTGAGAGTTGTTTAAGAAAACCTAAAAAAAGAAACTTTACACCCCCGCCTACCCGTTAGTTCCACACCTCCATCCATCAGTACTTTGAGCATGTTGCTTCAGACACCGTTCCCTACATTTGTGCCAAAATTCCCTTTTACACGAAATATTACCCCTATTTTTGGTTCGCTGAGTGCCTATTTAGCAGTTTATGAATAATGTCAAAACAAAATCAGGTTTACTTTGAGCTATATTCGTGGCAAAGCTCGAAACGATTATGTATTCATTCGCGGTGCTAATTCTATTATGGTCCAGATGTAAATAAATATTCATGAGATTCATGATTAAGTATGGTATAATTTTAGTAACGGAAAGGACAACCATGATTTGGGTAAAATTATAATAGTTTTGAGTCAGTTCAAAGTAGTATATTATTTAGACCTTATACTTTTTCAAACAAGAAAATATTTTATATTAAGTATATGTTTTAGTTAGCTCACCTTTTAAACTTAAACCTACAAATTTAAAGTTAGGAAACACTCAAAGTGATGCAGCAGTTCCGTAATAAAACTGAAAAGACATCAAAAGTTTATAAATACGTGAGATTATACTCGTAATTCTTGAGATTGAGTTTAACACATATAAATACTCTTGAAATACTTTTTAAATTTCTTGTTTTAGTAGAGAAATTCATTTTACGGAAGCGAAGATAATGGCAACTTCAATGAAGTATGGATAAAAGTTATATTGATTGATTTATTGATATTTGATTGAATATTGAATTTGCATACAGAAAAAGAAGTGATTGTGTTTTTTCATATTGGACCAAAACTGCTAAGTTCCAGAGAAAAGTGAAAATCCATTTCACCTTATGAAGTCCCGAAACGTGAATAAATAAAAAACAACTAATTTTCCCAGCAACGATATTATTCTATTTGTTCTATTTACCCCTCAGTACTATTATTACTCAGTAAATTTGCTTACATAAACTACGATGGTTTATCTGCCAATGTTACCATCAAATCTGACCTTTTGACCTGGCTTTTTGTGTGACCCTTAAACATATAGAGGCAGAGTATGCCAAATACTGTTATACTAGTGAAAATGACGTTAAAATTTCGGTACTGTCCACTTTTGGAAGAGGGAAACATATTACGAGAAAAAATATAATTACACTTGCCAATATAAAATTAGCTCGGAGCGACACGTTACTAGCGTTTCTACACGTAAAAACCTAAAATGTATAGCAGCTAACGCACATCACTTTTTTGTTATCAAAGGCTAACTAAGATATTTCCTAAAAAATGATGTTTCAGCAGCCATGAGATGTTTCTCTGATTCATGAAATAAGCAGTCACACGATCAAAGTTTAGCCTTTCAAAGTGATGTCACAAGTCAGTAGATGTGAAAGGGACAGGTAATACATTTCAGGTTTGCTCATGTTTGATTGTCGTTTCTGGATAAGGGGACGGGGGGGATTAGATCTACCATCAGTAATACGACCCGTTTACCCGATAGTGGTTCGATTCCCGCGCCAGTACCTACAAATGTGGGGCAATGCAACTAATATTTGTGGATACTCGTAGGACTGGGTATTTTTGATACTTTCTTTGTTTCTATAACACAAGCGAAAACCATACCATTAGGGCCAGGGCGATGCATATTTACTTAATTTACTGACTTAATGTGACGATCCAGAATTTAAGTAAAGTGGTCTTAGTGTGTTCCTAACCATTAAAAAGATTGATCTAAACGTTCCATTACTCTCTAATACATTATGTATGATAGAAAAGCGTTAGTAAGGGAGGAATGTCAACGATATACGGATGAAACGGCTCGCTATGTCGCACTGTGATGGAATGAAGTAAGTAGATTCCGTTGAATAAAATAAACTAGATACTACCTATTCCGTAGTTATTTTTGCAATTATGTTATCATTTTCGTGTATCAAACACACTGAAAAATAATAAGAGTTACGCAAAAATTAATAATTATGATTTATGTAATATTTAACAAGCTGGCGACCGGAGGGTAGTAACTATTAAGTAATCTGTGCCGGAGGCTTTGTATCCTTTTAATTGGGGTGTATAAGTATCCTGCGCCCAGAAACCATAAGGCGCTGTGGAAACGTAGACACTTTTTGTTGCCAACACGGCACAACATCACAGGAAACCGTAGCTGCTGTGTCCTGTAGCGGTGATCGGAAACAGTTTACGTATGCGCAGGGAGTGGATGATTGTCTCTGTCTCCCGTTACAGTCGCTTTTAGGTCATCCGTCCACCGTACGAGTGTACTTTTAGGTTGTCCATTCGATAACTTTTTCGTCTCAACGGTCATCAGTATTTCGCGCCATGTGTTCTGCTTACAATCATTTTGTTAAACTTTGAAAATAAAATCTGTATACTACGCTAATCACCTCACTAGGTAATTTTGAAAAGTTGGTCATGTGACAATTTGTGGCCGATGACCAAATTTGCGGTCTTTTAATAAGGTGGCGAAAAATGTTTTTTCAATTTTTCTAAACACACGAATAGGCATGCTAATTTGAGAAGCTTTTTATGTAGTTTTTCTATTGCAACAGACGGTGTCGGTTATATGCGAAAATATAGAGAAAAATGTTGAAAGTCGTGGAATGGTTTTCTTGGTACCTGATTACTGAATTCGATATTTGATAATACTGTGCCTGAATACAAGTAGATACTGAAGTATGGCTCATTTAACCTCAGTTTAGGTGAGGCCTGGTCCCAGCAGTGGGACTTAAAAGGCTGTAGCATTTATGCTAAATCCGTATTGTGAGTTTTTAAAACGGAATAGATGAATCTCCTGACCTAGACATATTACCCAGTGGCGCGTGGAAGCCCTAGGGTTCAAATGTGACGACCATTGAAGAGTTGATGTGATTGAAAACCGTACGAGATTGCGAACGAAGATGAATACAAATTATTGACGTCAAAATACTCGTGTCATTTCAACATTAAATAAAATTTAATCTCTAATTTTCACTGACCTGTTGGCGCAATGGCGCAATCCTGCTTTAAGTGGCAGAAGTCGTGGGTTCGATCCCCCTTCATGACGAACAATCATGTGACGAAAATATGACTGTTGTGTGTCTGGATGATATTATCTAGTTACGTATGTTTATCAGTCTCTGAATGATCTCTTAGTGTAATTTGTCTCGGATATTTATTAATATATCTTTAAGATAGAGCTGATTCACAATTTCGCTAAAATGTGGATTAAATGTTACAAACACAGGCTGCGTTTGAAAAACTGTCCTGGGATTAGGTACCTTCGCCATCAGAGCACTCTTACAACATAAAAAAAAATATTAACATTTCTCTAAGGCCCCCGTGGCCGAGTGGTTACAGAGCTCGGCCCCAAATCCGAAGGTTTTGTGATCATCGAGCTGCTTTTGGCAAGCGTGGTTATTAAACCAATTCCCATCAATTATAACGATGACTTGTTTAACGAATAAACTCTGCCCAGCATTGGGTCAGCTTACAGGCCAGTTACTAATGTATGTTAACACTCAATGTTTGTCTTCAGATCGTATGTGGAATATCAGCGATGGTGATGGGCAGCGTAGCCTTCATCGAGGAGCGGCAGAAGTTCAACATGGGCCTCGGCATACCCGCTGGAGGCCTAAGCGTCATTGCTGCAGGTGAGTTAAGTAGAACTGCTATTCTGACCACACGGTTAGCGTATTAAATGATTCATAAATAAACAAATGATTAATAAATAAATAAATATGCGCCAGACAACACACCTCTTGTAATGGTCTTGAAGTAGGGAATGATATCCCTGTGTTACGAAGTACCACACAAGGAAATAAGCCAGGAGCGTCTCCTAGCACAGCAAGACCCGAGTCAATTCAGAAAAGATCGTTTCCTGAATTGACCCAACCGGGAATCGAACCCGGAACACTAGAGAAATCGAGGCGAGAAACCGTGCTACAGCGCACTACGCCAATTGTGTCGTCAAATAATATTGCACTGTAGCACGGGTTCTTGCATTTACTAGCGTGGTATCCAGGGATTGATTCCCTGTCGGTCTAATCTAGAAAACGATATTTTAATTGACTCTGGTGTGGGTGTGCTGGGAGACAACCTGTCTGGTACCTCGTAACACAAGGATTTTTATCCTTAGTTCAGCGATGTATGGCTTAAATAATATACTAATTTCTGCCCGCGACTTTGTCCGCGTGGAAAGATGATAAATAGCCTATAGCCTCCCTCGAAAAATGGTATATCTTACACTGAAAGAATTTTTCAAATCGGACCAGTAGTTCCTGAGATTAGCGCGTTCAAACAAACAAACAAACAAACTCGTCAGCTTTATAATATTAGTATAGATTCTTAGCTGCCGAAGTCTTAACTACTCGAAAGCCACGCTAGGTACTTTAAAGTTGGTTTACGCCTCTATCTCTTCAAGTTTCAATATTAATAAATCTTTAACATATGCGGAAATTATATTCACACACAACTTCGTTTAAAAATGTGCTAAGGTACGCCATAGGCAACCTAACAAATCTCTTGTTATCGAACCAGCAGAGTCAAGATGCACATCGACAAATTGCTCACGCTTTTTATCACGCCCATATTTTTACGAATTGCAACACATAGTGCGACACAATTTTCATCGTAGCCCTAAAGATCAGCAGGATTCAGTCCTGAGGGTCTGGGATTTTATCGATTGACTCAATATATTGACACCTGATTGAGGGATGGTCCGGTGAATGATTGATAACTTTTGGATGCAAAACGTGGTCTCGATATACGAGTATATGCATCATTATAAGGCTGACTATGAAGAGGAGGAGGCATTAAAATGCTACAAGAATGATAAAAGGATTACTTTGACAACTTTTGTTCTCTATCAGGTCCCAAGAATAGCACCAAGTTGCAAAATATCCTGGTTGCTTATAGGTATTTGGTATTTATACCTCACACTCTGTCTGCACGTGAATGCAATTTGCAAGAAGGGGGACAAGTGCTCTGAACTGCAACAGATTATATCGTTAGTGGGATCACTTCAATTACTAACACTGACAGAGTTGTTCCAACCTTTGGTTTACTTTTCTTCTTTATATTATATCACTTATAGGTGCGTTTAAACAGTTTGTTAAATTAGGAACTTAAGTTTTTTTGAACGTTGAATATCATTATTATAATTAACCCATCGCAAATATATGCACTGCTATTTTTCAATTAGATTATTATACTGTTGCCTGTTTATGCTGTCAAAAAATAAACAACTTACCACAAAACACATGAAAATCACACACGCATCTTCACACACTATAGTGGCCAGCTGATAGATAGATGCAATTTTATAAACAGTTGTGGCAAACCGCTCGGACCCATGTCGTCAACTTTTACCCAAACGGGCCAATGCGCTGCGAGATAGTCGTTTATTTCATTCGGTGCCTACGCGCAGTTAACACGTACCGTACTCTTCCGCAGCTTACCGCCATACTTGTGACTTAACCGTCTTTTCCTTGATTATATGACAATTCACCGAACCCACACTCGTTTAACTCCAACGAAACCCCCTCGATCGCTCAAGACGACCACACAGTTGATTTTATTTTTGTTGTAAAATAGCCGTAAGTTAATATTGCTATTTCTCTTTGCACTTATTATAATATATTATACATTAAAGCTAAGGGCCCTTATACATTGCGACTTTTAGCATCGATACAAACGCGATTCAGTCTCGATGCAGTATCGATACAGTCGGAAAACGTTACAAACAGCAGTAATACAATCGCGATGAAGTCGCGATTCAGTAGCTGGCCGCGTAGCTGCTGTGATACAGTCGCGATACAAACGCATCGATGTAAACGGGATGCAAGATCGATATAAACACAAAAAAATAAAACGTTCAGTATTGATTGCGTCAACAGCCACAATCGCTGTCTGAATGGATGCAAACGTGCGTGTGCTCGATGCACATGCATGACTCACGCGCGGCTGCTTCGAGCAAACGCAATGCAGAAAACGCTACAAACGCCCGTTTCCATCGATTCAAATGCGCGTATGAATCGATGTAAATACATGTTGATAGCTGGGGTCGCGATGCAAACACGCGACCGAACGCGCGTTTGTATCGCTGCAAAAAGTCCCAATGTGTAAGGGCCCTAAAATACATCGCTACCCTTACCTTTGTCCTATTGAAACAATAACTTTACCCCGACAGCTGTGTCAATACATACGTCACGGGGTTGGAGCGCAGTCTCAAGCGGAGCGGGAGCGGGCGCGGGCGTCGCAGGAGTGTTGTGGGCCGCCGCCGCTTGCCTCTTGCTGGCGCTGGTGGTGCAGTGCTGTAGGACGATTCTGGATCCTCCTGGCGTAAATTACAGGTATATCAATTGAGGAATGCTTGAATTCTGGACGGTTTCAAAAAAATGCAGACTAATAAGTATAGGTGTTAGATTTAGTCCGTGTTTAGCTTCGTAAGGTGTTGAACCAGAAGTACTCCTATGCTTCTGGTAAGTAACTTATAGTTTGTGTTGAGAATTTATTTCGAATTGTTATAATAAGTTAGTTAAGAAGAGAGTAAGAACACAGTTTAATTATACATGTTCATGTATCATTATTACAAAAACGCGTCTTTTGCTATACGACATTTGAGTTTCGTGTCTTAACTGAGTTGAGTCAAGTCTAAAGGTAATTTGATTAAGTGATGTGATATATTATGTTATATCATATAATTATCAATATTGTTGCAGCGACGGCCCTGTCATAGACGACTCACGGCCATCATCCCGCGACTTGGTGGTCATCGCATGCGTCCAAATCGCGCTCGCCGCGGCCACTCTTCTGAGCGCAGCCGTCTGCGCGCGCATTGATTGCAGCACATGACGAGAACCCCAGCGTTCGATGACGCGCCGACGAATCAGCGAAGTGCCAGCGAACGCTACCTCGTCCGCTACCGCGGACAATGAGGTCTCGCCCTCAAATGTCACTATTGAAAGAGAAAAGGGTGGGAAGGTCGCGTGGTTAATTTAAAAACAATTGACTGCCGTGATTGTGAATGTGTTTTTATGATGTGTTTGATAACTTCGACATAAACAGATTGCAACGTCACTATTTCGGTAGAAAATATTGACTAAATCATGTGAACCGGAGTTCGTCATTGCAAAGTGAAGTGAACTAGTAATACCTTTACACACTGGTAGTTTTGTAACATACTCGTGCAAACGAACAATATTATGATAATTTACTAAAATGTTTAATATAAGGAAATTAAACATCCCTAAGACTTCTTTAGAGGTGCATCTTTAAAACAATAATTGTTTTCAAAATTATAATACTTTGATTTTAAAATGACGTGATACTTTCAATCTTGGCCTAATAATACTTGAAGGCAATGACCATGATACTTCAAATACTTCTCTAATCAGTGGCATTAGGCCCCAGGTTGTCTATTCACCTGGTCTCACCGTTCAGTAATATTTCATTACGAAATATGTATTTTGGATGAACACATCTTATTTTGTAAATAATTTTTATTCCTTTTTAGAGAAATATAGTGTAAAAATAAAGTAATAGATATATCAAAACAATTGTATGCTTTCTTAACATTTCCAGCATGTCTATTAATAAATATCACTAAATCATAAGAAGATATAGTTTATATAAGGAAAAGATGTAGTTATCATTAATTTGTGAAAAATATCGCGATACTTGTAAAATAGTTAACATTATTGTATAAATATTTTAAGGCATTTGTAAAATATTATTTAAATAAATATATACCTAAGATAGTGCGTTTGCCTTTATTTCAAATTCACAAATTTGACACGGTTACACAAATTTATTAACATTTTAATTAGTTAACATTTATTTAAATGCGATTTTAATATAGATTTAAATTTTAACTTAAAACATGCAACCGTAGTTAGAAATCAAAATGTATGTTCGTGTGAAAAATGGCACCAACTTCGACAAAAACAAAAACACTCGCTGCAGTGCGACTGGCCGCGACACTGATGCTCACCGGTATCGCCTGTAAAATCACTGTCTGTGTGCGTAATCAAAATGGCAGGTTTGTTCTAAGCGGACTATCTGTCAGAGGCGCCGCGCCACATACTTCCAAAATAATCGTGTCCGACGTGTCATGAAGAAAAATGAAAACCTTTCTAGACGTTGCCTTGTCAGTGAAGAATCCATGAAATTTTAATATTTATGAATGCTGACTGTACCGATATCTAAGCACACTTTCCCTGATCTGAGTTTCTAACTTACGAGGGCTTCTGCCCTCCTACTTCCGTTGAATTTACGGCCGAAGTTTCATTCGTCATCCTGCTCTCGCATAGGTATGCGAGAGCAGGATGCACAGGTGTGCAATCTGTAGTGGAAACGGAATAGCACACGAAACTTCGGCCGTAGGTTGAACGGGAGTAGGCCTTCTGATGCTGTGTGCGTGACACTCTAATAAATTGTGTCCGCGCGCGGACCGAGCGTGTAGGTGAATAAGTCGACCGAATTACATAGTAACACAGGCCTGTTACTACTTCATAATATTTTGATTCCAGTTCATAATCTGACAATAAATAATATTTATACACAGCGATGAGCTCGTAACAATTTCAATCCGTCACCACTAATTACCGCCAGGGGGCGCTTCAACGGATGTTAATGAAAAATAAACTTAAAAAAACGAACAATAGGACCTTTAACCATAACCATAGTTACTATGCCTTAACCTTTGGGATAGTCCGTGGGTTCGACCACAAACCAGGGTAACATTAATAAAATGATCTTGTGTTTGTTCTCTCACTGGATATTATTATTCATCAAATCTAGTAACGTCTTCACATTTGTTTTGCCGTTAATAACCACTAATCTAACTCAACAAATCGAATAGAAATAACAAGCTAAAGTAGAATATAGAATATCCAGTTCAAATAGTCGGAAGCATTCAAGATGCAAATGCAGTGATAAAGTCTTTTGTGCCTCGAGCTACGTGTAAAAGCCATTCGTTCTTCTATTTATCTCGTTTGTATCTTCAGGCTTTTATAAGATTAAATTTGTACAAATGGATACAATGTGTAAATCTGAGCAGTGAAATTTAAGGGGCATAAACATAGTGGTATGTTATCTAGAGCAGTTCAATATGTTTAACACCGCTGTAGTTTCTAATCAAAGCTTCACAGTCGTAATATTACAAGTAGACTTTTAATTATGATTCTTCACCAAAAGGTCCCAAGTGCAGTTCTGCAATTGATACCCATGAGTATAACGGCTCTTTTTTAACACCCTGTATATTTCAAACGTAACGCACGGCTAATAACAAATTGGGTAGTCAAAGGTCAGTTTTCATTCGCCGTTTTCGTGAACGGAACGAACGTATGTTATAGTCTGTCTATTTTACGAAGACCGTTTCACTATGCTGGTAGTAGTGACATAACAGTATGACATACGCTGGTGTGCGTGCTCTTAGCCACTTATTTATTTTTCTGGTCCCGATCTGACAGAACGAGAAAAGAAAAATGTTCTGACTGAACAACTAACGGGTAAATGATAATCCAGCGACGTCTTTGAATTTATGACCTTTGCGCCAGATTATATGAAGTCAATTACCTACAGAAGGCGTCCGCTAAATAAACCGGGCTCCAGGTTTAACTTGCTAGCTTATTAGGCTTGATGTTCCGGACGGCTTAGAATTAGCTTAAAATATTTAAATTCATATCAATAGTTTGTTAATTTGTTTGTTTGATTACTTATGAAAAAATTGATACAGTCTACCTAGCATAGATAGTAATAGTTTTTTTTTTTTATAGTTTATAGCTAAGATTTTATGTTTTTAAGATTACTTTACATCAATAAAGATCGGCAGCTTAATTATTCATAGGTACACACCCTCAAAAGAGGACTTAGACAGTTAGAATTAGAAAGTTACTGTGGCCTTGATTCTATCTCTGTCACTCACATAAGTAATAGGCTTCCTTGTCTGTTTTGACCTTGGGAAAAAACTTAGAAGCATTTGATAGGATGTTCCCAGTTTCTTGCTCTCATAAAACACTTACCGATTGGGAGCTGAAAATTTGAATATCAATAGGCCTATCCCGGGGTCAATTTGTAGTCAACGGGAAGCCTTCATAGACGAAACACCTCAAGAAAACAGTGAAAAATAGTAGTGCAGTGTTCTTATACCTAGACTAGGGAAAGTAAAGTCAGAATAGGTCGTACAGTGCTAGTGCTAACATGCAGTTAGTGCAGTATACTTATACCTAGATTAGGGAAAGTAAAGTTGAGAATAGAATAGGTTATTGCAGTGCTAGTGCCACGACCTGGACAGAACAAGTGTTTGAACTTGAACAGTTTGCAAAAGAATAGTGATCTTTAGTAAGCGGATAGTTAGTGCAGTACTCTTATACCTAGTGTCACAACATAAACAGTGCAAGTGTATTGAACTCAAATAGACATAGGAACTAGCTGCCTGTATAGTTTAAATACGGTTTTTTCATTCGGCCACCCATCCGACCCGTGCTTGATAACCTCAACATTACCAAAATAGAAGTCGCTACGGGTACAACGAGTTGCTACGAACTTGCTGCGACGTATCTACGACTGGGGCTACGAGATTACGCGCCGATACTGCGGATCTTAACAATGATATATTATATTATAGAACGCTTCTTGACGCAATCCAGTGACAGGTGCAAATAGGGGCCTCAAACAGTAGAGAGTGGGGTCCCGCACACTTGATCATACAGTCCTTTAGGCAAGTACACGATTGGCGCAGTGCGCTGTAACACGGTTTCTCGCTTCGATTTTCGTAGTGTCCCGGGTTCGATTCCCGGTCGGGTCAATTCAGGAAACGATCTTTTCTGAATTGACTTGGGTCTGGATGTGCTGGGAGACGCCCCCGGCTTATTTTCCTTGTGTGGTACCTCGTGTCACAGGTATATTAATACCTACTTCGAGACCATTACAAGAGGTGTGTTGTTTGGCGCATATTTAATTTATATATTTATATTTAAGTAACAGCATGACGCTTTGGCGGCGGCAGCCGCGCGTGCCCCGACAAAAGAATATACCTTAAATACTTGTGATTTGTTTTACCAATGCATGATAAGATAAGTTACGGCAATGTTTTACCTACCTATCTACTTCTACTACCTACTTACTTGTAAAAGTTAATTGAGTTTTACTTACCTTTCTTCATCATTTGGTAACGAAAAAAACGTATAATTACAATACTGTATTTTGGTCAAACAGCCAAATACACTGCAACACAATAATACTTTCGCGAAGCCATTTTTGACCAGTATACTATAAATCTGACGTACAAATAATATCTCAATGTTTTTGACAGTGCGACTGACCGCGTGACTGAAACTGACTGACTTCGCCTGTAAACTCACGTCTCTGTGTGCGTGATTCAAAAATGGCGTGTTGTTCTAAGCGGGCTATCTGTCAGAGCACCGTGCATGCCTAATTTGGGTCTCAGCGGGAACAATTGACTCTAGTGACACTAAGACAGTGTGTATGTATACGACACTACTACAAGCATTGTGAAAAGGTTATGGGGATATAACGTCTATACTATAAATATGTTTATTATTATCTTTAAGCTATAAATCGTAAAACTATTGTATTGGCCTGCACCCCAACTCGGATCGTGGATTGTGTGGTCCCGAATTCGAATTTGGGCAGAAACATTTTTATGTTCATTGTAAAAAACCAAACCAACCCGGATAACGGCGGGAGGCTCACCACCTACGACGTTGGGTTCTAATACCATTGATGAAAAGTGGGTTTCTGACGATCAGTCACTTGCCTCTGACATTTCCATGACATGTTCGACATGTCATGTTAGACAGTAAATACGATTGCCTTTAGCGATTTGACCCATAAATTTAATTGTGTTAAATAAATAAATAATAAATAAATAAAACAAAGCTAGCGTTTATTCAGAAGTTCTCCTCTATTTACCATCATAAGTAGGTAGGTACCTATACTATTACCTATAGCTTGACCAGAACCATTTCTATACGAATGTGAACAGAATGGATGATTTTAGTAAATGGGCGAGATAATCCTTTCAAAGTTAAATTATAACCGCAACAAGTTAAGGGACGTTGTGAAAATGGTTTACGGGGTCAGTCTAAAAATAACTTGGATATACATACTTAAGGCGGCATAACAATGTTTCATGAAATGGAGGAGTACAGTTTATATTACTAGATCAGTATTTTAACATTTTCGATACATTTATAGATGATAAATAATTCGAGTGTTTTATTTTAATTATTTACAATTATTATGACAAGGAAAGAGTTGTAGGTACTCAAACTCAAATGTGCTCAAACGTTTATTTGCTCAAAACTGTGTAGTACTCGTACATTGGGATGAGGACAATTCCTACACTATTACAAAATATCGTATTGTTTCTAGTATGTCATTCTATGTTTTTTTTCTCTCCATGAACTCGTCAATGGAGTAGAAGTTGTGCTGTAGCAGCCATTGAAATAGACTGCATTTTCGTATGTTTCTAAAACTCAAAAACTTATGCATCAATTCGAAAAAATATGTTTCCTATATAAAGATACATTTTCCGCGAGTAACATGGATAAATATTTAGGCTAATAATCAAGAAGAGAACAAGTCTTACGTTTGGGCTGCTTTCCACCACAGATATATATGTACGAGTATGCTACGTTGCTGTGGATGCATTTGAAATCCACTAATCACATTAATTGGTCCACATAGCATAGCGTCAGTGGAAACGGTCTTATAGAATATTACGTAGCTTAGCTTGCAAATCCTCGCAGCAAAGCATAGCACATCTCTGGTGGGAAACAAGTCTTAGTGGCGGCGTCTAGTGACTTGAACTGGCACTCTAGTATTACCAGAGAATCAGGATACCTAGCTATATCACTTGCTTTATTGTACATGTGGTTGGGATCCAGTATCTTACAAACACTTGGCTTCCTTCCTCACACTCCTTAGCAAGAGGAATTACATTTTCCCAGATAGCGTATTACATTTTGAACAACATTTCTGCATTGTACTGAAAGTCAAAGGATTGTGGTTTTGTCATGTGTTACAAGCAAAAATGTTAAAATCTCGATTTATTTTATTGTAATTTCTCATTACTTTTTAGTTTACCTAAAAAAAAATATATATTTTTTGTTAATGTTACTGTTGTTACTATTATTGAAGAACGGTATCTCCTAATACGAGCAAATATTTGCTCAAAAGGAGACTCCAAACCCTGTTAGAACTATTTTATAAGTTACGATTATTATTATTATTTTTAATTAATACAAAAGCTAAGGAGAAACATAAAATGAACTTGAGAGACTTTTTGTGAAGATATTCTTAATGCAGGGCTTCAAAAAATATGGTTGACAAATTAGGATTATGTGATTATTACTTTGTGTTTCTAGCATTTGTATAATGCTACATTTTATCTCAAAAGTTACGAGTTTGGTTAGTAAAACTAGAAAAAATCAACTCAGCAGCTTGATATCGAGGGAAAATTAAACCTTTCTTATGATAATAAATGCATGTTAATTACACATTCATTCATTCATCAGTGAACAACAACGTGTACAATTAGTATACAATGAACGATTTGATTTTGTACATCTCTTTCTTTAAGTAAAAGTAAAGTAAAAGTAAAAAATATCTTTATTCAGAAAGACTTATAAAAAGTACTTATGACAAGTCAAATACAAAAAAAATGTAGCAAAAATATACTGACGTAAAATAATACTATGATAGTTAATATCATAATTAAACATAACGTGACTCTACCACCGGTTCGGAGGTTGTTTCCGATCGAGAAGACTCCGGCAAGAAACTCGATGGTTACTCTTTTCAATCTTGTTTTTATACACAGAAATTGAATTAACAGAGTAAAGTCTGAGTGCAGAGGAGCAGATTATACCTAAGATTCTTATCACACATTCTTATAATTTAAGCAATCCTGAACACTTTAATAACCTTTGAGTATATCTTATAAATCTTTAACACCGCTCAGGTTAGTTAGGTGTCCATGTGTAACTAAAATGATCTGTAATATTAATAAATCATTATTCGAATTTCTGGGTCACTGAGATAACAGGGTAATTGAATGAAGCCCTCGTTCAGATTGAGCCAATAATCGATGAGCGAAAATATTTAACCCAATCGTACGATAATATTATCATACTCCTATTACATCGATTTCGTTTTCGAATAGAACTCAAACCGAATGCGACACACCGAGAAAAACATATTTGGTTTAGTTTACCTTGCACTAAATACAGTATGCAGGAGTACTTCGACTGAAAATGTAATTTTAATCCTAAAACTTCATATTTGTTACGATGTTTGTACTTAATACAACAAAATATGTTAAATAATAAGAGGTTTTATAAAAAGATGGTATTAATACTAGTTATATAATAAGATGTTAGGTATTGATAACTTTATTTGCTGAGAGAGAAGGTGCTCAACGGCATTTTTGCAGTGTCCCTACGGGGTTCATGTTTTAGTACTGGTGTTCTATATTTAAGATCTTGTAAACCTACATGGAGCAATAAATGATATGACTATGACTAAATACCTACTTGCACTGATATAAAAAAGTATGTATTTAAAATATTTGAGTTTGAGCTCTGTTTAGTTCACATTCAAATAATCTTGGTATAACCTGTATTATTATTATTTATTCATTCAAATTAGATATCGTAGGTCCACAGTGTATAGGACAATTAACTCTAATAGTGATTTTTTGATAAATCTTCCTGTCTTTTGGGTGCTCTTATTTCTCCAACTTAATCTGCACATTAATTTCGGCACCCTATCCATCAAGGTGATCTCATTTCCTCAGCTCAGGTTCGTCAGTGTCTCGTGTCATGAGTTATGACGTCATTAGCCGCACCCGCGACCCGGGCGTGTTTAAATTACAACACGTTTTAGAAATATACGAGTACTTTAAAGGTACCTTCAGCCATTTCTATTTACGAAGAGACTTTTTACTCGGAAGTTATGTAAACAAAAGCTGACCAAAAGATACGTTTAACACGAGTTGCTACTTTAAATTTACGTTTCGTTCGCGTAATAAATTGTCTTGGGATTTGACATTGTCATATCATGTCATGTCAAATTCCAATGCAATTTTCTTACGCAAACGATAACGTAAATTTTAAGTGGTAACTCGTGGTAGACGTACAGTACCTACATATTTTAATCTTTTCTTGCATTTTTCTACGAATTCGAAACCTCAAAAAAAACTCTGTGGTATAGGATTAATTGTAGGTCAATCTTCTAGGAGGTTATTAAAAGCAAATTTCCGTTGTCATTCGTAACGACGTAGATAAATATGATTTCATTTAGAATTCAGAAGCCAGAAACTAGAATAATATTGCGAGAGGGATTTAATATAAATATGCGCCAGACAACACACCTCTGGTAATGGTCTCGAAGAAGGGATTAATATCCCTGTGTTACGAGGTACCACACAAGGAAATAGCCATTGGCGTCTCCCAGCACATCCAGACCCGAGTCAATTCAGAAAAGATTGTTTCCTGATTTGACTCGACCGGGAATCGAACCCGGGACACTACGGAAATCGAGGCGAGAAACCGTGCTACAGCGCACTACGCCAACCGTGTCGTCAATTCTGCAATTTAATGATTCTGCGAACCTCACTAATTAATTACACGGAGTTTGCAGTGGGTGCCTTTGAATTCAGCCTTCTTTATACTCGTATTACTTTGTCTAGCTGGAATATATGAGTTTACGTTAGGACAACATTTGCATTAGATAATGAAAATGTTCTGGACTGATACTACATAATTAGTTCGATATTGTGAAAAATGTGGAAATTTTTGTAGCAATATACAACGTGTAAAAAACATATGCCACTATTACACACATAGAGCATACAAACTATTAGTGATGTTTGTTTTTGAGAGCTATGTCTAATAACCGGGAGACTAACTTTTCGCATAACGTCGATTATTCTAAAGTCGCTTGGCATAACTCATTAGGCATAACATCATACATAACATAACATTAACTTCTCATAATTTATGCTTGGCATAATTTTTATTTAGCATAATAGTCCAAATTCATATTATTAACTTAACTGTCCTGTTGGCGCAATGGCAGCGATCCTGCCTTTAGCGCCGGAGGTCGTGGGTTCGATCCCCACCCATGACGATTATTTGTGTTACGAACATTTTGTATTTGTTGTGTGTCTGGGTGTTATTATCTATTTAAGTATGTATTTAGAAATATTTAAGTATGTTTATCAGTCTCTGATGCCCATATTACAAGCTCTGCTTAGTTTGGGGTCAGATGATCTTGGTGTGAATTGTCCCAGATATTTATTTATTTATTTAATTATTAAACTCAAACTCAAATAACTTTATTCAAATAGACTGTATCAGTACTTTCAAATCGTCAAATTTACAGCAAAATATACTAAATAATAGACATAAATACCATAATAATATGGATATGTAAATAAACAGTATACAGACATAATGCGACTCTACCACCGCGTCGGAGTTGTTTCTTACTGAGAAGACCCGGCGAGAAACTCAGCAGTTACTCTTTTAAACTTGTTTTGGGTTTACAACAGGCGTTAGTAAAGTACAAGCAGTGTGTCATTTTGATACAAATAAACCTAAAAGAATATAAAACAAAGAGAAAAAACCAACCATAAAAGAATATAATAAAAAGAATTCATTTAAACAATTCAAAAACAAAAATTGTTAGTCAGTACATACATACTAGGTACCTATTAACTCTTACAATAAAACATCTGTTACAATAGAGCTATTTAATCCCGCATCGAGCAGAGCGCTTATACCCAGGCATTTTTATCTATAAGGTAGTCTTTTGTAGTATAATAGCCCTTTTTTAATAAAGCCGTTTTGATGTGATTTTTGAATCTATGTAAAGGTAACTCACAAATTGTTTTTGGAATTTTGTTGTAATAATGTATACCTTGCCCCATAAAGGATCCTAAAACTTTTTGTAACCTAAAGAGTGGAAGTGCAATTTTATCCTTATTCCTAGTATTTCTGCAATGTATGTCACTGTGTTTAGCAATATTTTTTCTCACCAAAACAATGCAATTGTAAATGTATTGTGACGCTACAGTGAGGATACCAATTTCCTTAAAAATCTCCCTAAGTGAAGCCCGTGCACGAAGCTTATAGATGGATCTGATAGCTCGCTTCTGGAGGATAAAGATGGTTTGTATATCCGCCGCTTGACCCCAAAGTACAATGCCGTAAGACATTACACTATGGAAATAACTAAAATAAACTGAACGAGCAGTATCAACATCTGTTAATAACCTAATTTTTCTCACTGCAAATGCAGCCGAACTAAGTCTGCCTGAGAGAGCTGTTATATGAGGGTTCCATTGCAGTTTTGAATCAAGTGTGATTCCAAGAAAAACTGTTGTATCTACAAGCTTCATAGTATTACCATCAATTTTTAGACTAATGGGGTTATCTTTAACATTAGGCAACTTAAAATTAATACATTTAGTCTTTTTTGCATTAAGCTGTAGATTATTTACTGTGAACCATTGTAAAACCTTTGAAAGTGCGTCATTAACATCATCAAAAAGGTTTTTATTTCTGTCAGTTTTAAAAACTAAAGATGTATCGTCTGCAAACAATACAACATCACAAATATCTTTTAAGTAAAAAGGTAAATCATTTATATATATCAGAAATAGTAATGGACCTAGAATGGATCCTTGAGGGACCCCCATTTTAACTTGTGATCCTGTAGAGAGTACACTGTTAACATCAACTTTTTGAGTTCTTAAACTAAGGTACGAAATTACCAAATCTAAAGCATTATCCCTAACCCCGTAAAAATCAAGCTTGCGTATAAGTGTATCGTGATCAACGCAATCAAAGGCCTTGGACAAGTCACAGAAGACGCCAAGAGCGTTCTGTGAATTCTCCCAAGCCCTAAAGATGTGTTTTAGAAGTGCGATGCCAGCATCAGTAGTAGAACGGCCTCTCGTGAATCCATATTGTTCACTGTGTAAGAGATTGTTCTCATAAAAATGGCTTAATAGTTGTTCTTGAATGATTTTTTCAAAGATCTTACTGAGAGCTGGTAGGATTGAAACAGGCCTAAAGTTACCTGGGTCTTCTTTGTTGCCTGATTTAAAAAGTGGTACAACCCTACTGTGTTTCATTAAGTTTGGAAAAACACCTTCATCAACACAATCATTGAATATTACGGCTAAATAAGGGGCAATCACGTCAATTATGTGGCTAACAATTTTGACTGATATACCCCAAAGATCAGCGGTATCTTTTGAATTAATTAATCTGAATGCTTTTATTATATCTAGTGACTCAACATGTTTAAATTTAAAGAATACACTGCAACAAGATACATTATCTTTCAACAAATGTTCCGCTCTAGTTAGTGAGGAATTTAATGAAGCTGTAGTGATTATAGGTATATTACTGAAATACTTATCAAATGCTTCAGCAACAGATGCTTCTGATTGTAAGATGTTATTGTTAATATTAAGAGTGTATGAGGTATCGCGCTGTTTAGCTTTACCTGTTTCGTGATTTATGACGTCCCAAGTGGTTTTTGTTTTGTTTGTGGACTTTGATATTTTATCACGAATGTGCAATGCCTTAGCTGTAGTGCAGGCTTTTCTGAATATTTTGGAGTAGTTCTTGACATACTCAACAAAAAGTGGATCGAAATTGTATTTTTTCATGCCGTACAACTCATACATCTTACGTCTGCTCCTGTAAATTCCAGGCGTGGCCCATTCACAAAACTTAGATTGAACTCTGCAAGTAACTTGTTTGGTGGGAAAACAAGCATCAAATTCATTTTTAACACAATCAAACAGTATTTTGTAGACTGCATCAGGGTCACCCTGTTTGTAAGGAATGGAAGATACTTTATGCTTTAAATTAGCTTTAAAACTATTAATGCGATTACCCGTCTTCGGTCTACATGTTATTTTCCTGTAATTAACGCTATTGTTAGTTAAATCTAAAAATGTTATCTTCTGCCCACAATGATCAGACTTTAATTCAGTTACTATTGCCTTTTCAATGGGTACACAGTTGCAAAATACATTATCCAGACAAGTAGATGTTGTGGCTGTTATCCTCGTGGGTTCATGTAATTGATAATCCAGACCAAAGGATTTAAATAGCGACAATAACCTATTCCTTTCAGATGAGTTTACTAGCAAATCTATATTGAAATCACCACACACAATAATGGGTTTAGACTTAGCACTTAACCTACCCAAAGCTTCCTCCATAGTTGTCTCAAATCTATCTAAGTTAGTTTTTGGGGGACGGTATACACTTATCACAACAAAGCCCTCTAACTCAACACAAGACAATTCGACAATACGCTCTATGGACAGGCCTACAATGTCAGTGCGATCTTTACATTTCAAACTATTTGCAGTAAAAATTAATGAACCACCATGAATAGTGGTTTTTCTAAAGAACGCGCTTGATAATCTAAAATTATTAAGGACAAAAGACTGATAGTTTTCATCAGTCAGCCAATGTTCAGTAAAACATAAAATATCAATATTTTGGTTTTCCAGCAATAGTTCTATTTCTAAATCTTTGCCCGTCAAGCTTTGAATATTTTGGTGGAATAAATTCAAGTATTTGGGCTTGGCTGTTGTCCTAGGTCCTAGTTTAAACAAGACGCTGAAGGAGCATCACATGAAATAGATAAATTAGTACTAGTACTAATGTCAGAATAGAAAATACTGCCAATAGCGGCATTGTTAATGTTATTTGCTAACAAAGTAGCTAGTTTCTGCTTAGTCCTAATGGGAAGATACATAGTATCTTCAGTTAACCTAAAGTATGGTACAAACAGATTTGTATCAAAAAAGTCAATGTCACTATGACGACATGTCAGATTATACAAAGTTAAATTAAGGTCTTGGATGACCTTGTTCTGACTTGAAGTACTTGAGGTACTTGAGTATGGGAATGCACACAAAATAAATTTACACTTGTTCTTTGATTGAATGCCCATTATTGTTTCAATATTTTTAATTAACCCTTTTTTTGTCAATGATCGGCAGTCTCCATGAAAGACAACCACAGTGGAGTTTACCCCTAGCTTCTCTTTGGAGATGTTACTAACTAGGTCAGAATAGGACATACCTGGATGGCATAAATTGATTACTTGTTGGTTCGATTTATTAGACAACAATATGCCTAATCCTTGGCCTAGCTCGTCAGAAAATATAAAAGTATTATTTGGAGCAGCCTGTGGAGTATTACATTTATCCACCTTAGCAGGCTCTGATAAGTCAGTTGGCGTGGCCTCAACACGTGACAATTCAGTATCCATCTCCACTACTTGTTGATAACAATTATTGCAAGTGATTTGTTTGCTTATAAGCGAATCAAACCTCTCAGCATTGTAAGTTGACATCTTTAACAATTCTGTGGCAGCTAATATGTGTTCGCTGATCTCTTTTTGGGATATATCATACATTTTTTGGTGTCCCTCAGAGAACTCTCTAAGCGAGCAATCTTATGCTCAAGAGCCATGGTCTCATTTTCATAGGAGATTTTAGTACTATCTAATAGTAAGCTACCTTGTTCTAATTTCAGAGATTAAATCTAACTTTTCCTTTCTTAAAATATTATATTTCTTGATGTCCAACTGTTTATTAACTAATTTTTTAGTTTTGTTAATGTATTTATTATTACATATTTATTATTACATAGCATGACAGTCTAAATGCATATTTTTTACATAGCCCTTAATTACTTTTGGCATAATATGGTTAATCCTAATATTTTAAAGCATAATTTAAGATGGCATAATTAGTAAGAACCTTGGTCCAAAAAGACCAGCCAAATAAAGAGCCTGCTCAGCAGGATCCAAAGATTGGCCTGCTTGATTGCGACTGGTGCCATGAGCTCTACACCCACCGTGGCTCTAGAAGCCATGCTGCCACTGTGCCCGCTCCACTTGCATCTGGAGATGGAAGCCAGAGCGGCCATGCTGAGGGCACTAGACGGTGAAAGTAGCCGGTACCATTCAAAAAACATGAATGTCCTGAAAGCTGAGCTGCACAAAATGCCAGTCATGCTCATGCCCAAGGACAGCATGTCGGTACAGTATCATTTTAAAACATGGTACTCAGTTGATATACCAGGTAGGAAGGTGAAGTGGCAGGATGGCACTCCTGCGAACTTCCAAACCGGAGACATCGTGTGGTACACTGATGGCTCCTAGATAAATGGGCGGGCCTGCTATGGAGTCTATGGCGAGAGACCCAAAGCGCAGATTCACAGCAGTCTGGGCCGACACGCCACCGTCTTCCAAGCTGAAATGACCGCCATCTTGCACTGGGCATAAAAGAACCCAAACCACCCCTTAGAGGTCGAATAACCCGTCTCATTGAGCATCTACGTCCTAAAAATAATGCAAAAATGTTGAATGAGTGACCTTTCGTTTTTTAATATTTTAATAATTTTGCGTGCGTATTTTTTAATTTCACGATATATCAGATCCTATTATTACAATTAATGTGTTTCAAAGGACAAAATTTATCTCGGTAAAATTATCTTGATGATGAAATAACTTTTAAACATAAGGATTGATATGCTTGTGAAGTATGAATGAGGATATTACGTACCAATTGAAGCATATTTTACAAAAAAATATTCAACCGTATTAAATCCGGAGGAGCCCAAACTTGGTATGTTTTGAAAATGATTTTTAACTTAATTTAATACATGTGAGTAAAATGTAATGGTGTGATATTTTTTTTAAATTGGCTCAGTAAGCCCTTTCGTAACTTTCGTTAGATACCGAACACGATAGGCTTAAGAGCAAAACCATTTTTTTCCCATGCAAACAAAAGATATATTCACTACCTGTTTATATTTTTTTTAAATTGATTGGTATGGCCTAAAGATCAATCGTTCCGATTTTCATGCCTATAACACCATTTGCAGGTTTTGACTGAATTTCGGGGTGTACCGCTAGCACTACAATGGGTTTTCTATTTTTATGGATACAAAATAGATAAGATGAGGTTGTATGTTTATATTGTTTTTAGATATAAAGGTGCTCCCTTATTTGGAGCATTCGCCTGTAATGTAAGGTAACAGAGTTGAGAATTACATTAGTGAGGGAGGAGAACCGAGCATAACAATGTGCCATCTGTAATGTTACAGATTCGAGCATTACGTTGGTGAGGTCAAAGCACTGTATCTTCCCTGACATGCTCGCATCACTTTCTATCGTAACATTAATCCCACACAACGTAATATAGTGACAATGTTAATTTCTCGCTTGACAGTTCTTTTTTTAAATTTAAACCCTACAGCACTCAAACTGAGTGAATAGGCATTCGTTGAGCCGGCACCATACTAAACCTAAGTCACCTAAGATCAGACCTAACCTCAGATTAGGTGATCTCAAGTGATTAATAAATAAATAAATAACTGGTACAATTTACACAACGATCATCTGACCCCAAACTAAGCAGAGCTTGTACTATGGATGTCAGAGACTGATAAACATACTTAAATATTTCTAAATACATACTTAAATAGATAATAACACCCAGACACACAACAAACACAAATGTTCGTCACATAAATGTTTGTCATGGGTGGGGATCGAACCCACGACCTCCGGTGCTAAAGGCAGGATCGCTGCCATTGCACGAACACAGGCCAGTCAATTTAAATTTAAAAAGATTATGGATAGACACCATAATCTAAGGTGACAGTGGTTAGGAAAAAGTGTCAGCCAGCTGTTTTTCCACCAGAGATGTCCTATGCTGCGTTGCTGTGGATGCCTTTGATTTCCACCAATCACATTCATTGGTCTACATAGCATAGCACTGGTATCAGTTTCCAGTTCTGCTGAGCTTTGTGTTTAATATGACACGTTGAAGCGTGATATGGATGCTTGCTGTGCGTGGCTTACCTACTGTCGATAGCATAGCATCAGTGGAAATGGTAATAATTTATTTATTTATTAACACAGATACAAACATAAACTTACAGCTACTTAAGCCAACACGTTTATATTGTTACTCTAAAATCTATTTCATAAAACTAAGGTAGCGTCGCAATTTTGTAACGAAACACTGCAAGGAATCAGCGAAAACGTCGGCATCATGGACTTCCCTCAAAAATCCATTCAGCAAATTAATAGCACGAGCTGTGGGACAGTTGCTAGCATGCTGTGTGCGCAGGCTACCCAGAGTGGAGAAAAGCTGACGCCAACGTCGGCCAACACCTCGCATATAGTTTTGAGGGACATAAAGCCCGAATCGACCTGCAGCCGCCGGAATATCAACTTTATGACCAAGCAATAGGAAGTAATGGATGGCCAGTAATAGCTTTCGTCGAAACTTTAAGGAATCAAGGCCAACCATGCCAGCCACAAACATTGATGGGAAAAGAAAGGGATAGTACCCATATTGCCGCTTATATAAGAAGCGCGCGAATTTCTTCTGCACCTTCTCTATTAGGAGTTCGTACTTAGTGGTACTCGGATCCCAGACTGAGGAACAGTACTCTAGCTTACTGCGCACAAAAGCGTTAAAGAGTAAAACTGCAACGCCTGGGTTATGAAACTGGGCAGCGGTACGCATTATAAAGCCCAAGGTCTTATTGGCTTGCTTACAAATAGAGGTGATGTGTGTGCAAAAATCCAACTTAGCGTCAAAAGTCACGCCTAAGTCGCGAATTTCACCTACTCTGCTCATTGGCATCCCAGCGATGCAATACGTTGCATGTAAGGGTAACTGCGATCGCGAGAAAGACATCACTTTGCACTTAGAGCAATTGAAATTCATTTTATTCTCTAAAGCCCAGCCATGAACAGCCTCTATATCATTTTGAAGGTCGCTGCAGTCATCCTCATTTGCTACCGGAAGAAATAACTTGAGGTCATCTGCAAAAAGGAGACATTGAGCTTTACCCACGACAGGTGGGAGGTCGTTTATCATTACCGAGAATAGGGTCGGTCCCAACGTGCTACCTTGACTGACACCGGAGCGGGTGTAATAGTCGTGAGACTGAAACCCAAACAAATTGACATATTGTTTGCGGTCCCTAAGGTAGTCTGCGAAAAACGATAATAATTTAGGAGTGAAACCAATCACCGAGAGCTTACGCAATAGGATATCGTTATCCACCAGATCAAACGCTTTTTTAAGATCAAAATAAGCTACATCAACTTGTAGTCCTTTGTCCATTGCAATGGCAACTTCATCAACAAAAGTTGTTAAGTTTGTTGTGGTAGACCTTGCTTTACGAAAACCATGTTGCGCATTATCAATGTAGGGATTAATCTGTGCAGTAATGAGGTTATTTATTACACCTTCGAATATCCTACTAAATACGGACATGACTGCAATCGGCCTAAATAACGTGATATCCTGCGAAGCTTTTTCCTTGGGTATCGGTGTCACTCTTGATACTTTCCATGGTTTTGGAAACACGCCGCTTCGAAGGGACAAATTATTTATTTATTTATTTATTTATTTATAATTCTGAGACGCAATCCTTTACTAGAAAGGGAGGTATGCCATCAGGACCTGCCACTGATGATGCCTTTAATTTGCTGACAACGCGCTGCAACTCATATGACGTTATGGACTCAAGAGAGATTCTATTAGCGCTGGGACTGCTACAAACACCAGCATCTCTCTGTGCAGCCTCAGGATTTAGGATGGGAGCGTCTGCATGAAAGACAGAGGAAAAAAACTCAGCAAACTTATCTGCTGCTTCCTGGCCAGTGAATACCTCATCATCGCAAGTAAACTCTGAAGATTTTACCCCGTCTTTACGCTTTTTCCTTACAAAAGTCCAAAAGGATTTGGGATCATGAGTTATGTTGCTTTCAATAGACTTCAAATACGTGCTATAATCTATTTTCATTAATTTCTTAACTGTAGCTCTGTAGTACTTGTATAATTCGCGATTAAAGTCTAGCCCATGACATTTATATTTTTTCAGATGAAAATATTTTTGGCCAATAGAAATCTTTAACTCCGGACTGAACCATTCGGGATACGTAAAACGCTGGCCAGTGGGCTGTGAACGCCTTCGAAGAGGAACGCTCTTTCCAATAACAGCATTGACCACTCCCAAAAACGCGTCAACTGCAGTGTTGACATCTTGCAATTTCAGCACTGCAATAATATGTATATGGTAATCATTTCGTAGGTTAGCTTGCACATACTCGCAGCACAGCTGTATAGCACATCTCTAGTGGAAAAGCAGCCTAGTAGTGGACTGTCAAAGCCTTGTCCCTATCCCTTTTTTTTACTCATGTCGTCATGCGATGAGTAACATTGAGGCGACCTACGAAATGCGTTCTCGCATTCATACACAGAAAATCCATTACGTTGAATCATGTATGTATGTTCGTAAAGTTTTTCATCACAACCCACATCCAGTAAACGCCGCCATCTGTAGTTTTAATGAAGTTTACTAATTAATTGTTCCTGTGTTTACCGCTCGTGATAATTATTTGACAAAGGGTCCTGTGTTTGGAAAGGATAAAGCGGTTATTAAATATCAAATACATCACCTTTTTTGTTGGCTGTTTTTTCAGTTCAGTTTTTATGGAAATAAGTAAATATTAATTAACATCTTCCTCTTCCTCTTTTGAATGATTAAATGTAAGTTTTATTAATTTTCAAAAAATAATAATTTCATTAATGTAATTTTGTAAGCTTTTTTTTTTAATTTTTATATTACCGTTTATTGACATTAATTAATGAGTTTTATTATTAAATAATTTTCGTATGCCATTCAAGGCACATCATGGAGAGACTGCATATGCCTATACCTGTCAACTTTTTACCACCTATGATGACGAATAAATGAATTTGTATTTGTATTTGTAACATCTGTGACTTCTTACACTTTTTTCGCAGGATCGCTACCATTGCTACACCATGTGATAGCGATAATATTATAGTCAAATATTTCAACAAACATTCGTCGTGGCCCATTCTTGAACATATATCACATCTGATATCTTCCTACACCTATAAAAAAAGGTAAGTGTGCACATCAGTGCAAACAATCTCAATTGCCTTGTGTCGGCCGCGTCCCCGAGCGATGGCTGGGGCAGATAATATAAAAAACTTCACATCCCTGAACTGAAGTCTACCCGACTTGATTGCTGTCCAGTTCACAATGAGTTTTTCTAGCGCTCCCTGTGGGAATTCCTTATAACATGTATAAAATCATAAAATGTCCTTATACCTTTGTAACGATGCCGTTTCGTTCCAGTCTCATGGACGGTAGAACCTCCACGATGGCTGAAAACTTCATAGTTTAACTTACTGGCCATCAATAGTATTCTGTTCCTGCCCTTTCAAAATTTATTTTTTCGTTCCACGTTCCCTGTTCGGTATTTTGAGGCAGTCCTACAAAAATCCAGCCCATCGACACTGCATACAAATCCTTGGGCATTGTATTTGTGCTAATAGGAGGCAAATCTTTAAGGAAATGTGAAGTTTGTAATATCAGGCGTTTCAGAAGAAGATATTCCGACATATTTCTAGCCATATTCTCACTTGACCCGGCCAGGTAAACTTTGCTTCTTGACTTTCGAGAATGTAATAATTACTTCACAGTTTTATTGACGAACTAATAGCAGATTCCACGTATATTCTGTAAATTTTGAGCTATTTTGATATAAAAATCATAAAACAAGTAGTGATGCGCACGACTATCGATAAACTATTCTTTACTATAGTAAATAGTAATATACTACCCCGGCTATGTGCTGGAAGAGTCCTTCCAACCTAAAGCCGGTGTTTGTCTATTCGTCAGGGCGGACGTCTGCTGTAGCCGTGTCCGCTGCCTAGAAGACCCATCTTTCTCCATCCTCTGGGTGCACGTTGACCTGGGCTCCACGAGCCAGGTCTATGCGTGCATATACAGCTCCCACAGAGACAACTCGACTCTTCGAAAATCTGAGTCAGGCCGCAGACAATGCTCAGGCGCAGTTCCCAAATGCCGAAATGGTGTTTTTGGGAGACTTTAATGCCCACCATGAGTCCTGGTTAGGTTCATCAAAAACAGACCATGCAGGCCGAACTGCCCATGCGTTTGCTCTCACGCAAGACTTGACGCAACTGGTACACCAGCCCACCCGGGTACCAGATATTGTCGGTCATACAACCTCCTTATTGGACCTTCTGCTGACGAGTCACCCAGCCGGGTATAAAGTGTCGGTTGGTGCTCCATTAGGCTCCTCCGATGACTGTCTGGTTGGCGCTACAGTGTTTTGGGCAGCTCACCCACAACCTGTGGAGGTGACGCGGCGGTTATGGCACTACTCGTCGGCAGATTAAGACGGATTGCGAGAGTACTTTGCCTCCGTCCCTTTACGGCAGTGCTGCTTTGGAGAAAGGGATGCTTCAGAGAGTGCATCTGCTATCGCGGACGAGATCAGTACCGGAATGGAATACTACAATCCTTTTACTGATGTCGTCAGTGCTAGCAAAACTGGTCCCTGGTTCAATCGCGAGTGTGCCGCAGCTGTTGAACAAAAACAGGCGGCGTACCGTGCTTGGTCTAGGGCCCAGGCACTCAGTGATCATTCAAACTTTGGCTCCCTGAAAGCAGCCTTTAATAAAGCCACCAAGGCAACGAAGAGGGCTTACATTAGAGCAGACGCCCAGCGAATTGCACGTGTTGGCCAAGAACTCATCACAGGTACTGGCTAACCTCTTTGCCGCAAACTCTTGCATCGATGACTGCGGTGCTGCGCCACCTGAAATACCACATTGCGGCTCCACAATGCCTGATATTCGTATCAGGCAGTGTGATGTTCGTGCCGAACTGCAGTCACTCGATGTGAGGAAATCCAGTGGCCCTGATGGAATTCCAGCTGTGGTGCTGAAGAAATGTGCAGCGGAGTTGTCTCCAGTGTTCACTAGCCTGTATCGCCTCTCCTACAATTCGGGTCTTGTGCCGCTGTCTTGGAAGGAGGCGAACGTTCAACCAGTTCCCAAAAAAGGGGACCGGTCTGACCCTGCCAATTACCGTCCAATAGCCGTAACCTCAGTTTTAGCTAAAGTGTTCGAGCGGATCATAAACACGCAGCTCATCCGCTACCTAGAGGATCACCCTCTCATTCACGACCGTCAGTACGGCTTCCGACCAAAACGGTCTACGGGTGATCTTCTAGCGTACGTAACACACATCTGGGGAGGAGGCTATGGACAAGCATGGGGAATCTTTGGCCGTCAGCCTTGACATTGCCAAAGCTTTCGACTGTGTATGGCATCGTTCGCTTCTTTCCAAGCTTCCGGCATATGATCTGCCACCTCGCCTATGCGACTGGGTCGCCGGATTTCTGGAGGGACGTAGAATTCGCGTCCTTTGCGATGGTCGAAAATCACGCTTTCCTATCCCACTCTTCAGAGCACCCCGCTACCGATTAAGGATAGCCTGAACATCCTTGGCATGGATGTTCGTAGCAACCTAAACCAGCGGGACTACATTGAGAGCGTCATTAGAACTGCACCCCGTAAACTCGGAGTCCTGAACAGAGTGAGACGATTCTTCACGCCTGAGCAGCTCTGTCTCTTGTATAAGACACAAGTTCGCTCGAGTGTGGAATACTGCTCTCATCTCTGGGACGATTCCGCCAAGTACCTACTCGAAGCTTTGACAGGTTGCAGCGGCGTGCTATCCGTATTATTGGAAACCCAGAGGCAACTTTTACCCTTGAGCCTCTCCAATTGCGTAGAGACATTTCCAGGCTAAGTGTTCTCTATCGCTTCTACAATGGGGAATGCTCTGACGAGTTATTCCAGCTTATTCCACCTTCACCTTTCCACTCCCGTACCACGCGTGCTGGACTACGGGGTCACCCACACACAATTCAACATTTGTTGGCCCGAACTAAAAGGTTCGGTGACTCGTTTCTTTGTCGTACCATCCAGACGTGGAACGCTCTTCCAGCACATGTGTTTCCTTCCTCGTATAGTCCCGGGTTCTTCAAGCGGGGCGTGAAAAGGCATTGCAGGCCTTCAAGGTGAGGATGGCCAGCCCAGTGATTCGTTGAATGACTGGGCTTGTCAACCTCATATTTGGACCGCTTTTCATCAGATGGAGTGATGTCATCTTGACGGGCAATTATAAAAAAAGTTGTTTTACATCTAAAACAACTTTTTTTATTCCAGTTAACTTTACCCATAAACGACATCTCGTTTATGGGTAAAGTTAACTGGAAATGAGTACTTGGCGTATTTACCTATACAAAGACTAACTGAAATAAGTTCATATTATGTGTCCCGGCCTATGAAGAAAAACGCTGTGAGTGGCTGGAACTGCGCTTTCATCAGTCAATGCAGTCTTTACAGACCGCAGCAGTAGGCTACTATTATTTCACTAGAAAAAAATATTTGTATAATATGTATGTTTATGTATGTTTTTTTTTTTAATTTCTCGGTCGCTACCGTTAGGATAGTTCAAAACAGGATTGCTAGCATGTCGATGAGGTAAATGGTAGTGATCCTGTATTGAACTATTCCAACGTTTACCTATTTATTTATTCTTATACGACTTAAATTGTCAGCTACGCGTAATCACCCATTTATCGATATCGATAATTAGGCAGTCTGGATTTTTCAAGCCCTAGTGTCAAAACGTGTGGCAGTTGCTTGTCTAATGTTGGTACTACTATTTTTAAGGTTAGCACAAAGTACGTTCCTAATTCGGTTTAGTCCCTACAAGCCGTAGGGAAGTGCCAACTCTAAAAACGTAGTGATTATTTTCTCTATGCAGAGCGAACTTGAGTCTTGTACAAAGGACAGAGCTGCCCAGGCGTGAATAATCGTCTCATTCTGTTCAGGATTCCGAGTTTACGGGATGCTGTTTCAATAACGCTCTCAATGTAATCCTGTTGGCTTAGGTTGCTGCGAACATCCATGCCGAAGATGTTTAGGCTATCTAATGCAAAGCTACATTGTCAGCGAGTAACATAAGCTAAATTTTAATTTTGAAGCTACATTTTAACGGGAGAAATATTCGACGCGGCCAAAGCTGGGCGGAAAGCTACTCGTAGTTGCATATACAATGTTCTACTTTATGTTAATACTATCTTTTTTTGACGCGGAGCGAGATAGCGGAGCGGAAAATTGCAATTAGAGGCCCAGCCTGGCACGCCTACCTTCAAAATCGAAACGGCAGCGATCCTGCTTTAAGCGCCGGAGGTTGTTGGTTCGATCCCCACCCATTCGTATGTTGTGCGTCTGGCCTCTGTCACTCCATGTACTTGTGCGCATCGCAATAATTACCTGACAACGGGTATTAGAAGACTCATTTGGCAGTTGTTTGTCAACAGCCGAGTAGAGCATTCGTACGCGAATCTTGTGGTTGAACTGACGAAACTTGTACTGACTGACCACTGACATCTATATCGAAGGAGATATATAAATGTCAGTATATAGATAGCCCACGCAATATATGCCTGACACATGACAGCACGCATTTTAAAATGACGAAATTTTAAATTTTCTATGGTTGATACGTCTACCACCAGTTGCCACTTTAAATTTACGTATCGTTCGCGTAAAGAAATTGTATTGGGATAACCCATGACATGTCTGGGTGTAAGCTCTTTGCTCGATGCGGGATTCGATAACTCTATTGTAACAAATATTTTATTGTAATACCTAGTTAATACTTAGTTTGTACTGACTAACAATCTTTCTTTTTTAATTGTTTAAATGACCCTAAGGTTATGTTATTTTATGTTTGTTTTTTTTCCATTGTTTTATATTCTTTAGGTTACACACTCAGCAGGATTATTTGTATCAAAATGACACATTGTACTTTACTAACGCCTGTTGTAAAGCCAAAACATGTTTAAAAGAGTAACTGCTGAGTTTCTCGCCGGGTCTTCTCAGCAAGAATCAACTCCGACGCGGTGGTAGAGTCGCATTATGACTGTATACTGTGTATTGATATATCTATATTATTATAGTATTTATGTCTTTTATTTAGATTTTAAATTTGACGATTTAAAAGTACTTACTGTGAAAGTCTATTTGAATAAAGCTATTTGCGTTTGAGTTTGAGTTCATGACATGACAATGTCAAATCCCAATACATTTTTTTACGCGAACGATAATGTAAATTTAAAGTACATACCTACTAACAAAAGGTTTAGTTTATTTATCAGCCTCTGACACCCACACAAGTTATTAGTTTGGGGTAAGATGATCTTGGTGTTTGTTTCTGATATTTATTTTAGTCTTAGGCTGTAATCCCTTAAATTTTGTCAAGTTCATTCCCTAAGCTGAGCGTAGCGAGTAATTTCGTAATATGATCTTTTATTTACAGCCAGTCAGCAGTCACCTGGCACTAATGCATCTTTCAGTCTACATATTTACTGACGAAATTGTTTAGAAAATTAACTTGATCCATCCAGGATATATTTTCTTTTCGTCCAATACTGACCGAAAATACAAATACCTGAATATCTACATAAGCGACTACGCAGGATGACACAAATTAATGTACTAGGTTGGACAAACAATCCTGAAACTATATGCCAAAAAGAAAAAAGTTTACTATTTTCGAAACCTCAAAACCCAGCGCTACGGGTCTAATAAGCGTTTGTAATAGAGTCCTGATACCCTGATAAATAATAAGCAGATACATACTTAAATGTTTTATTACTATTTAACCAATTAAAATCACATTAACTCTGCTGGTATTACCCGCCAGAAATAATAATTTCCTTTATGAACTTAGCTGACATTTTTGTTTGCTCTCCGAACCGTTTTCCATTTGTATTTGAATAACACCATTTTACGTATGAGTTTCAAATAGGATCCTTAGTTTTGTGATTTCAACCATTGTGTTTTTATCACCCCGTTTACATCACATGAAAACGTGTTTATTTTCATTGGACTCATATTCCTTTTGTCGTCTGATTTTATTGATTAATTCATTAATTATTATCTAATCATTATTTATTTCAAATCATAGCCCGGGTTGATGACCATCATTAATACAATAAAATTTTTTTTGTTAATAACGTACGTATTGGCAACACGTTTTTTCTCTAGCTGTACAGTAAGTCTACCACGAGTTGCCACTTTAAATTAACGTTATCGTTCGCGTAAAAAAATGTATTGGGATTTGACATGACATGACATGACAATGTCAAATCCCAATAATTTTTTTGCAAGAATGATAACGCACAACTCGTGGTAGACGTACTGTTCATTATGAGTTTACACCAATGACAGCCGCTAGCGTCCGCGTTAACCTCGTTGACGTTTTTGTATGTGACTTCGGTACAGCGCCCCTAGTGATTATAAATGGAATCAAATATGGCATGAACATGACAGAAACTCATGGTAGATTTACAGTTATGATAGAATGAACTACGAGTTCTAAACAATACAGTATGCTCTTAATCGAGTCGTTTTGTTCCCGGGGCACTGGTATCGGCACTCCCAGTCTATTTGTGCAGGTAAACAATGGAATTCGTGCCTGAAGGGGAAGTGACAAGTAGACAGGTAGTACAAGGCGCTAGTTGCTAACGTATTAATTTTCATTTAGACCAAACGAGCGAATGCTCATTCTATCCCCACGCTATCAAATGCTCTTTAAGTAAACAGAGACGAAACATTATTTCGTTGTTCTATGTTCGCGGAGACCCTAGAGCACGAGCTAAAATTGAATGATTCCTCGTACATATTATACTCGTACATACCATCAGTCCTTTTGCCCAACGGGGTAGGCAAAGACTACATCATTCCACTTGCTACGGTCCTGACACACATCTTGCGCTTCTTCCACTCTCATTACTCCTTTCATACATGCTCGTCGATTATGGGTACTCCTGACCTGACCTTTTCTAAGAACTTCTTGGACTAGTCCTAAGTACGTCCACCCTCGTCTTGTAAATTTGTACTTTGTACATTTTCGTAAAAAATGTTTTGGTGTTAATGAAAAACTAATTATCATCGACATAAAAGATCACGAAAGAACATTCTTGCTCTGGCTCTATAGTCGTTTAGTCTAAGTGCACCTTTACAAAAAAGTTTCAATCATTATTCTACACGCATGTTTTACGAAAAACTCCGTGGTGATAAAAAACTTCGAAGGTCAACAAAATAAACCGTCTAATAGGTAATTAGGACGCAGCTTCTATAGAGAAGACTCCAGCAAGAAACTCGATAGTTACTCTTTTGAACTTGGTTTGTTTTAGTAAACCCTGTTCACTATTAATAGGGGGGACTTAAATGATATAATAGACTAACGGTCTCATGTCTTGTACCACACGTCAACGCAGTCTGATTGAAATACACTCGGCAAAAAACTAAGAAATAAAAGTCTCCGTTATACAAGTTTCCACGTTTGTTTCGTACGAAATGTGCCTGACAATGATCTTAGTAAGCATTTTATTTATACTTACTTTTGTTATCCTGTTTGAAATACTGTTTAGGAACACAAAAGAGACACATTTAACACTCGTAAAATAAAACAGAAATGAGAACTCCGAGACGTGTTTCAATCACAATGTACCAATTTGAAAGGTTTTAGGGGTCCGTTCTAAAAGCGATTACAAATACTTGTCGTGTAAAATTAAATACATTGTGTGAAAGTAGCCTACCTATGTGAATGTTTTAATAACTATTTTCATACCTATTGCTTGCATAAATAAACCTCGGTTGGTTAAATTTTCAGCGCTTCAACGTCAGTTTACGACGATGACAGTCCCTAGCGATTAAAAAGTTGTTGAGTTTTTGTTGTCAATTTTTTGGGATGGAATTTAGATACAGCGCCACTAGCAGTGAGAACAGTAATTTACTAGAAATGTTATACAAGTTGCTGTAGTTAACTATCGTGTTCCCTGCGGTAAGGAGAGTAGAATACTGCCGAGGTATCCCTGCCTGATGTAAGAGGCGACTAAAAGGGCCCTTGGGGTCGCGAAGCGCACGCCTGCGTGTGTTTCGGTTTGCGATCCCGATGAAGACGGTAACACAGTGGTCTGTGTTATCATGCACTGGAGTTGAGTTTACTCCTCCCGAGGCTGGCTGCCAAGCGGCATTGCACGCCGAAGGGTTCTGAGGATCCTCTCCCTTGTTGGGGATCCCGGGTCCCTTCCATTCTGCGCCGAAGAGGACTACCGTCAGGTTTTAGTGGGTAGAGGTCTCTGTTTTCCCAGGAGTTCCTAGTCCTACATATCCCAGGTGTCCCGAGCCCAGGGCCCTGGAAATACCTGAATGCATTGCCTGAGCTAAAAAAAGAAAGTTAATTTCGTAGTTTACTCGAGGTTAACTCATGGTACTCTCTCGTTTTACAGAACACGGTCATGGTGATCACCAGCACATTTGCCAAATGTAGGTAATGATTCGATTTTTATGATAGTACCCATTGTCCAATAGCTCTATCATCATCATCATTCGCAGCCATGAAGCGTCCACTGCTGAAAATAGGCCTCCCCCAGGAACAGTTGCGGGCGGACTGCATCCACCGGAATCCTGCCACTTTTATCAGGTCGTCCGTCCACCTTGCAGGCGGGTGCCTACTTTGAAACGGCCTTCAGTCATGAACCTTTCTACCCCAACGGCCATCAGATCTTCACGCTATGTGCCCACTGCCACTTCAACTTACTTACCCGATGAGCTACGTCGGTCACTTTAGATTCAATCACTTCAAGGAGCTTAAATGGTGGTTCCTACTGAATACTTTGATGTGTATTTCTATAACTTCCTTAACAATACAAAACACAATGAATGTAAGAAAACAAGGAAGAAAAGGCTAACAATTTTTATTAAAGTCATATAAACAAGGTTGCTTCACGAGATCAAAAATGAATAAACAGTAGGTACTAGTATTTGTTTATTAAGCTGCAGCTGAACAAGATGTTTATTTTTCAAATAAAATAAATCAAATTCAAGCAACAAGTTTGAATTTTTCTAGTCTATCTTTAGATTTATATTGTTCCTTGTTCAATGTTGTTGTATGTTTCAATTCTTGTTTCTAGTAATAAATATTGTACAATAGAACAGCATCAAATAGACATAATGAATACACTGACATCTATGATAAATTGGTTAAATAAAAATAATCTTCAAATTAATCTTAATAAAACAAATATAATTAATTTTAATAATTTCAAAACACAGACTATCCACATAAATCTGAACGGTGAGAATATAAATTGCACTAGTAGTGTGAAGTTTCTAGGTCTCATGATAGATAGTAAATTCACATGGAAAGAGCAAATAGAAAAAGTTTTTGACAAAATAAATAGATTCGCTTTTGCCCTTTACAAACTAACGAAAATGACAAATAAAAAGACAGCCATTGTTGCCTATCATGCATATGTGGAATCATTAATTAGATACGGGCTGATATCATGGGGAAATGGCACCAATATAAAAAAAGTTTTTGTTGCTCAAAAGAGATGTATCCGTGCCATTTCAAATATTGCACCAGATGTTTCCTGCAGGCCGTTTTTTAAGTCCCTTAATGTCTTGCCACTCCCATGTATATATATATATTAGAAATGGGAAAGTTTGTAAAACAAAACCAATACCTCTATCAGCAGGCAAAGGACAACACTAACAGAAGCTTGAGAAATCCTAATAGGCTTGTCCTAAATGCCCTACCAAGAACTTCGAAATTCAATAAGAATGGTTGTGCGATGGCTATCAAAGTTTTTAATCGAATACCTGATGAAATAAAACTGCTATCCTATAACAGATTTCGAATGGTTCTGAGGCAATGGCTTATGGAAAAATGCTTTTACTCCATTGACGATTTCTTTAAAAAACTAAACTAATAAAGAGCGAGAAGATTACAAATAATATAAATAATAAGGTTGATGTATTTTATAGAATAAGTGGAATAATAAGAATTAATATTGAAATAGTACCGACCTCATAGTTTAAT
The DNA here is from genome assembly GCA_947369235.1 of Udea olivalis. Classification (NCBI taxonomy): domain Eukaryota; kingdom Metazoa; phylum Arthropoda; class Insecta; order Lepidoptera; family Crambidae; genus Udea; species Udea olivalis. Next base: position 19,516,672 of record OX376347.1, read on the forward strand.
AAAAAAATTGCATGCTATGAAAATATAGCTAAGTAGGCATAAGAGCCAATATTATTATAATAACACCCACAAATTGTGATATGTAACCCTATTTATAGCAAATAAAGTATTTGATTTGATTTGATTTGATTTATATAGTGCCGACCATCTCCAAATAGGTTGAGTCCATCTTGAAATCGCGTCTCATGAGTCACCTTGAGACAAACGACCTACTGACAGACAGACAGTTGCAATATAGGAAAAACATGTCAACCAACGCAGCGGCACACAAAATCTTCGACTGTGTAGTAACTGGTCTTGATGACCATTTAAAAATGGTGGGAATACTATGTGACCTATCTAAGGCATTTGACGTAATTAGTCATGAGTTATTGCTAAATAAGTTAAGAAGCTATGGAATCAGAGACTCCGCATTCGAACTGTTTACATCGTTTTTGTCTGACCGTAGGCAGATAGTAAAGATATTCGCAAATGGCAAGAACATTAAGTCGGAGACAGGATATGTAAGTCTGGGAATTCCACAAGGATCGTCGCTTAGGAATACCTTTTTCTACATTTTGTGAATGACCTTCCGTCATCTATAAGTTACAGGATTGTTTCTCGGCAAACGGATTACTTTTAAATGTCACCAAATCTAAAATGATGGTATCATCAGGCAGAAGCGTCAAATTGCCCGATTGCGTAATAAACGGCCCGGTGCCACTATGTCTTGAGAGTAAGTTCTTCGGATTTACGATTGATTCCAATCTCAACTGGAAGTGCCATGTAGACAAACCGTGTGATAGATTGAGTGGTGCAGTCTTCGCGTTGCGAAAATTGAGACCTCTGGTTTTTCCCGATGCACTGCGACAGGTTTATTTTGCCTACCTCCACTCTCTGATGTCATATGGAACTCTTCTTTGGGGTAATTCTACTGATGCCAACAGAGTGTTCATACTGCAGAAGCGTGCATTGCGTACACTGCTCGGGGTGAAGCCTAGGGACTCATGCAGGAATTTATTCGTGACGCATCGCATAATGACTCTGAACGAGTCACTCTTCGCTCTGGTCACCCTCGAGAAAATACTTAGGATCAGGTGAGTTTTAATAAAACCAAAATCCACAATACCGAGAGATAAAGTATATATTTACTCTTGACAAACAAAATTACATCGACAGTCTTAAGGTTTTGTAGAAACACAATGATACCGCGATCTATCTACGTATAACGCCATCCGTTGACTGAACGTCGAACTAATTTATTACCATTAAGGATTCCATTTCGTAGTAGATGGCGTTACTATACTAGGAATCAATAACAATATTCGATACATGCAATATGGACTGTACATAATCGCCCACCAAGAACAAACTCCGCTTTGTTCTTTAACAAATATCGCCCACCATGGGGAAAGAAACCAGTTGTTTATTTTACAACTAAAGCTAATTAATATACAAGTAACTCACAAAATACTTAACAATTAAACAGGAAGTAAACATATTTTAGATATAGGCCTCTTAATTATGCCATTTTTAACCTTTAACGTTACAACTCTAGTAATCTTATCTTGCCCTGGGTGAGTACTAATCACTTTGCCATATAACCAGCGACAAGCAGGTAAGTTGTCCTCCTTAACAATAACAATGTCGTTTACTTTGGGTTCAGGATTCTGTTCATACCAACGATAACGTTGAAAATATTTATTTAAATATTGACGAGACCACTGACGCCAAAAACCTTGAACCATCCTCTGAGTGTATTGCCACCTACGCAAAGACGATATATTCGAAGATTGGAAATCGTTATCTGGTGGAGTAACCAACGCCTCTCCCACCAGAAAGTGCCCTGGTGTTAATATTGTACTATGCTCGTTTTCAGTTATAACCGTTAGGGGCCTTGAATTCAAGCAAGCCTCTATCTGCGCTAGCACCGTTGAGAACTCTTCGTAGGTTAACGTGCTTTGACCAACAACCCGTTTTAGGTGGTACTTGACCGATTTCACCCCCGCTTCCCATAGACCCCCGAAATTTGGTGAGCGGGATGGAATGAAATGCCAAGTGCAATTATTTGTTGCTAAAGCTTCAGCAATTTCATGTGACAACAAACCCTTTTCATCAATAAACAACCGTTTTAACTCCTTAGCAGCTCCTACAAAGTTCGTCCCGTTATCACTCCAAATATCGGAACAGTATCCCCTCCTGGCCACAAATCTTTTGAATGCCTGTAAAAATCCTGCGGTAGTAAGATCTGTAACTACCTCCAGATGAATCGCACGTGTTACCATACAGACAAACAAACAGATGTACGCTTTGTGTGATTTGTGCCCTCGCCCTTTTGCAGTCCGGATTAGAATCGGACCTGCATAATCAACTCCGCTTGATTTGAACGGTCGACTTGGGGTTACTCTTGCAGAAGGTAATTGACCCATCAACTGTGTTTGTGATTTTCCTTCACTCTTAACGCATGTCACACATTTCTTAAAATGAGATTTTACAAGTTGTTTCACTCCCAAAATCCAAAAACGAGACTGTAAATAACACAACATGAGTTGCGGCCCCCCATGAAGAGTGCGTTTATGAGCATCATCAATAATAAGGTCAGTTAACCGAGACCTTCTGGGTAATAAAATTGGGTGCTTTCGCTCTCTACTCCACATCGTGTTTTCTAGCCGACCACCAACTCTGACAATCTGATCTTCGTCTAGGAACGGATTCAACGCTCGGAGACAACTTCTTTTAGGTAAGTTCTGTTTTTTATTAAAAATTGCTATTTCTTCATTGAAGTTTTCTTTCTGACATTGTAGTATGCAGTAATTCATAGCTTTCTTCAGTTCAATTGTAGATAAATATCCCAAATCCTTTTGTGTTGTTGCTTTCTTAATATTTCTTATAAATCGCTGACAATATGCTATCACCCTTATCATTTTCGTGAGTGAAGAAAATCTTTTTGTCATATCATTTTCATCGCTTCGAGTGGCACAATGAGATTTAATTTTTACTTCTTCTAAATTTGTGCTTACTCCCTTCGGCCTTTGATATTCAATGTGTTTACTTTTCAGAAAATCAGGTCCTTGAAACCACATTGAATTCTCAACCAATTCCTTAGGCGATTGACCTCGAGACGCCGCATCTGCTGGATTATTCTTTGAAGTGACGTGTGACCAATGGTGATTATCTAAATTTGATATAATTTCAGACACACGATTCGCCACGAAAACCTTCCAGCGATTAGGGTGTCCGTTCAACCAGGCTAGAACGATAGTTGAATCTGTCCAAGCGTGCAAACGACTCTTATCTACATTCATCACTGTGGCTACTTCCATAAGCAAACGAGTAACCAATACTGCTCCGCACAATTCCAGTCTTGGAATTGACACTTGTTTGACTGGTGCTACCTTTGTTTTTGCCGATAATAGAATCACTTGAACACCTCCATCAGCCTTGACTACGCGACAATATATGACAGCTGCATACGCGTCCTTGGAAGCATCACAGAAGCCATGAAGTTCCACCTCATCCTTTATTATGTTGGTTCCAATCCACCGAGGTACTGCAATATTACATAATTCTTTTAACTCTTCACGGTAAGTTAACCATTCATTTAATATGCCTTTGGGCACTTCTTCATCCCAATCTAAACCAGTCAACCACAATTTTTGCATCATCATTTTAGATATTATTATACTCGGTCCTACCCAACCGAGAGGATCGTAAAATCTAGATATATCGGCTATAATTTTTCTTTTTGTGACAGGTTCCCGTAAGGCGGGCATCTTCACCGTGTAGCTGAAGGAGTCATCGCTGCGGTTCCAGGTAAGTCCAACTATCTTTATTACTTCATCTGTTTTAATTTTTAAATCCTTCTTGTTCTCTTTTCCCTTGTTACATTTCTGTTCTACCTTGCTTTCCACCATTTCTTCCATTTCTTTTAATAATTCTTCATTATTGCTAGACCACTTTTGTAGCTTAAATCCCCCTTTAGCTAATAATTCATTCATTTCCTTGTAAAGCTTCAATCCTTCTTCCTTGGTTTCACATCCTGACATTAAATCGTCCATATAATAATCAATTACCACCCTTTCAGCTGCCAACGGAAATTTACTACCTTCGTCCTTCGCCAGTTGTTGCAGCGTCTTCACTGCAAGATACGGAGAAGAAGCCAGACCAAAAGTAACTCTTTTCATCCTATAATGATTTATTTCAGCATGCGCATCATTTCTCCAGAGTATTCTTAAAACATCGCGGTCAGTTTCATCAATGATTACTTGGCGAAACATCTGAATAATATCAGCTGTCAAACAAATAGGTTTTATCCTCCATCGCAATACAATATGCCTTAACTCCGGCTGCAATCTGGGACCTACTAACAAATTATCGTTAAGAGATTTTTCGTTAGTGCCCTTGCAAGACGCATCGAAGACCACTCGCACTTTAGTTGTGTCCTTGTCTTCGCGAACCACCGCATGGTGAGGTAAGTAGATCGCCTTTTCACTACTCAATTCATTTTCTGGTACACGCTCCATATGATCTAATTCAAAATATTCATTAATAACTTGTTTATACCTTTCTTTAAGATCTTCATTTTTTAACCGTTTCTCTAAAGATTTCAACCTTTTTCCTGCTATAACCTTTGATTTGCTTACTTCTGGATTATCTGAATTAAAAGGAAGACGCACCACGTATCTACCTTCCTCATCCCTAGTAGTAGTTTCAGCATAATATTTTTCACAGCGTTTTTCGTCTTCAGTAAATAATTTCTCCTTAGGCATTCCGACTGACTCTTCAAGTTCCCAGAATTTTTTCAGAAGCTTATTTTCATCATTCACTTTACAATGTAACGTATTTATTTTTCCAGGTCGACTACCAGACGACTCAACTGCGCCTGACATTATCCAACCGAGTGTAGTTGATTGTACAACGACGGAACCAACAGGACTCTTTTTGACACCTTCTTGAATGATGGTGCTGTACACTTCAGCACCTAATAACAAATCAACCCGACTTGGTGTGCCATATCCAGGATCAGCTAAGCTGATTTCTTTTAGTTCCGGCCATTCCATCAATTTTACCTTATTCGTTGGTAAAAGTGTTGTAATGGCTCTTAACACATATGCCTTCACGTAAATAACAACCTTTGGGTCGATACGTGACCGAATTTCAATTTTAACCATACCCTTGGAGATCAAACTATTATCTCCACCTACACCAGAGATCGTACTCTTAATAGGAATTTTCTTTAAACCCAACATTTGAACCGTGGCTTCAGTCACAAAAGATGACTGTGAGCCTTGATCTAATAATGCCCGAACCATATATTTTTGACCATTACTTGCAGAAGTCTCAACTAGTACCGTAGCAAGTAGAACCTGACTTACTTTATACTCTCCGGAAGAAAAACAAGAAACAACTTGACCTGCATTTTCAACACTCGAAGATGGTTCAAGACTCTGTGGCGTAAAATTATCTCTATTACTCACCTGACCCTTCGAAACGCCTTTGCTCGTAGGGTGCAACAAAACATGGTGTCTTTTCTTACAAATGCGGCATTTGCCGCTACTCAAACAGTTCCTGGCAGAGTGGTTACTACCCAAACAACAATAACAAATACTATTTGTTTGAACAAAATTTCTCCTCGAGTCAACAGATTCATCATAGAATTTTTTACATGAATTGAGTCTATGCTCTTCCGCACAAAATGAACACTTTACATTTGTAATATGCATTGATTTAGTTTTATTTACCGGTGTATGTTGAAATCTACTTACATTGGACTTGGAATCGAGAAACTCCATTGCACGATATCTTTTAGTAATAAAATCCTGAAATTGTTTGTAAGTCGGCAACTTATCACTAGAGTTGCTTTCAGTCGCATTAAATTCCCATTGTCTTCTCGATTCCGGGTCCAATTTGAGTGTAATAATGTGAATAATTATAATATCCCAAGTATCAGTTTGTACACCAATATTGGCAAGTGCCGCCAAACAATCGTTAGTTGTATCCATTAATTCCTTCAAACTACTGGCGGACTCGTGAGTAATATTTTTCTGGCTTAATAATTTCCTCAAAAGATAATGACTTATGTACCTTTTGTTGTCATAGCGTTCTTCTAACAATTTCCAACACCTTGTGTAATTAATTTCAGTCGTTGGAATATTAGCCAACAACTGTTCGGCTTCACCGCTTACATAACCTTTCAAGTACAACAATTTCTGAACATCATCTAAATCATTATTTGTATGTATTAAAGAAGTGAAAAGATCACGGAACGTAGTCCACTCGGAATATTTTCCGGTAAACATAGGGATATTAACCTTTGGCAGTTTAACGTTACATGAATTTCCACTGCGATTACTGTTACTTTGATTGCTTGCACTCCGGGATGACTTTGATAGCTCAATTAATGATGCTAACATCTTTTTAAGTTCTAGTTTATATTCGAAATAAAATTCTTGAGCGTTATCAAAAACTTTATCTTCAAAATAATTACTAGAAGTGTCTTTCTTTTTGTCTGGCGTTATAGTTTGCATTAAATTTTATGACCTGATGAAAAGTCCGACCATATTTGTTCTAACAGTTCGAGTCTGCCCTCTACGTACAATACCGTAAGTCTTTCCTTCGGACTCTTCTTAAAATTAGTCTTTGCTTTGCATAAATTACTGTACAACTCTTCTTGATAACTAATTAATGAATCCATTTTGCAAACAAAAATTAAGATTCAATTTTCAAAACAAACTATTTAATTTTCAATTTAATCTAAAGAAATTCTTAAAGTATAAATTTGTTCAAATTTTTTTAAGTGTTTTTCCAATAATCTAAGCAAAATCGGGCATAGGTTCCCCGTACCTCCTTTTTAATGCAAACTATCCTAAGTCCTAATTCTAACAAATCTACAATTTTTCAAAGTTAAAACTTCTTACTAATTAGAGTTCAAAATGTCTTAGCAAATTTTTAAAGTTAAATTCTCACTCTCACCAAACACTATTTTTCACAAGTTATATTTTTAGTGTAAATAAGGTTCAAATTTGTTCACTACGTCTTCAAAATAAATAAATGTTGACTCACGACCTCGTAGTATGGAAATGTCAAATGTTCACCACCAGAGGGCGCCACCTCTGCCTGCAGCCAAGCCACGCTGCACCACCGGAACTGCCAGCTTGACTGACGCTTTGTTCAGTCACTGCACCAGGAACCTTCAGCGTCACTTCGGCGCTGAATGACTGACACTTTGTTCAGCCACCACTGTCGTTTCGTTTTCGATAGCAATCCACTATCCGGAACGACGCTACTCTCAAAAACTTGCACTAAAGTGCCCTGCCGGATATCCGGCTCGAAGGACCATAAGAACGAGTCACTCTTCGCTCTGGTCACCCTCGAGAAAATACTTAGGATCAGGTGAGTTTTAATAAAACCAAAATCCACAATACCGAGAGATAAAGTATATATTTACTCTTGACAAACAAAATTACATCGACAGTCTTAAGGTTTTGTAGAAACACAATGATACCGCGATCTATCTACGTATAACGCCATCCGTTGACTGAACGTCGAACTAATTTATTACCATTAAGGATTCCATTTCGTAGTAGATGGCGTTACTATACTAGGAATCAATAACAATATTCGATACATGCAATATGGACTGTACAGACTCACTACTCGATCTATCTGTTTGATATAATCATGTTTATTAGAAAGAACATATGCAGCTTTTTATCAATGGATAATAATAAACGGAGTCGCCTTGCAGGCCGTCTGAAATCGGTTCCTCGATGCATGGCGCTTTCAGAGAAAAACCCGCGAGTCATTGGTTCGACATATTATGAAAAACAGCCCACAAAACTAAAAAGCGAACCATCGGACAAGGCTTTTATTGAAAAATTCATTTTATTCTGCAGTGGAATTCTTGAAAAAGGATTTCACTGCAGCTTAAAACGACATTTTAAATTGATTGTGAATTATTTATTTAATTTATAGTTTGTGTAACATTATTTGACATTGTTTATTTTTCCTTTTGACTTGATATTGACGACATCTTAATTTATATTCTATTTTGTAATTGCTTTGACATTTATTTTTTTTGGGACTTTTTGTATTTTATTTTAATTATTGTTCCATATTTTGTAATATTTCATTGTAATTTATTTTCTTTGACGATCTCATTGTTAAAATCCTTTATCTGACCATGAACAAATGTAATTTAATGTGTATTTTTGTAATGAGAAATAAAAAATATATCTATCTTGTAATTATATCATGTTATTGAATTAAATAATTGAGAACAGCTTAGACTAGAAATCTTGTTCTTCGTATCGTTTCGAATACTGGCCACACAGAGTGTAGTTTTGCCAACAGTAAGTGTATTGTTGGCAACACTACACTCTGTGTGCCCAGTATTCCCCACTTGTTCGGCATAATTGCTGACACTCATAGGTCCTAGAATGAGCAGCCGGGCACGCAGGGCACAATAAAAGGTGACTCATGTCGTATGATACATACATACATACATACCATCACGCCTTTTTCCCAACGGGGTAGGCAGAGACCACATCTTTCCACTTGCTACGGTCCTGACACACCTCTTGCGATTCTTCCACTCTCATAAATCCTTTCATACATGCTCGTCGATTATGGGTACTCCTGACTTGACCTTAGAGTATGATTAGAGGTAATAAAAAGAATGTACCGCAAAAAAAAACAACAAGTCGACGACCGGTCAGTAAAACTTATGGAAAGGTACTATAATGTATGTGTATATTACTTTCCATGCATTAAAAAGATACAATACAAGCAACCAACTTATAAATTAAATATTGCCGATACAATGTTTGTATTGTGTGCAATGCAAGTGCCTATCACTTACCTCCGTTCAATGGTAACTACTAACCACGTGTATGTTCGTATGAGAAGTTGTTCACAAAAGGAGTACAAATTCACAGTCTACTACACAAACAACCCTTAATTGAAGAAGCCTATTCACAAACTGGCTACTTGAGATTGGGGTTCGACGCCAAGTTACCTGCTCGCGTGGGCAGGGTTTGCTTGTCCGTGGTAATAGTTAATAATTACTGCGGAACGGCAATTTTCTGTTCTCGTGCACGGTGGGCAACGTGGAAAAACTTCTGCGAAGTTCTTATTCTTCGTTGGCGAAAGGCTTTCTATTGTGTCTGGTTTCTTATAGGAGTCAAAGACTTAAGAATCATGAAACCTGTGAAATTCCCCTCCAGAGAAACTTTTCCAATATTTCATTATTTTTAAGGAATCTGAGATAAAATATTTTAAAATCGTTACAGAACTTTGTGAAAGATAAATAAGAAAGAAAACTAATTTTCAAGATACAGTGTACCCAAAATGATCGGTCATGTTTAAGGTTATGCATTTATTTTAATTTTTGATGCGATAGTGATCAAATGACGGATCGCATAGAAAAAATATCTTGAACGAAGATCATTCATGCATACCGAGTAAAAATTACTATATGATCTTATGTGGATGATACCAGTATTTTACTATATTGTTAATATAATATATGAGAAAGCACCAATAAAATCTGCATCAAATGCTAAAATGATCCTTCCGCTTTCCTGTGCCCACAATTCCGCTGAGTTCTAAACGACCCTCATAACCTTTTACGAGGCTATACCTACCTTCACCAAGTACCAGCGTGGCAGTAAAGATACCACCATTCTCGCCTAAGACGACATTAAAGCGATGGAATCCATACAAATGTCCCAAACGCTATCTATCAAGATCTTTCTCGGGCGTGAGGCCGCGAGAAAAGAATCATTTGTACAGATTACACTGTAAACGTGACTCTGTCAGCGTTTTTAGAAACGGCTGTAGAAAACAAATAGATACGAGTAAGCCTATTTTTTATAGTTTAACTACATGTATGTGAGCAAAAACTTGCATATGTTCAAAAAAAACAGTGATACTCATACACACAATACTACAAATAAAAACAAACCTATTACTCCAAGTCTTAGGCTATATAAGGTAGGAAATTCTTTTGTGGGTCAATCTGTAAAATACTTTAACAAAATACCTCAAAGTCTTGTTGATCTACCTCTTCACAAGTTCAAGTCTACAATTAAAACAAAGTTGATAAAACAAGGTTATTATAACGTGGAGGATTACTTGAACGACAAGAATTTGTGGTCATAGTAGGAAAAATCTGCTCCTCTGCTCAAATAATGTATTTTTATTGTTCTTTTGACTGTACTCTGAATTTATCTGTTGTAAAACAAAACAAAGTTCAAAAGAGTAACTATCGAGTTTCTTGCCGGAGTCTTCTCGATAAGAAGCAACTTCCGAACCGGTGGTAGATTCGCATTATGTTTATTTAGAATATATACTATTATTGTATTATTTTATTTACGTCTATTATGGTTGATATATTTATTTTGTGAATTTTGAAATTTTATAAGTGCTTCTTTGTAAAAGCTTAAGTGAATAAATGATTTTTTACTTTTGTCAATTTATGGTTATCTAGCTCAAAAACTACAGGACCGGTTTTTAAAATTATTTCACCAATATGAAGCTACGTAATCAGCGAGTAACATAGACATAAAGGCTTTATAGGCGAAAACTAGCTTGTGTTTTTACAAAGTTTTATATTTTATTGCTGTGCATTACGAATGCTTAAATGTAAACATAAAAAAAAGGAGATCTATAGCCCAAGGAGATTCCTCGTAAAACCTCGACTAAGTTCATATATTTTGACGTTCTATATTAACAATGCCAATACACGTTCGGCACGATTGGCGTAGTGCGCAGTCGCACGGTTTCTCGCCTCGAATCCCGCAGTGCCCCGGGAGCGATTCCCGGTCGGGTCAATTCAGGAAACGACCTTTTCTAAATTGCCTCGGGTCTGGGTGTGTTGGGAGACGCCCCTGGGAGACGCTACCTCGTAATACAAAGATATTTATCCCTCCTTCGAGACCATGACTAGAGGTGTGTTGTCTGGCGCATATTTATATTTATTTACGTTTGCTTCAAAAAATTGACAAAATCTTCATTTATGAGCTGCACCTAAGGGCTGAATCGAATGTTCGGCCAAACCATCATTTTGAACCTAATAAATACCCTAGATACACCATTACAAACAAAATCTTCTCCAAAAAGTGTCCGATGCTTAGTTGAAATGTGTGAGTGAATACGTTGGGGTACCCTTTCATTTTCACTTGGTGGTTACGAAATCATGAATTTGTTGTAATCCAATCGTCGAGTGTTTTGAGTGCTAAGTTTGTTTTAGCACTCTTATTCCGCAACACTTTTAGGCGTATGGTATATCGGGTATTTATGTTTGAAACATATAAATCCCTTTCAAGCTATAAATGCTTGCCGTTAGAGATTGAGTTGCCCTCCCGCTTTTTGTTGAACCGATTCACGATTCATTGCATTTGTCTTTTTTTGGACGCAACGCACGGGGGCTCAAGTTTATCTGCCTATTCCAGCCTGCCTAATTGTCCAGTCTAGTTTGACACAAAGTCGGCTTGCAGCTGCTGTGTTTCAAATTTTAAACGAGTGTAGGTATCACAATTCTGTTCTTCGCGATGTTTCTTATGAACACTCTCCCCAAACTGGTGACCCCGAGCATGAACTTCAGCACAGAGCCTTCTCAGCGACCTTGGCACAGCACACTGCACTTCGGCCGGTCAGCAAGCAGAGACGCACTTCTCTCCTGGTCGACGCAGCAGCCAGCCACTACGCAGCACTGCACCACTCCGACTCACTGGAGCATTCGCAGCATCACCCCGACTCACTGGGGCATCACCGCAGACAGTTCCAACTCACCGTGAACTATGCGGCATCTGGCTCTGACTCTCACTGGAACGTTCCACTATCGACCTCCGGTCTCGGAGGGGAGTGATGTAGCGACATCTATCTCGCCACATACGAACTAAGAACTATCGTATCCTACATCGCGATATCAAAGTTATCCGAGCGATCGAACCTAAATACAAGAACCCGACAACAACCGTAGGGCAGTAGCCCACCAGACAGAACACCCGTCTGGTCAAAGGATCCTCCCTTTTCAACGGTGGACGAGGAACTTTACACCCTGTTCCTCACACTCCCCAAAAGTACATTTAGACCACACGAACATGGAGCTAAAGCTGAAGCAAGAATGTTCTTTCGTGATCTTTTTTGCCAATGATAATTCGTTTTTCATTTACACAAAAATAATTATATCAAAACAGTACGAGGAATCAAGAACGAGCATTGTAGCTCGTGCAACAGATTACTTAAAATTTAATAACGTAACTCGTGCTCTAGGGTCTCCATAAACAAATATAGAACCACGAAATAATGCTTTTTCTACCGAGAGAATTTGACAGAGTGGGGATAGAATGAGTATTAGCATTCAAATCCTTTATCAACCACATTAATACGGAATAATTCACAGTAGTAGTTCAAATTAATGCGCTCAAAATGTAAGTGACAACAACTGCAAACTGAATCTGCATGTTTGACGACAAAGCCGCGGTGGCATAACTCATCAAAACTTCTAACGGCAAAGCGATGCACGCCGTACGTAGCAATTGTATTGTATGTGTGGATAAATTTCATCGTTTGTTGTGTTCCGTATCGCAAGATACGGAAGGAAGAGAACCAAAGGGCCTACCCCGGTGCCAAAATTCCGTTGAAAATGTAAGAAAAAGAACAGAAAAAGTTTCGTGATGCTTTGAAAAAAGCACACAAAAAGAAGTATGAAAACCAAAACATTAGTGAAGTTTGATACCTAATTGGAATAGAGCGGTTCCAGAATAGCGTTTTATACGCACGTATAAATCGTTTTTGGAAGTGCATGTGCAGCTCGTATAATCCGTATAGATACTGACTCAACACTACCGGTTTGAGCGAACACGCCACAATAAGCCCGTAGACGCGAGTTTGGTTTTTTGAAGCGTGAAATGTACCTACGCGCGTGTAAGCTGAAACCGCTCTTTAGCTGAAATGTTTTTACTTTATTGAATAATTCAGTTTTTAGATAAGATAAGAAAAATAATATATATTTATTAAAACCGAACTTTACACTTGACAAAATTTCTGAAATTTACGTGATCAGTTTTTTCTTCTGAACTGAATCACAGATTATCAATGTAAAACATAATTATGGCGCCACCTTCTTTGCGGACGAACCATGGAACTAAAAAACTCGCAACATTTTCGCAATGAAGACGGTCCACACTCCACAGATAATAGTATATTTTTACTAGCTGTTTGAGTTTGTCTTTGTCACATGAAGGAAATTTAAACTTATTACTTTTATACTCCCTAGGGCCTAAAGTCCCGCTTCGTAGGGCTATTTATATTGGCGTACTTTTAGAGCATGAGAAGTGAAAAATATATTTGCATGTCTCTTTTATATTGACTAAGCATGAATGTTCTGTAAACTTTATTTTAAACCATTTATACAATGTTTTATGCGAATAAATAATTCTTATCTTATCTAATACTTGTTCATCGATTATTTCATGGAATTGGGTATTTTACTATTTCTTTTGGTTTGTTATCGAAAGAACTCTCGATAATAGAAACAGGGGGGAAAAAATCCAATAGCACCAACTCCCTGAGATATTGCAACTTTGAAAATCGAATTTTTTGGTCCTGCCGAAAATGACGCAAGTTGGTGACGTAACATCTCGCAGCTGTTCTATTATTACCATGCGTTTTGCAAAAGCGTTTTGTTCAACAGCAATATTACATTTCGGCGATTATGAAAATGGTTTCTTAATAAAAGTTGCTATCAATTGTGGATTATCGAATGTTATATTTATTTTTAACCAATTTACACTTTTCAAAACGATTCACGACACAAGTTTGAAGAGCCGTAAAATAAATAATTCATGAGTTATCAAACTAAAAGTTTTCATATTGCTCTTTTTTAATGTATTTTTCCATAATATTAAATAATTATTATAATCAGATGAAGCTTTCTTTGTACCCAATTAGATAGATTCGATGGATTACTACGATGAAGTATGTTTATCCACTTAGATAATTTAGAACATTAAGTATTCAACCACAGTTCAGTTATTTATTCTAACGAGACACAAGGAGACTTTCAAAATAATTTGTCACAGTGGACCCTACGTCATGCGTCACGTACAATTTTTTAAATAAGATTGAACCTTGGCATCCTGCAAGACAATCCTAATTTTATTAGATTAGCTAACAAACCGCCGGTCCTCGCTACAGTCCCTGTTTTCTTTTTCACGTAACTTATCCGCTTTTGGTCGAGAGTACCTAATTTTATTAAGAGAAAAGAAACAGGCAGGAACAAATTTATTTTTGTTTGTCATAGGTACAAGTAGGTATATTTATGAAGACGCTTTCGTCGCAACGTTCCACTTCCACAATTTCAAATATCATTCAAAGGCAAGATGAGCCCTACACTTAAAAGATATTTATTTCCTGCCAGTTTTTACCGGTTGAGCTATTTTTTTTTTATCAAAATTTAAAATCCTAAGGCTAAGCCTAAGGATTTACATGTATGTCCTAAGTATTAAGTGGACTGTTGGCGCAATGGCAGCGATCCTGCCTTTAGCACCGGAGGTCGTGGGTTCGATCCCCACCCATCACAACATTTTTCTGACGAACACTGTGTTTGTTCTGTGTCTGGGTGTTATTATCTAATTAGGAAGTTACGTATTCAGAAATATATATACATGTTTATCAGTCTCTGACACCTGTACACGGCCTGCTTAGTTTGGGGTCAGATGATTTTGGCGTAAATGGTCCCAGATATTTATTTATTGAAATAGTGTGGGTCATCCACTGTGGGTGCCAGAGGCTGATACAAATGATAATACAAAATTATTATATACCCAGGCCACATAATGCTAAAACTGTTGGTCATACTTCAAAAGTTCTGGAATGGAAATAAATAAAATATAAAAAACAGATTCCGGTGGATGCAGCCGATAAGGGTCTTATTACAATTCCTAATAGCTTGTCAAGTTCATTCCTTATAGAATCGCGAAGCTAGGTGAATGAAATTATTATATTGGTTACACACACATTCCTCGCAACGCATCCTCGCTGATCTCTGGTGGAAACGCACCTGAAGTACTGACTCAGTCATCATCATCCGTGCGGTCTATCCCAGTTGTGAACCCACACTGGTGTGTGGGGTCCCAGGGTCCGCCTTTCTTATTTTCTTGGCCCACTACGCGCGGTCTCGGGCATCCTCAGTGGTGAGTTTGTTGGCACGCATGTCACCCTTAACGACATCGAGCCACCGCTTCTTGGGTCCACCTCTTCTACCGGTACCTGGCGGGGGCGGCATGGCCAGACATTTGTTGCCCACGTAGTTTGCCGATCTCCGTGAGACATGACTATGCCAACGAAGGCGGTACTCCTGCAGCTTGTCTGCGATGTCACGAACGCGAAGGCTGCCGCGGATGTGGGTGTTACGCAAGCGATCTTTGCGTGAGACTCCACAAATCCACCGCAGCATCTTCATTTCCGTGATGCGCAGCTCCTGCTTGTGTCGCTCTAGTAACGACCATGTTTCACTGCCATATAAGAGGACCTGAAGTACTTGTAACCGGAAGTACTGACGCAGTATTACAATATTAAGAGTGTGGTACTGACTACTTACATCTTTATGGAAAGAGGTGGCCCTGGCAATGATATGTCTGTCACATGACAGCACGCACTTAGGGTTAAGACAGTTATAATATTTCTATGGATGTGATTTATCTGTTACGAAGTAACTATTGAGTTATCTGTGCAAGTAGATTGTTATAACATTATTGTTTACGGAAATAATTAAGGCTTAATGATCCACTTGTGTCGGAAAAGCAATACCCTGGGGTAAGTTTGGGAACCGGAAACTTGAAACTTTTGGGAAACTAGTGTTGTCGCTCTATGGCGAACATTGACGGATAATAACATAAATAAGACAAAATTGAGTCAAAATATCATAAAAGTTTTCCCTTGAAACCATAAAAAAACATCCAGACATCAACACAAATACAAATATACTCTATCGGGAGCCCGCTCGTGACTACGATGACATGCAATGGTCGTCGAAACATCGAGTTAAAATAGGTAAATCCATTTACATACCATCAAATTTGATTCGTTGCAAAAACCCGATAGTGTTTGAGATTTGCAGTGAGAATACAACAAGAAAGTTTTTATTGTTATTCAACACAAATATTTATTTATTAGTTTGTATATGTTTATTAGATTATTGCAGAAAAAGTTGAGGATAACAGAAGTACAGGTGAGCTTATTTCTTAAGAGAGATTGCTCCCAAAAGAGCATTATGACAGGCACCATTTAAAAAAAGAGTGATGGATAAACAACCGTGTACAAATAAACTAAAACTTCTCATATCTGTAAATGGACAAAATACTATGACTGATGGTAAATTTATCGATAAATCTACAACACTACAAGAAAGGAGTAAGTTTATGAGATGAATGTGGGAATTAAGTTTCGTATTTATATCAACACTCCAGCTAGTTTACGTGGTTCATATATCACTTTAAGTTATTAGTTACGTATACCTAATACGTAACTAATCCTTAGATCACAGAATCATTTGATTTGAAATAAATTATTGTTTTTTTCGGGAGTGAGGGGAAAACCCAATCGTTTTATTATGTATGGTACAGAAAAAAAGTTGCCTGCGTTCCCGGAAATTCAGAAACGTCGCTCAAAGTTAGGAACCCCTTAAAATGTCAGAAAATATAGAAGGAATAGAAGGCCGCCTAATTTTAATTGAATTCGAGAATGCGTGGAAGCAAGACCGTCCGTATGGTTGACTGCAGGAAAATGCATTTAATTCTCATTTGTACCTCAAAGTGCAAAAAAGAATAAAAAATAAAATGCTGTTTCATATGCCACGGACTTTATTTCATTATCTTCTGTCCTAGTTGATATAGTGAAAACAGGTTTGATAAATGTCGTGAAGGCATATGCACACCAATACCTCATACATAAATCTTCTAACCGCCTTTCCAAAAACTTCAAATTACCCACCATAAACTTTCTATTGTTCGTCGTTCTTTCTGCAAGAGATTTATTCGTATTCATCACACGGGCATAAAATGCACAAGAATTTAATATCACGTAACGCAGCTCGGCTATTCTGAAATGAATACCCGCCGAGCGATATGCGTGCCGGAAATGGTTCAGAGCTTTTGAGAGCTTCGATCTTTTTGCTTAAGCTTTTCAGAGAGGCACTTTTAACGAGGATACAAGCTTATTGATGAGCAAAAATGGATAATGAGCACATCTTTATTGGAGAAAGATAGTAAGCGGATATTTTCTCTTTATTTTCGCAATCTCAATGCAGATACTGCTGGGAAAGAAAATCACGCCTGTCGTTGTGCCAGTGATATTTCTGGGCCTGAGCGTGTCCATATGGTGCGGTTACCGCTTTCCATCGAGCGGTCTGCGAGTTTGTGTGCCGTAGACGTGGTTAAAAACCTCACACATGGTTACGTAACTTCACATTCAGCAAAAAGTTAGGAGCTTTGGAGTTTTTCCAAACTTTTGGCTTCAGATCGGTTTGAACCAATCCCGAGTTCTAAAAGGCTGAAAACTAGTTTGAATTTGAAGGATCCTTAACTTTAAGTGACTTTCATTCTGAGGAAACGATTATCTGCTGACAATCTGAACAGAGTTTTTTTTGTCAGAGACTGTCAGGGTAATTGATACATTTGCTTCTGAAGTACCAACTCTCACACACTGAAAAAACAGGTGAATTCCGAGTTGTTGTGGACAAATCGAACCCACGTTCGTTGACGCTCAAAGTATTTATTCATTGCATCAATAAATAGGCCAGTACGTCTACCACGAGTTGCCACTTTAAATTCACGTTATCATTCGCAAAAAAAAATGTATTGGGATTTGACATTGTCATGTCATGTCAAATCCTAATACATTCTTCTTACGCGAACAGTAACGTAAATTTAAAGTGGCAACTTGTGGTAGACGTACAAATATAATTTTGTCGGTTAAGATAGTCCCGCTGCGCTAACAATACCGATCTCGACCCTCAGATAATCCCGGTCTATTGAGGGACCGATATAGTAAAGACTGAATATAAAATCATTCATAGTAAACAAATGGCTGCTAGCTTCTATGCTACAATTGTAAACTTTATTCCATTGGAATAAGGTCGTAGGGTGCCATTGGAATATCGTTAGACCCAGATTTATGGCGGCGATTCATACATAATCTGCTTTTATTTAGTGGACAAATAAGGATTACTGCTGAGAATAAGGTGCGATTGCTGAAACGCGTATTTTGTTTGTATTTTGAATAATTTCTATTTTTGGAACTATCTCAGCATTTTTAGACAGTTACCGTGGTTGTGCTTACGTGACCTTATTGACACGCTTAAGTGTGTCGCCCCACTTTCTACCGAACCCGCACAGGCCAGATGTGAACTTTGGCGCAAAAAAGCCTCTCTGCCTACTCCTTTTGTCCCGCTTGCCGAGAACCTCCCTCCTGGACATGATTTACCATGGCCGATCTGGAAGTCCTTAAACAGGCTTCGGACTCAGGTTGGCCGAAGTAAGGAGAACTTGGTCAGGTGGGGATTTTCGGTAAGCTCCGATGTGGACTGTGTTTGCGGTGCAGTGCAAACTATGGCACACTTAACATCGTGCCCGGCGTGCCCCAACACCTGCACGCCAGCGGATTTAATGGACGGCAGTCGATCCGCAATACAAGTGGCTGAATTCTGGGCTGCTACGATGTAATTAATTCTTGGGTTCCATCGACACGCTAAGAAGAAGATTGACACGCTATTTACATGTATTTGCTGATCTTAGTTTATTCTGTTCATGAGCGTATTCTTAGCTTAATCGCTTCCTTAACCGCTTTCAAAATATTTGCCGATCACCAGTTTTGGTATTTCCACAAGGATAGTCGTTTTGACCTTCTAGAACCACCGTAAAATATAAACAGATTTACAAATCGTCAATAAATATTTCAGCTTTGGCTATGGCTAAGAATGTATAGGTATTATGTAGTAACACTATCTAGATACGAAACATAACACATGTAAACGAGTCATGTGGCTCTACCACCGCGGTTAGTCTACTGAGAAGACCTTAAAAGACACTCAGTAGTTACTCTTTTAAGAGAAAGGTAAAAATTTAGAGTTTACATTACGGAACCCCAAAGATAGTGAACCGAAGCAGACTAGTACCCGCAAGTGGCACCAGGTTGACGTATGTTTGTAGGTTGTAAATTTTACTCTAAGGGCGTAAAGCTTTTTCATAGGCAGAGGTAATCACTTTTCCCCAGAACGTCTACCATAAGTTGCCACCCTATATTTACGTTATCGTTCGCGTAAAATATTTGTATTGGACCTCTGTTGAGTCTAAATGGAACTATAAAACGGTACCATAATGTAACAATATCATCAAGGTACCGATTTTTAGTTCCATTTCGACTCAACAGAGGCGTAGGACGAAATCCAAATATAAATAGTTTACGCGAACGATAACGTAAATTTAAAGTGGCAACTCATGGTAGGCGTACAGGAGAACCTTTGACTGCTTGTCTTTTAAAAAGTATAAAGTGTTCTAATTGAATCTTGTTTAGAACGGTTCTAAGGCATAAACTACAACGTCTATAGATAAATGTCCCTTATTGGTTCGCTGATGACCTCAAAATAGCCCGAGTGGTGGACAATCTTGATGCTGTATTATTGCTTCAGAGTGACATCAATATGCTTGTGAATCGGTGCGAATACAACTGTATGGAGCTCAATTTAAATAAGTGCTTGCAAATTACTTTCACTCGTAAATTAAACCCAATAAATTACAGTTACATGATGAATGGCTCCTACTTGGGGAAGGTGGACGTTGTTAGAGATCTTGGTATTCATATTGACAGTAAACTAACATTTGTCACTCACATAGACACGATTATTATGAAGCATTGAAAGCTCAAGGGCTTTATTATGAGAAATACAATATCTTTCAAGAGGTTCAAGACTGAGATCTTGCTTTATAATTTGCTTGCCCTTAGTGTACTTGATTATGGTGGGGTTGTGTGGCGTCCACACTATGCAACGCACCTTCTAAAATTGGAGCGCATTCAAAAAAGATTTTTGAACCATCTGGCGTGTTTTGCAGGTGTCCACAGGAAAATTAAAGAATATTCTTCGCGCCTTAGCAAGTTCAATATTAAAAATTTAGAAAAAAGAAAGAGCACTGCGGATATTTTATTCTTATATAAGATTTTGAATAGAAAAATTGATTGCCCTGAATTGTTGTCAAAGTTAAATTTATCCTAGAACCCCCTTAATAACCTTATATGCCTCCCATTCTGTCAAACCGTCCTTGGTTCCAATTCTCCAATCTCAAGGCTCTGCAAACTTCACAAAAGCATTGGTTAAGAAATTGATATTCCTCACACCTCTGTTAATATGTTAAAGCACCTGTTAAAGAAATTGTCAGATTGAGAACGGATTTAGGCTTATGTATGTAGTTTTATAAAATTTATTAAATTACCTTAAACACTGTGCATGTAGTGTTTACCTACTTTAATTGAACACTTACGACACGATTGGCGCAGTGCGTGCTACAGGTTTCTCGCCCCGATTCCCGTAGTGTCCCGGGTTTGTTTCCGGTCGGGTCAATTCAGGAAACGATCTTTTCTGAATTGACTCTGGTCTGGGTGTGCTGGGAGGCGCCCCGGGCTTATTTCCTTGTGTGGTACCTCGTAACACAAGGATATTAATCCCTACTTCGAGACCATTATAAGATGTGTGTGTTGTATTTATATTTTTTGTACACTTAGACCTGAATTATTTGCATGCATGTATATTTGATGTTAAAGTGTAACAATTACTGGTGAAGCAAATAAATAAGTAAGATCCATGTGTATTTTCCAGGTCAGTACTTCGCTCGTAGGTACGTCAAACGAGTTAGTGAAATAGTTTTGTTTCCATCTCGGGGTTGTGGATAATTTGCCACAACCAGGTAATTATTCCACTCCGGCCTAACATTTCCAAGTGAAGTTACACAACTTCAGTGAGTAGTTTGATGAAGCAGTCGGTGAAATATATTTGACAAGTGTTGTATATGGTAACACTCCTAAGTAGGTGCAAATTAACTAGGTGTGGAAAATGTGATGCACGAATTCTTATATGTTTGTAAGACGTTATAGAACAAGCTGAAAGACCGCTTTATGTGTGTTCATTTTATTCCTTATCTCATGAATATTTATTTTTTCTTTTTGTACAATTTTATGACTTGATAAAAGGAATCAGGAAGAGAGAAAAGCAATGAGGTTTTCATTATCCTTCTGCTTTGAAACAATTTCAACGTAGCGGGGATTTAATAATAATGGAAATTTATTGGCCCCGGCAAACCACAAAGTATTTTATTTGTTGTTGTAATTTCTTAAAAAAAAATTTTTACTACACCGACATACTCACAATTTTTTGTTTATAAATATGCGCCAGACAACACACCTCTTGTCATGGTCTCGAAGCAGGGATAAATATCCCTGTATTACGAGGTACAAGACAAGGAATTAAGCCCGGGGCACCCAGCACACCCAGACCCAGGTCAATTTAGAAAGGATCATTTCCTGTATTGACCTGGCGGGGGATCGATCCCGGGTCACTACGGAATTAAAGGCGAGAAACCGTGCTACAGCGCACTACGCCAACCGTGTCGTCGTTTTGCCCACAGTCTCTTTAACACTGGTTTTAATTCTGGTTATTTCACACATCATCAGTCAGTAATGGGATATGAAGATAGGGATTATTGTATGGCAATTGGAATTATGGCAATAAACATTATGCGTTTCAAAGTGCCACCGTTATTCTGATGTATAAGCAGTATTACTGCAAAGTTTCATCTAAATCCATTCAGTAGTTTTTGTGTGAAAGAGTCACAAACATACATACATCCTTACAAACTTTCGCATAAAAACACACAGATCGTGGATCGTGTGGTCCCGAGTTCAAATCTGGCATGAACCAAAAATCTTTGTGTTCATTGTTAAATATCCGACTTACTCTCCGGTGAAAGCAAAAAACGATAAAAAATCAAATCAACCCGGATAACGGCGGTAGGCCCACCACCCACCACGTTGGGTTCTAATACTTCTAATACCATTGGTGAAAAGTGGGCTTCTGAGTGTTTCGTTCACCCTGACGACACAGTTACTTGCCTCTGACTACCCCGTTTGGGATAAAGTCATGATGGTACGTTTCCTGAATGGACCCAACCCTGGACACCACGCAAGTCAAGTCGAAAAACCGTGCGTGTGTGCGTGTGTGCTGCAGCACACTACGCCAATCGTGTCGTCACGTGTGTCGAGTTCAAGTTTTGCCTTGACCGAAATAATAATAAAATAAAGTCGCCTTATCAAGCCCACCCCTTATCATTGTAACCCTTGGACCAGCAACAAATAGCAACGCTCGAACGGTTTAATTGTTTCAGGCACCAGCGAGATGAATTATTGCAGATCAGTGATTTATTAACCGCTTCGACCGGATACAGCTATTAGTTAAAGTGAGTTAACAATTGTGTAACAATTTATATTCATAATTAATTATTACAATGTAGTTTTCATCATAGTTGGATATTCCTGGTTTGATTTGTTATTCAATGTTGATATTTCTCTTTCTTGTTACAACTGTCCATGTCAGTGTATAGTCTATGTGTTTGTGCGCACTAATCTTGAAATGGTTAAACCAATTTGGAGATCAAACCCAGGAACTTCGGCGCTTAAAGCAGGATCACTAACAGTACCATTAGCCAACGCAACGACAAGATTGAACAACTATTGATAATAAAGACTTAGGTATCTCTAGAAATTGACAAAACATATAAAAACCTAAGTATTCCTAAGTACGGTCGCAAAAACATACAATTGCTCGAAACACTAGCTACTATCGAACGACGTAATCCAATAAGATGTCCGTAAGAGCAATTACTGCGTTGTACTTGTCGGTACTCTCCAGTAAGTATCTAGGGACGTCACAGTGACTTTGTTAGAGGTACACGAAGCGAGAAAATCTGCTTACGGCTTTGCAATCAAAACAAGGATTTTGAATGTTAGATAAATATCGAAATATCTGAAATATTTTAAAATAAGACCAATGTACAGGCGTCTAAGAGTGTCATTATAGTACGAGAATGTACTACTAATCATATTGTAGTTTATTATTTACATGACTTCAATATTATTAGTAGTACAGGTATAAATGTTCACCCCAACAATACACAGAAAAAAAAATCGATTATGAAGTGATTTTATTGGCCATCACATTTTTGAATTTAAGCCATCCTTAATTACCAAATAAATAACCACGGGTTCATCAATTCAGCACATCCCATACTTATTGATCAATTTATTTATTTATTCGTTTGTACACAAATTACCGTTTTTACAAAGATATATGAGGATAGCCAAATACATGTAAGCATAACTCTAAAGAGAGATTTCTGACAGGAAGTCATGGTACCAGGAAAACCATAAAACAAAGAGTGATGATAGACAACAGCTGTGTACAAATAATTTAAAAGTCATGTTCCTATAAATGGACTAGCTTACTAAAAAATAGACAATATATATATATAATTATAAAAATAAAACATATAAATATCTAACTAAAATAATTATGCATATTACAAAATAATAAATAATTGAGATTATCCGACGCAATTTAAACATTCTCTAAAGATGTCTCACTTGCTGAAAGATGACTTATCCTTAGAGAGGATTTTGACGTTGACACTTTCAATTTTAAAGGGAATAATTTAATCTAAACCTAGACTTAACGATGATTTTCTCTAACGTCAGTGATGTGATCTATAACTGCTAGATAAGCCTTGCTAAAAGCCGGTAGAGCACATTGAAACAATGATACTCATCATTATATCAACGTCTTGTTTTTAAATAGCTAAGACTGATTTTCAGATGTCGCATCTGAGTAAGTCTATTTTATTATTTCCGTTGGTGATAATAATTAAAGGAGTTAAAACGAAGCTTATCTAGTAGATAAGCTTCGTTTTAACTCCTTTAATTATTATCCTTTGGAACATTTGATAAAAAGATGTTAACAGCGAAACATCCAACAATAACAATTTGCTATAGTTCTGGGCAGAAATCATAATAACCAAATGTGTTTTCCCATGACATTCATCAACCTAAACATGACAACAATATGGCATTGAAAAATCCATGCTATAGCTATTCTTAGAATATGCGGTTCGGTGGCCGGTTATAACGACGTAACCGAAGCCGTGTCCCCTCCCTACTCGACTCTAGCTCGAGAGGAGTGCTCTAGTGAATGACGTCCCCTCTTCTCAAGTGCTCTCAGAGAAACCGACATTCAGTGTGGTCGTGTCGTGTATCGACAACTTGAAAATATTCTCTCGTAATTTTTAGCATTCTGGTAGAAGGTACCTGAAAAAAAATAAACAGAACCTGTCTGTTTTTACTTAATGAAAACCAAGAGTGAGGTACATTATAACAAAACTAATTTTATTTAATGTTGTATTATTTAACATATCCTATTAAAATGAATTATGGTAAAATTCCAATGCTGCAAATTAAGATAAAATATGAATTTTCCCCTAATTTTGTTATGTTATAATTTGCGCGTTTGTTGGCACAATGTATTCGTTTACTCGTATAATAATTATCCTGAAACCAAATTATGCAAATAAATTGCAATTGTATTTGAAATTTTTAAATTTGTTAAACAGTTTCCCAATAATTATGACGAATAAATTATCTATTTCTCTTTTTCATATATTCCTGACGCAATTATTTTAATTCCATATGTGACTTCGACTCTAACGGACGTTCTGTCCGTTTCCATGACAATACATTTTAATTTGCATATAAACGGGACCCACTACTGAGGTAATTGCAATCAATTCAACGCTGTTATCGACATTTACATGATAAAATTATTTGCCAAAATACTCTCCTGGGGCCCAACCGTCATCCCTGAAACATTTTTTTTGGGACATAAGATCCACCATACCAAGACAGATCACCTTTACTCTAAAAATTGGCGGAGATTGTGAATTTCTGAGAGTAATAAATATTTAAAATAGATATTTTTATAATTAAAATAGATCCTCACATTGTTGATATTCCAGCTCTCCGCACGAATCGTTTCGCCGATTCTTTTATAATG
The DNA here is from genome assembly GCA_947369235.1 of Udea olivalis. Taxonomy (NCBI): domain Eukaryota; kingdom Metazoa; phylum Arthropoda; class Insecta; order Lepidoptera; family Crambidae; genus Udea; species Udea olivalis. The sequence continues at coordinate 19,541,801 of OX376347.1, forward strand.
CGAACAGCAAAGGAGTGGAACTCACTGCCCGCGTTTGATTAACTAGAAAATATAACCAGGGTCTCTTTATGACAAGAGTGAATAAGCATTTACTGGGCAGACTTGTACCATCATAGACCAAAAGTGGTCAAATGACTGCCTAGTCAATAATAAAAAAATATATAAAAAGAAAGCTTTAAGCTTGTGTAGGGGTCGTGGTCTGAAAGCCTTATTTAAACAAAAGAAAATCTTTCCTCAGCTGATATTGACACAATTAACCTGCAAGAGGCAGTGTGGTTCCCGGCGCCCTCTCGTTCTCGAGAGCAATTACTGCAGCGAACATAAGTACATCACGTCTTCGCTAAAACCCTATTAAGGATAAACTGATACCCATTCAACGGGGAAGAAATACTATTACATTTACGAGCTAAATATATTTCATACTAAGCATTGTACTTACATACGAGGACAAATGCGAATATAGATTTTTATAAATTAAATACATCTACTTAATTAACGCCTCCGTGGTTAACTGGTAAGACCCCTCAGCCTATATTTTAGACGTCCTGGGTTCAAATCCAGAACGGGCATCAGATTTTCCAGATCATAGCCCAGGTTTCTGATCACCTACCAGCATTTGGCAGGAGTGGTAACTAAGCCAATACTCGTACCCAACAATGTTGCGATGACTTGTTTTGAAGGCCTTTGCCATCTTTGCCCAGCACGGGATAGCATATGTATTTATAGGGGCTGTACGATGTTTTATAGATAATTTTAAAAGGAATTTTATTCATAGATTTTTGTTACAAATAAATTTTATTTCATTTATTATTCATATCATAGAATAACGATTAAAATAATATTATTGATCATGATGTTTACTTACCTAAGTCACCGCGTCCCAGGCGCACAGTTAAGAAATAAAAGGTTAGTAAGGCAACCTAACTCCCTAGTAAGCCTAAAGTTCCTTCTGCCGAGACGCTAGGTCGCTTGAGCCCTAGTCCTACCTAACGATATATAAATAAATAGATAATAAGGGGGGAAGCTTGCTTCCGGGGTGCCCGAGGTGCAAGCGGGAAGAGTTGGAAATGTACGTTCGGGAAGCAAATTGGTTGTAAAGCACCACATCCTGGCCGTACAGGGAACAGAAGTAAAGGGAGCTTGCTACCGGGGTGCCCGGGGCAAGTCGGGATAGTTAGGGTAGTAGGTAGGGGTGTTGGAACCGCTACTAATAGCGCAAGCTCACGCTATTGATCATGTTACTGACGGCGAAAGGTGTCTTGGCCGCAGCGGTGGGACTGGTTTATTTGTAAAAAGTATTTGTTTATATACATAATTTAGGCAATGCACACTACTTAAGGTTATTGTTTGTGAGACGTCGGTGTAGAGTGCCGACACTGCACGTTAATTGGTCCATCGGACACTAGACAAATGACAGAATACATTTCACAACTTAAGCAGCTTTCACAAGTTAGCAGATTGAAATATTTTGATGCGAAAGCTAAGATGTTGAAAAAACGAGGTAATAAGATAAGAATTATAATATTTATTGCCCAAAAAAATACTACAGTAAACAGAAGAAACGAATAAAAGTACAATTTAGGTAATTTGAAGATGACCCCGATAGCTGATAATCTTTAAAGACCAGGCTGAGGTGGTATGGCCATTGGACGTGTAATACGCAGACCAGACTACATAGTGGAGAATGCCGTTCCATCAAAACAGGCAAAAGGATAAGTGTTAGGCCGCTAGCAACATGGCTAACAACTGTCCAAAGATACATGAAGAATCTGTCGCTGATAGTTTGCGTTTACATTTAACGCCACGTAAAAAGAAGCTGAGCGACAGTGGAGGGGATGGTCCTAAGCTCGAGTTCATTATGAAAGGAGGTTCCATACCGTCAGTTTGACCCTAAATTCGCCTACTGCTTACGGCTCAGGTTAGCCAGCGTTTTATTTTGATGACGGGAACTTTACCCCGCATAACCGGCCTCCTTATTTTCTAACTAGCAATGCGAATCGATTGCTAGCCGCTCGCATTTTAATTTAAATAGTAATAATCACTGTCAAGTTTGCGATTTTCTTGCGATTGAAGTTAATGAATAGTCCTCCAAGGCCAAGGTACAAGGGTGTATTGCAGAGCAAATAATTTTACTTCATATACTTATCAAACAAACGTTCGTTGTTTGCATGGACCTGTTGAAAGTGAAACTTTAATCTAAAATATCGGAATACCGGTATTGTGTGATTAAAATACCGATATTTTAATATCGGAAATTTGCTCCGATATACCGGTTTTTCGATATTATCGAAAACCGGTATCCATGCTCCCTACTCCTGTTTCTGTTCTCTTCTCGTAGTAACACTACGAAAAACTCGTAGCAACACCGACAACTACGTCGCTGCTATTTTTAATACAAGTATTAGTTGTAACTTTGTAAGTCTTAGTTTTAAACCAACACTAAGAAAAGCAGAAGGTTCCCAATTATTTTCTTTATATTTATCTCACTAATAATGCATGCCTGGTACGTCGGAACACAAGGATTTTTTTCCTACTTCGGTACGGTATGTTGTCTGGCGCATATTTATCTTACTGATAGTGATGACTACAAGGTGGTGCTTTATAATTAGGTGGATCTGAAGATAACTTTCTGGGAAACGGAACCTGATGCAATAGCAACAACAATTACTTACAATCAATTGATTACTGATAAGCAAAATAATTGATTGTTTAAATAAACTTAGCCAATTAACTACTTTTTCATTTATTATTTCAAGGCTAGTTACTCCTTATTTTATTAATAAATAATGGATATTTTCTACGTCATACCCTTTAGTAACTTTTGAAGCCAAGCTTAGCGAAAACTAAAACTTGAAAACAAGGCTGACAAGTTGTACCATTTATCATTAGTTAATCCATTAGCCTGCGGTGTAAACTTTCATAATACATGTCCAACTTACTATCTCCTATCATAATAAATATTTAGTAGCATATACAATAACTTGTCACTTACATTGATGACAATGTTCACTAAGAACGGCTGATATGGTACACCTACTCGAGGTATTGGATTAATACACCCACTTACGAGTATCTCAGCGATACTGTAAAATTCGAACTAAAAATCACTCAATGACAGGACCGACAAACCGATTATGTCAATAAACACACGAGTATGAATCGATTTATTTATAAAGCAGTTACTTAACAATTCTTCCGTATCTGGATATGAAAATAAGTCTTTAAATCTCATTTATCTTACAAGTTTATTTCACTACCACGATAATCAGTAAGGTGCCTGACCGTTGTTGTCACGTTTTATAGACTACGCAATTTTTTTTTAGGTTTGAGTGAGTTTTACAGAATAGGCCTTTTTTATTCATTGTTTACTTCTTCTATTCACCAAAGCCTGCTGGGAGACGCCCCTGGCGTAATTGCTTGTCTGGTACCTACCTCGTAACACAAGGATATTTATCCATACTTCGAGACCATGAAAAGTGGTGTGTTGACTGGCGCATATTAAAAACTAAAACCTGGAAATGTGTTACCAGAATAGTTACCTTCAAGGTGAGGATGGCCTCGTATCTGGACCTCACGACCACTTCCCACTAGGTGGAGTGTAGTCATCTTAACGGGCATTATAAAAAAAAGTTACACTTATGTAGCTTACACTTCGATTTTCAAAATATCGTAACCTTATTTTAAAATCTTTATACTGTTTAATTCTTCGAGGTTTCAGAATATGACTTCTCTTATATGAGCACGTTCGCTAGTAGTGTCCAGTTATATTCGCATCAAAGACGGCTTTACCTCCTGGCTTAGTGCCTTAGTCAGAGACTAGTGGCTTAAAAACTAAGCTAAAAGCGATTTTTAGCTATTCAAGTAATCTTTATTTTGCTGATGGCTGTATGGTGCTGCCTCACAACGATCTGAAGTGCATAAATTAAGATAATTTCGGCTCAACGGCAAAAATGTGGTTTGTATTAGGATGAATCGGGAACTCTTCAGGCAAAGTGTTTGGATTTTAGCGAAAGTGATATTTTCTATAGCCCTGTTATTGAGAATGCTCCTCGGTTATCAAATCTTATAAATAAACAAAAGATAGCCATAATTTCTTATAACTTGTACAGCCTGATATCGAACGTAGCTGCATCGTAGGTATCAACTCATAAGAAGAGTCCTGGCGTTAAATGTGTTAATGAAACGTGGACTCGGTAGATTAGCCAGGATTAACCTGGATGTGGAGATGCAAGTATAAGCACTATGAGTTTGTTAGGATTGTGTATGTATAGCATCACTCGTGCTAATGGAACACAGTTTTAACCAGTTGCCCAGAGAGTCGTTTTGACCCGTATTTTTAATTGGTCTTTTAGACGTAATTATTGACTGCTAGTCAATTATTACATCTGATGCACTCCTGCCTCTGAGGGGTCGTTAGCGACCCATTAAAAAAAATACTCTTCTCTCAATGCCGTCTTAAATTATCACTTACAGTCTTCATAAGAACCCTTTAGATTACACATAATTCAAAAAAGGAAGAGGGCGAAAGTAATAATAATAATAATAATCGATAAAATGTTCTAGGAAACTTATTTTCATATTTAAGTACCTCTTGGTCGAGTGGTAAATGCACACTCGGTCTCAATTCTGGAGGTCCTGGATTTCACTCCTAAGTCAGGCAAAGTTTGTATTCGGATTTTTTAAAGAATTTAGTTTCGTTATTGGGTGTGCAGTAAATAAAATTATCCAGCTTTCTAAACAAAAATCTCAATAAATGCTCTGCAGCATAACTCACTGTATATACTCACGTATGACATCTATTCATTGGAAACACGAATATAAGGAAAATAAATCCTGCTCACGTACAAACTGTATATAAATGTTAATATCACACGAACATCTGCTGATAATTTAGGGTTGCACACATGTTTCTCATTATTTATGTATTTTGCATCAAAAAATATCAGACCTTTAGTAAAAAATACTACCACCTTTGTCCAAGTCAAAAGAGGTCAAGCTTTTAGCACCTGAAAATTACCCACACCACACACGAAAATATGCGTCGAATAATAAAAATATTTCGCGACAAAAGTTGTTTTCCGACTTTGTACATTTTCATTTGTGTATTTATCAAGAGACCCCAAAAAGCCTATCAAATATTCATAAAAATTACAATGTGCCTCTTTTATCCGATTTACCTTCAATAATTTCCTACAAACAATTTTGTGGCTATTTATTTTCGATCGCGCTTCTAAATGAAAAATAAACTAAATAAGAAAAAGGAATGTCATTTTGCGACCTTATTTACTTTGCCTCCGATCATAAGATGACCTCTCATTTCGTAGAGTTCAGATAGTAATAAGACAAGAAAAAGTGGTGGTAGACCATACAAATTGTGGTCACATTTTTCTTTAAGCTTTTTTGCGCGACTCTTCAAAGCTTTCGTAGAGAATCGCGATTTACTGGCTCTAAATTAATGTCCCAATGAAATATCTGTGCGAAAAACAGGGCACAGCTACTGTGAATGATTTTTTTTAAGTAAAGTTATTGACGAAAACTTACGAGCTTGCCCAAATAACAGTTCCCAAAACAGGGTATTGGCTAGGTCGTAAAATTACTTTACGGCAAGGCGTTTATCGCAAAGTGAACCAATAAAGGATTTCTGCGAAGCGTCCCATGTTTCACAAAAAGTATAAGGGATATATTAGGTTTGTACTTATTTTATTAACGTGAAACCAAGTGCGGGGACGGGTAGTAGAGTAGAGTAGAGTTTTGTCATAGCCTCATTGATTGAGATTACACTAAACAGAAACACTGGCTAACCCCTGGAATCAGAAACCAAATCCAAACCAAAACCAGAAATCAAAGTTGAGCAACCTTCACCCTTGTTTGAGGATTCGAGCGTAAATATTTCTTATTTGTCTTTGACAAAACAGAAACGAACACGACATGCCTAGCTCAATCATAGGTCTCAGAGAGGTATCATCAGCCATGATTATGAAATCTGCCATATATCTGCAGATTAGAAGAGATTGGAAGGTTTTTCAAGATGTGTTTCATTTGGCTTCGTTAAATGTACATATCTGTGAAGTCTTAGCAGAGTCTTATCTACACAAAATTAATAAGCATAAAAACATTTCGGAATCCACGACATTCGTTGATTACGTTACCTACTAAGAGTATACTTACTTATAGTTTTATCAACGTTGATCCCGTTCAGTAGAACTGAGATAACTGATCAAAGTTCCAAAACTAATCTGATCCCATGTTATAAACCAGTAAGTATGAGGGATGCTGTTCGTAACTGCAGAAACATTGGCTAAAAACTCATAGTGACCTCTAAACAAAAATTCAAATCAATCAAAGCTCTCATAAATACTTCAACCAACAAATAATCGAGTAACATTAGCCCCTAAGATATGTAATTATATTTTCACAATGGGGGACCTAGATCTAGGTTAACTTTGATTCTAACTCTCCGACGTACCTAAAAGGTACGAGTACATTTCAATTTCTACACTCTTTTCATCAAAAAGAACTCCGTTCAAGTAAAACTTTGGTCCTCTTTACTCCACTTTTCTCTACCTCCTACATGTTAAGCTCGTTCACACACTGGAACTCTCTTCCAATCAACATCAAAAACCTACCTCCAAACTTGCTCTGAAGAGGTCGTTGCGTGAGTATTTTAATTGAGCCGCTAATGTACCCGGTTTTAGTCAAGTTTGTCATCGTGACTTTTTTGTTTAACTTTCTTTAAGGAAATATAATATAACATAAAATAATATAGCATAGTTATTTTAAACCTATTTAGGTATGTATATTTGCATAATTGGAATATATCATATATGTAAAGTATATTATGTTTAATTTAGGTTTTAGTATTTAATATTACTGTTTGTTGTTAGTCTTTTCTTGCTTCAGTTTCTATATGTTGCACAGCCTACAATTCCGATGTTCTCTGATATACCTTGCGGTTGACTGATAGAAAATGCCTATAGGCTTTAAATTTGCCAATTGTACTTTATTTGTTTGTTTAATAAGGATTCGTAAATAAATGAATCTAAAAAAAACAAGATGGCATTTAGAGTATGCTTTTGCTTATTAATATATTTCCTGTGACACAAATTAACAGAGAGCAGAGGACCATATTACAATCCCTCATATCTTGTCAAGGTTCATTCCATAAACCGATTGAGCGAGCAATTTCGGAATATGATCTCTCATTTCCAGCCAGTCAGCGGTTACCTGGCACTAATGCATCTTCTAGGCGGGATATATTATTATTTGTTAAAGGTCCTCTGCGCTGCTTTGTAGAAACTTTCTAGCTATGCGACATGTGTTCAGTATGGCGGCTTTTTGTAATGGTATGTAAGTGTTGGGTGTGAGTCAATGATTTGTAAACTGTGGTGAAGGTGGTTTGGGATTACGCCGGTTGTGGACAGAACTATAGGGACGACAAATACTTTCTCCTGTTTCCAGATCCTAGTGACTTCATCGTTGAGATCCGAGTACTTGTGAATCTTTTCCGTTTTTTTGCGGATATTATGGGTGTTGGGGACTGCGATATCAATCAAGTAGGTTGTTTTATTAATTTTATCCTGTAATGTAATGTCTGGGCGGTTATAATGGATTGTCCTGTCTGTCAGTATTGCTCGGTCAAAGTACATTTTAAGTGTACGGTTTTCTAAAATAGGATTAGATGTGTAGGTACTTGTAGTAGGGCGTGTGTGAGTTTATTATGAGTTTATGTTTGACCGCAAGTTTTTGATGGATTATATTTGCTACCTGGTGGTGTCTGTGAGTGTAATCTGTTTGTGTAAGGTTAGGGCATGCTCCGGTTGTGTGTTGAATAGTCTCAGAATGGATGTGGTATTTTCGGCATATAACATTGGTTAATGTATGGTCTTTAATTATATGTTTCCTGTAATTTTTGGTGTTTATAATTTGGTCTTGGATAGCTATCATGAAACCCTTAGTCTCTGGGAACAGGTATTCTAGTAAAAGCCTTTTGTTAGATGCTATAGAGTTTACGTGCGGCTGTTCCAGATCATGAGGGTGTCATCCGTGCAAGACTTTCTTTTTCCATTGCTCCAAGTTTGTAGTTTCAGTTTCATTGATAGCGGTAGACGTTTCTTCCTTGGAGAGGTTCAGTGGAGTAAGATTCTGATCATAAGAGACTATAGATTTGTGGAGCTCGCTGTAATTTGCTTTACTTAGAAAAAAAGATTTAAGATTTGCAACCTGTTTATTCCACAAAATGTTTGTTTATCAGTCCCCTACCACCATTCTGTCGTTTGAGGGTCATCCTTTCGAAGGCAGATTTCGGATGCAGGCAGTTATGTTTCGTGAGGAGGGTCCTGTTAGTAATTTATATTTTATAAATATCTGTTTTGGACCATTTGATAATCCCGAATGAATAAGTGAGTATTGGTACAGCGTTGGTATATGGCTTTGATTAAATTCTTTCTTAATAGTTGCATTTTACAAATAACAGTTACTCTACGTTTATACTCTTTTTCTTTTTTTCTTTTTTTTTTATATTGCCCGTCAAGATGACCTCACTCCACCTGTTGGAAAGCGGTCGTGAGGTCCAAATATGAGGTTGACAAGTCCAGTTATTCAAACGAATCACTGGGCTGGCCACCTCACCTTGAAGGCCTGCAGAAATGCCTTTTCACGCCCCGCTTGAAGAACCCGGGACTATAAGAGGAAGGAAACACATGTGCTGGAAGAGCGTTCCACGTCTGGATGGTACGACAAAGAAACGAGTCACCGAACCTTTTAGTTCGGGCCAACAAATGTTGAATTGTGTGTGGGTGACGCCGTAGTCCAGCACGCGTGGTACGGGAGTGGAAAGGTGAGGGTGGGATAAGCTGGAATAACTCGTCAGAGCATTACCCATTGTAGAAGCGATAGAGAACACTTAGCCTGGCAATGTCTCTACGCAATTGGAGAGGCTCAAGGGTCAAAGTTGCCTCTGGGTTTCCAATAATACGGATAACACGCCGCTGCAACCTGTCAAGAGCTTCGAGTAGGTACTTAGCGGAACCGTCCCAGAGATGAGAGCAGTATTACGAGCGAACTTGTGTCTTATACAAGAGACAGAGCTGCTCAGGCGTGAAGAATCGTCTTACTCTGTTCAGGACTCCGAGTTTACGGGATGCAGTTCTAATGACGCTCTCAATGTGGTCCCGCTGGTTTAGGTTGCTACAAACATCCATGCCAAGGATGTTTAGGCTATCCTTAATCGGTAGTGGGGTGCTCTGAAGAGTGGGATGGGAAAGGAACGGCGACGCCTTTGCTGTGAATGCACACACCTGCGTTTTCTTGGCATTGAACTCGACAAGATTGCATGCACCCCATTCTGAAATGCGGTCCAACACTCCGTCAAGCTCAACAACAAGACTTCGCCTCTTCTCCTCGATATCAGTCTGCTTCGCACCAGGGCGCTCGAAATATCGCGCGTGGACCGTGCTATCATCCGCATAGCAATGAATATTACCAAGAGATAACATGTCATTGAACTCTTGAATTAATGAAGCTTTAATCTTAGTGTGGTCCAGTCCTTTTGATTGGTAATATTCAAGATATTTATACAACTCGTCCGGTTCCATCGCTGGTATCGTGTCTCCTTCACAAACCGTATGATTACCAGGCTGCATTTTGCCTTTAACTATATGAATGATTCTACACTTATCTAAACCAAATTGCATATCCTTACTAAATTCAGTGGTGGTCTCTATTAGGGTTTTTGTTTTCACTGGGCTGACCATCCTCACCTTGAAGGCCTGCAGAAATACCTTTTCACGCCCCGCTTTAAGAACCCGGGACTTCTTAAAAATTCAATTATAACTGGGTTTAAATATTGGTAAAATTTGTAATAACCAAGAGTGTGAAATGCTATTAAATCCCTTTTGATAGTCAATGTAGGTGCAGTGTAAGTTTATTTTGGTTTTGTTTGCATGTCGGTGTTAGTGAGTCAATTACAGGTTGTTCCTTGCATCCCATGTGGCCTCGCCTACATCCCTTCTGTTCCCCGGCTAAAATGTGGTTCTCTTTATTATCATTTTAATAGAATAATTACATATATAAACCAAATCCGCGCGCCCATTTTGAAGCACCTTAATTGGAGCTATAAATGGCTCCAAACGGACCTTTTTGCAGTGTTCATTACAGCTCCGCAATGTTCAATGTCAATGCGCGCCGCACGTAAGCAAGTAATAGTCACGCATGTGTGGATCGGATTAGTGCTTCATTTTTGACGGGGCGGTTGTATGAAGACTATCCTTCTATACGTTATTATTCTAAGGCCCTAGAACTAGCCACTTTTATTTCTCTACGAGTATTATATGTATGAGTTAGAGGACATTCACTATTAAAACAAATAGTTCATCAGGTTAAGGTCTGTTACATACGCTATTAGCGTTATTCTAAATAGCGTATAAATTCAAGCGAATATGTCGGTAATTACATAAAATGAACGGTTTAATTTTAACTGGGGAGCTTTTCTTTCGACTTTGTTTTCTCACTGGACTCGTTAAAATGCAGATAGATACTCCTCAGAGGAGGTTCGTCCAGAATTCATTCAACTCTCCAGTTAACGCGTATAATAAAAAGAAGTCACCAACTAAGGTAAACAATAAAATCTGTACGTCTACCACGAGTTGCTACTTTGAATTTACATTATCGTTCACGTAAAAAAATGACAAGTCATGTAATGTGTCATCCCGAACATTTTTTTACGCGAACGATAATGTAAATTTAAAGTGGCAACTGGTGGTAGACGTACCTACTGGTAAAATTAAGTAAGAACTGTCTGTTTGCTGACAGGCACTTGGTACATATTTAAAGAGAGCAACTAACATGAATAGCTTAAGTAATAATTTAAACAATTTTGAGATTTTCTGCACTCTTCACAAAAGGCAAAATCACTTTTTCAGCGTCCATGTTACACTAAAAAATAGGTACCTATTTAAACTTTTATATTTGTGTTTATTATTGTATTATAATATTGAATGGCTTGTAAGTGCTACGGTAGTGGTCATGCCTTTAGCGCCGGAGATCGTGGGTTCAATTTTCCATACCTACTCATGAAAAACACATTCATAAGACGAACATTTGTGTTTGGTGTGTATAGGTAGATTCCTCCTAATTTAAGTCTGTATTTAGAAATACATATTTGAGTATGTTTATCAGTCTCTGACACCCAGCGTACAGGTTCTGCCTAGTTTAGGGATATATGATCTTGGTGTCACGCTAGATATTTATTTATTATAATATTATCAATCATAGCAAAAAACAATGAATAGTAGGTATAACATGTAGGTAACCTAAATGTTTATACTTAAAACGCGTCATAACATTATGTCAGAAAATCTCAACAACACAATTTCAAGAATTTAAACATAACGAATTCTTATACGTCATCACAACATGCGTAATGCGTATGCCTAAATCTTATCATATTACGGAGAACGACGTCAAGTACCGAAAACGGCATTTTCAAAACAAATGGGACACAGAAACACCACTCTTATCAGACCTATTATTCAGATATTTGTGTAACAAAACAAAGCTCTAATTTTATTGGTCGGTAAAAACCATTTGCGCAAGACCCCCAAAGCCGTAAGAGCTTGGGTATTTAACAGGTCTAGTATAAATAGGTGATAAATTGAGCGTAATTTTCGCCTAAACGTGAAATGGTGAATGTCAGTATACAAATACTTACCTACCTTGGGAATGGAGATTTCGAAGTGAGCATGTGGAACGAGAACGTAAGAGCAATTATCGTGCCTCCATTTGCCTGTTCTGAAATACAATACACAGTCAGGTCATAAGTATTGTCACACAGTAAAAACTTTTCTTTTAGAATGCTGGCCACAAAAAAGTTTATTGAATTCGAATTTCGAATTGTTCATGAAAATGAAAATGTATACTTTTTAGAATTTTACTCATTTTTAAATATGGAGTGGACGCTTATAAAAGACCGTGTTGTAGTTATTGGGTTGCATCGTAGCGGTTACGCGCCAATTCAATTTTTTGACATACTGAAAAATTTGAATATAACCAAAAGATTCGTTTATCGTACCATCAAACGATACAATGAAGACTCTAGTGTAGATGACAGGTCAAGAAGTGGTCGCCCTCGGTCTGTTAGGACTCCAGCAGTGATAAAAGCTGTGAAGGCGCGAATTCAAAGAAATCCCAAACGTAAGCAGAAACTGTTGGCCCTTCAGATGGGGTTAAGCAGAACCACGGTGAAAAGTTTGTTAAATGAAGACTTAGGGCTTCGGGCATATCGAAGAAAAACAGGACATCGTTTGAATGCTCGTCTAATGGACCTGAGACTGAAGAGATGCCGCGCTTTGTTGAAACGGTACGCGGGAAAAAAATATCGGGAAATTCTTTTTTCGGATGAAAAAATTTTTACCGTAGAAGAGAGCTACAACAAACAAAATGATAAGGTGTACGCACACAGTAGTGAAGAAGCGAGCAACCGTATTCCGCGTGTCCAACGAGGTCATTTTCCATCCTCGCTCATGGTATGGTTGGGAGTTTCTTATTGGGGCTTAACAGGGGTACATTTTTGTGAGAAAGGTTTAAAAACGAATGCAGTTGTGTATCAAAATACAGTCCTGACGAACCTTGTGAAACCTGTTTCTCATACCATGTTTAATAACAGGCACTGGGTATTCCAACAAGATTCGGCGCCAGCTCATAGAGCGAAGAGCACACAAGACCGGCTGGCGGCGCGTGAAATCGACTTCATCCGGCACGAAGACTGGCCCTCCTCCAGTCCAAATTTGAATCCGTTAGATTACAAGATATGGCAATACTTGGAGGAAAAGGCGTGCTCAAAGCCTCGTCCCAATTTGGAGTCACTCAAGACATCCTTGATTAAGCCAGCCGCCGATATTGACATGGACCTCGTTCGTGCTGCGATAGACGACTGGCCGCGCAGATTGAAGGCCTGTATTCAAAATCACGGAGGTCATTTTGAATAAACTTTAGTGTCATAAGAATCTATGTTTTGTTAAGTTCATTTTGGTATATAAATGGTTACATAATGAATAAACTTGTTTCAATTATTTTATATTAAACATGTGACAGAATTTATGACCTGACTAGGTATAGTTAATTCGTGTATGTGTGAAGTTGTTAATAAGATAATTTAATCCAATTTCGCACATCGTTAAATCCAGGGACTGATCTTCTATGCAAAATTAAAATTACCATAGCCGGTAAAAATATACACTCAACATTTTCTCGTATTTAACTCATTTCTCCGCTGAGCTTATTTAGATGAAAAAAATATGCACCAGTCAACACACCATTGTCATGGTCTCGAAAAAAGGATCAATAACCTAATGTTACCGACAAGGACTTGGGCCAGGCAGAGGCGTCTCCACTCATGAAAATGCATGCTTTCACACAACGGGAACAACGGGGTTATGTCGGATTTCTACCGACTAAAAACCTGACCTTTTGCCCTTAACCACTTTTGGGGACAGTATAGAGAAACCAGTATTACCACGCCATCCTCGTGGTGCGGCCAGCGTGGTAACCCCGGCTCCGCTCCAGTAGATCAGTGCAATGCGGATCAAGGTCCCCGGACCTGACCCGCTGGATCCATTGGGTAGCGCTGGGTCCCGCTGAAAGGGGCCACCCGCGAGATAATTCCATGCTGTCTTCGCGGCCACTAGAGGTCCCGGCTCGCGTCTGTTGCGCAGAGCGCCAACCGCACACTACGGAGAACGAATCATCCGATGGTACGGTGCAGAGCCCAGAGGCGCGCGCTTGTGACATCCCCTTCGCCCGGCAAAGTGGCCAAGCAGGCCCGCCAACCCACGCTACCAAGGGAAGCCGCTGACTCCGAAGAGTCCGCTCAATAGGACCACATCCCGTTATTCCTTCCGGGGGAGGAATATGGGAGCGATCCCCCTCAAGCCAAGAATTTGAGGTGCCCGTGGCTAAGTGACGGCAGCTGATCGGCAACGATCCGATGTTAAGCAACGCCAGTCAGGTCGGGTTATGGATGGGTGACCATCCCGATCGAAATTAAGTGATGTGTTTTTCGGGCATCTCCGTGCTTCGGAAGGCACGTTAAACAGTTGGTCCCGGCGCAAGATATCAGTCGTGAAGCCTAGTCAGAGGCCTAAAAAGGCGGCTTGATAACATCTGACGGTAAGGTTTATCACTGGCCTTACATTCACCTCTCCAACAATCCGCACTGAGCCTGCGTGTCGGAGTATGGCTCGTACCACCTCATAGTTGAGGTGAGGCCTGTGCCCAGCAGTGGGACGTATAAGGCTGTATTTGTTTTTTTTGTTTGGGTCTTCAAATCAGTACTATTGATAATATCGATTATATTGTTAATGAATTTGTGTTAAACATGTCTATACCCCTTTGTCATCCGAGGAAACTTGTCTTGTCTACCTCTTTTGTCGACTCTCAGAGACGGGAAACGAGAAATTACCTTATGTTGCGCATCTTAGCCAGGCTGGTGGCAAGTGAAGTAATTTGGTCTAGTTCTGACAGTGGAATCCATGAGAAAACCATATAAACCAAATGCGCGACAAAACTTGGACGAATAACTCAATATCACGCCAACCGATTTTGATCATTCTTTTTTTATTTGAAAGCTGGTGCGTCCCGTATGGTTTTATTTCTATTTGGTCTAGTTCTCACAGTGGCATCCATGAGGAAAACCATATAAGTCTTAAATCTAGATAAACTATATGCGCGACAAATGGACGAATAACTCAATCTCACGCCAACCGATTTCGATACTTCTTTTTTTATTGGAAATAAAATATACTGCCAGGGTAGTTTGATGAGAGTTTGGTAAGGTTCTGTTTATGGGACTCGTGACAAAGTAACGGAACTCTTCAACTCTGAGGAGCAAATGAACGATACTTTTTCGATGTATAAAATAAACAAGATCCACTGAAAATCAAGAAATAAACAAAAAAAAACAACTTCAAGAAAAAACTATTCCATTGCTCAGTAGTGGTACGGAGGCCGACTCGTCATCTTTTTTAACAAAACGATTGCTAAAGGGGTTTCATGTCAGCATAATAAAGCTTGATGTGATGACGATGTCGTGTATACATGTCTTCCCAATAAATGCCTGATAGCTGTTATTTTGAAGCTCTTGTTATAGCGGTTAACCAACTTATGACCAGGCAGCAACCTCTACTTGAAATTCTATACAGGACTAATACATCACTTATCCCTTCGTCGTGAAGGGCCCTGATGGATGAACCTATTAACTACTCTTAGGAGTCAGGGCCTTGCGAAATATTTCTGTGAAGATGTTAGCCTACAACCGTACGTGTGTACGAGTAATATTACGTTGAATTGTCATCATCAGCTCTAAAATCTTTTTAATTTGTTTTATCCAGGAGCCCAACCATATTGTATTATAACTACCATTCCCATAAAAAGGTAATACTTATTAAAACTAACCGACAAATGATCCAAAAATTGGTCTTTATTCAAATAGTTTACCTACCCTAGCCACTCGTAAATTAATAAATACATATAAATATCTGAGACACCTTACGCCAAGAGTCTCTGACTCAAACTTAGCAGAACTTGTTTTCTGGGTCAGAGATTGATAAATTACATGCTTAAACAGGTCTAAATATAATATATATATATAGTAATTTTATAAAATTGCCTAAATTACCTTAAACACTGTGCATGTAGTGTTTACCTACTTTTATTGTACACTTAGATCTAAATTACTTATAAGCCTGTATATTTAATGTTAAAGTGTAACAATTACTGGTGAACTAAATAAATAAATATATCTACTTCATTTTGAGCGACTCAAACAAAATCAGACGGACAACCGTAATTTTTATAATAAAACCTGGAAATAAACTTTTTTAAAAATTCCAATTCTCGCTCGTATTCTTTCTACATCATCAACTGAGTAATATGCCACTTCATTAATCTTTAATGTATATATAATCATCCGATATAATGCTGCGTAAGTAATCACTTGATCAATTGATCAATCGTTCAAATTGAATTTACACTTTATTGCTTGTTATAAGACTGAATTTTCCTCAAAAAACGATAAAGGTTAACTGGGATGTTATTTTATACCTTTTCCCTAATGGATTAAGCATTATTATTTACGGAGGTACAAAAATTTTGAACAATATCCATGACTAAGCTGAACCCTCGTCACATTTTGTGTACGTTTAAGTCCATAAGGATTTGCAACATCACTCTTCTATTTTGGGATTGCCCTGTTTATTCTGGACAGCCTATCATAAGCTGGTAAATGTTGGAGTTATTTCCACATTCGTTTTGCTTAACAACTAAGAATATACTACGGGTGTTGCTGTTTTTTGTGACCACCAGTACATAAATCTGGGACTTACACCAAGATCATCTGACCCCAAACTAAGCAGAGCTTGTACTATGGGTGTCAAAGACTGAAACATACTTAAATACTTCTAAATAAATACTTAAATAGATAATAGCTCCCAGAAATACAACAAACACAAATCTTCGTCACATGAATGTTTGTCATGGGTGGGGATCGAACCCACGACCTACGGCGCTAAAGGTAGGATCGCTGCCATTGCGCCAACAGGCTAGTCGTACAATGATATAACGCAGAAACGGTTACCCTAATTATATTTTATTGAAATAATCTCATCTTTATGGATCTACTAAGTATGTTTCTCTATTTAGGAATAGAAAACATTTATTAACTTTTAGGATATCGTTATATTTTGTAAAAACACAAAAGCAGTAAACATTATTTACAAGTAGTAGGCACAACAAAACAAAATAACAACAAAAAAGAGCAGTCTGTCGATGCACCGCCAGGCGGTAAACATTGTATTGTTATCATTGTGCCTAGCGGTTGTACTGTTTTATAGAAAATCGATTTATAGAATTTCGTTTCACATAAATTGTTTCTCATATTATCATTTCATTGAATAATCAGTACGCAGAATAGTTACTTCAAAGAAATTTAAATCATAGATTTTTGTTACAAATAAAATTAATTTCTTAGAATATTCATATCATAGTGTAGGCGATACCCCCGAAAATCATCCTTCCTACCCTACGCCTTCTATAAATAACGCTCAGAGTTCGCAGAAGGCCCATTTGACACGCCTGACCCCAACACCATTCGTAAGGCGCGCCGCCCTAGGCACGCACTTACCGAACCGGACGATGTTATCACGCTAGCCATTGCCACCGCCAGACAACTCGCGCAGAACCAACACTCCACCAGACCGATCTATCGTCCACGCCGGCGTGGACGCGCGCCGCGACCCCAGTCATATTTAGATTCGCGTAACCGGCACGTGCCGGGTCGTTTCTCTCCTCAAACCTACGTCCGTTTGTCATCTCCCAGTAACGCCCTAAGCCGAGGTTCGTGTCCCCCCTTGGGGCACCCTTAGGCACGTTACTTAAATATAAGGGTTGAGAGCCTTCCGCTCACCCACTTGTCCGGTGAAATTGTGAAAGCCATCAGCGGCTAAAATGCATGCAATGTAAAAAAAAAAAAAAACACAAGGCCCATTTGCTTCTCGGCGCTCGGAACGGTCACAACTCTGTCTTGTTACGGCCGGTCGACTCGAAATTCATGCGAGCCATTTACTTGTGCGTGTTATAACTTGATTTATGTCTATAAGTGTGTAGAATCAGTGGTTAGCGCGTCTAAAACGGTTTAAGTTCTGTTATTTGGTTTTACTGTTAATTCTGATTAAAACTTGTAAATTAATTAAATAATTGTTTGTCTATTACATTGTTTTTTTTAAGTATTTTCCACTCTGATTTCTTATATCAGAAGTGGGATAAAGAACACATAAGCCCAATTCATAAGGAAAACCAAATAACCTAACTAAAAAGTCTGAGAAAAACTTTTCATTTTATTTGTTTTATTCTGACGGTAGATTCGTTTCGTTTTGTGATTGTGATTTCTATTGTGTTCGTAAAGTAAGTGATTAAGCTTAATTTTAATATGGTGCGCTCAAAATCGCGAAGTCGTGGCCGGCAACGCACTCGAGATAGATCGCGCGGGCGCAGCCGCCGCAAGTCTGATTATAGCCACGAATCGAACACAGAACAGCACATGGTTTTGTGGCGAGGCGAGTGGTGTCCTAAGACATGTCATGTGCAGCGTTCTTTCGAAAGTAAGTGTCGCTGCATAAAATCGGGTGTTGTCAAGTTAGTCATCCACCCGTAGGTGTTGTCAAGTTAGTCTTCCACCTTACAAGACGTCAATGATTATCCTAAGGTGTTGTCAAGTTAGTCTTCCACCTTACCCGACGTCAATGATTAACCTAAGGTGTTGTCAAGTTAGTCTTCCACCTTATAGGGCGTTAGTATTTGTCTTGGCGTTGTTAAGTTAGTCCTTCCGCCCAAACGTTAGTACTCGTAACGGTGCTAATGAGTATTATTGATGTACAAGTGTATGTACTAAAGCGAAACTGTGAGATTTATAAGTACGATGCTTGAAATAAGTGAGAGACGATGGTATGAAAGTGAATGAACGAGCACAATGCATGACGCCTCTTTTCCTTATATAAGACAAGAGGGTTTTTCATCTATTTACAGATAACAACGACGAAGAGCGTGAAACAACACCACCGCCCTCAGTGGGGCTTTCCATGCCTTCACTGGATCCCGACGCAGCAGATTTATCAGCACCCGGTGTCGCTGGTCCCAGCGGCGTCTCCTACGGAGCTGCTGCCGAGGACGGCACGTCGTCAGGAGAGGCCGTGTAGGCGATACCCCCGAAAAGCATCCTTCCTACCCTACGCCTTCTATAAATAACGCTCAGAGTTCGCAGAAGGCCCATTTACTCTCGGAACGGTCACAACTCTGTCTTGTTACGGACGGTCGACTCGAAATTCTTGCGAGCCATTTACTAGTATTTTCCACTCTGATTTCTTATAATAGAATATCAAATCAAGTATTATTATTGATCATAATGTTTGGCTTTTGTAAGAAGTATTCTCAATAACATTTATTTTGCCACTCATTATATGTTCGTTCGCAGAAAATTCGCTCCTGGCACTCGCCGGTCGCTGCCGCAGCACGCTCGCTCGGCTCGTGCGATGTGGTCACAGTTCAAACCTAACCTAACCAACAGAGGCTTTTAAACTAATGTCTGTTATTAAATTAACTAAATTTATGTGAAGTACGTTTCTGTGAAATAAATAGTCGTTGAAATAATCATATTCGAAATGAAAATATTTGAACAGAACATCCAATGAAACATTTTCTGTGAACCGAAATTCTATGAAAATTATGTCTGTGAAACAAGGGATAGCCGTGTCTAGCACATACGACAGACTAGGGGTTATGGGCTCTGGCGCTGATTTTCAGTAGGCCAAAACTGAGTTTAATTCAAATATATCCTATTCCAATTTGAAGATGGCTAGAGTAGACTCCTGTATGGGCACTAGTAGGTTACCTACACAAGTTCTAATGACGTCGTTATACTGTGAGTCTTAAAGTTTCAGGTTTCAGTCAGTACGTCTACTACGAGTTGCCACTTTAAAGGAGATTGACCATTTTCGTATGAACGTTGGACCAAGTGGGGCCCAACATTGAATCATAGTGCATAATAAGTGCATTCCCTAGCCTAATACTGGTCCTTAACCCAAGGCACTTCAGAATCCCAGGAGTATTGAGAAAAGAATATCTATGGTATAGGTTTTACATTGACGAAAAATAATAACGAACAGCTTATTTTTAAAATAAAAGACAGTATACAATCAACCATGGATTATATTACTTTTTAGTTATTAAATTATATTTTTTTAAGGTTTTTAGTTTTAGGTTCATTTTAATAACTTCAGATGTGTTAGTATTTGTTTTAGTATTTTTAATGTAGTAAATTACATTGTCACTTAAAAAAAAAAAACGAAAAAAATTACTTTGACTTTGTTTGTTCTTGTCCGTCACTAATAAATAATTCCCCTTTTAACAACACTTAGTTAAGGATAATCATTCAATCATTCAGTCGTTACATATGTTTATTTATTTATTTATTTATTTATTTATTCTTCATTGCACAAAATTAATGATACAATTGGCGGACTTAATGCCAAAGGGCATTCTCTACCAGTCAACCACACGATTAAACAGATAAATTAAACACGGTGCACGAGATTAAACTAAATAAATTACTTTTGAAAACAACAACAGATGCTAATTATTATAAATAACAAAACAACAAAATAAATAATATATAAATTCAATATAAATCGATAAAAATAAACATACATAAATATAAGTCATAATATAAATAGAACCAACCAAACCAAGAATTGCTTGCCACAAAAAAAAAATATTACATAATAATAGCCATATAAACCCCTCAGAATAACCACGTATTAACTTTGAACCACATTCACCTAACAGTGACTCAAGGACCCATCCCTAATGCGTGACCACCGATCCGTAATGCTTTCGAACAGCTACTTTAAACCTGTATTTACTAATAGATTTTCTTATTGGAACAGGAAGTTTGTTCCAAAGACGAATCGCAGATACAGCGAAAGAACTAGACATGAAACCGGAAGAATGAGAGGGCGAAAGAAGGGAAAGAGTATCTTCAGAACGCAACTGACGACAATGTGAAGAATGAAGAAACTGAAATTTACTTTTTAAATAAGATGGAGAATTCGGATCAAAAAGAATAGAAAAGAGAACATTTAAAATTCGAATGGACCTACGCTGCCGGATAGGCATCCAGTTAAGTTTAGAGCGGAAAATGGAGACGTGGTCATATTTGCGCAGTCCGAAAATGAAACGTATACAATTATTTAGAAGTCGATCCATTTTGTTCAAAAGCTCCTGTGAAACGTTACTGAGACAGACATCACCATAATCAATCAACGGCAAGATAAGGGCTTGCACTAGCAGTGTCTTTGTAGATGACGGCAGAAAGTTCTTCAGGCGATAGAGAGCGCGAAGAGTCCCAGTTACTTTCCTGCTCACTTCACTAATATGCTTGGTCCAGCTGAGAGAGCAGTCCATATGAATGCCAAGATTTTTCACACAAGGGGAGTAAGGAACAAGGATACCGTCCATAACAATAGGTGAAACTGCACTCATATCAAGCTTCGCCAGTTGTCGTGAGCCACCGATGATTATGGCTTGGCATTTGATAGGATTAACCTTGACTCCGAATTTGGCAGACCACTCAACAACGCACTCCAGATCACGGTTAACTTGTCCAATAGCCCTGTTAATCTCAACAGTCTTTCCCTGCTTGTAGATCTGTAGATCATCTGCGTAAAAATGGTGGGGGCATCCAAGTTCGCCAGCCAGAACATTTATAAAAATTGAGAATAGCATAGGTGACAATATGCCACCCTGAGGGACACCAGTATCCAAACCTGACCAATCAGAGAGAGATTGTCCCACTCGAACAGCTTGGTGGCGATCACGGAGATACGAAGAAAACCAATCAAGCGCTGAAGGGGAAATTCGAAGGTAAGAGAGCACAGCAAGGAGAATGTCGTGATTAACGGTATTAAAGGCGTTAGAGAAATCAATAAGAACAAGTACCGTTAGGCACGACTCCTCCATGCCGGCTCTGATGTCATCAGTGACCTTTATGAGAGCAGTGGTGGTGCTGTGACTGGGGCGAAAACCAGACTGGTAGGGACTAAGGAGGTTATTAGCGTAAATAAAGGAGGATAATTGTTTGTGAGCAGCAGCTTCTAAGACTTTGGACAAAAAAGGTAAAATTGAAATTGGGCGAAACTGATTGAGCGAGTCAGGGCTAGAGACTTTGGGAAGTGGAATGACAAAGGCTTTACGCCATGCAGAGGGAAAACACCCACGATCAAGAGAGAAATTAACAATATGTGTTATCACAGGAAGTATTTGGGCCAAAATTAGAACTATCATTGTTCTACTAACATCGTCATACCCGACAGCCTTTGATTTTATGGACAATATAATCTTGTGAACCTCTGACTCTGACACCGGTGAGAAGGAAAAGGTTTCTATTGGCAAGGGAGTTAAAGATTTTATAATAGATAAGGTGGAGTTTAACGTAGTAAAATCGAGAGAAGTGGAATGGGAGAAGTGAGTATTAAGCTCATTTGGAGAAAAAGAAGATAGCGTAAGATGAGATGACGATTTGCCGAAACCAAGAGATTTAAGAAATTTCCAGATATCAGAGGAGGACGAAGACAGCACGTTTTCATGTATGTAATGGCGTTTACAACATAATAAAGGCCCATTCCTTCATAATAAAATAAATTCGATCCTGTCCATCTATTCTGTTCCCAAAGAACAGTGTAAGAAAAAAGTCACAGATTGGTTGAAGACCCTGACGTATAACGAAACAGAAAATCTATTTATTATACCATCTTAGTTATTTCATGTTTATAAAACGCGCGAGCGCACACGCGCGCGCACGCACGCACACACACACACACACACACACACACACACACACACACACACACACACACACACACACACACACACGAACTTCCTAGGTTGTCTAAAAGTACCAACTTTTGTTTTAAATTCTTTTTTCACTGTTGTTTAGCAAATTTATATGTACGAAGCTGAGAGGCGAGAGCCTGGTAATCTGTAAGACAGGTTTTTAACCTAGTGCGGATACCAGTCTCTCACAGTAATAGCTCACCAAATGAATTGTTAAATGTAAGTTAGACCTAAAAGTGTAAGCTATAATTGTGAAAGAGAAATAAATGCTTTTTATTATTATTATTATCCTCTATGTTAGGCCTTATGTAAACATTAAAATACCTTATCAATCGTCAGCCTCATCGTCGTTCATAATTATCAAATCTAAAAATAAAGCAGGGCGCCTCACGTCTTGGTGCCGAGCCCACTCCGAAAACCAAGCTAGGCAAACTACGTAGGCACAACTAGCGAGGACAGTACCGCACTCGGGAGGTATAATAAGTGAGATAATAATATTATTTAACGCACACGTTGAAAATATATATATTGGGTTGGGTAAAAAGTCTTTTCGCATATAGTATGTACGAACTTGTAATAACATCTCTTTGGCTATAGTATTTGTATCTGGCTGGTTTTGGTATTAATAAAAGTTTAAATTTGAAAGAAGATAATATTCAAATTCAAATTAGGAAAATGTGTGATTTTCGTTTGTTATTCTCACTGTCAAGATGAGTAAATATAATGAAGAAATTCGATACATTTTAAAATTTTACTACAAAAAAGGTAAAAATGCAACGCAAGCTGAGAAAAAAATTTGCTATGTTTATGGACCTAGTGCAGTGTCTGTGAGAGAAGCACAAATTTGGTTTAAGCATTTTCAATCGGCAAATTTTGATGTCAAAGATTGCACGTCGCTCTGGTCGCCCTATTACGGATAAAATGGATGCCATTTTTAAAAAAGTGGAGCAAGATCGGCATATCAGTAGTTACGACGTAGCTGGAGAATTGGGAATTGACCAAATAATAGTATTGGCGCATTTGAAAAAAACTGAGTACACAAAAAAGCTTGATATTTGCGTACCTCACTTTTGAAGAAGCTGATGAAAAGTGGATCACGTACGACAAGAACGTGCGTAAAAGGTCGTGGTCAAGGGCCGGTCAGGCTTCACAGACTGTGGCGAAACCCGGGTTAACACGCAACAATGTGATGCCGTGTGTGTGGTGGTCAGTGGCAGGACCATCGATTCTGAACTCTACTGCAAACAACTGATAAGATTAAAGCAAGAAGTTGAGAGAAAGCGGCCGGAATCAATCAATAGAAAGGGTGTGGTTTTTCATCATGATAACGCTAGACCTCACACATCTTTAGCCACTCAACAAAAATTAACAGAGTTTGGCTAGGAGGTGTTAATGCATCCGCCGCACAGTCCTGACCTTGCACCTTCAGATTTCCACCTGTTTCGGTCTCTTCAGAATTCTTTACTGCCAAAACCACTTGTCGCGGTATTTTGATCAGAAGCCTCAAAATTCCTATAGCAATAGGATCATGTTCCTACAATCAAGATGGCAAAAAGTAATCAAACAAAATGGCACCTACATATTTTAGTTGAATGTAAATAAACTATAATAAAAAATGTTTTGAATTTTCATAAAAAATGCGAAGAAACTTTTTCCCCAACCTACTATATAAAAAGTTAAGTGAGCACCAAAAAGCCATAAGATGAGTTTTTAGGAACTATTCAACCCCGTGGATGTTTAATTTTTTTGATAGTTTTTTTTAATCTCTTCATGTAAGAAAAGAAATAAAATTATTCCCATGCCCGGGCAGCTGTTGGTCCAGACCGGTCCATCTCCTTTGTAAAAAAATTGTATTGTGATTTGACATGACATGACAATGTCAAATCCCAATACATTTTTTTACGCGAACGATATCGTAAATTTAAAGTGGCAACTCGTACTGATCTCACTTTTCAATTTTTCGGCATTGGTAACTGAGAATGAGAGAAATTAATGATGACTTTCAAGGTGGAGAGAAGTAACTACTGAAAAAATACTTTAAAAGTGAACGAAAGAAGCATTTTCCATCTAAACACTGGGAACATGATTCGGTAAACATCAAATGTTGAAGTGTATAAGCGCCAGAGACAAAGAGCAATAAGAGGCATGAGAATTTTCCCGGTAATGCCTTTTAATTAAGTAATGAAACAATCCATGGCCAATTCACCTGAACAATAGACAGTGAGTTGAAAAGGGAATCATTTATTCAAATATGCGGAAAATCCTCTTTTTGTTTGCTCACTGCCTCATTGTTTTCCGTGCATATTTGCTTTATAACGCTGACGGTATGATAATTATTTTTACCAACAAATAGTATTCTTTTGAGTATTAATTTGGTTGGTGATTTCAATGGAATTAAGTATGCCCACTATGAATTTAAATCGACGATGGTCAAAAGCACCTCGTAAAATGTATGAGCCATTTCAAAACATTGCACAGCGCCTCAATCTGAAACTTTTTTTTTTCGTCAGACAACACACCACTTGACATTATGTCGAAGCAGGGATTAAAAGACAAGGAATTAATCCAGGGCTTTAGAAAATATCGTAATCATATGGGAATACAAATCAAATGGGAAAAAAAGGTTTTTTTAATGCGATGTGGGCTATGAAAGATGGCAGTTGGATGGACGACCCGGTTAAGGTTGCAGGATTCCGGTGCATGCAGATTGCCTACAAGCGACTGCCAGCCATGTTCAGCAATGGATTTCTTATGGCTGTGAATGATGAGGATGATGATACACTCTTGCGTTTAGAGAATGCTACAAATATTTCAGCTTATTAAGGAATAAACTCGCTTGCTTCTCGGCAGCATTCAATCTTAACCCAATCCTAATTGGCTAGATGAAAGTGACCTTTTAATAAATTACTAATGCCCAAATTGGTATTTACCCTCCGGCAGATGGGCAACCCACGCTCTATCGGAAATAATCTATATTCCAGACCTTAATTTTTATTTATTAATTTTGTCATATATTAAGGACGCCTATACGTTCTGTAAGAAACACCACTGTCTTGCGGTTCATTTATTGGGTTATTTGGCACTAATAAAAGCAAGTTTTAAATTTTAAGGGGTTATTAGATCCTTAATCTACAGTTCATGGGAATAAAAAAATAAAAAAAAGTTATGCCCTCTTCTCTGTGATTGATTTACCAAAAGCATTTTTGCGTAAACGGCTAAAATACTGTCAGTTTCGGTAAGTTAATCTGGTTAACTATATAATTTGAAGAATCAATAAAAATATTTATGGACGGCCTACATAGTCTATTTTAATTTGTATTTGCAAAATATTACAAAAAAGGCCATAAAGGTCATGAAAAAAAATAAAATAATTATGGTAAAAAACTCAATTTATATTAGCCTTATTACAATGGAACGAGGGTCAAAATCGCTCGCTGTATTAGGTTTGCATTTTCGAACACCTATCTCAGTCTGCGCCGGAGCGCCTTCGATGTCGGACGTGTGTCGCTCTGTCTGGACTTTGTTCACGATCGACTCGATCTATTCGGATACAAAATATTCCTCTAAGAGCATTTGATACTTGCGAAAAATAAGGTAGGTATTAGCAATACAAGTAACTAGTAAAGTACATTATTGTCAAGAGATGTTTAAATCATATTTTGACTTGGTTGACCTGCTCATTTTGTTGGTTTTCGTGAGTCCTTACATGCTGGATGACTTGGCTGACCTGATGATGGACTCCGGAGACACCCCAAGGAACTCGGAAACTGTCAGAGTTAGGTATCCCGAGTTTGGGCACGTTTTGTAGGTCTTCATGAGTACTTACATGCTGGATGACTTGGCTGACCTGATGATGGACTCCGGAAACACCCCAAGGAACTCGGAAACTGTCATAGTTAGGTATCCCGAGTTTGGGCTCATTTTGTTGGTATTGGTTACTTTATGCAATTTTTTTACAGTAATATTTTGATTCAGATGCCGCCATTCAAAACATTCGGAAAGTCTCGCAAGAAACTTGCTGCAAATAGACGGAATTTACAAAAAGCTCATTTGTAAGTTTATTTTGTTTTTGTTTTATCCTAAATAGGTCACTATGTTTCATTGTCAAAAAGTTATTATAGCGTTTTGCTAATTTAATATTTCTGAAAGAATGCAGCGGATAAAACACTCAATAGTGGGAATACTGGTATTCAGGAAACGGACGGAAATTTATATGATGACCATTTGAACTTCACTAATTAATTGACCCCAAAGTACAATGCCGTAAGACATTACACTGTGAAAATAACTAAAATAAACCGAACGAGCAGTAGCAACATCTGTTAAAAACCTAATTTTTCTCACTGCAAATGCAGCCGAACTAAGTCTGCCTGAGAGAGCTGCTATATGAGGGTTCCATTGCAGTTTTGAATCTAATGTGATGGACCCTGTGATCCTGTAGATAGTACAATGTTAACATCAACTTTTTGAGTTCTTAAACTAAGGTACGAAATCACCAAATCCAAAGCATTATCTCTTACCCCTTAAAAATCAAGTTTACGTATAAGCGTATCGTGATCAACGCAATCAAAGGCTTTGGACAAGTCACAGAAGACGCCAAGAGCGTTCTGTGAATCCTCCCAAGCCCTAAAGATGTATTTTAAAAGTGCAATGCCAGCATCAGTAGTAGAACGACCTCTAGTGAATCCATATTGTTCACTATGTAATAGATTGTTCTCATAAAAATGGCTTAATAGTTGTTCTTGAATGTTTTTTTCAAAGATCTTACTTAGAGCTGGTAGGATTGAAATAGACCTAAAGTTACCTGGGTCTTGTTTGTTGCCTGATTTAAAAAGTGGTACAAGCCTACTGTGTTTCATCAAGTTTGGAAAAACACCTTCATCAACCCAATCATTGAATATTACGGCTAAATAAGGGGCAATCATTTATGTTCATCTTGGCACTCATTATGTGGCTAATAATTTTGACTGATAAACACCAAAGATCAGTGGTATCTTTCAAATTAATTAATCTAAATGCTTTTAATATATCTAGTGACTCCACATGTTTAAATTTAAAGAATACACTGCAACAAGATACATTATCTTTCAACAACTGTTCTGCTTGTTAATATTAATACTAAGAGTTAATGAGGTGTCGCGCTGTTTAGCTTTACCTGTTTCGTGATTTATGATGTCCCAAGTGGTTTTTATTTTGTCAGTCTTAGATATTTTATCACGAATGTGCAGTGCCTTAGCTTGATATGCATGAACTAATTGTGGGTGTTGCAGTCGATTCCAACGTCCAGGTTCTCTTCAAACGCGTACTCTTCACGAATCAGGATGATATCCAAACCTGGATTCATCAGTGAAAAGCACAAGTGACCATTGAGAATGGTTCCAGTTTTTGTGTGCAATAGCCCAATGTAATCTTCTTCCTAGATTGCCTCTCCTTAGCGCTGGTATCCGAAGTGGCCAACGAGCACGTAGGTTGACTTCATGCAGTCGTCTTCTCAAAGTTTGACCACTTACCAGCAAACCATACTCTCTCTGTAGCCTTTGAAC
This sequence comes from Udea olivalis, assembly GCA_947369235.1. Taxonomy (NCBI): domain Eukaryota; kingdom Metazoa; phylum Arthropoda; class Insecta; order Lepidoptera; family Crambidae; genus Udea; species Udea olivalis. The sequence continues at coordinate 19,569,778 of OX376347.1, forward strand.
CAATTGCATCGCCGTTACATTTGGTTGACTTCGTGCAGCATATACTATGAATCGGTTCTGTACATGTGTGGTAATGCGTTGAGGTCCTCGGTGCCGTTCCACCACTTCCCCCGTGACACGATAACGTGATCAAAGCCTGGATATAACGCTCTGACTGGTCCTCATAGCTTCAGAAACCGCAATTTGGGTAGCGCCAGCTTGAATCATGCCCACTGCTCTTAACATTTCGTTCCTGGTCAAGTGTCTACGTGGCATGATTAAATGAACACCGGAGATGCGTTCGACAAAGATTTATAGAAATTTATGGAGTTTTATTCAAGTTAAAGTTCGTGAAGATTCACTTCTTTAGAAGAAATTCAATGAATGCGAATTTCATCTTAAAACAAAACCTATAAATTTGATTTGATTTGATCGATTTATATACAAATTTGAATTTAAAAAAGGAACTTAATAATGTATTTATAATCTGTCATTAATAGTTTTTTTGTAGGGCCAGTACTTTTTAAGTTATTTAAAAGTTTTATATATCCCTAGACCATGTTGTTGTGTGTATAAATAGTTTGGGGTATCAATAGTATCGATAAAATTAAATATCTCGATTATTGGTATCTAATAAATCGATCTTTTTCTATCGATTAATCGACTATTCGTATCAATAAATCGATTGTTATTCATCAATAAATCAATTAATTAATATTTAACGACTTTTATTTCGAATCAATTATTTCGAATCGATTAATTGAATCGATTAGTTGGATCGAATTAGTTATTTCGTTTAGTTGAATTGATTAGATTAAAGGATCATATCGATTATTTGTATCGCTTAGTGTCCTTGACTACATCGATTGTTCAAATCGATCGATTATTTGTAGCGATTATTCATATAGATACTATCGTGTCTTCGAATCAGTACTATTGATAATATCCATTATTATACATATTCATAGTTGTGACTTATCCGTCTACACACTTTCTTCAAGAGGAAACTTGTCTTGTCTACCTTTGTTGTCATTTCTCAGGGACGAGAAAATACCTTATGTTGCGCATCTTAACCAGGCAGGTCAGCAAAGTTATCTAGCATGTAAGTAGTATGTATATGTAGTGTATATAGTATGTTTAAGTAGTAGTACTCACAAAAATCTACAAAACGAGCCCAAACTCAGTATACCTACCTCTGACAGTTTTCGAGTTCCATAGGGTGTCTCCGGAGTCCATCATCAGGTGAGCCAAGTCATCCAGTACGTAAGTACTCGCAAAGACCTACAAAACGAGCCCAAACTCGGGACACTTACCTCTGACAGTTTCGGAGTTCCAAGGGGTTTCTTCGGAGTCCATCATCAGGTCAGCCAAGTCATCTAGCATGTAAGTACACACAAATACCTACAAAACGAGCCCAAACTCAGGATACCTAACTCTGACAGTTTCCGGGTTCCATGGGGTGTCTCCGGAGTCCATCATCAGGTCAGCCAAGTCATCCAGCATGTAAGTACTCACAAAGACCTACAAAACGAGCCCAAACTCGGGATACCTAATTCTGCCAGTTTCCCAGTTCCATGGGGTGTCTCCGGAGTCCATCATCAGGTCAGCCAAGTCATCCAGCATGTAAGTACTCACAAAGACCTACAAAACGAGCCCAAACTCGGGATACCTAACTCTGACCGGGTCCGAGTTCCATGGGGTGTCTCCGGAGTCCATCATCAGGTCAGCCAAGTCATTCAGCACGTAAGTACTCGCAAAGACGTACAAAACGAGGCCAAACTCGGGACACTTACCTCTGACAGTTTCAGAGTTCCATGGGGTGTCTCCGGAGTCCATCATCAGGTCAGCCAAGTCATCCAACATGTAAGTACTCACAAAGACCTACAAAACGAGCCCAAACTCGGGACACTTACCTCTGACAGTTTCGGAGTTCCAAGGGGTTTCTCCGGAGTCCATCATCAGGTCAGTCAAGTCATCCAGCATGTAAGTACTCACAAAGACCTATAAAACGAGCCCAAACTCGCGACACTTACCTCTGACAGTTTCGGAGTTCCACGGGGTGTCTCCGGAGTCCATCATCAGGTCAGCCAAGGCATCCAGCATGTACTCATAAGTACTCACAAAGACTTACAAAACAAGCCCAAACTCGGGACACTTACCTCTGACAGTTTTGGAGTACCATGTGGTGTCTCCGGAGTCCATCATCAGGTCAGTCAAGTCATCCAGCATTTAAGAACTCACCAAGACCTAAACTAAGAGCCCCATCTTTGGAAACCTACCTCTAACAGTTTCAATGTTCCATGGGGTGTCTCCGGAGTCCATCATCAGGTCAGCCATGACACACAGAGATTTCCAATATTGTGTCTAATATCCAATGTACAAGTTGGTTGGTAAGTACTTAATAATACAAATATTTCATTTTTCATTTTATAAACAAGCAAATAAAAATAAATTGTATGATTTGTCTGCTATAATTACAACAAGTATCAAGATTATAATTACGTCTGTTTTTTTGCCTTAACGACAGTTTCACTGTGTGTGTGAGCCGCGCGTGTGTGCGTTAGGCTTCTTTTTGACAGAAATCGAAACGTCTGAAACGTATAGGCGTCCTTAAATGTCTAGGGATTCCACGAAAATTTCGTATAGTTGTTATTGAACTCTTCTTACTGTTAAAATCTAGGTATCACGATTCAATATCGTGATAATGGAACCTAATGCATTCTTGAAGTACCTACGATATCAGTACGAGTCAGTTCGCAGTACATACGAGTCAGTTTACTGGAGAATAAACTCGTTTGCGTTTTATATACATTAAATCTGCTGTTTGTTAAATGTATTTGCTGTAGTGGATGTCTTGAAATACCAACGGAGTACAACTAAAAGATTTCGCAACATACCTCCTGGGGCTGTCTGCGTCGCTTCATTACTGCTGTAACATTGTTACTGCACCCGTCACTGGGGAAATCTGTTGCAGTTAGTGTTCCCGAGGGTGCACCGAGTTTAAGATTTAAACTCATTTTTATCACGGACGATGGAGGACTCTGCGCGGCAGCGCTAACAATGCGACTTCCAGAAATTCCTCAACAGTCATGGTCTTATTGCTCACAGAGAATTTCTTCAAAACAATGAACATATTTTAACATAAATCAGTTGGTATTCAAAATTCGAACATGTAACAACTTAACTTTTAAATTGAAACTGATAACATCGTGATTTTTACATACTTTCTTTGTCAAAAATGTTGTACTTAATGGACGACATTCGTTACTACTGTTATCATTATGGGTTTAATTTCGGAATTCTCGATTCCCCGAACTTTTATCATATTATTGAAGCTCTACCTAAAAATTACCCAACCGGTTTGAAAGCTTACTCAAATCACATTTGGCTCAATTCAGACTGCAGCTGAGTCAGTCTGAAATGAAATGAAATTTTATTTCATGTGTACCTACACACTATTAAGGTCACAGCACATTATCGCGGCACCGCAACAGTACCGCTCAAGCCCGGCAATTAACTTGTCATTCAAATTAGAGCATTGAATTGTGTAAGCTAAGGTATATTTTACAATGTCAATATGAAAAGCATCGCGCCGCCCGCCTTTTTAATACGAGGCGATGACAGATTGGAGAGGTGCCGTTGCCGCGCTGTGAAAATGTGCTGTGACCTTTACTTTATTACTTGGACGCTTTATTTTAGACCATTGTAGGATTTTTGTGTACACATCAGTTGCTTACTTATGATCTTTATTAGTTTCTTGCATAAATAACTTTGTTTTTAGGAACCTTTACATTTTACAATGTCCTTTAGTTTCTCTAAGTTTTACTGACGAAACGTTTTTCGAAACTTCTTCTAGCACTGTTTTGGTCCTTTTATAACATTATGTACCTGAAACTAATCGTTATATCCTATTTTTGTAAAGATCTAGGTTATAATTAATTGTTTATATTTTTCTGTCACTGTCATTTTTGATTATTCAATGTCGGATTTGACAACCAGTGGGACGTCAAAAGAGCTATAAATGAAGCAACCTCGACTCTTTGGAGAGCCAGAATGCCATTAAACAAATTCGTGTTTAAACCAAAAAAGAATTCTGGAAGCGAACCAAAAATAATATAAAAGGGCGGCTTACCGAACAGCGAATGAGTCATGAATTTCAAGAAAAAGCAGTGAGACAGTCCGTTCCGTGATCACGACTGCTGGTTGATCTGTATGGCACGTGCAAGCTGGTATTGAAAAGTTGCTTTGGTAACTACAGAGTTAAAGGTTTTAACGTGTGCGAGTGCCTGTATTTGATTGTATTGAATGAACTGCGCAACTACTGCATGGATTTTAAAAAAAAACACCAATATGATGCTGCATTATCAAGGATTGACATAGGCTAATTTTTTTTTACGTTTGAAATGTCTACGCGGGTGAAGCCGCTGACGGACAGCTAGTGCTTGATACTGGTGGAGCAGCTGATGTGTGGCTGGGCCATTAAGCATATTGTGGAGGTCCTCATCCTCACTGACTACCACAACCGTCTCATGCCCCTGTGTCACCTCAAGGGCTGTGGCAGGCGGATGGTTTTTCACAAAATTGTAAACTACGAACTACTGTTGGTTATATTTTTCTGTCACTGTTATTTTTGATTATTCAATGTCGGATTTGACAATCAGTGGGACGTCAAATGAGCTATAAATGAAGCAACCTCGACTCTTTGGAGAGGCAGAATACCATAAAACAAATTCGTGTTTAAACCAAAATATAATTCTAGAAGCGAACCAAAAATGATATAAAAGGACGGCTTACCGAACAGCGAATCAGTCATCTTGCGGATTCTAAACCATCAACAAGTAACTAACTGAGAAGTTCCGTCTTACCTGCTGCCATCCTCCCTGCTGCCTATCTACCTGCTGCTGCCCTGCTTGACGCCGTCGTACCTACTGACGTCCACTCGCTGCCATCCTTCCTGCTGCCGTCCTCCCTTCTGCCGACTGTTTCCGGAGCAACTCCAACTCCTGCCTGAGCTCTTCCCTCCAGACTCCGTCCCACGAACAACTCCGTGAGCTCACGGATCATACCGTTTTATATTTATAGTTAGATAGTTTAATTTTAAGGCTAAGTATGTGATGTGAAATAAGTATGTGATGTGTCAATTTTATAGTTACCTAAGTAAAAATAATGAAATATATTAACGTATGTATAAACGTCTGTCTGTCTGTACTACCACTTTCTTTGAAATATGTTCTCATTCATTGTTCTCATTCATACATTCATTCAAAAATTTAGGGGTGAAAGCTTAACAGACAGACAGACAAAGTTACTTTCGCATTTATAATATTACTTAGTAAGGATAGATGTGATGTGCTCCAGGAGCCGTCTGCAACGTTGTTACTGCAGCCGTCACGCGGGAAATATTGCAGTTAGTGTACCCGGGGGTACCGAGTTTGAGATTTAATCTCATTTTTATTACGAACGACCCGCCGTCCCGACTGCGAGGGAAATTAAACTTAGCGGTAAGGTAAATTAACTGTGAAGTACCTAGTTTAATTTAGGATTGTGTAATATTTGTTAAGTCGTTGCAATTTCATGCAACCATTGCTATGAAAGCACTTAAGAGACCATCATTCTAAATAAGCCAAAAACTGTTTTATTATTGATACATTGGAAATTCCCGGGCCCATGGGGACCCGGTCCTTTGAGGCTTGCGTGGGGCCGAAGCCAACACGTAGAGGCCTTTTGGTACCATTTAATCTACTTTACAATGTGTACATCTGCCGAGTTTTGTCTCTAGATATGTGCTTTCCCTTACTCAAGTACTTTATCTGTTAGTCAAAACAAGGCCATTCATGACCTTAATATTACTATGTATAACCTGACCAGTTGTCACAGTGACATTCGTTTTTTTGATACGAATATATTTGTACCATATTTTAAGTTGACCGAAGATACAATGTATCTTCCACATAGGACTAAGAAAAATCTGGCTACTTTGTTAGCATATAATATTTTGAACGATGCCCCTATTGGCAGTAGTTCTTGTTCTATTCTTGACATTAGTAGTGTTACTAATTCATATAATACATGTAATGTTTCCACATTAACAACTAGTTTAAACTGAAATCTAAGACAAAAGCCAAGCCCAACTATCTGAATATTGTTCATCAGAATATTCAAAGCTTGACTGGCAAAGACTTAGAAATACAATTATATTTGGAAGACCAAGGTATAGATATCTTATGTTTAACTGAGCATTGGCTGACCAAAAATAACTATTTATCTTTTATTATTAATAATTATGAATTATCCAGTGTGTTCTTTAGAAAAACCTCCATTCATGGTGGTTCATTGATTTATACTGTAAAAAGCTTGAAATGTAAAGAACGCAAAGACATAGTAGACCTGTCAGTAGAGCGTATCGTCGAAGTATCTTGTGTTGAGTTAGAGAGCTATATTGTGGTTAGTGTGTACCGGCCCCCTACAACAAACTTTGATAAATTTGAGTCAGTTATGGAGGAAGTTTTAGAAAAGTTAAGTACTAAATCAAAATTCATTATTGTGTGTGGTGACTTCAATGTGAATTTGTTGGGTGACTCATTAGAGCGTAATAGATTAGTGTCATTGTTTAAATCTTTTGGATTAATCAATCAATTTTATGAACCAACTAGGATAACCGCAACCACCGCTACATGTCTAGATAATGTATTTTGCAACTGTGAACCTATTGATAAGTCCATAATATCTCAAATAACATCTGATCATTGCGGACAAAAGATTTCAGTTTTAGGTAAAAGTAACATTAATAATAATAGTAGGATATTTACATGTAGACCGAAGACAGCATCTCGCATAAATGCTTTTAAAAGTAGCGTAAAGTCCAAGGTATCCCATATTCCGTACCAACAAGGTGAGCCAGATGCTCTCTATAGGAATTTGTTTAATTGTATCAAAAGTGAATTTGATGCCAGTTTTCCAACCAAACAAGTTACCTGTAAAACCCTGTCAGAATTTAGTGAATGGGCTACGCCTGGAATTTATAAAAGCAGAAATAAGATGTATGAACTGTATGGCATGAAAAAATACAACTTTGACCCAGTTTTTGTTGAGTACGTCAAAAAGTACTCTAAAACTTTCAAAAAGGCATGCGTGGCGGCTAAGGCATTACACATTCGTGATAAAATATCTAAGTCCACTAACAAAGTTAAAACCACTTGGGACGTCATAAATCACGAAACGGGTAAATCCAAGCAACACAATGCCTCATTTTCTCTTAATATTAACGATAAAATTGTAAAATCAGAACGAGAAGTCGCTGAAGCTTTTGTAAAATATTTTTGTAATATACCCCTAATCACTACAGCCTCACTAAATTCTTCACCAACTGGAGCAGAACAGTTGCTGAAAGACAATGTACCTAGTTGTAATACTCTGTTTACATTTAAACACATAGATACGCTTGACATATTAAAATCGTTTAAACGAATTGCTTTAAAGAATACCACTGATCTCTGGGGTATCTCAGTAAAAATCATCAGCCATATAATAGATGTAATTGCTCCTTTCTTAGCCGTAATCTTTAACGATAGTATTGATAATGGTGTGTTTCCAGACTTAATGAAACACAGCAAAGTTGTACCTCTTTTTAAATCAGGCAATAAACAGGTCCCAGGTAACTTTAGGCCCATATCAATCCTGCCAGCTTTAAGTAAGATCTTCGAAAAAATTATACAAGATCAACTTCTGAACCACTTTCACAAGAACGGACTCCTACACAGTGAACAATATGGTTTCACTAGGGGTCGTTCGACTACTGATGCTGGTATTGCGCTCCTAAAGCACATCTTCAAGGCTTGGGAGAATTCACAGAATGCTCTTGGTGTTTTCTGTGACTTATCCAAAGCGTTTGATTGCGTCGATCACGAGACTCTCATTCGCAAGCTTGATTTCTATGGTGTGAAAGATACTGCGTTGGATCTTATTTTTTCGTACCTTAGTTTTAGAACACAAAAAGTAGATGTAAATGGTGTACTGTCGTCTGGCTCACCAGTTAAAATGGGGGTTCCACAGGGATCTATTCTGGGTCCTTTTTTATTCCTAGTATATATAAATGACTTACCTTTTTACGTTAAAGACCTTTGTAATATTGTTTTATTTGCAGATGACACATCCTTAGTTTTTAATATTGACAGGAATAAAAACCTTTTTGACGACGTTAATGACGCGCTTTCTAAGGTTTTACAATGGTTTAATGTCAATAACCTACAGCTAAACGCAAAAAAGACCAAATGTATTAATTTCAAGTTGCCTAATGTTAAAAATAATCTCATTGATTTAAAGGTAGATGGTAATAACATGGAGCTTGTAGATTCAACAGTTTTTCTTGGGGTTACACTTGATTCAAAATTACAATGGAACCCTCATATAAATATCGTTTCAGGCAGGCTCAGTTCGGCTGCATTTGCTATTAAAAAAATAAGGTCTCTAACAGATGTAGACACTGCTCGTTCTGTTTATTTCAGCTACTTTCATAGTATTATGTCTTACGGCATTGTACTCTGGGGTAAGGCAGCAGATATACAGACGATTTTCATCCTTCAGAAGCGAGCTATTAGATTCATATATAAGCTTCGCGGACGGGCCTCGCTTAGGGAGCTTTTTATGGAAATTGGGATCCTTACAGTAGCTTACATTTACAACTGTATTGTTTTGGTTAGGAAAAATATCAGCCTGTATACTAAATACCGTGATATACATGGCAAAAATACTAGGAATAGAGATGAAATTGCGCTCCCATCCTTCAGATTACATAAGGTTTTAGGTTCATTTATGGGGCAAGGTGTACACTTTTACAATAAAGTCCCAAAGGCAATATGTGAGCTACCACTAAACAAATTCAAAAACCACATTAAGACAGTATTATCAAAAAAGGGCTATTACACTACAAATGACTACCTTTTGGATAAAAAGGCCTGGGTTTAAGCTCTCTACTCGGTACATGATTAGTTAACTCTTGTGATATTTATATAACTAGTTTGTACTGACTAACAAAAATCTAACAATTTCTAGGCTTGAATTGTATAAACTTTGTACAATGTTTTTGCTTTATATCCGGTAGTTTAGATGTACTTTTGGGTCCATATTTTAAGGAAATGTTAGAACGTAAGCATTGTTTTTAAATACTCTTTGTACTTTACTAACTCCTTTTGTGAAACCGAACCAAGTTTAAAAGAGTAAGTACTGAGTTTCTCGCCGGGTCTTCTCAGTATAAGATCAACTTCCGATGCGGTGGTAGAGTCACATTATGTTTGTATACAGTGTATTTATGTATTCATATTATTATAGTATTTAAGTCTATTACTAAGTTTTTTTATTTCCTTGTAATGACGATTTAAAAGTACTTGTTACAGGTCTATCTAAATAAAGATATTTTTGTTTGTTTGTTTATTTGTTTGATAAATATTGAACATCTACCTAAAGACAACACCCGGCACATGTATGAACTATGGAATCATGTATAAAAAAGAACTACAACCGGGCTATGGAGGTGAAATTTTCAGTGGACTGAAACCGGGCTATTGCCTGAGACAACGGACGTCTGCCATGCAAAATCTCATATGTTTCGTTTCTCCTGGCAGACGGTGACTAGGTGACTAGCCACTCACTAAATGGGCCACCCAAACGTGCTAACGCATAAGGTCAGCAAACGCAGCAGAATGGTTGCGAGCGGCTCAGGGTGTCGAGAGGTGTACACCGCTTTCTACGGAGTGGATAAACCACCCCACCAACTCGCGACTTATGCATCTTTCCCTTCCACCCTGCGAGCATTCCGCTCTAACGCCCCACTCTGGACGGCCGGTTAAGGCAAGCCAGAGGTAAGAGTCCTGCGGTCCCCCTTGGGGTCCACTCCAACCGGCCAATGAAGGCAAGCGGAGGCGGAGAGCCTGACCGACTCTCGGGGGAACTCGGGTCCGTGGTATCGCTACACACCAACAGCTCGCCACAAGCTGCCCTGCGGGTTAGCGTCGGGATGGTGGTGGCCCGTGGTGTCGCTACGCACCAACAGCTCATAGAACTGCGCTGCGGGCTTATTATTGATTACTATTTGGATTATTTGATTTTTGTGATTTATCATTTCTTACACTGTATTTTTTTAAATCTAAAGTGGCAGATATAGAACGATTGAAGCATCCCCTCACTAATTATCGGTCACCGCAATGTATTTACTATCTTGTACTCTACAACGCTTGTTGTAAAAACAAATTAAAACAACTTTAAAAGAGTCAGGTACCTACCTATTGAGTATCTCGCCGGACCTTCTCAGTATAGGCACCACTCCAAAGTGGTGGTACAGTAAGATTATTTAACTTTAAGATGATTCGTATCGAAAGTCCTTGCTCAGGTCTTTTAATAGCTATTTAATTTTGAGTTAATTTTATTCGCGCTATCACAGTTCAAGGGGGCTAGCTAAGAGCAACGCACTGCTGCCCTTTCGGCATGTCAAATAAAAAAATATACGGTAATGCTTTAACACTATCTTGTTGAAATTACATTTGATGTCAGTTACATATATTTTTCGATTTGACATGAGCGTTTTAGCGCAGCGGTCCTTTAAGTACACATTACATTAGCACTCGTGTTATACAAAATACATTAGATGGCACCTCCAAAGATTTCTAAAATTTGACATGTCTAAACGAAAGCAGCGTGTTGCTCTTGGCTAGGGCCTCAGAAGCTCCGGAGGCCCTAGCCAAGAGCAGTACGCTCCTTTAAGCACACATTACATTAGCACTCGTGTTATACAAAATACATTAGATGGCACCTCCATACTTTCTAAAATTTGACATGTCGGAACGAAAATAGCGTGTTGCTCTTGGCTAGCCCCGCTGAGCCCTTTTTTTCCCGCGCCTAATTTACTTTTTGCGAATACCCACATTATCATGCAAAGCCCTCAATGGCCTCTCGAATCTGACCGGATGCGAACCCCGATGTTTACGTAATTTCCCGGGATCACTGCCGCAAACAGCGGGACGGCTCTGAGGGTCTGAAGGGCCTTCGGATTTGATGGATTTGCAGCTAAACTCGCAATTTGGGTCTTTATTCGTATTTTATTGGCTATGAGAAGATTTTCAAGAGGTTTGAGGCGAATTATAGTCGAAAGATGTTACAAGAGTTTTAGTGCACGTAGTTTAAATGTAAATTTTGCTTGTTTTATGTTTTTATTAGGAAAAATCAAGGTTTAGGGATAGTAAAAAATATTTTTTTACCAATAACAGTAAAGAACAAGAAATTCAAGTTGTTGTCCAAAAAGACATTTCTCCTCTTTTGAAACTACAGATGAGTCAGTTTTGTAAATAGCTATTTTCATTTATCATCTTGTAATGTTCAGACCAGAACGTCTACGTCGACTTTGACTACTACTAAAAATTTTTTAACTATAGATATATAAAGTCAAAAATATAGCAAGTCAATAGACAAAAAAATACTATAGATGATTATTAACATGCCCAATACCCACGAAACGACAAAAATTATTTATTTTATTAATGTTTAGATATCAACAGAAGATAGTATCGACATCCCCAATAAAATATATTATCTTGTTCTACCTGAACGTTTAGCCGAACGTTTTCTCTAAACAAGTAACAACTCAAAGTTGTTTAGTTTGAAAATACAACTTCTTACCGCGTTCATGGAGCGGAACTGAACCCCTCGGGAACTTGAACACCAGAAACTTGGTCTTCGTGGCGACTAGGGATGGCTAGTTTTCATGAAAGATCTACAGACAATCGTACTAACATTATTCGATTGATAGATGGATACACTTTATTGCACAAAATAAAAAACGATAACTGAAACATAGCAATAAACAAACTACTTGTAAAATTTCGGCGGCATTATCGCTAGAGAGGTCCAGGCAACCTTTATTGTAAAAGTAATTCTGATTGATTTTTACGTTTTGACTTCTAAAAAAACTGAACCAATTTTGATGAATTTCGATAGAGAGTAATGTTAATTGCGTTGCCACATTGTATTATTACACGCCATATCACAAAAACGCGCGCCAACTTAAAAAAACGCCGCCGTTATGCTATGCGCCTACCTAATGTTTTTGCGCCGGATTTCAAAACGGTAACGTCAGGACGCCGCATTGAATGAGTACATCGCGTTTGTTAAAGCGGCTTAGTAACGTGACGGTCATTTACAACAAGCCATGGAAATAGTATGTAAAATGTTCTTTCCCGGTCGCTGGTTTCCTTCTCACTGGGTAAGTCAATAAACAAAACTGACACATTTTGGGCGAAGATGATCCTTACGTGATTGAAAGATAACTTTTAAAACAATAAAGCCCATCCACATCAGTCAACAGTGAGTGCTATAGGCACATGATATCCGATTAAATTCATATTCAGACTGAGTATATAATGCCTTTTTGTTCAAAACCTCTATACTAGCACATCACTAAACATATTCTCCTCATCACTCACTCGCAGAAAACGTTCACAGCAGACGAAGGTTTTTCCTTTAACTTTAAATTATTTACATAATAGTTTTCCTATTATATTTTCATGAATTATGTTTGAATTTGAGGATTTGGGGTAAGGATACGAGTATGTGTAATTATTTTTAGCCCCGCGTTTTCAGACTCTTTTTCCTGTCTTGCTTTTAAAAGTTTAACCTGGGCTATGTTTTGAAAACCGTGTGATTTATAAAACCAGGAACTCAAGATTTCTCGCGATGTATTCTAGGTATTGCAACTGAGACGTTATTTTTTTTATAATACATTTCCAGAACTTTTTTCTCGCTTCACGTGTACTGTCAATCAAAATATATGTACGTATAAAAGGTTTCAAAAAAATCTAAGAAAATAATTAGCCACAAATATATATAGAAGTCCAAACATAGTCTGAACGAACTCTTGTATTATTTTTAGCCAATGTTTTACTCAGATATTTTTGAATACGGTTTTGTCTGTACACTGTATTACCTTGTTTTGCTGATACATTATTTTGCTAAGAGTTACCTCTGGCAGTTGTTGATTAAACACTCCCGGTAAACAGACACTCAGTAATGGGGGTTGATTGACTCTCTTTTGTCACGCTCTACATTGTTAACTTAATTAAGACCTGCAACGGGGCGCCATCCTTCACTCTGGTGTTAAGTAATTGTTTTAATTCCCATTGCGAATTTTCTGCGAGTACGGAGTATTTTAGCGAACTACGACAAAGGCTATAAAGGTGTTAGTAATTTACGTACTTGAGTATCTTTTTGTATACGTCATTGAGGTGATATCAGTCTGAATTATAAAGGAAGTCATCAGCTATTTTTTTCACTTTAACCAGTATTTTTTACTAATGCAATTAAGGTTGAACTCAATCAGCTCGTGGGCTAGCTGAGCCAAGGCTGGTTGGTTCTATTCTCACCCAGAACAGTGATTAAAAGATAGTTTTGCTTTGCAAATCGCCATTTAAATAGTAGTTAAATGCATATTTTGTAGTAAAGTTTGGTGCCAAAAAGCTTCGCAGACACTTTTCGTTCATTGCAGCTTAAATACAAACTCAGTGTCAAATGGAGCTGAAAATAATAAATTGCCTGAAAAGTCTAGTTATTAATTCTTTTATAGTTTCGTCCTCATTCAGCTTGAGGTAAAGAAAGAATTCCCATCCTCGAATTTTCCCTCCTCACCTTTGATAAAACGACCCTTAATCTTCTCATAACGTGATGAGTCAGCGGTTTTGTTAACCGTGTTATGACGGAGAGTATTCTGTCACGAAAATCAATTTTTGTATTCCCCATCTTACAAGTCACGTTTATGTTAGCAGATTACATAAAATTCGCATCCGTTAAGGTGCTCCCCAACTTGGAGAATTTTCCTGTAATGTAACGTTACAATGTCAAGCATTACATCAGTAAGGGAGGAGAACCGAACATTACCGTGCGCAAACTGTGATGTTACAGATTCGAGGATTACATTGGTGAGCGATAAGCACCGAGCATTACAGTGCGCAGCTTGATGATAAAATGTGTAATATTTTGATACATTTCCTTGAAGTTTTGTGAGGCAGTATTGTAATGTAATGCCCAAAATCGAATCTGAAACGTTACATTACCGGAAAATGCTCTAGGTGAGGGACTACCGTTAGAGTAAGAACACTAAACATAATGATGTTTGTAGGTACTTGTACTGTTGTAAGCAATAAACGCATTTTAATTTACCTTAAATGCGTAGAACACGAATTCTCAATTAAAGTTGATCAGCCCTTACATGTGTAGTGGTACCTTTCATTCCCATTATAACATCCTAGCAACCCATATAACAGAGATTTTTTTTTTCACTGCTACTATTCTTTTTTTGTTCTGTCAAGTCGAATTCGAGAGGCATATTTGTTTTTGAAAACATATTTAACACTGATTTTAAAACAAATCAAAGTGGAGGACTTTTCACACTGCAGCTTTCCCGTAAAATGCCAGTGGATATGAAAGTAAATGACTTGTAAAGCCGTGTACGCACGTACGAACACGCACATAGCGAACACAAACATTAAACATGAACCTTTGCTTTGTACGTATGGACGGAATATTCGAACACTAGCGCGAAAATAGTTCGCATCGAGTTCGCGCACAACTGTCGTGAACTCTACGAAGCCATGGGCGCTGGTAAGTAACATAACAGATTACAGTTTTTTTACGTAACATTTTTTAAAGCGTTAGAACACCGTCTATATAGATCTTACAAATAAGATCGCCGCAGACACGTTTGATCAACAGTGTTCAATGTTCGTTAGTGGTACGCTCGTGCGGACCAAGTTGTTGCGTATTATGCAACGCAATGTTCTCCTGTACGATAGTTCAGGATTTGGGAAACATTCATAAAAATAAGCCATTATAGTAAAATCGATTGATTTATAAAAGCCCAGTATTATTTACGCAGACATTAAATTGTAACGAGCAGCCATTAAAGGCTATTTGTTCTTGATTTATCGTCTTTTGGCTGAATGTGGCTGTTGCTAAGTAATATATTGCTATGTTATTTCCAAAAATGTTTATTTTCTGCAAAATAACAATCTATTTTTTATCGTAGTTTAGGCAGTCATTTGTTAAGCAACGCTTAACAGCATTCTACATTTGATTTTATTCTCAAAATCTTTATACCTACTACAAGCGGTATGTTTTTAAAAAAACAGTTTGTAATAATTTCAACTATGTGAAACATTTCAAACGATTAAAAAATGCCCGCTTTAGTTGGCTAAAACGGACATTTTTTAATCCTTTTCGCTTGAAACATCGATGAAGAAGTGAAATTATAATATGGTTACCTTCATTGACTTCGAATAATTTGCCCTGTTTTCTTTTAATTGGAGATGATTTGCCGACAAATTGAGTGTTTTATTTATTATTATGTGTGTGTTTTAACTGTTTTGTTTTTTTGTTTGTTCACCATCGCAACCGTTTCCTGAATTGACTCGACCGGGAATCAAACCGACACTACGTAAGTCAAGGCGAAAATACGACTACATATTTTACCATGCTACAACAGAGAATACCTAGTCAGATTTATCTAGTCCCAGGCGGCTTGCAGTCCATCGCGCCAGGAGCGAGAATGCAACGTTGTCTGAATACTGTGTTGGGTAAAGTTTGCCCATGCCACAGTGCCCCCTGGTATCACGTTAATGAACTAGCCGAAGTCTATAGATTTGGACTGACACGATAACGATACGAATTCACGACAAAATCAGATTTCTGTCTTTTTAAACCAAAATTTCATTGGGTATGCTTGCATGCTGTGATGTTGGATTGGATTTTGAAATACAAAAACGGCACCTGGAATTTATCAGGATTTCGTATAAAGCAATGAGGTAAAACCTTTCATTACGGCGGTAACCAAAATCGACTCCAATTAATACGATGGTATTCTTATTTACATGATTTATTCTTATTGAAATTAGTTCAGGTACACCAAAATGGAGTTTACTCATCAAAAGTCTTTTACTCCATAACATATCTGATATTTGCGAATATGTATGAGGCAGTCCCCTGAGTCCCTGCCACGGCGGCGATGCGACAGGACGTTCCCATTTAAACGCGGAGCGACTCAGGTAAGTACACTCATATTAATATAGTTAAGTTATTCATCACCTGAACTTATTTTTATTATAAAATAATTAATTACTTATATAAATTTGTAAATTTTCACGGATTATTTACGAATATATTGTTTTTTTTTTGTTTTCTTGTCTTTGTTGAAAATTAAAGTGTCTGTACTAGTAATCAAGCGCGATCTAGTGCGACGTTGCCGCTTCGCGTGCCGCCGCAACAATAGAGTTAAGTAATAATTAAACATGGCGTAATAAAAATATTTTTTTGGTTAAAAATTGAACCCTATTTTTTATTTATGGACGACACGACTGGCGTAGTGCGCTATAGCACGGTTTCTCGCCTCGATTTCCTTAGTGTCCCGGGTTCGATTCCCGGTCGGGTCAATTCAGGAAACGATCTTTTCTGAATTGACTCGGGTCTGGGTGTGCTGGGAGACGCCCCTGGCTGATTTCCTTGTGTAGTACCTCGTAACACAGGGATATTAATCCCTACTTCGAGAACATTACAAGAGGTGTGTTGTCTGGCGCATATTTATTTTATTTTATTTATTTATTTGTTAGTGGAATCGGTTCTACTCGATTCTGAACATAATAATTGCAGGTTTTCCGCTTTTTCATTATCACGTTCTATATATACACAGCATCAAATTAAGAGCTTGTGAAATTCGTGTGACGTGTCTAAATATGTGGTTTATTACGCAAATGGTGTTAATTCTGAGACACGATTTGAATGTAAGGCTTGCGATTGCCGTAAGGGCCGCGTTTCATCGTCTCCCTATTTGACTAAGGGATCGCTTGAGATTGTTGATTAATTATGCTAAACTGCTATAACAACTGAGACGAGGTCTTGAATAATGGCAGAGGCGTCATGGGAGGTGTCGGTTTAGACATTGAAGGAGTTACAAATTACAACATTTAATACCGAAATATGATCGTGACATGAAGCTTCAATTTTATTTTGTCCCCTTATACTAGCAGAAACTTTCAAACTGATTACCCTAAATTATTTTCTGTATGATAATTCATTTAACAATTACAAATAACATCAATTCAAATAATCGTACTCAAACGAATTTAAATAATCATTACTGAATTGAATTAGAACAATGCAAGGTAATTGTTCCGACGAGAAAGATAAATAAATAAATATAAATATGCGCCAGACAACACACCTCTTGTGATGGTCTCGAAGTAGGGATTAATATCCCTGTGTTACGAGGTACCACACAAGCAAACAAGCTAGGGGCGTCTCCGAGCACACCCAGATCCGAGTCAATTCAGAAAAGATCGTTTCCTGAATTGACGCGACCGGGAATCGTACCCGGGACACTATGGAAATCAAGGCGAGAAACCGTGTTACAGCGCACTACGCCAATCGTGTCGTCAACAACAAACCAAGATGAAACTTTATAGATAAGTTATCTCTGTATGTTTGTGTCACATGCAGTGGATTAGTTGCAATGGTTCTAGGTGTACACTCGTAAAAGTAGGGATAAGAGCTCTGGGTTGTTATTTAGCATAAGATCTGCTATTGTACCTTATTTCTCGCACAATAGAGTATCTCTATTTCTTAGCTTTTTAACTGGCCTGTCGGTGTAGTGGCAGCGATCCTGCCTTTAGTATCGAAGGTTGCGGGTTCGATCCCCACCCATTACAAACATTTATGTGACGAACATTTGTGTTTGTTGTGTGTCTGGGTGTTATTATCTATTTAAGTATGTATTTAGATATATTTAACTATGTTTATCAGTCTCTGACACCCATAGTACTCGTACAAGCTCTGCTTAGGCTGGGGTCAGATAATCTTGGTCTAAATTGTTCCAGATATTTATTTATTTACTACCAATACTCATTTAGCGAGAGTGATCACAAATTCCCTGATGGAAAACTTTGTAATCATTACTTCAACACTACTGTAACTGATTCATTGTTTTGACACTCTCTTGTTTGCAAGCCAACCGTTTTACCATTTTCAAGCTAAGCACTAACAAAATCATTATTAGTGCTTAGCTTGAAAATGGTAAAACGGTTCGTTAGGCAAAACAGTGTTTAGACTGATACCGATCTGGTAAGTAAGGGTTGACCCCCGAATAAAATTAGGACAAGCCAATCAAGGTTAAGCACTTTTTAAAATGGTGCTGTCACATGGCAGGAGGGATGAAATGAACAGTTTTTAGAAAGAAGGAAAAAAAACATTGTTTTTAAGGACATTGCATTACAAAGCACCTACAACAATTACTAATTACAAAAACCAAAGCGAAACAAAAGAGATATCAAGAAAATAAATAGCAGACAACGGTATCGCGATGTCCATAAAATGATAGTTCTACAACGCTCTGCTATTGTCTGTGCCTAATAGGCCCAGACGCTGATTTTCAGTGGGCGCACGGACGGTAAAAAAATAATTTAGCAGTTGACAATTCCA
The DNA here is from genome assembly GCA_947369235.1 of Udea olivalis. Classification (NCBI taxonomy): domain Eukaryota; kingdom Metazoa; phylum Arthropoda; class Insecta; order Lepidoptera; family Crambidae; genus Udea; species Udea olivalis. The sequence goes on from OX376347.1 coordinate 19,588,261, forward strand.
ATGAGTAGTATATCTTTTAAGTACTCATCATCATCATCCGTGCGGTCTATCCCGGTTGTGAACCCACACTGGTGTGTGGGGTCCCAGGGTCCGCCTAGTATATCTTGTAAATACTGCTCAACATTACTGTCGTTTCAACATTCGATCGTAAGATTCCGCAATCTAAAGACTGGTCAGTCAAAGTCTCGTTAAAGATCAACTACTTATCCTAAATTCAATACGTTTACTTGCTTTCATTATGTTACAATTTGATGGAAGTTGTAGTGGTTTCCAGCACATCATGTTACCAATTTGGGCGTAACAACAAAAACATGGAGATATAAAGACAAAATAATAAAAATAAAGAACATGAGCGTGAGATGGATATAAATTTTTAAGAAGTAAGGTCTGAATCTGACGAAAATTCGTTGAGGTTATAATAGCATTTTGAGATAAGCAGTCGTTTCAATTTATCCCTCAACCCTATGACGATGAATTTGCAGTTTTCCTGCAGTATCACTGATTCGGTCTCTTAAATAAATAGCTTGTTAACCCTATAAAAAAGTCATTAGTAGTCCGGCCTAGGATTCAATCAACTCAGACGAGCAAAAATCAAAGGTCCGCAACAAAAACTCAGCCAATATTAACCCCTCGAAGATAGCTTCACTGGGATATCACTGAAGGTTGTTGATTAATTAAGAGAATAGAGCTTACAAACTGAGTTGTCTCCATCGACGAGGGTTGAAGGCGAAGGGATGACGTCACGAAAGTGTTTCGCCGTCGAATGAATAATTAACACGATTACAAGAAACGCCACGGTTGTTGAGTGGTTAGAATGATCGGCCGGATTCTGTCGTCCTGGGTTTTCTGAAAATCTTTGTGTAATTACAAAACCTCAGTTAATGAACTTCTTTATATACCACATAATATGGGTCCTACTTAAAAATTGGCCAAACATAACTCAGACTGTGCTTCTTTTTTATTAAGAAAAGTCACCTGACCGGGATGTTTTCTGCGTTTCTGGTAGTCTTTAAAAGTAATTTGTTGAAGGTGCTCGAGTCTTATATAAGCTAATAATCTTGTAAACCTACATGGAGCAATAAATGATATGACTATGACTATGACTAATATTTGAATAAAATTGTAAAAGCATTTTTTCTTTATTTTATGTTTAACTGTAAATTTTAGTAGGTATACCTGTCACTTTATTTTCAAAAATGTTGTGTATGCTTGTAAAGGCTTACATGTATGTCCTAGATATTAAGTGGATCTATATGAATGCTGTACATGTTTAGCTGTAAGCAAACCTAAATAAATAAATAAAGAAAACTTATGGCAAACTTACAGGGATGCTCATTATTGTAAAGTCACGGCCGAACCTTGTATAAATAAAACACGCTTTTCTTGTTGATTATTTTGTTTTTTTGAAGAGCTAGTTAAAAAGAAAAAGCTAAATTACGTTGTTATTTTTCAGAGTACAAGCCGCCATCATTAAAATCCAGTTATCAATATAATTTATGACCCCTAGTATATACACTAAGGATATAATATATAAGAGGCCAATTTGTTGGAAATAACCTCTACTATAACCTCTTTTATTAAATAGATCTAATTTCCTTGTCACCCTGTTTATATCATGCATAAATTATAATGTAATTATTAACCCGTGAGTAAGCCTGCTCTTAATGACAATAACATGTTTGCAATCATGGAAGTGCCGAGGTTGAGTAGTAGGGGGAGGGAATGGTTCAGCCAGTAGGCTTACCTCGTCATCACAGGTAGCGAAGTATACTTCAGGATACCCCCACGTTGAAAACATAACACGTCATGTTGTGTAAATTTCAGGGGGGCTAGCCAGCCCAAGAGCAACAAGCTACTTTCGTTTTGGCGTGTCAAATTTAAAAATGGATGGAACTGCCATCAAATGTCATCAATTGCCTTTGTCCAGTCAATTCCATCGGCAGTTTAGTTTTGCTTTCAATTGACGAACATCTTTAATCTCCTTAAATAAAAATAATTTACTTCTGAATTTGGCTACATTTGTACTTTTTACACATAGTTAGTAAATTATCATTTTGATCAGATTTTTTTATATTTTTATTTATGGAGCTCAAAATTTTGACCATTCCTTGTTCATATATGAGGTGTGTATTTTTGTCAAAACACACACAAAGCTGTTTGACCGATTATCCGCGGAGCTATAGCTGTAGACGACCGAATAAGTTAGTTCTCCCAACCATGAAAACATTTAATAAATTGCCAATAGACATAAAGAACCGACCACTCAATCAATAATCTAAATTTGAATAAAAATTCAAAAATTGGCTTCTTCGAAATTGTTTCTACAACCTGGCTAAATATTTTGATTTGAAAACAATTTGAATTATTGGGTTTTGATTTAATTGTATTTGTGCCTATGAATGAATAGATTTATGTATTTTTGAAATTTAAAAGTTATCACTTTTTTTAATTGATAATATTGATAACTGAAAATTGCATTTGCATGCCTCAAATGGGTGAATGTGTCTTGTTTGCTATTTTATCTGTAACACCTTTAATGTACCACATTCTTGCAAAATAAATATTCTTCTTCTTATTAGATTAGACGAGTGCTAATGTCATTTCTTATATTTTTCAATTTGTCAAAAGTAGCGTGTTGCTCTTGGCTTGCGTCTGCATCCACACAACTCTTTTCTAACGCGGACAGCAAAGAATTAAGTATCGTATTCAAAACGCCCTGCCCGTTTTGGTGATAACAATCCGGGTCACTTACGACAAGAGTGTATAGGCATTCACTGGGCAGACATATACCATGATATCCATCATAGACCACATCGTTACACACCACCAGGTGCCATCTTAATAAAATGGCTGCTTAGTAACCAAAAAAATGCGCCATTATGCTTTACTCCCCTGTGTTGAATATTTTTAAGATTGGAGGTCTTTAATGGCTTAGGGTCATCAGCTGACAGGAAGTCCCATGCACGCTATTGTTTATCCGGTCAATGGGTTGTCCTTTGAGTCTTGTTTTCCTAAAGAGGTTTCATAATTTTTGATTGCCCTGACCTGCGTCTAGAATAAATATCAAAGTGCCGAATTAGTTACCAAGGTTATCTCGGTAAAATTGATTTTTGAAAGGGAGCTCCAAATCAAATTCAGGTCTTTTTCCTTCCATTAACCCCTTGAGTGTCAGCGGAACACACGGGTAGAATGATTCTACAAAAAAATTCACTGTCTAAGTCAGTTGGTGTGGATGGTATATTCCACACCGTATAAAAACAAAAGATTGCTTTTGTGTCTGCCTTAACGATGTTTTTGGTTTTTGATTCCTTTGTTTTGTACAACGCTTGATAAAGTAAAGTACACAAAATACCTAGGGGTAATGCTTGACCAGAGGTTATCTTGGCACATGCACACAGAGCTACGAATGAATTATGAATAGAATACGAAAACTAATTTGGACTTTCAAAATATTAAGGCATGTCGCTCCTTTAAATCTTTTAAATCAAATATATATTACTTTAGCACAATCAATAATTGGATACTGTCTTCCGGCATGGGGTGGAGCTTCAAAAATAAAATTTCTTGAACTAGAAAGGGCTCAAAGGTCATTACTAAAGGTGATGTATTTTAAACCGTTCCGATTTCCGACAGAAAACCTTTATTCGGAGTCGGGCCTTTTATCCGTTCGTAAACTACACGTGCTGCTTATTATATTAAGAATTCATAAATTCCTTCCTTTTGAACGGGAACAGGTTCAAAGTAGGAGAAAGAAATATGTTGGCCCTAAAGTCACAGTAAAGACCACCTTTGCTAAGAGACAGTTTGAATGGCAATCATCCCACATTTATAATGTTGTTCATAGCTTACTATCTATCCACCCTATGACATACAGAAGCTGCAAAAATACCGTCACAGCATGGTTAAAAACCAAAAGCTATGACGATATTGAAGGCATAGTACAAGCAAAAATGGTATAGCTTATTCTAAAAGGACTTTCCTCATATTGGCATCTAAGAAGCAATCAATTAATTTCTTATTATATACATATGCCCTCTCACACACCCGCTTGCACAAACACAAACACACACACAAACACACACACATACATACACCCGCGCACACACATACACACACATACATACACCCGCGCATACACATACACGAACCATTGAACTTGTTTAGTGTGTCTACAAGTTGTGTTCTTTAAAATGTTCTCTTATAAACTTAATATTGGCAATATTATTATCCTTCAAAATTTGTATGTGTAATTAAACTCCATAGTTTCGTTTCGGTATAACCTATTAATAAGATTTTTATAAATGGCTATTGAAGAGCGGATCTCCTAACACAAGCAAATTGTTTGCTTAAAAGGAGACTCCAAACCTTGTAACAGACAAGTACGAGTTTATTGTAAGATATTAAAATAAATATTTTGTATATTTTTTGTATATTTTGTGTTTTTGTCTTTGTTTTCATTTATACTTTTGTTTAGTGTTTAGTTTTTAATTTTCACTCAACGCATGCCGTTGTCACTTATAATTAAGTTTGCATTTACGCATGAAGCATTAGTATGTAAGTCATTTAACTTGTTATGATGTTACCTTGTTGGTGATCTAATAAATAAGTAAACTGATAAAGGTATTTCAGATCTACCTTCAAAAGGAATTATTTACAATGTAGGACTATTTTGCTTTAGGACTTCTGATTGCTTTTACATTATTCAAGGTCTTTATTTTCAGCGCGATCGTGATGATTTATGTAAACTACAGGGAGTATCATTCGATCCGTGCCGGATTAGCCCATGAGCAAATTAGCAGTTGCTTACGGCATCACGTCTTTGGTCACGTCTTCCAGAACCAGCAACAAAATTAATATATTGGCTAGCACATGAATGGCAAAGAAAATCCACGCTTTATAAATTGACCATCGACGTCTAAAGCTTGATTCTTCATTAATATTATACTTAAGTATCAGGATGGCCCTGTTTCAGTGGTCCAAACATTTCTTATGGCGATTTCTTCAAATGATGACTGATCGCAAATTTTCCATCGAGTACATGATGTTATTTTTGACGATGCTGAGAAAACTTACATAACAGCAGTTTTTCCAGAGAATAAACCAAAGGCAGTTTTTGAAGCTGGGAACAAATCTTGGATAGCACATTTATCCAACCCAGTGATTTTTTAAAAACATTCTAACCATTCGAATTTTACAAAAAAAGTACAAAAATAGTGTAAAAAATAATGTAATGTCTTGGTATTCCCTGAAGTGCAAACAAGTGTGCATTTTCAAACAATTGCTAAACATGAATACACTACCCCTATGCCAAAATTGAAATAGTTTAATTGGATTGTTTTTTATGAACAGATTAGAGACAAGAAACAAAAAATGATTTCTAACTGCGAAATTAGATTTCCGGGAATTTTTTTTTGTTTAAATGGCCTTGTAAATCTTGTAATGATGGTTTAAGAACGGTTGCAGACTAGCGTTTCTTTTCGTGCGTATACGCGCGTAACGGATGGACGGACGCGTTCGAAACATTACCTACCTTCGGCTCATTATTTATTTTGGTGCTGCAGTTTGAACTCGGGAAACTTTATTTATTCATTTATGTATTCAATTTCAATTTATATGTATATGTAAGGCACATACGTATGTCCACCGCAGATGTACGTGCGTTTACTCAGTTCGGACTCACTGGAAACCAGCGCCTGGGCCGTTAAAGCCCAGGCTGAATGCTGAGTGTGGTCCTTTTATTTGTTGGGCATCGGGACACCGCTGTCTGATGGTATTTGTTCGTCTTGTTGTTATCTTGTTTTGTTGTTGTATGCCTACTACCTATGTGTTTTTGTTAAATGTTCCGATGTCCTTGAATTTAATAAATACCTTTCTATTTCTATTTCTTTCACTACGCCACATTTCACGCTTCAAAAAACCAAACACGCATACACGGGTTTATTGCGTCGTGTTCGCTTAAACCGGTAGTGGTGAGTCAGTATCTACGTATAAGGATTCTACAAGCTTATAAGCGCGTCAACGTTCGTACCAGTTACGCGTGTAGCAGAAGGCGCCTGTACGTGCCTACATCACAGAATAGGAAATAGTATGCACTTCCTAAAACAAGCTTATACGCGCTTATAAAACGCTAACTAACATCTTTGGGGCTTGGGAGAATTCACAGAACGCTCTTAGCGTCTTCTGTGACTTTTCCAAAGCTTTTGATTGCGTTGATCACAAATTCACGATACACTTATACCCAAGCTTGATTTTTACGGGGTAAGGGATAATGCTTTAGATATGATAATTTCGTACCTTAGTTCGAGAACTCAAAAAGTTGATGTTAACAGTGTTCTGTCTACAGGATCACAAGTTAAAATGGGGGTACCACAAGGATCTATTCTGGGTCTATTCCTATTTCTGATAAATATAAATGATTTACCTTTTTACTTAAAGGATATTTGTGATGTCGTATTGTTTGCAGACGATACGTCATTAGTTTTTAAAACTGACAGAAATAAAAACCTTTTTGATGATGTAAATGACGCACTTTCAAAGGTTTTACGATGGTTCATACAATCTACAGCTTAATGCAAAAAAGACTTAATGTATTCATTTTAAGTTGCCTAATGTTAAAGATAACCGCATTGACCTAAAAATAGACAGCAACACTATGAAGCTTGTTGATTCTACAGTTTTTCTTGGAATCACATTAGATTCTGTTGCAGACAGCAACAAAAATTTTTAGAGATAAAATACTTTTTTATGTTTTTACGTTTTATTCTTCTAAGTTTCAAATGAAATCGATCTTCTCTTTTTTATAATCCACGCAAAATGTTTTTTATTTACAAAATAATTTAAATAATACAAAAATAATTATTAAATGTGCGTTTAACGCAACAGATTCAAAACTCCAATGGATCCCTCATATAACAGCCCTCTCGGGCAGACTAAGTTCGGCGGCATTTGCATTGAGAAAAATATGGTTATCTAATAACAGATGTTGAATAAATGATAGTTAAATGATTCGGGACCGATTAGATAACTCTATTGTAACAGATATTTTATTGTAATACCTAGTTAATACTTAGTATGTTCAGTAACAGTTTTATTTCATAATTGTTTAAATGGCCTTAAGTTCATATTCTTTTATGTTTGATTTTTTTCCATTGTTTTATATTCTTTAGATTAGACATTCAGTAGGTTTATTTGTATTAAAATGACACATTGTACTTTACTAACGCCTGTTGTAAACCCAAAACAAGTTTAAAAGAGTAACTGCTGACTTTCTCGCCGCTTTTTTTTTTGCTGTAAATTTGACGATTTGAAAGTACTGATACAGTCTATTTAAATAAAGTTATTTGAGTTTGAGTTCGGGCCTAAAAATATCGGCCTATTTTATTTTGCCCGAAAAGTCTCTACAATGAATAAATAAAAAAATCTGTGGTTTATATTGTATGCAGATAATACCTATTTATTTGACGTATAGTATACACAGGCAAAGCCGCTGACGGACCGATAGTCGTGAATAGAGTAAGCTTCGGAGCTTTCTCATGTTTCCCTTTCAGTTTCAATTTCTTATTTAGAAACATGTTCAGACACATATAAGTTTCTAATATTTATAAACACGACATCAAGTTAGGAGTATTTACGCTAAATTCGGGCTTATCTCTCAATCCTATACGGCTCAAGATACGTATCTATCGCGTCGGCATTACTTATTTACAGAGGGAAAAAAGGAACGTTAAGCGTTTAAATATTGAATCAACCTTTCGTGCAACGTAACGAAGTATACTCATTTGGATTAATATACTGATTTTCTAACTTAATAGATATTTGAAAGCGAATAGAGTAACGGCAACGTTAATGACATTTTAACCCTTCGCGGGTTTATTATTATTAGACAGATTATCATCAATAGTAGAAATTTATTCATGATTTACTAACAATCATATTATTACACAATATAATTAAAAAATATTATGCGTCGTTACATTCATCACAACATCACTACAGCGACTGTTATGGTATGTCATTTTATATGGTTATCCAGCCATCAGCTGGTCACTAAAGCCACGTCTGTTACCAACAGGACATACTCGTATACCTTTACCACGATTTCAGTCATAGATCTGTTGGAAGGGTGCCATATACACGTGCACATACAGAACTTTAAATTAGCATCGAGTTACTGCAGACCCACAAAAAGAGGTGGATCATGCATTTTAATAAAGACAGGACTCGAATTTAAGAAATTATTATGCTTCGATGACCTGTCTACGGCACATCACTTTGAATGTTGCGCAATAAATTTAACCACAAATCATATCATAGTAGTATGCATTTATAGAATTCCCTCTAAGAAAAAAGAACACATTGATTGCTTCTTTAGCAGGATTGACATGTTGTTACACAAATGCTTACTGAAATTTTCAAAAAAGAAAATAATCATTACTGGAGATTGGAATATCAACATGCTTGTCATAAACGAAAACACAGCAAGGCTAAGGGATCTATTAAAAAAATATGATTTTAAATTGCACATATCTGAACCTACAAGAGGAAGCGCATGCCTCGACTTAATAGTAAGCAATATAGGGGATGCCACTGGCTATGTTTTGACGTTGTGGTTATCCGACCATGATACGGCTCAAGTTATAAAATTTAGCTTGAAAGAAAAAAAAGAAATACCAAACAAATACTTACAAAAAATGTTACTCCTTGGAAAATATTAACAAATTTAAAGGATATATAGGTAGTCTTTCTTTCTGTAATGTGTTCGAACAAAATGAGTTAAATGCTGCTTTTAATGAATTCTATGATATTCTGCTTCTCATTTATAACCTTTGCTTTCCGGAAATAAAAATAAAAAATAGTACATCAGCTAAGCCTAAATGGATGTCAAAGGGTCTCCAAAAGAGCAGTCTTACAAAGAGATCACTTCGCTTTAAACACTACTCAGATAAAAATGATGTAAGTCGTTCAAAGTACATGAACTATAATAAACTGCTTAAGAAATGCATAAACGTTTCTAAAAGGATTGCTAATCAGAAATATGTATCAGCAAGTAAAAACATTTGCAAAGCAACATGGACGGTTATAAAAAATGAAACAAATGGGACATATCACAAAAACTACACAAATGAAATTGTAAATAATAATGAGAAAATAACAGACCCTATGAGTATTGCCACAATATTTAACGATTATTTTATAAATGAAACAAACACATCTAATAAAAGTACAGAAAACACACTGAAGACAAACTTACAAAACAGTATTTTTTTAGCACCCGTAAATGAAGAACATATTTCAAAAGTCATAATGTCACTAAATAATACTCTATCTGAAGGGTACGACGGTATATGTACCAAAGTCTTAAAAATGTGTAAAGATGAACTTAGTCCTGTGTTGGCTTTTTTGGTAAACTTGTCTTTACAGACAGGAAAATTTCCCGAAAAACTGAAATTGTCTATTGTGAAGCCATTGTTCAAAAAAGGTAATAAAAAAGATATTTCCAACTACAGACCAATAGCGCTCCTCCCAGTTATATCGAAACTTTTTGAAAAGGTCATGCATAGTCAATTAACAGCCTTCTTTGGTAAATTTGAAATAATAAAAAAGTACCAACATGGCTTTCAAAAACATAAATCGACAACACATGCGGCATTTGATTTAATAAATGATGTTATGAAAAGTGTTAACATGAAAGACTATGCAACTGTAGTGTTTCTAGATATGTCGAAAGCTTTCGACTGCGTTTCTCATAATCAATTGATAATTAAACTTGAACGTAGTGGGATTAGAGGTCCAGCACTAAATTGGCTTAAATCCTACCTCACAAACAGAACACAATACGTAGAGATAACTCAGCTTGATTCCAATTCCGTGGCTCAGACATATAAATCTGAACAAAAAAATAACAAGTTTAGTGTTCCACAAGGGAGTGTTCTTGGCCCGTTACTGTTTATCTTGTATATTAATGACTTGCCAGATATAACGGAACAAAAAAGCGTATTATTTGCCGATGATTTTTCGGTTATAGTTACTACTGACGAGAAATCTACATTCAATCAACATAAATATGACATCATAAAAACATTGACCTCAATAACTGAGTGGCTTAACAGAAATAATCTTAGAATTAATTTACAGAAGACACATTTAATGAATTTTAATAATTTTAAAAATCAATTAATTGACTTTTATTTTAATGGAGAAACTTTGCGGAACGCGGATAGTGCGACTTTTTTGGGCTTAACTTTGGATCCAAAATGAACTTGGAAGGGTCAAATAGAGAAAATTTGTACCAAAGTAAATGGATTTGCCTTTGCTCTATTTAAGTTATCGAAGGTTGCAAATGTAAGTACGGCTATTATTGCTTATTACGCGTATGTAGAGTCGGTTCTGAGATATGGTTTATTGATCTGGGGCAATGGAACTAACATGATAAAACTATTCATAGCCCAAAAACGGTGTATTAGAGCCATATGCAATATAGCACCTGATGTATCCTGTCTGTCGTACTTTAAGTCGCTTCAAATACTGCCACTGCCATGCCTTTACATATTAGAAGTAAGTGTTTTTGTCAAAAGGAATATTCACAAGTTCGTACAAGCGAAGGACGTATACCAAAGAACAACTCGAAATCGTCATAGACTGGTGCTAGAGATAGTCCCAAAAACGAGAAGATTCCAAAACAATTGCTATGCTATGTGCGGCACTATATATAACAAAATACCAAATCGCATTAAGGAACTCCCATATAATAGTTTTAAAACATCTTTGCGTAGGTGGTTGTTGGACATGACATTTTACTCACTCAATGATTTTTTGAAATATAAAGAATTGTAAAAGTTTGATGTGGTTGATACAGGATTTTGATGTTTAGCCTGTAATTTAGTAAATAATATTTATTTTTTTATAGATAAATGAATGAATACTATTTAAATAATAAATGCTATCGATTTAGTTATCAGATGCGTATCTGAGCACTGATTAAGTTACTGTGAATTATTTTTAAATTATTATTGTTTGCATGCTATACAATTGTAGTTAGGTAGGCTAATGCACTTCTCATCATTTATATCACTTAATGTACTGTACCCTACCTAATGGCAAATAAAATATTTGTATTTGTATTTGTATTTGTATAATCCTTCTTTTCATCCGTCTTTTTCCGCCAACCACAGATATACCAGTACAGATTTGTACAATACCTACGGGACTGTGTATACCAGTTCCGTTCACACCGTACACATCTGACGGACGTCTAAGGCTGGATTCAGTGCTACACGGACGGTCCGTACGGAGGTTCGTCGTCCGGATATAGAAAATCAACGCTTCGCGAGCCCTGTTACACTAAACCCAATAGGTACGAGTAGTTGATTTTCTATACGATTGCTCCGGACGACGCGACGGTCCTCCGTACGGACCGTCCGTGTAGCACTTAATCCAGCCTAACAGGTAAATGCCCGTACATACGTATGGCCCCTTGTTGGCTTGGTAAACTGTCATTTGAAGCCCTCGTCATTACACTTGACGTTTGACTATACTTACTTTGATAGTATACTTAGTTACGGACAGCGGGAATTTTTCCTCATGCATAAATAACATTCGAACATATCGCATAGGGGAGGAACGAGTGTCTATTGAATTATTTATAGCAGTTTTCCCAGTTTAAGGGCATTTACATACCAAGCGTGCTGTTGGAGAACTGCCAAGCCAGCAGGCAAGCTTAAATCGACTTGGTAAGTAGGTGCAAGGAGTGGTACGAATATAATATATTTACTAGTTGTACAGATATAATTACAGTTCAGTATAACACGGCTGGGCGCTGCGGTCCAGGGCCGTTCCCAAAGTCTTTATTGACATTATCCGGGACATGTACCATGATTCCAGTTCCATAGTTAGAACTGCGGTTGGTGACACGCTTCCCTTCCCTATCACCGTTGGAGTACACCAAGGCTCCGTGCTTAGCCTGTTTCAGTTCAGCGTAATATTAGACGTTCTGTCAAATAGCATCCGAGACCACCACGAGCAACCACCCTGGTTGCTCATGTATGCTGATGATATTGCGCTAGCAGACTCGGACAGGGGACGGCTGATACACAGGTGAATAGGTGGAAAAAATCACTTGAAAACGGCGGTCTGAAACTTAATGTGGCGCAGACGGAGAACATGTCCTGCAACACCACAGATCCCCAGTCCGTCCGCATAAGCGTTGACGTGGTCGAGCGCACGGACCGTGTCAAATACCTGGGATCTGTGTAAAGCGCGTCCGGGGACATCGACCGCGACGTCAGAACCCGAATTTCCGAGGCTTGGGCCAAATGGCCTAGAGAGCGTCGTGGCCTAGTGGTTCAGCACCCGAACTCAGATCGCGGATCGTGTGGTCCCGAGTACAAATCTGACCAGAACCAAAAAAATCTTTGTGTTCATTGTTAAATATCCGACTTACACCAACAAAATGGTGTGGCGTGTAAATAGCCCACCATGGGGAAAGGGGGTTGCAGAAATTCGTACCTAAAAATATGACACGAAAAACTCAATGCGAGTTACAAGAGTATGAAAAAGGGGTGACTTCCAAAACGTTACGCCATAAAATAAGAAACAATTATTGGAAATCCACCAACCTGCAAACCATCCAGGGTCGCCCTCAGCATAGCCCAATTAGGCCAATCTCGGAGAAGGTCAGAGGCACTCCTAACTAGAATCCTTTTTCTTCTTCTAGTCCACGCGCGGCACTAAACTCTTTCAGTAGGCCAGGGATCCCTAGGACTACGATCCCTGATCCACTAGTATGAAACACTAGGAAGCTTGTGCTTCTTAAATAATGCGGAGGCTAAAAGTCAGCCGGGTCAGAGCGGTGATGGAGAACATCGATAAAAAACCAAATCAACCCCGATAACAGCGGAAGGCTCACCACCTACTACGTTGGGTTTCAATACCATTGGTGAAAAGTGGGCTTCTGAGTGTTTCGTTAACCATGACGCGACAGTCACTTGCCTCTTACTACCCCGTTTGGGATAAAGTCGTGATGGTATGTATGTGTTTGGGCCAAATGGCGTGAGGTGACTGGTGTCATTTGTGACCCCAAAATGCTGATCAAGCTGAAGGGGCAGGTCTATAAAACCATCATTAGGCCTGTCCTTTTATATGGCAGTGAAACATGGCCGTTACTAGAGCGACACAAACAGGAGCTGCGCGTCACGGAAATGAAGATGCTGCGGTGGATGTGTGGAGTCTCGCGTGCGTAACACCCACATCCGCGGCAGCTTTCGTGTTCGTGACATCGCAGAGAAGCTGCAAGAGTGCCGCCTTCGTTGGTATGGTCATGTCTCACGGAGATCGGCAAACTACGTGGGCAACAAATGTCTAGCCATGCCGCTCCCGCCAGGTACCGGTAGAAGAGGTCGACCCGAGAAGCGGTGGCTCGACGTCGTTAAGGGTGACATGCGTGCCAACAAACTCACCACCGATGATGCATAAGACCGCGCAAAGTGGGCCAAGAAAATAAGAAAGGCGGACCCTGGGACCTCACACACCAGTGTGGGTTCACAACCAGGATAGACCGCACGGATGATGATGATGATGAGTACAACGCAATAATATTCCATCTTGTCCAGCGGGCAGCCGTTTTTTGGGACCCTGATGGGCGCATTAGTATAATGGGGCCTTTTTCGCTTTAAATATCGAATAGCTCACTGAGCGATTTAAGGGGACCCCTTCCCTCAAATCACTCAATAAGCCTTAAGGCCTCAGGGCCCCCACCCTAGAGCTTGCGGGGCCACCTCCCCTCAAACCCCTCAATATTTGATAGTAAGAAAATGAATGGTGCATGAGAGAAGCCTCCACGAGCGGCGTATCCTAATTTCTTATACGTCCGGCGCACCCTGGGTAATCTGCGAGGACAGCGAGTCGGTAACGCAGATTGGCTGATCCTCTCACCACGATGGCAACAGAAATACCTGACCAACGGCCTTTTTAGGGCCACTTCTCCAACAGCCCTTTTCACTTTTGTGTGACCGACCGATTCTGGTCGCACGTAATGTAGTGTTGCCACTCGACACGATAAGAAGAAGAAGTAATAAAAGAAGAACCTGCTAGTAGGCGTCTAGTGGCTAAGGGACACTAACGCTTATCTATTTGACTACGATAGCCCGCTCTCCTATCATCTAGGCTGGAAATTCACGGTTACAAGTCAACCCAGTATTTTATCCAACCGCAACGTTTATTTAATTGTTAATCAGAAATTTGAATTATTTACATCAGAAGTTAGCATCACGTCAGCCTCAATTCAATTATTTATCTCGTAGTCATAAGTTTAAAAAGGACTAGCTCAGTAGTTACCTTTTTTAATTTATAATTATTTGGATTTTACAGTAGGCCATCAGTATGTAAACACCCTAAGATTAACTTATTCTTCAGAAGTCGAAATCAATACTTACAAAATGCTATGTCCTTATTTTGTTGACGGTCTGAGCGGAATATCATTCTATTACTGAGCCTTTTACAGGTAAACCGGTTCAAGTCGAATCGAATTTACTTTTCATTGTGTATTTCTTAGTTCATGTATGCCATTTTTTTTTAAATGTCCAAGTATTTATTTATGGAAAAGGTACACCAACAGTACATACAGGAACACATTTTAAAACTATCATTTTTTCATGCAAGTTGTAAGTACACGACATTTATAATGAAATAACTAATTAATTTAATAGCTAACTAGTGAGCAAAAATCATAACTAAATAGTTACCTGCTTAAAACTTACATTTTCAGCTTTTGGTGGATCGCATTTTAAAACCTTGGCAGCGTGTCGTGGAAGATGTTAATCCCAACGGTGTCATTTCTTTCGTTTAATGCATTATACCGTGCACAACATTTGCTTTAAGGAGCGTTTCTGCCTACATTGTTCTTGAGAATGGCTGAGCAAAAGTCTTTTCTATAGTATGACGAAGAATAGCCGATAGAACCCAAAGCGAGACATCCTCTAGAAGTTCGCTACATCTCACTTACTACATTAGGTACACTTTGCATAGTCGTTTGTAACCGACGCAAAAGCCGCTGATGGCGAATGCCATTCTCATACATTTTAAAGTTTTGTACTTGCGGAAACATGTGACGTGCCGCTCTTGGCTGGTCCTTCTGACGGGTGTCGGCATAATCGCTACGCTTGCCAAACATTTTAACTTTTTGTTGAATATTCTTCAAAGAAAATAAACTTTTTTTGCTATCAATTGTTTACTACCCAGTTTGTTCACTCACCTGCAAGTTTGGTGTTGAAACTAATAAAACCACTTATCCGCTACCCAAAAATTCTAAAAACAAACATTAAGGGCACAAATTAAAAAAAAAAGTACAAAAGGGTAAAAATTCGTCAAAAATAAAAATACTTAAAATAAAAAGTCTAATATCCAAAAAACGGTTGAGTTTGGGGGACAACCTCTCAAAGTATATTACGTCGACTTAACCTGTAACCCTGTTTAAAGTTATCATAGTAATTTTTTTTATATAAGTCTGTAAATTCACACTGCTGAGCAAAGGCCTCCACCAAATCCCTCCAGTGATCCCATCTTCGCCCAATCCCCAATTATCACCATTTAAAAATCTGCTACTTCTTGACTTATTTTCATTAAAAGACTACGAATATGGGGCACGAATGAAGGTTATTAACTCCCAGTAAGTAAGTAGGTAATTCTACCTTATGACGCTGAAAAAGCTATATAGGCAATCAAATATGGGCGAAGCCATAACGTCAATTTGAAGCACCAAATAGTAAAACTCGGCTCGTTCTATCTGCATTTCGTTTTTTAAGACTAGTTTATATTGATTGAGTGACTTTAATACAATATTTATAGAAACTTGTAAGTACACGTAAACTATTTTGAAATCATTCTTTCAATTTGTCAAAAAAACTTTAGAAGAGAAAATGTATCAATACGATCTATAGTACTGAAAATAAATAAAACTATAATAGCTAATATAAGGTATTTAAAAATAAATAAATAAATTTGCAGAGTCGACAACGCGCGAGATACCCCTGGTGTTGCACGTGCCCATAGGCTGCGGTAACCGTTTACCATCAGGTGGTCCGCATGCTTGATTGTCACCGAAGTGGTATAAAAAAAGCCACATACAAAAAACATGGCGTCTCAGACAGATTGTGTATTTACGACTGTTTAACTTTCGGAATTCTAATCGACCCAACGGATTCAATCTGAAATTTTTGAATACGTTCCTCGTCGTATTCACAAATTACCGTGAAATGAGATTCACACGAGATACATCTGTGTAAGTACCTCATCTCGAGGTTTATGACGTCATTACGTACGTATGGTTTTGGAATGAAATCTCTTTATTAGGTTTTTGCTCGACGTTTAAAATTACTTTGCTTTTTAATTATTGAATCTTTGAAAACGTACCATATTACAGCGAATGCAGTTTAAACTACTTACTACAAAGCTGATTTCGTTACAGTACTTGAGCAACTGTTCAGAACCGGTCCGGCATCAACGATTGCTCCCACTCCGTTAAATATTGAGCTGCATGGCGAAGCATCGTGAAATCAGCGATCGCACAACAATCGACTAATAGTGTATGACCACGACCACTCTGTCAAGAGTTTGTATGTTACCGCTGCACAGATTCAAAAACCACATAAAATCTGTTTTATTAAAAAAGGGGTATTATACTACCAATGATTACCTTTTAGATAAAAAAGCCTGGGATTAAAGCTCTCTGCTCGGTGCGGGATCAGTTCCCTCTTGTAATACTTATTAATTAAATACCGGACTTAAGTGTATTAATGACTAACAATTTTTATTTTTGGAATTGTATAAATGACTTGGTACAGCCTATTGTTTTATATTATGTACCTTTGCTGTACTTGTTAGGTTGTTCTGTTTATTTTTTAATGTTAGAATTTAAGCATTTTTTTTATCAACAAACAAATTATACTCTACTAACTCGCATTGTAAAACCAGTAACTACTGAGTTTCTCGCCGGGTCTTCTCAGTAAGAATCAACTTCTCCGACGTGGTGGTAGAGTCGCATTATGTTTGTATACTGTTTATTTATTCATATTATTATAGTATTTATGTCTATTATTTAGTATATTTTTTGACTATTAAAAAGTACTTATTGAGTCTATTTAAATAAAGATATTTGAGTTTGAGTTTGAGAGACTAAGAAGAAGTTCAGAAAAGACATAAAAAACATCCTAAAACATACAACCAAATTAAATAAAACCTAATTTTGCGAAGACTGTTTTAAACTTTCCCTGTTACAACACAACTTTTACGATACCATTTATATCTTATAGTCAACTAACTTGAAAAGATCAATGAAAGGAATGGCAATCAGAAATAGAGCAGAAGAGAAAAGACTTTGTTTTTCTCGAAACTGAACAGTTGTAGACATTCTTACTTTGTGTTCATATTCTACGACTGAACTCCTCGTTAGAACTCAGCTGACGGTATGGTTCTTGAAAGGGTTGGTGATTCATACTAATGAATACTTTTTCTTAACAAAGTCTATGTTATGGCAATTCGTATTTACTGTACCAATTATTAAATGTTTATATCTCATTCTTATTTTATCTCACTGTGTTAAGAAAATCTGATAGAACAGGCTTTTGAAACATTTTTTTGGAGCGTTTCGAAGGCGCCTTGCAATTTTTTCTTTTTACCTGAAGCACAGATTACTTAATAGTAACTACGTACGTATCCATGGAAAAATGACAATTTTCGTAGTTCTAAATGCGTGCTGTCATGTGACAGACAGATATTGCCAGGACCTCTTTCGGTATAGATGTCAGTAGGCAGTACTTACAGTAGGTCCGCGTCATCGCGTCAGTTCAACCGCAAAATTCGCGTACAACAAATTCTCTACGCGGCTGTTGACAACCAACTGCCAAATGAGTCATGGAAGACCCGTCAGCTGGTAGGTAATAATCGCGCGCAAGTACAAACTTTTCAGTTTTGCAGATTAAAATATTATTGTTTATTAAGTATACTTGGAAATAAATAAATGAATAAAATAAAAATGTTACGTGTCTCTCATATTAAGTGTTAGAAGGCTTTTATAGGTTCAGTATATAGTATGCCATTTACTTCTGCTCTAGTTACTTTAGAGACAAAGAAAGAAGACAAACTTATTCACGGATTTGGATTTAACTATTTTCGGTTGACAAACACGTAAGTGCACTTTGCACTAAAACTTACTTTGTACGGAAGTGGAAGCGCCAAAACATACTTGTACGGAGAGCATAGCAATCTTAACCAGGAACACTCTACATTTTACAAAGCAGTGTTCAGTCACAAGCAATAGTGTTTACCCAGATTTTAATGAAGTTCCAATCTGTAAATATTTAACCGTCGCGGCTAGAATACAGACGTGTCGGTAGTAAAAACTACAACTAAGAGTTGGGGGGCAGTAAATGGGTGTAAATATTTAACCGTCGCGGCTAGAATACAGACGTGTCGGTAGTAAAAACTACAACTAAGAGTTGGGGGGCAGTAAATGGGTGTAAATATTTAACCGTCGCGGCTAGAATACAGACGTGTCGGTAGTAAAAACTACAACTAAGAGTTGGGGGGCAGTAAATGGGTGTAAATATTTAACCGTCGCGGCTAGAATACAGACGTGTCGGTAGTAAAAACTACAACTAAGAGTTGGGGGGCAGTAAATGGGTGTAAATGGTAAAAGCTCGAACAATATTCATTTAAGAAACAATTGAGTAACAATTACTTATGGCGATTGTAAATCACAAGTCTTCTGACTGGCCTGTTGGTGCAATCAAATCATTAATTGCAAACTAAGTGTACATAAGTTGGTCCATTATGTTTAGTGCTTACAACTTAGTTGCTCTTTTCGAGCACTGCGACTCAAGCAACGGCAGCTTCTGATGGAACTGACGGTGGTCGTGGGATCGTTCCGCCAGCTACAAACATTCATGTGACAAACATTTGTGTTTGTTGTGTGTCTGGGTGTTATCATCTATTTTGAGTATGTATTTAGAAATATTTAAGTATGTTTATCAGTCTTTGACACCCATAGTACAAGCTCTGCTTAGTTTGGGGTCAGATGATCTTGGTGTACTTTGTCTCAGATATTTATGTAATTACTTTTGGCTCTAGCAAGTCTTCCAAACCCGTATTTTTTTTATATATTGCCCGTCAAGATGACCTCACTCCACCTGATGGAAAGCGGTCGTGAGGTCCAGATATGAGGTTGAGAAGCCCAGTCATTCAAACGAATCACTGGGCTGGCCATCCTCACCTTGAAGGCTTGCAGAAATGCCTTTTCAGGCCCTGCTTGAAGAACCCTGAACTATACGAGGAAGGAAACACAAGTGCTGGAAGAGCGTACGTATGGTACGACAAAGAAACGAGTCACCGAACCTTTTAGTTCGTGACAGCAAATGTTGAATTGTGTATGCACTTCTTTTTCATTTTGTTAAACTTTTATTGACATTCTATTTCAACTGATCAGTACAAGCTTTGCTTAGTTTTTAATGGGATAATCCTGGTGTAAGATGTCCCAGATATTCATTTGATTGATTTATTTCTAGAACTCGAAGCGTCTTTTCATACTTCGCAATATTCAGTTTTCACTTTACGGCTGTGTCCCCTTTCCGCAACAAAGTTAGTTACTTGCGGCGCGATCGACGGAAATCACTGAGTAACTTGCGGCCCGCCACTTAGTCTTCTTTGCCAGATCAATCTTCCTAGGCCTTGCTGAAGGGAGGGCTTCACCAACCATCGTTAAATATTTCTTTACTCCCTACCGAAAGACACCCAATTATTGTGATATTAAAATCAACTGCAAAAAAATGAGTAATATCAAGAAAACAATATTTTCTAAATTGGCCCGGGTCTGGGTGTGCTTGGAGACGCCCCTGGCTTAATTCCTTGTCTGGTATAGTTCGCGACAAAGTTCTAGTCCTTTCTCCGAGACCATGACAAATGGTGTGTTGTCAGGCGCATATTCAGATTTATATATGTTCTGACACCGATAGTACCAGCTCTTCCTAATTAAGTGTCAAATGGCCACTTAAAAAGGCGTTTCTTTATTTCTGCCGGTACCCCACGCAATTGGTCATCTATTTCACCCGCAGGCAATTTTTGGCTGCGTTTGCGGACGGGCGACAGGTAGGATTTATCCGCAAAGCCGGATTTTCGCACAATGGCGCGGCGGCTCTCATTAGCCGACGTGTTGAGTCCTATTTGACAGCCTATTATAACGTGGAGCTATTTGTGGACCAATTAGATCTACGTACTAGGTGAGACCTTATGTTGACGTATTGTTACGCTTTTGATATTTGGCCTGTGTAGCAAATGTCTTTTTTTTTGACAGAGGCCGGGTGAGATAATTTGTCTGTTTCAAACTCACGCCCCACTATGATCACGATCTTCAGATATGAATAACCGACCAGAGAGAAATCTAGGTCAAGTTGTCTGTTAAGTTTCTGAAATGCAAAATGGTTCTGTTAACTCCGTATCGCTGTTCTTGAAAGTTAAGTATGAGGTCCAATTACCTCAATACTTTATTGGTCCATTATCTAAACACATAAGTATTACATAGTTAAATACAATTTTTTGAGACATTATTTACTTCATTCCGCTGTAGTGGAAAGAAAGTATCGTTGCACGTCTTTTGTCACACGCGTACTTAACTCGTACTCGTGCATTGACGCGCTTATAAGGTCTTATGATCCATGAAGTTATTGACTCATCAGTTATTACTACCGGTGCGAACGGACATAGGCATAGTTTGGTTTTTTGGAGGATGAAATAAAGCGCGCATGTAAGCGCCTAAACCAAAGCGACCGTAAGGCGTATACGCACAAAAAATGAGCTAGTTTGAAACCGATCCAACGTTCTGAACACTCAAAAATGATAAGCTGCTTATTACGAGTAAGTATACGTAACAGTCCCCGTTAAAATCGACGGATTATGGTTAAATCGCCAAGCTTGAGACCTGTTTTTTTTATGCTTCATGGATGTTTAAAAACTTTATTCTACTTAATACCTACGACTTTGCAAAAGTTCTCTCAAGAGATTAACCTAGCAAAGTTCAGAATTCATTAAGTTTTCAAAACTTTCTCTCTGTAACGAATTCTCGAACGCTTTGTGAACTAAAAAATATTCTCCGTGGAATATTGTAGTTGTAAACTTCTGTCTGGCTTTTGAGAAAACACGATATTTTCTTAAAAAGGTATTCTCCTGGCCTTGGCAGACTCTAGAGCTACTGTTCACCAAGCGCACACTATTTCTGGGAGCACAGACCGATCGTCTTCTTAAAAGTACTCGTAACAAAGTTCTCATTTAGTAGATTTAAAAATTAGGCACAATACTCGTAGTCAAAAATCTCAGTAGAGTTTCTAAAGGCAGCTCGAAATTACAACAACAATTTCACATGTAAAGGACATGTCCACTAGTTACTTATGCCCACTTCAGTATCCATCCTGACAACTAAGAGCCGCTTGAGACGCCCTGAGGGGTCGTAGCCCTTTTGATCTACCACTACAGCCAGCAGCTCTTTTTGCATAAGTACTCATAAATTAATAAATATGAAAATCATACATAGAGGTAATGAGGAACATCCAACGATCCGTTCAGCGCAGATCTTAAGAATGAAAGAGCGAGAAGATTCCTCATACAAAAATTAATGTCAAATGTCTGTTGATGAAAAAAAAAGCGGCGTCTGGGTGTTTCTGTACAACTTTTTCCAGAGAGTGTTTGTGATATTCATTCTTTGAACAGGTTCTAAGGTGGTATTAGCATTCGCGAAACTCGGGTGTTTAAATAATATGAAAATGCTTCCCAGAAAAATAAAAATATTTTCATATACCTTATGTTCATTGTTTCAGGAGTTCCACCCGTGCACCGCAATCCTGTCACTTACACTTCCTGCACGTTTACCGTTTATTGTTTAGTCCGATAGCCGTTGGACACAACTTATGTTGAATACATAATAACACCAGAACTACTGAACACCCCTTATCGGCGACTGAACGTTCAGATCCGAGCTGAAAATAAACTACCGTAAATTGTATATAAAAGGTAGATCTACCCAACGATTAATTCCTTTTAAAAATAGAAACTACCCTATCAAAACCGAGGTACAGGTTATTACGCAAAAAAGCTTTTCCTACTAATTAAGAAACTCCTCCTTTGAAATAACTTGAAGAACACGTAGGTAATTTTTACAATAATCTCTAAATATCCACAGGTTCAATATTCAACATTCTTAGCTAATTAATTTTCTCAGATGGCATGTACACTTGTACAGCAGCATGGGATGTTAAGATAATAATTTTAGCTTATGAAAGCTTGCAGGGAGCGGATTGGCAACGTCATGTTCATGTGCACTCACACCGCTGTGATTCTATTTATCGTTGTGCGATGTTGAAGGACAGAGGCAAACCTATTTGTTTTGATCATAGCGCAAGCGAGACAGGCGTGCGCCAGAGTAAAGTCCAGTCAATCGTATATTGCGACTGAGTTAAATTAGGCGACGGGGGTCTGATTTAACCGGTCCACGCGCTAGAGGCAAGTCACCTATCTTCCATTTTGATTCAATCTAAGGCTACAACTAAACGAAGATCTTGCCATTTGGATTCTAGTTCCCCTGGCCCCGTCAAAGCGAACGCAGCTTTCACTACGAGTATACCTAATTCCCTCCCGCAGCTGCTTGTGCCTAAAAACGTGCTCAAATAATCATCTATTTCGAAAATCATACTGTGGTGTACTGTACCTCCTCCTCTAGCATTGTTGAATTACGTGAGTTCAAAAACAAATAAGCACATCTGAGTTCAACATTCACAAAAGACATACCTACGTATCGTCACCGATATAGTCGTAACTTGGATCCACCTCCACAGTGAAGCCAATATTACCATAACGGTGTCGTTGAAACCGACAGACAAAAAGTTCTATTTTACGGAATCAAAGCTCAACTCGATCACGAATTCCTGAATATGTGAACTATGCTCTCGATCGTTGTAATGGGACTGTTGAGAGAAATGCGGACTCACGGGAACGGAATGGGAAAAGGAACGTCCGAAGCGTCCAACAATGATAACTTATTTATTTCCGCAATAGCATACACCGACACACCGTTTAGGTTGAACCGAGCAGTGATGCAGTTTTTTGAATATCAACATAAATGGCTCCCTCGAATATTATCAACACTAGCAAAAAACCAGTGTGAAATTTTGATACCCATTGAGGCAGGGCATTCAAAAAGGCTTGTTAAACTAAGAAGACTTCCCATTTAAGATGAGGTTGCTTGAAGTGATTGCCTCAGAACAGCATGCAATAATAGATGACTACAGTTGGTCTAATCTAATGTAAATCAGCCGTTAGGATCCCACTGCTGAGCAAAGGCCTCTTGTTCCCCGTTTCCCTGCCAGTCTACCTAGAGTCTGGCCAATTATCCGCGTAAGAATGCAATTCATTAGGCTATCCGCGTCGCGGTCTGCAGGGCCGTCGGTGCAGCTTTGGTGTGGCCCGCTCGGGATGCTACTTTTGCCAAAACATCGCCTAGCATTGGACATGGACAAACAGCTCTAACATATACTAGCAGCTTTAACATTATCTTAGACGATCTCAATATTAGTACCCTATATGACATTAATGTACTATATATGTAATGTATTAATGAGAAATAAATTAATCTAATCTAATCATAAAAACTTACACAATTCGTTTTCGCCACCTATGTACACCTGTATGTTTCCAGCCTATATTCGCTTGTACGAGTATATTCCCGCTGTATTTCACGCGAGCCGCTCACCCGCGGCCTACTTGCGGTGATGGCTCTGAACGGATTTAGAGCAATTGCTTTGCCAGGGTAGTTTGCTAACGTGCCTATACATGCTCTACTACATATGCCTGCCACAGTAAAGAACCTTATCTATTAGCTTTAGGAATCAAATCATGGATAAATTGTTCGTATCTTTACTTTTACCGTTTCATTTCACAAAGGGGACGCCTGAAAATCCCTAGCAGTTTACCTAGGATGTTACACAAGATTGCAAGTCTGTTTGTACTGTCCCATAAAGATACTTGACGGAGGTGAGGACGGGTAGACAGCGAATTTCCAACCAATCTCCCTCCCTTTGTAGGCCTTTGGGAATTTCCGACGCTCTGATTTTGTGAAGGAAGATGGAAACGATTCAAAAGAGGCGTGTTAACGTGAAATTGGTTATTTTGGGAACAATAAACAGATTTTGAACCTAACTGATGTTACGTTCGTGGTATATTAAACACGTCAGCAGCTTCGCCCACGTGGGCTGTTTATAAAAATATAGCCTATGTCACTCGCTGATAATATAGCTTTTTAATGTTTAAGGTGTTACAGATATTTATTAATTTATTTATTACATCACTCTACTCTAACCACGAAGGAGTTCCATGGCCCTGGTTACTTCATAAAGAAACTAAAGTTTACTGATTTTGTTGGAAATCCTCAAATCTACAAAAAGACTCTTTCTGTAAAAGATAAACTAATAATTAATAAATCACGAAGTGCGCCATTAAATTTTCTTTGCGGTTTAAACAATAACCCAGTTTAATAATTTAATAACGTTTCGTTCAATCATTCAAAAACGGGCCTATCTTCTTCCTCTATTTTTTCGTTTTGTCGTTTGCAGATGATACAGCACTGCTATTCACAGGCGATAACTGGAATGATGCTTTTGCTCGTGCACAGTCTGGCCTAAAGTTAGCTGGTTGAAAAGCAACCTCCTTACAATCAACACAGTGAAAACTAAGTATATAACTTTTGCCATACGTAATGTCTCGTTGCCAGTAGCTGAAAACTTCTCAATCACAGCCCATAATTGTAACTCAAGTAACCAATGTACTTGTCCAAAACTTGAAAATGTTCCATACATTAGATACCTAGGTGTGATAATCGACCAAAACCTTAACTTCCGTGCTCATATTGAGCAGTTAACTACCCGAGCTCGTAAGCTAATATACGTTTTCAAAACACTTCGTCACGTGGCTGATTTCAAAATTATACGATCCGTTTACTATGCCCTCTGCCAATCGATTCTAGCATATTGTATTTCTGTTTGGGGTGGTGCGGCAAAGTCATATTTGTATTCCTTGGAGGTTGCTCAAAGAGCTATCCTAAAGGTGGCCACTTTTCGAAATTACCTTTTTCCAACCAAAGATCTTTTTAATGAATGGAAAGTGCTTTCGGTACGGCGACATTTTATTCTTTCGATTTTAATTAAGCAACATTCGATAACCCCTTATAGCCCGGCGAGTCAACTAGTGAGACGTAAAGATATAGTATGTACTTACCAAAGGTTTAAAACTGCCTTCGCGAAAAGATCTTTTTGTTTCTTGGGACCTTACTTATACAATTCGGTAAATCGTATTTTAGCAATCTACTCCTTAGCAAAATCATATTGTAAGCGCCTGTGTGTAGAATGGCTACTAACCAAGGACTATGAAGAGAGTGAGGCGCTTATTAAAATAATTCACTAAAACGTAAACTCTCACACACACAAACACACACACACACACACACACACACACACACACACACACACACACACACACACACACCACATACACACACACACACACACACGCACTATTGATATCGTATTTTTCATTAATTTCGTTGTGTCCTTTAGCTAAGTTGTTTAAAAATGTAAATAATATTCTCCAAAACCTTAACGAAAGCATAAAAACTACATTGTCATGTCCGGTGGTGGAGGCCTGGTGGCTGTAGCACAGGTAATCCTAGTACTGTCTCCAGTCTCTACAAAATAACACCCTTTCTGTACCTACCAATTAAGTTCACATGTTATTTAAAACGTTATTTTTTGTAAAGAGAAATAAAGATTTATTATTATTTATTCTATCGCATTGCTAGTTTACATCCCCGGCTCATAACAGGTTGGGGGAAAAGTTTTTTCGCATTTTTTAAGAAAATTCAACCATTATTTGAAGTAGTTTTTTTACATTTAACTAAAATACGTAGGTGCCATTTTATTCGATTATTTTTTGTCATTAGAACTGCATCCCGTAAACTTGGAGTCCTGAACAGAGTGAGACCTGAGCAGCTCTGTCTCTTGTATAAGACACAAGTTCGCTCGTGTGTGGAATACTGTTCTCATCTCTGGGACGGTTCCGCCAAGTACCTACTCGAAGCTCTTGACAGGTTGCAGCGGCGTGCTATCCGTATTATTGGAAACCCAGAGGCAACTTTGACCCTTGAGCCTCTCCAATTGCGTAGAGACATTGTCAGGCTAAGTGTTCTGTATCGCTTCTACAATGGGGAATGCTCTGACGAGTTATTCCAGCTTATTTCACCCTCACCTTTCCACTCCCGTACCACGCGTGCTGGACTACGGCGTCACCCACACACAATTCAACATTTGTTGACCCGAACTAAAAGGTTCGGTGACTCGTTTCTTTGTAGTACCATTTTTTTTTTTTTTTTAAAGTAGGGGAAATGCCTTACGCATACCCGTCCACCGGGGGGCGGACGGGTTATGCCGGACTCTCCACTGGGGGGGACTTCCTATTAAAGGAAACCGCCCAGTGGCCTACCGACTAAAAACCCTACTACTCCCTCTCATCGTCCATAGTGGGGGAGCACGGTAAGTAGCACGAAGCCTTCTACGCGTTCCCCCGGACTTCTTTGTTGTACCATCCAGACGTGGAACGCTCTTTCAGCACATGTGTTTCCTTCCTCGTATAGTCCCGGGTTCTTCAAGCGGGGCGTGAAAAAGGCATTTCTGCAGGCCTTCAAGGTGAGGATGGCCAACCCAGTGATTTGTTTGAATGACTGGGCTTGTCAACCTCATATCTGGACCTCACGACCGTTTTCCATCAGGTGGAGTGAGGTCATCTTGACGGGCAATATAAAAAAAAATATCTCGTAGGTAGGGACATGATCCCATTGCTATAGGATTTTTGAGGCTTCTGATCAAAATACCGCGACAAGTGATTTTGGCAGTCCTCTCGTGATGTTAACCTGACACTGCCTAAAGAAATCTGAAGAGACCGAAACAGGTGGAAAGAAGGTGCAAGGTCAGGACTATACGGCGGATGCATTAACACCTCCCAGCCAAACTCTCTTAACTTTTGCTGAGTGGCTAAAAATGTGTGAGGTCTAGTTATCATGATGAAAAACCACACCCTTTCTGTTGATTAATTCCGGCCGCTTTCTCTCAACTTCTTGCTTTAATCTCATCAGTTGTTCGCAGTAGAGTTCAGAATTGACAGTCCTGCCTGGTGGTAACAGCTCATAATGTTTAAAATGTATCGAATTCTTCATAAGATTCACTCATCTTGACAGTAAGAAAATAACACATTTTCCTAATTTGAATTTCGAATTATCTTCTTTAGAATTTAAACTTTAAATGATACCAAAACCAGCCAGATACAAATAGTATAGCCAAAGAGATTTTATAACAAGTTCATACATACTATATGCGAAAAGACTTTTTCCCCAACCTAATAGTTTGTCGTCACAGCCAGTTCATGCGACTGTCGTGGCCAACTGTAATACTGAAGCTAAACAGCTTCTTAGGATATGTCAGCAGTCACAGTGGGCTCTTAGGCCGAAATCTATAGCCGTAACTTAGCTAAGCACAGACTGTTACGATTAATTACTTACCAATATCTAAGTTGATTTTTAACTAAACAAAAATATTTTAAAATCGACAAGATAAGATAAGTCTAAGTTTGAGCTAGGCTACTCTATAGATCTCGGCCTTGAGAGGATACAGAAGCGCCGTTTTTTCATACAAACTTAGTCCTCTGTTTCCTCTCTGGATATTTCTAGTAGAGAAATATTTTTTTACCAAAAAATCTATTGCCACTATATTGGCACGTCTCTATATTTTCTTTTTTTTGTTAAATTAATTATTAGAAAGATATGAACCTTCAAAAATCGAAAAAATTGTAAAATTTTCCGCTGTGTTCAAACATTCAGAAAACTAATTAGACTAGTTTTTTTTAAAATAAGTAAAACATAGGAACACGGCCACAGTCCTTATTTATTTTTTAATGATAAAAGTAACTAAATCGGTCAACTTTTCGCTAAGCGATCAGGGGACTACGAAACGTCGATTTTGGGAACTTTTGATAGGTAATTTCGGTCTGATTTGCATCAGTCTCTATCGCACTCTGCGGGGCGCTCGAGGTTTGCAAAAGACAGCAATTGATTTTACAAATACCTATTTTTCAATTCTCTCGACCGTGCCGTGTCCTCTTAAAGGCTAGTGCTATTTTTGGTCATAATTGCAGTCTGTTTAGTTATTCACATTTACCTCCTGCAGTGCGTGCGAAAAAGCTCGCTATGAGCCGTTTGTTTGCAAGTAAATATTGCAAATGTGAACTGTTCTATATTTTGATTTTTCTCGTAAATAAAAATTACAAATCGTGTTCATATTACACTTTATTTTCACAAGATAGAGAACATCAACAAATCTCTTAAAAATTACAATAACGAAAGTCTACTTAGGGCACAGCTAAAAACCCATAGCTGCATTATTATAATATTTACAATTAAGCTCTTTGGCCTGTACAAAAATAATATACACGAAACATTTCATTTAAAATAATCTAAATAAAATAATGAACCAAATTCAGGGTAACGAATTTAAAATTAGCAATAAAATTTCAACACTTCAAATTATTTAAAAAATCGATCATATACAACGTAAGCATAATATTTTACAGAAAGTGCGAACAACTCCCGCGTGCTTTTATACAAAATTCACAAATACTGACATTGGTAAACAAGTTATTAATAGCATTTACAACTTATTAATTTGCGTTTTCATAAAATAAAAACAAGAGAAACGTTTTGAAGCGAGAAATGTGATAGATTCAAAATCAATGTCTTTACATTGTTAAAACTTATTATTACTTACTAAATTTAACTAAAATTTTATTTTCTTTAACAAATAATTATAAATTGTAGCACACTTTCTCACATTACCAGCTGTTCAAATAAATAAGACGAACCGATTTTAATCATGTATGATTAACAATGTACTATGCCACTGAAATTATGGGAAACCACGTGAAACTAAATGCACATTATATTAATTATCCGTCAACAGAAATTGCCCAAAATTGAGAAGGTAATAAAGACTAAGAAACAGAGCAGTTTTACGACTATATCTCTTTTAGTATATGACTTAACTAGAGACAGTTCAGACAGTTACAATTTTTGATTTTTAAGATCTCTGATAAATAAAATAAACAAAAGATATAATAAGTCGCAAGTCAGGTTACCGTACCGTGCCCCGTAGGGTTGTGCAAGTTTTTGAACTTAACGTGGAGGCGAGCCTCATCATCATCATCCGTGCGGCCTATCCCGGTTGTGAACCCACACTGGTGTGTGGGGTCCTAGGGTCCGCCTTTTTTTATTTTCTTGGCCCACTTCGCGCGGTCTTGTGCATCCTCAGTGGTGAGTTTGTTGGCACGCATGTCACCCTTAACGACGTCCAGCCACCGCTTCTTGGGTCCACCTCTTCTACCGGTACCTGGCGGGGGCGGCATGGCCAGACATTTGTTGCCCACGTAGTTTGACGATCTCCGTGAGACATGACCATACCAACGAAGGCGGCACTCCTGCAGCTTGTCTGCGATGTCACGAACACGAAGGCTGCCGCGGATGTGGGTGTTACGCACGCGATCTTTGCGTGAGACTCCACACATCCACCGCAGCATCTTCATTTCCGTGACGCGCAGCTCCTGCTTGTGTCGCTCTAGTAACGGCCATGTTTCACTGCCATATAAAAGGACACGCCTAATGATGGTTTTATAGACCTGCCTGCCCCTTCAGCTTGATCGGCATTTTGGGGTCACAAATGACACCAGTCACCTCACGCCATTTGGCCCAAGCCGCGGAAATTCGGGCTCTGACGTCGCGGTCGATGTCCCCGGACGCGCTTAACACAGATCGCAGGTATCTGCCACGCTCCGTGCGCTCGACCACGTCAACGCCTATGCGGACTGGGGATCTGTGGTGTTGCAGGCCATGTACTTCGTCTTCGTCACATTAAGTTTCAGATCGCCGTTTTCAAGTGAATTTTTAATTTTCGGCGAGCCTACTTACACAAATAACTTGGATTTTCAAGGTCATTTCAAATTGTGTAAAGGACACAATGTATGTTCTTCTGACTGGGAACGTACCCTTTACACAAGAGAATCAAGCTGCAATATTTAGCTCGAACACAGAACCCGTCGTTTGGGCACGATTCAAAACCACCACGATTTACGTGAATTTAATATTCAAACAAAACCTTTTAACGAAGAAATGCTCGATTCAAAATTAGATGTATTTATCGTTATGAAATTTTAATCAGTTTTGTGGAAGCCAAACTTAAAAACGAATTCCCATGATATAGGTAAATGAATGCTCTTTTTCTTCTTGAAATTTTTGGCAATTTCTACTAATACACACATTTATTTTAACGCTTAACTTGCGAAAACACTAATAGATGCGAAGTAACACTTTACATTGGATAAGTACCAAATGAGAAACCGGACGGCCCTTCGTAAAATTATTTTCACCTGTCCGGTCCCTCGCTCGGTACATGGGGCCTACTCCCGTTCGTGCGAAAACGTAGTAGCGTAAATCTTTAGCCGTTTAAGAAGATACTTACAGTTCGAATCCGATGATGTCATTTGGTATTCCGACCATCATATTTTATCGTACAAAATACATTGAACCTTTTTATGACACACTGCTTTTTGAGTTTTTTTTTAGCCTTCCAACATTTGCACCGGAGTAGGTCCCCAGAAGCGTAACTACCTAAAGTAGGCACAGGAGGGTTCAGTACGTTTGGCTTATTATGGGAAAACCTCAGGAATATCACATCAACTATATTTTGGCCCTTGGGTGAAATATTACATCACCATAGACTAATGGAATGCTTCTTTAACTAACTCTACTCGAGAAAAAAACATAATTATTACTAACCCGAAGAAATCTTACATAGCAATCAAATTAATTTTATTATAGTTGGGCTAATTACCTATCATAAATAGAAACATTTAGACAAAAATATAACTCCGACTTAGAAGTAAGAACATTTAACTTCAGAAGTTAAAGAATATGAACTAATCTAATTTAGTTACCCAAGGGCGAAGGGTAAAGCGACAATAATTACCACTAAAATATTTACCCTAATTTTACCCTACAAATAGCGTTGAGCTGAGATCTTGCACCTAAAGTAATAATTTATGTATACTTATTAGCTTATCGACTTACTTTAAGATAACGAGTTCCGGATATTATTTACTTGTTTCATCCTGAATATACAGGACTTACTAGGTTTCCGCCCAATACTGCATTGGAATTTTGGAAATAATGTTTAGAGGAAACTTCATGTTATGACTTATTGAAGAGCTTAATTTTCATTCATGGCATTTTTTTCTATTTATTTCGTGATAGCTGCAAACATTTGGGATTTGCCAGAAATAAAATATAATGGTTAAAATTCTGATTAAAATAGCCATAGACGGATCCCTAGTTTCCTTATCCTATGTGTTATTGAAAATGTGCTCTTTCCATAAAATATCCTAAAGTATATTTTGTCCCTACACTATTATAGTAAATCAAAAGTACAACAAATTTGAACTACAAGGGATATGTGTAAACCGAGAACTATGTTTTATATTTCTACTACATTTTCTAATGAATTTAATTAACTTCAAATTGACATTACAAAATTCTTCTAAACTATACTATTCCGGGAAATTATATTTCTGGAACTAATACAAATACGCACTGGATATTAAAAAAAATCCATCATAAATTTGCCTAAACGTAAGTATTTCTCTTCAACCTTTATCAGAGAGCCTACAATTTTTACGCCAATGACATTTCATTAATAGAAAAGGAACATTAGATACAAATTTAACACGAGGAAGTCGGATGAAAAACCACTGCGTACCTACTACGGATAACATGGTGCAGAAAAAAAATGAATATACCTATGTAATTGCTTACGTCATGTGCACGTTACTAAATTATAGTATCAAAACTTTTCATTTGATCAAACGAACAAAATTAAAGGGCCGGCTTTCTATTATTAAAATGTCATGTTTGTAAAAAAACATTAGGATATTTCGGCTATTAATTTTCTAATTGAAAAACATTTTTGAACTGTAATAATGATTAATATCCCTCTTACACAATAAGGTAATTTGAACAGACATTAATACGTCATCCATTCTCATTTATCATTCCTGAATAAACCTTACCAAATTGTAAGTAGAACCAAAATCGTTCACATTTAAACTCGCTCATCAAATTCTGAAATTCGACATAATAACGATTAAAATGTCAATTTTGTTTTTAATTTTTCGTTTAATACGTGCAATAATTAAATTACAACAGTAATATTCGCTGATTGTACCGTGATACACACTTACCGTTACAGAGCGTAACCTATCGTAACCTAAACTGTATTCATTAAGTATTTTGGTAACTTTAAACACGAAATCTCTCATAAGTTTCAGTCACAATTTAATAAACAGTCGGTTACGTATAACATTCATTTTAGATTTTCTAGTGTATAACAAACCTCAAAACACCACATTACAATTATTTAAACTGGATTCTTAATAAGTAACCAGCTACCAATGGAAATAATAATTCATGAAAGAGCAAAAAAAAATTATCATCAATTCAGAATCGTAACAAATAATGGTTATTTATTTTCTTAGTTACGGTCTTTAACTCACGAGAAGGTAGTCTTAATCTTCTATTGCGTGATTTTGAAGAACTAGGTACATGTAATTTCATGCCATAATATAACAGACGTCTGTGAAGGAATATCAAATGATTAAATATGATAAATAACTTTATCTAATAGTTGCTGACTTTACCAAAAAATTGGTGCAATGAGGTCGTTACCTTTCAAGTGCAGGCCTACACAATGCTTCCGCACTTGCCATTGGTCAGCGAGAGGTTGTTCCGTCCAATGGTAGCGAGCCCGTAGCCAGCCAATGGCGCGCCGTTGATGGAGTCGTATCCGTTCATGAAATGGTTGTTCTGAAGGCCTATGAGCAGTTCCACGAGCGCGTTGGCCGCGCTTTGCGCGTTGAGCAGCTCGAAGATTATGCAGTTGCATTCCGGTTCTGGGGTCTTGACGGAACCTTTACTTGATGCTGAGCTGGAAGGGGAAATGCACATCTGTTAATATTTTTTACTATAATGATTTCGAATACAATAAATCTTGTATTAAACTAGTTTTTGGGCTATTATACAAAACTAAATATTTGCTACCTTCATTTTTGATGACTTACGAATTGGCTATCACATTGTTCTATAATTTTACCGCTAATTTTATCCAAAAATTGTATTACTTATAAGAATTACATGATTGACTAAATATCTCTGAAAAAGGAGAAAATGGTTTTTTGTTCATTGTACTGTTTTTTTTTGTTGTAAAATAAAATACATTATCACGTGATACCCCTGTGAGGTGATCTATTTTTTTTTAATATTAATAATTGAATCAGCGAGTTGCGACCGTGCACTCTAACAGCATTAATCGAATTTCGATCAGCAGCACACAGCGGAATATGAATCCTGCATTGCCACGAGATAAGTTTCGATTCCGCGTGCAGGCTACATAAGCTTGCCCTTGTGCGATAGCACGGACAAATAAAAAAGTACTGATGAGACACGGACTTATAAGTCAGCGTTTCTTGAGTGATTCTTCTGTACCGGAGCACTATCACAGATTACTAAATAGTTGTAGTAACAGATAAATCACCTCCATAGAAAAAATAATATTTTCTTTATCCTAAATGCGTGCTGTCATGTGACGTGACAGACATATTATTGCCAGAACCTCTTTCGATATAGATGTCAGTAGTCAGTACTTACAGTACGTCATCGCGTCAGATCAACCGCAAAATTCGCGTACATAAGCTCTACGCGGCTGTTGACAACCAACTGTCAAATGAGTTATGGAATACCCGCGCTGTCACGTGATTATCGCGAGCAAGTTCATGGAGTGCTAGAGGCCTGGCTAGTTGGTGGGCAGGTTCGTGTACCTGGACGACGTGTCGGTGGCGGCGGGCGGCGCGGGGTGCAGCGGGCAGGCGAGCTGCAGCGCGGCGGGCGGCGGGGCGCGGGGGGAGATGCCGGACAGGTGGTTGGCGGCGGCGCGGGAATAGAACACGCACGTGTGCCCGTCTGCGTCCGGGAAGTTCGGGTTGCCATTGTGCTGAAAACAAAAGAAATTGTCAAATTTAATCCAATAAACCAATGCCTTAACCAAATAGAGCAATACGTATCTTTTTAACATGTAAACATTCAATCTTTTTAATCACATTATCATTCAAAATACGAAGGACATTCGTATTTTGATATGAATAACCTTAAATAAAAGTCATTTCAAGTTTTCATTAGGATAAATTAATGTCATTTACTGAGTAAGCTTTATTATTCTTTAGGGTATAAATAATCACCCAGTTTAGTCTATATCCGCCAAACTCACCCATATCAGCAGCTGAGCAGCCGCCAGATGCCCCGCCGCGGCGGCCGCCCTCAGCGCGAGCGCCTTGTCGTTCGCGCTCGGCGCTCGCGGCGGCGGCACGGCGAGCATCCGCGCGAGCGTCGCGACGGTGCCGCGCGAGCTCGCCGCGCGCAACGCTTCCACACCGGTCGGAACGTCCGATGATGAGAGGAACGCTCGGCGCTCGTATTTTAGTCGGATCCATCTGGAATAGGAGTTATAGAGTTATTTGATGGCAATTATTAAGAGTTATTCTCAGTCTTTACCTATCTTTAAGTCCCAAGTCAAATTGAACAGGCGTTTACATCAACCTTTACAAACTATTGCAAAATGGATCTTATGTGAGGAGCTTAAGGGGCACCTATGTAAAGGTTGATGTGAACGCCTCTGTACTTCCTCTCTCAAACTCAAATATCTTTATTTAAATAGACTTAATCAATACTTTTAAATCAAACTCAAACTCAAATAACTTTATTCAAATAGACTTTCACAGTAAGTACTTTCAAATCGTCAAATTTAAAGCAAGATATACTAAACAATAGACATAATTACTATAATAATATAGATTTATAAATACACAGTATACAGACATAATGCGACTCTACCACCGCGTCGGAGTTGTTTCTTGCTCAGAAGACCCGGCGAGAAACTCAGCAGTTACTCTTTTAAACTGGCCTGTTGGCGCAATGGCAGCGATCCTGCCTTTGACGCCGGAGGTCGTGGGTTCGATCCCCACCCATGACAAACATTTATGTGATGAACATTTGTGTTTGTTGTGTGTCTGGGTGTTATTATCTATTTAAGTATGTATTTAGAAATATTTAAGTATGTTTATCAGTCTTTGACACCCATAATACAAGCTCTGCTTAGTTTGGGGTCAGGTGATCTTGGTCCCAGATATTTATTTATTTATTTATTTATAAACTTGTTTTGGGTTTACAACAGGCGTTAGTAAAGTACAATGTGTCATTTTAATACAAATAAACCTACCGAGTGTCTAATATAAAGAATATTAAACAATGGAAAAAAAAATCAAACATAAAAGAATATAAACTTAAGGCCATTTAAACAATTAAGAGATAAAATTGTTAGTCAGTACAAACTAAGGATTAACTAGGTATTACAATAAAATATCTTTTACAATAGAGTTATTTAATCGGCCCCGCATCGAGCAGAGAGCTTACACCCATTTTAAGGTCTTTGGAGTTTTGAATCTAATGTGATACCGAGAAAAACTGTCAGTTCAGTGTGCGGTCTGGAAGAAATCGCTGTGTGCTGTGTAGCGATAAGACCGCCTAAATTGTGCGTTCTATGTCTTTTTACAGTATAATCTGTTGTATTGCTTGTTTGTGCAATAAAGATTCTTCATCTTTATAATAAACAAAAAGGTACTAAAATGGTGTCCCCTCACGCCTCATGATGACGTGACGAGCTATCACGATCACTGGTACTTTGCGGAAGCTAACGATAAAGGCACGAAACCCTGCAGTTATCAGACTACAAGTGTTATGGGCAAAATATCAGTTCTTTATTTGATTATCTTGTCACCTCCTTTTTTCATAAAAATAAAACAGTCATAAAACAGTGTTTTCACTAAAAAAATGGCACTGCTAAGGCTATTATGAATAACGTTCACAGATGGCACGGTTAAAAGTTCTTAGAACTTAGCTGCTAAGGTATTGCAAAAGTATTTAAGGTTATTCCTGATTTCTACCACGAAAACTCATGGTTAACAGGTCATGTTAACTACGATAGTGACTGCAGCAACTCGAATGTTATTTCTAGTTTAATTTCTATTCAATAAAGGTGCTAAACATAATTCTATACAAAAGAACTCGTTTAGACATTGTCATTGTAACTGAACAATGACCTTAAAACCTGTTTATTATCTTTGTTAGCTTCTTTCTTTGAATTAGCCAATAAACCTAAATTTTAATCTACTAATTTCAGACAATGCAATTGACGAACACGAACCTACGTCCATACAAAACTATGACGACCGTATGACCTGAGAAAACAAAATCTCAACAATATACCGAGTAATCTACAATTTAAAGACAGGTTACATTGATAACAAATCATTATAATTGATAGATTTGTGTTGATAACCAAAATGCAAATAATCTTTTATCGGCCTATATTTCATCACGTTTTCAGTAAATCAGATAGTGTACACAGAAGTCATAATATGATATAGTTTACGTCCTGTGATTATACTAATCAATATTGCAAGAAATCGTCATGACGCAAATAATTTAATACTATCATGGTTATTGGTCGAAAATAATTATTGTAATTTGGATTGTAAATAAATAAGATAAAAGAAAAACGAGACAAATGAAAACTTTAAAAACAGGCAGCGCGGAAATATTAAAGATCGTCAGAAGAGGTTCACTCATTTCGACACGCAAAGTAAATGCGCATAGTTCCAGTCATCAAAAGAACCTGTGCAGTGAGCGACTTTAGGGCCAAATTGGTGGTGTGTAACACCCCTGCATACTGTACTCGTGCGCAGAACTATCCCCTCCACTGTTCATTTTACGTGACGATCTGTTTAGTTCGCGTCAAAAAATAGGTCCTGCGCATGTGCGAAACAACTTCAGTGTACTAGAAGTTAGACGCGAACCATACCCTCCGCAGCTATGGTTAGACACAAAATTAGCGTTCCAACCATATACTTGCCACATAAGATAAAGACAAGATAAATAACTTAATAGTAACTAACTAGTAGATAACTTGATAGTACAAATTAAAAATTACCCTACATTCGTACAATTTAGGCCGCCTGATCGCTGTGAAGCGATCTGTCCCATTAAATTTTAGGAATTTACATCGTTAATAAGAGGAAGAGACTTCTCTCTCTCTCTTTCTCTCTTAGTTACGGTTATGTGAGATGTTTGAGGACATCTATACATTTAAAAATAAATAGCTGTTCGTTTATCTCGCTAAAACTCGAAAATGGCTGGACCGATTTGGCTAAGTTTGATCTTGAAATAATTGTGGTAGTTTAGGCAAGGTTTCAACAATGAGAAACATAAATGAAAGTAACAGAAAAAAAAAAAAAACAGCTATTTAATTTTCCAATACAAAAAGTTCCCAGCTGTTGACAGCTGACATTTGCTTATAAATTTTGACAGAACGAAGTCTGTCCGGGCAGCTAGTAAATAAATACAATAAATATCTAGGACGACTGACACCACGATCGTCTGATCCCAAACTAAGAAGAGCTTACACTATGGGTGTCTGAGACTATAAGTTCTAAATACATACTTAAATGGATAATAGATCCCAGACACAAAACAAACACAAATACGCGTCACATTAATGTTAATTATGGGATAGAACACGATCCTGTGCTAAAAAAAAAAGAATCGCTATCATTGCGCCAACGGGCCAGTTATACATTGTTTATGAGCATGGGCATAACTTAGCACAATCACACTTATAGGACTTATCCTATAAGTGTGATGCTAAGTTATGCCCATGCTAAGTTATGATCCTTTTTTCTGGGAGTGCCATACAAAATGGCGCGCCAAAAGTGAAGCCAAAATCAACTCTCAAAATAACTATTTGTTACGCATGTAATCATAATTTTCAGTATTTAACGTTATTACAAGCATTTACTGCACAAATAAACATTTTGAAGAAGCTCTTGCCTAGAGGAATTGACAAGATCACTCACGCTTCGTTGTCGCATCAAAACGGGTGCCCTGACTCGCTTTCTATGCGTTATTATTCCTAGGGGCCTAAGTACTGACCGTTCCTTCTCTTCCCTCGACGAAGTTTGTCGGACCGCTAGTTATATTTAACTGTAATTTTGTGTACGAAGCGAACTAAAAAGGCTGCGTTCCAAATCGAGTGGAAATTACACTCTGAGGAGTGAAAATCACTTGAACCCATACCAAATTGACCCCGAGTGAAATCGAGGATGACCGAGCTGTCACCTGACAGTTTCCCAGTTGTTCCAGAATGGGTTCGGGTGACGTTTATCACTCTGACAAGTGCGAATTCTACCG
Source organism: Udea olivalis (assembly GCA_947369235.1). Classification (NCBI taxonomy): domain Eukaryota; kingdom Metazoa; phylum Arthropoda; class Insecta; order Lepidoptera; family Crambidae; genus Udea; species Udea olivalis. The sequence continues at coordinate 19,626,785 of OX376347.1, forward strand.
ATGTCTGGGGCCCTATGAAATTTACCTGACAGCTGTCGGACAGACGTTTTGTTCGTTTTCTCTTTCTTTTCGACGAGGGTGAAAATCACTCTGCAAAAAGCGATTTGGAACGAGCCCAAATACTTAAATTACTTTCTAAATTAGAACAAAAGTAAACTGGCTAATTCTAAAATAACTGAGATCGACCATCATTTTGATTTTGTGCGATGAAAAACAAATAAACTGGTAAATGGCACTGACCGTTCCTTCTCTTCCCGCGACGAGGCGGGTCCGGGGCGCGCGTGGCCGCGCAGCTCCGCCTCCCAGATGGAGTTGGCCAGCGCGTTGCCGAGCGACACCATCACTGCCACGTGGCCTAGCCTGCGAGGGAAGCAACGCATTTAGCAATACTACCTACAAGTTGTTTATTATTTTTCATTACTTATACACGGAAAGTACGCTTGAAGTTGCCTGAGCATAGGGTTGAAAGCTTCACTTTCAGCCCTAGGGCTGTAAAGATTTTTTCAGCCCTAGGGCTGAAAGTAAATAACTGCCAAATGTCACCTTCTATTTTGACATTCCTTTTCTATCACCAACATTTACTCAAGATGCTCAAGTTTCAAAAAAATAACAACTATCAAGTCTATCCCAGGAAGTAACCTCTCTCTCTCGTTTAAACGAATTGTTAACAATTGCTCTAATTTTAATATAAACTTTAAATAGAAATATCATCAACTTTGTTGTAGGTGATGTTTCAATGAAATTTTGTTGGTTGAACTTATGTAAGTATCTGATTTTTATTTACTTTCCTTATATTCGTAATGAAAAGCAGAGTGTTTACCTCGGAAGAAAGACCTTTTGCAATGCCCTCGAACTATTAGCGCTCTCACTACGCTCGCGCGCCAAACCATCTCGTGCATTGAAAAGGTACCTTTCTCACCTTGTAAAAAAAAAAGTAAAAGTAAAAAATCATTTATTCACTTAAGCTTTTACAAAGAAGCACTTATGAAATGTCAAAATTCACAAAAAAAATATATAAACGATAATAGACGTAAATAAAATAATACAATAATAGTACATATTCTAAATAAACATAATGCGAATCTACCACCGGTTCGGAAGTTGCTTCTTATCGAGAAGACTCCGGCAAGAAACTCGATAGTTACTCTTTTGAACTTTGTTTTGTTTTACAACAAATAAATTCAGAGTCCAGTCAAAAGAACAATAAAAATACATTATTTGTGCAGAGGAGCAGATTATTCCTACTATGACCACAAATTCTTGTCGTTCAAGTAATCCTCTACGTTATAATAACCTTGTTTTATCAACTTTGTTTTAATTGTAGACTTGAACTTGTGAAGAGGTAGATCAACAAGACTTTGAGGTATTTTGTTAAAGTATTTTACAGATTGACCCACAAAAGAATTTCCTACCTTATGTAGCCAAGACTTGGAGTAATAAGTTTGTTTTTATTTCTAGTATTGTGTGTATGAGTATCACTGTTTGTTTTGAACATATGCAAGTTTTTGCGCACATACATTATGTTATCGAAATTATACTGAGCGTGCACAGTTAAAATATCAATCTTCTTAAATACGTCTCTGAGCGAGTTGCGTGGCCTAAGGTTGTATATCGACCGAATAGCTCTTTTTTGGAGTACAAAAATGGTGTTAAAATCTGCAGCTGAGCCCCACAACAGTAGACCATACGACATAACGCTATGAAAGTAACTAAAATACATTAGTCTTGCTGTTTCAATATCAGTTCGGAGTCTAATTTTTCTGACAGCACAAGCGGCCGAACTAAGTCTCCCTGCCAGAGCCGTTATATGTGAACCCACTGTAACTTAGAATCTAGAGTAATTCCTAAAAATACCGTAGAGTTCGTAATTTCTAATGTCTCATCATTCATGTTGATAATGGTATCAACCTGTTTAACATTAGGCATAGTGAATTTAATACACTTCGTTTTCTTTGCATTAAGTAATAAATTGTTGCTTGTGAACCAACATAGTACTTTTGAAAGAGTATTATTTACATCGTCAAATGCTTGCTTACCTCTGTTGGTTTTAAAAATCAACGAGGTATCATCAGCAAATAATACTATTTCACAAATGTCTTTGACAAAGTAAGGAAGGTCATTTATATAAACAAGAAAAAGCAGTGGGCCCAATATCGATCCCTGGGGCACTCCCATGCTAATGGTGGCACCGGAAGAGGTGGTTCCGTTTATACTCACTTTTTGTGTTCTGTCTGTGAGATAAGATTGTATAACGAAATATATACGAATAATATAGACGAAATATCCGAAACACCGTAATGTCTCAGCTTAATCAGTAGGATTTCATAATCCACACAATCAAACGCTTTCGAAAGATCACAAAATATTCCTATTGCATCCTGCTTGCCTTCCCAAGCATCAAATATGTGTTTGATAAGTGCTACACCTGCATCAGTAGTGCTTCTATGTTTAGTAAAACCAAATTGTTTCTCATGTAGTAATTTATTTAAAGTAAAGTGTGAAAGCAGCTGATTTAATATAATTTTTTCAAAGATTTTACTAAGAGCTGGTAGTATAGAAATGGGTCTATAATTAGATGGGTCACTTTTGCTACCAGATTTAAAAAGCGGGATGACTTTACTGAATTTCATTAAGTTGGGAAACTGACCTTCGTCAATGCAGTTATTAAAAAGTACTGCTAAGTGGGGTGAGATGATATTTATGATTGATTTGAGTATACTTATCGAAATACCTCACAGATCTTCGGTGTTTTAATATTAAGTTCCTTAAACATCTTGATTATGTCATGAGAATTTATATAAACAAAGTTGAACTGAAATGAGCACTCATCAGCACTAGATGTGAGCAGGGACCTAGCTAGCGGTGCACTAGAATTTAAGGTACTTGTAGTTACAATTGGTATATTAGAAAATAATGTTTCAAATGTATTAGCTATGTCAATCTCAGACTCAATTAAATTATCTTGAATTTTAAGAGCCAATGAGTGATCTCGAGGTTTTGATTTACAAGTTTACTTTTAATTATGTTCCAAGTAGTTTTAATTTTATTTTTTGCTTGTTTTATTTTGTCACGCAAAAAGATAGACTTAGCCATATGGCATGATTTCTTAAAGATTTTTGTGTATAATTTGACATAATCTACTAGTTTTTGACACTTAGAATTAGCTTTTAAGCCATATAATTCGTATAATTTATTTCTACTTTTATGGATGCCTGGCGTAGCCCAATCACTAAACTTAAATCTAAAATTATCGACCTTTAATTTCTTCTCAGGAAAAATAAAAATATGTTCCTGTTTAATTATCTCAAAAAGATGCACATACTGATCATCTATGTTGTGGCATTGGGGTAGTAGATTAGAAAGGTTTTTATTCACATTACTCTTGAACTTTTTTACTCGATTCTTAGTAACCAGTTTATAACTAATATCCACTGATTGAGAGACATGACGGTGCTCAAATTTAGTCAATAGACCACAGTGATCTGATTTCAAACAATTTATAATTGATTTTTCAATTGAGATATTTTCACAAAAAATATTGTCCAAGCAGGTGGCTGATGTGTCAGTGATCCTGGTTGGTTTATAATATAGATTTAGTAAATTAAATGATTTGAAAAAATTTAAATATCTTACAGAGGTCTGAGAAGAGTCTAAAATGTTAACATTAAAATCACCGCATACAACCACCTTCTTGTTTGCTTTACAAACCTTCTTCAGCACTTCTTCCATCGTCTCTTCAAACCGACAATAATCGGCCGATGGGGGTCTATACACACAAACAATAATAATCTGCTCTAACTCTGCACATGAAAGTTCAATGGTTCGCTCAATTGAGAGTGCTACTATGTCTTTTCGCTCTCTACATTTAAACTTATTATGAATTAATATCAGTGACCCACCGCGAATAGCAGAACTTCTCAAGAACGAACTAATGACACTATAATTATCAATGCTAATCATACAATCATTTTCTTTCAACCAGTGTTCGGTTATACATAAGACATGTATGTCCATACAGTCTAAGAATAATCCTACTTCTAATTCTTTGCCAGAGAAGCCTTGCATGTTTTGATGCACAAAGTTTATAAAATTATTTTGGGGCTTCTCTCTTGTCAACAATTTGCAAGAGTTTACCTCTGTTGTCTCTATATCTAATCTAAATTATTTGGAACAAGTTCCAAAGTCTGTGGTACAACGGCATTCTGCTCAATGAAAGCAGAGTAGTTAGCCAAGTGATTGGCTGAAATCATAAAAAAATAAGATAGCGACATAGCTATCTGTCGTTTATAAGAATTTGGTAAATGAAATCTACCTTTCGTCAGGTACATATTATTATTAATAATAGGATTAATGTCAATTAGATTAATTAAATTATTTGAGAATGTCACAGTATCAAGTGTCATATTTATTTTATACCTTTTTTCATTTTCTGCTTGTGACAGACCCCTACTGTAAGGCAATGTGAACATCACTATTTTATTGACATTAAGTAATGAACATAATGTATTACAATGTTTTTTCATTTAGGTTTTGTTCACAGTACCTCGGTTTCCAATTAAAATAACTAGGGTTGAATTGGGGCTGACACTATAATCAGCAATTTTCTGAATTACATCACAGTATGAACAGTGATTTATTACTGACGTACCCAGACTATTAAATAAAATATGGCCTATACTTTTTCCAATCTCATCACTAAACATAACAATGTTGCAATTTAGTTTATTATCAGTGTTTGTGACAGGGCATGTATCAGGGATGGAAATGTTGGTGGCTGATTCTGAAGAAGAGGAGTTGAGAAGAGAGGATTCACATTCTGACTGAGTAACAGTGTGGCAATCACTACTGCTGGAAACTGAGTCCGGGTTGCACAAGAGTTTAGTCAGGGCCAAAATATGTTCCTCATTATCTTTTTTAGTTATTGAGTATCTGTCAGATAAACATCTCAGATTTTCCTTAAGACTAGATATTTCTGATTGTAATGCTTTCACATCATTGTCATGCTCAGTTAAATTATTGTCTATTATTATAGAATAAATATCCAGTTCATCACCTAATCTTCGGCGTTCCTTAATATATTTCACATTTTTATTCATCAATTTCTGACTTTTAATCAGTTTTTGAGTTTTCTTAATAAATTTGCTTATTCTAACATATTTTTTGAATTTCTTTTTGCTGCACTTTGCTATAAGGTGGGGATTGAGAAATGTGCAGCAGAAACCAGGCTGGGCATACTAAGAACTAACTCATTGAACAAACTTTGGTTTTGGGTGTCAACGGTGTGTAGTTTCTCAGTCTCCATAGAAGATATTAGGTGGTGGGCCTCTTGTAACTCTTGTTCAAGCATTGTAATCCGTTTAAGGCATTGGACATATTCTTCACTGCAGTCACCAAACCCATCTAATATTGTTTGTAACCGATCCCGCTCATCTAATACTAATAAATACCTATCATGCATCTCAGCCATGTCTTTTTTAAACAAAGTATTCCTACTCAACGCCTCCAACAATTCCCTCTCATTGTCATCTCTTTCCAAATGCAATTGTTTAACCAACTCTTTGGATGCCTTTAATTCCTGCAAAGTCAGCTCCAGCTGGCGAGATGAGGCAGCGCGGGTCATCATGGTAATATAATAATCAAATAAACAACGGTGTTGATACCAAAGTGCTGTTTAAACAATCAAGAGGTTGCGTATTTAGAACAAGATTAATTTTTGTATTCTAACCTCTTCGCGTTTCTGACAATCAGAGTCAGACAATTCGAGTATATAACTACTTATTAAAGGTCATATAAAAGCATGTATGATTAAACATACAATACAATACCTTTTAAAGAGAAAACAATGATTCACACAAGTATTTGAATGGTCAACTGACACTCACTGTCGGCACCGATAAATCACCAAATATAAACTTATTTCACATTAAAAACACTAAATAACTCGTAGGTAACTATAATGATTGTTTACGACGACTAATTGGGCCATAAATTAGTTATATATAGGTTTCAATCAAATTATAATACGGGACAAGTCAAGGTCTACAATCTACTATAAATGCCATGTTATTTGAATTGATGAACCAGTTAAAACATCTAAGGATAGAAGAAAAGAAGAACTAGAGAATAAACCTTTGTCAACATGCTTTTCAAACTAACCCGAATCGAATGCGCGAGTTTATGTCCCGCTTTTGATTCCTAAGACCAAGGTTCACTCTATTTTGTTCCATCTTTAAATGGAAAAAAGATGGGGGGAAAAATGCAAGAAATTAAAAATCGACTACAACATGTTTTATTCAGATTTCACAGTTTAAGCTATTTACTGTCTAGTACAAAAGACAATAGGTATTCGATTGTTGAAACGCACCGGTGCGTGGTATGGCACTCAACCAGTTAGAGCCTGAAGTCATTCAACGTAGAGCATGCTTCAAATTCATCTTCTTCTTGCTGAGCAAAACGTTTTGGTTCACTATCCATTGTTTTTGTACTGAGCTGATTTCACGAAATAAACTTTTTCTTCGTTTTCAAACTCCCTTGAAGACCGAAACCAAGTCTCTTTTTTATATTGCCTGTCAAGATGACCTCACTCCACCTGGTGGAAATCGGTCAGATATGAGGCTGACAAGCACAGTAATGCACAGGAATCACTGAGTTCGGTCATCATCTTGAAGGCCTGCAAAAATGCCTTTTCACGCCCCGCTTGAACCCCGGGACTATACGAGGAAGGAAACACATGTGCTGGAAGGCGTTCCACGCCTGGATGGTGCGACAAAGAAACGAGTCGCCGAACCTTTTAGTTAGGGCCAACAAATGCTAAATTGTGTGAGGATAACGTTGAGTCCAGCACGCGTGGTCCCATTTGAATGTGCATGATGACTTTTCTTTCACTTGTATATCTAAACGTGGTTATTATTTAAAAGAAGCAAAGATTACGGTGTATTGATACTTACGGCCACTCGTCGAGGTCCAGCGACCGAACTCTTGAGATGTGCGAGCCGAGGTTCCTGTGGATGCCGGAGCACTCGATGCAGATCAGCACGCCAAGGTTCAGACTCGCCCAGTCTGGGTCTGAAACAATAAAAATTGTGTTTAATATGGTTTTGCCAATCAATAGTGTGACATACTAGTCGTAAACGAATTGGTCCTCAAACTTGAATAAAATAATGTGATTTAAAAATACCGCGTACATAAAATCAGCCTATCTAGGATACTGACATAATACAGGGTGTAAAAAGTCGCATACCGCAGCCGGCATCTACGCACTCAGACCATTAAATTAAGTCTCAGAAAAAATAAATTATTGATGGAAAACGAAATTTTTTTTAGGTGTCAATTTTAAACCTAAAAAGGACTACGCAATGTAACGCGTGCAACAGACCGCTCGCGCTTTTGTGCGGCTGTTACGTATAATCAAGGGGTACGCACGATGTACATTGCGAGTTGAACGTTTTGAAGCAATTTTTTGTTAAGAAATACTTGAAATTTTGATAATGTTTCTTAGGACAAAAATTAAGTAATAATGATTAAAGTTTGTTTTCATTGACTTTGACCTTTAATAACTTGGTAACTATTGAGTTCCCAGGTATAGTCTAGAAAAAAAAAATGGTCCTGATGATGTGCAGAATACGTAGGTTTCGGCTTCGTTAAGAGACTTTTTACACCCTTTATGTGTAAAACTTGAACTTTATTGTTTGTGTTGTGAAATTTCTGAAGCTTGTTGCTTTATCGATATTTACTACTAATGTAAAAAGTTACTTCTTCTTTACCAAAAAAGTGCAAAAAAGAAATAAATCTCTCTTCTAATTGTGAACCATGCGGCAAACATTAAAAATCAGATACATTTTTTTTTATCGCTTTTAAGAACGTACCTAGCTAGTCTCGGAATCCATCCGTGTTAAATAACACTTCATAGATGTTTTTTCTTTATGGGATTTGCGTGTTGACCGGCCAGCCGCGCGGTGTTGCGATAGGCAATAGGCAAAATTGATTTATGTGGAATTGTAAATGTGAAATATAAATGTATTGTTTTTTGTATGAATAAATAAAAAATAAAATAAATAAACGTTTTTGTTTAAATCGCGTTGATAGCTTGGGTGTTTTTTGAACACCTCTACAGGTTATAACTGTTACAAGTCGTCCACTTTATTCATTGCGACGTTCTTGATTCAGACACATAAATAAATATTCATTCCATAAATAGTTAAAATTTTATCTTTACATTAACCAGGTATTCGTGCTCCTGACAAAATGTTGGTTCTATGCTTAAATAGCAACCATACCTGCAGCCCCACAATCGCAGCATTTGTCGTTGCCCTTCACTCGCCTGATGTAGTATGTCGCCCGGACGTCGCCCGTGGAGTTGGCCCCTGTAGGCGCCGGCTGCCGGGACGTCTAGAAAGATAATAAGGAATCATTTAATTTTCATACAATTAAAAAAATCCACATTGACAAGCATGGGTAAAAGTTTTGCACTCAATATAAAGGCACACAGTAATACCACAGTATTAAAAATATTGTACAATAACATTAAAAACTCTAACCTGTTAGTCGAATGTTTCTTAAGTTTTATTTACGAAAATTAAGGTAGTGTAACAAACAAGAAACCTTGAACTTAATTTGGTTTAAGTAAAAATTTTCACACGTTTTTTTTATTTGGGGTTCCTAAACGGATTGTTTTTTAGAGGACAATGTTTAAAGTAAAAGTGGAGAGATCTGTTCAACAACTTTCTATCAAGGAACAAATCTGTGTGCATAAAATGGCTACCAAAAAATTGAAGTAGAAATAGTTAGTTACATTAGCAATATTAGTTTTGCTGATGATGGTTTTAGCTTCAAGCCTGTTGCTATACAGGTTGATTAATTAAACTGTCAAGAAAATTATAATACACACTCTCAGTAAGGGTAGTAGAAACCATCTAAGTGAAAATCCGAATTTTTAAAACTTTTATTTTGAGGTTTTCATACAAAGTTGGTCAGACATTCTAATTTTTGTATGAAAACCTTAACATAAAAACTTATTAAAAAAATTAAATTTCCACTTAGATGGTGTCTACATCCATTACTGAACATGTAACATCATTTTCCTGACAGTAAAAAAAATTACCCAGTATAGAGGAAGTATTTCTTACCCGTCCCTGCAGCGAGGCCAGTATCTGCGCCTCGACGGCCGCCACCCACGCGTCGCGCTCCGCCGCCGCCGCGCAGCCCGTGGCGCCCACCTCCCAGCGCCATCTCTTGCCGTCGAGGCTCACTATCGTGAACTCGCAGGACGTCGCGCTTTCGCCTTCTGCGGGTAGGAGCGGTGGCTTAGAGGGTTTGGGAAGCGGTGGGTGTTTTATTTAGAGAAAAGTTTTGTGGACGAGGAATTAATACAAAAATATCTATAAAATTAATGACGATTTGGATAAAATAAAAGCTGAAAAAAGTCACAAGTCTCGACTATTAGAAAACCCAATACAAGATTATATAAAAGATAATAGCCAATGATATCGCCTAAATTAATGCAAATCATTTTGAATTTCTTTACTACTCTGTTTTAAATAAAAACTCATTCGTTATGAGTGTTAAATATGGTATTAGTAGTAGTATATCTATGAAACAACAGTCAATTCACTTTCTGTAACTTAATTTTAACGCTATTTCACATAAATACCGGTTTACAATCTATGAACATCCGTTTTCGTTTGCATATCGGAATAGGTAAAATGCGGGTATTTACAAAATAGTTTAGCGGTGACATATTAAGATAACGGATATGTATATATAGAGTAAGAACATTTTTAACAGCATCGATGTTACTAGGTACTAACATTTACACTATATTCTAGTACTAAGTCACATGTCCTAACAAGTTTTTTCAACGTTTTCTTGCATGACATACGATATAGAAAGTTTAGTTTACCTTCATCTCCGTCCTTCTTAACGCTACTGCTCTTCATCCGCCTATGCCGTTTCTTCACATCTTTATCACCATTCGTAGCTGCCAGTTCCGCTTCTGATGCCAAAGACTGTCTGCTAGTGGCTGGCTCCTTCATTGTATCGAACGCAGACATGAGCGCCTTGTCTGTGGCGCGGGTTGGTTTGTCTTTGTAGCCTGTAAATGTTAGTTTGATAAGACGTCTTTGGAATTATATAGGTGGTTCATGATTGGGACAGAATTACCGTTATGCGGACAGAATAATGAAATACAAAACACTAAATCAAGTTTTTTTTTACTAAAATATTAAGTAAGCGTTAGTAAATATGCTATACAGCAAAACTGAGAAAGCGTTAGTGAATATGGTCTAAAGCAAAGCAAGTAAGGTGGTTTAATAGTACGGGGTCTTGCGCAAGAACTATTGAAAGGCAGTTTTCTGTTAGTTTGAGAGATATTGACACCGCTAACTAATGATTTCAAGGCAGTATTTTTACAATATCCATTAAAAATTTAGAGATATTTACCGAGTCACTCAATAACGAGGTCGAACCGAATTAGGGGGAAAGAGTGTTGAAAATACAAGGACACTGAACTTTCGCCTCCAGTCTGCAATTGTCGAAATGTAAGTTTTTGTCCTAATTGCAACTAGATATAGCTTACTTCATGGCGAGAATAAGTCTGCTTTGTCTTGAGCTACGTGTAGAAGACGGGTGGGAGTCGATGGATAAAGGAATAACGAAGTATGTAAATGCACTAGCCGCGACGGGAAGCAGCGTCACAAGGTATTATGATTCCAGCGCTCGCCAACCTTCAGCGTGGCGAGTGTCGGCAACATGTCAACGGCACACACACAGTATACACTGTAGCTGGCCAGCCTGTAGCATTCACAGGACAGCAGAAACCAATCAAATTGTATAAGATGTGGTACAGATGCGTTCACATCAACCTTTACAAAACCATTAGAAAATGGGCATAAATGCCAGCAGCATAAGGTGCCCCTATGTAAAGGTTGATCGTGCAGAATTTCCACCGTTTTTCATACTTAAAATGGGTTTACGTTTGGCCTCAGTCTCGTCTGGTGTTAAGCGATGACGAGTCTGATGGTGGTACACGCTTACCCAGAAAATGTCTGTTCAATCAGGCCTTGAAGATTCGCACCTGTTGTCACGTGAATGCTACTGATGCCAGCTATTATAGGCATATGTATTTCCGGCTTTAGTTCAAAGGACTTCTTTCTTCATTCATCATGACGCGAATGAGAAAAACACGCTGCCAGCATATCTCTTTCTGCATGATGACACCTGTCTTATATACCTAAAAAGCATTACTAACCAAGTGACAAACCCCCAATGCTGTCGTGTATATCCAGGCTGCTGTACCCGTTGTAGCCAGGAACCGTCATGATGATTGACTTGGACCCTCGTGGCTTCTGCCCTGGAACCTTCACCGTCACATACTGGAGAGAGATTTCTTTTCCGTTCACATCTTCCATGTAATCCTGGAATGACATTAACATTAAATTCTTCCATTCTAACGGTATGTTTTGCAGAACTTTATTTTATAAACGAGAGCTGCCCAGAAAGACTTTTCTGTCAAATGTTTGACAGCTGGTGTCCATTTTGCCCGCTTTTGTCCGACTTGATTTACATTTACTTTTATTTTCCACTTAATTTTTTGTTCAATCATAATAAAATATAGCTTCTGAATAATTTAACTTTCTGTTAGTGTAAAAAATTTCACGATCAGATCAGTAGTTTTGGAGCCTATTCAATACAAACAAACAAATAATCAAATGTTTCCTCTTTATAATATTAGTATAGATTATTGTATTGAAAAAGGCAAGTTATTTATGACTGATATTTCAGAGTTTGCTCATTGGCTGTCATTCATAATTTTTTACTAAAATCGTATGCCTACCTTATTCACTGTCTTGGATATTTATTTTAAAAAAACGACGACTATTTTTATGTGTTAAGTTTAAATCATTTTTTATGTTACTAGCTGTTTCGATTTTTTATAGATTGTTATTTTCCTTTTTTACCTCCTTAGAGGTTGAATTCCAATGACCGGAACTAAGCAAACAAGCTTGGCTAACTTTGGGTATCAGAAACTAAGAACACCATTTATAAAAACCTAAATACATATTGATTTAGATATTTACACACCAAAAAAACGAAACTACTCATCATGTTTGTCTTTTGATATAGAACCTAGAGCGCTAGGAAGCAATCAGCATCACCAACGGGCCAGAAATTGTGTTTATTTGGTCGTTTATAACTACCTTCCCATTATTATTCTCGCACATCTGCCGCCTTCATAATGTTTTTCCCGCGGCTGTTTATTTCTCATAAATGCGTAAGCATGTTTATTATTTTTGGCAAGTACATAATCTTGAGAGCTGACAAACTAAATTCGTGACGGGGCGAATGTAAAATTACACTCACACTAAATTAGATCCGTCCGCCTAAGTAATGTGACGGTTGTAATTCTCTTCAACCTTGGTGCATACCGATTGAGACGAAGTTTAGGTAAGTACGTGTTTTTTTCGATTAAATTATTTTATTTATAGAACTTGTTGTTGTTTGACGGAATAATTATTTTATACAGTTTGAATGGACGTGAAATTAGATTCAGTTAATAAACACGTTGAATAATCAACGAAACTCAAAATAACTTATTCTCTCATGTTTTTACGTTACAACTACAATTAGGAAATATAACAGCTCTCAAATTATATAATAAAATTGTTATAAGTGCAATCATATTATTTTAATTGCGTGACAAGATCGCAAAATATTCTTCTTTTCTCCGATTTTCCAATTCTTAGTTTATTCCCTAGATAGCTAACTGAAGTATAAAATTAACTGGCTGTTTATCAAGCGAATAGATATTTTTAAAATTTTCAATCGTCTTTTATCCAAAGAATAGCTATCTATCGGTTGTCTATGTACTTATATCGCTAACTTCACACTGATTATCCACAAGCGAGATGCATATAAACAGTCTTTGCAATGTTAGAATGAAACAAGACAAAAGTTGCTGCTTGACAAATTGACATTGACGTTTAAGAAAATTAACCTCAACTTTTTTAGTTGTCTAAAGTTGTTGCAAAGAGTATGTTTGCTTCGTGTCTTTCTTTCCATAAATCTTTTCCATAAACTCCTTTCATCCCATGTACTAAAATGATTAGGTATCTCTTTTACAACTCGATCTTTTCTATTGGGCTCAGCGTTTGTATAGTTAAGTAACTGCCTTTGCTCCAAAATCGTTGCGTCAGGTCGTATTAAACAAAATAAAAAAAACAAATGACACAAAACCTCAAAATCAAAGAAGCAGATAACTTTATTCCTCAGTTAGCGGCTTTATTTAACAGATAACATATATCTGACCATTGAACAATTTAAAATCTTGTTAACCTTCGAATAAACTTCATTCTACAGGTAAATTTCATTTACTGAGGATTGAAAAATCGGCCCTTAGTAGATATAAAAGGTTAATTTCCTGTTTGTCTTATCTTAATAGTTTTTGGCGCAGTTCAGTTTATTTCATCCAAGGTACAAGCTCTTTCTTATTTGAGCTCAGTTATTTCCTTATGAGAATCTTGCAATGAAAATTCTACGCGGCACTGTGGATTGAATGAAAACTAAACCTCAACTCACATGCAAACTTGGATGATAGGTCAGCCTTCCGTCGTCGCACAGCGTAACGTACTTCTTCTTCCACTCCTTATTCAGCGCTTTACTGCTTTTCTTGTACAAGTATCCCTGTTTCAGAGGAATTGCCCTCCCAGATCCCAGCTCGCCATTCTTTAGCCTATCGTCCCCCTTTTTCGAGGGGGTAAAGAGATTCGATCTTCTCCTCGACTTTCTCGAGGTTGTGGGTGTCGATGAGGGTGTTGGTAAGTCTTTCTGGTCTTTGCCGATTGGTTGTAAGTTGTCTAAGCAGTGTGGTGCTGTGAATTTGACGTTGTTGTTCTCTGTTGCTATGGAGACGAGGCCTGAGGAGGACCCGTGGCTGCCGAGTGAGTTGCCCCATCGGGAGGATGTGTCAGAGCCGTTCGTGCTGTGGATTTCGACGACGTGTGTGGAGGAGATTCCACTGCTATTTGAAGAGGCGTCGAAAGATTGCGCGCCCCGGTGCAGGTGGTGTGATGATGCTGAGAGCGTGTGGTGGCCTCGGGGAAGGGAATCCTGGAAGATAACAAACATTGATATATCGTAACTTTTGAGTGGAGATGAAACCTGGCATGTGCAAAGTTACGTAAGCATTATTGGGACTACAAATCAGGAGTTTTTTTTCAGTAATTTTTTTTTCAGAAATGCTGGGATGTTTTCTGCTAAAAACACCTTGAACCATATTTTAAGGGGGAGGAACGAATTCCGTTCATCAGTCCCATTTTTAGCGCCTCACATGGCTTCATGTGAGGCGGTAGATCATTAGCAGTGCAGAATAGCTATAAGATGTAAGCGGCAGCAGTCTCCCTCTGGAGTGCTGAACTTATAATCTTGGCTTAATACTCGGAGACAACTCACACCTCAGGGGGTCTACTCAGGGATGAAATGTGCGTAGTTTCGGTTAAAATGTCAAAAAAACCTACTACAGTGAATACTACTTGAATATTTATATGTGCATGGTGAATATCATATTGAAGAAGTTTTCCCGAAACTACAGACTATGTGTTCTTAGGAAGTAGGGCATCAGTTTATATGGCCTCAGTTCCTTGTTTGAAACCGGCTTGACTCGCGTGATTAGGATGAATGATTTGGTTCTGCGTTCATTCGGTTTGTTTCAGCATACATTTAATTTAATTCAACATTACCCATGTAATAAATACACGACATGCTAAGTTCAGTTGAACGTGGTTTGTATAACAGGCCATGCAATTTCAACGCAAACGATTTGCATAGGCATCGGTAGGATGCAATCCGTCAAACTAGATTAGTAGTTGCTATCATAATGCATTCAATTGTGAAATGAAAATCACCAATGTATAAATAACTACTTTGTGGGCGCTACAAGCCAATATTTCCAAATTTAGTAGGTGTTTTGAACGAACAGAATGTAAGCACTTACTAAGTACATAGAAGTACCTACTGACGCCTAAAAACTTTAACTGTAGCACAGAATAAATGACTGTAGGTAGCACCTTAGTTGTAAGCAATAAAAGGCATTCATACTACACCTGCTCGGAAAGTACCTTGATACTTTATCAAATTTACGGTAGAAAGTACGTCATTGCATATCAAACAAATATGCGGGGAGAAAACGCATCTGAGCGGGAGAGAAAAGTGTATGAAAATCCATTTCTTACGTGGTTTTTCTTTTTTAATTTTGGGTAAGACTATGCGCTGGTAACCTAAATATCAAAAGCCAAAAAGTTTTTACAGTGAGTTTTTATCTCCAAGTTCGCAAAATGACACTGGCCACTAGCTGTGTGTCTGATGGTGTCGGGCTGGCAGTGCGACCCTGCGGTGGCAGGATAAACAATTTGAAAAAAGAACATGTGAAAATTGCAGACGCCATTGGCGCCATTTTCAATTTGTGTGTTGTTTCAGGATTCAGTTTTCGTAGAAAGTAAAATAAAACTATCAAAATGATAAGTAGTGATAGTGATGATGAAGATTTTTTAACTCCGCCGCAGTTGAAGTAAACAGCAAAAATGATAAAGAAAAAAAAGTGTTACATTAAGCTTCACTAACTGCAACAATTTCAATATAAATTTAAATTAGTAAAGATTTAGTTTTTTATTTTCCTCGTAAGTATAGTATAAAGCACTATGTATCACTCAAGAGAAAGTGCGATTCCCGATCTCGGGTGTTTTAAAGCCCTCGCCTACGGCTCGGGCTTCAAACGACACCCTCGACGGTAATCGGTCTCTTTCTCCTCTCGGTGAACAATGTACTATTTCTAACTGTTATTTTGAGATACTCGTTTTGTGTGACCAATATTACAAGGATCTTACGTGGGCGCAATCGTGAATAAACTGATCAGTGGGCCGAACACGAATATCGTTATTTTCGTAAATAAATTAAACAGGTTGCGTCTAAATGTGGTAGAAGTTGGAAGGCATAGAAACCTTTTTTTATGGAAAATAAATATTATAATGCATATACATGGGGGTGATGTGGTTAGACCGGTGAACGGAAGAGTGAGAAGTGGGTGCTTCCTTTTTCAGTCTTAGTAGATTTCTACTTGAAGGAGTGTCTTTAAAACTTAAAGATAAACTCAGAAGAAAGGTGGTTTATTTTCTGTAAGGGAGATGTTGTATTGTTAGCTGAGTAACCTGAGATTGGTCATTGTTTTACATGGTAGGAAAATTGCGAGTGATACGTCTCAGCCCTGTTTATTATAACTGACAATTTGATAATTGTCGAATCAACTGGTGCTTTATTAAACGGGGCCCTCGTGTTATTCAGTCCTTCCATGCTTGCTTGCCAGTCAGCGAACTCAATTTATTTGGCTATTATTGAGTGTCATGTCATGACGAGACGAAACGATGCGATTACGAAACGTCGACCCTAGTCATGGATGATGAATATTCTGATTCAGGCAGAAACATCATCCAACTTATTTTATTAGCATCACCCTACCTTTCACTTTAGTGACGCAAACGCATCAAAATTAAGTGTGAATACGAATAGATAGTGCCTCAAATAAACATGTGTCAATTCCCAAATTTATCATTACTGGGAACGCCTATGCTATCAACCGATAACTGATGTGTGATAACGAATATGAACATCCTTGGATAAGATAACACTGTTGCATATTTTGGTGACATTCAGGTACATTTAGTACACATCACTCATATTGTTATAGGAGTAACAGTATCAACAAAGGGTCAAAAACCTTTTGATGACTAGTGTTTTCTTTATTTCATTATTGATATAGCATGGAGGGATCTTCTTACTTACAATAAATATACACTCAAATTATGTGCAGAACAAAGTTGTTCCAGTAGAGGAAAAACAATGAAAACCATCTTGCTGATTTCATGGTGACTGTACCTAACATGCGATGCTCTCACTATATTGAGTTCTGAGAGCAAACACAAGCAAGGGCAGTATCACATTGGCAAGAATGAAGGGTCACCATTTGCAATTTTTAGACTTAGGGCTCAAATCCTAAGTCTAAAAATTGCAAATTTGCATCATTGCAATTGCATCGAATTCTAAAAATTACATAAATTTATCCTGAAAATGTTTTGCTCTTCTCACAAAAGGAAGAAAACACAAGGATCAAATCAAAGGGAACTAAAAATCTAGTCTAGTGATAATTATATGGGAAGAATTAAAGCCTTTATGATTAATTTAATTCAAGAAAAACTAGGCCCTTATAAACAAAATGCATTTGAGATGTAAATAGTGGTAGAAGAAAGAGAGTCTAAGTTTGGCTTTAGAGCCAAAGAAATATTTTGATGTAAATAGCAAAAAGTTTATTTATGATGAGAACATATGTATTTTATACCTACAATTAATGAGCCTCACAGTGAAATCAAATCTTATAAAG
This sequence comes from Udea olivalis, assembly GCA_947369235.1. Taxonomy (NCBI): domain Eukaryota; kingdom Metazoa; phylum Arthropoda; class Insecta; order Lepidoptera; family Crambidae; genus Udea; species Udea olivalis. Next base: position 19,644,207 of record OX376347.1, read on the forward strand.
GATTTCTGCAGAAAAACTACTCTTGAACACAGAGAGATATCAGCGATATCAATCTTTTAATATAATGAATCATAGCTATCATCTGCAAGGAATTCTTAATCTATTTTGGGCAAAGGACTCCTTTTCCACAACAATACCTCAAACCACCTTTGGCTCCCTAGCCAAATAACTTTAAAATCCTGTCTCCTGTTTCTTCTCCTATTGATACAAAATAAATACTTACCAATTTAAAAACTTTGTGGTTTTCAGGTCAGCCTCAACCAAGGTGTTGATAAATTCAATTTTTATTACTTAATCTATGTTGATTCTGCAACCTTACCTAAGAGTGAGCACATTTGAAACTCGTGGTACTCCGTAGTATGTTAGTAGAAATGAAAGGGATAGTTTAACATGTAAGGGCTTCACAACTTTGTGTGATGTTACAGAATTCGGATCTTACAGCTTCATATTTCTGACTTACTGCTGACAAAACAAAAATTGCTTATCATAATTCATTCATAAAAACTAAATCATGACACTTTTTTGAACTATTACTCTTAGTGACAGAAAAATGTTTTTGGATGCAGAGGCTTCATACTACAGTGTATTATAAAAAATATTCTTACATTAAAAGAAAAGTTTGTAGTTTTGTACCTGTCTATTTCATTGTCTATTTAAAAAGTGGCAGTGTTCCTAAACTACTCTAAAAAAATAATTTACTTAAGTCCAATAGAATAGAAACAAAAAATCCTACTAATTCATGTGCATTGAAATGTTCCGAAACTTATATTAATACAATTATCTCTTTTTCATCGTAAAGAAAAGGAGAAGTTATTAAAATAGTTAAATAGGTCCTTTATCTAGGCTTACCAGACGTGAGTAGTAAGGCATTCTATACCTTAGGCAGTTACTACTGATTTATACATTTCATCATGAGCAATGGATTATATAAAAATACTAAACACTTAACCCGTCTCGTGTTTCTATTGTTCCGGTTTTTGCATTGTGAGTCATTGTTTGCCATTTTTTTCTTAGGGTTTTCTTACGAACACCCGTGTGTTCGGCTGACACTCAAGGGGTCTAAGTTCCAGCCTAGCCAACGGCTTACATGAGGTCGAAATGCTGCTAAGCTATTCACCCAATGAGAATTTTTAAGTCAACCCAAGGGTGTATGACAGGTTTTTTTATGGACTTAGCCTTAATATAGACAATTTTGCTGTGTCAGTGATAAAGAAAAACCACAAATTTTACCGACAGCGCTAACAACTCTAGTCAGGCTGCCTCAATGAGGCGTAAACGTAAACCAATCGCCTAATTTAAGAACTACAAGGAATGTTTTTTTCAGCGCACTCACCTTGTAAAGGAATGTTGAATGGTTGTGACTAGGAGAGTTCGCCAGGGGCTGTGGAGTCACGGGCCTCGAATTACCAGAAAGACACTGGGAGGACGATGATAGTCTTGTCCCAACTATCTTCTGACACGCTGCAAACAATTTAAACACATCACTAAATCAACATTCCACACACGGCACACCAAATACGCAAATAAACCAGTTGAACGGTATTTCTATTATCAAAATATTCACGCACATTCAAATTTAGACGATTTTCTACGATCGCGCTCCTCAGCTCTTTGTATGTTGTAGCACGAACTTCTCCGCCTCAAACTTGATATCGGCGACAAATTGGATTTAAAAATCATAGTCTTATCCATCACTCCATTCAAGAATTACACAAAATAATTGTAATAAAATATCGCGAAGACCAACGCGTTCACGGCCAAACAAAGCGTTGCAAAATGTCAAAAAAATGTAAACAATACCGATTGAATGAACGACCGAACGACCGCGCGGCTGGGGGCCGGTGTTACCACTGCGCCCAAACAAAATTCCCCGCGGGACGAAACAAGATCAACAGCTTGTAGACCTACTAGCTAGACTCATCACGCGCGGCACGCGAACAGACAGTAATAAAAAACTCAATGTTATGTAATTTTACAAGCCGTTTCTAATAACGACACTCAGAGCGTGTCCGCCGCGTCCGTCGTTTTTGAATAAATTTGTGATAATACCATTTCAAGTGCACGGAAATGATTTACTTTATCGTCACAATCTATCTGTGTTTTTATGCAAAAGATAAGCCCATTTATCACAAGTATTTCACAGTATTTTTTATTGTAATAGAGTAATGCTTACACGTCAATCGCTAACTTAACACATAAAAAAAATCCTAGATAAAATCCCATCAGAAAATTGTCAAACTGTTTTTATTCCTCTAAGTATTTCAAGCGGAATGTTATTAAATCACGGTACTATAAGAACCTAGGATAAGACCCCAATCAAATCAAACTAAATAACTTTATGCTGACTATAAATAGGGCTACTGGGCTATTTTTTTTGGATATCATAAGAATTACGTAAGTTCTTTTTTTTTATTTCCATGATACGAATTTTTTCATGTAGCTAAGTAACCAATAACCCACAGAATTATGTTATTATTGATGTATTTGCAGTGATTTCTTCTATTCAAATGACGGAAACAGCCACCTTGCCTTAACTACTACGTTTACGATATAATGTTTTCGTATTGAAATTTCCCTACTAGTTCAGATAATCGAGCCATACCATGGTACAAAAATGTATGTATAAAATGCACAATATCCTTACCATCTTGGAATACCCTTTCCACGTTGAGGCCATACGTGGCGCACGTTTCGTAGTACGAGCATCTTCGCAGTTCGTTCGACAGCTTGCGAGCGCGGTTGTCGTCCACGACACGTGGACTACTTTCACTTATGGCATCTGGAAACAATCGATCATTTAATAGGAAATTATTAGAAATGCTTAAAATATTCACTCGCACTTTCAAACTGCAAGATTGCAGTTTGAAAGTGCGAGTGAATATTTGACAGATGTCAATTCAAACACGGTAATGTGAGTCTATCATGAAAATAAAGAAAGCTGTGGAAGAAATAGACACATATTTTGAAGTTTGGTAGCTATTATTTGACCACATGTCAAAACTCTTTAATTTATATAGTTAGTTGTAAATTTATGTTCTGAGTAGTGTAGAGAATTTAAAAAGCTATTTTCTTGATAACATTTAAATTACTCGTATTGTTTACTGTTCCATTTCACGCACACGCGTAGTTCTACGCGTTACGCTCAAACTAACACAAACAACGTAGTAGGTATTCAATTAAAAACAATGAGGCCCTGCAGCATTTCATATGCTCAGTAGAACTTACCTTGAGTCCCGACCAATATGATCGGAATTTCAGCGGAATTCCGATAGTGGGACATCTTATTGAAGTAGTTTGATACCGTGTTGTAACTGAGTTCGTTTTCGAGACTGAACACAAAGATTACCGCGTCCACCCAGGCCGTGAACTGTAACAAAAAAAATAACACTATTAAAATCAGAATTATTATAACCAGAAGGAAGTGAGTTTACTGACGTTATGGTGTCTTACATCCGATATCCTTCTATCTATATTGGATGTAATAGGTTTTTAGAGCCCCTTTAGCCCTTGTTAACCGACTTCAAAAAAAGAAGGATTTTCTTAATTCGAGTGTAAGTCTTTTTTGTTACGTCATCATAACTTTCGACTGAGTAAATCGATTTTGATAATTCTTTTTTTATTGGAAAGCTGGTGCGGTGCTTACTGTGTGGTACCATTTCGCACTTCAATCAAATTTTGAAACAGTCTCTCTGTTACCACCAGATTCATGAGAAAACCATACAAGTCTCAAATCTAGATAAAGTATATGCGCGACAAATGGGCGAATAACTCATTAGCACGCCAACCGATTTCGATGCTTCTTTTTTTATTGGAAAGGATATACTGCAAGGGTAGAGTTTGGTTAGGTTCTGATTATGGGACCTATGACAAAGTAACGGAACTCTTCAATTCTTAGAAGAAAATGAACGATACATTTTCGATGTATAAAATAAACGAGAACCGATACACTGAAAATCAAACAGACAAAAATTTTGACAAAAAAAACAACTCAAAAAGAACTAGGTACTTATTCCAACTATCCGACAATAAGAGAATACGCTTTTTTTTCTTTTTAGTGTTTTGATCGGAATCGTTTTTTTTTGAAGTTGTTTTTTTTATTATCGCCTTTGTATGATAAACTAATTTTATTAATAATGAGCCTTAAAATCATAAATATGTTTAAAGTACATGATTAAACTATAAAAAGGTTAATAAAGTTAAAAAGAAATTGTGATCGGCCTGTCTGATTTAATTTGATAAAGAGGATCTAGCAAAAAAATACTAAAAAAATAAATGAAAGATATTGTGAAAAATTTAATGTGAAATAAAAATACAATTCACCTACGTTATAGATTTTAGAAATTTAAGAAGATTATTTGTACAGAAACACTAATCGAAAGTGGCTTTGTCAGTCGTAATAGTATTTGAACCACAAAAAGTTAAGAGACGAGCAAAGTATACAATATGAACGGCCAGTGAACGAATGATCTTACAGAGAGAGGCGTCTGAATTATTTTCAGAATATTTCTCATCTGTCTTTGTACAGAATCATGTTATTAACACAGTTTCAAAACCGGATTTGTGCGTTAACTATCCGCTTTCATCTGTACGGGTGACGAAAGATGAGATCAACATTGAGCTTTCAGGACTAGATGTCAACAAAGGGGCTGGCCCTGATGGTATCCCTCCATGCTTTATTAAATCCTGCGCAAAAGCTTTAATATTACCACTAAGTATTATCTTTAACAAATCCTTGCAGATAGGTGTCTTTCCAGATATCTGGAAGATTGCACATGTGGTTCCCATCCACAAGTCCGGTGATCCTACTCAATGTACTAACTACAGGCCCATTAGCATTTTATCATGTTTTGCGAAGATACTGGAATCTTTAATATATGACCGACTATATACGCACGTAAAACCTTACATTCGCCAAGAGCAACATGGTTTTGTCAGGGGAAAGTCTACTGTCAGCAACTTAATGGAATACACTCATTATATTTGTAAGACATTTCATGATCACGGTCAAGTTGATTCCATATACACTGACTTTAGGAAGGCCTTTGACAGAGTCGATCATGAAACTCTAATTTACAAACTAGAGTCAATTGGAGTTCACGGTTGCCTGTTGCGCTGGTTAACATCATATGTTTCGAAACGTAGCCAGTTGGTTGCATTGAAGGGTTTTACATCTAATCCAGTGTCTGTAACATCTGGTGTTCCACAGGGGTCTCATCTGGGACCACTGCTTTTTATCATTTATATCAATGATCTTATCCCTAGACTTAAGAACCTAACATTATTGTTCGCTGATGATCTAAAACTATTTTGTAGGATAAAATCAGTTCGTGACTGTATTGGTTTGCAGTTGGATCTGGAGGTCCTAAACAATTGGTGTAAAGAGAATAATATGAGCCTAAATGCGTCAAAGTGCTCAGTTATATCGTTTACTCGCGTCAAAAACCCAATTTTCTTTGACTACTTGATAAGCGACACGACACTAGAGCGTAAAAATGTTGTCAGGGACTTGGGGGTGGTCTTTGATAGTAAGTTAAGCTTTAATTTTCATTATGAAGTGATATCTAAGAAATGCAAGAAATTGTTGGGATTTATTTGTCGTGCTTCTAGAGAATTTAGGTCACCCAGAAGTTTATTGTTACTGTACAAGTCATTGATATTGAGTCAGCTTGAATATGCTTCGATTATTTGGTCACCTCAGTACAGTACTTATGTGGACTTGATCGAATCTATTCAGAGACGTCTACTTAGAACCTTATCACACAGATTTGGCCTTAAGCGAAAACTACTCAGTTATGAAGACCGCCTTCGGTATTTTAAAATGCGAGATCTTTGTAGCAGGCGTAAAGTGCACGATCTTACATATTTATACAAAATTTTGAACGGATATGTTTTCACTGAAATTCTCGCTGAGATCCGATTTAGGATACCTAACAGGTCCACTAGATGTTATCGCCCATTTGATATCCCTTTTTGCAACAATAACGTATCTTTTCATGATCCTGTGCTCAGAATGTGCCGTGACTTTAATACATTGAGTGGCACAGATAATGCACCGGATCTGTTCAGCACTTCAATAATTAGCTTTAGAGATCGGTTATATAAATCATTGCCTGAAATTTGAAAAGTCTATTATTAATACAGCACTAATTGTAATTCTATAAGTATACGTGTATGATTATATAGAAATATTTTTAGCAACACATTTAAAATTATTTACATACTAATACATATAAATATATGTTCATAGAAAATATTTTATATTTAGCTATTGATATTCATATTATATATATATTATATATTTATTGATATTTAGAATATTCCTTTAATATATTAATTCTCCGCTGAAAGTAGTTGACCTTGTCTTACTTATTGTTAAACTTGCTGTGTACACATCTTTGTGGAGTTATAGCGTATCATTGTGTAAGATTCGCTTTTTTTTTGTTTGTCATGTTTTTGTTATAATTCTGTCTTGTGTACCTAATAAATAAATAAATAAATAAATAAATAAATAAATAACGTACAATAACTAACCCAGCTGTTGCGAAATTAAGTTCAAAGAAAAAACCGCACCCTCCTTTGAAACCCATAATAATTACGTGGGGTAATTTCGTGCAGTCGTAGGGGTTTAAAATAGAAGGGTTATATGATACACATAGCCCTACCTTATTAACCAGATTACCATAACATGTAGGATTATAGGGAAATGTTTGTACCTAAACCACAGGTAAACTTTGTGTTCGTATGCAAAGGTTGGTAACAAGTCTAGTACATTAAACATTTAGTTTATGATAAAGTAAACTGAATAAATTAAGTCACAATCATGTTTCTTGTTTACACAGTGGAGAACATGATTTAAGATTTAATGTTTATTCAATATTGATTTGTTTTTCATTTAACATGACTGTGAATAACTCAGTTTCAACCTGAATGAAGATAGGTGCGTAGGAGGGTGTCACCCCCTTTCTCTGAACAATCGACAGAACGAGAGGCGTCATCCGCCACAGGAGTGCGTGCGTGACGATGACAGGATGAGAAAAGCTCTTGGATAAAGAATCTCCTCTATTGAAAACAAGCGCTTTGTCTTTGAGAGACCTACAAATAGAACGAAGCCACGGCTGGAAAATAAAAGTGCGCTATCTGTCTGTCTTAAATTGGTTGCTGCTGACTTTATTCTAAAAATGTTGATAAGAATTCGTATCAGTTATTTACAGAATAAATCCACGATAGCTATTCCTCAAATTGGGGGAATCACCTGAAAGTTAATACCATAAAACATTCCATGATAATTATATTTAAGAAAAAAAAAATGTCTGAGTGGCTGAAAAAATTCAGTAATATTCCACGATTTGGCAAAGCAGAGGGGTTTAAGCCGTCTGATCAACAGGATGCCTATCATTACTCATTAGGCGTCAACGAAATGATTGTTCGTGAATCACATGCCACATAGTCCCTAAACCGTGAAATGTTGACGCTAAGGTAACCGCCTGTACGCAAATATAAAATACAATAATTAGCCGATGCGTAAAATGGTATGATTGTGACAACGTTATTACGCGTTAGATTATTTGTCCCAGTACTAAATACCAAAGTCAAATTATACACTTTTAAAACAAATTGAATGCAAATGCACCGTAAGCAATATCAAGTGATTATTTTCATTCGAAACTGGGTCACATGTCACAGACGGTTTAATTGTTTGATAAGAGAAAATACAAATAAAATACAAATACAAATAAACAATATAATCAATTGTACACATCGTTATCGGGTTTCAAGTCTGTAATAATAGAAATGTACATAATTCAATGAAAACATAGATTCCGTATTTTTGACATACCTCTCCATTACTGCACTGATAATCTGCAAAGTACACAACTCATCAGTTAAGTTAGTTCGCAACTACACTTAAATTTTAAATCATATGTAAATATTGATAAAACTGGTGAAGATAATAAAAAACGCAGAAGTGTACCCTAGGCGGCGCACCGTTCGCGACTGGGCGGGCGGGCCGGCTCCAGGCTTGGGCGGCGAAACCTTTTTGTTTCACTCTCGCACCCCAACCTCCCTGTTGTGATAGAGAGGGGAACACTGGATGCACTAACTCCAATGCAAACCTTGCAATGAAGCTCGTATATTGCTTGCGTACACTATCTAGTCTGCGTGATACCCGAGATGACTAAAATTAGAACTATGGCGATCGATTAAAAGGGATCATGTTCGCGAAATGTCAAACCCTCAAGCAAACTGCATAAGTAACTCGTAAATTTTCAAACTATTCATCCTAAAAGGGTTTGTTCACTGAGTAAAAATTTCTACATTCTTCCTCAACACGTCAATATCAAAACCCCTTTCTTAGAAATACTATACTTTTGCAAAAAGGATTCATACAATTCGTTAAATGAAAACTGCAAGTGCGAAAACAAACCCAAACAGTGAGTTAAGTTAACTGTCAATTTTAACGCTAGTAAAAATATATCAGCAATGAATATAAAAACAGTTATCGATATTATGGGTCGTGATTCAATAAGCCCTTGTAATATGAAATCTGTGACAACGCCCAGGGGCGCGGGAGTAATGGCCGTTGAGGAGCAACCAACTTTTCCAGACCTTGAGATCACAGACAGCCTGCGCAACATTTAGTTCAACTCCCTTGGTACAAGGTCACAGCGTCAAACTTTGAACTTACATTAAATGACCGTTTCCACTAGGTTCAAGTCGCGTTAGGAACTCAAAGACATCTCAACTTGAAGTTATTTATTATAAATACAGTACAATTTATAAGAACTAGCAAACATACAATACAGAACTACATAGTACATACGAGTACCTAACATATTTCTACACAATTGCCCGCATTGGCTCGGAGCAACGAAGCCAATATGTTTAAATGGTAAAAACAGCATGAAGCTATCAGCCTTCTAGTTACACAAAAAACATGATAAAATGCAAGGAATGTACTTTCATCTTCAACCAACGCAGACATTGTTAGGAAGCGAAATTATGAGGAAGTAATCCAGTATAGTAGCAATGTGCGTGCAGTGACCGTCGATAGTAAGCAGAGGTATTATATTTTGTAACCTGTACAAAGTGTAGTTTTTTCATTTTGAGTTTATTAATAAAAATGCAGACAGAATAACATAAGTAAAAATATTTGTAGTTGATAATAATGAATTACGTCGTAACTCTGGTAACCTTAGTGAAGAGAAAACGCAGAAATTGGTGATGAAGCGCAAATTTCGTTTTCAGAACTGTTCCGTCCCACTGATAGCAACAATTATCTTTGGAGAGCATTGTGCCAGAAATTCAAATGGTTCATCCGCGAATGATAGCATATCCGGTGCACAACATTAGATATTGCAAAACTTTAAATATCACGTCCTCTTTGCAATTATGTTCAAGCCTGCAACACGGCTCACTCATAAACTCTATGACAACGATAGTGCCTATCAACACGAACAATTCATGGCTTTTGTTGCCTTGTTAATAGTGCTCAGAAACAGGTTTTCATGCCCCCACAGAGACGGGGTGCGTCTCGAACAAAGCAAGTCAGGCCTATCTACATACACGCGAGTTAGTTACAGTTTTTTTTACGTAGCTTGAATAGCAGAGAGAATAATGTCAGGCCAGGTAACTCGATATACGAACGTGACCCGTACGGCTCTCACCGGCTACATTGTTCGTGTCGTGCGACATGATACTGCGCTTTGAAGGACCATGGACTGTGTAAAATACTTCCTTGCGGTGGCGTAACTTCCGTTTCGAAAACTACCAAGTAACCCAAGTTACAAGTTTACCTAAATATAGTACGAAAGTTGATGAGCGTTGAACATAGCACTAGCTAATCTTAAATGGAGTTATGTTTACAGATTATCTCGGGACATAAGATGTATGTAGCCTTATCGTTTGCGTAGGTGCTCTCTTCAAAGGCAGGAATTGGCTTCGCTAAAAACCTTTTAGAATTGGCTATTGTAAATAAAGAATAACTCATCATGAAAATAAGGGTCAGAATATCAATAGATTTTCTTTTGAACCAATGTCAGCTAGGACGAATTGTCAAGCTCGCTGAGAAACCTTTGTGCGTTGTTCCATTGGCCAGCAAGCAACCTCATTGAGTCTTTTCAAAGCGTTGACATGACAAACTAATCTGTCTCCGGCACTATTAATCATTCAATTTTTAAGTACAAGCATAGATAAAACAAAATATTTTAACATATTATTTTAATGCAACTTAAGAACTATACAAAAGAAAACCATATCTCATCATAAATGTTAAATAACGCAGAATTACAACCGTATGTAAATGTCAATTTGCTGGTTTAATTCACCCTAATTACAAACCCACACCAAATATCAAAGGACCCTAATAAACAAAACGTTGAGCAGAGTAACAATCTAATTAAAGAGGAGCATACTAATTAAACCGTATCCGAATGAATGGGCACAGATGGAAATCACAAAAAGCACCACTTTAGTTTCATCTCTAAATGCAATTTGTTCCTTAAAATAGATTTTTTATAGAACAGTCATTCAGAAGGAGAAAAGAAACAAATAAAACTTTTTGTTTGTATGAAAAGCATAAATTTCCTTTTAAGTGAGTCACAAAGCAAGCCGTGGCTTGAAACATAGAAGACAAGCTCATTTCCATATTTTAGATTTCTATGTTTTAAATTCAGGTCACGACATTACGTGTCCGCATGCGAAAATTATTTCGACATTGACAGTCTTTTTAAAAAGCCGGCTCTAAGTATTGAATGACAATTGAATGGTGAATTTGATTATTATAGTAAAATCTATAAAACGCTCCTGCAATGACATCTTTACTATCTTATGTTAGTCTAAATCGCACCAGAATAAATAGTGTAGTTAGTTCCGAAAGACCAGAGGGAACAAAATCATGTTTGAAAGTTTACTGAATTAAATATTAGTTTCGTTAAATATTCATGGAAGGAACGTTAACGCAAAACTACATTCCTCCGACTATTGTTTACAGATAATTACGTCCGAAGATATCTATTTAAAATTCTGAGTATAAAATTATATTGTCATATGGTCACCCTAACAAAATGTATGTGCATGCATAAGCAAGTTATAAATGTAAAATTTAAAACTAGAAAAAACATTTTCGCTTATATACTATTCTTAGTATGACACAAAATTCAAGTCTTCGGCATATTGGAAAACAAACTTTTTAAGGATAGCCAACATGTTACATTAACTAAAGTGTTCAGCAAAAGCACGTCCCTTAGAAATTTGTCCTCAACATACGGCACACACGGTATCACTTGCGTCAAAGTTTCAGAAGACGGGAGAGCGCCAACTTTTGTAGCATCATAAATATACCTTTTTGTAATAAATGGGGCTGATTAAACGACCGCCATGAAACATTTGAGTTTAAAATAAATAACATGTCGTGAATAATGGTGGCCTTCATTTCACACTAGCAAAACATTAAACATTTTGTTTCTCATCGTTTTTTGTTTCTCGTATGAAAAGCATGACTAAACTTCCCCCTACATGGTAAGCCATCGGATTTACTCTCGAGATTCATTAACAGAAATACCATGGTTAGTCCTTATTTTAAGCTATGCAAGAAGTTAACAACTAACATTAAGAACAGTAGTTTTTTTGTTTTTGAATCACGAATTCGAAACGAACCGTTGAATTCTAAACAGCTCCAGCCGTTGCCTTCAAACACTTTGACCTTCGTTGTAGCAACTTCGCGAAGAGTACCTGGTGACCTAAGAGATCAACGCACTATCAATGTGAAATAACGGTTCGAGCTTTGTGGTCCACTCGACTCTATGGTTTAGGAAATTGATTTTAAATCACTCACGCACTTTTACTCGAAGCGTTTTTCACGTAATTGCTAGTACGCAGTCCAGAATTACAGTGGCTCATAGGCGTATTGATTGGCTGACTAGCTTATTTTCTGAAATCGTTTATTCCTACCGAGAACATAAGTTAGCAGAAACTGAGAAGCAACAAGCAATTAAGATCCGAGTAATTACTTTTCTTTGTACGGTAAATTCAATTCCCTTGAGATAAACCTACTTTTCTGAGGATCTTCATCGTTTGAAATACTGATTTAAATTTTACCTTAGCACGTACACTCTGCCAGGCAAGTACTTGTATGTAAATAATAAAAACATAAAAAATATTTACGACCCGCACAGGTGTCAGTAACATCGCACTACCGGGCCGAATTTTATGAATATTTTCCGCGATGAATCCTCAACATTTATGAACTTATTAAAGAAAATAGGATCTCGTGATACTTTATGGATGAGTCGAAGCCATACTGCTATTATATAGAGTATTTAGTAGCAAACTTTATTTATGTGGAAAGATAGAAAAGACAACAATAATATTATTATGCAAAAGCTCTTACGGGCGGCGCGCTATAGTAAAGGAGACAACTTTAATTAAGTAAAAAAGTTCAAAGTACTCGCCGAAAATGGCTGGAGCTACCACATCGGAGCTTTTATTTCCAGTACATTGACATTAAGCACTTTGTTACTGTACATTTTTATAATGCGATTTAGTTTAAATGTAATAAGTGCTTTCATAACCAAAATAATATTCACTTTAAGTATTGCTGATTCATATTTAAAAAAATACAGAAAACTTCTACTAGCCAGCTTTTTCATCTTTCAAAGAAGATAAAGAAAATAATGGCCAGCTAGCAGAATCAAGCCATTAAGTAATGCTTACTTCAAACTCAAAAATCAAACTCAAATAACGTTATTCAAATAGACTTTCACAGTAAGTACTTTTAAATCGTCAAATTTAAAGCAAAATATACTAAACAATAGACATAAATATGATAATAATATACATAGATTTATAAATACACAGTATACAGACATATTGCGACTCTACGATCGCGTCGGAGTTGTTTCTTGCTTGGAAGACCCGGCGAGAAACTCAGCAATTACTCTTATAAACTTGTTTTGGCTTTACAACGGGCGTTAGTAAAGTGCAATGTGTCATTTTGATACAAATAAACCTACTGAGTGTCTAATCTAAACAATATGAAACAATGAAAAAAAACAAACTTAAAAGAATATAAACATAAGGTAATTTAAACAATTAAAAAAGAAAAATTGTTAGTCTGTACATACTAAGTATTACAATAAAATATCTGTTACAATAGAGTTAGCTCATCCCGATTCGAGCAGAGAGCTCACACCCAGGCATTTTTTTCTTTAAGTAGTGTTTTGTAGTATAATAGCCCTTTTTTAATAAAGCTGCTTTGGTGTGATTTTTGAATCTATAATATGTAGTGGTATCTCACAAATGGCTTTTCACTTCTACATACTGCATTAACAAGGTGAGTTTTGCGTTAATGGATAATAGCTGTTAACGCGCTGAGAAAGTCGTTAAAAGCCTGTACTAGACTGAAAGCTTTTTAAAAATTGTGATTTCTTTCAAACATTGGCTGTAAAATAACCACATTAGTTTTATGTTTAAAAATTATAGTGCACAGTTTAAAGGTAGGTTCATAAAAGATCGATTCTTTAAATTATATGATAGTAACTCAGCAGTCAGTATTTTTCTTCGATTACTGGCTAGTGCCTCTTGAAATAATTTGTAGCAATTTTCGTTATCGATCATGAGTACTTATTGAGTGCTATACGATAAGAAGTTATTGTTCTGTAAAATTGATTAATTAAACCAGAAAAAAAAACACGTCTGTACTATATCGTCAATATTTGCACACTCTACAGTGACTCTTCACTGTAGAGTGCGCAAATATTGTCGATACTTCTAAGATACACACTTACTTAAGAAAACTTTTCAAGATCGAGATGGGTAAATCAATTCTTGCTTATACATTTAGTAACAAGCACAGACACATGTATAATTATTTAACAATCATTTTATATGTTTATTGATTTCAAAATAATTCAAACAAAATATTATCTTGTACTCAAAATTATTTCAGTACGAGTTATTTATAGGCATAATTTTTACGCAATAATATTTTTCGTTTTAAACGCGATTAAATAATGGAAATACCGGTACAAACAATAAGGTAGCCTCTTGAAGTCTTGACGACAATCAGCGCGTAGGTGGCGCCGCACGCGACTGTTGGGCCCTCGTCAGACGTCACTTTCAATAACTAGTACTTTTACCCTATCTGCCTGGCTACCCTCTGAATATGTACACACTCGTTTTGAGTTCACCGTCCGGAAATCATTCATTCATTCATTTCCGTTTTAAATGTCTTCACAGAGCTTTTTATTTTTAGCGGCAACTTAGAGAATTTGCGATGGTTTTCGGTTTTTGATGAATATGACCTCTTGACCCGCTTACCATCGGTTTCGTCTACATTGAGGAAGACAAACGAAAACACTTTTTTTGATGAATCCTTAAAGAAAATTTTAATTAATATCAATCAGGAGAAAAGTTATTGCAAAAATATATGTTGATCCCTAGACACTTTTGATGTGTTTTTTTTTTTAAAAACTACATCAAGTACTCTCGTTCGCAGGTGGCATAATTGTTTCCGATTCGCAAACAAGGAAGAAAAAAATAACTTATACTCAAGAAGGATGCCAGCAATCTCTTCACCATTGTGTTATAACTTCTTGAAATTAAAAAAAATACACATTTCATAGTTTTCTATGATAAATCTTTTTTCAAATGCTAAGTTATTCATATGTAAGTAGGTAGGTATATCTACCTCAGTATTTATTAAAGTTTAATTATTCCCCTTTTATTCTAGCGAACAGACCGGCGATCGGCCAGGCGTATCCACTTTGGCAGTTTGGTATACCTTATTATATGACAGCAATAGAGGTCAGTTTCCAACTGACTTAGGTATATCACGATTGACCTATGGCCGTCCGTACACCTCTCCTTGTCCCTTTTGGCGCCAAGCTGTCGGCACGCGTGCCTTATCGACGGTCAGCTAACTCAATTCCAACGCTAAATCCATTTTCACTCGTAAAACTGTATAGGTAAGATCCACAATGAAATGAAAGACCGAGGACATTGATAGAAAATGAAATAAAGAATAATAAAGGAGGCGATCATTCCTTAAAATTTTCACCGATTTTAAGGCTATTTACGTTTATTGGTCTGGGATTGTTATTATTATAGGACCCGTGCAGCAGATAAGTACCTACCTACTCACTTACTAAATAGCAATGATATTTTATTCGTCAAATAATATAACCTATTAAAAGATAAATTAAACCTGCAGACTGAAGTACCTACACCTGCCTGCCGCTTTTCTACGCAAGGTCATCAACCTTACAAGTGTGGGTAGGTAGTACAGGCGTTCACATCAACCTTTACACGGTGGCACCTTATGCTGCTGACGTAAGACCCATTTTGCAATGGTTTTGTGAAGGTTGATGCGAGCGCCTCTGTACCTTCTACTTTTAGGCTAAGTACCTACCTTTCAAAAGCACCTTCTTACCTAAATGGAGAAGCTAGACTTTCACCTAGGACTAGAGCTTTGTAATACATATTTGTAGATTTATCGAATTTTCAACCTTTACGTCAATCAAACCTTAAATGAATCAGAAAAGATAAAGTATATTTTGTCTTGTTCATTGTTTGTCTGAAGAACACCTCTATTTTTTTTAACTCCCTGTGTGGTTATTTAGATTGTTGCTACCAATCCCTTCAATTAGTTTGAGGGGACTGAATCGATTGAAGATTTCCTTTCTGTAAAGGGTTTTAACAATAGAAACGCTTTGTTTGGAACGTAAAGTAGATTTCATTGCTTGTTTGATCCTGAACACAACAAGCGCTTGGTTATTTAATTTATTTCTTTTATTCGCACGTGTCCATTAGCTGTCGTTACCTCTCGACATCAGGTGGCCCGCATGCCGTAGACATGGCACAACAATTAAATACTTACTGCTGTTTGTGGTAAGCGCTATTTAATAAAAATAATGAAAATCAATTGTTTTACATTTCATTTACTATAAAATACATTAATTATTATTAACTTGTCATAAATCTTCTGAATAGAGGCACGAATTCAAGTGGGAGTGAAGGGGTTCATTTTGTAACCAGGAGGTTTTCAAATAAAGTTTATTTTTTCTAATACGACCAATGCACATTTAGAATATGGCAAAATACTATATGGTGAAATAAAACTTTCACCACTTTTATATACTTACAGCTTACAGGGAAAGAGAGGGAGGGGGCGAGGCGAAATAATTATTCTTAAGTTTTTTATAACCTAAGATACAACAACCTACACAAAATACTTATAAAGGGCAAAGCTCTATATTTGTCACTTGTAAGTTACAAAGGGTAGAGAAATTGAAATGTCAACATTGCCTACTAAGTTTCCTGCAGCCAATTTTCAGTTTCGTGAGTTCCGCAACTTTGTCCGTCTTTCATCGCACAATTAAGTGGTCAATCAATCGTTAACGAATGCCAAGCGATCTGATTGGTTGTTTAAATTTTCGGCAACCAATCAAGGAGGTTCAGAGTAAAGGTATGGTTTTGAAAATCACTGGTGAACTCCAAACCTCAACTATTGGGGGCTGATGCAGACCGCGCTAACGGCCAAGTCGGTATTTCATTTTTAAATTTTAGTAAACCCCTGGTCAGCAATCGTGTTAACACAAAAATGTGTAATACTGATACCAAAAAACTGAATCTCAAAAGTACTTTACCATAAATCATGTGTGAAGTCTTCGGCCGGCTTTTTTGAAATTACACGTTAAAACGTACGCTAAGCAAATTACAGAGGGTAGATACAATCAAAGCATTGTACCAGTCGTTAAATATCGGAAAACAGGCACATAAAAGCTTTCGACTACACGTACGTGTTGTGCTACGTGACGTGACGTCTATTGATTGTCATAGACTAACGGGCTTACAGAAGGTGCGAACACATTAGTACTCTCGTGCCTTCCAAGTTTTTGCTAAAATGACTTAGTTGATTCTATTGGTATCTATATATTATTCGTGGTTTTTCGTTTACAGTGATCACAGAGGATTACAGCTTTTTTAGTTCTACCTAAGGGTGAAGTCAAAAGTTTTAAAACCTTAGGAATCTAACTAGAAATGGGTGGTTCACTCTTTTTAAACTCTAGCTATTGCACAGTTTTTGGAACGCCTTGTTCGCCTTATTCTTACACAATAAATGTTATCCTTTGATAAATATTTAAGTATGTTTATCAGTCTCTGACGCCCATATTACAAGCTCTGCTTAGTTTGGGGTCAGATGATCTTGGTGTGAATTGTCCCAGATATTTATTTATTTATTTATTTTATAGACTTAAGTTATATGTGAGTGCCAGTAGCGCCCTATGTTCATCCATCAATTATGTACAGCATTTTCTTTGTAGAGGTCCCTTTTGCGGGAACGTGAAACTCATTAACGTTTCATACGTCTGCTTTCAAACAGACGGGATACCTTTCTATTAAACAATTCCGTTTTTCAATCAACAAAGGTAGTGAGAATATTATATTCACTGTTCTAATTTGCTCAAAGCTTTGCAAAAACATTTTTACTTTACATTCATATATATTCTTTAATTTCATTTTGCGTTCCAATATTCAAGTTTAATGGTATTAAATTAACCATGTAGTGCGCTGTTGATTCTGGATTAACTGTTGAAATTATTAAAACGACTATTCAATCTTGGCAAGGCTTTAATAGGTACTTAGTTTTATTGATAGAGCGTGTAAATGTAATTACCAACAATCCAGAAGTCCAAATTTCAGGTCGTCATAGTCTGGGTACTTGATCATCAAACAACCCGCGATTGGCAAGCGTAATAAATCATTTATGTTGAAAGCCTTTGCCAGAATCAGATTACGATGATTAGGTACGTAGAGTTTCAGAAGATTTGTAGACATAGTACATTGTTTAATTCAAAGTGTCCACCGCAAATTTTTCCCGGTGACGTCACGTTGCGAAAGTTCGTGACGTGGCGCATTGAGGGAGCCGAATGTTCGTTTTTATTACCCATTGACCTAAATGGAATAGCAACTGACTACCTAAACACTGTGTCACTTAGTTGGGCCTCAGGACTACGGGACTTTGATTTGCCGAGTACTCAGCACGTTAAGCTGAACATCTGGGCACCTTATGCTGGCAACATAAGACCCATTTTGCAATGGTTTTGTACGAGCTTGAAAGGATGTGGAAGTTTTCACAGTCGCAATTCGCATTGTGAAATGTAAAGAGTTGAACATTTTACTTAAAAGTTAAGACTTCTTTGTGCACCATGTAAGCTTCATGCTTGGTTTTGGAAATGTAGTATTATTTCTATAACAGAGCAGCATTTTGCTATTGTGAAAGCAGCAATTTTGCCAAATATCCTTGTTGCTTCTACTCGTAGCTTTGTTTATAAGATGTCATGATATTTGTTAAAGTTAACGTGAATAATGCTTATTTAACAAAAAACGTTCGTCTTCATTGAAAATAGTTTGGAAAGGGATTGAAATACGTAATTGTAATCCGCAATTAGACGGATAGGGTTAATGAAAGGCCATATGCTTTGACGACACCTTGAGGTTTTAACAAGGAAAGCAATGAAGTATATAAATCCTTTCCCAGCTTAAGAATTAAACACTTTCTGATACTGAAACAAAGTTCACTCAATTAACCTTTCATATGCGGGTAGAAGTCGAGACTATAACCCCTGACATTTCGATCCGAGCCCGCCTGCGCTAGTTACGATATATCTACATTCTTCTACACCTGCCTGCAGTATAGACGTCTGCACTGTTCACAAAACTGCATGCTGGAGGACCTAGGACTAATTCCCTAGCAAAAACATTCACGCAACAAACATGTTTGTTACGTTCTGTGTTCATATGAGAATCAGTACAAGTATGCAATCTTTAAAGCCGCTTTATTTGTTTGAATACATTCTTGATTCATTTCCGGGGGAAATACAGTATGGGGTCCTTTAAGAGGAGAGTAAATAGGTATCTCCTAAATGGTCGGCAACGCGCAAGTAGTGCCACTGGTGTTACAGGCGTCCATAGGCTTTGGTAACTGCTTACCATCAGCCGGGCCGTAACATTGTTTGCCTTGTGTTATAAAAAAAACATTCTGGAACCTACGAAACCTACAGAATTTACTCAAGTCACCAAACTCACCAATTTAAATTAAATAGAAGTGTTCATTTACAAGCTTGAAGTGACAAATATAATATCCAACAAGAAACTCATCATGCAAATTAGGACAGGTGATAATGCTGGCTATGCAGCATTGGCTAAACAAAGCTGGATTCCACGTGAGCTGGGGGCAACTATTCGAGAAAAATCTCGTGCACCAAAAATAGGTCATGTGCACAGGGTTGGCCACTAGAGACTATAAGCCACTTGCACAAATGTTTCTAGGGACTACTGCAGACTTTGCACTAAGAGCTTAAGGGCAAGCTTTTCTGGGGAAGAAGACCAAACATAGTCGTTATTTTTTAAAGCTGTGTTATTTTTAAAGCTGTAGTAAAACTATCAGAAGTCATAAATAATCCACTAAATGTGCAGTTTTAGGAACATTAATTCGGTTGAATGAAACCATGACCACTTTTTCAACAGTTAGAGGCGAGTAAAAAGAATTGAATGGAAAGAAAATCTAATTTAAAACCAAAGGATTTCTTTACTAGAAAATAATACGATAATTTTAAGTACGTATACCACGAGTTGCCACTTTAAATTTACGTTATCATTCCCGTAAAAAAAATGTATTTGGATGACACATGACCTGGCATGTCAATGTCAAATGCCAATACATTTTTTTACGCGAACGATAACGTAAATTTTAAGTGGCAACCTGGCAACTCGTAGTAGACGTACTGAATCAAAAATAGAAGAAAGGAGAGGGCCGAGACGAAACATTATGATACAAGTCAAGGTGAAAGTAAATCGCAGAAGAATTAATGATGCTGCCAGAGTCCAGCATGGTCCAGCATATTAAAAATAACTGAAATAAAAACTGGTCATCTACTGAATAAATCTGGCTAAGAGAAGGAGGAAAGCCATGCAAAGATGAGTGACAACTGACAACTGCTCCATTGAGAAATACTCCTCTCAAATCGAATGCTCATGATTTATGGGTATCACAGACTGGTGGCATCCCTGGCTGCAGAGCACCGCAATTACCGGCGGCAGGCTGCACAATGCGCCCTCAGGACACCGAGTGAATGCTGGTAGAGGGTGCTATTAATTCCACAATAGAAGGGAGACTGTTTTGGTGTTTAGGCCATGTGGTACGAGATTATACCTTCAAGAGTATTGTATTTGTATTTAGACTTCAGCAAACTCGGCTCAGTAATGGCAGATCTAGGTCAGATTAGCAAAACTTCACTTAATAATTTAGGAGAAGGCTGAGCGAAATTAATTTATAAATGACAATCCTTGTAGCCTAGTTGCTCCACCATTCAGAAATCTCACGCATCAGTTTGGAGATAAAACTTTCAAACTTGTACTGAGGGAAGACGACGGGTTAACCTTTGCAAGACTATTGCAAAATGAGTCTTCTATCAGCAGCAGCGCTACGTAAAGTACCTTCCCTATGTAAAGTTGGATGTGATTTCGTGTGTATCATCAGGCTGTGCTTATAACCTCATCACCCATAAAAAGCTCCATATGGTCAACTATAGCAGCGCCAGGAGTTTATAAGTTCAATCGATGATCTCTCAGATTAGTTAACCTTGTTCTGCGAGAATGTTCCTTGAACAGCTAAGTAAATCTGTGAGACAATGTTACAAAATCTCTTTGAAGGTTTGTCACGATCCTTCTTCGAGGTAATGCCGGGGATTATTACGGCCCTCAGATTGTGGCACGACCTAAGAATACACGCCTCTGTTATTGTTCATCTTCTTAAAGGAAGGCTGTTACTTCGTGCAGGTTAAAGTTAAACAAACCTTTGCTCAATTTTTTCGGACAATTTACAGCAAGTTTCAACAATTTGCTTAACATCGACCGTGATGCGTGCGTAGTTATTTTTTTAATCAAACGAAATATCCATCACAAAAATGACCTGGTGATTGACCACTATATTCCTGAATCCTAAGTGATAATGTGGTCTTAGCTACACAAACAGGTCAAGCAAATGCCTATACAGTTATGTTACGAGTACCTCTGTTCTTAATGAGGCAGTTGTATAGCACTGAAATCACTTACGTAGACAGCTTATTTCGCAACTTAGTCGTTCAGATTATAAACGAATTAGCGAAACGGCTTGCGTGGACGCGGACGGCTGGAGTACTTATCGACAATAATCGACATCTGTATTATGCTGGGTAGAATAGGTAATTTCCAAGTGTTAGTAAAAACAGACTGCTCCATTGATATACTGTTCCTTGACTCAGTCAAGTACAATAGTTTATCAAACTTAGAAATAAATGCACAGCATTTTAAAATGTCGTTTTCTTGCCTCGTAGCATTTTCCACGTCGGCTTAAGAAGCGGTAAGAGCAACTACACAAAAAAAATTACTAAAAAAATCCTATTCGTAATTTTGATAAAGCTCCTGTAATAATTTTTCTATTTTGTGTTCGTATTGTGACTTCAAAAGAGTTTAAAGGTGGACCTGAGAGCCTCTCAAACTAAAATCTTAGCTTTTGTTTAAGCCATCCAATGAAAAGGTCCAGGTATCAGTCACCAATTCTTAATATAATTTTGACCGTCGCGTCGCGTCGGTTTGTATATAAACTAGTTTATCTTTTTAAGATCGAGGCATCAAAAGAGCGTCGTAAAAAGTGTCAAGGGGCAAAATTAAAGTACTAGGATATGATGAAGTTAATAAAACTGAACAAGCTTTAAACTTTCTTACTTGCGTAGGTTTCAACTATCAACCCATATCCCGCCCCCGAGCAACAGATCACAGAATGTCTGAAGGCATTCTAATTCAGTACGTGACGTCACTGGCGCGGTGACGTCACGCTTAGTTCGGCGTCATCACATTAGCCTGGATTGGCCTCGGTCGGTTTGGCCGGTGCTGTTCTAAATATAACAAGGGTTGGGAAACCGTAGGTAGGTTCTAGCAACATTTTGGATGGGCTGGACGTTGTCATTTCGATTTCTCTTTAGTCAATTTACGAGAAGCTTAATTAACATACCATGAAATAACGTAAGTGCTCACGAACCTTATCCCAAATGGGGCAGCTACAGTGAAGTTGACTTTTGCCACACTTTGTCAATTTGAACCTAGAATGGAACCTTCTCTCGTTGGCCAGGTTGCTTGGGCTTATACCAATGCTTTTTTTTGACAATGACGCCACTGCTTGGCCTTGACGGCCTTAGCAGCTTCACCGGTCTGTAGGGTGAGCGCAGAAGGCTCTATACCAGTTCTTGCCATCCTCTAAGAGTAAGGGACGTGAAGGATAGCTTTTATAAGGAGAGAAAAGCCACATGAGACGTTAGGTGGACGAATGATTTCGGTGGATAGAACGACTAAGAGCGGTTTCGGAGTGTGTTGTGTTCATTGCGGCGTGTACGCTCGAACCGATTGTGGTGAGTGAATCTTTATGTATTATAAAAGCATATAAGCGCGTCAACACTCGTACGAGTTACGAGTGAGGCTTTCGAAAACGAGCTTATACGCGCATATAAAACGCTGGTCTGTAACCGATCCAACACAGTGTGCTTTTGGGCTGCGAGTGATTATAATGATGACAAACATCGGTCTAAACGTTACATATGTATTGATGGTTCAAAACAAGCCCACTGAATTCGCACAATCTCTGTGGTTACAAAGCCATGCAATACCCAATGTCCATCACGACATGTCGGCGGCTAGCCACATCAATTTATCCAAATTGGGGGCGAGGTTGAGCCTGAATAAAAGAGAAAATAAAACAAACAACCCTCCACGGGTCGCCAGACACGTGTGGGCATGTTTTAGATAACCGTGTACAGTCAAACCCGAAAAAATATCTAATTTGGGACCGTATTTCATATAATTATAATAAATTCTCGTAGTAGGACACCTTACACCGAGATAATCTGATCCCAAAATAAGCAGTCTACGGGTCTCAAAAAGATAATAACACCCAGACCCAGGAACACAACTGTTGGATCTGGGTGGAGATCGATTATCTCACTACCTTCGCGCTAAGGGCCGATTCGCGTAGCGTGTTGCACTTGGCTAATATGGCCTGTGGCATTTGTCTCTTCTGATATTAATTCTTCAGTAACTGATAACTCTGGTTACACATGTGTCCGTAGGCTGCGGGGCTGCGGTAACCGCTTACCATCAGGCGCCTCTATGCTTGCTCTAGCCTGACGTTGTATAAACAAAATGTGAACTCGATTCTACATCTACACGTGCGGAAACCAATTCATTCGCGCACATTTTCCTATTTGAGATCAAACAGAGGTTTTATGAGCTGAATGAATTTTATTGTTATCACAGGCTTATTTGGATACGAATATTATTTAAAAAAGATATAACAAGTTATGGTTACTGGGCTCCGTTGAAGGTAAGGTTTTCTACAAGAGTAGTAAATGTTCCGTTCAAAGTTTTCACTTTCAAGTTTATTTTGTTTTTCTTCATAATCATTATCATTTGCAAGCATAAGACACCATTACACTTCCAGAATTAAGTTGCAAGTGGCCATAATAAATCAAAATCGGAAGCACCATCTTTTGAAAGCTTCTCCAATGTTGGTTTCTATGACCTGTGTCGAAGACGTTCTATTTAGCTGAGACGGTCTTAAAAAGAAACAAGCGAAATTCGTGACCTGTTAAACACCTTAAGAATAAACCAGGCGAAGTTCATTTTAGTGCTATTTCAATTAAAACTTCTCTCCCGAGCGCAATCCGGATGCAAATGCACCCAATCGATAATACTCTGGGCTTAATTAACCCGAGTTGTACGCTGTAGCGCAAACAACGCCAGGGGCGAGCTTGTTCAACATCCAGACTGAACGCCCTTCAGATAGCTTGGAATAGCAGACCACTTGGCTAAAGATTGTAGAAATGTGACGCAGGGCACAGGTTGTAATTGGCACTGGCCGGTACGGGGAACCAATTTTCAAATTTCGAATTTGACGTATTCTATTTTTTAAATTCACCATGCTGGAAATTTTGGAATGCATCCAAATCTGACAAAGCTTTTTCTTTTTAATTGGCACGGCAATGTCATTTGTTTCGTTTTAGAATGCTTGTTTTTATTATTTAGTTAGCTATTAATGTTATTATTAAAATCATTGAAGTATTATATACATGATATTTCAATGTTTAAAATAAATTATTTTTACCACGCTGAGTATGTACGAGGGGTGATCCAAAAGTAATGATAATCAGTTATTTCTAGTGCACACAAAAATACAAAAAAAATATCAGTCACTTGCACAGTTACCCACTAGTTCAGGAAAAAAAATCATATAAATAGGCCACGATTCCCGGGAGCTACATTCATTTCACAAATGGAAAAACACGAAATCGGAGCTGTCATTAAATACCTCTGCTTGAAAAAAATGTCTACCAAAGACATACACAGCGACTTCGTGGAAACATTAGGGGACTCTTCTCCTCCATATTCCACAGTTGCACGCTGGGCTAAGGAGTTTAAACTGGGAAGAACATCGACGGAAGACGAACACCGCAAAGGACGCCCATAGACGTCCCTCACTGAAGAAAATGTGAAAAAAGTTGAAGAAGTTGTATTGGAAGATCGAAGAGTGACTATCAGGTATGTAGCTGAGGTCACAGGGATCTCATATGGCAGCATTCAAAGAATCCTTGCGAACGAGTTGCATATGAGAAAGGTCTTCGCGCGTTAGGTGCCGAAAATGTTAAACGACGAGCAAAAGAAGAAACGAGTCGACATGTCAAGAGCAAATCTCGAAAAGTTCCAGGCAGACAAGGATAATTTTTTGTCGCGTTTTGTGACCATGGACTAGACCTGGATCCATGATTTTGATAGGATTTTGATCCTAAAACAAAACAAGAATCGATGACATGGAAACGATCCGATGAATCGACGCCGAAGAAATTCAAAGTGTCAAGCTCAGCAGGGAAGGTTATGGCGTCTGTTCTTTGGGATGCTAAAGGAATAATCATGGTGCACTACTTGGAAAAGGGGGTCACTATTACAGGCTCCTACTATGCAGAACAAATAAGAAGATTGCGGGAGGCTATTAAGGAGAAAAGGCGAGGCAAACTGCGGGCTGGAGTGCTGTTCCATCAAGATAACGCACCGGTTCACAAAGCTGCAATTGCCATGGCTGCTATTCAGGAAGCGGGCTTTGAGCTGGTGGAACACTCCCCCTATTCACCAGATCTAGCCCCCAGTGACTTCTATCTCTTTCCACGACTCAAGGAACACCTCCGAGGCATGAAATTTGACGATGATAGCGACGTGATGGCCGCGGTTGAGGACTTTTTTGAGAGTCAAGATAAAGATTTTTTTTCTAAGGGAATTTTAGGTTAAGAAAAGAGATGGACTAAATGTATAGACTTGCTAGGAGACTATGTTGAGAAATAAATTTATTTTTTTATTATTTTCATTGTGTTAATTATTGATTATCATTACTTTTGGATCACCCTCGTATAAGCAAAGAATACTAAATGTAGACACAAAAGTGAAATTTTCAGATAGATTTCAATATATTACAGCGTAAAATAAATAAAACCATTTACATTCAAATGGAATCTCAAATGGAAGGAAGGTATTCCTCCATCATGTAGAACCATTAAAATTCTTTGCATTCACACTGGAATGCATTAGTTGTACTAGATCTTCTGATCTGAGGCGCTTATAATAGTCTACAAAAGGTATTGATCCAATAGAACATTCATAATCTCAGATCTCTGCTATGAATACACAATAAAAAGGAGGTCAAACGTGGGAGTGGGACTCCACGCTCTTATAGGAAAACTTCTGTAGGTGGGATGCCTGTATACTCGATCATAGAAATTGTTTTTCAAACTACACTTAAGTAAAATATTCTTCTTCCTTTCTCGTCAATGGCAAATAATTATTGTATGTGGTGTGTTTGTTTTAATTTAAAAGGAGCCGCCCAAAACCTAGAACTTTAGATAGAGCCATAGTTTGAGGTGACCAGGGTCAGATTGGTTTGCTTCAGCAATGAACCCCCATTTGGCTATGTTGTCCGTCCGGGGTACTTTTCTTGAAAGTTTACTTATCTTCTTTTTTTCGTTAATTCATTATTTCTATCATTAAGAGCAACCGTCATCCATTGCTGTATATAGGCCTTTAGTCGCTTATTTTGTGATTTAAGGATCCAGCGCGGCTAGAACTAACTTTCTACATAGGTAAGTGGTAGAATGATAGAATAGGTAACTACTTGGTAAGTAGGCAGGCCACTGACGCGTTGAACTTATAGCTAGCCGTTAGGACAGATAAGTTCTAAAATGGTGATAAATAGGGCATATGCAGCAAGGGACGCCCACCTACAAGCTAGACGGACGACCTGATGAAGGCAACATTCCATGAATGCAGACCTTTTTGGAAATTAAGGGAATGTCTGGTTATTATGACACTACTCAAGATAATGATGATGTATTAGTAATTACCAACTTTGAGATGTCAACGTGTACTATTGTGCTTTTTGATGAATCCTCTCCTCTGACCCAATATTCCTTGCGGCTATTACAGAGCCTTGGAACACTAAATGTTCTCAATGCTGTCGTGAATGTTAGGAATTTCGACTTGAGAATGGCATCTACATGTGAATTTGCAGCAATGTACTCGTATTATACCGTACCTCGTAAGTTCCTATTTAGAATATTAATGTAAGTAGATCGTTAACAATCAACTCATATAAAAAAGCTTAGGTGTAAGTTGGCGATAGTTTTCAGTTTTATAAGTAAATACCCAGTAATTTTACACTTCTTACCTAGCTGTCCGATATAATAAGAACCTTAGAAGTACTACTTAAATTTTGGTACTGTTGAAGAACTGATGAAGGTTTCATAACGTAGATGGAGAAATGTTTAGAAAGTGTATTACGGGAAAACGAAATCCGACATGCATCCCGTGTATTCCAGTGTTCCAACTTAAAATTTTATTCCAAGAGGGTTTCTCGCAAAAGCCATTCCTTATTCTTCAAAGTGAGTAAGTAGGTGAGTGTTGCATCACGAAATGTTAAGGATGCATCTTGTGACGCGGTCGTTAACGTCACGAAAGGCATACGAAAGGTAAATATCGTAAAAACGCTAAGGACCCCGTAAATTCGTGGAGACATGGTCGTAAAATGGCAAGGCGGAGGGTGGCTCTATATTCTGAAGAGTTTCTCGTTAAAATAATCCATTTTACAACACCGTTCTAAGTAGAGTACCTACATACCTAATGCATTGTTGGGTCTTTTTCGCTCTGAGTGAAGCCAACTTGTCATTTGGAGCACTTTACTTGAAAATTACTACTTAAAACCCGGATGTCCGGGTAAGGTAAATAACTGATTCATCTTTTGCCACTTTCTGAGTTTACATTTTTAAAAACATATTTTAGAAGTTGTGGTACAAAGTAAATATCTCTACCAAATTATATTGTGTCAAGTCCAAGCCTATACTGCGACTAAGTAAGTATTTGACATTACTTAATGTGGTCTACACAAATAAGCACTCGATGAAACAATAAAACAAAAAAATGTTTTTTTGTTTTATTGCTTTGTTACAAGTTATTTCAATAGGTAAGCAGGACCGCTGCACAAGTTATTATACGTATTATGACTTATATGAATAAGAACAAGATTTAAAGGGTGTATCGCACTCAATGTTGTTTTCCCGGCAGTCCTTAAAGTTACCTTCCCAGAACGTCACTTAATCTTGTCCCAAAATTTTCTCTTAACGATCTGGTGATCCTACCCCTGCGGCGGCGTAAATAACGTAGATGCGTCTATTAAAAAGCTGAAACCCCCTTTATGACTCGAATCGATCGGCCTCGGCACGTGCCCATTGTTGAACGAGACGTGACGGAGTGCGGCTAAGATGAATACCGTCCCAAAATTATCTTCCGCCTTTTCTCGCGCCAGTCTAACCCAATCCTAATAGCCCGTGATAATTTAATAACTGGCGGTGCACATCGCATCCGTTCAGGTGACGTCAGTGTCGTGACTGGGACTCGCGGCAGGTAGACTTCTTCAGTCACATCGTCAGAATCACAAAACGACGAGAGTAGATAACTCATATAGTGTAACACTTAGAATAATTACATTATTATTCTAAGGTGTAACATTAAGATTATATTTCTTGTGTAAGAGTAAGTACGATCAACAAAATACCCACCTAGCTTAGTTTAGTTTGCAAAGTAGAGAAGATCTACCTCCTACCGTACATCTTAAGAAAAAAGCTTTTGTAATCCGTGTGTAAGTCAGCCTGAAAATAGCATGAATCCCATGAATACTTTGTTACTGCGACTGCGAGTAAAAATTCATAGTCATACAACGGAAACGCGCACCCAAATGTGCCTATACTGGGTCAGTCGTACTACTCGTACACTATTTCCAAATAGGATGTGAACTGTATCGATGTCTCTTCCCTCGGAATAGCTTGTGAATAGTCAGTCCTCACGCGATCCACACTATCCATCACAAGTACATCCACTATTATAGTAGGTAGGTACTTACCTCCCTACATAATTGTTGCGATGAATATTTAATGGAAATATTGATTTTGTTGGGAACAAAGGAACTCATGTTACTACCCGCCGCTATTTACAGGTGCTCCCTCACCTAGAGCATTTTCCTGTAATGCAACGTTACAGAGTCGAGCATTACAGTGCGCAACTTGTTGTTACAATGTGGAATATTATTTCCCTAAAGTTTTGTAAGGCAGAATTGAAATGTAATGCTCGAAATCGAATCTGAAATGTTATGCAGAAAAATGCTCCAGGTGAGGGACCACCTTAACATGTCTGTTATGTTTCGGAGTACCTATGATTAACATACCTGCATTTCTGGAGATCCGCCTTCGTCCCTTATTAGTAGGAGGTAACTGTGTCCGTCGATTATCACTTCTTTTTTGAAGCGGCCACCTGAAATACAAAAAAAAAATTGATAGGTTGGCACTTTCGCAAGACATTCTAAAATGAAATGCACTTAAATGTCATAAGATTCCCGTCTAAGAACTTTATTTAGAATGCCTACTTAAAGTGTAGGCGTCAGCCATCCAGCCAAGTCGATTCGGGTTGCCAGACTGACTTTGATTGAACTTAATAAAGAATAAAATAGAAATAATTGATTAACCCAACGATGCACAAGGGACAGAATAATTGCACAGTACAAAAAAAACAATTTTACAAACAATTAAAAATAAAAATGGCTCTTTCCACCTGCCTTCCTAGAACCCTGGAGTACTTCGGCCATATTGCAAGAAAGGATGTCAACAACCTGGAGAGACTTGTGATCACTGGCAAAATCGAGGGTAGAAGACTAAGAGGAAGGAGCCCTATGCGATGGAGCGACCGAGCGACCAGATTCACACCACCCTTGAAACCACCTTGCACGATGCCCTTCACTCTGCTTCGGATAGAGGCAGATAGCAAAAGATAATTCGCGACAAGATATTTCATAAGGATGATCACGACCCTCAGCATTGAGAAGACTGCGGCGAGAAGGAGGGGGAAAAATAAAAATGAAAATGACAGAAGCGGGTCAATCAGGTCCCTGCCTCAGCTCATGCCGCTGCAGGACTGCAGAGACGCTGGTATTCTGGCAGGGCCTATAGTGTGTATTCAAACAATTACTTTCCACTTCAACTGAATCCTAGCTGTATATTAGGTACGTTCAGAAAGCCAAACTTTAGTTTACTTGACAAGTTATTCAATATTATACAATCAAAACCTGTTTACACCGAGAATTTAAATAAGCAGCCACTTTCATTGCTGTTTTGCTGACTGTATGTATTCAGAACTAATAAAAAGTTCAAAGATATTACTATATTATCATTCAACTAATGCGCTACCTTAAAACATCGTTTACAACCATCTCTTGTGTTATTTTCAAACTACTAGTGGCTACTGCCATCTAGCGTATCTTTTTAAAACTATGACGTTGAACTTTTGCCCTCTAGCGCCATACTTAAGAAACAAATGCAAGAAGAAATAAGCACTGTGTAATAAAGAACGTTTTAGTTCGGTATTTTTCCGCTAGATGGCTAGTCCTCACTTTCAGGTGAGTACGTACAGTACAGAGCATAGGAACTATAAAGTTGGGAACGGTGATGACGGTGTGGTGTGTGAGGTAGTTAGCTAGCTTTTTTGTTGTCTTTTAGCAGATAATGAATGATATTGAAATTGAAAACATTACCTTCTGGACTTTCTTCTTGCATATACGCGCCCGTTAGATACCGATGGACTAGTGCTGATTTCCCGCTGTCTGGGGAACCCAGCACTCCCACCCTTAGTTCTGTCACTCCTCTTGAAGAAGTCCATTCTTGACTATTCACGAACGAATCTGAAACAAGCCACATGCAATATTTATAAACGCTTACTACAGAAAATGAGAATTTAGTACATAGGTAGTATTCGTAAAATAAGCGCACTACCGCTTTCTAGCGCGTAATGGTTTTAACAACAACCAATAGATGGCAGTAACAAGGTATAAATAGGTTCTTTGAGGTTGAAAATCCTTTTACTTTTTCTAAATATTTAATACCTAGTTAAAATGTAGTGACATAAATAATATGTTAATTTGTAATTTTGAGCATGTACTTATTAGAGGTATGTATCCGTATAAAGCCTATGGACAACTTTCACCTGTTTCGCGTTACTTCCTTGTCTCTGGTTAGATAAAAACAGGTTTTATCACATTACGCCGATGAAGCGTGAACATTACAACACTTGCAAATAAACTGGATTATTACTGAGATTTAAATACCTACACTGTAGGATTTGCAAATGTGGGCTTAATTACACAGCATTGAATGTATGCAATAATGTTATTGATTGAAAACAATCGGAAACATAATTTAATTTAGATATTTTATAAAGTCAACCTTTTCATTAGAAGGCTCCTCAGTCTGACAAAATATACTAAATATTGTTTTTTTTTATAAGATATTGTTGTTATTTATTAATATAGGATTTTAGGTCATCAAAAATTGTGTTGTATGTACGACTCAGTCATAATATTTCGATCTGTTGGCTAATGAATGTTTTCTTTATTAACTTTACTAGCTTTTCGCCCGCGCCGCGTGAACTTAATTTTTATGATATAAAACTAATTATTTCAAAACAAATGTATGCCTATAGCAATCAGGGATAATGTAGCTTTTTAACAGTAAAGAATTTTTGAAATCGGTTCAGTAGTTTTGTACGTATTTGTACGAGTATTAGTATAGATAGATCGACCGATCCAATTTCTTCCCTTCCTTACTCACAGAAATACCTTCCTTTTTAGGTAATAATAAATAATATGAAAATATTATGTACTTTAGCCAGTGCTAAAGTATATATTATTTTCATATTATTTCATGAATAAGGCAGTCCTTATTCATGCATTGATAAAGGGGTTTTTATAAATTTTATACGAAAATTCTTTTAGTTGACAAAAGAGTTTGCATGATCGGCCAAAGTCCCACATAACTAATGACGTAATTCAAATTAACGGTTACATTCAATGAAAACGTCTTTTCTATTTTTTGCCTCGTCAACGGACGGTAATGGAAAAAATTGTGAACTCGTTGTCAACTTTCTAGAGTGACAACAAAAACTGAGGCACGTGCGCTTGTTGCGAAATGACAGAATGACAGCCTCCACGCTTTGTCAATTGTCATGCTACAGGTAATACCTGAGATCGGTGGGCCAAGAAACCGCCTGCATTTTTTGTTTTTTTCTAACGTAAGACATTCAGGAGTTAATTTTAAACTGCTTAAGTGTGCTGGGATACCATATAACTGACTTCAAAATGCTTATAGCAAATCATTAAAATGGGAGTCAGAAGAAAATCTAAAAATGTCGCCTTTCGCAAGTCCATTTATTGGTGGAATACAGAGCCATGGCTAGAAACGCGCCGACAGAAGACCATGGAACACACAGTTGTGTCGATATTACGATATAAAACAGCTATAATACAGCAGAAGTTAAATTTGTAGGGCATATCCGCTGTTTCTATGGCCTTAAAGACTCGTCACGGAGTCGCTGCGTCTGCGCAGGTCGCCGCCGAAACGAATCGGTTATAACGTCTCTACCGCTTCACACTTTGTCATCAAAAAGGCATTTACCTCACTTACATGACAATGTCAAAATAAAAAGTTTAAAAAAACCTTTATTGAGAAAAAAGGAAGACTGCCACAGTCGTGACTTCAGAATTTAGCACTTTAGGTTAGCCTTGGTTTAAATTTGAGAAGTAAAGTCCAAATTAAAATGCATCATTCCGAAATTCCTTAGCAAAGGACAATGATTATTTAGAACAAAACAATCAGTACTGGTACTAAGGGTGTCTAAGACTGAATAATTGGAAGCTTTCCGCCAGTTCCAGACCAAACACAAAGTTTCTCCAGTGTGCATATCGAACCCAGGACCGAACATCGACACCAAACGAGCCCAAGAGCTGAAGAAACTCATTCACAACGAACTAGTTCTCATTCCAAACAGGTCCCAGAACCCATTCGTTACATTTTGACATCTGTTTACATGTCCGAAAAGAACTTAACCCATTCACCGCCATCATTAACGTCCAGATTCCCGTAGTAAATTACCTTTATTGCTTACAAGACGGCGATAAATCAAGGGTTAAGTCTGGGGTCCTTTTGACCCGCGCTAATCGCAGTGTGGGGTTGAATTAAAATTCATGGGTCGATTGGGCCCGCCCATCGGTGTAGTGCTCGTAAAGTAGTAAATTAGCGTTTAATGGTGTTAGGTGCGAATAGTTTCAAGTGATATGAGCGGTTTTAGTGATATAACGTTCGGTCGTTAATTTTCGAACGGTTTGCGAATTTTGAAAGCGTGTGGATGTTTGAATAGTGGCCTCAACTTGACTTTCGTTAATGTTTGAGAATGTAGATACATTTTCTCTCCAACCTTGAAGGCTGAGACAAAGTACCTACTCTGTCCGAGAATGATATAAAATTAATAGTTAGCTTAAAATTATATTAATAAACCGACTGCAATAACTGATTGACATCATAGCAGAGTCTGTCACATAGAAAATACTGAATTTGTTCTCTAAAACATTTGGGGCAGGACATAATAATATTAATAATCATTCATGATAAAAATATAACGTCATTAAAATTAGGGGTTGTACATCTTCCATGAAGTCATAACAACATTCTCCGCCATCTTTCTTTGCACGCGCGCCTCTTAATGCTCCGTCATACACATCGCTGGCGGAAGGAAGCCGTATATCCGGTTCGGTTCACGACACATGCTTGCCTACGTCACGACACGATTAGCCGGTCAAGGTTGCAAGTGAACTATGGTAAAAACTAAGTGCAAGATCTTCTGACCCAAAAATAAGCAGAGCTAGTAATAAGGAGACTGATAAACATAGTTGGATATTTCTCGATATAAATTCAAACAAATAATAACACCTGAATACACAACAAAAGAGAACGAAACCACGACTTCGTTTTCTTGGTGTAAAAACTGTCCTAGAAATTTATTTACCGTAAATTAGCGCCCCCCCTGGTTCAGCGGGAAGTTTCGTGCGCTATTGAAAAGAAAAAGCACGACACTGATGCTCGACATCCTCTTGACGAGCAATGCATGCCTAAGGCTAGACTAAAAAGCCGTAAAAGCTTCCTTAAGCCCAAGACAGACAGCCGACGGGGCGCGGCGGGACGGGACGGCGGCGGGACGCTGGCGTGGCGGCAGTGGTCACACTGGGGGGGTGCGATCACGTCCTCTTTCCTTCGCGCCCCGTCACGCCGACCATGGCGCGACTCGAGCATTTTCAAAAAGATGTCGAGTGATTCCATCCATTTTTGTAAATAAATACAAAATTCGCGCTACGCCACCGTCGCGCCGAGCGGGAATACAACCCACACGCGGCGGGGCAGGACGCGAGCGCGGCGCGGGCGGGGCGCGACGGGACGCGAAGCTTTGTGTTGTTTGAATTACGTAAGTAGTAGTCACACTGCCGGCGGGAGGTGATCACGTCGCGTCGGGCGGGACGGAGCGTCGATGCAATTTTGTATTTATTTACAAAATGGATGGAATCACTCGACATCTTTTTGAAAATGCTCGAGTCGCGCCATGGTCGGCGTGACGGGGCGCGACGGAAAGAGGACGTGATCGCACCCCCCCAGTGTGACCACTGCCGCCACGCCAGCGTCCCGCCGCCGTCCCGTCCCGCCGCGCCCCGTCGGCTGTCTGTCTTGAGCTTTAGGCAAATGAGTGCAATTACCGAGATGCCGACAGCCGCTCGCTTAACACTTTTGCCCACAAAATGTCCACTACCTCCCCCACACATAGCCCCTGCTGAACACGTGCGCCAGGGCATGAGCAGCCTTGGTTACCCAGGAAATCGCTGAATCGACCCCGCTACCAGGTTGGACAACATGGTCCAATGGGGGTTCACTGACGAAGCAGACCAGCAGTGCGACTGTATGTGGTTATCCCAAACTATGGCTCACATGCTCGTATGCGCACAGTGCCCAACCACCTGCACAATCGAAGACCTGCACATGGCGAACGGTGCTGCGCTGAATGTAGCTAGGTTTTGGTCGGGGTGGGATAGTGCGTAAGGCATTTTCACACCGGAAGAACAAAAAAAAAGGTTTTGGTCGGGGTCCGTTTAGTTTACTTTTTGCCGTTGACACGAGAAGAAGACCTTCACGAATCCGGCACCGGACTAAATCTCATACCCCTTAAAATAGCTTGACTTCACTAAGTTTCTTCACGTTGAAACTTAGAGCTGTGGCTTTTGGCTAGGCCCTCTGGTTATGTTTAACCCGTATATTGAATGTAACGTCGGCTTACCTACGAGTAATAGTAAGGTCAAGGCAATGACGTGTCATACACCAATTAGAGCCTGAAATCATAGTTGCGTGATTGGAGCGAGCTGTTGCAGGAAATAGGCCGGGTTGGGCTCGGAGTAATTAGTTTAATAGCGCAGACAAATACTAGATTATGTGTAAACCGAGGCAATTCTCGAATTGTATGTACATTTTTTTATTAGCACTGGGGCCTTATTACAATGTCTTATATCCAGTCAAGTTAATTCCCTAAACTGAGGGTAACAAGCAATTTCGTCAGTAAATATCCAGCCTAAAAGGTGTGTAAGTGCTAGAGGTAACCGCTTACTGGCTGGAATATGGGAGATCTTAAGAAATTGCTCCCTGCTAAACTGACCGCAGCATTCTGCATCTGGAACGGAGAAGGTTCTGAAACGTAACTTCATTAGTCTTGCTCCGTTTGACTGTTTTGAATATACTCCTAGTTCTGTCGGTGAACGGTTGCTAGAGGAAAACTTTCTGTCGAAAGGGGAAATTAATGACGGAGATACGTTCCAGAATCGCGTAGAAGGTTCTAAGGCTGATAAATAATGATAAACAAAAACATGTTATGATGTTATGCCGTGCAAAGGCGTGTTGATCTTCGTAACTTAGCAATAAATTTGCATAGTGTACTATGATGGATGTTCTGTTTAGTTTGGAGTCAGATTCATCTAAACTAACAACGGTTAAGATTGACAGGTATTTGTTTCCAAACAATAAACCATAGACAGAGCGACCTGAAGCAGTTTTCTCTTATCTAAAAAAATAACATAAGCAAAAAAACAACACGTATCTCCGGACTCCCAAATCAAACGGCACGTGCTTCAAATACATAGAACAGTAAGTACCTACTCGTACGTAATCGTAAAACTATTTCTTTATCGGTTACGAAATATAGTTTTACTATTGCGTTCAGAATACCAAAGAGAACAAAACCTTTTGGAAGTCGAACGCAGTTACAGACTAGGGTGCCCAAGTTTAAGAAGTAAATACTCCTAGTTTTCGGGTCTACTAGTTGCTAAAATCAAAAACTACAATAAATAAAGATGAAAATTCTAGTACACTTATCAAACACATTACAGTTATTTTATATATGTAATTTACACTAACATAGCTATACCGAATCTCCTTTAGACAGCCTACAAGTAGAGGCAAATAAAAAAGAGATAGTATATGTACATGTGCAGTATGTGTGTGGATTAAATATAATATTCAGAATTTTAACAAATTTCACAAAGTTCACGGAAATCTAAGCAAGGGAGGAAGGAGTTAAGTAATTAACATATCCGAAATGTTTCATAGCGCTTACCAGTAATATCATAATAAATTACAAACAATTAAAAAATACCACCATCCGTTCCAAGAGTTCCAGGACAAATTGATTTTGTGTGGTCTCCCTTCCAAGATATTTGATTGGTCGCCCTACAAATTGACATAAACCGGCCAATGCCTCCTATTTGACTTGCCTTGTGAATGGGACTCCGAAACATCTGTCCCTTGAAAGGCGACACGGTTCTTTAGATGCGCAAGAGCATCGCAGCGTACGCGGTGGACTTTGGCGGTTGATTTATTTGCAATTTGCCGTGGATTTATGCTGACAGCTTGTCTATAGACGGACAAGCTTACTTAGAATGTTTTCAGGTTTTTTTTGTTACGTAAATACACGATTATACTCTTAGATGTGGACTTGCCCAGTCGATTCCCTATACGAAATTAACGTAGCGGACATTTGTGATTGTTTTAAGTTTGTTTGAAAAGCATATGATTATCTTTGATGCCTTGTTCCAAAGATTTGGTATACAATTATTATTTATTTTTGGTATAAAATATACTCGTATCGAGTATACTCGATCGCAAACCCTTCGATATTATACTATGCTACGACACAGAACAGGAAGCATAAGTTTTCCGAATCACAAATTGTCCAACAATTCGAGCTCGACTTTACAAAAAATGTGACATTGTACTGTACTGTCCGCCCACTTGAAATATAGGCCTTGACTTCAATAGGACGGCCCTGGCAACAATAGGCCAAAGGTCAGGCCACAATAGGCCGGAGACAAAGACCTTCAGAAGACCAGAGCCGAATGTGGGAGTTTTGTAGCAATGACATTAAGTCTTTGGTAGATATCTTTGATAATCGCTTCGTAAGGGTCCATCTGACATTATTGCTAAATAATGCTTGCATTAAGAAACGTTTTATTGCAGTTGGAAGTAATAAATTGTAGAATTTATTTCTTAATTTTTCAGAGTTAGAAAATTCCAGTTTTGTAATTGCTTGGTTAATTGAAAAGACGCGTGTAATTGTTTTCTTGGAAGCAATAAATATTGCTTTTTAAGCTGTTCAATAATATTCAAATTATACTTAATATAAATGTGAAAGTTCCGATGTTTCATTCCCTACTTAAGATATATAATCCACTGCTTATATGTGTGGGAAGCGTGAAATACATATATGTATGTGTGAAATGTGAGTGTTTTTTTAAAGTAAGTAAGTTAGTTTGCAAGGAATCTGAAAGTTTTCTATAGATTTGCGGAATGGCCCGCATCCATAAAATTGTGGATGTTAATAGTTAGGATTCAGTTTAATTAAATCTGAAAATACTATTCATTTGATCGAGAAAGATGGTGATGTTTTAATTAATATTTCTTTATAAATGCTAAAGCTTCCTTCTTGGAAAGTTTGTATTCTCCCTTTTTTTATACGGAAATCAAATTGACTAAGATGAAGGGGGAACAATATCTTGAACCCAAATTGTAGATATAGACAACTAACAAATGTCTTTTGTTATTTTTTTATACATCGTCGGTGACAATCAAGCATGCAGACCGACTGATGGTAAGCTCGAACGTTGTCGACCCTGTTGAAAACTTTTCGAACCCCTCCTGAAGAACTCCATACTACAGCTTATTAGGAAAACCTCGGCAGGGACAATTTAAGCACAACTTAATAGTCCTCTGGAGGAAACATCTCTGAAACCGAACTGTACGAGACCAAGGCGGATCCAGAGAGTGCGTCTACTATTTGGATCTTGTCTACTTAGGTTGCCAAGCGCTAGTCTAACTCTTTGTAAACAAGCCAATTGTATGCACTCAGTACCTTACCAACAGTCACATGATTGATTATACATTTCATTTGAATGATTTATTGAGAAGTACTTGTTTTTATGAATTCTTCCATCACGATTAGGAAATACAGTGTTTGTCTTGGACAATAGATAAACAGCCTTGTTGAACACAATAACGGAAACCTTGTCTTAACAACCGCTCGTGCTGATTTCGTGTACTGACAGATTTCAATGTTTTCGGTGGCATTGGCTTTTTTGCTAATGATAAGTAGGTAAACTATAACTAAGAAATAGCCATTATGGTTGTTGTTGAGTGGCCATTTATTCATTTGTAAAGATTAGTTCGTAACGTAACGTAACTTAGAATTTCTACAACTCGACACGAATTAGTTTCTTGGTTTTATTTAACCAAAAAACATTATTCTATCATAGCAACAATTTCAACATCATACATAATGCATAAAAAAGCATACGAAGGTGTGCATCTACGAATATTATATCTATTAAGAATCTAAGTCAAGCAATACAGTATTTAATATCAATTTAATAATAGCGATATTAATATTTATTAATTACCATGAAACTTTACACAATTAAGTAATAAGGAACATATGAACTAAAGTGGTCCTAAAAGGAACAAGATGTCACAAGAAATTGAACCATATCATGTATTTTTAAAGACTTTAAAAGGGTGGCAAGGATTCAAAGAAGTCAAAGCTTAAAATAGCTTGCAAATGCGGTAATGAGCATAATTTTGCAGTACAGTTGCCCAAACACAGCAGTTGTGAAATAAACCTTATTTTAATATTTATAACAACTGGCAAAATGTTGTCGCAGACTGTACTCGTATTACTCGCAAAGCTGTCAAGTAAGAAGTAACTTGCTCTATAAGGAGCCGACTTCAAGCCAATACGACTACATTGCATTTTGAACCTTATTCAAAGCTCATACCACTCAGATCAAAGTTGGTATAGAAATCATACAAAGTAATTGCCACATACAAAAATAGTACAGTCGCGAGTGCAAACAAACAAGGTAATCAGGCGAGGCAGTGAGGAAGGAACGCTTCCTTAGTAGGCATTTCGAATGGAAAATATACAACATAACAAAAAGATTACAAATACTGTAGTTCAAACTTACGAGGGGCATGCTAAAAGAAATTAGATACTCAAAAATTATTAAATTTATTCTTTATTCTTGTATTATAAATAATTTTTTTATCGATTATCGATCTTATCGAAGTATTCACGTATACACTTTTTCATACGTTTGAACCAACTGTAAAATACCTGGGACCTGTGACTCTTCTTTAGACACCTCAGAAGTCTCGAAATTAAAGGCAGCCAGTGCATCTTCCTTGCTTTCAAACTTTTCACCCTTTAGTTTTTCTTTAATTTTTAGAAACAGGTAAAAATCACAAGGCTAGGTCAGGGTAATTTTTTTTTTAATTTAAAATTTGTTTGCGTTTTGCCTCAGTCTCGCCTGGTGGTAAGCGATGACGAGGCCGATGGTGGTACACGCTTACCCAGAAAATGCCTAT
Organism: Udea olivalis; assembly: GCA_947369235.1. NCBI lineage: Eukaryota > Metazoa > Arthropoda > Insecta > Lepidoptera > Crambidae > Udea > Udea olivalis. The sequence goes on from OX376347.1 coordinate 19,683,653, forward strand.
TCACTCTGGCCTTGAAGACACCAAGGTTGTATGTATCCGGAAACACAGACGCAGGGAGAGCGTTCCACTCCCTAGCGGTGCGTACCAGAAAAGACGCAGCAAACCGTTGGGTACGGACTTTCGGAAAGTCAACCACATGGGGGTGGAAGCCCTCCCGGCGTCTAGTGGTCCGGTGGTAGAAAGTAGACGGTGGTATCAGGTTGTGTATTTCCTGCGCACACTCTCCAAAATACTCCTTATAGAAAACCGATAGACAGGCGACTTTACCCCGATGCTCCAAACTCTGAAGTTTGGTTCCAACGAGCGCATCATCGCCTATGAGTCTCCTAACCCCTCCGGTCCACTGAGTTCATTGCATCCAACTGGTATTTGGCAGAGCCATCCCACAGGTGGCAGCAGTACTCCATACACGACCGAACTTGTGCTTGATACAAGTGGAGCAGCTGTTCCGGTGTGAAGTATCGCCGAACCTTAAAGAGGATACCAAGTTTTTTGGTAGCGGTTTTTGCTTTCGACTAGAATAGAGCTACCAAAGTTAAGGTTGGAAGAGAGTTCCATACCTAGGAGCTCGAGGTGGTTGGTTATCGGTATCGGTGCATTCAGGAAAGTAGGAGTCAGATTGAATGGACTCCGTTTGGCGGAGAACAGACAAGCCTGGGTTTTGTTGGCGTTGGACTCAACGAGGTTAGCTTCGCCCCAGTCGGACACTGCTTGTAATGTTGAATTCATCCGCTCAACCATGGCCTCTCTAAGGGACTCAGTCTCAGCGACACTGACGCGGGCACTGGACATATATCTTTCTGTAACAGTGCTGTCGTCTGCGTATCCAAAGATACATGTGCACAATAGATCATTAATGTGCAGCAGGAAAAGTGTCGCAGAAAGAACAGACCCCTGCGGTACTCCGGCATTTATAGCCAATAAGTCAGAAGAGCAGCCATCAATGACTACCTTTATTGACCGTTCGCTCAGGAAGTCAGATATCCAGTCACACAGTGCGGTGGGAATTCCGTATGAAGGAAGCTTGCTTTTGAGACTGTCGTGCCAAACCCTGTCAAATGCCTTCGAGATGTCGAGAGAGACAGCAAGTGCTTCGCCGTGTTTCTCGATGGCTTCGCCCCATAAGTTAGTGGCATACGCAAGAAGATCACCAGTTGATCGTTCACGGCGAAAACCGTACTGTCGATCACTGAGCAAACTGTTGTCCTCGAGGTACGCCAGGAGCTTGCTGTTTAATACACGTTCCATACTTTTGCAAAGCATGGAGGTGATTGCGATTGGTCTATAATTGGCAGGGTCAGCTCAACTACCTTTTTTGGGCACAGGTTGCACGTTGGCAAGCTTCCAGAACTTAGGAACTTGTCCCGTTTTGAGAGAGAGGCGGTACAGGCGTGTCAGTACAGGAGACAACTCGGGCGCACAATTCCGCAAAACCACTGCAGGAATCCCATCGGGACCACTGGCTTTGTTCACGTCAAGAGTCCGAAGCGTTTTCAGTACCTCTTTTTGGCGTATACGGATTTCTGCCATTAGAGAACCGCTTTGAGGTAGCACGGGTGGTGTTTTACTTCCAGAATTGAGACGTGAATGGCTTGCAAATAGAGAAGCAAAAAGATTTGCTTTCTCTTCCGCAGAGTGGGCCAGAGATCCGTCGGGCTTCAACAGTGGCGGCAGAGATGGGCGGCAAAAGTTTGATTCGGCAAAAGTTCGAATATGGTGGGTGAGGAAGGATTGACACATTTTTTGAGTTAAAAAAGTCAAGTGTTCTGGCAGACGTGTGCGGCGACGCATTAGCAATAGCAATCGATTCACTTTGCGAGTTAATTAATCACCCCCTATATGGTTAGGTGAGGTTATTGCCATAGTGAAAATAGTGTTGAAGGTAAGAGTGCTCATTTTTTTATGAACAAGGTGGTCAGGCCCCCATAGATTTTGGGATTAATGTTTTTTTTAAATTGACCTAATGTCTGTCATTTCACCCAACTTCATCTGCATCTACTTACGCTTAAGCATAAATAAGATATTTTGTAATGAACAGATGGGATTCAGAAAGAACAAAGCCATAGACTCAGCAATTTTTAACCTTCTGAAAACAGTAATGAAAAATATGGATGACAGAACTTTGACCTGTGCTCTGTATATGGACTTAACAAAGGCATTTGATTATGTGGACCACGATATCCTAGTACACAAACTGCACGCTTATGGCATAAGAGGCAATGTACTGGATCTCATAAAATCTTACCTAACTAACAGGTTCCAGTGCACTAAAATAACAAGGTTATGTCCTGTTTTAAAAACAGAACAAAATTATCTTTCTGAATTTAAAAGAGTTCTATTTGGTGTTCCACAGGGAAGTGTGCTGGGTCCTTTGCTATTTATAATCTACATAAATGATTTCCCTAAAGTCACTAATTATCAGACAGTTCTGTTTGCTGACGACAGCACTGTTATAATTTCAGGCCAGGACAAAATGAGTATTGAGCGAGAAATAAATGTAACATTACATGCTGTGATACGTTGGCTGACATTAAATAATTTAAAAATTAATCTCATCAAAACAAATATTATGACATTTAGAAATCGAATTAATGAAATTATAGACGTTGAAGTTAATTACCTAGGTCAAAAAATCGAAAATGTTGATAGGACAAAATTTCTTGGATTGACTATCGACCATAATCTGAATTGGAAATTGCACGTGGAGAGTTTGTGTTCACGATTGAACCAATTCTCGTATGCTCTATACATGTTGACTAAATCAGTAGATACCCGAGTGGTCATTACAGCATATCATGGATATGTGGCTTCCATTTTAAAGTACGGGATTATATTTTGGGGCAATTCCACTGAAATGGAAGCGGTATTTAAGGGGCAGAAGAGATGCTTACGATCTATATTCTGGTTACATCAAACTACTAGCTGTAAATCTTATTTTAAAGAGTGGAGAATGCTTACTTTACCCTGTATATATATTTATGAAATCGTATTATTTGTTAAAAAGAATCTGGACAAATTTCAAAAACACCAAAGCAAAAGGCATAATTTCAAATTACGCATTCCACCCCACAAAACGACACTTTTTGACAACAGTATTTTTTGCATGGCGCAGAGACTTTATAATCATTTACCAAGATCCATTTTGAATGTAACAAAAGTTGTATCTTTTAAACATCAGGTAAAAGTGTTTCTACTGCGACATGCCTATTATAGTATAAATGAATTCCAAAAACAATTTGTGAGTTACCTTTACATAGATTCAAAAATCACATCAAAACGGCTTTATTAAAAAAGGGCTATTATACTACAAAAGACTACCTTATAGATAAAAATGCCTGGGTATAAGCGCTCTGCTCGATGCGGGATTAAATAGCTCTATTGTAACAGATGTTTTATTGTAAGAGTTAATAGGTACCTAGTATGTATGTACTGACTAACAATTTTTGTTTTTGAATTGTTTAAATGAATTCTTTTTAAAATATTCTTTTATGGTTGGTTTTTTCTCTTTGTTTTATATTATTTTAGGTTTATTTGTATCAAAATGACACACTGCTTGTACTTTACTAACGCCTGTTGTAAACCCAAAACAAGTTTAAAAGAGTAACTGCTGAGTTTCTCGCCGGGTCTTCTCAGTAAGAAACAACTCCGACGCGGTGGTAGAGTCGCATTATGTCTGTATACTGTTTATTTACATATCCATATTATTATGGTATTCATGTCTATTATTTAGTATATTTTGCTGTAAATTTGACGATTTGAAAGTACTGATACAGTCTATTTGAATAAAGTTATTTGAGTTTGAGTTTGAGTTTGAATACTTGAGGGACAAAATAATATAACATTGCATGAACTTGACTAGTTATTGGTATTGTTATTTTTAATTTGATTTTATTTTGAACTTGTGACTAATTTTGTAATATGGTAACTGAATTAAATATGAATTTGAATCTAATTGTAATAAATTTCCATTGTAACTAATTGAATTATGTGTACATTTGCTTGCCGAATCAGGCTGAATATGGTGACACTATATATATATTTTTTTTTGACATCTTTATAAAATACACCCATGTTTCTTGCAAATAAATAATTTGGAATTTGGAATTTGCTTACACGCCTAGTCCTTTCTCGTAGCAACAACTTATGTAGGTACGGTAAAGCGATTTGCTGTTATTCCTTTTGTTGCTTATTAACTTGTCCGTTCAAATTAACAATAAAAAGTATTTTTGTATCTCGTTGTTCAGTGTTTGTCGTATAACAAATAATAATTTAGGTTCTTATAAAAAAAACATTTTTCTGTGATTAAAAATATGGTAAGTATTTGAATTGACATCGAATAAGCCGAACATTTGACGTCGCAAGATATTAGTCGTAAAGTCTAGTCAGAGGCCTAAAAGGCAGCTTGATAACATCTGACGGTAAGGTTTATCACTGGCCTCACATTCACCTCTCCAACAATCCGCACTGAGCCCGCGTGTTGGAGTATGGCTCGTTCCACCTCATAGTTGAGGTGAGGCCTGTGCCCAGCAGTGGGACGTATAAGGCTGTATTTGTTGTTTGTTGTTGAAGCAGAACATTGAATATGTCAATCAGTCAGTAGATAGAGATACTAAATTCATTTGAAACAATAATATCTCAAAAAAAGCAAAGAAAGGTGCCGTGAGAAACAATACTAGCTAACGATTATGAAGTGACAATTGAAAGGTTTCTCGGAAAGTATTTCTGCTTCTTTTAAGTGGCACTTAAAGTGCATTGTCCCATCCATAGTGTCTCGTATTGTAATTACACGCATGACAATGTACAATCACCACCACATCTCTCATAACATGGCCCGATTAGCACAGTGGTTACGATTGGTTAAGAGAAAAATAATCACAAAAATATATTGTTGAAGTATCAGATGGCAACATTGGCAACACATGACTAAGTTTTTTTTATGTAATAGCGAGCCAACGAGCCGAAAGGTCACCTGATGGAAGGTGATCACCTCAGCCCATGGGCGGACATTATTATCAGGACGTACCGATGCGTTGCTTGCCTTGGCTTTTTCTCTCAGTTTCTACTAGAACAAACCGTAAATATATTGGACTAACATCCGCAGTCTACTATTTGGCAAAAAATTGCATTCGACTTCAACGCAGGTGGGCCGCTGCAGAAGTAACTTCAGCAAATGTAGATGCATTGGCCCAGATATGGCACAATGCGAGTAGGTGGCCCCTTTACTACAGGACCTGTATGAAGCCTCCTTCCTCGGCATATCGGTAGCGTAGCACTAGGCTGTCGTAATATAGTAATGATGGAAGGATCGTCTCCAGGAAGAACACAAAGATTTCAAAGCTATCTCCACTCGGTTGCGTTTCTTGGGTCGTTATCATCCGCCCGAGTCTACAACTTGTTCTAAACAAGACTGACATTGGCGCCACATGTTCGTGTCAACTGCCCCCAGTAATGCCTTAATGAGTTGCGTCTTGTGCGATACTGTCTGCCTGAGTGCAACTCAGAATATAGCTGACTAAGTAATTAGCGAAGAGACTGAGGCGCCACATTTATCACTGTTCACAAATGGTTCTACGGGTGGTCAAAATCGACCGATAATGTTACAAGTAACATTACACTTGTGACGAAAGATGAATGCTAATTATAATTAGTCTTTAGAAATATTTCAGTATGTTTTTTTTTTTTTTTTTAATATTGCCCGTCAAGATGACCTCACTCCACCTGATGGAAAGTGGTCGTGAGGTCCAGATATGAGGTTGACAAGCCCAGTCATTCAAACGAATCACTGGGCTGGCCATCCTCACCTTGAAGGCCTGCAGAAGGACCAGTTTATCAGTCTATGAGACCCCTAGTACAAAATCTGCTTAGATTGAGGTGTCAGATGTCTTGGTGTAATTTGTCTAAGATATAATTTATTGATTTCATGCTTTCGTTATTGAAAATGGTACAAAAATAAATGAAATAAATTTTAAGGGTATTGAATTATTTCTTTACTAAATGATGTATTATTTTATTACTCAAAACTAATTAACTTAAGTAATACCGCTTCGCTCTAATAGCGAGTTAGCAACAACTCTGACTAGAAAGTTTTAACTGGCAACTTGACGGAGGCGGCAATCACCATAAATTAACTAACAACCTACTTTAGATTTACAGGGGGTGCAAAATCAAAAGCTATGGCCATTTTTTTATTTTATTTGTTCTTTCCTGTTGAACGGAAAACGTCAAGCCTATTTGAACGAAAGGAGTTGTTGAGTAGGTTCTCATACAACCACTCCCACACGACCAAAATGTTGCAGAGATACATCATGCTTACTAAATATTACTACATTTACGTTTATTCTTTTAATTCTATTTTATTCTATGAATGAATATTATTCTAACTTTTACTTTGCTTCACTATTAATTAATCATTTCTGAAAATCATCAAATCGCGCAGAGCTCTGCTTGAACTTCAGGTCCGAGTCGAGTTTATAGATTGTTTCATTTGATTCATTCTAAATAATTGTGTAAACGTGAGGGAAATGAGAACCGCTACAGATAGGGTGGGGTAAAAAACCATTTTGTGTGCTCGCTCTCCGCTCGACCGTGAAATAAGCAACATCACGAAATTGTTTGAGAATTGTATTTGCGTTTTCTTAAAAAATATCGCCACAGACTTTTTAGATGTTTTCGCAATAAACTAACGAGCTAAAAGATTTAAATGTCGACATTTTTTTAACTAACCAAGATGGAATCTATAAATAAACTAAAAAAAAGTGAAAAGAAGTCATCAGCTTACGAAATTAATTCTACGAGTTTCAAACTAGTTTAGGAAATTGTTTTGTTCCTTTGAGTGCTTTAATAAAAGCTCGACAAGAGCTACGACGTGAAACATGATCGCAGAAACATCCTCAAACCGAACGCGTACGCCTCCATTCAAGTTGAGGTTCCTCAAGTGTTTTGCGAAACTGCACAATAATCTAATTAAAACGAACAAAACAGAATCCTTGCGTCTGAAACATTGTTCCACTTGCATCTGCCCTGGTTTACCTGCGGAACATCTGCTCGCAAGGAGGTCTTTTGTGTTGCCCTCGCGAATAGATTACGGAACTTTTGAAAGGAATGCGCCGCTTATCTTAAGGCGGTAGTCGATATTGACGTTTTATCGATAGTTTCACAATTAAAAAATAAATCATAATGTATTAGAACATCTCTACACACGGCCATCTGATCTCAAAATATGTAAGCTTGTTTTACTTAGGCTGGTTAGTGGTTAATGCAAAATTATCATTTCTAACAATCAGTAAATACGAATGACAAAGTCATCGCCCAGCAGTCAACAAGAAAGCCACAATTATAATATTATCTGATATAAACAATATCAATGAAATCATTGAGACAAGTCGATGGTATTATCTGTTTACGAATCTTGCGTTATTGATGTCAATGTACTGATATTACATGGGATCAGGTTTATCTGACAAAATAAATAGAAAACAAGCTATTTTTACGATATTGGTATTTGATAAGATTCCAGTAGTTAAGTACTTAATGTTATAAACAGTGATAAATAAATACACGATTGATTCTCCACGGGAAAACGTTAAAGAACAGCCCTTTTCGCCCAATTACGCATTTCACCTAATTTGATTACCAAATGCTATGTACGACTACAGACCTCATATTCAACACCCCACTGAAGAAGATTATTATAATTGTGTAAAGTTTAATAATACAGTAAGAGAAGACCCTTAAACACCACATTTTTTGAGCATCGATAATATTGCTTGATATGTCACATCACTACAAGATTCCCTTCTCGATTCTGCTCAGACATTAATAGGTATAATTATGCGATTCCCGATACACAATTTTACGGTTAGAAGGATCATTATTAAGTCATTTATCGTTGGTTAGTGTGGCAACGCCCACAGTTATTTCTTTTCTTTCTTATTTTATTCCTTAACAGCGGGGTACGTTTCGCACGCTTTAATGATATGTTTTGATGTTTTATTTATTCGGCGAGTAAAAAATATTAAAAATCCTTTATTGTGATGGTAAATGTTTGACGACATTGTGGTCTGGATCAAATTGATGTATGAATATGATTAATTGATTGAGTTGACTTTAATTAAATTTAACGATACATGTCAACAAGTTTTTTTGTCTGCATCTGTGGCAAAACTGTGACATTTTTTATATTTATTTAGCTAGCTGGTTAACGGGTGTTTCATCAAGCTCTATTGCATACGAAGTTGCAAGAAATGATTGCAATTTATATCCACAGTTAAATGAGCTGACTGATGATCTTCATCGTGACAACGATCAAGGTCATGATACTGGTGGTTGCGCTGGAGTCACACGATTAAGCTTATTCAAGAATTATTTGTATTTCTTTTTGTTTCTTCATACGAACGAATACAAAAAGCTTTGCTGATTCAAATTGTCACATATAGTTGGACATGTGATTATTTGAGCTATGTTATGCAGTATGGACGTAAAAAAGTCGAGGGGACGTTTAAAAGTCTCTCTTAACTGTTAATGAAAGTAAAATTTGTGTAAATTCATGAAGCTGGTTTGTTCAGGCACAGAGGCATACATTGCAATATTGTACCTAAAATTGCAATTTTGATAATTAATTTCCCGTTTGTGGCGTGAATTTGGTAACCGTATTTAAGAATGTTTTAATGAAGGCCACTAACTAAAGGGGACGTTGGAGAAAGGGTTAGTGCTTCAACATTTCCCTTTCCAAGTAATGGAGACACTTAGAAAGGGCGTCATCCAGACCGTTACTTACATCCTGCTTGACTTCAAATACTTTGAGATGACCACAAACGTCTTCATAAAGCAGTGTAATTGTAACTGTGACCATTCGCCTAATGTCGACCGATCCGCGCAGGAAGCAATCAGCGCACGCGCACATGCGGCAAAGATGGCGGACGTCGCAACCGGGACGCTCTCGTGAGAAAACTTTGTTGCTAATGTTGTTAAGTATGAGGATATTTACAAACATACCTTTAATGTTGATTTGAAATCGTAGAAACGTGATGCAAATGTACAAACATGTTCTTATGTATTTCGGAACGTCTACGTTAATGTTATCCTACCAGCTGCAAGAAGTGATGTAGGCATTTGTTCGACAGCAGCACATTTGTCACAAGGATCCTAGGAAATTAAGTGAAAATAGCAAAAATTCTTAGATTACCGGAGTCGATATCCATTGACGTATCTGGTGGTTCTTCCACCTTGAGAATATAATGAAAAAATACACTTAAATTTACAGATTTACCTTTGAATCATTTGGCAATATTTAATATTTTGTAATCTTAACACTAGAAAGATAAGATCAGGTTTAATAAACTATTAGGTTATCTTATAATGGTAATGGAGATCGAGTTGAATGCCATTTCAATCAACCATACAAAAGAGCATATGATTATGATCGATCTTGACAGGCTACATTATAATCCACATTACAGCAGATAAAGTTGCAAAATGATTGATATAGATCAGAAGTAGGCAAATTTTCTCGACATGTGGTGTATTTTCAAATGAATTTATTTATATTTTGAAATAAAGATATAATATACCATGGTTCATAATACGACAATATTGGTTAACTAATAAATTCGATATATTATGCTCTAGTATGTTTTGCCATTTGTTTTGAAAAACCATAGAAATTATAATCGTTTATTATATGCAGTATAATTAAGTACGACTATCCTACAATTAGGAAAATTTCTTTTTTTTTTTTAACTATAATAACTAACAAAATATTTTTTATTTTCATTCTTTTTTTTAGAACTATAATCTCAATCTAATTCACCTATCGCTTTATTTTTAGGGAGCCTCGGAAAGCAATGTACTGCACCTGCAGCGGATTTCCTTGCAAATTTATACCTCTGAAATAGTGCTGCGAAAAGCAAAGCATTCCACTTTTATCGATATCGAGCTCGCGTCCAGTTTACGATTCGGCGCGCGCGCAAACAATGACTTCCGTTTCCTGCGCGGCGCCGTGTGTGCCCACGTGCGCCGGCGCAGAGGTAGCTCTGTAACACTTACGTACGAATGCGGCATTTTGATGATGAAAATGTGAACCACTTGTGCTAACATTGTTTTGAAATAGTTTCCAAGCAGTTTCTACTTTTTATGGGTTTGTACAAAAATAGGTCCCAGTTTCTGTAAGTGAGATCTACGTAATATTTAGTTAAGATAAATAAATAAATAAATAATAAATAAATATGCGCCAGACAACACACCTCTTGTAATGGTCTCGAAGTAGGGATTAATATCCCTGTGTTACGAGGTACCACACAAGGAAATAAGCCAGGGCGTCTCCCAGCACACCCAGACCCAAGCCAATTCAGAAAAGATCGTTTCCTGAATTGACCCGACCGGGAATCGAACCCGGGACACTACGGAAATCGGGGCGAGAAACCGTGCTACAGCGCACTGCGCCAATCGTGTCGTCAAAAAAATAAACTTATTGAACACAGATCAACAGTTATGTTGTTTTGTCCCTCCAATATAATATCTAAAACATAAAATATACATCCTAATTGTCTCAAATGTCAGGTGGATTTTTCTGTTACGCTTCCTGCTATTATTTGGATTTAATATAGATAAAGTAATAATTGTTTCTATTAAACCGAAATTGAATGGGCACAAGTCCTTATCAAATCTCAATGAGCGAATAGTTTTAGATGCTCATGACGCTCTAATGTCACACATAATATAACACCAACGTTGTCAGATTCTATTTTTATACGAGTATCTTTCTTTACACTACTTAGTGTAATACAATGCATACGATTTTAAATTCTTGATAATGATTCAAGACGACACGATTGGCGCAGTGCGCTGTAGCACGGTTTCTCGCCCCGATTTCCGTAGTGTCCCGGGTTCGATTCCCGGTCGGGTCAATTCAGGAAACGATCTTTTCTGAATTGACTCGGGTCTGGGTGTGCTGGGAGACGCCCCTGGCCTATTACCTTGTGTGGTACCTTGTAACACAGGGATATTAATCCCTACTTCGAGACCATTACAAGAGGTGTGTTGTCTGGCGCATATTTATTTATATTTATTTATTAAGTATTTAGAAAATCGACTATCACTATTATAAAAAAATTTCAAGGCTGTCCCTTTGGCTTTGTTGTGTCCTTTTAATAATTGGAACAAGAAATATATCTCTAATAAGATATAACTTTAGCAAAAAATAAGCGATATTCATTATTCCAGTATTAACAACTTGCGATGCATAGCTGCCTTGATTTTTCCGTGTTCATTCCAATTGGTATAGGGTTGTACATTTCCCATAACTCCATATAGTTCAGCTAAAATAACGTTTACGTAGCTGTTATGAAAATATTAACATTTATTAAATTTTCGTAATACCTCAAAATGTAACTTATAAAAATAAAACTGTCCAATACCTCAACACGTAGCAAACCCCAATCCAAGCAAAGCTTGCACTATGGGTGTCAGGGACTGACAAAATGAATACTTGAATATTTCTTATTACATACCTGAATAGATAACAACACCCAGACACACAACAAACACTATTCGTCACATGAATGTTTGTCATAGGTGGTAATCGTACTGACCTCACGATCTTCGGCGCTAAAGGCAGGATCGCTACCATTGCGCCAACAGGCCAAAACTGTAAGTGTCACCGCATTTTAGTTTCCAACAAGTCGACAGCCCTCATTTCCTGCTCAAGTCAGCATCCGTCGCTGTTATTGCCCCGTTTGTTTGCAAGCGCCGCGATGCACTCGCGTCAATCATGCAATACTCGAGAGCAGTGCACACTCAGACTATTGACTTTCATAATGTGCGTCACTGCGTTAATGATGCTGTCTAAATAAGTACAAGTGAGCAATGATATCAGCTCCGATAGGAATACTTTAGTTTTTTTATGATTGCATGAACAAACGTCTGACACCGCCAGTATATTACACTATTAAAAGCCCTATTCAAACAAAAATAAAACATCACTCAGACCTTTTCCAGCAGAGTCTGCAGTTGTATTCAAACACTGCGTTTGCCATCAAACCGTCTCTATTCCGAAATTACCCCCCCTAACTAAAAGGCCTTAAGAACGAAAGGAAACTGTTCAGAAATTTGCATTGCAGGCAACCTAAGTTTTTACATTATGTATGATATAGAAATTGATCTCATAACTACAAATTGAAATTCTGGATCGCATTTTCCGTGCCTTAGAAAAACAAATCAACAAGCTATATTTCAAACTCTTGCAAAGTATTACGACTTTATGAAATAAAGAAATCGTTTATAACTTTAAAATTGGACCACCCCAACGAAAAGAACAACAACACAAAAGAAAGCAATTCTTCCAGCCCTTTCACATCGCAGGCAGTTCTTAGCTGCATCAATGCAATTCCTTTGCCCACTTGCGACCTAACGAGACCGTCGCGAAAAAAGGACGGGCGAAGTGGGTCAGTTGTCAGCCCCAACCCGCCGGGGTAAATGGCTTTTCCGATTGGTTCGTAGGGCTGTCAGCTACATTTGGCACTCCCTATAACTGGCTGAATGTCAGCGCTACGCTTAGTCACGCTTGTAAAGCTAGATAAACATTCCTGCAACGTTGGTCATAAAAATATAAATAAATAATTAAATAAATAAATATCCCTGGACATTATTCCACACAGCGCCATCTAGCCCCAAAGTAAGCTAATTAAAGCTTGTGTTATGATACTAGACAAAGGATAAACATACTTAAATACATTTTCTTTTGTAAATACATACTTATTATACATAGGAGACACCCAGACCAGTACAAACAGACATGTTCAAGCACACAAATGTTTGTACTGTGCGGGGATCGAACCCGCGACCTCTGGCGTAGTAGCCAACTTCTTAACCATTACACCAAGTCGGTCGTCAAAAAAAATCTTGGCCAAATTGTTTATTTATTTACTTGGCACCTTGGCATTTTCTGGAAGTAGTGACAGACGTAGCCAAAACCGTCCGCATAATTCTAATCTAACAATATAATTAACCATTTCAATTTTGCGGTAATGTGTTTATTTTAATGATCTTAGTTTGTATGCATATTGATAATAAATAAGTAAAATAATAACAGTGTGTAGTTACTTTTGGTGTGGACTGTGAGTAGAACAACTTCAGGAAAATCTGGCAAGTGACCCTATTACCGGGCGCACCATTTCCAAGCTGCATTTTCCTTGCCGCCTCTGTTTTTTAACTTTTTAAAATTGGAACGCCCGTTATGGCGGCCCTGTTTTATATTACTTTTTAAGCCGTCACGGCAGAACGCTCACTTTTTAGTGGCCACCACTAAAAAGTGGTAAAAGTTTGCGGTTCGTATTTGCGGTAATTTAAAGTTTTCTGAAATAGTGCATATTTTAATAACACGGTATTAACTGTAGTCTTTTTTAATACGAGTATGAGAAAAAGCAAATGAAGGTCCAACTCATGCCGAATGTTTTGCGGCAGATATTGATTTAATTTAAAAAGTTTTGTAAGGAACCCACATAGATAGTCAGAGCTGGCTCCATGAAACATGAGAGACTACAGAGTAGTCAATTAGAAAAAAAAACCTACTTAGAATTAACTACATGAAAATCCGTTTCATGATAAAGCTAATACAAACCAAATCTTTTCAGCGCAGGCAACCCAAAAAAAAAAAATCTGTGACAGACAGTAACCAACCACACGTTGCAGTTACAACAGCAGATGTGGAGGATTTTAAGGTCAACTTGTGATGCCTTTACCAGACTTCAATGTCACAGTGACTCATTTGTCTGGCAGTGACATGACGTCAAGATACAGCCCGATAGTTTGAGGTTATGACGAATCGAGCGAATAATCGCGAGATCGAGGGATTACGTCAACTAGGTGAACACCTAGTTGACGTAATCCCTCGATCTTCGATAAATAAATAGTTTAAGTTTAATGATTCGACGAGCTAAATTGATTAGTAATTGACATTAATATTACCATGCTTCCTCAGCAAGACAAGATTGCCTTCAGCAATAAAAGAAAAATCATAGATAATAATAGACGTCTACTGCAGAACTTAGGCGTCTGCTAGAATCTAGAACTTAGTAGCGTTTTCCTGAATATGTGATAGAAACTCTTTTCAATCTATTATACACAATTACACGCAGGAACATCTGTGGAAACTAATAAATAAAGAAATATCTAAAAAGGGAAATATTTAACACTCCCCTATGACCAGGGGGACACCGCTACCTGCAAAAAGTTTCCTAAAAATATATGCTTATTGACCCGGAGAATATACACGTACACCACAGGAATGACTCCCTGGGTGATGTAGAAAACGTGTGACGGGATGTACAGTCCGCCACAGAGCAACCGTCACGCTTTACTTCGTGCCTCTGGCGTGCAATATCTATCTATTACGTTACGGCCATATAGAACTAAGAGTAAGTATAAAAAACATGCCATAATTTTTGTCAACAGTACACAATATTTTCTTTTCTGTTATACATAACCAAACATTCCATCACGACTATATCCCAAGAGACTGTTGCAGTCTTGGTGAACGGAACACTCAGAAGCCCACTTTTCACCAATGATATTAGAATCCAACGTGGTGGTGGTGAGCCTTCTGTCGTTAATTCGGGTTGACTTGGTTATTTATCGATGTTTCGAGTTAGTAATTTAACAATGAATACTAAGATAGTTCTGGCTGGCCAAATTTGAACCTGGCACCAAACGATCTACGAACCGAGTGGGGTGCTTAACCCCTAAGCCTCGACGCTCTCTTTCGTTCTTTAAATCTCTTTCTTTTGACACTCTTTCTTTTCTAATGGTAAAAAAAGTGAAATTTAGTTCATAGCGATGCTGAGAGTTACGCTTATGTTGTAAGTCTACGCAAAGGGTGCGGCTGACTGTACAAATACAAGGTACCTTTTCTCAATATCGAAGGGTTTTGCTGACCCCAATAAATTGAAGGCTAAGCGTCTCTGGACGGTGTGGTGCAAGGCAGAAGATCTATTATGTAGCTACTAGAGGGTGACTTTTTGACAGCCAGACGAGTGCTGAGTACAAGCCGTTGAAACACTTTTATTTATTTACTAGATGTTCGTCAGCGGCTTCACCCGCGTACCTAGACTGTCTTTCCGTCAAAATATAGCCTAAATTAGAAAAATATATAGCCCATGTCACTCTCTGATAATGTGGCTTTATATTAGTAAAATAATTTTTAAAATCGGTCCAGTAGTTTCGAAGCCTATTCAATACAAACAAACAAACAAATCTTTCCTCTTTATAATATTAGTATAGATATAGATTAATTAAATTTTGCACATGTTACACATATCAAAAAGTACAGACTTATCACTTTAGAAAAAATATATCCGGCCAGGGAGAGAAGATAATTTACTTTTTAACATAATTGGTCATAATGTGGCTCTAAGTTCACCGCAATTAGGCACTTATTGACACCTAATAACTGTGAAACCAAACTGTGACTTTTTTATTGCTATTATTCACAAGTTAGATATAGAGTTTCTTAAATTTATTGTTTTTTTTATAGTGCCCGTCAAGATGACCTCACTCCACCTGATGGAAAGCAGTCGTGAGGTCCAGATATGAGGATGACAAGCACAATAATGCAAACCAATTACTGAGCTGGTCATACTCACCTTGAAGGCCTGCCCTGGCACCGGTTAGTGCAGTGTTGATCCCGGAACGCGACCTGACCGAGATAGGTCAGAGTCACTCGGCGGGTTTTACGCAACTGCATGGTGGTAACATCAACCGGCCGACATAATATGTCTCCCACCTGAAGAGCAAGTCCCTTTCCCAAAAACTACTAAGATTTATTTTAGTGGACCCCCGGCCAACCTCGCGGTTATGCAGAAAGGCACACTATTCCTAGCACACCGTGAAGTGTACCAGGGACCATCTGCGGTAGGTCCTGCCGCCACAAAGCACAACGCACAATGCATTACACATTATGGTACTCATAGGCGAGTAGCCCGTGGCATTACCCACTACCATTTATCCAGAATGGTACCGGAGCAGTTATAGTCGCTCACCACGCGCATCCAAAGAACGCTAGCGGCTTCAATCCCCGCTAGGGACGTCAGAGAACCTGTACCTGGAGAGCAGATGGTCTGCTGCAGGGCTCCCTTAGTCGCCTCTGACGACACCCACGGGAAGGAGATGGGGCGGTGGAAAGTATTCTTTTAAAGTGCCGCCACCAGCACGGCACAATTGATTGAGTTACTTTGTTCGAAAAAAATGTTAAAAGTTTCGATACAAAAAAGATCGTGCTCAATAGTACAAATAAATCTTTATCTACTAAAAATGAAATGATTTTTTAGTCTTATTTTCTTCACAAGTGTGTTGAAAAACGTCGTATGATCCACGTGTGTATTGATGATTACCTTACTCGGTAACCACCAACAATACACACTTGTACCATAATGTACTATTATTGCATGGAGTTAAAAGTACCAACAAATAGCGGGCCCAATTCCAAGGCCAAAACACCAATAACAGAAGGTGCAAAACAAAATATAAATACTTTTACAGTTATTTTTTTTTTTTTTTTTTTTTTTTTTTATTAAGAACACATTACAGGTAACAGTTACAGGACATTATCAATTTAAGCATGCAAAAAACTTACAGACTAAACTATCACCCAAAAACATGTGTCCCTGACTTGATGGGCAAAGAAAAACAATATTTACTAGGCTAAATACTTATAACTACATAGTTTAAAATAACAGTTTCAATTTAAACAGTGCATTCACTGACTGATTCAGTACATGTTTGAGTAGTTGCACTTTAACGTGTACCGGAGCAAGCAATTTGAGGGTAAAGGGCTTTAAGGCGCCTCTTGAAAACATTTGGACTAACATTTTATTAAGCATATCGTGTTCCCTACTTAAAAGCTAAAAGATCCCTTGCTTTTTTTTCTTGTGATTTGACGTAAATTACCAACAAGCAAACACACACCGACGCTGTAGATACAAACTAATAATAATTTAAAAGTAAAATGTCTGGATTCACAGATCAAATGAAATACCCGCAAATCACCCGCTATTTTCTATCCGTGTCACCGCGCCCAAAAAAGCTAACATTAAATGAATTTATTATGACTTCACAAAACCACATGGAACTTTTTCAATATAGTTTCATGCTTTATGTAGGAGTATTCGTTTTCTCTTATTTTTTGATGCTACCGTAACTTTGTGTAGAAAACCTTCGAAAATCGGAATTTGGCTTAAATATATTTATTTATTGAATGGTATTTATAGGTCTTAGATTAAATACGAGTAAACAGTACCAACAGCAACAGTAAAGATATCATTTATCAGTTCTGAGTAGGTTTTTTTTTTAATTTTAGACACGCACGACACTACACAAGAAGGTTTTACGATCAGTAGAAAATTAACCTTGTACGAAATTTCAAGAAGTATTTTTTAAATTTAAAGATACTTATGTAGTTTTAACTGAGCACATAGGCGTTTTTTTTTATTAAAAAAAACATATATTAACGTGGCATAAAAGGTTCTTTCTACTGTGAAGATCATGATGTTAAGCCACAGTGAAGTAAACAAACAAAACATAACTACGTAATACCCAAGCAAAGAGCAAACACATTAGCCTCGAACAAGAGTACAAACGGGCGAGACCTTGAAAAGATGTGGACGGAACGAACTTGAAAACGATCCAACTTACTCTCAAGGTTTTAATTAATATACCGAGCCAATTGGAACGGACAGCAAGACCTTCCAATATGGGAATTTAGTTCTAAATCAGATAATTGCGCAATTTCAGAAATTAGGACATTTAATTGTCTTTCCCTGACTTTCCTGTAAAATAACTCGTGTCGGGAACTGTTTTGCCTAACATACGAGTAGTAGGCTGCATTGAAATCATTGTTGATGACATTCTAGTAGGTATGCATAATGGTTTTTTGAACTCTTCTTTCATCTTGTGTACAGTACAATACTCTTTTGACTCTTTTGCTACTTACTTATTCCCGCACATAGTACATTTTAATAACTACGACAAAACGCCTGACAAAGGCGCCTACTCATCCAAAACTCCAAAGCATGTCACGCGTAAGTTCACCATATCCTACACCATGTCCTGTCAGAATCCAGCTTAAGCCACCATTGTTTTCATAAAGGCATTATTATAAAGCTCCTATCAAGCTAAAAATGAGAAAATAACCCCAACAAAGGGGAGGGCTTTGTCCCCCATAAACCCATAATTGGCCTATTTCACCTCACTGTGGCCTATTCCTGGGAAATAGACCATGCAGGGCTAGTCAGTGACCTACTTCAGGATTTAGGTCAGGCGAGGCTAATGCAGTAATAACAAAATGCATTCGTTCATTGTATCTTAAATGAATTTTACATGCATAGGTATAGGTGGATTTGCATTGTTTTGAGTTTTGCACAAAAGGATCATTAATCTAATATCTGGATTAGTCAGACGCAGCTGACCGCGTAATAATACTCGTAAGTTATTTAATTTGAGAATAGATTTTCTTTGAAAGTTACGAGTAGATCTAGACTCCACATGGATTCAATAGCTGCTCCCCGAGTTATATT
The DNA here is from genome assembly GCA_947369235.1 of Udea olivalis. NCBI lineage: Eukaryota > Metazoa > Arthropoda > Insecta > Lepidoptera > Crambidae > Udea > Udea olivalis. The sequence continues at coordinate 19,702,216 of OX376347.1, forward strand.
CGCATTGATTACATTTGACCGTTGTCGCAATGGATAGAAATCCTGCTGTTTTTGAAGGGATGATGAGTTCAATGTTCACCATTGCAATATTTATGCCATGAGTATTGGTGCTGGACAGTGTCGTGGAGAGGGGTTTGAATTTCTACGCTGCCTAAACGAATTTGATGCATTATTTTTCTACCAGTACCTACTAGTGGATTAGCCACTGTCAGGTACAAGAATCTTGGACGCCTGCAGTCGGTTGGAGCTGAAGCCCACATTTGGCGAGGTCCCAACTGGATATTGGTTGCAGTGGGCGCTTAGCCAGGTCCAATCCATTTGTTTGCTATCGGACACTGATGCAAACATGTTTGAGGTTACTTGTTCATTACTGAAGTTGATAGGAAAATGGAACAAAACCACTCGTCGGATCCACTCGCAGTTTTATATTATACATATACATTTAGGGTATTTAACAATATCATCAGCTTCTTAAAATGATATAATTATAATATTCCAAAACTACATTAAAAAAGGATCCTATAAAAACTTTTAGTTAGTTTAGTTATGTTAATTCATTTTATTACCTTTAAACTTGGTTGGGAACCATTTTTGAAAGTGTAAAGTAAATAAAAAAAACTATAACATTCGATAATCAATACAATTTATAGCAACTTTCGTTAAGAAACCATATTTATAAACGCAAAATTTAGTATAGCTGCCGAACAAATTGCAGAACGCAAAGAAATAGATCGCAATTCGCAAATGACGTCATTTGCAGGCGGCATCAACAGATCGTAGGGAGCGTTTTGGGCAAGTACAAAATTATGATTTTGAAAATTGCTACATCTCGTGGAGTTTTGGTGCTTTCGGAATATTTTTTTACCGAACAATCTATTTTTAAGAGGTCTTTCAATAACACCTCAACAAAAAAACATGTCAAATACCCTATTCTACAGCGGTTCAGCCTCCTTCAAATCGAAACTATCGACATATTCGGCATTTTCCATCTTAAGTATGGGGACCGTCTATCTAGATTATCTGTTCATAAAACACAAAGCGTTTGGATACATAATAAGAAAATTGGCAAACTGGTAAAATAACAATAACTTTGTTCTCGCATTAATATCATAAACAACACATTAATTATTGAAACCAATATTAAATTGAAAATTATGTGATAGGCAGTTTCACTCTGACACACTTACGACATAGTATAAGATACTTTATTGCACAAACAGAACAATTACAAATTAATTAATTAATATGCATTATCTGTATTATCAGTTCAATTTTAGCAACTTTTGGCTGTGATCAGGTCAGGAGAAAGGGATGATACCGTGGAGTTTTATTCGAAATATATAAATGTTCACAGTCAGCTCCTTTTCAAAATAGCTCAAGTGTACAAAAATACTTATACAAAACTAATCAATAGCCAACGAAGCTATTTTTTTTTTAATTAGGCGAAAAATGACGGAAAGTTCGACCGCGGCTTGGCACGTGACAAGCTCGTAAAACCAACTTTACGATACTAATCGCGGGGCAGCTTAGGGTTGACACAAGTTTTAGTCAAAATATTTTAAAAATATACGAAATATCTAATTATTTCCTAATCTTACATAGTTTAGAGTCCGTAACCAGTAATTCACAATGGTTGTTGGTGAACAGTGCAGCTAATACGGTTATTTGAGCTACAGTTTACTACTACCGTTGCATGCTATTTGATTGTAAATGTTATTCTCAGGTCAAGTGTCAAGTCAATTCTCCTTCCAAAATGGTATTAGCTCCGCTTTACGTCTAAAATATCTTAGAAAAAATTACAATTCAGCAATTTCATTACCTAGGAATTTCATATGTGTCAAAAGGTAGCGAAAACTTAGAGCAAATCACTAATTTTAATCTGTAATTTTTAATTTCAACGTCTGTTTTACCTTATTTCATCGTATTGAAAAAAAATAGAGGTTTTATATTCGTGGGAACAGTTCTTCAACAGAATTGCCACCTATTAATACCTAGCTCTCGTGTGAACCCTGATAATAGTGGCAGGTGAGAGGTCGCCTAACGTAAAGTGTGGCATTTACTGCGCACGCGCCGTTGCCAGGTGCTCGCTAATTACTGCTCTACCACGCGATACGAAACCGTTTAGATTTTTTTATTTTGCGGTTAGATATTATAAGCTTTATAAATTAACTAGCTTTTGCCCGCGACTTCGTTCCCGTTATTTTACCGTTCTTGTAAGAATTTGGAAATATCCTCTTTTAGTGCTCCTCTATACTCCCCAAGGCATCTACATGCCAAATTCCAGCTTTTTTTGTTTGGGCTGTGCGTTGTCTGACAGTTTTTCAATCATTCAGTTGCGAACGAGTTTTGCATTTTATGGTGTGGGAGCAAAGTGAACTGCTAACCTGATAGGGTTCACAGGCAGTTGCAGGCCGCCTACAATTGACGACCGTCGTGCAGCTGATGATGATAGTGTAATTTTAAACCATGCAGTTTCATAAGCTCCGGTGGTGAGCGAACAAACTAGAGACATGCAACGAATTATCAATTATCAGAAGCTCTCAAATTGCTATAAACTTTAAAACTTGAGTAAGAAAATAATGATAAGTTTTTTTGTATCAAAATTGAACCTTATCTTTAGTCATCACATCATTCTAAATCAACAATCTTCATCTATCTTTAGCAATCAGTTTACACCCATGAACTCTTTTTTATTGAGGACAAGTAAATGTATGTAGTGTTTGCCGGCTGATTTTACACTTATTAATGTTTTTAATCTCGTATTGATTTTGCATGTAACCCAAACTGAAATATCTTGATTTAAATAGACTTAATCAGTACTTTTAAATAGTTGAAAAATATACTAAATAATAGACATAAATACTATAATAATATGAATATATATATAAACAGTAAACAAACATGATGCGTCGATACCACCGCGTCGGAGAAGTTGATTCTTACTGAGAAGACCCGGCGAGAAACTCAGTAGTTACTCTTTTAAACTTAAACTTGTAATTAAAAACACAGGCAAAATATCTCCTGTATAATAATACCTGTGTAAAGGTCAGTCGAATGTAGATGACATTGCATTTAAGTTCAGCAATTAGGTTTTAAGATCAGCCCTGCAGGTCATAGGTCAATGCCCTGTCTGCCCTTCAGGCCCTGGACCAGCTGAGCGCGTCAGTGACTTGCACTTTGGCAGTCGAGGCCGATGCACCCTTTGCCAATTTTAGTTCAAAAACTCTTCGTTTAATTACCCTTTCAACCAATAAAGGTATGTCTGAGATGAAATCAGTAAATAACTGGGTAAAGCATTTAAGGATACAACTGAAACCAAACTTAACGCCTTACTGACCGTTAATTGAAACAACATTACTTTCGTCAATTCCCTATTCTTTTTTTTTCGAAACTTCGAAAAAAAATCTACAGTACGTCTACCACGAGATGCCAAATTATTTTTTAACGTTATCGTTCGCGTAAAAAAATGTATTGGGCTTTGACATGGCATGACATGACAATGTCAAATCCCAATACATTTTTTACGCGAACGATAACTTAAATTAAAAGTGGCAACTCGTGGTAGACGTACAGTCCCCCTATTCAGAACAAAGTTATCGACCGATTCGGTTATTTTCTTTTATTTTTAATATTTTTTTTAAGTAAGTTAGGTATTATCTAATTTGATTTATGAAAACTTAGGGCCTTTGGCTTAAACATATCAAAATATTGATTGCTACCGCTTAGCGAATCATTTACTATTATTAAAACAAATTTACCGAATCGGTCGATAGCTTCGTTCTGAACCGGGGGGCTGGTCTTGGTTGAATTGTGCACAGGTATTTATTGTGATATTTACTTGCAGGCCAGGTATACTTTTTAGAAAAAAACTAAGTAACCGTTCGGTTTCTTGCTGGGTCTTTTGACTAGAAAAAACCCCCCGACGCCGATGGAAGTCACATTATATAAAATATAATAAAATATATAATCAAATTATGTTTTCAGTCATATAAAAGTATGTCTATTCTGTGATAACTGAAGTTTTGCAGGTAATGGAAGTAAAATGGTGATGTAATAGAATAAGGAATTTTTAAATTATAATTGAAAAGGATATGTTGCTTCCGGGTCTCCTCAATACAGAAATAAGGTACAACGCGGCGCGGCAGTGTCATTATGTTGTGTTGTATGTCTTATAAGTTAGTAGTTAGTTAGTTTTCTTATTAGTTACCACAGCATCAAAGAATTCATGAACGAAAGCAACATTAATTTAAACGTATTTCTTAATATCGTAGTTAATACACTCGTCTTAAGACTGTTCAACATCAACTCTTCCTCTCTCCTAAAAACAAACTAAACTGTGCTGTGCCTGACAGGGTCCATAATTTGATCACCCTTAATGAACCACCTGTATAACATTATGGAATGCAATCAATAATTGAGTATTGAGTATTAGGTACATAGTACAGGGTGTCTGGCGGCATATTTATGTTTTCTTAATTAAATTTAAAAAAAAATAATTGACAAATCGTTTTAATATAAACATGGAACGAAAGAATAATAATGCGGACTTAATTTATTAAAGATTACGTTCTCCAATTGTCTTCCGTCGAGTTGCACACACTGTTCAAAACGGAGCCTCGTTTTCCGCGCCACACGCTGCAGTGAACTTGGTTTAACTGTTGATATCTCGACAAAATGTTTTCTTTTAAGTTCATAAGAGTTCGGGAATTGTTAATGTAATAAATAATAAATATAATAATAAATATCTGGGACAATGCACACCAAGATCATCTGACCCCAAACTAAGCAGAGCTTGTAATATGGGCGTCAGAGACTGATAAACATACTTAAATATTTCTAAATACATACTTAAACAGATAATAACACCCAGACACACAACAAATATAAATGTTCGTCACACAAATATTTGTCATGGGTGGTGATCGAAACCACGACCTCCGGCGCTAAAGGCAGGATCGCTGCCATTGCGCCAACAGGCCAGTCAGAGATCTGAACAATCTCTTTGAGGTAGCCCCAAAAAAAATCCATTGGGGTTAAGTGGGGGATCTCGGTGGCCACGGGATGCCCCCGAGGAGACTGATCAGTTTTTGAGGGAAAGCTTCATAAAGCAAAGTTTCGAGGCTCCGTTTTGAACAGTGTGTGCAACTCGACGGAAGACATTTGGATAACGTAATCTTTAAAAAATGAAATCCGCATTATTAGTCTGTCGTTAAATGTTTCTATTTTTAAAACGATATGTCAAATGGTTTGTGTATTTGTAAGTAAGTACTGGCTAAAAAATGTGTTAGAGTTTGAAAAAAAACTAATTAGATTGAGATAAACAAGTTAATAAGTTATAAGTTTCTCAATAAGTGAATTTGTAATTCTTTCGAGAAATAAATATTCTTTAACCATAACCATAAACATTGTAAAGATTTCCGATGAGAAGTATGTCAAGCAAACACTGCACTGGGTTCCGTGGCCGTAAAAGTGGTACAATTTATGGCCACAGTTAAGCGTTAGTCACCATATGTGGTGCATTGCATGTGACCTATAAACTGGTCTAGGCCAAACGTGCTTAGTTTACATATTCGTAATGATAACATTGCTGAGTTTATTAATATGTGCTACACATTTATTTAATAAGCGCCTTTTGAAGGAACATTATTCTCAATATATAAAAGTTGATATTTACGATATATATAATGATTGAAGGATATAATTTTCACGAATTTAAATCATATTATTAGAAAAGATTAAGTTATTTTTACCGAGACAAGAAACTCTGCAGTAATTCGTTTTGGAAAATGTTTTATTCGATGCAGTAAACATTTCTGTGAATGTAAGAATCGAGGAACAGTTTTTAAGGGTAGGTTTCTGATATCATAAGAGGTCTTATCTTAGGTTTCAAATGATACTTCATAAATCATGATCATCGTTCGCAGACAAAATCGTATTTTGAGTATGTAACAAAGTCAGAGAACTTTTATCAACGTGGCTATATGCGCGCCCACGAGAAAAGTGACAAAAACTAAAGTCATTTACCGTCCTTGACAAAATCGAGAAATGACAAAATTTGTTTAGAGTATTTTTTGTCCACTCTTCTCGTAGGGCGCGCATCTTAGCCCCGCAGGTCTTTAAGTCACTTCTCAGTATATCGATATCTGACAGCTATAGAGTTGTGCTTAATTTTGGGTCAGATGATCTAGGTGTAAGTTTTCGCAGATATTATTTATTACTTCACTACTTTTCGCAGTAAAATGGCCAACAGGTCTTCTAGTTATATTTTGAAATAGTAACTACTGAGATATTGGCCAGGTCTTCCCAGTGGAATCAGCGTTATGCCCTGAACATATATGCCCCACGTTTGAAATGAGAACCTACTACCTACTACAACATGCGTACATAAAACAGTAGTAAATAGTACTCGTAGAGTACGTGAATTAAACCACTTTTAACCAGTTTTGACATGTAATATGTTAAAACTTAAGATAAGAATGTAGAACTAGATTCAAATTAGAATACAAACTATTTTGCAGTTTCATTGCCACTTCAGCTGCGGAAACATTTGTAAGGCAAACAGCATGCTAATTACAAATAGGGTTGTCCTAACGTCGGTGATAATTTATACACTAACCGCCGCATTCCCTAAGTTCGAAAAAGGAATATACGACCGTTGTGGTTCCCAAAAAAAACTCGACAATTCTAACCATTGTTGTCTAAGTAAGCAAACGATTTTGCATGTCAGCACGTGAAAGTGTATGGGGATGACCTAGGCGCTGCCCAATCGGTATTATATTTAAATTGACGATGACATTATCATATTTGTAGACACTTCCTTCCGAGGACGCTTTAAATGTGGGATGAGCTCTCTGCCGAGGAGCCTCTCCATTTTTCCAATGAGCTATAGCATAGTGTTCTTCAAGACGGGTTTGAATAGGTTTATACAGGGTCAGCAATGCGAGAGCTATGCTCCTGATGTTGCACGTGTCCATAGGCGGTAACCATCAAGGTAAGCTGCATCAGTCAGTCCACGAGCTTATTCGTCACAGACAAACTAGTAGTTCTCGTAGTGTTAAAAGAACATAGCTTGTTGCTCTTTGCTTTGGTAGCCCTAACCGCGTGCTATTACAGGGCATTATCGCATAAATTCGTGCAGTGAATAATGCATCGATTTCTACAACGTGCAACAACACATTGTAGATGAAATCAGCAAATTGCAGATTTTCCCGACGAACGTGCGCGGTATTACGTAATACACGGTTTTAAATAACCAGTTTCGTTGAAAAATGCCGTCTATCTAGTATATTTATAGATAAATTCCAGTATATACGTTAGAGGTATAAAATAACTGAGTTTGAGGAATAAATAAATAAGCTTTTGTATATTCAGTTGCAAGCTAGCTCAATACTTAGTACTTAATGATTAGTAATTCACTGATTTTTACATCATCCTATTTTAGCACGTTGAATTTCTGTGAATGACTAAATTTAAAAAGATGTTTTTTTAGTGAAAAATACCTGATTGGAAATAAAGATCTTTAAACTGTAAGTTGATAAGAATAGCTTATTGATTAATTTACCATCTATTATTAATTTATTTATTGATCTGAATAATTATCGCATACATGTGAATAGTAAGGAAATATATATTATAATTGGATTTGTTGTTAATATTCTAGGTGTAAATTAATGTGCCACAATTCGATCGTTGCACATAATTTATTAACTAGTAAATTATTTATCAACACAGTGGAGTGGAAAATGAATTAAAATTAATTGATAATAATACCGAAGTATCATAGCAGATTTACCACTAAACGAGTGTGAAATATAAATCTGAAATATTCAAATTATTTCGGTATTTAACTCTAATTAACTACACTGAAACAAAATGATTGCGTTGATATGGATATTGCAAAAAAAACCTAACAATAACAATATCTATTACGAGTACTTTGTAAAATATCTACTAATCAAACAAATCTACACAATTTTCAATTCATTAATTAACTAATTACACCAATCAGTGCTAGTTACACTTGTGACACAAAATTCTCAGTAAAAAGGCAATGACGTTTAAATATTAAAATTCATACACTACCACTCACCGGACTTCCGTTTCTCGTTCACAAGAACTAGCGACTTCGTCCTCTTGACCCTCAGGGACCTCCTCCTTATGGACCTCATTAAGGCCTCCGGCATCCGAGAGAACCTTGGGGAATCCACCCTCTTTTCTGGCATGAAGAAATTCTTCACCGCCAACATCGTTTTTAAGTCACTGTCACTTATATTCAAAAAACAAAAGTCAATTTGACCTTTTAGGCAATTAACACAAAAACTGATTTATTTTTCATGGTTTATTCCTATTGCACTGCGTATAACGCCATCCAATTCGCTGTCACTGTGACGAACTTTGATTTCTATGGACGATTTAATGCACACCGCTAATCACTTTATATTAGTTCCATATCTTCTATTGTTTTGTCACCATTTTCATCTCAACACTGACTATTGTTCTCGGTAATCACTATTCGAAGCACGAAGCGGCTTCCTTTATTATAAGTCGTTTTTTTTATACGCGACGCGTGCGCTCCCTACCGCGGCCGGTGGAGTACTGAGCTCGGCGTTCGAAATTTAAATAGAGTGTGGTTTGGCTCTATTCGGAGCTCTATGTTATCTGTTATCAGGTTTACCTAGCACAATCGGAGGTCACGATTTGCTGTATGATAACAAGGCCGATTGTTAAGATGATTTTTTGCACCTTTGTTAAAAAATAGCTAGGTGTAGTGTGTGACTCTACATTGTAGAGATGGCGATCAACTTAGATTCATATTAGGCATTATCCTTCTGAACGGGTTTAGTTATATAAAGGAGCATAAATATAAGTTTAACTTAATTAGAATAATAACTAGTAAAATATTGAATTATGGACAAATTCTCAACGTACAATTTATTATTGACTAACTTAGATCTTAGAATACGTCTACCCCTAACTCCGAAAGCTCACATTAAGTATTTAGAATTAAACCAACCTTTCATAAGTAGAGCTGTTTCCTTATGTTTTATTGCTCTACAGCATAATTCCGATTAAATTTTCCATTTTAATAAAGTGACGTTTTGACTTTACTGAGAATCATTAATAAAAATGTCATTGATATAAATTCTACCTTTATTTCATACAAATCTCTTAAATGTTTTATCTTTGTTGCAACAAATCATTATAAGGTTTGTTTAGTGTCGGAAACAGTAAATTAATCAGAGACGCAATTACGCGTAGAGCCAAATTTGAATGAATGCGTTCATTCGTTCATTACGGCAAATTAAGAAGAATGTAGAGCGGTTTGATTGAGCTGATTGTGAGGAATTTGCTCTTCTGGGGAATTTATGGCTTATTGTCTTTTTTAATTGTGTTATTCAGAATTTCCAATTTTATATTCTTCATCTAAAGATACAAATTCAGTGGCTCGGTTTGGGTCGCGAGTTCAAGTCCCGCCTGATTCCTCAGAGCAAGTTGTATTTTTGTATCTTTAGGAAATTGTTTTTTTTTTACTTTTCAATTAGTCAGAATCTTATATCTATGTTGTCACAGATTGTTCATGCCCAACATTAACAATTGCTTATCCATTAACTTTATATAAATTTATTTTAACTTCTTCACCAATGAATGTAGAGTTTTTTGAATAAATACAATATAATCCTTAATTATTGTTAATAATTTGTTTCGAAATAAAATATAATGTAAATTAAATATAACTACATTGCAGGTAAAAATTGCCTGGTAGCAGTCGCATAATATAATCACAAAATAATAGTATTACTGACAAGAAACCTTACACAGGCGTTTCTTTTAGACGCGACAAGTCGACCTTGTGTTGGAAAAATATTTGCACGTTTACACAAGCTCAGTGAAATTTTTACAGTAATTGCACAAGGATTTTGACCAAAAGATTTTAACACCTAGCTTATGTTGGTAATGCTGTTTACATAGCAATCTAGCAGTCTTTAGTGGCGCAATGACCCAGAATGGATCTTGGCCTCCAGAACCAGAACCCGTCAGTCTTAGAAAGATCACCAAGAAGGATCTTTAATGTTTTTCTTACTTCTGTACCATTATTATAAAGAGGAAAGATTTGATTTTTTGTTGTAATGAGTAGGCTCCAAGCTTCATTATTAGCAAAAAACATTTTACAAGATATTTTCAAGGGAGACATAGTATTCACCGCTGACGGACAGCCAGCACAGCTAAAAACTAACAAAATAAGCGATCCTCATCGGTGGATATCGTACACTTGCTTAGCTCACATCTCTGGTGGAATAGCAGCCTTAGTCCTGGGCTAGCTGACACCAGAGTATAATCATATTTAACCAGATATCACTGGTCTCTAATTTTGACGTCATTCGCCTATCCTCGTGTCAAAGGATTTAATTGTACCTACTTAAATTTGTGCCTACGTTTTAGTTCTCCCGCTAGCTTATTATTTAATCCCAGTGTGGACTATGGTCTACTGAGCTGAAATTTAATCAATCATCACACCAAACGTTTCCGTGGTTAAGACGTTTTCTTCAGTCCCGGAACATCAGCTATTACCCTTAATGGGGTGTCAGAGTGGAGTGATCACAGTGCCTACGAGAAGAAAACTTCAAAATGCAAGGGAATGACATCAAAACTCGCCTCATCAAAATTGCATTAGCCTCGTTCCCATACTTCCAAAGTTTCTACAGTAAAGGCTTATAGGCTTGCTGTTCTTGGCTAGGAAATCTAAGCCCATTTATCAGGGTGAATCTTATATTCGTGCCCTTCCCAGTTCCATTTATACATTCAACGTTCTCAATTTATTCATTTCAAATTGGCCGTGTTCGGCCTTCAATTGAAATTTTGTCATTGGTGCTTGCCTAGTTTACTTTCAAGCTTCCTCTTCAGATTATTACTAAAAAGTGGCTCGAATATAAAATTCAGACAACCGAATCTGAATTGTAAAAGTTACAAATGCGCAATATCGTTTAAAGCATGAATTTTTATTACATTACGAGCAGCGGTCTATAAATAATGCTGACGTGGAAATAGTAAGCCGTTCGCACCGACCAGGCTTAGATGAGCCAGGGTGACACTATGCGTCCTTCTTTTTCAGTCCGGATTACGAGCATATTAGGGTTTCCGCTATTTGAGGTAAAAAGCCCATTGCTGGTGTTAATTACGAGTATCAGACTCTATTGGCTTCAACGCTTGACAAATGCAGGTTGGTGTTGATGTGATCATCACAAACGGACATGTTTCGAAGATTCCATAACCCATTCTTTGCCTGACGTCTTTTAAGCTGCTGTCACAGATGTTATTTATATTTTCCTTGTTTGACAGAAATTGTAATGTGATCGTATCGAACTCTGATCACTCGAATTCAGACAAAAACAACCCACTTTTTTAAAGTTTACAAGTATACGCTTGTATTCATCTCTTTCTACAGGCAACCCTAACCAGGGCTCTCAGAACACCGGCTAACAATGCAAAATGCAAACTGCGTCGTGGTCCCTATGCGCGATACGAGCTGCACGACTCGCCTCGCTCCTGGGAAACCAGCAATTTAGCTGGGGGTCTACTCCGGGGCGGCACTTACGAAGTGCCTTAAGGCTTCGAAAGGCTGAAGAGCCAACAATAATCAGTGCGATGTTTATAGGTTTTATGTATTTCGTGTGTTAGACAGATAAAATATGGTCCCTAGGATCAGGTCGAATTTTTCTAGTTTATATCTTTGTGTATACGTAGAAGATAAAATATGATAAATAAAAACAAATAAATATCGTGGTGGTACTTAGAAAAATGATAAACTTACTAAATTTAGTAAGTTTATCATTTTTCTAAGTACAGAGACTTTCACATCAATCTTTACATAGGGGCACCTTTATGCTGCTGGTTTTGCAATAGTTTTGTAAAGGTTGATGAGAATGTCTCTGTACTTACTCTAATAAATAATAATCAAAACCCAAAAATCAAATAATCCAGAAAATCAATTGCCTTTCAAATTCAAATTTCGAACAGCACAATTGTTTTGTTTACGCCTACCAATTTTCGATCCATCGTGTTCGGACGAAAGAGAGTATGCCTGACTCCCAGCCGTAAGCTGAGTGGCGAGGTGTGGTGCCCCGCATTCGGGGCACGACTTAAGTGATGGAGGTCGTCACTCATGCTGATGGTGCGCCGACGTTCATTTGTTTCTGACTAAAGCAGTCAAAGCTTTGTCATAGAGCTTTATTAGATGTTTGAAACTGTCGCAGTCCCTACCACCTTAAACACAAATACCTTTTAACCAGACACTATAATCGTAACCGTGGTGATCGTGGCCTCGGGGTCAAGCACTGCGGCTTGGATCCCGAGTTCAAATCAGGCCAGACCAATATTTGTGTTAATTGTTAAACAACCCAAGAAACCCCTTCAATGGCGGTGAGCTCGCTACCATACTGCGTTAGGCTTCTAATACCTTCTGTGTACAACGCGGGTTGGTGATCACAAGCCCGGGCTATGTTCTGTAAAATCCGAAAAGACACTTTGCCCGACCTGAGATTTGAACCCGGAACTCCCGGATTTTGGGCCGAGCTTTGTCACCACACAGCCATACGGAGGCGTAAATAAACTTTTGGCAAAACGTGGTTCTGTCTGTTCTGTTCACCAGTACAGCAACAGTGGACTTGCTACTGTCCCCCATGTTTGGGATATAGTCACGTGAATGTTTGACGATACGATTGGCGTAGTGCGCTGTAGCACGGTTTCTCGCCTCGATTTCCGTAGTGTCCCGGGTTCGATTCCCAGACTGGTCAATTCAGGAAACGATCTTTTCTGAATTGACTCGGGTCTGGGTGTGCTCGTAACACAAGGATATTAATCACTTTTTCGAGACCATTACAAGAGGTGTGTTGTCTGGCGCATATTTATTTATTTAATGTCTGTAATTCTGTATGTATGTATAATCTCACTTTTGGGCAATCTCATGAATTCGATGACGGATAGCTTTGATCAACTTTGGGACAGTTTTTTAAACTGGTTACACTTGTTTGACAAAGGAACCAAGTCCCACACCTTAATAAACCTGTCTTTCAATATCTAATTATGCCCTTATTTGTCCACTCCATTTTGAGAAAGCTCCCTCCGCCCACGCTGGTCCCGACTGGGAATAGAACCGGTTGGGGCATCCTTGGAGCGAGATACCATTCCTTACAATCGCCTGGTTGATAATGACATGAAATATGGTTAAGAACATTTATTTTTTGAATATTCGTTTGTTCACAATTTTCACAAATAACAGTTATCATCACAAATAAATACGTGGAGAGAGCCAAAGTACATCCCAAAAAAGAAGATTTATCATTTTTTTTGTCAGAATTGTATTATCTAAAGGTAAACAGAAAAAGGAATTAAGAATTTTCCATTTATTAGAAAAGATTCTAACCCCAAAAACAATCTTTAAACTTTGAAAACAATTTACCAAAAGCCATAACAATTCACAAAGTAACAAATAATGTACAAGAGGAATAAAGTCCATTACAACTTATTACAAGCCAGCCTGTTATTAAAACAAACTTGCTAAAAGAGAAACCTCCAGAAACCTTTGAATAAACTCGTCGCGTCGCGTTTCAAAGACCTGGAATTACAGTGTTTAAATATCAGGCCTCTGATAAGTTACGTAAAAAGAAGCTTAATAAGTCGGCCTTAGAAATAAGGGTAAAAGCAAACGCCGTTTGTAAAAAATATCCACTAAAGAATGTGCAGTAACTACAGTCTGATTTTTACAGCATTCGTATTGCCTTCACTACCAATATCCAAATTCAGGTTCGTGACACAAAATAAAGATTTTACATTTGTGACGCCATCAGAAAGTCTCTTGGCCATGACTTACCATGGGTTACCTGGAAAACTATAAACAGACTGCGAACCCAGGTTGGGCGCTGCAAAGATAACCTGTGCAGATAGGGGGGGTTACACTGATGGCGCGAACAACGTGTGCAAATGTGGTGCCTACCCCTAGATTATGAGCCACCTTCTTAAATGCCCCTCATGCCCTTACAGCTGCATACGCGACGACCTGCTGAGTGCCAATGAAAAAAGCTGTAAAGGTAAATAAATAAATAATAAATAAATATCTGGGACAATTCACACCAAGATCATCTGACCCAAACTAAGCAGAGCTTGTAATATGGGCGTCAGAGACTGATAAACATACTTAAATATTTCTAAATACATACTTAAATAGATAATAACACCCAGACACACAACAAATACAAATGTTCGTCACACAAATATTTGTCATGGGTGGGGATCGAACCCACGACCTCCGGCGCTAAAGGCAGGATCGCTGCCATTGCGCCAACAGGCCAGTCATAGGTGGGGAATACTGGTCGAATGAAATATAGTGCTGCTGTCGACACGGTGAGAAGAAGAAGATTTTACAGAAAGTCCGCTCTCGCGTTTTCCCAGTATAATTACCTAAACTTGCCTGGCCGACTAGCGTCCGCCATGTGCGGACAAAATCGGTTTTGGTGTACGCGTACCGTTCATTTACATACGTTTCATTTGAACGGCCGATGACAGCCAATGACGGTTGAGCATAGTTCGGTGTACAGAAGCCGTTAAGGAAGCTGATTTTCTTGCTGATTTCTTTTAGCGAGTGATGCTCCTGGTGTGGCATATGTTTATGCTGCAGTACATTAACCGCTTACCGTTAGCGTGCTTGTTTGTCATCGACAAGTAAAGAATAACTGCGATCACGATAAATCTCTCATACAGACGCGAGATAACATTTCGGCAACTCCGCCCCCGGACACGAGGAAAAGGTCAGAGCAGAGTAATTCCATTACATTATACTAGTTAAGTTTTACTTTAGCAACAAAGTTAAAGGTCACATTAGTTAATTAGAAAAGCGGCTAAAGATTCATATAGCTACTACGCCTTTTTACTAATTGGTAAAGTTCTGAATGTTAATTTTTATGTCATAATGGAGTGGTACGTTCAATTCCAAGATCAAACATTTTGTGTTTGGCATAATTTGTTTTAACGCCTTCGTGGCCGAGTGGTGGCACGAAACCCGAGGGCCCGGGTTCAATCAAAGCATTCGGACAAAGGGGGTTTTCGGATTTTTCGGAACATAGCCACAGACATAGCCCGGGTTTGTGATCACCAACCCCCATTTGGCAAGCGTGGTGATTAAGTCAATATCCATCAATTTCAGCGATAACTTGATTTGAAAGATAGAGAGACCTTTGCCTAGCAGTGGAACAGTATACAGTGTGTTAGGGATAGAGGAAGCGATATTTTTAGGGCATGTTGTCTATTTAATTTTAGCGATAAAAACACCCCCTTAAGGGGGTCCATCTGCTCTCTTTCAGAAATCACAGATATTTTTCGTTTTTTTTATTTTTTTTCATGTTGCTGATTAAGTATACAACATGCCCTAAAAATATCGCTACCTCTATCCCTAACACACTGTATAAGCTAATAAATTAATATGCGTCTGTTCAAATTATAAATATGAAATAAAATCAGTCCATAGTATAGCGAAGTTCTGCTTAGTATTAGGCTTGTTTAGAAGGCATTTAAAAGCTTAAAAAGACTATCGTCAAAACAAAAAGTTGTAAAGATACAGAAAGATCAACTGATACTATTATTAACGTAACAGTGTTGCTAGTAGGCAGGAAAATAAACCCTAAGTATAACGGACATGATGCAACAGTACCCTAAAATGCAAATTATAATCATTGAAAATATACTAATATACAAGGAAGAAATTTCACAAGTAACAATTCTAGGACAGCTTGTCTTATCTGAAATGACGCGCCCCTCCACCGCATTCACGCACGCATATACATTTTAAATACGGACGCAATACATTTCATGCCACTGTAACAGGTAGTTAAGGCGAGTTTAACCGCCAACTAGCGCCACCAATGGATTTATTTTTAAAACTTCCAAATTAGAAATTGTTTTTAAAAACTGAACAATGAATATAGTTTTTAAAAACAATGTCGAATTGGAAGTTATTGAAATAAATCAATTGGTGACGCTACTTGGCGGAAAATTAAGTAGCCGGTTGGACTTGATCTCGTACCTAGGAGAACGCGTGGTTTGTTCGCAAAAAAAGTACACTCGGTACTTTTTAGATGACAAGAACAATTATTATACTTTTCTCAAATTAGTTGGCAAGAACGCATTTTTCGTTTCCCACCCTTGTATTGCAACATTTGCAACCCTACAGTTTGGTAACAGAATTATGATGGAGGGTTTGACATCTCGAATATACACGAGTGGAATAAATATTGTATGAATGAAAGAGCGTAGAGTCATCATAAGTTTCCATAACAAGAATATTTAATATTGTCGCCTCCTCGAATATTTATGTAAAGATAAGCGAAACAATATTGAGGCTTGCTTTTGTAATGGGATAACGAGGCAAAACAGACTAAGTAGTATTAAGGAACTATTCTAAAATGCATAGTAAGTGAAATGATTTCGAACTTAAAAGATTCGAGGAGGTCATTATCATTGTCATTGTAAAGCATTGTAAGTTCGACTTTAACCGACACACCATAATAATTATTACCTTTCTCTTTCACACAACTCTAGTTGGCCGACGTAAAAATAAACAAGACGAGATAGACCTGTTGCCTACGCACCTGTCCACCTACATCCATAAACAAATCAAATTACAAAAACTAACCTCTCCCTCCGACACGATAGGGACAGATAAGGACGAAAGATTAACGTCTAATTGAAACAGTACAGGACCTAGAATGAAGCCTTGAGGAATGCCGTGTAGGCAGAAGCGGGTTGGTTATTAAAGTCGTTTTGTCTTTGGAGCCTTGGTTAATTTTGTTGCAGATCTAGTTATTTTGCATCTTATAAAACGTACAGACAGCAGCAGCATATTTTGTCAATAGATTTTGATATATAAGTGAAGGCATGATGTAGAAACATGATAATTTAGTATTATATGATATAGCCTGATGTGATATTATAACTATAGTCTCGATATCAAATAAAGTGGAATAAAAACTATTAAAAAACAAACCGGCTCCATCAGAATTCAGCACACGGCTTTACCTGCAAAAGACATCAAAATTTAGAATGAATAACGTTGTATTGTACGTCATCAAAGAGGTTACAGCGTCATAAAACTAAAAAGTGGGAGCATCACAATGCGATCTATCTCTTAAACGATCATCGGGGTATATTAAAATCTAGTTAGATAAGCTATGACAAAAGAAACATTTTATCACCAGACTCCGGAGCCAATGAAATTTTTTACGATCGAGTTTCAAGGGACAACAAGAACATACATTTTGTGAACATTAGCGGTTTACTTTCGATCGCATTTGACATTAGACAATATGGATAGATGTTCAAACGAAAGTGATAATATTATTATAAAGATAATTTTAGACGAGGAAGTCTAAACTATATAAAGATATCGCTAATGCTAGGGACAGTGAAATGGAATTCTACAATCTCCAGTTGAGATTTTACACGTGAGAACAATAAAGTGTTGCGATACAAATAAGCAAAACTAAAGACCTCCCGTAGTATTTAAAGCCAAACATTGGTGAGATAAAAAGAACAATTAGGAGTTCGAAATATTCTGGTGAGACTTAATGGTATGTTAATGGTTGTTACGGCTGTGAGATTATTGCTTTGATACTAACACTGTGCTGTTAAATTATGATCTGATGATGCTTTACGACTTTAGGAGTGACATAGTGATTTTTGTGATGAACACGAATGCAGTGTTTCACAACAGTCCTGATTTTGATAGTCATCTCACATCCATGCAATACGAGTCATTTTCCAACTGCTATCTGTACTACCCTGTACTCTGTACTTCATGAATTTCACATCACGTAAAATATTATGCTTACTACTAAATCTCATATGGGATTGTAAATGGTAAGCTTCCACAGACTAGAGGCCGTGCCCGTGATGTAGCTATGGGTGCTAAAGAAGAATCAACCTACGTCTAAACAAAAACGATTAAATAAAATTTTGTACTTTTACAATTAATTGTAAAATATAACATGATGTCTCATTCCAAATATGTTCTTGAACGAAAAAAAACTTAGTTTGCACTTAGCAACAACATTATGCTATCTCATTCAGTCTATCTTTCGTGCAATTGGATTTATTACTTAGTGAACCAACAGGAGATGTCTGCTTTAAATCACGCTACTTATCTTCACTATTTAATTTTAAATGTGACTCGGCAGAATTTAGTATCTTGTATTTTTTTTTATGTAATAGGTACCAAACGACCTAAAAAGAAACCTGGTAGAAAGTTATCACCTCCGCCCATGGACAACTGCAACACCGTCACCGATGCGTTGCTTGCCTTTATGTGGGAATACGCTCTCTTCTTGAAGGCTTCGATGTCATATCCGTTTGGAATTACCGCCGCAGGATGATTGTAGTTTCATTCATTATATGCTTTTATTTTAAACTTCACTTCGGCAATGAGTGTCACGTGTTAGTCGTGTTACGTGACATAACCTTTTGTACTTGTCGTTCCGTCCTATTTGAAAGCAAAGGCCAATGTGCGTAGCTAGTCTATTGTCTACATCAGGCCACTTTAGTATTATTTTAGGTATAGAATCAGACCTTCATCAAAGTGGACCACAAAGACTTGTTTGATTGAAAGATTGTATTTGACTCATTTATTTCAGCTTCCGATGTTGCGTCATTATCTTAAACAGAGCATCTCTAAGGGTGAATTTTGCTATCTAATCTTCAAGAATAACTTTTAAGCTAATAAATATCAACTGAATTTCGTCATAGTTAGGTGGTGCAACTTACTCTTCGTTATTATGAAAATATGTACATACCCTGTCTGTATATACTGGAAATGGCAGTTCTAGTTAGGAACAAATAGAACAGTACGAATTTGTAAAACGCGCCCGTCGAAATCACAAAATAGTGGCCCCAGAACCTAAGCTACAACTGTACAAAAATAGCCCGTATCACAAATCCACACAAATATATATAATAAAATCCCACTAGAAATAAAAAACGTTGAAAATACATTGAAAACCGAAAAAAACTGCTAATTAGCTAATGGTACTACACGATTGAACAATACCTGTCAGGCATAACAATAAAATTTTATTGTTTAAAAATAAATTAAAAGCACACGTATCTATAAAATATCTAATTAAAATTAATAAAATGTAGTTTAGATGATTAAAAATACAATTACAATAATTACTAATAAGTGTTTCTAGAAGGTAAGTTCAATTTGTTTAACTCAATATCAGTGGAATTCCATAGAACTATGTTAACCTCGCAAAACCATTGTCATTTTGCAACACCCTAACAGGGTACATGTACCTACTTACATTTTATATTAAGATCTTTTGACCCTGTACATGATGCATATTTAATAAATAAATAAATAATATTTTTGAGAATTCATATAGAGTAAAAAGGATGTGATCGACCGAAATAACGCCATTTACACACAAACATAAATATAAGAATGGATTGCCTCTTTCTAGCGGTTCAAATCGAGAACATGTTTCCATTCATCATTTGTTCCATATCGCGGACAGTTTTACTTCAACCTAGTTTATTTCATGTTTTTATCCCACATTTATTTTGAGAGATCATCGACCGACCGTGACGTCATTATCTTCTTGAAATTCCACTCTATTCGAAACGTAATAAAAAACTAAATTTATCCGGTGGTTTACATTAATACCAACCTTATTTATAGGCTGACACCAAATTATTGACGTCATGGCCGAGTTAAATATTTTACTTTGAATTTTACAGTTGTAATTTTATTGACTTCCCAAAAGTGCCTGAATATCTGAAGATAACTGAAATTCCGAATGAAAATATCATCCCTAACATGTTTTTATGCAGACTATTCAGTCCCCAGATGAAGCAACAGCCAAATTACACTTATCCAAACTTAAGTTCTTAACTAGCAGGCCTTACTAATATTTATTTATTTTTATGAGCAACAAACAAGACAAAACACAAGTTAAGAATGCCCAAACTTTAAAAACTTTGTCAATGCACACTTACAAAAATCTAGAATTGTCATATTTTTTTTCTTAAAAGTTCGCTTTTTGCGTTTGGGGTAGATCGTAAACGTCGCATTTTTTAAATTGTTTCGTGATTATTTAGCTGAATTCAAATTAAATATAAATGATCTCTCTATCATTGAATGCACCTTTTAATTTCATAATTATAGAGCTTTAACTGTTTACAGTACATTATTAAGTGCCTTATCTATATTTAAAAAAAACCTGTTTTTTAATTAATTTAGTGAACAATTGGCGATTACCTAATTTTAGACAATTTAATGTGTTTTACAATAGTATTATGCACACAAAAGTAGCGCAAATTTTTTAGTTTTATTTCAATTCAATGAAATAATCAATAAATCTTACAAAAATGCAATGTTTTTGAACCACCCCCTAAAGAAACTTAAGCCCTTAAAAACCCATTATAAAAACTGCAATCTCTTATTTGACTACCCATATTTTTTACAAACATGTGCCGGTCTTTCCACGATAAGTTTTGTTACTAGATATAGCAAAATGTCGCTTCTTTTCCCCATACTTCAATAGCTTTTGAGTCACTTTAGACCACCCTTCAACTGACAGACATACCCCTAATAAATTCCCCAGACCCCATACATACAGGGTTTGAGATCTTTACGACCCAAAACTAACTGCAATTTACGATTTACCTTTCTTCGTTACTCCTTAGAATAGTATTAGTTCCGATCCGATGATTTCTACGATATATCGATTTATTTATTGGCCGGCGATTGCTGAGGCGTACGTAATATCGATTATTCGATCGGTAATTCGATTAGGGTTGAATTTCACACGGGTGCAGTGGTAATCTCAGTTACTTGCACATCTTGAGCGTTGTCAACATGATTATTTTAAAAACGACCAAGTGTGAATAAAGTAAAGTAAAACTAAAAAATATCTTTATTCATATAGACTTATAAAAAGTTCTTATGACAAGTCAAATACAAAAAAAAATTGCAGCAAAAATATACTGAATAAAAATAAACTTAAATAAAATAATACTATGATAGTTAATATCATAATTAAACATAATGTGACTTTACCACCGGTTCGGAGGTTGTTTCCGATCGAGAAGACTCCGGCAAGAAACTCGATGGGTACTCTTTTCAATCTTGTTTTTATACACAGAAATTGAATTAACAGAGTAAAGTCTGTGTGCAGAGGAGCAGATTATACCTAAGATGACCACAAATTCTTATCATTTAAGAAATCCTGAACACTATAATAACCTCGCTTCGTTAACTTAGCTTTAATTTGTGACATAAACTAAAAAATATATGACTAATAGACTTAGTGATATTTTTGTCGACGAGATAAGTTGAAAATACGGAAAATCAAATGTCCACGGAAGTAATTTTTTGGCGGTTTTGACATTTTGATACCGTTCGCTAGAGAATCTAAAGTCGTGCTGTTTCCGCTAATCAGAAGAAGCAACGACCAATATAAACTCACAAATGAAGTAAAAAGTAACACCACGGTCTTGTGGTCTCCATGTGAAATCATACAGTTTTTTCACTCTAATTGAAAAGTTGCCATTTAAGACTTATGTAGTGATAGAACTTAAGCGACAATATTTCAGTAGCAAGTAAGCATGTGGACCACCTGATGGTACGTGTGAAACGCAGCACTAGACGTGTCACTCGCATGATGAATGAAGATGAGCCACAGGTGGCCTGGCTAGCCATACAAAAGCTTACTGATAAGCTCTGGCTAACTGACTTGCCAGCATTAATACAACGTTGCTTGAAAAGTGATGTTTATCTATGTATTCTTTATAGCAGAAGCCATAATTTGTAAATACTAAAATTAGTGACATGTTTTTTTACCACCAGAATCTTTAAAAAAAAGTGACATGTTTTTTTACCACCAGAATCTTTAAAAAAAAAATATCTTTTTTAAAATTTTAATGATAATTGCCATTTGAATACAAACCCTAAAGCTTTCAGGTCCATAGTCTGTTGAAAAAAAATAATGAAAACAACACATTAGCATTTTCAAAGATCATTACACAAACAACAAAAGGCACCGAAGGGAAAGCCTAGCCGTTTTCGCTGTACCCGTAATTGCTATTCTAACAGCCACAGCGAGGAAAGTTCGTGCAATTACCCGACGTTTCACCGTAACATCGGATATTACGCCAAATGACAGAACGGGCCCTACACTTATTGGTTGCGAAACAGAAGTTCACGGTAGAGGAAGTTAGTTATGGTATGGTTCGGAAATTGAAAGTTCGCAAACCGTTACCTGTACTTATATTTCTGACGGAAAACGAATGAACACTGTCTCTTGCATCATCAAGAACCATTTGGTAAATAGTCTACATCATTTTTGAAGGTTGCGATACTGTGTCTAAAATTTTGATAATTGCTATCGTTGAATCATCATCAGCAAGACGTGCACAGCTAAAAACAAATTTGTTCGTCATATTCTCTAAAATAAAAAATGTGAAACAGAAAGAAACATTGTTACAAAAACTTTTATAATATCTTGAGTTATTAAAAGATGGATTTTCTAAATAACAAGAGGTCTCAATCTCCACACTAGCACTCATGAATCCCATTCAGAACTGTTGGAGTTAACATCTGTTTCATCATTATCGTCATCGGTGTCTACAATTGAACAAAGGTATCTCTTGCGGGGGAAGTCTCCCATTGATTTCCAGAAAATCTTTTTTACAATCCTTATTTTCTTCTTAATTTATCAGAGACAAAAAGTACACTCCATATCAAATTGTACTTCCTAATCCCTTAGTTCCTCTCCTATGTATACGAGTATACATAGAAGGAAACGTAAATCATAATTAGCTACAAGTTACAAAGCTACGTAATTGAAAACATTAAAATCAATTTAAAACAAATTAAGGGTCTCGCTCGTCCGAGGGGTGGCCTATTTAAATTTAACTGTTTTATAACATCTGGCGACAGTTCTTCTTACAGAAGTAGACAAAATAAGTGAGTAGATGTAGCGGGGCGATGGTACCTATTAATAATAGAGGAAATACAGGGTGTCTGGCGGCAAATTTATGTTTTCAAAAATGAATAAAAAAAAAACCATTTAACATATCGTTTTAATTTAAACATTTAACGACAGACTAATAATGCGGATTTAATTTTTTGAGGATTACGTTATCCAAATTATTCCAAATGTCTTTCTTCGTGTTGCACACAGTGTTCAAAACGGAGCCTAGAAACTTTGCTTTAGGAAGCTTTCTCTCAAAAACTGATCGGTCGCTTTGGGGACATCCCGTGGCCACCGAGATCCCCCGACTTAACCTCAATTTTTTTTCATAGGGCTACTTAAAAAAGATCGTTTACATTAACAATCCCCGAACTCTTATGAACTTAAAAGAAAACATTTGTCGAGAAATCAACAATTGAACCAAGTTTACTGCAGCGTGTGGCGCGGAAAAAGAGGCTCCGTTTTGAACAGTGTGTGCAACTCGACGGAGACGTTTGAATAACGTAATCTTTAAAACACTAAATCCGCATTATTATTCTTTCGTTCAATAATAATGTTTATATTAAAACAAATTGTCAATTAGTTTTTTTTAATTTAATTTTGAAAAGATAAATATGCCGCCAGACACCCTGTACATAAGGACATCGGTTTTCTCATCATGGTAGTTAGGTTCCTCATTCTTCCACTGACTTTGGTACCAACACGTATCCTGCGCTTCTCCCACTTTTAACAACCCATTCATACGTAATTCTTCTTGAATAAAGATAATCTTGAATAGTTCTAATTATCCTCTTGTTATAGATTCTATGACACTTGTGCGCATGTTTTCAGTTCAAATCATTTAGAATTAGATAGAGCAGTTACAAAAGAGATACAGTCCTAGGAATACAAATATCTTAAATTTATCGCTTGTATTTTACAACATAGAGCATTTCCAGAATCGGTTTATTTATATCGCGTGGTTCCTCAAGCATTGGACCTCGAAAATAGTCACGCTGGGCGGTTCGGTCGAGAAGGGTTGATTGGGTCAACTTTTACAAATTTTTATTACCCCTTTTAATGATCCGAGCGGTGCGTTTGACAACGTTGAACGATTTCTTCCGCATGCAGGCTGACGTCGGTAATTTATATTAGCGAACCACAATAGGAAATATAAACAGAACCACTCTAAACGCAATTACATTGTTTGTGAATGGTGTTCCAAGAAGGCGCTAGAAAATGACCTTTGGTACGAAATCACTTAAGTGACGATACACCATCGATTAGGACGTCGACGTCACTGATGAATTGAACGGCATTTAATTGAACTTACCTGTTACCTTAAGTTCGAATAATAATGGGCTTGAGCTTACGATGAAGGAAAACAACGTAGAAGCCATTGCATGATGGTAGGGAATAGAAGCCAAACGTTTTTTTGGATTCTTTGTTTTTATTCTTTTAATGTTCAAAATGACAAATGGCAATCATTACTTTTGTCCCTCACACGCATCCAAAAGACTTCCAATGCTGGACACATTATGTCAACCTCCTTAAATTATATGCGATGTAGAAAAATTATTTGAAGTTTAACAAGACCCATCTACATAGTTAGAACTTGACTTTAAATTTCAAAGCACTGGATGTTCAGCAACGCTAATGAGAGTTCCAAGTAGTTACATTAGTTGCCGAAAACTTCAACTTGAAGTAGAGCTCGGAGAACCTGGAGGCTTCAGCGTATCGGGTTCTAACTTGTAGTTTGTTACTTAACTTAAAGTTGCGTTAAATTATGTGCTACTTTAACTTCACAACTCTTGAGGCGAAAGATGACCGGGCAAAGGCCGATAAAGTTTAACACAAATAGATGGACCATGACTTCAATATTGTTATTTTTAATTCAGATCATGTGCTTGCATTCGTACCTACCCAGGATACTTGTTGTATCCAATGATGAACTCAAAATAGTTTTTGAAGAGGGGTTGAAGATTCTTACAGGGTCAACAGTACACCAGCGTTACCTACGAGTATATTCAGTATTCGTTGGTACACCTGTGATAACTCTGTTTTTGAGTGTGGTGGCCGGCCACCAATATCCGAGTAATGGCACTGATTTGAATTAGTATTAAATAAAAGTAAATGTTTTTACTTTGAATGTACCATAGATAAACATAACATCCATCACTAGGTACATCTCAACATTCATAAGCACTTGCAACGAAATCACTCAAAAAAATCCAATCCTGCTTTTAGCCAAAATCAATACAGAAACATGACTCTGTAGTTTCATAATGGAGTCATTACATGCACCCCTTACAAGAGTGTGGAGGGTCGGTCCCTCTGAGCTTTTGTCACTAAAACTAGATTGAGTCTACGCACGTGCCCCTTACGTGTTTTATGGGGAACAAACTTGATTTTGAAAGTCTCAGTGATTTAGAAATCAAATTTCGATATAACGAGCAGTACAAATGATACTAACGCCTCCTTGGTCGAGTGGTTTCAAAGCTCAGCCCGAAACCCGGAGGTCCAATTCACAGGTAGGCTTTTCCTATTTTAGCTCTGGAACCCGCATTTGGAAAGCGTGGTGATTAAATCAATACTCATCAATTGCAGCGAGGACTTGATTTCAATGATGAAGGCCTTTGCGTTTTGTGTGTTTAAGTTTGTGAAGAATAAACTTAAAAGCTAATGAATGGACCGATTAAAAAAAAAACATTCACCTATTTGAAGCCACATTATCAGCGCCAATGCCACTGGCGTTATTTTTAGTTTTAGGCTATATTTACCGGGAGAAATATTCCAATGGCAGAAAGCTGTTCAATTTAAATATCATTGCATTTTCTTCTGCGACTTTCGGGTTTGTGATCACCAACCCGCATTTGGCAGGCGTGGTGACAAAGCTAATACCCATCCATTGTAGATGACTTGATTTCGATGATGGAGGCCTTTGCCCAGCAGTGGGACAGTATATAGGCTAATTACTTTACTTTTCTTTTACTTTCGGGTGCACCGTGAAAAATTCCATGTGCCAGCAAGACGAAGATTAAATGCACCCTGGCGGGGATGCAAGTACCCTGGATGCAAGGGGACACAAAATCAATATTCAATAATGCAGAAGCGTGCATGTCCCCTGCCGGCTTGCATGGCTGCGCTTCGAGATGGGAATCTATAATTACGTCAGATTTCATGTCTACACATCAACATGGGTAGAGTCAACCACAGTACAGCAATGGACAGTGGTTTTGATACTGGATTGGATTTTGTTATTTGAAAGTCGCATTAGCTTTTCATCTTAGCCCTATTGACTGGTAGATAATGATTATGGGCAGTCAGTCCAGCTTTTTTCTTAGGTATTTCATTGTCGATCAATAGAGCAGAAATTAAAACATTCATTCATCACGAATAGAAAACAGATCTATCCATTTGATGTGCTTTGATTTTGCTGAGGATCAAGATATCTCCAGTCTTTACATAGAAATTGAAATGAACTAAAAAGCAATATGAAAAAAAACATCCTCTAATAGGAGAGTACAGTCTTCCACCGAACAAGCATAGCTACGTACCACTGCGCAAAGTGCTCAGCGTGAGCCGGTACACCGTTAGCAATCTCCATCAAAGGTCAGTGAACTGCCAAGTAATCACACGTAACCCTCTGATGATTGCAGTAGTCATCATAAAGCCGCAGACACACCCACGCAATTTCGCCGAGTGTGGGGGTAGACACGCGACGCGCACCAATTTACGCGTGTGAGTTACGCCCCTTATTTCTCGGTATTGTTTGTGATGATTTTTTTGCTAGAAATTTACTGATGAATGATATACTGAATAAGAAATCAGTCGTCAGTAAGTTTATCTGACCCAAAAGTCGAAAAATAAGCAGAGCTTGTATGATTTGCAAGATGCTGTGTTAACATTTTCTTTTATATATTACCTGAATAGACATATGATATGGGTACAGATGTTTATCACATTATCACATAATGAGCGAGCAGGCCGGATCGCCTGAACCACCAAGCCTATGACTACTGTATGTAAAGCCCAGGCACGAAGAGTTCTAAAGTTAAGTCAAAATCTCATTTATAAAAGGTAGAGTAAATAGATAATATTTATATTTCTGATTATTTTTTACTTTAAATATTTATTGTAACATTCTCTTCACTAACCCAGAGTTAAGATTGATTGACACTTAAATTATTTTTTGCCAGTTGAAATAAGCTTATTAATTATTGGGACAAGGACTTGAAAACTGCGACTAGGCCAAGGTTGAAACACATCTGTAGTGAGTGATGTATGCAAACCCGAGTGGCAACGTCGTCGACGTTCATGAGACTTCGTGAGTGTCAGGGACTTTCTTTTGGCACTGACTTACATGTTATTAAGTTTATTAATAGCAAGTAATGCAAACTCACATTCATTTTAACTAGCTGCCGTGGAACAGCTGACAGTCAGTAGAACGGCCTTTAGCTTTTAGTGATGTGACAACGAATAACTTCGGCCGACGTTATTCTACTTTTCAATGTAATCGAAAAAAAACGAGTGAGAAAACTTCCAATTGCTAAAAGTTGTAATTCTAGTCTATTTCTCCCATGTTGCTTATGGGTCTCAGACAGCGAAACAGAATCTTTGGACCTTAAATAAATAATTAAATATAAAATAAATATAAATATAAATATGCGCCAGACAACACGCCTCTTGTAATGGTCTCGAAGTAGGGATTAATATCCCTGTGTTACGAGGTACCACACAAGGAAATCAGCCAGGGGCGTCTCCCAGCACACCCAGACCCGAGTCAATTCAGAAAAGATCGTTTCCTGAATTGACCCGACCGGGAATCGAACCCGGGACACTACGGAAATCGAGGCGAGAAACCGTGCTACAGCACACTACGCCAATCGTGTCGTCACATAAAAATGAATTTTATTTTAATTGGTGTTTATTGGTAGCAATGATTACATGGTTAAGCTCGTCATTAAATAAGCGCTATAAATGTCTAAATCACAACCAAATAGATCATCTTTCAAAAATTAATCTTTTAAAATTTCGACTCGAAATAAGTAAACAAATTAGCGTGTTTGTCTCCATACTTGGCTAACGCCATCAGTGAATTGCTTGGACATCACTAGCAACTACAACATAGGTCTCAACCCTCAAGTGAAAAGTGACTTCCTGTTCAAAATTACTACATACTTACAAACAGTAAAAAACAATCGGCAAAATAAATACGAGTATAACACTATTAAAGTCTAAATAATCAAAGACGACACGATTGGCGTAGTGCGCTGTAGCACGGTTTCTCGCCTCGATTTCCGTAGTGTCCCGGGTTCGATCCCCGGTCGGGTCAATTCAGGAAACGATCTTTTCTAAATTGACTCGGGTCTGGGTGTGCTGGGAGACGCCCCTGGCTTATTTCCTTGTATGGTACGTACCTCGTAACACAGGGATATTAATCCCTACTTCGAGACCATTACAAGAGGTGTGTTGTCTGGCAAAAAAAAAAAAAAAAAAAATGTTACAAAAATCTTCTCGAAGTATACCATGTAATTAATGATCGACGACAGCATCACGTATCATTGAATACGAACATTGATCCATTTATGTCAAACGCGCGCACTATGTATGAGCCGCCGAATTTAGATTAATGATGCTACAGAATTGACGCAGCACTTTTTTTAAAAGCTGATGAACTATATTTCCTTTTATTTGAAAAATAAATAGCGTTATTGGTGGGCCTTTGAGTTTTTGTAACAAAAAAGGTATTCAGAAGACTCATTCCTAGAATTTTATATCGAGTGGAATTAATATCAAAAGCTCTTGTCGAACTCTACCAATAAATTTCTACTAATCCAGAAACTAATTGAATGTGCCTTTTATTCGTAGCCTTTTTTCTTATTAGGCAAATTATTGAAGCGTGATTTTTGATATTACAAAACTGAAAATAGTTTGTGGAAAAAAATGTCCCCAACTGTGGACTTAAAAATGAAGGTTAAAACCAACAGACAAACCTAATCCCCACTAATCCGCATCAAAATGGCATAGTATTTCCAATCACTCAAATTGACGGATCACCAGCGTGACGTCCACCGCCATCTTATAAAAACGCGCGCCAACTCTGTACTCCAGCGGGGGTCCAATTAAAAAGCATTTAGAAACGAATCTTTGCGCATCTCGAGTTTAACAATACATTATTCAAAATAAGGAACAGAGGGGTTGAATAAAAACTACTATTACATAGTGCAATCCGTATTTTTATGCAAAAGTGAAACACAATAGTTTAAATAAACTAACAGTCAGGCCGCATTAAGAATTCAAGTTGCCATCTTAACTAATTGGGACAGACAAATCCTTTTGTAATCCAACACTCGAGGTGAGACATATACGTGTCACTCGTGTGAATGTTGCAAAAAATGATGTAGGAAGTAAAAAGACAAGGCGACTTGGATAATAAACAGTTACAGACATGGAACATTTGACAATGTTACACTTAAATTACAAACACGTCAAGCTTGTGTTTATATAATTATATTTAAAATGAAATCTCTTAGGATCTGTCAGTTTCTTTTTACCGGGCCATAACAACTCTTTAATAACAGATTACATCGCTTGAGCATCATCACCAGTGTCGATGCAACCAGATGCGGTAAATTGAATTGATGCCTATATTGTTACTACTATGTCGACAGACGAGCGACGGGTTGTATTTTAATTAACTGAATCAGCTGAAAATATATTTTAAACATCAAATTAAAACGATTGGTAATACAAATGATGTGATACGAAAAAACTGCGATATATGACCTAGCTGACATTAAGTTTTTGAAAGAACTCCACATATCTCCCCAAGCTCCTCAGCCAAAATTCTGGGTTCCAATGAAAAATCCGCCAAGTTTGTTAAAATTGCAAGAAGTGCAACCCTCATTGTGTCAATTTTTAATACGAGTCGACCGAGGGGCTATGCGAAAAGATTCTTTTTCAGAATTTGCTATTGGTCGAAATTCGGAAGGGTAACACCCAGTAGGAAGGGCGTACCATCTTGAAGATCTTGTTGCAAATATATTTGAGGTTCAAAACCCCATTTTAGTGTTTGTGACATCGTAAAACTCGACTTTTATGTGAATGTTCAGATCTAAATGATAGTGATTTTAATTGGGTAATTTATTTGGATTTTTTGGGATATTTTGTTGAAACCAAAACATTGAAACGGAGTTTTCTAAGAAATACTTTAAATAGAAGGCTAGGTAAAATTGACTTTAAATACTTCGAAAGATCTCTCTTCCAGAAATCCCATATGTAATTTAAATCAAATAGCACACACAGCAGTCATGGTCAAGTATTTTCCATTTAACCAATTACTAATGCAAATTGTGTAAAAAGTGTAACAGCAAGTAATATTTAAGTACATCGTTATTGAGTTCAAATTGTCTTATTTCATAGCGCAAAATTAAATTTGCAAACATTCAAATTATGTAGCACATTCAACCGCAGCACGGCGTAACATTAGTAGCACGAGTTGATGCCTAAAAGCTTTTACATGCATAGAACAAATTCTATTCAATCTACCTCCCTCGGGATAGCGGTAGCGGAGCACTGGGCAGCGGTAATATAGTTTTCTATAGTAACAGTTGCCAACAACCAAAGGAACATCGACACGAAGAAGAAGAAGAAGATTCTATTCAATTGCTGTTTTTGAGCTATCGTTGACTTTACACTCGTATCTCTTCTCCTCATGTGCATTTCCATTATTAAGTAACAAAAAAGGGTCGTTTGCAAGACCCAAATGTTACCAACTTGGAAGGTGAAAGACCAAATAAAATGGAACAAGCTTTCACTCGAAAACAAAAGAATCCATAAATCAGAGTCTTTAACAAGGACAATATCTTCACGCTGTGCGCGTACGCACTACGACAATAGGGTTATGCATTTTATCAGACGTAGACGCATCTAACCACCCAGTAAAAGGCGTTAAACAAATTTATGACCCGTAACGCCATGTGGATTGCTTACACTCTATAAATCATACAAAACCTATGGTTAACTATGGTTGCAGTATAATTTTGCGCTACTAAGATTTGGTTATGGGTCATTTAACTAATTGTTAGATCGCGACAATTGATGCAATAGAAATAGGAGAGAAAGTACGTGGAAATTTAAAGTGAGCTAATAAAATGACAGACATTTTTAAAACTACAACATGATTTAAGAAAAGTCAGGTTTCTCAAGACAAAGGAAGCAAGTACGTATGTATTGTTGAATCAAATTGTCATAAAAGATTACTGTCCATTTTTAAATAATATCTTTTAAAGCACGCTCCATTGAACTGTGAAAATCATAACATGTCAAGAAATTTTGACAGCGTCTAACAATACAGCGATGCGTGTGCAACAAATGAAGATGCAACGGACTTCGCACACCAACAAAAGGGTCTACCGACAAATAACTGTAACAAAAAGTGACCTAACAGATGTGCGCAGGAGCACACCGAACGAAATAACGAAATTTTGGATAGTTTTACACAAAACAGGAATAATCGTCGTGAGACTAAGCTTCCGTGTTGCAGAACCGGTTTTAGATTTAAAAATAGGTATTCGAGCAACAATGCCTGCTCGTAAATTGTGAAGTTTCTCATCAAGATTCAAGATCATGGGAATGGCCTTTGTTGAATTCAAGGTGAGATTCTGTTGCTAAGGAGCCTCATCTAATTGAAAATATTTTCTTAATATAACTTAATAATCATTCACATTCTGGCATAGTACAATTGATTCATTACTTTTTACCTTTGGAATACATAGCTCTAAAATCATTTTTAACTTAAGTAGAAAATCTTGAAGTTGTTTCTAATCACTGTACGTTTACCACAAGTTGCCACTTCAAATTTACATTATCGATCGCGTAAAAAATTGTATTGGGATTTGAGATGACATGACATGACAATGTCAAATCCCAATACAATTTTTTTGGACGTACTGAGGAGTATTCGCGTAAATCAGCAAATAAAGTGACTTCCTGATATTCCAAACCTCTACATTCAAATTATGAGCTTCAATATCCACCTTTATCTGATCTTTGCTCTCATTGATTGCCTAGTCTATTGACCTTTTGATTTGCTGATCCAGATTATGATAAAAATGAAATATAATAGCTATATGGTTATCGACAAAAGCATTAGAGTTAATCGGATACCTCCAATTTGCGATGCCAAATCTGATAAGTTGTCTATCGCCTTTCTCAGGTACATCGCTTAGATAAACGGTGCTTAGGAAATATGGTTATGGTATTGTTGACCTTAGGGTTGCACCCTTTTCCATCATACCTCTTTGTCTTGCAACAATGTCAGCATTTGCAGTATACGACTTGTCACGTCATGTCAATCAAAATGCAGAAGGTGAAAATGCAGTTTTAATGACGGTTGAATGAGTGAATGCAATAATAATAAGTGGTAAGAATTTTTTAAGGATGTTTTCACACGGATCGATGGTATTGATGTATTTTAGAGGTTTGAAAATACAGGACTACAACATAATGTAATCACTTATTCGTTTTTTGTAATACAATAGTCTAATTACCAACAGTGGTGTTCGAATCATTAAAAAATACACGGTAGAAATTAATCGAATGTATGCCACCATAGCTTTGACGAAATATCTGTAAGATTCAAATTATAGTAAAGAAAATACAATCTGATCGCAAAAAGTAAAATGATAACAAATATAAATTAGTACGTCAACCAAATAATCACAAAAAAATATTTACTTGTAACTCTTATCAGTTATAATCATTCAAAATGTCATTGATATTTTGGTTATTTTACTTACTATTTAAATAGTTAAGCCTAAGTTAACGTTTCTTTCATTACCCTAATCCATAGTCATACATACCAAACTGACATACCTATTCTTAACATCCTAGAAACCGCGAAACGCGGAGATGTATGTCAGTAAACAAATAAATCGACACACAACACTTCTGTAGTTTACCCTACTTCACTACGCAGTTTTATCAATCATTCTGTCATCTCATCAAATATCACACACTCCCGTTTTTACGAGTAATCTTCTGTTTATTTAAATCTTAATTTTTATAAAAGAAATAATAGATAGGAACTTGTTTCAATTTTACTCTTAGGAATACCCACCCAAGGTTCAATTTCTAATTTTGTTTCTAGCCTGATTGCTGAAATAAGTTAGTTTTAAACTGATTTTGATCCAATATATCACAAAGATAATCCGCTGAGAAGAGGGGAATCAATTGTACCTATTCTCGAAGAAAAATATGCTTGAGAAACTCATAAATATCAGATCACTTTGAATGGGTTCCCCTAAAATTAATATTTTTGCGGCAATTTTATTGTGAATTTATGCTACATTATGTGGGTTTGTCGGTGAAAAAAAATTTAGAAATCTGACACTTAGTTTTTGTATGTAATAAACTTTATACTTTACTTTTTATTACTCCGATTTAATAACGGTACTTTGGGATTTTATGTTTCATTTCATTATTTTTTTGCATAACTAGATGATATTAACGATGGTTTTAGCTATCCACGCAAAAAACAATTAAGAGCATGAAATCCAAGTGAAAAAATACTACAATAGCATAATATGAAAAAATTCTTTGGCGAACAAATCTAACTCGATCCAAAGCATGTTATCTATTAGATAACTTCTATAAAACGGGCGGAACAAAGGGTTCTGTACACTATTTAA
The DNA here is from genome assembly GCA_947369235.1 of Udea olivalis. Classification (NCBI taxonomy): domain Eukaryota; kingdom Metazoa; phylum Arthropoda; class Insecta; order Lepidoptera; family Crambidae; genus Udea; species Udea olivalis. Next base: position 19,735,904 of record OX376347.1, read on the forward strand.
TAAAGCTATTAAAAAGAATAGAAAAGGGATTACTTATAGAAAAAGTAAACTGAACTAATACCTATTGTCTATATTGCTTCGGGCAAAATAAACCGTCAAACAAGGTTACCATGTGACGCGTAAGGGATTTTTACACGGATCCCTTCTTTTGTTGGGGTTGTGTTCCCTAAAAATAACTGGTCAAGTGCGAGTTGGGGTTTATTCAAGGGTCTATTACATTTCAACAGGATTGCATCCTTTTTGCAGCACTGCAAGAAAGTTTATTAAGTTTATTTCAATGATTGACTTTGTTCGTACAGAGTTTTAATGCGTAATTAAAGTGTCTTTATTTTATTATTATTTTTTGCATATTATTATGTACTTGTACATGAAGTACAGGTACAGGCAATGAATAACAGACCACATTTTATCTACTTTACTTTTAACTAAGTACCGAGTACTATTTTTTACATTACAGCCGTGAGTGCTGTTAGTGCCAAAACATTTATATTCTTTACATAGACTTAAGAAGTCAATCCAACAATCGTTGGGTTGTGGATACGTTTTTTTATTGCCTTGCGGAACTCCAAAAACGGGATGAAGAACAATACCTAAAGTGAACTTCCGCGGTGACTCTATCAAGGTTGCGTCCATTTACGGTGCTATTTGGCTTTGCTATTGTGAGAACGTGTGTACTTTGGTATCGATTTTGTTACAGATTTTTATCAATGAAATTAATCTCCTTTTGTATTTTTTGGCGCTTTGGTTATGTACAGTCAGAAGCATAAATATCTACACGTTTCCATGGCTTCAAAAACATCTGAGCATCTAAGCAAGCAAACATCAAGCAAATATTTTTATGCTATTGACTGTACAGGACATTGTTAGTGTGGAACTGTGGACTGAGGGTTCCAGGCTATCAAGTTGCCTAGTTCTGGCATCTACTCGACGGTACTCGTATAATTTACAGAGCTTAGCCTCCTCATTCATTAAAATAAAACCTCACAAATGTGGTGGACTTCCCAACAATCCGCACTCAACGGTTTGCTGCGTCTTTTCTGGTCCGCACCGCTAGGGAGTGAAACGCTCTCCCTGCGTTTGTGTTTCCAGATGCTTACAACCTTGGTATCTTTAAGGCCAGAGTAATAGGCATAGAAAATGCATAGGGTAAGCGTGTTCCACAATCGGCCTCGTCATCGCTTACCACCAGGCGAGACTGAGGCCAAATGCAAACGTATTTTAAATTTTAAAAAATGCACTGGGGTTATCTAACTGAAACGCTGATCGTATTTGCGATAGTGTTAAGTTAAACAGTGCGACAGCAAAAGTACTCGTAGTTTCTAAGTACCTACTGATAACGTTATGGAGGATAACGTCTCCTTTTTAATTTTACTATTCGTCTAAAAATGCATGTTTTTTGCGTTTATAACCTCTTTTGTTTTTGTTATGTTCGTTCATTTGTTTGTTTGTTGAAATATTAAACATCCATGGGTCAGCAGTTATTAGTATTACTAACATAAAGAAAAAAAGTGTCGTACATTTGTTTTTAGTTCTTATTATTTTCATCGCTACTCTAATTATATTCACTAAATCATATCAAATACACAAGAATAGACCCCCTGATCCTTGCGCTATCACATATCCTAATAAGGATCTTTAAGAAATCTCCTTACAAATCATTCAAAGTGACCCTAACGAAATTAAATTTCATACAAGTTACAATAAATCTGAATGCCAGCCTCTGTACCCTGCCCTGTATTGTCCACCGAACAAGCAGCAAACATGGTAACAAGCAGATAAGCAGGTCGGGATAATGAGAGTATGCAGAAATGGATTAGACCGTGAAATGATTATGCTCGCGAAATAAACATGGACACGCCATTCAAGGACGTGCCGCGGTCGGGATGTATAGTGTGGTAAGTGACGTTTTTATTTTGCATGCATACATTATAATTTTTTAAATTTAGATATATTTGTTTATTTGTGAAATATTTGTTAGTAAATAAACAATACGTCAGATTTTTTACAATTAGATAGTCTTCTACTTTTGGTAAGGGATACAACTAGGTAAGGTAGAGTTCGTACATAGGCTGTATCCATCTGTCATTGTGCATGTTCTGATGAACTTTTCAACTTGGTGCCCTCTGCACTAGTTCTCGATCGCACATACATATTATATGCTCATACACATTTCTTAAAATAGATAGTTTAAATTCATTGACCGTCACTATACATCGATAAATCAAATCAGTCAGTTGCATATTTATTTCAATTGCATTAAACAATAATAAACTTAAATGAATTAAATGTGCCTTTTCAAAAATAACCTTTCCAAGGAAATTATATTAACGTAATCAATCAAAAGGATTGATGAATGGTTTTGTCGAGGAGAATTAATGCGATGATTCATTAAGAATCAATCAAACTTGGAGTTTTTATCATGTTTGTATGCTCTTCCATATCAAATCACAATACGTAATTACCGAATCACACTGTGTTTTATTATTGAAGCATTTCATTCTGGTCAGTTAAACAGACATACAAATCAATAATAGTTTTTAATCAGACTTCTGAGCAAAATGTTTTTTTACCTTAGTTTAGTTACATATTTCTCGCTCTAGCCAGCCAATCTCAACCAGTCGTCAAATAAGTCGTCTAGTTTGCTCACCATCTGAAGGGGTGACCAGAATTATTTATAGGTGCGGACATTCAAAACTTCGCTCGCGCTTTCAATGTCCTGTAACAAAAAAATATGTTCCACTGACCATTTTATTGCCCATCTGGTTTTACGATACGGTTGCCAAGAGATTTATGATAAAGCTTACGAGCAGTCTTGAGTTGGGGTCACTTGGGGTGTACGTGGTGTGGTCATTATTTCAGCAACCCTTAGGTCTTTTAGGGTTTGGAGTGTGTTAGTTAAATAATTTCAGTACGTAAGTAAATGATTCCGTATGGAATAAAACGTGTTAACGAAAACCTACTCGAAGCTCTCGACAGGTTGCAGCGGCGTGCTAACCGTATTGTTGGAGACCCAGAGGCAACTTTGACCCTTGAGCCTCTCCAATTGCGTAGAGATATTGCCAGGCTAAGTGTTCTCTATCGCTTCTACAATGGGGAATGCTCTAACGAGTTATTCCAGCTTATTCCACCCTCACCTTTCCACTACCGTACCACGCGTGCTGGACTAAGGCGTCTTCCACACACAATTCAGCATTTGTTGGCCCGAACTAAAAGGTTCGGTGACTCGTTTCGTTGTCGTACCATCCAGACGTCGATGGCAACTAGGTCATAACAACAAGAAATACATAGAAATTAAATAATTATCAATATTTACAAAGTTCTCTACGGTTTGCTTTGCCCGGCTTCTATTTTTTTTATTGGTGCTAAAATAAAACGATATGTACTCTAAAAAATAATAACCAGTTTAAATACTTACATTTCATACTTTGATAGTAATACATACAAACCAAAGCGAAATTTCGTCAACCCTCTCACTGCTCCGATAGCCGTGATCGTCTAGTGGTTAGGACCCTACGTTGTGGCCGTAGTAACCCAGGTTCGAATCCTGGTCACGGCAGTGTAAATCACTGTCATGGCGGAGTTTAATTTTTGCCTCAAGATCTGCTTTTGTTTTTTGCAAATTGAACATTTTAATGGCAATTTTAATGTGATAAAACAAAATTAACAAATTATGTCTCGGTTATTTAATTATTTTTTTTGCTGAATTTTTTTTTAACCTTTCTTAACCTAAATGTGATGAATACCCTGGCAAATTTTTAATAAAAGTATATCAAGCGGTCTCATCTAATTGAATTTTATCAAAACAGGACTGATACCGCCCTCTACATCTAACACACGCAACTCCTAATACGGGAAAGCGCCATCTATCGAACATCAGCCACATAAACTATTAAATGATTTAAAACGTAATAGTTTTTGCGTAGCCTTGACAGAGGCGCTGCTAACAGCCTACGAGAAAGTTAACAAGTTTCTTAAACAGATGGCGCTAGTAGTGTCGTAGAGATGTCAACAAAACATTTTCGCTTTATCTGAAGCCACAAAACAAACAAAACACATTCGCTTGCAAATGTTGATTACAATGTTACGTGATTTGAACAATGTTTATTAAAATTGCATGCAAATGTTTTACTTTATGCTAAAATACTTAAATTAACAGTTCATGATAGATATAACACGGAGCTACGAGTATGTTGATTGTGTTACGATTTCGGCAACAATTTAACAACTTAAGTTACAGTGATCATTCTATCTAGATCTTTGCAAAAACTTGGTTTCAGTGAAGACATCCTACGAATGAGAACGATTTCAGATATTATTATTTTTAGCAGCAGCATAAAAGTAAAGAAAAATATGAGTGATGCTGCTTAATCCAAAAACTACTGAATCCAAATTGATTTTGCACGACAACAGACCTCAAAAAAATTGGGTTTATTATTTGAATTATAAACTATTTCACTTCGCAGAGTGCAAAAGAGTGTGCTGCTCTTCATATGCACTACGCAGGCAGAAGAAGCACAGAATGTTTCTTGACGGATTCGTACAGAAAAACTCTCCCCAATCAGTGGTAGTCACATTTATTGAAGTATGATAAGTTATTATACTATTCACACTTCACGGATTTAACTCGCGTATTTTATATTTTTACATTTTCTAACTGGACGTTCGACTCCTTTATCGCAGTCGTGACTACGGAATGACATAGATGACATCTGTGACAGGAGTTAAATCTGTTGTTGTTTAATTTCAATAATCATTCATTATTGTTCGTGTAAATATGAGAAAACCTTTTGTATTTTATGTTATTTGAGGATTTAAAATTGATTACCCATGACGGATCGGGTCTTAAGAATTGGTTTTGTTTGCTTCCAACAACATCACGAACTAAAACTACCTTCTGTGTTTACGTTCAAAACGTATCGTACGTTTTTGACATTATCCTTCAGATTGGCGAATCAACCCTGAGTGCCGAGTGCGAGTTGCAGTAAGAGAAGTGAATGACTTCACCATCGCGTTTTGCGAGCACGTAAATGTCAATTACTATGGAATCGAGTCAGCGCCATCTAGCGGCGAACTCGGGCAACATTAAGGCCGCTAGATGGCGTTTACTCGATACCATACAAATTCACGTTTTTTTTCTCGCAAACGCGATGGTGAAGTTATTCACTTCTCTCACTGCAACTCGCACTCGGCACTCTGAACGCACCCTGTTTATTACCCTTTTTTCACTTGCACATACTTTACTTAACCTAGGTATTAAACCCGCTCCTGCTTCAGATATTTTTCCTCATTAGGCTCTCAACCTCCACTCCACTCCGTAGAGGCGCACTTAAACTCGCTCTTAACGAACCTTTGCTCTTTGCGCGTGAGATGTGGCCGGCGTTAAGAACCGCGTAAGAAGTGTTAATATAAATATACGTTCTTTGTAAGTAGGTAGGTGAATAAATAATAAATGTTACTGTAACCTACTTTTTACTTAAAATTTCACTTACTTGCTTTTGCCTGCGACTTCTTTGAAATGAATTTAGAAATTGATGTTAAAGTAGCTTATTGTTTTGTGTTATCGATAGTGACAATCATCAATCACAATCTGTTGGTGCAATGGCAGCGAATCCTGCCTTTAGCGCCGGAGGTTGTGGGTTCGATCCCCAGCCATGACAAACATTCATGATTAGATTAGATTCGATTTATTTATATCTCATTATTAAATTACACGTATATTACATATGTCGTACTTAAATGAGCTTAATACTGAGATCGTCAAAGCAAATAGTGTGACGAACATTTGTGTTTGTTGTGTGTCTGGGTGTTATTATCTATAAGCATGTAAATATAGATACTGAAGTATGTTCATCAGTCTCTGACACTCAGTTTGGTGTCAGATGATCTTGGTGTAAATTAGCCCGAAAATTTATATATTCGCTAATACCGACGTCCATAGACTGCGGTAAATGTTTACGATATTTGGGTCGGCAGGGTTGTACACTGTTTTATAGAAAATCGATTCATAGAATATCGTTTCACATAAATTGTTTCTCATATTATCATTTCATCAAATAATCAATAGGTGGTACGCAGAATAGTTACTTCGAAGAAATTTCAATCCTAGATTATTGTAACAAATAAAATTCATTTCTTAGAATATTCATATCATATAATATCAAATCAAGTATTATTATTGCTCATAACATAATGTTTAGCTTTTGTAAGAAGTATTCTCAAAAACAATTTTTTTGGCCACTTATGTTTATTCGCTTCTGGCATGTGGTGCGATGTGGTCACAGTTCCATCCTAACCTAACCAACAGAGGCTTTTTGAACTAATGTCTGTTATTAAATGAATTAAATTTATGTGAAGTGTGTTTTTGTGAAGTAAATAGTCGTTGAAACAATAATATTTGACATGAAAATATTTGAACCGAAGATTCTATAAAACATTTCCTGTGAACAGAAATTCTATGAAAACAAGGGATCACCGGGTCGGCAGCAAGCTGGTTTTGCCCCCAACACAATATTAAAATTGGCAGTGCGGCCCATAATATGCCTGTATTGATCTAAATCCGGAAGTCAGGCACCAACAGAAATATATTGCGAAACAAAAGGCAAATATAATCACCGCTTCCCAAATTAGCGCATTCGTAAGGAAGCATACACAATCACCTCCCATTAGTAATGCAAAGGGGGGAGGCGCAATCACATGCATAGTTAAGGCGGTGGAATTGGAGCTGTCTTGTAAAGCACTGATCACAAGAAGGTATCTTCTTCGTATCGCGTCGAGAGTAACATTATATTGACAGAAATACTAAATGAAACAAACTTCGTCAAGGTATCAGACAGGCACTCAAATACTTTATCAACATCATCATCATCCGTGCGGTTGCATCTATCCCGGTTGTGAACTCACACTGATGTGTAGGGTCCCAGAGTCCGCCTTTCTTATTTCAGACCAGGCACTCAAATACTTCATAGGTTGTAAAACACTCAATATACCCAAATATTTACACGGTGTATCAATCAAACCCGTGGCATGCAGGATTACTTTCAACCGAGTAATAAGCCAACATTATTAATTACTTAGATAAACAAATACATTTATATATGCGCCAGACAACACACCACTTGTGAAAGTGTCGAAGTTAGGATAGATATCCCAGTGTTACGAGGTACCAGATAGAAATTAAGCTAGGGCAGACTCCCAGCATACCCAAACACGAGCCAATTCAGAAAAAAACGTTTCCTAAATTGACCCGACCGGTAATCGAACCCGGGACAAAACGGAAATCGAAGCGAGAGCCAATCATGTCATCTAATGTTGGTATCCATACAAATTTTATAAAGTAGAAAGTTTTCATTCTTTGTTTGTTTGTAATGAAAAGGCTCCGAAACTACTGGACCGATTTGAGAAATTCTTTAACTAAAATAAAGCTTCATTATCAGCAAATGAGATAGGCTATATATTATTTAATTAGGCTATATTTTGACGGGGGAAACAGTCTACGCGGGCGAAGCCACTGATAATATTGATTTTTACCACCTCAAATCCGCCATACTTTTCAATAGGGTAAACACTGCGCTCTAGGGCAGAACACGCGCCCTAACCGACAACACAGATAAAGGCAAGAACAACACTATAGAAACATGTGCTTGTATCTATCTAATTACCTATACAATGCTCACGCTCTCGAGGTAAACATCCTGCGAAATAATTATGTGTATGTTAATAATTTACGTTACACGCACAAGCCTACCATAAATACTTAAATATTGTTTAACGTACTTGTTTCATTCATATCAAGAGCAGCAGTATTTGTGTTTTGTTTCTGTTATCTGTTAGTATTGAAATAATTAATTTGTATGATATTAAATGAAATGAGGTTCACCCGGGCGAAGTCAAAGGGAAGAACTACTGTCATATAATTAAATACCATACAATTATATAATTACTAGCTTCTGCCCGCCACTTCGTCCGCGTGGGATGATGATATAAAAAAGCCCATAGCCTTCCTCAATAAATGGGCTATCTACTGAAATAATTTTTAAAATCGGACCGGTAGTTCCTGAGATTACAAACAAACAAACAAAAAACTCTTCAGCTTCACAATATTAGCGTGGATAATCTGGAGATTTTTGAACGCGATTGTTTTCATTGTCAGTCGATAATTGGAGTTCGTCACCTACATGAATTCTTACCAAATTGCAGGATAGTTAAGTGCACGCAAGCTAACTGTACCTGTAACAAAAATTATGCGTTATTATACATTTTAAGAACCTCTTTATTACATAAATAGGGTTGCCTCAATAATTTCGCTTAGCGCCAAACTACATTATTGTTAAATCAAAGAGATATTTGGATTATCTTAAATATTATCGATCTATAAGACACTGAACCACTACAAATTGTTTATCATATCAGTGTTTGTCTTTGTCATACGTGGTAATCGAAACCACGACTTGAGTGAGACGCACTATCACCTGAAAGGCCAGCCGGAATACCTGTAAAAATGCTATTTAGTTGTATATTAGACTAAAAATAAGTTTAAAATCTGGCTCAGATTTAACCCCAGTAAACTAAAATTTACTTCATTTTGGTTTTTTTAAGGGCTTTTGTTTATTACGGATCTGGTACTCGGCACCCATAGGGTTGTTAACAGGTGAACGATGTAAATAATTGTTCAATCCCGCTCAAAGCTAGGCATCGGCCGAGATACTTGTTCTCAGCACTGACAAGATCTCCCATGATCAGTGTAAACTGTAAAGTGCTAGATTTCGAGACATTTCTGCGAAGACTGAAACATCGATAAGCATGCTAAACGATGGCCTAATTCATCATATATTGTTAACTGCTAACGGTAGTGGGTTCTTTTGATTGCTAAACCTTTCAAGTTTATACCATTGATTTTCGCGCCACTCGAGGCGTTTTGAAAGAATAACAAAACGGTGCTCCAATATTAAATAATAACAGTCGATTTAAATATGAGAAGAATGTCTTACTGCGACCAGACTACTCGTATATTCCGTGTTGACGGAGACTTTCTCTATTCTACTGTCAAAACGCACAAACGTGACATTTCGTGGTGATAGTACATTACAGCAAAAGGTATAGAAGATAAAGTGTCATGTTTATATATAAATTAGGTTAGGTAGTGTATTTATGAGTACAATAAGTTTGCTAATTACACGATTTAAAGTCCAATTTTATTTGCAGATATTTGAGTAGATTTTCAATGGATTATTGAAGTTATTCGTAGTAAGTACCGGTATATCCGTACTATTGTTTCGTTACGGTCTTCTAATTCATTTTTATGAGTTTAATCCTGTTTACAGAAATATTAGTTTTTATCAACCCTAACCGACCGCTCGAGGATTTTATTACAACCGCGGTTCCGTAGTATATTGTGCCCTTTTTAACAGTTAATTACTGAGTTATGAAGTTAACCCTGTTATGGTTAATTAAATGCTGTATCTGGGTATAAACTTTATGCTAAACGGATTTCAGCACAAGAGAATTTACATTAATTAGTTTTGGCATACATTAACGCCCACCTTTTATTTTTCTACTTGATTTTTTGACAATAAAATTCCACGTGATATTTTTAAGAGCTAGGTTAGTTTTTGGTTGGGAGGTCAATTTCACGTTGCTATGGATTTTTTTATTTTATTTATACCTATCTTGATTATTATTATTTTTCGGATAATTAGGATAGGGTTAATTCAGGGTAGATCTCTAATGTTATACTTATTGAGCATAATACAAAGATGTAAAAATAACAATTTGTGATAAAATAGTTATGAATTTGGTTAGTAAATGCTTTACCAGACAACAGTTAATGTAAAAAACGATTCCTAAGTTTCTGACCTAAAAATAGAAAATAGAAATGAAACATTAATTAACATACTAACATCCCCTCTCATTAGATACTCGGATAAACACACATTTCACCTGAACCCTTATTAGCCATCTCGTTCACACCCTTCATGCTAGAAGGAGACAGAACCACTCCTTATCGCGGTACTTCCCTTAAACACAGCAAGACGGAATCTCTGGACGGAAATAAGGCAGTTAGGTTCTCTCATACAATTTACATGGCGGATCTGTAATGGTCCAGGTATAGCAGTTATATTTGGTTTTTATGGCTATTAGTGCAAAGAAAGATTAGATTAGCTTTCTTGCCTCAGTGCATGAAAGGCGAAATTACGAGTATTTTTCATACAACGCGAACGTCGCGTCGGCTTGCAAACATTATGGTGAGTATATGAACAAGTGTAGTGTAACAAACCAGTAGCGAGTTTCCGACTCTGTAGAAGTGGTGTAGATGGCAGACAAGGACGGCAGACAAGGATAGCAGACAAGGATGGCAGACACCCCCATACAAAGCCTAAATGGAAAGTAGGTAGGTACCGGTCGCGGAGAAAGGCGAAAGGAAACTTTTGGGTCACTATCAGGAACAACAAAGGCAAAATGCAGGTCCCCCAGCTGATTACATACCAGCAGCTCAACAGGAACACGAAACTGCTTAAGCAATGCTATTCAGCTGTAGATGAGAAACTAGAAAAATTCAAATTTAGGCTCTAGGTGACGAGGGCCTGTAAAATAACATTGTAAATTCTAAAAACAAAACTGTGTTATTGAGTCTTTATTCCGATTCACCCAGTAACCGAAAGTAAAAACCTACAAATATTTTAGGCGGAATTATGACATTCGTAAAAAGAAACGGCAATTGATTCGCGTTCCAAGTCGGATCGCACTAAAACCCCATCGGGTCAGGGTTCAATATTGAATATGTTCATGCCGAATTGAGCCAGCAGGTGTTGCTGAAATGCGGTTTTGGAACCCTCACCTTTAATATTTATTATTAGCCACAAAGATGACCTTTCCTTTCAGGAGCGGGAAATCTCAATTTTGTAGTTGTTTTTGTTTTGAAAACACCACCTGTGGAATACGATATGAAATATTGGTAAAAAGGGTAACGCTTTGGTCATGTGGGAGGAATGGATGAAAAGTGGTTATTAGCGATACAAATGAATTAGGCAAGGCTAAGTCGAACTGTTGGAAGATGCAAGCCTAGATCAAGGTAACTTAGGTGATGAAGACGTTCCTTGGAACGGTTAGTTCAAGAGTTTCAAATGGAAATACATAGACAGGTATTGTTGGAATGTGTGATGGTAACTGGTAAGCCTAAATCCTCTAAACTACTTCAAACCCCTCTTAAAGCCTTTTCATTCTATAGCTCATTGGGAGAATCTCGACAGAGCTCAATTCAAAGCTTAGGTGTTCCAGGAGAAAAGAAGAAACTCAGTTAACGAACTCTACGTGAACCTATCTGACTAGGATATTAAGATGACGTCGCATAACTGCATATAGTAAGTGTGGCGAAAGATCGAGCCCAAATGCATCATCCCAAACAGTCCCCATACTTTGTGAATAATAAACTAAAAGTTACCCACCAAGAACGTGTCAAAAATTCGTCTACTCAAGTGCTTATGCCACACGCAACACTACTTTATAAGCCCATTTATATGTACACTGAGGGCGGAGGGTAAACAACAAAGGTTCTATAAGGTCATTCCGGCGGTACAAGATGCTGTTATAGAACCTTATCACTCTCCACAGCGCCGAACAAAGGGTTCGCTATGGGGAATTTCATGGGGTGCTGATTTTTATTAGGAAGCTTCACCTGGGCGGGAAAGGGTGGAATTTGTGAGGTTATGTGCTTTATTCAATATTATTTGTAAATCCGTGGTAATATTTTTGAGCACAAAAGTTACTCCATCCTGAATCAGGGATATATTAAAGCAGCATACTCTAAAATGAAGTATTAAAAGGAACCTCAACCTCAAACCTACAAGGGTTGACTTTTTTATTCAAGATTGGCCACAAAGCAGCTGATAGGAATGTCCATAAGATGAGCGTCCATCTTATGGAAACATGAAAAACCACGTTTATGATTCTTTTTTCTAAGTAGTTAATTAAATTCGATTGACCATAAATATAAAAATGAATAGCTGTTCGTTTGCCTCGCTAAAACTCGAGAATGGCTGGGCCGATTTGATCTTTAACTATTTGTGGTAGTTCAGGAAAGGTTTAAACGGTGAGAAACATTAATAATAAGTAACGGAAAATACTAAAAACGACAATTAATTCCAATATTTGTAAATTGACTACTCCCAGCGGTCAAACATTTGCCAATAACTTTTGACAGAACGAAGTCTGTCGGGGCAGCTAGTCTGAAATATAATTCCTGAATGTAATATAAATAGTTTTGCGACATTAACCGCCCGAGCCCCCCCCCCCCCCCCCCTTCCTATTACCTTTGGCGGTAAAATATCCTGTTGAATTACAATTTGTCGTCTGGTTGATATGGCCATGTCTAGAAATAACCAACTATAAATTCTCAGCTTCTCATTACTCAGCATTTTTATGGGCTACCAGTAAACAATCGCAGACACAATAGTCTGTTTGACCTTCATGCATCAGTGGCTTCGCTTATGGTTAAGTTAACCTTGAACGATTCATGACATTGAATATCAAGACAATTTACCCATCATGGGGTCTGTAACACCCAGCAGTATAGAATATTAACACATAGAAGGTAGTTCCATGGAAGAGGCTACCAAATTGTGATGCCGAAATCAAACTGTCACTATTGTTTGTTGCCCATGTGAAGCATGTTTCTGAATTGTTTCTTATTATGAATATTGCAGTAGCATTAAAAGATTGCAACATGTCAATAAATATTTTATTCGTCTTACGCCAAGAGCATCATCATCATCATAGGGTTCTCATCGCCCGTAGGCGGCTTTGGGAATCAAGCTATCGCTCATGGCCCGGGCATCTTCTTATGGGAGCCACGCCTCCACGGTATTCTGAGTAAATTAATTATCAATTTACTTGTTTTTAGCTCCTTTGGAACGCCTGGGACACATGGCGCCGCCCTCAGCGCGGTCAAGCCCACCGAGTGAGACACTATTGAGTGAGGCCCAGTGAACGACCAGCGAGCAGGCGGCGGCTTACACGGTAATCGGTAAACAAGGGAGCTAGGCGTCATACCCTGGGTTGTATAGGTCTCAGGCGCCGTCGAGACTATGGTTACCGCTTGGTCGGCCTACAAGCCTGAGACTAGGCGGAAGAGAGGCTTCGGGGCGGCTGGCGGTGTGGGCGCGCGCTGTGGCTCAAGCTGTGGCGCCTCAGGCGCGGTGGGCGACTGTACAAGCGCCCGCGGCAGCGGGCGTTCGTTGTCGTCGGGTGGTCGGGCGTGCAGCGGCGCCAGCCTGTTTAGGTGGCGGTGAGGTCCGTGCTCGGCGCGATCGTACACACGACGCGCCAGCCGGACCACGAAAGCCTCGATGGATGGCAAGCTGACGTCACGGGCGATGACGTCATTTCTGACGTATCCGCCAGCCCCTGTCAGCGTGCGTAGGCATGTGTTTTGTATCACCTGCAGGCGATTCCTCTGCGATTGAGAGCAGAGGGTGTACCATGCAGGTGCGGCGTAGGTCAGCCGTATATCTTAAAGACCCCAACTTTCGCCCGCATCATCTTGCCCTGGTTGACGGCGCGGTCGAACTGAGGCAACTTAGGTGTAACGCTGGGCTGCCATTGCCTCACACTACGAGATCGTCTTGTTGAAATTCACTGGTACAAATACAAGGCGGGCAGTAAATGTAATAACCGCTGCATGAGTGCAGTGCCTAAGTATTTCGGGCTTTCCGGAGGTGGTAAAGAAGGCGCTGTCATCGGCGAACAACGCAAGCGTAACATCCTGCTCCCACTCTTTGAGCATCTGACCCCGAACTAATCAGAGCTTTTATTATTGATGGCCCACCCCCGAATTCAAAAAAAATCTCAAAGTGTAGTTCTTTGATTTAGTTCATAGAAAGAGGAATAATAAGTGCAAATGTCCTTGATTTTGACAGCCGTTGCTATAACGGTTAAACATGGACTGAATGAAGCAGTGTGAAAAGAATTTCCTCGCACTCTTTTTTGACACGCGATGAACGTACATTTGTATCATCTACTTCAATCTATGTCTGTGGGTGTCACACACGAGCCTCAATCAAGAGAAATAATCACATCGTATTGTTTTCCATAGCATCATGGTGTATTTGTTTATTCCTTTCATACCAAACCCTTTATTAGTCTAGCTTTAACGGCGTATTTCGCACAAACAATGTCGCAGGCAACATCTACTATACTTTACCTAAGTAGTAATTTGAATTTGCCAACTTCTGTGCAAACATTAAAGGCCCTTGTTCACAAGTTGAAGTATTCGCACACGTATCATGTCAACTTTCTAATAACCAGCGCTCAAACGCCACTCCAGAAGGGCCCCTTGACTGGAGGGCGCTGCAAGCGATATCCTGAGAGCGGGCTGATTTTATTGATTTTAAAGTACAAAAAGTGAATAAGTTTTAGTATCACCACCACGTCTTTTTCTTCCTGATTCTCTGCAATAAAGCTGCCTAGGAGAGATCCTAGCGATAAGGCATCCTAAATAGTGCACTTACTTTAATCAATCACAACTTTTAAACAACCAAATTTCAAAAATAATAGTTATTATTCATCTACCAGATTTGTTGGAACATATCCCACGTAAGCCTAGTAGATTTTTAATAGACCCAGCCTGGTAAGTTTTTTTTTAAAACGTCGGTGGCAAACGAGCGTGCCGGTCGCTTGAGGGTGTACCGTCACCTCAGCTTCTGTAGATCGACGATTCAGCAGAAGAAAAATTATGGACTAATTTTTTTTTTATAAAAACAAATACTTGCCTTGACTTAGGCAGTGTCTCGATTCCCGGTCGAGTCAATTTAGAAAACGATTTTTCCTAAATTGGCTTGGGTCTGGGTGTGCTGGGAGACCCTGGCTTAATTCCTTGTCTGGTACACGCGTAACCCAGGGATATTTATCTCTACTTAAAGACCATGTCTAATGGAGTGTATTAATTTTATATTTTATAATGTATATTTATTTCTACCATATAACATCAAGCTTAATTAAACATTTTAAATATTACAACAATGTGCTTCTTAATATCAGATTAATACTAAAAAAACATAAGTAATGGATATTTTTGTAAGGAAGAAAAGAGCCAGAAAGTCACAGGTTGGAGAAGTCTGGCCATGCATGAACCTACATCTGAATATCTAGCTGCCCATTTAACTAATTATTCAGACAGACATTCACAACAAAGTTAGTAAATGTTACTTAAAAGTATTTGCAAATAGACAACGCATTTATAAAAGAGTTCCTTCAAACTTTACTTACAATTGTCGAGCTTATAACAGACAGACACACCGATAAACGTAGTCATTGTGCTGCGCATGATTGATTGAGCCGCGCGTACGCCATACGATTTGCAATTTCAATTTCATAGAGACATATACAGAGTTATTATTACCACTCATAAATTAAACTTTTTGCTCTAATCCTCAAAATCTGTCAGCTGATTTATCCATTTGTACCTAACGTTTCATCCGTGATATACGTGACATAACAATGGATTTTGCTATTGTTATATTTCCTGTACAGGGAACCTGCTAAAACTGTTGAATTAAAATAAACAGGTTATTAACAAAATATTGGAGAAGAGGGTCATAACAACCTTATTTCTGCGTGATTAGATTAAAATAATTTTAGTTTTGTGTTAATAGTAAGAAGCAACGAAAAAATAAATAACAATAGTAAATCCACTTTCAAAGTCTTATTAAAAATAGTGATGTAAAAAAATTACGTAGACACGTATATTATGAAACCAATCAACACGAACAATTGATTGAAAAAAAAACCTGATCACCAAAGGCTACTAGTATGTTGTTTGCAGCTTTATCTTGAAGCTTATGGATATGAACATTACTATTTATTCCTGAAACATAGCCTTGTATGTAAGTGTTCGACTGAAAAAAAATCAGTAGTTTTTGCTTGAGTTATACGAGTATGTCTTGATTCTCTTCCAAAAATGCATCGTTCTTTGACTGATCTCAGTGTACTACACACCTACGTAGCATTTCTGTTAGTACAGTTGACAGTGCCATTTTCAACTAGATATTTCATGAGCGAAAACCTGGCACATCTTTAATAACAGACACACTGCACAAACAGCTCTATGTAAGTACTTCACCCTCGCAAAGGGTTGGTGCAAGGGACCGATCGTTCACCCACAATACGACACGGGTACAGTCGCCCGGAAAATTATGTTACCCTTACCTGGTACATTTCTCTTTCCCTTTGTTTTATCTCCACCATTATGCGTCTTTAAGCGACAGAGCTGAACGTTGAATAGATTTACAGTTGAGATTTTTCGTAACTTCTCTTTGTCAGATATGTTGGGATTTTTACGACAAAATCTTCTTTAAGGTTTGCGACATGAAATTTGCTCCGTGCATAAAATTTCGCTTACTTCAGGTGCATATATGAAAAATATGCAGTTTATTAGTTTAGGGTTTAAGCTTAAGCACGGGATAGTTATACATTTTTGGAGATTTATATTTACGAGTATATTGCTTTGCGTTTCGCCTCAGTCTCGCCTGCCCTGCCTGGTGGTTAGTGATGATGAGGCCGATGGTGGAACACGCTTATGCAGATAACCTATTCACTCTGGCCTCGAAGACACCAAGGCTTGTAAGTATCCGGTAACAAAGACGCAGAAAGAGCATTCCACACCTTAGCGGTGCGGCCCAGGAAAGACCAAAACCCAGACCAGATACAAATAATGAAGAAATACCCAAGATCATCTGACCCCAAAACTCTCTACTTCTTAGTCGGGCACTTTTGGCAGAGTGGTCGTGGCTGTTGATGGACAGAGTTGCGGCTCGCCGTCGCCGCTGGCTTCCATGACAGCCACACGTCGCGAAACGTCTTTCCACTTTTGTCGACTTTGTGCTTCTCGAGTACACTGTACTGCGGTCGACTGCGTAGATTTTCTGATAAGGTCGATCCAGCGAGTCGGAGACCAGGCTCGCGCTCTCTTCCCCTCAGTGTGGCTTTGTACTACAAGCCTCTCCGTCGAGCCCTCGTTCGACCCCAAACTAAGCAGAGCTTTTTCTATGGGTTTATAATACTAAGGCCCGTATTCTGAAACAAAATCTGTACTTGAGTATAGATCTGAGTGACGTTTTTGTATGAACTGACGTTTTGAAATCTCTAATCAAGTACAGATCAGTGCTTGAGTACGATTCTAGAATCCGGCCCTTAGACAGAGAGCAAACATGACATAACAAAAATGTTTGTTCAGGATGAATAAACTGTATCTTTGTTATGAATATCAGAGAGGTGTTAGCAAAAAGGAACCTGCAGTATACGTTCAGTTGTCTACCACGAGTTTCCACTTTAAATAATCGTTATAGTTCGTGTAATTTTTTTTATTGTGATTTGTTCATGTGAAATCATGCAACAGGCCGCTTTATGGAGATGGTCTAATTCCAGCAATCTAACTGCTTAGTACGCCAATTTTTTAACTTATTCATGGGCTATTGTTGTGTACATCTAAAATAAATCTAGTATATTGAATATATATATATAGTATAATACCACAGCATTCTTGTAGATAAAAGAGCCACAACGTTTTATCACAGAAACAATATTTTCAATAACAACATCGTTGTTCTTTGAAGAAAATATGCGGAGAAAGAAAAAATATAATAATGTTTACAATAACAATATTTGTAAGGGTATGTGAAATCAGATCCTAAAAAAACACAATTTTGCTTTAGAAGGAGAATGTTTTCAGTATAACAAATAACATTTGAGGTTTATATTACTTGAACTAAACTAACGTGAAGGCCTATTATCAGAGTACTTATATACTGTGATGATTTTAGGATTACCTAGAGGACTCTGTAACTTAATATGTATGAATTATTAAATAAATATGTCGATAAGACAATGGGTTCTAATACCATTGTTGAAAAGTGGGATTCTGAGTGTTCCGTTCACCATGACGGCAACAGTCACTTGCCTCTGACTACCCCGTTCGGGATATAGTCGTGATATTTAAGACGGGTCACACTGAGATCAACTCACTTCAAATTAAGTATTTAACAGATTGATCAACACACTTAAATATTAATGAATGCATCCTAAAATGAATAAAAACACCAGGGTATCAAACCCATGCACTTCAGCGCTAAGGAAAGAACCATTTTTCTGTTTATAATATTTCCAATTAAATAGTTAACAAAGCTATCAAAAGAATGTTATTCTAAAGGTATTACAGGTTTATACCTGGAAACAACAGGGTACTTATTGGTTTATTTAACAAAGGCAGTAATTCAACAAAATCTTGGAATCTGACTGCTTTGCATAGCTGTCTCAATCTCAACTCTCTTTCATGCCTATCCGGCAAAGCCGGATAGGAAGATTGTGGCGAAAATATGTACCTAATACTAAATTATGACAACTCAGCACACAGCTTTTTTGACATGCGGCAGACGTGGCCCTATCACTCATCGGCTGGGATACCGATTAGGGCCTTTTCTAAAGGAAAATCACACCCTCCAAACTACCTCACCATGGTCTGGTATAGAATATTATGCCAGACCACTTTCGCCTGAAGATTGAATCGTGAAAGAAATGAAAAAAAAAAAAATGCTTGCGAAATGCCGAGGTTTTCTCAAGGAGTACAGCATGGAATCCTTGCAGAAGAGTTTGAAAAGTAATGAAAGGCATTGCTTGCTTGTCTGCCACTGACGTTGTATAAAAAAACATGTTTATGAACCAAAATAAACCCATTTTATTTTTATTATTACTCCGTTATCTCCCCCCTTTATTTACGGCCATACTGCTTCAAATTCAATAACCCCGCGAAGACCTCCGGCGACACCTCTGAATAAATCGCATCCATATTTCAGCCGTTTTATCGGAAAACGGAAAAATGTAACAAAACGAAATTCTGTGCCAAATAACAATTACTTACTGTATTGAACAGAACGGAAAAACAAAATGGATGCCTGCGACAAAGGTCCAGACTCCGAAAGGGGTGTTATGGAACGAAATGAAATCAAAACAATTCGTTATTTTTATTTATTTAAAAAAAACTAATTGATGAAAATAAGATAAGATGAAGATAAATAATCTTAATTGCATAAACAAGTACAACACGTAAACAGAAGAAACAAAGAAAAGTACAATTTAGGTGGTCTTATCGCTATAGAGCGATCTCTTTCAGACAACCTTCAGCAGAGAGATTTAGAAGGAGAGCGAGTTAAAGTGATAAAAAAATGAATATTTGAATATTATGCTAAAATAAAAATAAATAAATATGTAAATACATACATATAAATATTATAATGTTGAAAAAGGATTACCTAGCACTAGTTTCCGTAAGTAACGAACTAGATTATGAGAAAAATATATGTGAAAATAGGTTTTACCTTTTAATAACTTAGTTAAGTTACAATTGATTACTTCTGTAATCAACGCTATACAGTCTAATAATTGAATCAATCACTTAATGAACATTGACAAAATAGGTAGATTGAGGGAGAGCTTTAAAGCATATGCTTTCTTCAATAATGACTTTTATGTTTCGTGGATTTACGAAATAAATTTGTCTGACCTAGAACAGCGCATTTGTTAGCTTTGTGGTTATTTTATTTTCTTAGTACACGTACCTACTACCTAACTACAACTATAGTAATGCAAACCAAATAATATGTAACATTCGTAAACTTGCGCAAGAAAAAATATCAATTCCTATTTAACGTTTCTCTGAATGAAAACCCGAACAAGATAAGATTCCGACTCGGACCCTCGTCGCTAGAAATTGCGGCAGTCTCAAATTAAATGTAAATATCTCGAAAAATCGAGTTATCTCCGAAAGAATATTAAACAAATTTTGTTTGAGGCGGCAAGTATTACGCCATTTTGAATCTTTGTTTCGAAATCGAATTACGAGTAGATAGAAGTGGCAGTGGGCAGGGCACATAGCGCGCAGTACTGATGGCCGTTGGGGCAGGAAAGTTCTAGACTGGAGACCTATTCAGGGCAGGTTCGGCGTGGGACGCCTGCCTGCATCTATACTTATCGTAATAATATCATATAGAGGTACGTTTTGATCTATTCGAGGTCGTAATGAATAGGCTTCAAAACTACTGGACTAATGTTGAAATATACTATTTTCTTTTTTGGGTTTTTTTAACAGGATAAATAGTATACGCGGCGCGAAGCCGCTAACGGATAGCTTGTGTTCTATGAAGATTTTTGGGCGTTATCCTCCTTGAGGTTTCTAAATTAATATGAAGAGAGTCATTCAGCGCAATTCAACTAGATTTCTGACACGTAGCAAATAGTTGAGTACTTCTTAAAAGTATAACAGAAATTTTGTAGGCTTTTATAAGACCTAAATTCACAGCATTTTTAGAATGCTGCACATGCAATTCAATGATTTCTAAACATCTGTTCTGAAGTGTTTTAAAGGCAAAAATGCAGTTATGGATGTCTGCGAAAGATGCCATAAAAGATAAACATCCAACAGGGTGTGCAGATGAAAACTGTGCGTCTATATACCTTGATTACCAATCCACTACGTTCCATTCCACGAAATCCAAGTCCAATATTGGTCATATCGGGTTCTAATCCCGAATACATTTGTTGATGAAACGGCGATTGCGTAATATGTTCTAGACTGGTCATTTCGAATACTGCGCAGAGTAATGAACATTGCAGAGATGTTATTACCAGTCAAATCGAAATGGCTACGGAAGCCAATCACTATGCTGACACGGGTTACGTCATTGTCAGTTTGTATTTTATCAAGTTATTTGTATTACATCGGACATTGGTTGAGATGAATGCGTTTTAGTTTTCCTATATTGTTATGTAGGAAATATGTAGTATTATGATTTTCTCGAAATTTCAAAATATACATTTTGCTTTTTGAAAATTTTTGTTGAGATAGTTAAGAGTCGAACTCGCTGCCTACGCAAGGTGACCAATCCCGGGTCTTTTGAAGATAAAGGTGAATAGTAATTTACAGTGCAATTGTACCATCACACGAGTAGACCTCATCAGCTCCATTCATTAATTTGAGGTTGACTTACAACCACAATGCAATTAACACAACTCAGAAAATTTTTCTCGCTATCATTTCAATTAATGTACGAACTTTAACCCATTTATGTTTACTTATACGTTGTATTTGTAAGCAGCATGATTAGTGATAGTTCGTTTTTTATTCCTTAATTTAGAGGTCCGTTTCAAAGATCAATGTTGCATCTTGCAATAGACTATTGAATGTTAACGTTTTTGATTTTATTATATGCCATGAATAAAGATAGAAGCTTGAAAAAAAATCGACCTGATCCTAAGGACTCAAGCGGGATCCGAATTTCGAACCCGCGACCTTCCACAGTCCGGGTGGCTGCTCTTCCAACTGAGCTATCGAGGGCGTTAACAGACCTCGTGAATTTGGCTCCCGCTCGAGTCCCTAGGATCAGGTCGAATTTTTCTAGTCTCTATCTTTGTGTAGAAATTAGATTGGTAAATGCTAGAAATAAACATTAACTAATACTATAGCTAGTTTGATCTGAAGCGAAAGTCAAAATATTTGCAAAAATATTTCTTTCGGGTGTTAAAAGGCGCTTGCTTTATTACCAATAACAGTAATTAAGGATAACATTGACATTCTGGCAAAGCCTTTAAGTGACATCTTTAATAAAAGTTCAGATAATGGTATTTTTCCTGATCAATTCAAAATAGCCAAAGTAGCTCCAATATATAAAAAACGACCAAGACTTGACCCTGAAATGTATGGACCGATTTCATTGCTTCCGACCAAATCAAAGATTTTCGAAATATAATTAAATCTAGGCTAATACGACATCTAAATATTAATTATATACTAAACAATCGTCAATTTGGATATTTGGATATTTGCACAATGTTGGGACTACGGAAGCAATATTTAAATTAATAAGTGACGTGATGAAACAATTAAATAATAGGAGAAAGGTAGCTAGCCTTTTTTTGGATCTTAGCTATGCCTTTGAGACAGTGAATCAAGAGTTGCTTCTTTTTAAGATGGAACACTACGGAATCAGGGGCAAAGTTTTAGAACTTTTGAAGTCCTATCTGACTAATGGGAAAAATTTCATAGAAATTTGTAAAAATGACAATAACCTAGTCCAGAAATCAAATAGATTTTGGGCCCAGATTTTTTCTTGATTTTCAAGAATGATCTCATTAACTACTTAACCAGGGTGATTTCTGATGATGGTGGTATTTGCGGATGATACTGATGCGATAATTTCAGGAGATGATATTCCCGATCTCAATATGAGGGTTAATCATGCATGAAGGGTAGCTACCTCTAGCTAACGTTAAACGAGCTTTTATACTTACTGTTGGAGTCGGTGTCAGCCAAGGAAACACTACAATAAATAAATGATAAATAATAAATAAATAAATATCCCTGGACATTATTCCACACAGCGCCATCTAGCCCCAAAGTAAGCTAATTAAAGCTTGTGTTATGGGATACTAGACAACGGATAAACATACTTAAATACATTTTCTTTTTTGTAAATACATACTTATTATACATAGGAGACACACAGTACAAACAGACATGTTCATGCACACAAATGTTTGTACTGTGCGGGGATCGAACCCGCGACCTCTGGTGTAGTAGACAACTTCTTAACCATTACACCAAGTCGGTCGTCAAACAATATACCTAATAATACAACTATTTCTTACATATCACGTTTACGTATGTATGTAGGTAGTTACAAACCTACGTTGACTGACACCGACTCCAACAATAGCAATAATTGTACCTACATTATATTATCGTATAAGCTTAAGAAGAATGCGCGATTATTTCTTTACTTTTTAGTGCTTTGTTTTGGAATAGTTTTTTTTGAAGTTGGTTTTTTTTTTGTTGAATTTTTTATTATTTCTTGATTTTTAGTGAATAGTTCTTATTTATTTTATACATCGAAAAAGTATCGTCCAATTGCTCCTGTCGTGGATCCCATAATCAGAACCTAACCAAACTCTCATCAAACTACCCTTGAAGTATATCCTTCCCAATAATTAAACGGTTATGGAGTTTAAACCTTACATCATCAGTTCACTTAAATAAGCTGAAAGAATATGACTGTCGGTCTTGACGTACCTATAATATTTAAAGAATTATCCTCCAACTACTAACCGTTAAGTAGTTGTAGCTCATCAACATGAGATGATGACTTGAAAAAAAAGATAATTGCTCAGCTCCCATATTAAAACTATAATATTGCAACCCGAAAAATATTTAGTATTGGGTAGTTCCGGTGGCCATCACTGGTCTTCATCAGCAGTTCCACTTCACCAAATGGTACTTTTCGAGAGCAACTGCATGAGTTACTATCAAAAATACCTAAATCGTTATAGGTGTGCCTATAATATTTGAAGAGTTCCCTCGATTTTTCCTGGATCCCATCATCCGATCCTGATATGCTGACAATGGGACCACCTCAGGAATATACCCTTTCGAATAAAAAAAGAATTTTGAAAATCGGTCCACAATTGACAGAGATATCGGTGAACATACATAAAAAAAATACATACAGTGGAACATAGAACCTTCTCCTTTTTTGAAGTCGGTTGAAAAGGATCGCAGCTCTTATAGAAATTATATTTTCTTGTTTCTATTACGAATAAAAAATACAGATGGCAAAAGAAAAACTTCACGTATACATGTCCAAATTCCAAAAACTTAATAGACGAGACCCAAGCCAACGAAACACGAATTCAGGAGCACAGACCAACATGCGACGTAGTTACTGCCCACGGCCTGCGGCGTGCACCTAAACACAATTTCACACCCTCTCACTATCAAAATTCACAGCATGTTGCTTGCGTATAAAGCTTTGGACACGACTGTACACGGGCACAACTTGTGTCACGAGTAGAGATGCAAATGCGGTCACAAAATAAAGAGTTTACAGAAGGACCGCTCGCGCCTTTTTCCTAAACTTGCGTGACCGCATTGACCGCCCAGGGTTACTACTATGTTCGCTCTGAATTTCCAAAATGAAGTAGGTAGGTGAAACCTATTTGACAAAACCGGCAATAAACAAAATTCTTTATGTTAAAATTTGGACCAAGTTCAACAAAAACAATCGCGACAATACGACTAGCCGTCTGACTCACTGAAGCTCACTGGTATCGCCAGTGAATTCACTCTGTCTGTGTGCGTGATCAAAATGGCGGGTTTGTTTTAAGGGGACTACCTGTCAGAGGCGCTGCCCCGCATGCGTAATTTGTGACGCGGTCAACGCGGACGCTAGCGGCTGTCATTGGTGTAAACTCTTGCTAGACATCAGTATGTCTACCAAGAGTTTACACCAATGACAGCCGCAAGCGTCAAGTTCGAAGAGCTCAGTAGCTCTTCGAATGTATTTTTTTAAATTTTGTTTTTAGTCCAGGCAACGAATGCTCAAAAAAAGGTATAATGCTTGGAACACAATTTTTGACTTCGTAACTTTGTTTGAACATATCAAAAGTCACAAAGATATTGAAAAACTTGACTGAATAAAATTTAATCAGCTTTAATTTTGTGAAAAGTCCCATGTCCGACAAAACCGACTTTCAAACCCCCCCTTCCCTCCCCGGCTCTTTTGATATGTTCACCTCCTAACTAGTCCAAACAAAGTTACGAAGTCAAAAATTGTGTTCCAAGCATTTTCCTCCATACCTTTTTGTTGACTGGACTATTTGATTAATTTCGTTAATGAAAAAAGGGAGATTTTTTATTCCTGAGGCATTAAAAAATTCAAGAAAATTGTGTAACAGGAGATATCTAATTTAGATACTAACATAATTATACCACCAAAAAAGACATAAACATTTCTGAAGTCAACTATCGTAGTTTCCGTGATAGAAACGTATGGTAGACATACTGATAAGAGTACCATGTCAAGAGTTCTCTTACGTGCAAAGGATAATTGCGTAGCCGTCCCATTTCAGCGTCCCGTGTGTTTTCTTAAGCTTTGCATCGCCACAATGGGCGTTGTTCCGGCTTGTCCCTATTTCTATTCCCTATTGTCCGTCAGAATCTGTCCGAGACGCCTTGTCTGGACGAAGAGTTTAGGAAGATGGCTAGTAAGAGGTGGTAGCGAGCGACAAGCAAATTATCATAATTATTTATGAACTAAAACCACTCCGGTTGGTAAATAAATTGGATCACCGGCTGGAAACCTAATTTTAAACTAAAATTGGGTTTTCATGGGCCGTAAAAGTGTTTAAGTTGTTATCTAAATTTGGGGTCATTCATGTGAATCAGTGCAAATAATATAAGTGACCGGTGTCAACCACTATTGCCTACTATTGCTAAATCGATATTTTGTTGCTATTCCCAACATAGGACCTAATCATACTGACATTTCGTGTGGCGTACCGGAGATAGCTAATATTAATTATTGTATACTAGCTGTCCGTCAACGGCTTCGCCCGCGTAGACTATCTTTCCCGTCAAAACATAGCCTTAATTAAAAAAAATAGGATATGTGACTTCCTGATAATTTAGCTTTATATCGGTCAAATAATTTTGAAAATTGGTCTAGTAGCCAGTTCAATACAAACACAAAGAAACAAATCTTTTCTCTTTATAATATTTGCATAGATTTGAAATAAAGAACACTTTAGTTAGACGGTAGAGCTGGGTGGTTGTGGCTGTAGCACACCATTAACTTTCCACGAAATTGACTAGTTGGTCCAATGTCACCACTGTGAAACACGACTTGACTCACACTATTTTACCAAAAAAAAAAACCGGCCAAGTGCGAGTCGGACTCGCGCACCGAGGGTACAAACCTGTAGGTATATTTATTAAAAATATTTTTATTAAATGATGTTACTAAAAATTTACAGTTTTTGCAAGACGTTGCTTCGTACCAAATTTAAAGATTCTGGGTTCACGTGAAGTACCCAATAGGTTTCGAATCCCTTGCGAGTGTCGAAAATTTGCGGTAATTTGCGGCATAAACGGCTGTATCTTTTGATTGCGTTAGCTCAGAAGTTTGATTTTCTCACAGCTTTATGGGACAGTAGACCTGAGTATGTGATTGAATTACAGCTTGATACCTCCACGCGTTCCTGAGAAAAAGGGTCTTGACATACAGACAGACGTACGGACGCACAACACAGTGATCCAATAAGGGTTCCGTTTTTTCCTTTTGAGGTACGGAACCCTAACTATTACAAAAATTATTGAATTGTCTAATTTAAGTGCGCCCTTCGCTTATGTCTTGCGTATTGACTGAAGTGAACTGTATCCAGTTTCCACTCACAGTTTGCGTAGGGACGACGAGATGCAAGATAAGATGTCTTGTTAATCGCAGGATGGATTTCGGATAGGAAACAAACTTCAGTATTAACGTGTATTTCAACTATAGTTTAACTTCAAACCGTACTATAGTTGATTTAGATATAGTTAAGTAGAGACAACGCACGAATTTATAACTAAATGTCTTTCCCGTCAAAATATAGCTTAAATTAAAAAAAAAAAGCCTATGTCACTCTCTGATAATGTAGCTTAATATTAATGAAAGAATTTTTTAAATTGGTCTAGTAGTTTCGGAGCCTATTCAATATATACAAACAAACAAATCTTTCCTTTTATTATTAATATAGATTATCGATTATACTCGTACATTAATCCTGTATTACTTGATCATATCACCTGCTAGCCCTTTCTAGCACCGCTCTCAAACACCATTTATGAAGTCTTGTAGATTGCTTTTAAAAATACGACCGTTTTATGTCTACCTAAAATCTTTGCTTACTAATAAAAACGTTTTTTGTGCAATTCAGTATACGAGTAGCTTACTCGTATGTATAAATAAATAAATAAATACCTGGGACAATTCACACCAAGATCATCTGACCCCAAACTAAGCAGAGCTTGTAATATGGGCGTCAGAGACTGATAAACATACATAAATATTTCTAAATACATACTTAAATAGATAATAACACCCAGACACACAACAAATACAAATGTTCGTCACACAAATATTTGTCATGGCTGGGGATCGAACCCACGACCTCCGGCGCTAAAGGCAGGATCGCTGCCATTGCGCCAACAGGCCAGTCAGAGTATGATGAGTATGATAATAAGATCAAGACATGAAAATACGATAAACTATGAACGCTAATAGTACACAACTGAAAGATCAGATCTGATATCGACAGAGTGAGAAATGACCCTAAAGTATTTTGAAGTAATACGGAACACTTTGTTTAATCCGATTTTATATTCCAGAGAAATATTCACCAGATTCGGTATTTATGCGTATGTTTTTTTTCTATTCCATCGGTCGCCAGCGCTCACGTTCCCGCTACTCGTCAAAAGGCAAACAGATGCAAGATGAGATACGCTGTATTAATTAACAGATTCAGATTGCAAGGGCTTAACGAGCGGACTCGATGGCTATGGGTAACTATTGACGGGAGGCAGCTACGGCTACGGTTCACTAGTGAAATATAACTAAACAGGGGACTGTTTGGGGATATATTGTTTATATGTTATGGCAAATCACAGTGAACTTGGGCTTATTGCTTTTGAGCAAAGTTGAAAACAATCAAATTGAATTATACATCTGCAGGTTCCGACAGTGGACCATACGAAGTGTAGGGCGACTTCGGAGTAGGTAGAGTGACACATTTGTCAATAAACTGATAGGTATATAGAACCCTTCGTATACATAAATCTATTCAATGGTTACACTCATTGATCAAAGCTACATAACATTTTTCAAATAGGTATTTCTTAAAAAAAATACATTAAGTACAGCAGACGATGCAAAAATCATGAAAACCACACATTTGATGGTAAGCAAGTACTATTTCACCCTCATTAATATCTATTTCAGCTATCACACACTATCCCTTATTTGCCCCTAATTCCTAATCTTAAGACGATCGTAGGACCTATCTTATAGGGACAACAAGACTGTTGTATAACGAAAAAAAATATTTTGAGGAAATGGTTGTCTCTATATCTAGTTTACACATTGTCCGACAGCCTGTTGGCGCTATGTGTAGATAGAAATAAAAAATATTTTTGTAACTTACAGCACAAAATAAAGAGTTTACAGAAGGACCGCTCGCACCTTTTTCCAAAACTTGCGTGAACCGCCTAGGGTTACTACTATATTCGCTCTGATTTTTTAAAATGAAAAAAGTAAGTTATACCTACTTGACAGAACCGGCCAAAAACAAAATTCATCATGGGAAAAATTGCACCAAGTTCGACAAAAACAAAAACACTCGCGACAGTGCGACTTTCCGACTCACCGAAGCTCACTGACTTAACTTGTAAATTCATGTCTCTGTGTGCGTGCGTCAAAAATGGCGTGTTGTTCTAAGCAGGCTATCTGTTAGAGCGCCGCGCATGTCTAATTTTTGCTTACAGTCAGATGATTTCGAACGGCGTTAGATGTCCCAGGTTTTAATTACATTTACAGGTCATTATTTGTATGTAAGCACAATACGGTAATGCGTTCACTGGACATAGAACATATACCAATAACGTGCGCTGAACAGTTTGAAAAATGTTATAGTAAGCAAACAGCGAACAGAAAGCTCATCAAGTTCCAAGAAACTGTCAACTATTGAAAATTAAAAAAAAAATACGAATTCTACTCGCGGCTTAATTTGAATAACAGACATCCTATCCAAATAAATATAATTCTAATCACTTGGAGCATCTCGGTGTAACAGAACCCTGTTATCCTCCGATTATCTTGTCCCTTTTATGTGCTGGTCCGTTGTTTCCTCTAATAAACTGTTTGTCCGCATGTTTGTGTACGAGACAGTATAATCAAGGTATAAAGAAAGGTCAGCTTTAAGATAAAGACCCTTTTGATTGCGAAATGAGGGATGATTTTTAAAAGGAATCCGGAGTTTTTAAGCTTTGTAGTATCTCCCCCAGTTGATCCGTAATTAAGAGGCCGCATCAGATGCAGCTGTTTGTAATTGCAAATATACAATACCTACAATGATGGAAAAATAAAAAAAAACAATATACAGGGTTACAGGTTATGTTGACCTAGCTAGATCCTTTATGGGCTTTGTTCCATCTACAACTGGATAGAAACTACAACTCTTTAAATACTAAACCCTGACTAACAACTGATTTCAAGATACTGGACTGTTACGTTTTATATAATGATTGACAATTTTATTCCCTGTTGTCCAATAATTTTGCAATTTGTGCCTCTAAAATTAATTTTTACAATGTTTAGCTACTTATCGTCACAAGTCCATTTCTACTTATAATGCTGTGTTTCCTGTCCTTTTCCTTCCTCTCACTGGACTTGTGTTTCGGCCTCTTTCTGTACACGGAGCCCCCGTTCCCTTCGTCGACAGTCTCCAGGTGAAGAACATATAGTCGGTATATTTGTAGTAGGATTACCTGCAGAATATACTTGAAATTAGAAATAATCAAATCTCTGATTAACTTATTCTCGAAATTCAAACTGGAGTTTTCTGGGCTTCGGATGGAATGGAACGTAGTTCAGAGGCTTTTAGCCAATATCGCAAAAAAAAGTAGTAAAATAAAGCCTTGGCATGTTGTATAACTTCAAATATTGCGATGCCTGGTTAAGTGAACGATTAGGACGACGGCTTCTTAACCACAAAGACCATTAACCGTGAAACAACAGTTTGATGACTAGCGGCAACGATGATCAAGCCTAACTCGTCAATGACAAATAAAGCGCCCACCAGTTCTCCACAGATAATCCCTATTAATTGACTACCGCTGCACTCGCCTTGCGAAGCTCGCTCTCGTAAACTGTCATATTTGCGCGTCGAGGGCTGGACAAATTGCGTGGCGCGTGGAGTGCAGACGGGACGGTTTATACTGCACGATGTTTGTATAGCCCACCTTCCAACAGACTTTAAGCTAGATACTATAGTATAGACTATAGTTATAGCTCTTCACAATTTCGGGCAACGAATACAACCTAGGTGCCGTAAGAATAAATAACAACTATCCTAAAAACTTAGCCACTATACAGCTAGGAATCAAGAAAATAAAGCCACATACTTTGCCAAAAATACAGTTATTGTCGGAAAGCTGACAAGAGTTCGGCCTACTATAGGTAGCCAAATTTAAAGGATAGAGAACTGTGATGCTATAATCAATGGAACCAAACAATGGAACTACGATTCTGGAATTACGGAGACCATGAACGATGAAATAACCGACTTAACTAACGGGAACGATGATAGAGCCTGGCTCGTCAATGACAAACAAAGCCCCTAGCAGTTCCAAACAGTTAATCCCTATTAATTGACTGCTGCTGCACTTGCTTCGCAAAGCCAGCTCTCGTAAAATGTCATATTTGTACGCTGCCCGTCGAGTGCCGGACAAAATTTGTCACAAAATTTGTCATGCGTAATTTAGTTGCGTGGCGCGTGTGGGATCTATAAAAGGCGGTTTATACAGCACGAATAGCACGATGTTGATTTTGATCACCTTCACACGAACATCAGAAGCCACGAACTAGCTCCGTATTTGCTGAAATGAGTTCCACTATCAAAATGTGTCTCATGGCAACATGATACTTATAATACATTTACCAAACATTCGTACGATGACTTTGGAGCTATGAAGACAATGAACTATGAGTAAATTAGTTACGACAGGATGAATAGCGGCAACAATGATTAAGCTTGGCTCATCGATGACACAGTCAGCTCTCGTGAACTGTCTAAATTGCGGCGAGTTTGCGTGTCGAGACGGACAAATTACGTGGCACGTATATAAAGCGCATACAAGGCGGTTTATACTGCACGATGTTGTAACAACTACCAGCTAGAGTCTACCCGTATCTGCCGTATTTAGTATTCATACTAAAATAAAAAACTGAACGTCATAAAACAGCAGTACGACCCTAAACTAAGCAGAGCTCGCACTACGGCTGTTAGAGACTGATTAAAAACAGAGCAGATAAAATTAAGAAAAATATTGATACGATTCTATTGTTACTAGCATATAGTGCATATGTTAATTTCGACATGCATAAATACGATAGTAATAAAAATATAAAAACAAAACCATATTTCTCTCATTAATGTCTGTACGAATTATTAGAAAACCTAACCAGAAACTATTCCTGTATTATACTGATATTGGCCATCTTCGTAGACGGTCCTGAACAACAGGGATTTATTTCAAATGCATGTACTTACTGTTAAAAACAACGCCCGGTCGTTGAATTTAAACCTACCTTTATTTGGTAAAGATCTGTTTTACATGCACAGATAATGAAATTTTAACCTGCACATGATTGCTGCAAAATTGGATTCTACTGAAAACGTTCAGACTCGCTGAATGATTTTTGTTTATTTATGAACAACTAACCAGAAAATAAAGTAAACTCTTTTTAAAACTTTACACAGAGCGCATTCGTTCACTTTACTGCATCATTGCTGTTTTTCGCTGTGATAGGACAAATTTTTATTCATGTCTTTTCCGTCGAAATATAGCCTAAATAGAGAAAAAATATAGCCTATGTCACTCCCTGATAATGTAGCTTTATATTGGTGAAGTAATTTTGAAAATCGGTTCAGTAGTTTCGTAGCCTATTCAATGCAAACAAACAAAAAAACAAGCAAACAAATCTTTACTCTAAATAATATTCATAAATTTTGAGACAGCTTATACTATGAATATTTAACCCGAAAGTAATAAATATTTATTAAAAAGACATCCAGGCACATATTAATCACGATTGATTGCCGCAATGTTTTTCCTTCCTAATCCATTCTTGCATAATCAAAAACTTATATCATCGATAACATTGCTATGCTTATATACTCTAATTCCATCGCCATTATTAAGACCAGACCACCCACGTAATATTCCAACATTCCACCGGGAATACCTTAAGCCAGGTAATTCCTTATGATAGATTAGCTTGTGGTAGCTTCTCACACGTGGCATCTCAAAGGGATTGCGTGAGGTTTGTCTAATTTTAGTCCCAACATGGGATCAACATCGAGAAAACTATCTAGTACGAGCTTCCATTGTTATGTGTACCCATTCGCACCTGAATCACTAAGAAAACGGCAAAATGTGGGTACATCTTGATGTCTGTAAGTGTAATTATGTTCTTTTTTGTCAGGTAGCTTGAACAACGTCAAAACTCTTTATCTGAAGGTGTTTACTACAGGAAAAGATATTCATTCATATTCATTTATTCATTGCTAGTCACAGTACAGAAGAGTTGTTACAAAAAAATGGCGATCAGTGTGACACCCCGTAGGGGCACTGCAACTTAAAATCTAATCTCATCATTAAAAAATTCTGCTAAAGTGTATTAAGCAAAAACTTTTTGAGCTGACTTTCAAATACATCAATATTTTCAAGACAAGATTTCATTGTGACCTACACTTTAAGGAAATTGTTGCCTTTTTTTACCATGTCAGAGTATTTTTTCCTAAGGTGGGTATAGACTAGAGAGTGGTACCTATGTTATAATGATTTGGTGTCCAATCCACTTTTACTTTGCACAAATTTCACACGTCGAAACGAAAATTGCTGCCTTATTCACTATTGTTAAGCGCAGGGAAAATATACCTTAATTGCATATTTGGCAATTATTAAATATAAATTAAAAGTACCATTCAATTTAAAAACGCAACTTCCCCCAGGTCATAATTCAAATTGGATCACGAAAAGAAAATTTCCTTAATTCAAGCAAAATATACAATGACGGGGAGATTGGGGTAAGGGGGACCGAAGGAAAAAAAGGAATGTATGCGAAATTGGAAAACGAGGGGTGTATTATGAGCTGAGCAATTTATAGCCCAATTTTCGCACACCTGTGACGCTTTCGAGTGGGCGACAGATTCGAACGATTAAAGTGGCAGAGTCAGTAAGAACCTTATTTGGGTAAATTAGGGCATCGTAATTTTACGGGGAACGAGCCAATTTAGGTTTTAGGGGTAATAAGTTATCAATCGATTTTCAGGGTAAGCGAGCACCCTTTCGAGGTCACGTGAAGTGACGACAAATAAAGCAGACGCATTTGCCGCACTCACCCTGCTAGACCAAGGGATGCGTTCTCACGTATTTGGAAGAACACTAAACAATTATATATAATGTACTAATACTGACACTGATGAACTGATACTGATGACTATTATTTCATAACAAGCTAAACAAATGAGGTAGGTATCAAAATACATTGGGAGTTGTAATGATGCTGTGATTAGCCAAAGCCAGAATTCATCGTCACTGGATCCACCATC
The DNA here is from genome assembly GCA_947369235.1 of Udea olivalis. Classification (NCBI taxonomy): domain Eukaryota; kingdom Metazoa; phylum Arthropoda; class Insecta; order Lepidoptera; family Crambidae; genus Udea; species Udea olivalis. The sequence continues at coordinate 19,769,144 of OX376347.1, forward strand.
CAACTAAGATAAATGCATAAGTTGAAAGCACCTATATTAAATTTTAATTTAAACATAATCTTAAAATAAAAAGACTGAGCTTTGTTCAACATACTCATTACTTTTGCGATCGGCTGTTCTCTCAACCATTACCTGTAACAAAATAATACAAAATTTGAATGTTAGCTTATTAAAATAACGCATAATGTTATGTAAAGTAATTAGCCTACAAATATACTGTCCCACTGTTGGGCAAAGGCTTCTATCATTGAAATCAAGACATCACTACAATTGCAGGGTACAATAAATTAAGCATAGGTATTACAAAGCATGCAGCGGTATTAAAAAGCTCCTCATATGCCGTGCTGCGACCCTTTACGACACGATGATGGGTCTGAATACGCCGTACGTAGCCCGACTTACGAAGAATTAAAGTACTCGTAGTAACTTGGAAAATAACATTATAAACATAATATTATTACAGATAATTTAAAGTTGCACGGAAGAGGAGCAGTCACGAAGTAGAGTTGAGAATGGGGCAGATAGACTGACCTAGGACCCTAACGTTTTTTCATGGGTTATTGTAATATTAATAAAAACTTCTTTGCAATTAGTAAGTAAGTAAGTAAGTAAAGTAAATAAAAAATCATTTATTCATTTAAGCTTGTACAAAGCACTTATGACATGTCAAAAAAAGTATACAGAAATAATAATAATAAACGTAAATAAAATAGTACAATATTAGTACACATCGTGAATATACATAATGTGAATCTACCACCGGTTCGGACGTTGCTTCTTATCGAGAAGACTCCGGCAAGAAACTCGATAGTTACTCTTTTCAACTTTGTTTGTTTTACAAAAAATAAATTCAGAGTACAGTCAATGCGAGTAGAAAAAAGAACACAATATTGAGCAGAGGAGCAGATTATTCCTACTATGACCACAAACTTTTGTCGTTCAAGTAATCCTCTACATTATAATAACCTTGTTTCATTAACTTTGCTTTAATTGCAGACTTAAACTTGTGAAGAGGTAGATCAACAAGACTTTGAGGTATTTTGTTAAAGTATTTTACAGATTGACCAACAAATGAGTTTCCCACCTTGTGTAGCCTAAGACTGGGAGTTTTCAATTTGTTTTTATTTCTGGTATTATGTTTATGAGTGTCACTGTTTTTTTTGAACAGGTGCAAGTTTTTGCGCACATACATTATGTTATCTAAAATATACTGAGCATGCACAGTTAAAATATCGATCTTCTTAAATACTTCCCTAAGCGAGTCGCGTGGTCTAAGTTTGTAAATGGAGCGGATGGCTCTTTTTTGAAGTACAAAAATGGTGTTCAAGTCTGCAGCTGAACCCCACAACAGTAGACCATACGACATAACACTATGAAAGTAGCTAAAATATACTAGTCTTGCTGTTTCAATATCAGTCAAGAGTCGTATTTTTCTAACAGCACAAGCAGCGGAACTGAGTCTCCCTGCCAGGGCCGTTATATGCGGACCCCATTGCAACTTAGAATCTAAAGTTATTCCTAAAAATACAGTAGAATTTGTTAATTCTAATGGCTCGTCATTCATAGTTACAATAGTATCAACCTGTCTCACATTGGGCATAGAGAATTTGATGCACTTTGTTTTTTTTGCATTAAGTAATAAATTATTACTAGTGAACCAACATAGTACTTTTGAGAGAGTATTATTTACATCGTCAAATGCTTGCTTACCTCTGTCGACTTTAAAAATCAACGAGGTATCGTCAGCAAATAATACTATCTCACAAATATCTTTGACATAGGTAGGAAGATCATTTATATAAATAAGAAAAAGCAAAGGTCCTAATATAGATCCCTGGGGCACTCCCATACGTATGGTGGCACCGGAAGATGCAGTTCCGTTGATACTAACTTTTTGAGTTCTATCTGTAAGATAGGATTGTATTAATTGAGATGAGATACCTGAAACACCGTAATGTCTTAGCTTAATCAGTAATATTTCATGATCCACGCAATCAAATGCTTTTGAAAGATCACAAAATATTCCTACTGCATCTTGCTTGTTTTCCCAAGCATCAAATATGTGTTTGATAAGTGCTACACCTGCATCAGTTGTGCTCTTGTGTTTAGTAAAACCAAATTGTTTCTCATGTAGTAAGTTATTTAAATCAAAGTGTGAAAGCAGCTGGTTCAATATAATTTTTTCAAAGATTTTAATTAAATAAGCCACTGAAACATTAATTAAGAGTTTTTTTGCAACGCTTAAATAAAGGTAGATTACTGAACTTTTGGTCTTACACTAGAGTTAAACGAAAACTGCAATGGCATAGGGAAGTTTAAATTGAAATTGATGGTTTGAAAAACGTTTTCGATTGTGGGTGTAGAAACTGACCCAAAATACTATAAAATCCAGGTCTTTCAACGCGTGAAGTCGCTTCGATAAAGTTAGGCGAGGTTTTTCACAATTTATCGCCAATCCAACGCCCGCAGCCGATAATGGCAGGTGATATTTTAATTATATTCGACGTTTACGCTCCTGTGGAGTTAAGCCCCACTTAATACGGGCGAGGCAGCGCATAAAAATGCAAAACGGCGGGATAAGTGCAGTTACAAGCTCACTTGTGTGGAGAGTTATCGTCAGGTTTGACAATAGACTTATCTGCTAGTGGCCTGTAAATCGGTATACCAAAAACTGTTAAATCTATTGATTTTGATCTTCTCCTTTACTAAATGAAAAGATTGTGTGAGTTAACACCAATGACAGCCACTAGCGTCCGCGTTATCGTTTTTGTATGGGATTTCGGCAGCGCCCCTTTAAACGAATGATTAGAAATGGAACAAAACAAGCTGCAGGAGTGCCGCCTTCGCTGGTATGGTCATGTCTCACGGAGATCGGCAAACTACGTGGGCAACAAATGTCTGGCCATGCCGCCCCCGCCAGGTACCGGTAGAAGAGGTCGACCCAAGAAGCGGTGGCTCGACGACGTTAAGGGTGACATGCGTGCCAACAGACTCGCCACTGAGGATACACAAGACCGCGCGAAGTGGGCCAAGAAAATAAGAAAGGCGGACCCTGGGACCCCACACACCAGTGTGGGTTCACAATGATCACAGATGATGATGATGATGATGAGAAATGGAACAAAAATGGCATACAAATTTCAGAAGTCAACTGTCGCAGTTCACGTGATGGAAACTCATGGCATAGTAGACATACTGATGTGCTTGTACCTGTACGAGTGAAGATGTGAATAAATATGTTAAAGAAAACATCACATCCTTGCGCTTGTCTTGATCCTAAGGTAAGACTTACTTTTGGACTCCCCCTTTGTTATCGAACCAACAAAGGTGAGACAATCACTCAAACCCTATCTGTGTACATGATGATGATGTCAAGTTTAATTAAAAACGAGACAAGATGCCCATTCTCCTCTTCGTCAGTTCAGCAAAAGTCGCATCTGATAAAATGCCTAATTACATTTTCCCCCATTTCTTTAAATTATTAAGTTGCCTTCTTAATTTCCCGTCACCGAAGCCCTCCCAGTTCCCAGATTAATTACGCTCCTTATCAAATAATCTAGCAAATGTCTATCTAACTGAAAGTTTCACAAAAGGAAAGCGCTGAATTATAAATAACCGAGGAAATACGGAAACAAAATAAAAACGCCCATTCCGAGATGAAACAGGTCCGGGATAAATAAGCGGGGGCGAAGGGTCCCGTAGTAATATTTATGAAGTTGCCGGATGAGTTATAGGGAAGCGTGTGATGGAGATATGTAAAGACGTTACGCCAAATGGTATTATAAGAGAACACGAATTTTGTTGATTGGGTTGGTGTTGGTGGTGTGACTTAGGTCCTGCCAAAATACCAAAGGTTAATTCGTTTCTTGTCGACTAAAAGTAAAGTGAAGTAAAGTAAAAAATATCTTTATTCATATAGACTTATAAAAAGTACTTATGACATGTCATGTAACAAAAAAAAAATTGTAGCAAAAATATACTGAATAAAAATAAACTTACATAAAATAATACTATGATAGTTCATATCATAATTAAATATAATGTGACTCTACCACCGGTTCGGAGGTTGTTTCCGATCGAGAAGACTCCGGCAAGAAACTCGATGGTTACTCTTTACAATCTTGTTTTTATACACAAAAATGGAATTGACAGAGTAAAGTCATAACAAAAAAGTGTGCAGAGGAGCTACCTTTGGACGGAGGACTACCTTTTAATTATCATTATCACTTTCAGGCCCGCTTCCTTGTTTTTCGCTACATTTTTCTCTGTAAGTGTTATATTTCAGGGATAAGAGTAGTATTTTTCTCGTCATTTTTCTCGTAAAGGTCCTCTATATGGCGTTTCCCAAGATCAATCCCAAACATCCATCTCTATACATAAAAATTCATTAAAATCGGTTCAGACATTAACGTGGAAAACGTGACAAACAGAAAGTTACTTTCGCATATTATAATATTAGTATGGATGTTAAGCAAACAAACGGATCTCTAAAAAACAATACCTCCGCACAAATCGTCCAAAGGAATAAGTAATGAGATGTTCCGCCTGGCAATATTTTTATTTCCAATTTAATAAGAACTCTTTGCACCTTTTCTTCGCTTTAAACAAAGTGGACCTGCCCCTATCTAGGGAATAGTCTGGGCATTGAAATATGGAAAATTATTTGTTTTATGGCCAGTCTGTTTCCAATAAGTCGGTTTTTGCATTCCAATTGTTTGTTTTCAATCTACCTCGTAGGTACATAGGCAAATCAGTTTATTCGACTTAAACTCAGCCTGCTCGTTTAGTTCTGCATGTAAGTCTGGATGTAATTTAATTCAACTATGTGTTGAGAAATATTTACTTATATGCATGTTTAAAAGTCGCATACACCGGTATTTAAAGCTCAGTATAGTTAGATTTGACAGATAATTACGGTTTAAGCTGATCATTACAACGTTTTAAGATATCCTAGTGTCCTCGTAATACGAGGAAACGAGTAGGAAAAATAAATTTTGGGTCGTGTTATACTAGATACTCTCATGGATAAGAATTGTTACACAGTGATGAGACTGGAAAGACAAATCTCATAGAAAAGTATCCCAAGATGTAGAAAGTGCCCCCGATAACGAGGTCATCTCAGCAATTGCTGAACCCTCGACCCAAGCGCCCTTCCACACCCTCCTCGATTGTGAGTATCATTGTATTCACATTCACACATCCACCTTCAGAAATATTTGGGAGCAGATTTGATGGAATCACGAGAAAACCTTTTCTAGATCTAGAATTTTGTGAAGTCATTTCAGTAAACGAGAATATGTAAAGTGGTAAAATGATGTAAAATATCTAAAACTTTGTTTAACAGTAAACTCTCCATTTTGTAGCCCACTGGGCGATAGCTTAAGCATTAAAAGTAGAGAATGATAAAGTTCCTGAAACATTTCTGAATATTTTTATTTTATTTTATTACCATGAAAATAAAATATATAATGAAAGAAAATAAAAAATTTGCACATACCACTTGGTATGTGCAAATTTTTATTCATTTAAAATAAATAACATAAGACACAGATATAAACAGTCAAATAAATGTTTTAATGGGTCAAAACCCTGTGACCGATATCACAGCCTTCGATACTTTAGGCAGGAGTTCTATCAATCGGTGGTAAAGGTGTAACACCTCTTAGCGATGCCTTGCTTAGGTACACCTCTAAGCGAGGGTAGTTTCTAATGGGCTTCAAACTTTTTCCCTCTTATCAAATTAGCTTAGGTTGTATAACGGTTTCAGCGGAATCTACCTAAGGCCGCACGACCTAGTAATCCTATTACAGACTCAGAGGGTTGACCGGAGTGCCTAAGAGCACTAAACGGGAGGTATGTTTTCTTTACAGCTTGCAGGAAACAGCATAATCAGAAGCGCTTGTAATGTCTGAGTAATCCTTAGAATAAACATAAAGATGAGAAGTCCTGTGATACCTTTGTTTTAGCCGTCAATCCAGCATAGGAAACGCAGCGTCGGTAAACCTGACAGAAGACATAGTATTTTTGTAGATGCAGTGCTTTAAAACTGTTTATACAGGAATCGATAGATCGCCCCCCTTGTTCTTACTAGCAACGCCAGTCGATTGCTAGTCGCTCGCATTTTGACAGCTCGTCTGCCAATGACGATGCAGTATTCGACGTCAAAGAGCAATAATCGATGTCAAAATTGCGATTTTTTTGCGATCGAAATTAGTGAATAGCCCAGCGAATAGATCACAGAACACGTTACTTACATTTTTTCCCCTTGAAGGGATGTCTAATCACGTTGGAATCTCTACAATCCCACACAGACTTCTTTTAGTCAAAATAAATGGCAAATCCAAGCACTTGTGATAGATTGGTTACTTTTATACGTCCCGCCAACTTAGTGCTCGTGAAGAAGATGACGGTTTTTTTTCATTGTCATATGTCACCAGCGGCTTCTTTAAAAGTTCGGCCTAAATATGTCCCCAGCTTTTGGTTGCCAAGTAAAACAGATTTTCAATGCTTAATTTAAGTCATCGAATAACTCAGAAAGTATCATTATATCCTAGAATTCAGAAACGACAATCATAATTGAGCACCCTACAAATTGATGCTGTCCTGTCACATGCCAGTAGAAATGAGAGGGACAGCTGTATAAGTTAGGGCTGATTAACGTTCATTGACAACAAATGGTATTTGACTCTAATCTCCGAATCCAGAAACGATAGTGAAATCTGAGCACATTTTAAATTGATGCAGTCTTGACCCATGTCAGTACTATGGAAATGGACAGTTATTCATGTAAGGGTGACTCAACTTTACTTTACGACACGGACACTGGAGCACGGTTTCTAGCCTTTAATTCCGTAGTGTCCCGGGTTCGATCCCCGGTCAGGTCAATTCAGGAAATTATATTTTCTAAATTGGCCTGGGTCTGGGTGTGCTGGGAGACGCCCCTGGCTTAATTCCTTGTCTGGTACCTCGTAAAACAGGGATATTTAGGTGTGTTGTCTGGCGCATGAAAAAAAAAACTTTGATAATCGTTTTTGGATTCGGACGGTAAAGGGCTAAAATAGACAACATGGATGACAAATTATTCACAAAACACGGAAAAACGGGTTTTACTGTGAGAATTTAACAGACTGAAAGTAAGGTTATGTAATAATGACAAGCGAGGTATTAATTGCAAGCCTATGGCTGCCCAAGTTACTTCACGAAACTGTCACTTCGCAATCAGCCGTAGTCACAGATTAATTAATAGTTACTACGTAACAGATAAATCACTTCATACAAAATGGTAAATTTTGTCATTTGTAAATGCGTGCTGTCATGTGACAGGCACATATTGCCAAGGCTCCCTTTTTCAAAACAGATGTCAGCTAGTAAGTACTTACAGTTACGTCAGTACATATTCTTATCCATGGAATGTTCTACGCGGCTGTTGACAATCAACTGCCAAAAGAGTCTAGGAAGAACAGGCGGCTGGTAGCTATAGTTAGACCGCTTAATTGAGTCCTCGCCTGCGGGGTACAGGGGCGCGGGGGTAGGACGAGAACGGGGGCCGCGGGAGGTACGGGCGGCAGGCAAGGTGTTCTGCCTGCCGCCCGCACCTCTCCCCTGTACCCCGCAGGCGAGGGCTCAATTAAGCGGTCTAACTATAATTATCGCGCAAGTACTCGTAGTTAGAGTGACAGAGGCCTACCGTAGTGTCCAGACTGTGTTGTAGTGTCGGGAAACAGTCGAATCCCATTCATTAGCAGATTTAGAGGCTTAGGCTCTCCGGCACGCCAATAGGGAGTAATGTGATCCACCGGGCGGTGGGGCAATTAGGATGCTGTCCGGGTTCAAGGTAGCTTAGTAGCCACGCTTCAGGGGTAGAACTATGCTGTTTTGGTATCAACACGAATTAGTCTAAATTACAAATTGCAATTGCGTCTCATCCGTAACGTGAATACGCCAAAAAGTAAGGCTGACACTTGTTAGCCCGGTCAAATAAGGCCAAAATATAGGAGTGAAGTTCAAAAGCTCAAAATTGGTAGGATTGTTCAAAACACTATCATAAATTAAATGTAAGAAGTTCTCATCGATCCGACACCTGGAAAAAAATATATTCTAGGTCAAAGGTTAATTAAATCATAAAATTAGGATAGAGAAAAAAATGTAGATCAGATTGAATTATCTACAAAAAATTTGCAAATACTTTTTTTCCTAAGTCCACTGTTTCTGAGATATAACGATTGAAAAAGTTGGAAGAGTTGTAATCCAAAATCTTTCTAATACTAATAAATATATATATATATATATATATATATATATATAATTTGACGACCGACTTGGTGTAATGGTTAAGAAGTTGGCTACTACACCAGAGGTCGCGGGTTCGATCCCCGCACAGTACAAACATTTGTGTACATGAACATGTCTGTTTGTACTGGTCTGGGTGTCTCCTATGTACAATAAGTATGTATTTACAAAAGAAAATGTATTTAAGTATGTTTATCCGTTGTCTAGTATCCCATAACACAAGCTTTAATTAGCTTACTTTGGGGCTAGATGGCGCTGTGTGGAATAATGTCCAGGGATATTTTTATTTATTTATTATTTATAATAATAATATTAGTATGAAACTTTTTATTCGACTTTTGGTCAGCCTCCCTTTTCAGAACGAAGTTATCGACCGATTCGGTAAATTGGTTTTAATTATAGTAAATGATCCGCTAAACGGTTGCAATCAATATTTTCATATGTTCAAGCCAAAGGGCTTAAGCTTTCATTAAATAAATTACATAAAAAGTACCCTACTTAAAAAAGGAATTAAAAATAAAAGAAAATAACCGAATCGGTCGATAACTCTGTTCTTAATTGGGGGCTGGTCATTTAACTTATATCCACTGATCGAGGGACATGACGGTGCTCAAATTTGGTCAATAGACTGCAGTGATCTGATTTCAAACAGTTTTTAATTGATTTCTCCATAGAGATACTTTCCCAAAAAATATTGTCCAAGCAGGTGGTTGATGACTCGGTGATCCTGGTTGGTTGATCTAAAAGATTAAGTAAAACAAATGATTTAGAAATCTTACAGCGGTCAGAGAAGAATCTAAAATCTTAACATTAAAATCCTCGCATACAACCATTTTTTTAGTACCAAATATGAGTGAAATGTGAATTTTGGTAAGATTTAAAGTCCACATTGAGATGAAATCAAAGAAAGATGGTCATGCAATGTATAAACCTTTCAGTAGAATCGCAAAACAAAGTAATTATTACTAGCCACCAATCATACCACGGCCCGTGCAACTTTGTCAACAGCTAACACAGGTACCTTAATTTCCCACGGGAACAGTAAAAGCGTAGGCACGGGCTACCAGTTACTTAGCAAGATTTTGAATCACCAAATTAATACTCAAAAGTGGTTCCATTAACAACGGACGTTTTAAATGAAGACAGACACCGACCAGTCTCGCAACTCGTCAGTGCGACTTTATACCGCAGACGATTAATCAGAACGAATGAGGATGGCTCGAGGATGGCTTGAGGATGAGTAATACTGTTCACCGGTTTGAGGCAGTGCAGGTGTTTTTGGGTAAAAGCCATTTGTTTAACTAGCCTGGATCAGTGGGATTACTGTCCGTCCAAACCCATAGGGACCCATAGGGACTCTACTTAGCAAACCATTGGAATGCTCATTAATAACAATGAGTTGTAACATTTGAGAGCGTCGTGGCCTAAGCACTCCAATGCGGATCGCAGATCGTGTGGTCCCGAGTTCAAATCTGGCCAAAACCAAAATCTTTGTGTTCATTGTTTAATTTCCGAGTAACTCTCCGGTGATGGAAAACATCGATAAAAAACCAAACCAACGCGGATAGCGGCGGAAGGCTACCACCTATCACGATGGGTTCTAATACCATTGGTGAAAAGTGGGCTTCTGAGTGTTCCGTTCACCATGACGGCAACAGTCACTTGCTTCTGACTACCCCGTTTGGGATATAGTCGTGATGGTATGTTTAACATTTGTATTTTTTTTTGTATGCATTACAACACACAAAGCATCTAAAGTGAAGATGGGCTGGACATATGGCCCGCTACTCTGGAGACAGATGACCAAATGGCACGGTCCGGGCGGTAAAGGCAGACCAAGAGCTCGCTGGAACGACGAAATAGTAAAGATAGTAGGAAGAGAGTGGATGGAGATCGCGAAGGAAAGGAACAGATGGAGGCACCTGGAGGAGGCCTATACCCGCAAGGGGCCATGACATATTTATTTATTGTATTGTATATATTAAATACAATTTCAAACTCTGTATATTGCAAAGGTGTCATGAAATAAAGAGGCTAATTATTATTAATCATTTTTATTATTTGACATTTGACCATAATCTCATTTAAGCTTGCCCGACCTTGGAATTGAACCCCAGAGTAATAGCTCTCAAGCCAGGCGCTTTTACCACTTGGCCTCCTACGCATCAGACTCTGCTAAATCTGAAAATCTTTCAGGGATTTAATTACTTAAAGGTCTTGATGAGAATGTTGTAACAAAACATACATGCTCATCAAGACTTCTGAGTTATCTCATCCAACTTTGGTAGAAATGTGATTCAAGATATATCTTCAGAGAATCTTGAAGCCCGTATGTCTCACCAAAGTGATAAGTCACCGACAATCGTTCGGCCAAATCTAAAAGATGTCAATTTGTCTGTAGAAGCTGGCTATTTCTCAAGAAACCCCTAAAAGAATGTAAGCGCCGCGTCGACGAGTTGTCCTTTGGCCGGATATTGCGGCTTTCCGAGGAAATAGCCTCGAAATAGCTGAGATGCAGCGACGAATTGCTTGAGATTGGTATCTCACAAGTATAACTAAAAATATGAGTATAACAAGTGAAGGTCCAAAAATCTTGATCAAAATGAAAACGCCAATCTTTTAATCTAAATAAAAGGCGAGCTAAAGCAGTTGTTTTGTTTTAAGTATCGCTTGCTATTCTTTTGATAGTTTTGTGAATTCACCATAGCAAAATATAAACTTGTAGTTTTTCAAAATATAAATTTCACCAAGGCAAAATATACCCTACTATTAGTTTTTTAATTTTTTTATTATACTATCAAAACTAATCACCAAGATAGTTTCGGAGAGAATCGAAACAAGCACCAAAGCGATTTTAGAAAGACGTAGCGACCTCATCGAGCTAACAAAACAATAGATAGAACGGTTCGGAATATTCAACAAAACCCTTCAGACCTGAAAGTCATTTTAAATTCAATTTCATGTATGGCAGCTCCCAGCAAAAGAATAGATTGGCTGCCTTTCATGAAACAACACTGAAGTTGGCCAATAAAGCCGAATGCACATTCACCTTACGTAAATAGTTGCAAATGTATTCAGGCGTCTAGGTGCGAACGCTTTGATCCTGCAGATATTCAAGGATTCGAGATAAGTGTATCCAATATTTTTCAATATTGTGATATCCACAATAACAAATGTATAGTTTGAAAGTTTGGTCGATGGTTTAAGTGTTTTTTTTTACATATAATACTAAAATAAACGGTGGAAAGTAAATAGTAAGATTTAGGTTTTTCTTTTTATTAAAAAACAGCGAATGAAGGTTTATTGCTCTATCTAGAGCACTGTACTTAAATTACGCTGAAGCACTGAATAGGTAATAGCAGTCCGTACAGAAGGTTTTCTCAAAAAACACGAACAAATAAAGATGTCTTCTTTATTTTACAAGTTCGTGCCACACTAGCACTTTTTGATTTGTCCGTGCTATCGATCAAGGCCATGTTTAGGTAGCTTGCACGCGGAATCGAAACTTATCGCGTAGCACGAGCGTTCATGTTCCACTGCGCGCCGCTGAACGAAACTGATTTAGCTGTCAGAGCGCAGGGTCGCAGCTAGCTGATTTAATTATTAACTGAAAAAAAGTAGTACTGTAATTAATATAACATGGTTAAGTATTAGTAGTGGTCATTATTATTCTTATAATGACTTATAATTACAAGTTACAGTTGGAACAAATTACAAACAAAACATTAAATAACGCGCTCGGCGGCGAGTGTGCGAGCCGAGCGGCAACCTACCGTCGTAGTTCGTACCCCAGAGAGGGGCCACGGTGGCCGAGCGTACCTAAACTTGGGAGTGGCACAGACCTGTCTGAAGGCCCTGAAACTAAAATATACCTTGTACACAGATTCAACAAAAATATGTGTTTTAATCAACAAACATTCAGCAGGTGCAGGCAGGCACTGTACCGCGACTGCTCTCAACCGGCACTCGTAACTCGTACCCACTGCTAAAAGAATCGTCAGTGGTTTTAAAATATCAATGACAGCACGAGTCTATTTCGTAGCATTTGATCTTGTAACGCGTGGCTACAGCGCTACGGAGTTGATCAGACGATTTTTTCACCGTAAGCAACCTGGTCTAATGGATAGGTAGCATACTTACAAACAAGTAGAAACTATTAATGTGAATATTCGATTTTATTGATGAAGTTTTAGCAAGTATTTCGTAGTAGTCCGTCATATTTTTTATAAAATCGTAAAATAAAAGTTGACCTTATTCCATCCGAAGGAAAGTGGTCCTGAGGTCAATCAATTTCATATAGTCTTTACTGAGTGTGCCCTGTATCATTTGCTCTCGCGGTATTAAAGCACCCAGTATATCATTATTATGGCGTCTACTACCTCTGTCCACAAAACGGCTCACTTCCAAGCACTCCCAACATTATGCGCGGTCACGGACCAGCTCTCAGACACAACTTTGCGCTTAGGGGTTTAAAATATTCCCGTCTAGGCAGAACAAAGAACTTTCACACTGAATATATTTGCAGGTGCGGTCGCTTCGAATCGTCGGTATCAAAAATTTGCGTTCATTAAAGCGCAGGATCCACTGGGATATTTTCAAAATTTACTGTAGAGTAGCTAGACAGTAGTAAGATGCGATCTATGATCAGACATGCCTTTCTAGTAAATGCCTATTGACTTTTGTTTTGAAGAGACCCAGATTGTATTGGTTTGGAATCACATGGGCGAGCTGCGAGTTCCACTCCTTTGCTGTTCGCATTATAAAGCAGGCAAAACGTTTCGTAGAAACGGCTGGAACATCCACAACGTGAGGATGGTAGGCCAATGTGCGCCTAGTGCTCCGATGGTAAAAAGGTGCCAGCGGAACCAAATCATGCAATTCGCTCGCACACTCCTCGAAATAAGTCCTGTAAAATACCGACAGGCTAGCAACTCTGCGTCGGTGTTCCAGAAGCGTTCCGGGAGTGGGAATTCTTATTTATGTATTTATTGCATACATGAGAATCACAAATATGTGCTTAACAATACTTACAACTAACATGCACCTTGATAGGTACGGAAAAATTTTAGGGAGATAGATCTTGTAACGTTCGAGTTGCTATGTACTTTACCGTGTAGAGACATCCCGGACCGCTAACCGCCTCTGTAAGATCTAGGCCCAAGCAAGGGACTCCCTCGTTTTCTGCGCGAGAATGATGTCAGTTGTAACTACTGAGCACGTACGAGCTTTGTAAGCTGTTTTACAATGAAAACAATAAATACCTTCATACTTAAAATCCTAAAGCAGCCGTAAAAAGGAAAGTCAAAAGGGGAGCTTGGATCATTTGGAATACCTCAAATAGATAATAAGATAAAAAGTATGTGACAACAAGAAGAAATGTGCTGTTATTGGCGTCACAGTTTTTTAGAACTTGAAACCAGAATACGGTTTCTGCCGAGCCTTAATAATGCAGCTCGCTCGAATTAGACGAGATAGTTTCCATACTAGCGGAACTAAGCATAGACTAAATTTAATTAACTATTTCGATCTATCAGGATTCTCGGAAGCAATTTTCGATATTGATACCCCCCACTCCCCAACGATAATCGGCACGTGATTGAAAAGTAATCAGATGATTGCCCGATCGCTCATACTGCCTAAGTAATCGATTCACCAAGATAGGTGGAATAGGAATGCTAGTATTATAAATTATTTAGTAGATTCTACAGCTGTTTAAAATGTTTAGGAGCTAAATCTTTTCTACATATTTAATCAGCGACCAAATAAGTACTTACGGTTATTCGCACTTTTGAAGGTAAGGATTACTTTTTTTTATGAATCTGCGTCGTGATGATATACGAGCTGCGACTTTATTCGAATTGTATATAACTATTTTATGATGTAATGATCTTGATCTTCGATGTCTTCACACACTTCTGATCCCTTGAAAGTGGGCGAAAAGTTTAAGGCCAGTCTATTCTAGCCAGGTTTGTGGCGCTATTTCCTCACAACCTTCCCCCTTAATCTTCAAAAAATCGATCCAACCTTCAAGCATTCGTATATCTTTTAGACCAATGGTTGTATTGCTAACGAAAATTACTAAACAAACGATCTCACAGCTCTTCCACAGATTAATTAATAGTTACTACGTAAGAGATAAATCACTTATAGAAAATTGACAATTTAGACATTTTTAAATGCGTGCTGTCACGTGGCAGGCATATATGTATTGCAAGTACTATCTCTTTCGATAGAGATTTCAGTGGTCAGTACGTGTATAGCGCAAGATTCGCGTACGAATTCTCTACGCGGCTGTTAACAACCAACTGCCTAAAGGGTCTCCCAAGACCCGGCGGCTGGTAGGTAATTATCGCGCGCAAGTACAAGGAGTGGCAGATGCCTACCTTTTCTGCGGTTGCAAGCCGTCAAACTGGCTAAATGATCGATAACGACTGAGAGTAACGTTGTGACAAACATCGCGACAGACAGGACAGGTCCTTCAAAAGCACCCCAACTATTCAAAACACCCATAACCGGGCTCAGCCTTCAGGCCTGAAGTAAAGATTAATCGGGAAGCGAAAGTTAATATCCTGCAGAGGTCCGGAAACCATTAATCTTCCGTGGTCGCCGGAACAAAGCGTATTAACTAGTGTTGTGTAAGCACGAGATAATATGTAATTAGCGCTGTGTTCATTATGTTTCGTACAGTCAACCTCGGCCTTCAATATTGTGGACCTTAAAGTGGGCTAGTATAGTTCGTATCTTTGAGAGCCCTGCTTATGCTGTGAGTGTTACGCTGTCGGTGTGGCTTACTCGTACTGTATATACAGTTGATACGATGACGCATACGCTATTCTGCAAAAGCAAACTTTATTTTACTAAACTTAAGAGCTTGCTTTTGAAGGTAAAAATTACGTTTGCTTTTCTGTCGTTATTATGTTAACTGAACTATTTAAATAAATTCTTCAAACGTATCTCTGTATCTTATCCGGGAGACCAATAACTTAATTACAGACGGAATCTCGAAAAATGAAGCTCTTGGCTAATTAAAAACATTTCCCGGAAACTTCTTTCTAACTTGCGAATTTTAATTAAAACTTAAAAGGTAAATCAAAAATAAGTTTCACTGGATTGACTGAAATTTCTTAATATAAATGTTTGTTGCAAAAATGAAAGAAGATTTGAATTTCCTTGCATTATGGCGGTCGCGAGGAAACCTCCCTAATAGTTAATGAGCTGGCTTGTATCGGCTGATGCCGTCGGCTAAGATTCGGCCCTGCTCTACCGAGATGCCAAGATTGTTCCGGAACAGGGCTGTAGAGTCTGATTCAACAATGTTCGGAGCTTAAATTAAATAGTCAGGTGTACTGAAAGTCATTTGCGAGTAAGAATAATCTAGAAGTTTGAAGCGCACTTGGATTGACGTGGCAAAAACAGCGACGTTAATTTGCCAGTGACACCCTCCTCGCTCGCACTTGGCACTCATCTATACTAATATTATAAAGAGGAAAGATTTGATTGTTTGTTTGTTTGTATTAAATAGGCTCCGAAACGACTGGACAAATTTTAAAAATTATTTCACAAATATGAAACCTTTTACTATCGAGAAGGAGTGACATAGGCTATATTTTATTATGATTGAACAAAACATTCGGTGAAAAATAATAGTATACGTAAATCAAGTTGGAGAAACGCGGGCGAGATGTGCTGCTTTGCCGACGTGCAATTACTTTTGACATAACGAAGTCTGTCGAGGCAGCTAGTCATTTATAAAATGTTGCATTGTTAATGCTATGAAAATCAAATTACATCCAATCCTATAGCTTGTTTCATCTTAATCGTAAATCAAATATTTGCAAAAATATTTATTTCGTGTGTTAAAAAGGCGCTTGCCTTTTATCGTTGATGAAATGACGTCGGCTTACAATGTGAAATTCACTAGACAAATTTGCCAGGTCTGTTGAAGGCGTCGCTAGCTCAGTTGGAAGAGCAGCCTCCTGGATTGTGGAAGGTCGTGGGCTCCAATCCCGCTTGAGTCCTAGGATCAGTTCGATTTTCTCTAGTATATATCTTTGTATAGAAAATAGGAGTGCAAATGCTAAAAATGAAAATTCACACTTTTATAAAAAAACATTTTGTCTGGTAACTACGGACTGTGACTGTGGCTCTGTATACACAATATCGGTTTTTGTCACTTGCGCTCTGATGTTTGATTTAACTTTCGCACTATCTTCAAATTATTACAGTACTAGAACACTTTTAAGCGATGGTACACATACAAAGTTACATCGGAACGGAACTTTAAACAGATTTTTCATTGAATTAGGTCAACCGTTTGATAGAATGTAACAAACTTTCAGTGAGTCAGGGGTTCAAGATTAGACGAACACGCTACAGGATTAGCTTATGAGGTACTATTTGCAAATAAGCTTGTTCTTGGTAGGATCAGACTACCAGATAATGTGTTTACTGAAGCCTTTTAAGTAAGATCGTGTTTTGGTAAATGTTTATTAGAGAGCCTTAACATAATTTTTAGTTTACGAGTAATGTTTAGAAAAGGTTAAAGTTTATCGTAGCGTCGTAGCAAATTTCGTAGCAAACACCGTTGACCAAGTCTTCGAGCAGTCTTTTGAATCAAATAAAGAAAAAATAAAGTTCTTCTTTTTCTTAGAACATCTACCCAAAGCACCAACTTTGTGTATGTTCGTTCATAACCCAGCCTACAGTACAGTCACCACCAGCGCCACAGTCTAATGAACATTTGCACAATGGGAGGCGTACAGTCGCCGACACTGGTGCAACATTAGACGCCGTCATTACGCCGCAAGGTGTCGCCGGAGATGGCATCATTTCTTCAGACGTACTAAGTGCAAGAGTGCAGCGCTTTTTAACGTAACTGTATCTTGCACTTACAAGCAAAACAAATAAAATACCTGCGAAAAAATGTGTTTTGTTCCAGTCTTGTTTTTTGTTTACGTTGAATAGTTGAAGGTTTGTATTTCTTGGTTTAAATAAAAAGTAAAAAGAAACAAAATGTTATAATGGGCTATCTTGGCAAAATACTGGTATGTCTGTCTGTCACACCTTTGGAGGAATTCATCAAATTAAACGTAAATAATGTTTTAATGCAAAGTTGGGGCAACGTTGCGGTGATGAGTTGAGAGTGGGGCAATTTGGATTTGGGCAACGGAACAACAGGGGCCAGATGCTGGCAGACTTCATGGAGAGGGAGAACCTCTTTATGATGAACTCCTTCAAGAAGCCCGTAAGCCGCAAATGGACCTGGATCAGTCCGGACGGTAGAGTCAAAAACGAGATCGATTTTATCATGTCGACGAAGAAGCATATATTCAATGATGTCACTGTGATCAACGCTGTTAAGACAGGAAGCGATCACCCCATGGTCAGAGGCACATTGAATATCGACCTAAAGCTTGAGAGAGCGCGACTGATAAAATCCACGCTCCGACCAATACTGGCTCAAATTCAAAACCCCGAGTGCTTTCAGCTCGAGCTTCAAAACCGCTTCGAACCCTTAAGAACAGCATCGATGTGGACGATCTGTACAACATGGTGGTGGATACTGTCCGTACGGTAGGGTCCAAGCACTTTAAAACCCGCCGTCCCAAATCAAAGAAACTCTCCAGTCAGACTCTCCTACTCATGGATCAGAGAAACGAAATGAGGCTACAGAACTCAGCGGATGCCCATCGTTATCGGCAACTCAATAGACAGATATCTAAGTCTTTGACGAGCGACCTTCGCCAATTTAATACCCAGCGTATTAAAGAGGCAATTGAGCGGAATAAAGGCTCCAAAGTGTTCGTCAGAGATCTGTCTATTGGGCAAAGCCAATTGACGAGGCTGAAAACTGAGGCAGGTAGCATCATTTCGTCAACACCTGAAATCCTGAGGGAGATTGAGAGTTTCTATGGACAGTTATATTCCACGCAAACACCTGTTGAAAGCAAGCCTAAAGATCCTAGAGCCAAGCTTACCCGACACTATACCGAAGATATCCCGGACGTCAGCCTGTACGAGATTAGGATGGCTCTCGAGCAGCTTAAAAACAACAAGGCGGCGGGTGGTGACGGAATCACAACCGAGCTCCTGAGAGCGGGCGGTAAGCCGATACTTAAGGTCCTCCAGACGCTCTTCAGTTCTGTCATCCTCGAGGGAAAAACGCCAAAGGCATGGGGCAGAGGCGATGTGATGCTGTTCTTCAAGAAGGGTGACAAAACTCTCTTGAAGAACTACAGACCCATCTCGCTTCTGAGCCATATCTATAAGCTGTTTTCGAGAGTCATTACGAATCGTCTCGCTCGCAGGTCTGACGACTTCCAACCTCCCGAACAAGCAGGGTTCCGAAAAGGCTATAGTACCGTAGACCACATTCATACGCTGCGGCAAGTTATACAGAAGACCGAAGAGTATAACTTGCCACTTTGCTTAGCGTTCGTGGACTACGAGAAAGCCTTTGATTCGATTGAGACCTGGGCAGTACTGCAGTCTCTCCAAATGTGCCAAATAGACTACAGGTACATTGAGGTGCTAAGGTACTTATACCAGAACGCCACCATGTCGGTCCGATTACAGAACCAGAGCTCTAATCCGATCCAACTACAGCGAGGCGTGAGACAAGGAGACGTTATTTCTCCGAAACTGTTCACGGCTGCGTTGGAGGATATTTTCAAGCTTCTGGACTGGAAAGGACGCGGCATCAACATCAATGGCGAGTACCTAACACACCTGCGATTTGCCGATGATGTAGTTCTTATGGCTGAGACCTTGGAAGACCTGAACATAATGCTCGAAGATCTCGGTAATGCTTCTCAAAGAGTGGGTCTTAAGATGAACATGGACAAAACAAAAATCATGTTGAATGCCCATATTGCACCCGCTCCAGTTAACGTTGGGAACATTACACTCGAAGTTGTTGACCGCTATGTTTACCTGGGACAGACAGTCCAGCTAGGTAAGTCCAACTTCGAGAAAGAGATCTCTCGTCGAATCCAGCTCGGATGGGCAGCGTTCGGGAAGCTCCGGCATATATTTGCGTCCGAAATACCTCAGTGTCTCAAGACAAAAGTCTTTGACCAGTGTGTGTTGCCAGTAATGACCTATGGGAGTGAGACGTGGTCCCTTACTATGGGTCTCATAAGAAGGCTCAAGATCACCCAGCGAGCAATGGAGAGAGCGATGCTTGGTATTTCCCTGCTCGATCGAATCAGAAATGATGAGATCCGCAGGAGAACAAAAACAACCGACATCGCTCGAAGGATTCCATCGCTGAAGTGGCAGTGGGCGGGACACATAGCGCGGAGAACCGATGGCCGTTGGGGCGGAAAGGTTCTCGAATGGCGACCGCGTACCGGACGACGTTCCGTGGGCAGGCCCTCTACAAGGTGGACCGACGATCTGGTCAAGGTCGCGGGAAGCCGCTGGATGCGGACAGCGCAGAACCGATCGTTGTGGAGATCCTTGGGGGAGGCCTATGCCCAGCAGTGGGCGTCGTTCGGCTGAAATGATGATGATGATGAATGTTTTAAGTGCTTTAAAATTAAATCCTGCACCACTGAGCAAAAATAAGAAAATTCATTAAATTCTAACTAAGTCTAGTCTGAAATTAAAATGAAGCTCCTAGCAAAAATAAGCGCTCCAACACAAATTCACAAGCATGAAAAAAAAACCTGCTCAGTCCAAAATAATTAAAAATTCACCTCCAAAACAATTTCGCGGTTGAACCAGAACTAAACTCATTAAAAGCGACCGCGTTATTAGGTTAAGAGAAAAAAATCTAATTTGGAGCGGCCATTTTGTAAGTCGGCGCCAAATGAAATGGCGGGTTCGTTGTATGCCGGACGCGGATGCAGCAGCCACCGTATCTTTTTTATTGTTATTTGTACAATATTCAATTTATAGAAAGTGGTGGCGTGTGAAATCCTTTGTTTGTGAAAAAGTAAAAGGGTAAAATAAACTGACCAAGCAAAAAGCCTTAGTGGCAAAAGATGACTAAAACACCGCCATTAAAAATTAAGCATCCTAAATATTTATATGCAGACTAGCTTTCCGCCAGCGGCTTCGCACGCGTGAACCTTATTTCTGTAACATGTATTCATAAAATCTTTATAAATTGTAGCCTTTGTGTTATTCTGATGTATAAGCTGTATTATTGTAAAGTTTCATCTAAATCTGTTCAGTAGTTTTTGCGTAAAAGATTAACAAACATACACACACACATAGATACATACATCCTCACAAACTTTCGCATTTATAATATTAAGTAAAATTACTAAGTTTGGTAGACGATGTGACGACCATATGTATTTGTTAATTACGTGTGTCTGTGTGCAAATATCTCGTTCAATTGGAGTAGTGAATTGAATATTATATTTATCGACAGTCTGAAACGCCCAAAGTACTACTAGCTGCTGCTAAGTTTTGGGTCAGATGATCTAACTAGGTGTAAGATATCCTAGTTATATGAGGCTGACAAACCCAGTTATTCAAACGAGTCACTGGGCTGGCCATCCTCACCTTGAAGGCCTGCAGAAATGCCTTTTCACGCCCCGTTTGAAGAACCCGGGACTATAAGAGGAAGGAAACACATGTGCTGGAAGGGCGTTCCACGTCTGGATGGTACCATCCAAACGACAAAAAAACACTTCACCGAACCTTTTAGTTCGGGCCAACAAAAACTGAATTGTGTGTGGATAACATTTTTCGCGCACGTGAAATGCGTATTTATGTAAGTAAGTACTGCTCCAAATCATAAATAAACCAACACAATAGCTTTCTTTCAGATTAAATTTCCACCTCTAAAAGTCACAATATAAAGGAATTTACTCCATGAGTTTATTTTGTGCACTTTCCCGTGTCCAATATCTTGAGGAAAGTAAACTACAAGCCGCACCACACGACCTACTTCGTGTCGCAGCCATTAGGGCCGAGTGTAAACGCCAGGAGATTCCACAAGTTGCATTTGATGGTGCGAGGTCCCGCTGCTAGTTTGCTTGCGACGTCAGGTACAAGAAATAAATATCCGGGACAAATTACACCAAGATCATATGACCCCAAACTAAGCAGAGCTTGTACTATGGTTGTTAGAGACTGATATAGATAATTTAACTTATATAGATAATAAAACATGAGTGTTTGTCATGGGTGGGGATCACAACCTCCAGTGCTAAAGGAAGGTTCGCTGCCATTGTACCAACAGGCCAGTCCAGTATGATGGTGATGTCCTCCCAGCCAGACGTATCAGTCAACGGCTACATCCTCAGCTTGACCCAAGCGTGACTTGCCGAGCCAAACTTGGTTTTTTATGTCTTTTTGCGTTTTGTTGGAAATCTGGAGAGTAATTTTTTGCCTCAAACGCTTAAGATGCTTTAGAAAGCAAACAAATAACACATAATAATAATAAAATGTTTATCTAGGATACCTTAAATCTAGATCATATGACCCCAAGCTAGATAAAGCTCGTATTACGGGTGTTGACTGATAGACATGTATGTCCAATATTTTAGCTATCCGTCAGCAGCTTCGCCCGCGTAGACTGTCTTTCCTGTCAAAATACAATATGTCTGGATAATCACAACGCAGACTTGTGTCTGTCGACAAAATGTTTGTCATGATTCAATATTCCACATGCACTTGGGCACCGTGACTACGTGAATGTTTGAAATGTTGTATGTACATTATGATGTAAGGAAACAGGAAGTGGGATCTTGTACTACATGTTGCCGTATTTGTGTCAACTTCGTTAAATATAATCGTAATAAACGAATAAGCTTACTCGAGAATTCGTTTTTGAGAATTCGTTCTATTAAGAAATAGTACCGTAACTATAATGTCACTGAATTACGAGTAGAAGTCTACCCGGAAACGAAATGCATTCCTTTTTTTACACTAAGTAATAATCATCTGCGTGAGTAAGTGATATTTTCAAACTTTTGAAGTAATTTCCTTTTAGGAGTTGAAATACAACCTGCATGAGATTAATGAATTACACCCTTAAAGCTGTCAAGTACAATCCCCAAAAACAAATGCAGACCAACGAATTTAAAGATAAGGTGACTATTTCTTGTTAAAAATTAAATTTAACTACTGGTGACCCAAGAGCTAGTACATTCCTCGCACAACGTGTGAGTCTTTCTATACAACGGGGGAATGCTGCCAGCATCTTGGGTACCTTACCACAGGTGCAAAATTTTCTCAGTAGTTTTTAGTTATATTTATTTTAAGGTTTTCTTTTGAATTTTTACTGCACTGTATATATTAATTATTTGATAGTTCTGAATAAATAACATCGTTTTCACAGATATGTGGTCTTGTTACTTTATATATGTAAAGTGCACTTCACACTGCAACGGCAAAACGCCTCAGCGCAAATCCCCTGGTATATGCTATGCGGATTGCTTATGCAGCCGATACGATCGCACTTTTCAATTTGTTACACGCAGGCGCCTCGAGGAGATGTCGTTAGAAACCTCAGTACACATATATTCAGATATACAAATGTTTTTATACCTCATATTTTTTTTAATATATTTATTGAAAAACTTTTATTTTATAACAATGCAATTGAAATGTGTAACGAAAATCCATTACCTGCTACCGGGATCCGGGGTAAAAGCTTACGGCACTATATTAGTGATTTAAATAAAAATAATCTTTCAAAGCTTAACGAAGTGACAGAAGCTCAACTAGTAAACAAATACCCAGGAAAGCTTGGGTTACATTTTACTCGCATAAATTATTTTGACTCATTTTCTTAGGCATAATGAATGTTGCATAATCTTAACTGTCATAGTGAAAGTTTGACATAATCGTATTTCGGCATAATAAATGAGTTTTAGACATAACGATCTGTTGGGCTGTATTCAATTGGACTATTGAGGAGACTCATAATCTTTAGCCATTTCTATTTTTATTTCCTAATAATTTAGCAGAAAACAAGGCTTAATGAGTTGGGACTATAAGTTAAGGCGCGGAGAGGTTATCCTTAGGCCACCCCTAAGCCGCGAACATGTCTATTTAATTTGGATCACCCACGGACAAAAATGATTCAGTTGTACTAACCTTTTCTCAAAGTGCATCAGATTCATGATTGTGTTTCGTAAGAGTATTTTTTAAGAAGTTTGATTAGTATGCCGATGATCAATATGTTAAGTTAATATTATGCTAAGTTATCTTTATGCCATATTATGCGTATAGTTGCTATGGCATAATATCATTATTCCTAAAAACACTATGCCTGAATAAATTATGACAATAGTTTTTATGCGAGTAAATATAGAATATAGACCCATATAATGTTGCTGTCGACACGCAAGAAGAAGATCAATAATACATGTTTTTTTCTATGCGTCACAGTGTGAGATCAAATATTTTTAGTGTAAGCTTTCCGGGTCTATTCCGTACCACATTCGCACACATTTGTCGTACCTTCGATGTATCCCCATTCCCCATCTGTACCATTTCTTGAATTTTTCATATAACGGTGAATAACGGCGGTAAGCTCACCAAGTCACCACCTACCAAGTTGGGTACAGAATACACGGATGGTGAATCAAATCAAATCAAAATGTTCCTTATTGGTACATTATTACAAGTGTTGGGCATCTCCTTTTAAGTTTATAAAAACCTGAAAGGTGGGCTATCTATCTATCGTCAGCAAATAATACTATCTCACAAATATCTTTGACATTGGTAGGAAGATCATTTATATAAATAAGAAAAAGCAAAGGTCCTAATATAGATCCCTGGGGCACTCCCATACGTATGGTGGCACCGGAAGATGCAGTTCCGTTGATACTAACTTTTTGAGTTCTATCTGTAAGATAGGATTGTATTAATTGAGATGAGATACCTGAAACACCGTAATGTCTTAGCTTAATCAGTAATATTTCATGATCCACGCAATCAAATGCTTTTGAAAGATCACAAAATATTCCTACTGCATCTTGCTTGTTTTCCCAAGCATCAAATATGTGTTTGATAAGTGCTACACCTGCATCAGTTGTGCTCTTGTGTTTAGTAAAACCAAATTGTTTCTCATGTAGTAAGTTATTTAAATCAAAGTGTGAAAGCAGCTGGTTCAATATAATTTTTTCAAAGATTTTACTGAGAGCTGGTAGTATAGAAATGGGTCTATAATTAGATGGGTCACTTTTGCTACCAGATTTAAAAAGCGGGATGACCTTACTAAATTTCATCAAGTTGGGAAACTGACCTTGGTCTATGCAATTATTAAAAAGTTTAGCTAAGTGGGGTGATATCGTATTAATGATTGATTTGAGTAGATTAATCGAAATACCCCACAAATCTTCTGTATTTTGGAACGAATGTACGAGTAATTCCAATAACAACGGTCAGGAGCGCTCCGCGAGAGTCCGCTCTTGACCACGGAGACATGCAATTGTCGCCAAAACGTCGAGAAAAATAGGCAAAACAATTTACCGTAATTTTGTTTCGTTGCAAAAACCCGTTTTTATTAGAATTAGTTAAAATGCAACAGGAAAGTTTAAAATGTATGTACGAGTATTTTTAAATTGATTTCTATCCTCAAATTAATTATTGCTTTACAATGTCACTATATCCGCAGTATTACGCCGTTCTCAGGTACTTACTTCTAGGGGTAGCTCAGGGTGTAAGGTAAGTTTCAGTTTGACTAATTACTTCAGCACCGGTTGGACACGTACAATCTAAACTTTCAGAGCAAAGTTAGTTTTCATAATATTTTACAGAATAGTTCAGCCCTGGACAGGAATTAATAACTTTCACCTGTATCTAGGAAGTAACTTAAGTTAACTAATTGATGAACATGATTTAGTTTTCCCGGCGTGATTGACAGCTTTGAATATGATGCTATAAGTATAAATAAATAGACACATACACCTTATTTATTTATTTATTCTTTATTGCACATTTATAAAATAGGTACAATTGGCGGACTTAATGCCTAGAGGCATTCTCTACCAGTCAACCGCAAGGTTTAACAGAGAACATACGAATTTTAGGCTGTGCAACGTATGGAATTTTGTGCAAGAAAATACAAACAACAAAATTGTTACTTAACTAAAACTTTAAAACCTACTAATACTCAAACTAACAAATACCTAATACAATTCGTAAACTTAAATAAATCATATATAGATCATAGTATACTACATAAATACATATAAATTATATATACTTATCACGCCAACAAATATACCTATCTATATACATTTAAAATAAATATACTAATATAATATTAAATAATAATATATAATATGAAATTAAATTAAATTGCCATTTAAGAGAGTTAAACTTAGATGCCTGAATCTGAACTCAATGAAATGGATTACTGAATCAGCGGCTCACTTAAAATGCTCACGCAACGACCTCTTCAGAGCAAGTTTGAGGGCAGATTTCTGAATGTTGCTTGGGACCTTAGACGACGAATCTAAGACCGCAAACTAAGTAGAGCTTTTTTACTGCAGAGTTTGTACTAAGGCTGTCATCGACGGATGAAAATACTTAAATAAGATAAGAAAGTAAATCTAGAAAAAACACATTTCGGCCCTAGATGACGAGCGGTATTCGAACCCGCGTCTTTCGCAAACTGAACGGCTGCTCTCACAGCTAAGCTTCTAAAATTAATAATAGACCTAGCTAATTTTACTAGTCTATTGCAACTTTTCGAAGGCAAAAGATCTCGCGGGCGCTCCCCGACACGGTGGACAGACCTTATCAGGTCGGTGACGCACTCCGGCATCAACGATTGCTCCCACCCCGCCAAACATAGAGCTGCATGGCGAAGCATCGCGAAATCGGCGATGGCACAACAATAGGCTAATATTGTATGACCACGACCACTCTGCCAAGATTGCAACTTTTGTGTGTCAAATTAATATGAATCTTTATGATGTATCTTTCCCTCTAACTATAATACGCGACCGCAAGGTCTACCTACGTGCGATTGAACCAAGAGACTACTTTTTTTCCGCAGCTTGCAACTTGTTACCACAAAAAACAACAGAAGTATAATTTACATCAAAACAAAGCAGTAAGCAGCATTACAATTACAATACCTGTGTCAAATTACAGCGTCAAATGCTTTAATAATAACAGCCTTACATCCCGAAAGCGATAATGGTGGAAGTTGGCGCGACCGCGGCGTTAGTGGCTTCGTAATGAGGGTAGTATGAAATACTTGGCAATCGTTGCGTGAAGGGCACGGTGGAACTTGGCAAATTAAATAGCTACCTAGCTACCTGTTTGTACATTTGAGGAGTTATTTTATGAAAAAATCACTGGGGGCATTATGGACATGGTAAGGAAGAGGTTGCAGTTCACAGTTGAAGTTTATTTAAACGTCGTGAAACAAGGTCGATTTCCCCTTGCAATAACATTATTACAGTGACGATTGCACAACTTAAGCGACCATTCGATCTCACAGAAACTATTTGTCATAACTGGTAGACCACTTTCTTGGTCGATTGTATACGTGTACTTCAGAAACAGCTGATAAAGATGAGCATAAGTATTACTTGGATACCTTAAGGTGAGTAACACTCATGATCTTCTTGATGTATTCACTAATGTATAATGTTCATTTTCAAAATTATGCACGACAGGCAAGGTGAATACCATCCTCAGCCTGACAAGTTGTAATCATTTTGTTATTACTGTTAGCATCCCTAAGTCCCTAAGCTTTTCTGATATTAATTTTTTGCACTATTTGGCCCATTGTAATTAAAATACATTATCAGCTGGGATACGTCAAAGTTCCCTAAGTATAATACAGCTCCCTTTTTGATGAGTCTCATAGTTGAAGACTAGTTCCGTAGTCAATAAGGTTTACAGGCTTGTAACATAATCCAAATATTATAAACTTGGTTAGGAAAAACAGTCCTAGCAATCCAAGACATTTCACGAATACAACCTGACCCGTTCCGTTCGCATGCACAGCCACAGAATAGAAAATAATAAATACCCCACGTGTTGCGATTCCAGCGTTTCCAATTTTCCTCTTTCCCTCTTATTGCTGTCGCGAGCGCCGGTTAAATGTGATCGGTCAGGGCATGTAGCATGCCGCGCCGCAGTCAGCTAAGCATGCTTAGAGATGGGAACGAGTATCGCATTACAACTGTTCTTTGTGGTATCTGTGATTGTTACTAGGTTTCCACAGGCGATCTTGGTCGGACTGAATTAAGGGACATTTGATAAGCACGAAAATACCTAGGTGTGGCGGGTCAATTTATTGGGACATTTTCGAAATTTTCTTGTTATTTCTTATTGGAAAGGGTAGTACGTAGATTTAAACTGAATGGCACACGTCGGAGCTCATATGGCAACTGACAAGGTTCTCGTATAGACAGTAATGAAGGTTCAAATTCGAACAGAAATAAGTCCGGCTACGGATTCAACGGAACAAATTCCATGTGAGTGTGGACTTAACTACCAGCAAATTGAGCACCGATGAGCGTTGTTCCCTGCTGATCATGTATCAGTATATAACAGTGAATTTTACTTTCAAGTATCACTCACCTCTAGACTTACGTGCACAACTCAAAGCGAGCATTCCGTTCCGATGTGATCAATATCAGCCAATCTTGACTGTTAGTACCAAAGAGATATTTGAAGCTACGAACAATAGACTGGAGAATAATGGAGTGAGGAAAGAACCTATTAAGGTGATTCGAGGAACTCTTTGCTCCAAAAGCTTAGTGTGTAAATAGATTTACCAATTTATTGTGAACTTTTTCTTGGAATAGATTCCTTCTTAGATTTTCTTTCGTAGTTTACTTGTATCGAACACGTACCTATAAATAAGTAAGTATGTTTAGTGGCCCAAAGGGTACAAATTGTACCATTACCGTAGAGACACATGTTATGAAATGAGTTTTAGTGGCAAGTTGGTGTTTTCAGATTAAGATTCCTTATTACATCAGTTACCAAGTGACAGCTAAAACTAAAACTTCTCATCAAAGGGAAAGGAATTTTATCAGTACGTCTACCACGAGTTGCGACATTAAATTTACGTTATCGTACTGGTCGTCCGGCCACCTTCTTCTTCGCACTCTGCTCACTACCACAAAAAACAACGCACCCGCTTGGCTAAAATAAAAACATAAATTATTTCACAGATTTGGATTTTACTTATTCGATCACGTAGTAAAAAGAAAACAGTCCTGTACCACTACCACGAGTTTGCCATTTTAGTTCCATTACTATTCACTAGGCACTGTTACACAATACATTACTTAAAAGTTACTACCTACGTAACAGATAAATCACATCCATAGAAAAATGACAATTTTCTTAATCCTCAATGCGTGTTGACATGTGACAGACATATTGCAAGGGCCACCTCTTTCGACATAGATGTCAGTAGTTAGTACTCACAGTTCCACCGCGAAATTCGTGTAGAAATGGCTGTTGACAACCAACTGCCAAATGAGTCGTGGAATACCCGGCGGCTGAAAGGTAATTATCGCCCGCAGGTATATGCAGTTACAGAGGCCTGTACCGAAATCCCATACAAAAAGTGTACTTCAGTCAATATCGTCTAACGTAGGCTTAAGCTCATAGTACGGGTACTGTAACGAGTATTGCTAATTAGGTACTATTATCAGACGTTTGTAAGTAGCTCTGGGAACCAAGGATTAGTATGGTGGCATCTCCTTAATTAAGCTTCTAAATAATTTGGTTAAGTATTCCAGTCTGGTCTGGAAACTACACTCGCAGATGCTGTAATACTAAGTCATTCTGTGATGTTCTTAGCCTTTAAATGCTCTTATTTTATAGCCGTAATAATAGCCTGAGATCCTGTAGCAAGTTTTCTCGAACATGGACTATTGAGTGACTGTAACAAACCTAAAGCGTAAATCTAACAACATAAACTGAGTCTCATACAGTTAATTCCCATGGAAACAGAGTATGCAACGAAGTCATAGTCAGTTAGTGACATAAAGGAAGTATTATGTTTTAATTTCATTATTTGACTGGCCTGTTGGCGCAATGGCAGCGATCCTGCCTTTAGTGCTGGAGGTCGTGGGTTCGATCCTACCCATGACAAACATTTGTTTTTGTTGTGTGTCTGGGCGTTATTATCTATTTAAGTATGTTATTTAGTAATATTTAAGTATGTTTATCAGTCTCTGACGCCCATAGTACAAGCTCTTAGTTTGGGGTCAGAAGATCTTGGTGTAAATTGTCCCAGATATTTCTTTTAAACAAATAAATATAGATACAGACACGCGAGCAGATTTAGTTATTGTATCCTTTTAAGACGATACAATAAAGAACTTTCTTTGACTGATTCGTAGGCTAGGTCTTTAGTAATCCTGCCTACGTAGTGAAGGGTTGTTTGCTCTTTACACAGGAAAAACATATACCAGCTCTCTCGAAACTTAACATGAAGCGGGTATCGAATGAGAGTACAGTACGTCTACCACGAGTTGCTAATTTAAATTTACGCTATCGTTCGCGTAAAAAAAAAGTATTGGGATGACACATGACATGACAATGTCAAATCCCAATACTTTTTTTTACGCGAACGATAACGTAAATATGAATTAGCAACTCATGGTAGACGGACAGGTTTTATGGGTTCCGAAAAGAATAACAAAAAAATATTTCTCTGAATCTTAACCATTTGGATTAATCAGGTCATAGGCAGTAGATTGTTCTTAAAACCATGTAATAAAACAGAACATTAAGTTGCAGCTTAATAATATTAAAGTTGTCCAATATCACGGAGCCTGTCTTATTACAAAATTTCGTAATACAAGAGAACATTAACGCTAGATGCCAGACTGAGTAATTAGGTTTGGTACTTGCTATCATATTTTATGCTGTTTGAGAAATTATACAACAAAATGGAACTAAAAGCCTTGGATCACGCATGCTACATACTTAATGTACATACTAGTAGATGGGTGACAGGAAAAGCAAGTATATCTTCCTATGTAAATAATTGACGACACGATTGGCGTAGTGCGCTGTAGCACAGTTTTTCGCCTCGATTTCCGTAGTGTCCCGGGTTCGATTCCCGGTCGGGTCAATTCAGGAAACGATCTTTTCTGAATTGACTCGGGTCTGGGTGTGCTGGGAGACGCCCCTGGCTTATTTCCTTGTGTGGTACCTCGTAACACAGGGATATTAATCCCTACTTCGAGGGATGTTGTCTGGCGCATATTTATATTTATATTTTATTTAAGTAACTTGATGGAAGGAGTTTCGTTTATTTCCAATCAAAAAAATGTTACATATAGTTTGCTACAAACTAACTCACATCCGTAAGCTACTACATACTATGTTTTGTTTCAAAATACGGTTTAACTTGTTTTTATCCAAAGTTCAAATTAGTATCCTTTGCCAATGCTTTTATAGTGTTGACTTTTTGTAATTATTTAGAAAACACTATTATTTATACTGTGTTTATGTAAAATTTGACATTTTGTTTGATTTCATAGTATAAATATTTACTTCATCTACACCGATTGAAACAAAGTCAACTAGTCGTCAAACTGCCTTGTTTGTTCGATTAATTTTTTCAAATATTTTTCTTTTTTTTTGCAAATTTTCTAACTTTTTTATATATAAAACAAAAGCAAACTCAGTGGTAACCGGTGGCCGTCACCGCAGTTCTATGAGCACCCCTCCTCTGTCCGATGCGGGCGCGCAGTGCAGGCCGACCTACTTCGTGTCGCAGCGCAGCCATCAGTGCGGGAATTGTAAACAAACGCACGGAAATGCAAAAAGGTTTATTAAATAAACCTTCTTTCAAATTTTGTTCTTGTAAATTTTCTGTAAGGAATTGTAAAAAATGGTAATATTTTTGCTTAGTTGTAGATAGAAATGAAGGACTCTGTTATCCGATTCTGATTATAATTAATTTATTTGTACCAGCAGGTTATCGGAGTGCAGGCCGACCTACTTTGTGTCGCAGCGCAGCCATGTGCGGGAATTGGAAACAAACGCACGGAAATGCAAGAAGGTTTATTTGTTCTTGCAAATTGGCTGTAAGGAATTGTAAAAAATGGTAATACTTTTGCTTAGTTGTAGATAGAAATGAAGCACTCGGTTATCCGATTCTGATTATAATGAATTTATTTGTACCAGCAGGTTATCGGAGTGCAGGCCGACCTACTTAGTGTCGCAGCGCAGCCATGTGCGGGAATTGGAAACCAACGCACGGAAAACCAAGAAGGTTTGCAAATTGGCTGTAAGGAATTGCAAAAAATAGCAATATTTTTGCTTAGTTGTAGATAGAAAGAGGGACTCGGTTATCCGATTCTGATTATAACTACGAGTAATTTATTTGTACACGCAAGTTATCGGAGTGCAGGCCGACCTACTTTGTGTCGCAGCGCAACCATGTGGGGGAATTGTAAACAAACGCACGGAAATGCAAGAAGGTTTATTTGTTCTTGCAAATTGGCTGTAAGTAATTGCAAAAAATGGTAATATTTTTGCTTAGTTGTAGATAGAAATGAGGGACGCGGTTATCCGATGTTGATTGATAATTTATTTATTTGTACACGCAGGTTATCAACAATACAGAAATATTTCATCTATAGTACGACCGTCTAAATCAGTCTTCGCCTGCGCGGAGAATGAACACGGCGTGCTGTCTAATATCGGTAAAGGGGACCGTTTGATCATTGTTCATTGTGGAGGCCAAACTGGATTTGTAGACGGGGCACTTGTAATATTCAAATCCAAGTGTAAAACAGGTGATTATCACGATTCCATGAATTTTGTGAATTTCATGAAATGGAAAAATGAAAAGCTGATGCCGAATATACCGCCAAATTCTGTCATAGTGATGGATAACGCTGTTTATCATTCGGTTCGAGAGGAGAAAAAGCCGAGTATGGCTTCTACTAAGCCAGCTATGCAAGCATGGCTACGACGACATGACGTGCCATTTGATGATAAACTAAGGAAGGATGAGTTATATAAATTAATTAAAAGGCATTTCACAGAAGACATTTATAAAATTGACGAGTTATTAAAAAGAAACGGACATGAAGTGCTTCGTTTGCCCCCTTACCATCCAGACCTGAACCCCATTGAGCTAGTCTGGGGTGATGTTAAAGGACAATTAGCTCAAAAAAGTGTCGACTCTAATTTGGACCAAAAAAAAAGTATATTAGAGGGATTATTTGCTGAATATTCTGCAGAAAAGTGGGAGCATTGCGTTAACCACGTAATTAAAATTGAGGACGAATACTGCAAACATGATGGTATTGAAGATGATGCTGTTGATTTTATTATTAATGTGCAGAACGATTCTGATGGTTCTGAGGATGGCTGCTCCGAAAGTGAAGAATCAAGTTCAAGTGATATTGATATGGACATATGTGATTGATTTCGATGATTTGATTTTTGGTTTTGATGATTCTTGTAATAAACAATATAATAGTTTGTTACCTAAATATTAAATTAGTTGTTTCATTCAAATTTGCCGTCCCTGCTTTAAAAAATATATAAAAATCCACTATGACGTCACATAAATCTTAAGAACTGTATATTACGCATTTCACCTCATGTGCGTAACGCTTCGCGCGCCCGCCCCCGCACCTCTCTCGATCCCCGTTGTCGTCCTACCCCCTCACCCCTGTACCGCGCAGGCGAAGACTGATTTAGACGGTCGTACTATAATTAAATTTCAATATTATCTGAGAGTCGCAATTCAGCAGTCTATGGATAAATAAATAAAAATCATCTATACTAATATTATAATGATGAATGATTGGTTTGTTTGTTTGTATTGAATAGGCTCCGAAACTACTGGACCGATTTTTAAAATTCTTTCACCAACATAAAGGTACATTATCAGGTAGTGACCAAGGCTATATTCTTTTTAATTCAGGCTATGTTTTGACGGGAAAGACAGTCCACGCGTGCGGAGCCGCTGACGGACAGTTAGTAATAAATAAATATCTGGGGTAATTTACACCAAGACCATCGGACCCCAAACTAAGCAGAGCTTGAACTATGTGTGTCAGAGACTGATGAACATACTTATATAGATAATAACACCCAGACACACAACAAACACAAATGTTCGTCACATAAACGTTTGTCATGGGTGGTAATCGAACACACGACCGCCGGCGCTGAAGGCAGGATCGCTACCACTGCACCAACAGTCGTTCCGCTGCTATTTACTATTATTTATTTTCTCGAACAACTAAAACAACAATCTGACCCTAAACGAAGCAGAGCTTGTAAATGATGTAAATACAACAGAACCAGTGCTAAAAATGAATGGTTCACAGAGATATTAGCCGTTGTAAATTATAAGCTGAACCAAAGAGAGCCTTTGTATAAAGAAAGTTCGTTTTTTTTAATTTAATTCCTAATCCATAATGATAATGGACACATGCTGTGCCTATATCCACATACCTGTTTTCAGCCCAGTAAACCCAAACTGCATGCTAAAAATAGCAGATAACAAAAACCTTTTACATTAATTGCAGGATGGCCGAGCAAAAAGGCGGTGGCACAATATCGCTTTATCGCGGACAATGATACCGTAATGTCATCGCCATTGTTATGCATACTGTATGACACCAGCCCGAGCTGAGTGGACGTAGGTGTAATGTAACCAAGTCTGGAAGCGTCTTTGCATTCGCATTTTGCAATTTTAAGAGTCTCTTACAAAACAAAAGTAATGAAGACCATAAAAAGTTTTTGCGTGATGTACTTGATATGAGTAGCAAAGACATTCCTGTCCTACTGCTGAGCAAAAGCCTAGATCAATGCAATCAAGCCATCAAAGCAGCGCTTCGAGTGATGGGTCCAGGATTACTCACCACGCTTACCATAGCGGGCTTGTTTCCGTGGATTTGGATCCATGGTCTGAGTTTCAGGGAAAAAGCCTTCCTGCTTTCCCTGGGGCACCGAGAATATAGAGAAATTAATTGACATAGTAAAAAAAAATACTTGACTCGAAAAGCCGAAACAAAAGGTTAAAAATCAGGAATACCAAATTAGCAGATTCAAATCTATCTAAAATAGGAATGGGTAAAAAGAATAGCGCATCCTGACAATGTACACTTTATTATGTAAATTGGGATATGCAAAATACAAAGGTAAAAGTTCAAAGTAAAATATCATATCGAACAGTAACATACAAAGATAACTACAAAGAACCTAGGAACTGCAGCTCGCGTTACGTGACTTTGATTCCAAGCCAGCAGTGTACCGTTCCCAAGTATAATAGATCCGTGTTGTAGCTACAGGGTGCTGTAAAGTCTGCGCGGAGTTTTAACGACGCGCCTGACGGCGTTTACTGAGCGTAATGGGCGCGGTCGCGGCATACACGATGACGCGTGGATGTGCCTGCAGATATAACACTCGCTAAGATGGCAACAATAACAAATCACAACATAACAAACTCTCACGATCATTACAAGTTGAATTTCGCCGTTGAACACTCAGCCCACTTTTCACCAAGCGTATTAGATTAGAACCCAGCGTGGCAGGTGGTGAGCCTAACGGCAAAAAGCGATAGCGGTATTATCAGAGTTGATTGGATTTTTAACTCAAAGATGATGATGGCAGCAAGTTGTTCCACTACTTAAGTAGTTGGACATCTAACCACAAATTCACCTGGTCTTGAGTGATGGTCTTAAGTGCCTAATTGACTAAATGACGACACGATTGGCGTAGCACGGTTTCTCACCTCGATTTCCGTAGTGTCCTGGGTTAGATTCCCGGTCGGGTCAATTCAGGAAACGATCTTTTCTGAATTGACTCGGGTCTGGGTCTGCTGGGAGACACCCCTGGCTTATTTCCTTGTGTGGTAACTCGTAACACAGGGATATTAATCCCTACTTCGAGACTATAACAAGAGGTGTGTTGTCTGGCGCATATTTTATATCATATTTATAATAAATTTAATATCTTTCTGATAGAGTAAAGTCTATTAAAAAACTACTTCGTTTAGCAATCCTTTGTGCAGGTGACATATTCCAGGTTTTCACACCTTACTGTTAGCATTGTGCACGAATGACTGAAGTGTTAGAGCGCGTCGTGGCATTTAAGCACCCCAGAAGGACTCGGACCGTAGATCATCTGGTTCCGAGTTCAAATCTGGATAGAACCATCTTGAATTTCCGATTAACTCTCCGGTGATGGAAAACATCGATAAAAAACCAACTCAACCTGGATAACGGCGGAAAGCTCACCACCTACCTTACCTTGGGTTCTAATACACATGCCTATGACTACCCTGTTTGGGATATAGTCGTGATGGTATGTTTAATCCTTACATGTCATTTATGACACTGGCCTGTTGGCGCAATGGCAGCGATCCTGCCTTTGACGCCGGAGGTCGTGGGTTCGATCCCCACCCATGACAAACATTTATGTGACGAACATTTGTGTTTGTTGTGTGTCTGGGTGTATTATCTATTAAAGTATGTATTTAGAAATATTTAAGTATGTTTATCAGTCTCTGACGCCCATAATACAAGCTCTGCTTAGTTTGGGGTCAGATGATCTTGGTGTGAATTGTCCCAGATATTTATTATTTATTTATTATTATTATCCTCATGTATAAAATCAGATTTTAAATGCGACATGGAACGATTGATAGGCAATGGCTTATCTCAGGTATTCTATTATGTTTGATTTAGAAGCATTTCAAGATTATCCGGTATTCTACTCAAATAATTATAGACTGATAAACTTGAATTCACCAAACTTTTTGTCACCGAACCACCGTTTCCTTCAGGAGGGAAGTCATGATGAATCCTTATTTGCATTTCAATCTGCGTCTTTAATAATTCTGATAACCAGAAGATCTCATATCAAGTTCCGGGTTAAGAATCTACATTTATAAAATCGATGTTCTAACTAAGTGATAGTTACTAAGAGTCACAGTAAGTTTGTGTGCTCATTTGTATGTTCAGACTTCCAGTGACACCCGCGCTATATAGTGTAACCTATGTGATTTTATTAGCAAATCATATTTTTGAGGCAGATGATTGACGAAAAAAAAGAGGAAGATATAATTTTGTAACGATAACGAATCATTACTTGCGATATTTGCTTCAGAGACAATGATCTTAATTCCTTACGATCTAGTATTCGTGATGGGAGGCTTCACTTATTTATTTATTTATTCTTTATTGCACATTTATAAAAATAGGTACAATTGGCGGACTTAATGCCTAGAGGCATTCTCTACCAGTCAACCGCAAGGTTTAACAGAGAACATACAAATTTTGGGCTGTGCAACGTATGGAACTTGGTGCAAGAAAATACAAACAACAAATTAGTTACTTAACTAAAACTTTAAAACCTACTAATACTCAAACTAACAAATACCTAATACAATATACTACATAAATACATACAAACTATATATACTTATCATGCCAACAAATATACCTATCTTTATACATTGAAAATAAATATACTAATATAATATTAAATAATAATAAAATAATAATAATAATAATAATATATAATATGAAATTAAATTAAATTGCCATTTAAGAGAGTTAAACGAAGATGCCTGAATCTGAACTCAATGAAATGGTTTACTGAATCCGCGGCTCACTTAAAATGCTCACGCAACGACCTCTTCAGAGCAAGTTTGGAGGTAGATTTCTGAATGTGGCTTGGGAGAGAGTTCCATAGCCGTATGGCAGACAGTCTGAAGGAGCTTGACATATAGGAGGAAAAGAAAAGGGGTGTAAATAGAGCTAAAGTTTTACTTGAACGGAGATCTTTTTGATGAGACGAGTGTAGGAATTGAAACTTATTTTTTAGGTACATCGGAGAGTTTGGATCGAAGAGAATAGAAAAAAGAACACACAAAATTCTCACTTTTCTGCGTTGACGAATCGGTAACCAGTTGAGCTTAGATCGATAAGAAGAAATGTGATCGTACTTTCGCAATCCGAAGATAAAGCGGATACAGTTATTCAGGAGTCTGTCAAGTTTGTTGAGAAGTTCCTGTGAGATATTAGTAAAACAAACATCAGCATAGTCGAGAATAGGCAGGACAAGAGCCTGGACGAGCAGAACTTTGGTGTTGACTGGTAGAAAAAATTTGAAGCGGTAAAGCGCTCGCAGCGTCCAGGTTATCCTTCTGCTCATCTCCTTCACCTGCTGGCCCCAGCTCAGTGTGCTGTCCATGAAAAGACCGAGATTTTTGACGCATGGTGAAAATGGTATCAAGTCGCAGTCCATCACTACCGGAGTAATAGGTGAACAGCCAGCCGCACGCAACTGATATGAGCTACCAAACATTATAGCCTGACACTTGCCCGGGTTAACTTTGACACCAAACTTGAGTGACCACTCACTGATGCAGCTGAGGTCATAGTTAAGTTTGTCAATGGCGGCGTTTAAGTCAGCAACACCCGCCTGCACGTACAGTCACTTTAAGAACCAGGGGCCGTATTACCATCTCTTATAGCCAGTCAAGTTAATTTCATAAAATGAGCGAAGCGAGCGATTTCCTAATGTGATCTTTCATTTTCAGCCACCTGTCAATAATGCATCTTATGCATCTCACTATGCTCTAGGCCAGATATTTACTGACGAAATTGCTCGCTACCCTTAGTTTAGGAAATTCACTTGACTGGCTATCAGAGATGTTAATACGGCCCCAGGACAATGTAAGTGAGTGTCCAGAATAATAATATGCTGTGTTTAAATATTTTGGTGATGGGAGGCTTCACTTTAAGGACCAGGTCATGTGAGTTATCAGAATATGTTGTGTTTAAATATTTGAATGGAAAGTAAATCTAGGGTTATAGACCTCAACTTTTACGACCTATTTTTATTTCAACAATTTACAATCTCATAAAACTAAACGGTCTACAAATTCTGAGCAACATTTACACTTCGGAGCTGGCAACAGTACAGTAATAATGATGGCGATGAATCAGAAACTGTGACATTTGGCCTGTAGACATCATGAAAATTATTTATGGTGCGGGTTTTTGATACCTTCATTTTTTTTCATTCGAAATCCCTTAGGAAGCTAAGAAAACCCATTTCAGAACTAAGGCCCGTATTCTAAAACAAAATCTGTACTTGATTAAAGATCTGAGTGACGTTTTGTATGAACTGACGTTTTGTAATCTCTACTCAAGTACAGATCAGTACTAAAAGCTACTAAAAGACCTTTGTTATGTTCAGATGTTTGAAAAGATCCGTAAATCTAATTTTCTACATCAATATTTTTACCACCCTTTTGTACCCAGTTTTTATTTCAACAATTTACGATCTCTTAAAACTAAACAGTACACAATTTCAGCGCAACATACACTGCGTGGCTGGCGACGGCACACACTGACTGCGCGGGTGAAGGCACGTTTTGTAAACTGTTTTATGCGCTTTTTACAGTTTGCCCGGTTAGTTAAAAATTAAAGGTTTATTTTATTCACTACTCTGTATGATGAATTGTTTTCTGTCAGTCTGGTTAAACACAAAAACCAGTTATGTGTATTACTAATTGCATACTGTACCTACCATCCATTGTACCAGCTTAGTTTTATATTTTTTCTGATGTTTCCTTGTGTAATAAAAGACCTCAGAAAAGGTAATAGAATTCAAACAATATATAGTTATTCAAATATTGTATAGTATTTGTATTTACTGACGTGAATCTACCACTGGTTCGGAACCTAGCTTCTGCTGAGAAGACCGGCAAGAAACTCGGCAGCCATACATTTCATTACAAATTAACAAATAGTATTGTACTTATAACTCCGATGCACAGATATAGCTTACACTTTTATTCACTTTTAAATCAATCTCCGACACCTCCGTCGATTGATTTAATACTGCAGAGTGGCAAGCACGACACCAGGGTGGCCAGTATACAATCAAACTACCTTTTAATAATAATGATGCCCAAATAAATCTAAAACCGCTACAGATATTTTCACACCATTTGATGTGGTAGCAGTAGCAGACTGGCATGCCCGCTACAGATATTTTAACACCATTTGATGTGGTAGCAGTAGCAGACTGGCATACCCGCTACAGATATTTTCACACCATTTGATGTGGTAGCAGTAGCAGACTGGCATGCCCGCTACAGATATTTTCACACCATTTGATGTGGTAGCAGTAGCAGACTGGCATGCCCGCTACAGATATTTTCACACCATTTGATGTGGTAGCAGTAGCAGACTGGCATGCCCGCTACAGATATTTTCACACCATTTGATGTGGTAGCAGTAGCAGACTGGCATACCCGCTACAGATATTTTCACACCATTTGATGTGGTAGCAGTAGCAGACTGGCATGCCCGCTACAGATATTTTAACACCATTTGATGTGGTAGCAGTAGCAGACTGGCATACCCGCTACAGATATTTTCACACCATTTGATGTGGTAGCAGTAGCAGACTGGCATGCCCGCTACAGATATTTTTACACCATTTGATGAGGTAGCAGTAGCAGACTGGCATACCCGCTACAGATATTTTTACACCATTTGATGAGGTAGCAGTAGCAGACTGGCATACCCGCTACAGATATTTTCACACCATTTGATGTGGTAGCAGTAGCAGACTGGCATACCCGCTACAGATATTTTTACACCATTTGATGAGGTAGCAGTAGCAGACTGGCATACCCGCTACAGATATTTTTACACCATTTGATGAGGTAGCAGTAGCAGACTGGCATACCCGCTACAGATATTTTTACACCATTTGATGTGGTAGCAGTAGCAGACTGGCATGCCCGCTACAGATATTTTTACACCATTTGATGTGGTAGCAGTAGCAGACTGGCATGCCCGCTACAGATATTTGTATTTCAGGCCTAATCAATCTCTACCGTGATTTTACAGTGAGTAGTTTCATGTGTTTAAAAAGTTCATGCTTAATATTACGAAAAATTGTATGTATATTATTTTCAGCTCTAACTGAAATTATAGCAAACAAATCAAATTCAATCATAAACAGCTGTTTGGTAACGAACCATTACGAATGGAAACAAAGCGAGACGAAGCGACAAAATCTAGTGACGTCACGTCTACTTTTGAGCGTAGTTCCTGTTTAGCAAGCCATTGGTCATTACGAGCGTTCTGGCAGCATCCGGCGATAGGTCAATGCCCTTCAACGATTGTACTTAGCCTACCTACTGGACTGATTAAAACAATTGACATACGAGGTGAGGGTTTCGCAATATGCATGAACCCCGATGGCTGATGTGTAATGTGTGTGATGTACTCTGAAATCCGCAGATCTTGGGTTCATATTCTAGGTCTAGGAAAATGAGTTATCAGATTGTTTTGGATTTTAGACCGCTACCGGCTATCTCTAGTATCCAGTCGACAGTACAAATATAATATCATATAAAATCCATTCTGAATTTAAGT
Organism: Udea olivalis; assembly: GCA_947369235.1. NCBI lineage: Eukaryota > Metazoa > Arthropoda > Insecta > Lepidoptera > Crambidae > Udea > Udea olivalis. The sequence continues at coordinate 19,809,775 of OX376347.1, forward strand.
GTTCTTTCTATAACAAATGCTGTTTTTTTTAATTAAGCTAAGTGTTTACTAGAGTAACTTAGACATTTTTTAAGGCAGATTTTCGTCAATTCAAAGGAAAGATCACCTTTCAACAAAAGAACACTCTGAATCAGTATTTGTTATTTTCAATGTTTACTTTTGTCAATTGAAGCTCATTCAAATACAAAACTAATTTTCTTAATGCTAAGGTTTGGTTTATATTCTAGATTTTACATTTAAATATGTAGAAGGGGGGGGGGGGGGGGGGGGGGGAGGGCACGTGGGCGTTCGTTAGGTGTTAGGTCGTCGTCCATTATAAATCGCCGAAATAACAGTCGGGCTACACTCTAAAGGTTTAATCAGTTCTATTCTGATAACAAACAACTCAAAATAACACTCAGTAGCACTGATTCAAACGGGTTGCCTTGGAACGCAGAGAAGTTGGATAGAGGATGGCCACACAACCGCACTGCTCGCTGCCTCGATGGAAAGTCCCGCCATTTGCCGCAACGCCACGCGCCGGCGCTGACAGCTGTCACCGACAGGTGACACTGACAGCGGACACTGACGCATGCCACTGACAGCTGACACTGACAAATGTCATTGATAGGTAACACTGACCGATGACAGCCGCCAACCACAAAAACCGCTGCCAATCCCAATATCCGAATACCCCCAAGTCGATTACAACTTGACGTTCGTTGAGCAATCCATGACAAATATATCTCTGCTATCACAGCTTAGTTCATAAGTCGTTAAAAATATTTGGATCTAGGTAGTAAGTTAATCTTTATCGGTTAGGTCATCTTTCATGCCAACACCATATACTGCACATATACTATTATAAGCTTCTGTGCAGTATATGCAGTATATGGTGTTGCTTAATTTTTTTCAGTTAGAAACTATTTCCTTAAAGCTTTGGTTAATAATGAGATTGTTAAGTTAAGTTACCTATTTTTTACTTAAATAGATAGCGCAGTCAGGTGTGTTGTCTGGCGCATATTTTATATCATATTTATAATAAATTTAATATCTTTCTGATAGAGTAAAGTCTATTAAAAAACTACTTCGTTTAGCAATCCTTTGTGCAGGTGACATATTCCAGGTTTTCACACCTTACTGTTAGCATTGTGCACGAATGACTGAAGTGTTAGAGCGCGTCGTGGCATTTAAGCACCCCAGAAGGACTCGGACCGTAGATCATCTGGTTCCGAGTTCAAATCTGGATAGAACCATCTTGAATTTCCGATTAACTCTCCGGTGATGGAAAACATCGATAAAAAACCAACTCAACCTGGATAACGGCGGAAAGCTCACCACCTACCTTACCTTGGGTTCTAATACACATGCCTATGACTACCCTGTTTGGGATATAGTCGTGATGGTATGTTTAATCCTTACATGTCATTTATGACACTGGCCTGTTGGCGCAATGGCAGCGATCCTGCCTTTGACGCCGGAGGTCGTGGGTTCGATCCCCACCCATGACAAACATTTATGTGACGAACATTTGTGTTTGTTGTGTGTCTGGGTGTATTATCTATTAAAGTATGTATTTAGAAATATTTAAGTATGTTTATCAGTCTCTGACGCCCATAATACAAGCTCTGCTTAGTTTGGGGTCAGATGATCTTGGTGTGAATTGTCCCAGATATTTATTATTTATTTATTATTATTATCCTCATGTATAAAATCAGATTTTAAATGCGACATGGAACGATTGATAGGCAATGGCTTATCTCAGGTATTCTATTATGTTTGATTTAGAAGCATTTCAAGATTATCCGGTATTCTACTCAAATAATTATAGACTGATAAACTTGAATTCACCAAACTTTTTGTCACCGAACCACCGTTTCCTTCAGGAGGGAAGTCATGATGAATCCTTATTTGCATTTCAATCTGCGTCTTTAATAATTCTGATAACCAGAAGATCTCATATCAAGTTCCGGGTTAAGAATCTACATTTATAAAATCGATGTTCTAACTAAGTGATAGTTACTAAGAGTCACAGTAAGTTTGTGTGCTCATTTGTATGTTCAGACTTCCAGTGACACCCGCGCTATATAGTGTAACCTATGTGATTTTATTAGCAAATCATATTTTTGAGGCAGATGATTGACGAAAAAAAAGAGGAAGATATAATTTTGTAACGATAACGAATCATTACTTGCGATATTTGCTTCAGAGACAATGATCTTAATTCCTTACGATCTAGTATTCGTGATGGGAGGCTTCACTTATTTATTTATTTATTCTTTATTGCACATTTATAAAAATAGGTACAATTGGCGGACTTAATGCCTAGAGGCATTCTCTACCAGTCAACCGCAAGGTTTAACAGAGAACATACAAATTTTGGGCTGTGCAACGTATGGAACTTGGTGCAAGAAAATACAAACAACAAATTAGTTACTTAACTAAAACTTTAAAACCTACTAATACTCAAACTAACAAATACCTAATACAATATACTACATAAATACATACAAACTATATATACTTATCATGCCAACAAATATACCTATCTTTATACATTGAAAATAAATATACTAATATAATATTAAATAATAATAAAATAATAATAATAATAATAATATATAATATGAAATTAAATTAAATTGCCATTTAAGAGAGTTAAACGAAGATGCCTGAATCTGAACTCAATGAAATGGTTTACTGAATCCGCGGCTCACTTAAAATGCTCACGCAACGACCTCTTCAGAGCAAGTTTGGAGGTAGATTTCTGAATGTGGCTTGGGAGAGAGTTCCATAGCCGTATGGCAGACAGTCTGAAGGAGCTTGACATATAGGAGGAAAAGAAAAGGGGTGTAAATAGAGCTAAAGTTTTACTTGAACGGAGATCTTTTTGATGAGACGAGTGTAGGAATTGAAACTTATTTTTTAGGTACATCGGAGAGTTTGGATCGAAGAGAATAGAAAAAAGAACACACAAAATTCTCACTTTTCTGCGTTGACGAATCGGTAACCAGTTGAGCTTAGATCGATAAGAAGAAATGTGATCGTACTTTCGCAATCCGAAGATAAAGCGGATACAGTTATTCAGGAGTCTGTCAAGTTTGTTGAGAAGTTCCTGTGAGATATTAGTAAAACAAACATCAGCATAGTCGAGAATAGGCAGGACAAGAGCCTGGACGAGCAGAACTTTGGTGTTGACTGGTAGAAAAAATTTGAAGCGGTAAAGCGCTCGCAGCGTCCAGGTTATCCTTCTGCTCATCTCCTTCACCTGCTGGCCCCAGCTCAGTGTGCTGTCCATGAAAAGACCGAGATTTTTGACGCATGGTGAAAATGGTATCAAGTCGCAGTCCATCACTACCGGAGTAATAGGTGAACAGCCAGCCGCACGCAACTGATATGAGCTACCAAACATTATAGCCTGACACTTGCCCGGGTTAACTTTGACACCAAACTTGAGTGACCACTCACTGATGCAGCTGAGGTCATAGTTAAGTTTGTCAATGGCGGCGTTTAAGTCAGCAACACCCGCCTGCACGTACAGTCACTTTAAGAACCAGGGGCCGTATTACCATCTCTTATAGCCAGTCAAGTTAATTTCATAAAATGAGCGAAGCGAGCGATTTCCTAATGTGATCTTTCATTTTCAGCCACCTGTCAATAATGCATCTTATGCATCTCACTATGCTCTAGGCCAGATATTTACTGACGAAATTGCTCGCTACCCTTAGTTTAGGAAATTCACTTGACTGGCTATCAGAGATGTTAATACGGCCCCAGGACAATGTAAGTGAGTGTCCAGAATAATAATATGCTGTGTTTAAATATTTTGGTGATGGGAGGCTTCACTTTAAGGACCAGGTCATGTGAGTTATCAGAATATGTTGTGTTTAAATATTTGAATGGAAAGTAAATCTAGGGTTATAGACCTCAACTTTTACGACCTATTTTTATTTCAACAATTTACAATCTCATAAAACTAAACGGTCTACAAATTCTGAGCAACATTTACACTTCGGAGCTGGCAACAGTACAGTAATAATGATGGCGATGAATCAGAAACTGTGACATTTGGCCTGTAGACATCATGAAAATTATTTATGGTGCGGGTTTTTGATACCTTCATTTTTTTTCATTCGAAATCCCTTAGGAAGCTAAGAAAACCCATTTCAGAACTAAGGCCCGTATTCTAAAACAAAATCTGTACTTGATTAAAGATCTGAGTGACGTTTTGTATGAACTGACGTTTTGTAATCTCTACTCAAGTACAGATCAGTACTAAAAGCTACTAAAAGACCTTTGTTATGTTCAGATGTTTGAAAAGATCCGTAAATTTAATTTTCTACATCAATATTTTTACCACCCTTTTGTACCCAGTTTTTATTTCAACAATTTACGATCTCTTAAAACTAAACAGTACACAATTTCAGCGCAACATACACTGCGTGGCTGGCGACGGCACACACTGACTGCGCGGGTGAAGGCACGTTTTGTAAACTGTTTTATGCGCTTTTTACAGTTTGCCCGGTTAGTTAAAAATTAAAGGTTTATTTTATTCACTACTCTGTATGATGAATTGTTTTCTGTCAGTCTGGTTAAACACAAAAACCAGTTATGTGTATTACTAATTGCATACTGTACCTACCATCCATTGTACCAGCTTAGTTTTATATTTTTTCTGATGTTTCCTTGTGTAATAAAAGACCTCAGAAAAGGTAATAGAATTCAAACAATATATAGTTATTCAAATATTGTATAGTATTTGTATTTACTGACGTGAATCTACCACTGGTTCGGAACCTAGCTTCTGCTGAGAAGACCGGCAAGAAACTCGGCAGCCATACATTTCATTACAAATTAACAAATAGTATTGTACTTATAACTCCGATGCACAGATATAGCTTACACTTTTATTCACTTTTAAATCAATCTCCGACACCTCCGTCGATTGATTTAATACTGCAGAGTGGCAAGCACGACACCAGGGTGGCCAGTATACAATCAAACTACCTTTTAATAATAATGATGCCCAAATAAATCTAAAACCGCTACAGATATTTTCACACCATTTGATGTGGTAGCAGTAGCAGACTGGCATGCCCGCTACAGATATTTTAACACCATTTGATGTGGTAGCAGTAGCAGACTGGCATACCCGCTACAGATATTTTCACACCATTTGATGTGGTAGCAGTAGCAGACTGGCATGCCCGCTACAGATATTTTCACACCATTTGATGTGGTAGCAGTAGCAGACTGGCATGCCCGCTACAGATATTTTCACACCATTTGATGTGGTAGCAGTAGCAGACTGGCATGCCCGCTACAGATATTTTCACACCATTTGATGTGGTAGCAGTAGCAGACTGGCATACCCGCTACAGATATTTTCACACCATTTGATGTGGTAGCAGTAGCAGACTGGCATGCCCGCTACAGATATTTTAACACCATTTGATGTGGTAGCAGTAGCAGACTGGCATACCCGCTACAGATATTTTCACACCATTTGATGTGGTAGCAGTAGCAGACTGGCATGCCCGCTACAGATATTTTTACACCATTTGATGAGGTAGCAGTAGCAGACTGGCATACCCGCTACAGATATTTTTACACCATTTGATGAGGTAGCAGTAGCAGACTGGCATACCCGCTACAGATATTTTCACACCATTTGATGTGGTAGCAGTAGCAGACTGGCATACCCGCTACAGATATTTTTACACCATTTGATGAGGTAGCAGTAGCAGACTGGCATACCCGCTACAGATATTTTTACACCATTTGATGAGGTAGCAGTAGCAGACTGGCATACCCGCTACAGATATTTTTACACCATTTGATGTGGTAGCAGTAGCAGACTGGCATGCCCGCTACAGATATTTTTACACCATTTGATGTGGTAGCAGTAGCAGACTGGCATGCCCGCTACAGATATTTGTATTTCAGGCCTAATCAATCTCTACCGTGATTTTACAGTGAGTAGTTTCATGTGTTTAAAAAGTTCATGCTTAATATTACGAAAAATTGTATGTATATTATTTTCAGCTCTAACTGAAATTATAGCAAACAAATCAAATTCAATCATAAACAGCTGTTTGGTAACGAACCATTACGAATGGAAACAAAGCGAGACGAAGCGACAAAATCTAGTGACGTCACGTCTACTTTTGAGCGTAGTTCCTGTTTAGCAAGCCATTGGTCATTACGAGCGTTCTGGCAGCATCCGGCGATAGGTCAATGCCCTTCAACGATTGTACTTAGCCTACCTACTGGACTGATTAAAACAATTGACATACGAGGTGAGGGTTTCGCAATATGCATGAACCCCGATGGCTGATGTGTAATGTGTGTGATGTACTCTGAAATCCGCAGATCTTGGGTTCATATTCTAGGTCTAGGAAAATGAGTTATCAGATTGTTTTGGATTTTAGACCGCTACCGGCTATCTCTAGTATCCAGTCGACAGTACAAATATAATATCATATAAAATCCATTATGAATTTAAGTGTTCTTTCTATAACAAATGCTGTTTTTTTTAATTAAGCTAAGTGTTTACTAGAGTAACTTAGACATTTTTTAAGGCAGATTTTCGTCAATTCAAAGGAAAGATCACCTTTCAACAAAAGAACACTCTGAATCAGTATTTGTTATTTTCAATGTTTACTTTTGTCAATTGAAGCTCATTCAAATACAAAACTAATTTTCTTAATGCTAAGGTTTGGTTTATATTCTAGATTTTACATTTAAATATGTAGAAGGGGGGGGGGGGGGGGGGGGGGGAGGGCACGTGGGCGTTCGTTAGGTGTTAGGTCGTCGTCCATTATAAATCGCCGAAATAACAGTCGGGCTACACTCTAAAGGTTTAATCAGTTCTATTCTGATAACAAACAACTCAAAATAACACTCAGTAGCACTGATTCAAACGGGTTGCCTTGGAACGCAGAGAAGTTGGATAGAGGATGGCCACACAACCGCACTGCTCGCTGCCTCGATGGAAAGTCCCGCCATTTGCCGCAACGCCACGCGCCGGCGCTGACAGCTGTCACCGACAGGTGACACTGACAGCGGACACTGACGCATGCCACTGACAGCTGACACTGACAAATGTCATTGATAGGTAACACTGACCGATGACAGCCGCCAACCACAAAAACCGCTGCCAATCCCAATATCCGAATACCCCCAAGTCGATTACAACTTGACGTTCGTTGAGCAATCCATGACAAATATATCTCTGCTATCACAGCTTAGTTCATAAGTCGTTAAAAATATTTGGATCTAGGTAGTAAGTTAATCTTTATCGGTTAGGTCATCTTTCATGCCAACACCATATACTGCACATATACTATTATAAGCTTCTGTGCAGTATATGCAGTATATGGTGTTGCTTAATTTTTTTCAGTTAGAAACTATTTCCTTAAAGCTTTGGTTAATAATGAGATTGTTAAGTTAAGTTACCTATTTTTTACTTAAATAGATAGCGCAGTCATTACTTTAACAGACCGAGGGGCTTAAAGATGGTGCATCAGCCCTAAGACAATTTGGCCGTAGAAAAAACACGTAGGCATTTTAATAATCCCGTCGCGTCGGCCATAAATTAGCGGTATTAACCCGCCGGCGCACTATGCGCCATCCCATCATATTTATGGCACTTTTGATGGTGTCGCGTAAACTCGCCGCGAACTTTGTTTATTTACCAAGCAAGAACATAGAGTGACAGAAGCGCTACATGAGAAAATGGAGCTATAGTTAGGGCTTGTAGTTAGCTTTCTACGCCTGAAGGCGTGGACTCGATCACCCCGGGCAACCATATATGTGAAAAAGTTTAATTGGTGTTTGTTTTGTATCAAAGTGTGTATATCTATTCACACGGCAGTACGTATTGAGGAATACATCTGTATCTTCATCAGCCTATAGACAAGTTCTGCTTAGTTTGAGGACAGATGATCTTACTCAGTTTTCTTTGTAACTTAAATGTATTTTTATCTTCTATGGTATGGGTTATTCAAGGGTAGGTTAGTGTTACGGGGTCGGTGCGGTCGATGCGGTTTATCGTTTAATAGAACCACTTGCTGCGTTAAGATGCTAGCTCAGTGTTTCTTGCAATTATATTCATTGGGATTTTGTGGCTTGATGCCAAGTTCTGATCGTACCTTTGCGCAACTGATAACGGGGTTTGCACATTTTTGCACTTCCAAGTCAAATCCGGAGCTTAAGCTTGTGACTGTAAATCTGAGTCTTTTGTAAAAAGTTCGCATAGATAAAACAAGCAGTAGTCTTTTAATATGTACTTCATATCACGAGTATGATAAAAGTAAATCGATATTGTATGGCTAAATACTTTGTCTTTTCTTAATATTACCAAATACAACGCCTAGTTTGCGCCTAGGTTACAAAGTGCCTACTTGAATATAATCTAACTAAGGTCTCCTTCTCGGAACAAGATCACTGTATATGTTCAAGTACTCCATCCTGTCAGCCACAAAAATAAATTCCTGGGACACGTATATTTGAGATGCTCTAACCCCAAACTGACTATAAAGTATATGTCATGGGTATTAAAAATGATGAAAATACTAATTTTTCCAAATACATACTGAAAAAGTTTATAACACCGAGAAGCAGAGCAGACGCAAATGTTCGTCCTCGGTGAGGGCCGAACCCAAGGCCTGTACTCATTTTTTGAAAAATGCCCAGTCATAAATAGGCGCCTACGTATCTAACATATTATACTCGTATCCAACATTCACAAACGCGAGAGCGGGCATTCTGTACATTCCGAGTTTGTGGCCGAAGTAATAACATACAGTGGTAGCAGGTACTTTAGTGGCCGTTGTAAAGGTTAGTACTTCATAGAATTGGCCGCACTTTGATGTTTCAATCGGACATGGGTGGAATCGGGTGACCATGTTATCAATACGTAGTCAACAAAAAAGGACCTATGAAAAACTCAAACAACAATAAATCCTTAATCAAATAGTCCATGTACAGTTTGCAGTCCACAGGAAGATTGATTTATGACTGACATATTTCTGAACCACAATTGGACTAATACTTCCTATATGTTGCAGGATTGCAAGTTTATTGTTACAGTAACTCTTGATTTCAATAATGATTAGACTCTTAAGACCTGACGGCGCTTCAAGCTTTTGTTTCAGATGCTGTCTATAGATAGCAGCCGCAAAAAAAGCTTGAAAAGCTCTGACACTGGTTTGCAACTTCTAAATTCCACTATGGGAAAGCTTTGAATTATGACAATAATTTAATTTTAATAAGTAGCAGTTTTCCTCGTTACTAAATACCTATCGAAAAAACATTTACATTTTCGCTCTTATTGCGTTAGAAATACAGTTTATGCGTTTTTCCACGTTAGTACCCCAAGGGATCATAAAATAAGTAAGTTACTGCGGCCGGCTAATGAACTTCGTCTAACACATTAAACACATAATCAGTGTTGCCAAACTTCTGCTACTTGAGTTTGAGGAGTTTGCGAAAACATAAATACGAGTATCTCATTTCACGAACCCTACAAGAGATTAAAAGTACTGGAGATAAAAATTAATGCTTGAATTTTTTTGACAGTGTTTGTTTTTTTCCAGGAAGAAGCTGATTTTTATGGCTATTCTAGTGTTAGATTTTACATACATTCTGAATCCGAGATGTTTCCAGCATGTGAGTAAAGTGAACCACGGTACGTACGTACAGGATTAAGCACTTAATCAATAACTTTGGTTGAGTTATCTTCCCAATAAAGTTTAAGTTAAATTATCTTTATTACAATAGAATAAGGACGAGCGTAAAAAACAGAAACAATAACCTCAAAAAAGCTGGACACGATCCCGTGCTACTTGACCGGCATCATTACGTCACTGTCAATTCAAATTGCACTCACTCGTCAACTGGTAATATCCGAAACATCAAGCCCCAAATAAAAAGCTTTTTATTAGGGATGATCAACAGTCATAACGCTTTTCGATAAATGTGTTCAGGCCCTCTATACACTGCGTCCCTTTGTAGCGATACAAAGGCGATTCAGACGCGATGCAGTATCCTAGTAGGCCTAAGCATCGGAATCGGAGTGATGTACAGTTCCGCAGTCATCTGGAGGGTGAAGCCAAATTGGCTTTCAAAAAAACTGGAACAACGAAGCAAAGCAGTATTTCTTGCCGTCTCAGCGCCTTTAACTTTACAAGGCACAAGTAAGGCCTCACACGGAGTAATGCTGCCATCTTTGAGCAGGAGCTCCCCAGTGACTTCTCCATCCACTTGACCGTATACAACGGAGAGCCGCTCGAATTGTCAACGACCCTGTAATTTCCAACCGCTTAGATCCTTTGGCCCTACGGAGAGACGTTGCATCTCTATGTATTTTCTATCGTCTTTACAATGGGGAGTGCTCAGAAGAATTGCATGATCTTATGCCTGCCGCTGAATTTCATCACCGCACAACACGTCATGAGTGGAAATTCCATGTTCATCACCTGGATGGCTGGCGCTCAACAACCATACGTTTTTCGCGTCAATTTCTTCCGCGTACATCCAAGATATGGAATGATCTTCCTGCGACGGTATTTCAAGAAAAGAGCGTATTCCCATTTAAAAGGCAAGCAACGCATCGGTGACACCTCTGGTGTTGCAGTTGTCGATGGGCGGAGGTGATCACTTTCCATCAGGTGACCTTCCTGCTCGTTTGCTCCCTATTACATAAAAAAAACGATAATCACAAATCCTACTAAAAACAGTTAAACAAGAGCGATACTTTCGAACGCGCGTTTGTATCGCTGCAAAAAATAGCAGTGTATAAAGGTCCTTAGCGGGACAACCTTAATGTCATGTCCTCTGAAACATAAGCCTATTATCCATAATATTAGAAGAAAACATTTATTTTAAAAAAAACGGACCCAAATTAGTTTTTGGTGTACATTCTCAAAAAAATGCGAGCCGTAGATTTGTCAAGTTTGCATAACATAACATTTAATGAATAGAACAAAACAGGTTTTTCCGATATTTATCGCACATCGATACTTTTTCTGCCATTGATCCTCCCTACTCTTCAATGGGGCGTCTCTTTTGTCGCATGTTACGGCTACCTAATGGGGCAAGACCGGCCTCGGGGCTAATGCACAAGTTTGGAAGGGAATAAAATCGTGATATAGATATAAATCAATGATATAAGTGAAGCTGTTAACGTCCGAACGGTTCGTAATATCCGTTTGAGTCCTGGGGAAAGGACTACATCTACTTGTATTTGATTGCCGATTGATTTTGAGTAACATTTTCTATTGTATTAATAAATAGTTAAATAGTGTAACGTTGTAATTTTCACGCACATCAGTGGATCTGTTTTTTCCTTTATTCTACTTTCTAGCATAGGGTGTGTAAACTCACCCTATATTGTTGGTTTTTAATCTGCGCCTGCGCGCATTTCGAACGCAGCCGTAGTGTCAGTTTTGACATTTGTCCCTTCATACCTCGGGCAGATACCACCGGCACCAGTCCAGCTCCCAAAGTACCATCCAGCAGTCGAGTCATAGCAGATAGCAGTTTGGTCTGCACGCTACGGACTCCTGCGAAGGGTAAGCAGCCGCCACCATCATCTGGCAGGCAGTATATAGGCTCTTGTTGCGTGCTCTTCTAACAATGGTTGTTTTTACAGTGCTCCAGACCCGCCAGGTGCCCCGGAAATTGGCGTAGACAGCCTACGCGACACCATTGTCCTCCGACAGGTGAGTGTTTGAACAATTATTTTACGTAGGGCCCATAGTGTATAGGTTAGGTTGTGTTACCCAAACGCGTGTAGAACCCCGTCATGGTCCCCCATTGCGAAAGTGTGCGATCTGTATCTTATATTGCTCTTGTTTCTGACAGGAGTTTTACCGTGGCGGTTTGGAAGAAAGGCGAGCGCCGGTTCCCCATCGGTTGTGCACCCCGACGGAGAACCGAGGGTCGCCGCAGGCCGTCCCAGGACCGCGTGGACACGCCGAGTGGAGACACCGCGTGGACCTCCCACGTGCTACCCCACGTACTACCCCACGTGCTACCCCACGTGCTGACCCCCACGGGCTATCCACTAATATTTAAGTCTCTGTAGTAATTCCATGTAGTTTTCATTTAAAGCCTCACAGTACATATTTACCTAATATCTTTAACTTGATAACATATTGTTACCGACCAAGCCAGCCCGAACCCTGGACTTCTCCTCGGAGAGCTAAGTCCATACTGTAAAAGTGTATTTATAAAGCCTTGAGAGGGATCTTTTGTAGAAGCCGTGTGGTCGGTCATTTTACCACATAAATCATATTAGATTTTGAGAATATAGAATAGGATAAACCAAAATAAAAGGATATTTTATAAATAAATGTATTTCCTGTTTTTACTTTTAAACATTTGTTTCTTTTTAAATTAAACCTTACATAACTTTGGTTACTCCCCCTCTGGGATAACGCACTATTCCTAGCTTGTTTTATCTATATTTAATTAATTTTGCATCCTTAAACTCATAACACTTTACTTTCACTTTCTTTCTCCTTTTAGCAAAATCATTACACTTTCTCTCCCCTCAGGAGTAGTAAAAATATTAATATTACAATAGTAGCATTACCCTTTTAAAATTAAACTTTGATATCCCAGAGGATTCATCACTATGGCGCTCCACCAAGATAGGTTTACCTGAAACAAGGAAAATAAATATTTGAATAAATCATTCCACGCATAAAATAACCATAGACAACAAAAAACGTACCTAATCTAGGTTTTTTTTTAAGAAAATTATATTTTGGCTCATGAGCCAAAAGATGTTTGTCTTAAATTCACACTTATTCTAACCGAACTTTTAATGGAAAATAAAATCGCTAATTTTTTATCTTAAAAAAAGATTTCTTAAATAAAAATAAAAAATTTGATACATTTGTTTTTTTTAAATGAGTGCATTTTTGAGACCTAATTGTAAATCATAGTTCAATGTAATATGCTGTCATGTTATATCGAGAAAGTATCCTAATCTAAGAGCTATTTTGCTGTCAGAACAACGACATGTACGAATCGGAGTTAACGAATAACCTCGCAGAACATATTTCACGGTTACCTTTGGAAAGTTTTTTTGGGACAGAAAATTAGATTACACGTTCACCATTACTTTAAGTTACAGAGAGACCTACATCAATCCTTGTTCGGCAGATAGATTTAATGCCTACAAAGCCTGAATGGACTATTGAATGCCTTATTTCAGGACTTTCAGGATCCTATTCAAACAGCCAGAACTTCTTGCATTACCGAATGTGAATACATGCTAAGTAGTAGTATGATCAACTCTGCATCTATAGAATTAAAGTAGTTTGAAAGACGCCTGGGCTAAGATGGTGTTGGGCATGTAAATGAAGGCTTTTACTGGGAGTTAAATTAAACCATGAGTAATATTAAGTACATCTGAGACCTAATACGAGATACATGAACGACGTCAGTCATAAATCATTTTCACTAAACTGTATTTTCAAGATTTTTCTAAATATTTGTTAGTATGATATATGTGGTACTATATATAAGTGCTTTACTTTCTTTTTATCAAAAATGATTGAATTTACTAACTTAAATGAAGATAGAGGCAAGTAAGCGAAACATTAATAAACTTATCAATTTAGTAGCCCTTTATAGCCCTTATCACAATCCTGTCCTGTAATATTTTAGAAGCACTATTTATAATAATGGCTATCCGTCTTTCAAAAGTAAGTCTAGTCTTTGAACGCAACATTACCAACAGGAATATTCACTCCGTTATGATGCATTTCTCTACAAAGGAACAAAATAAAATTACAACCAGCTATTTTCCAGACAAGATCCTGTAAACTAAATAAATAAGTTTCCTATAGTTTAATTAAACGTTGCTCGAATTTCCGAGATGCTGACCTGCGGTATATTATGTTATAGGTATAGCATACCTCTTCTCTTCAGTTTAATTAATAGGCGAAAACAAAATTAATATGCGGATTCCGGCAAATTGTTTGTCTGAGTACATCCACGATATTAAATCAAAATAATCTTTTTTTCTTTGAACTTTTATTGCAAATAGCCATTTTTTATGGAAAATGAAGCGAAAACAACTACAAAGTGAATTCCAAATACCTACCTTTTCACTGAGGGCAAAAGACCTACATCATTGAAATTATTTCATGAGTTCTAACTCATACTTAAAATTTGTCATTACTTAAAATCGCTCAAAAACCGTTGCGTTTCCAATAACTTGCTACTAAATACACATCAGTATGTCTATCATGAGTTTCCTTCGAGTAAACGTCGATACTTCAGAAAGTACGCCATATATCGTTTTTCCATACCGTCCCCGAAAGTTGTTGAGGGTAAAAAGTCAGGTTTTTAGTCGGTAGGAGTCCGACCTAACCACGTTCCTCTGGACAGCGTAGTATCCATAAGGATTTTGGCGCTGACCCTTGGCGCTGTCATTGGTATCAACATATGGTAGACATACATGATCGAGCTGGCGACAACGTCGCCATCGCACGTTCCATTTTATTCAAAATATTTCTATTAATCAGCCTTTCAAATTAAAATCAAACAAATTCTTTATTCATGAACCGTACTTTACAATAAAACTTAGCATTTACCCAACTGAAACGTGGTTTACTCCAACAATTAGCAGTTATTTAGTTAATGCACCTTTACTTTGGGTTTCTGGCTCAGAGTTGTGCTCCAGGTGAGTAATATATCTAGCCTGTGGGCGACCGCAAAGCTACGGCAAGCAATAGTGGTAAAAGCGAAACTCATCCTCGAACATTTCGAATAGTAGTTTCATAAATCTGGCAGGTAGCCGTTTAAATAATTCCAGCTCAAAGGCAGCTGTAATTTCAAGCCATGTTTGTGCATAAACGGTAATTTAACTATCACATTGGTTATGTAAAATCATTGGTTTGCGACAACTAGCTTTTAGTTTCACTATTTTTGATTAAAATTAAAAAGGATGGAAATAGGCTGCTTTTCCAGCAGAGATTCTACGTTGCTGTGGATGCGTTATCCACCAAGCACATTAGTTCGTCCACATAGCATAGCATTGGTCCACATAGCATAGCACTGATGGAAACGGGTTCTAATAAGCTATGTTTTTAATATCACACTTTGATGCGTGCTGTCTATACATGCATGTCTATAACCCACGTATAATCGGTCCAACATACTACAACCACCTACCCAATGCGCTGAAAAATGCACAATCCGACGGAGCATTCCGACGCCAACTGAAAAACCTATTGTTGGAAAAGTCTTTCTATTCCATTGACGAATATTTAAATTGTGTATTTTAATTTTAGTTGACATTTGTATTTATTTTAATGGTATTTGATTGTATGATTGTATGATTTTGAATTTGTAATTTTTAACCTTGACATTTCTATGCATGCTATTATTAATACTATATTGTTGACGATCTTAATACAAATTCTTGTATCTGACATTTTATGTAAAATATATTGTAATTATGTTTTAAGAGAGAAATAAATCGAATCTAACCATGGCATAGCTTGAGCTGCGCATCTTTCTAGCACAAGTATCTTGCGGCGGCGCATCTTCCTAGCACATCTTGCTCGCTCCGTTACATAGCATAGCATGAGTGGAAACGGTCAAATAGTGTCGTAGCTTAGCTTGCACATCCTCGCAATATATTAAAAGTAAAGTAAAAGTAAAAAAATCATTTATTCTTATAAGCTTGTACAAAGCACTTATGACATGTCAAAAAAGTATATAGAAATAATAATAATAAACGTAAATAAAATTAATGATTAAACGAACTTACTAAGTGAAGTTCTATCATAATTATACGAAGCACCTCGTCCGAAGAGATAAGTATTCTGAAATAATTATTAATATTTATAACAACATGTAGTAACGCATATTAGTCACCGTTCTTGCACTATGGTTGAGAGTAAAAAATAATAAAAGAAATTTTTAGTGGACATCCCCGTTCAGCAAGCAGCCATTTTGTATCGTCATTTTGTTTAGAGCTACCAGGAATGTAATATTACCAAAATCCTATTTGGGTCGGGATCAGGGAGGGTTTTACTTATCTCTTCGGACGAGGTGCTTCGTATAATTATGATAGAACTTCACTTAGTAAGTTCGTTTAATCATTAATTATACTCGCACCTCGTCCTCGAGATAAGTATTCTGAAATAATTATTAATATTTATAACAACATGTAGAGGTTGAGAGTTATTGGCTTTTGGTAATATCACAGAGATTGGTTTTGTATAATAATAAAATATTTTTAATATTAATATTGTCTTTTATTCACTGTCTCAGTGATCATGACTTCACTCTTAATTATCTAATACAATCAGTAGGAAATCATTTTAAAATAAAAATATTCTCATAATGAAATTAAACAAAGTAATTCAATCTTCATTAAATACTGCACTAGCTAGAGTAGTTTGATTTACAGAATCACTTATTATTCTATTGTAGAATTTACCGAAAGAAGCGGAGGTACCGCTCCATCCTGCGGTTTTCCGGATAACATCAATATTGACACCTTTATGGTATGCCCTAGAAGTGGAAGCGTGTCGGGTGCTGTGTGCCGTGAACATTGTGACATCCACTCCACAATCTTTAAGAGTGCTCTTAATCCATCTACTAATACTTTGTGTGGTCACTGCTTTATGCGGTTTTTTAAAGGCTATGAAAAGATTTTCATCGTGTCGAAGTGATGCAGTTTTACTAATGTAGTACAATACGGTTGTAGCTGGGCAAATATTAGGTTTATTACTAAAGAATGGAATACGAAGCATAGGTTGATTATTGCCAGCTCTGGAAGTTTTAATGAGGTCTGGTATTTTAATAGTAATTTGGGATGAATGCGACTCTATATTGCATATAAGAATTTTATTAAGTGTTTGTACTCTATGAGCTGTTGCTAGGGCCAGCAAGGTAGCACTTTTTCTGGTAAGTTTTTCTAAAGAAAGTGTATCGTTTGGATACCATTCATTCAGAGCATCTAATACTTTGGTCGTGTCCCACGTAACCTCGTATTTAGGTGTTGGCGGCCTCAGTCTAAAAACACCTTTAAAAAATCTTTTTATTCTATCATCGGTGGAGATGTGTGAACCCAGAATGAGAGAAAGAGCACTCCTATAACTGTTCAATGAGCCATAATGAGCTCCTGAGTGAAAGAGTTGCGTTAAAAAGTAAATAATTGTTGGAATTGAGGCCGCAAATATGTCACGGTTATTTTGAAGACAGAAGCTATGCCATCGTTTTAAGCAAACATTATATTGTTTGATGGAGTTGTCACTTAGTGATGCCAACATAATTTCTATGGACGATGGTGGTATGCTTCGGTTCAACAACGCTGTCCGCACAAGATTCCGGCAGCCAGGGTAAGGTTCTTGTGGATTTGCCCATTGCTGGAATGAGAGATAATAACATTATCGTTAGGCTTGAAAATTAGTAATTCAGATACAAGAAGCCGTCTGAAAATTGGGTACCAGGGTTGTGTGGGCCAAACAGGTACTACCACAATACCTTTAGCTCCATCTGATATTATCTTACGGAGGGTTTTAAGGATAATAGCAAAAGGAGGAAATGCATAGAAAAAAAAATCTTTCCAGTTTATAGTAAAGGCGTCAATAGTAAATGCATCCGGATCTCTTTTCCACGACACATATAACTCACATTTACTATTTATGCGACTAGAGAAAAGATCAATTTGTCGGAAGCCTAAGTTATCGGTAATTGCCTTAAAGGCGGAATCCTTCAATTCCCATTCAATGTCTGGGTGAGAACGTCTTGACTCCCCATCTGCCACGTCATTGTCAATGGATTTTATATATGAAGCAACTACAAAGATTCTACGTTGTTCGCACCATTGTCAAATGGCTTTTGTTATTTCTGTTAAATGGGGAAACTGTATGCCCCCCATACGATTGATGTAGCTTATCGCTGTCGAGTTATCAATACGCATCAAAATTTTGCAATCGGTACATTCTTTAGCGAAAGTTTTGAGAGCTATGAACGCAGCTAAGAGCTCCAAGTAATTTATATGGTATTCACGCTCTTCGTTGGACCACGGACCACTGGCGGTTTCAGTACCACATGCAGCCCCCCACCCCGTAGTTGAGGCGTCAGAAAAAATCTCTAACTTGTGGCTGTCATCTCTGATTTGTTTTACAGAGTAAGGAACTGCCTGCAGCCACCATTTAAGGTCTTGCTGTAAGGAGGGAGGAATAGACATGATTCTATCATAATCTCCGTGTCCATGAAGATTAAGGTATTTACAGCGTTCGAGTTAATTGGTGTAAAGCCAACCATATTCTATGGCGGGACAAGCGGATACCAGTAGTCCAACAAATTGTGCGAAGTACCTAATTTTACAATTCTGAAGTTTCATGACTTTTTTGGTTTCATTAGTTATTCTTATTCTTTTGTCAGGGGGTAGTAGAATGTTAAGTTCATTCGTATCAATGACATAACCAAGATATCTACACTTTTTTGAGGGAGTCAAAACGCTCTTGTTTAGATTTATTACGAACCCTAAGCTAGTAAGAAAAGTTTTAGTTATTTCGATGTTTTCGCGACAGCCTTCGTACGAGTCAGCAATTAGACATAAATCGTCCAAATATATTGATGATAAGTAACCTGCTGATCGTAACAATTTTACCACAGGTTTCATCACTTTGGTGAAAATGTAGGGTGCCGTATTAAGACCAAATGGGAGGGCGTTGAATTCGTAAAGAACATTATTAAAAGTAAATCTCAAGTACTTGCGGGACTCTTTATCTATTTTTATTAAAAAATAAGCGTCTTTCAAATCTAAAGTTGCCATTAGTGAGTCTTTCGAAATTAGTTTAAGAACTGTACGTATGTCTTCTAACTTGAAATGACTGGTTTTAATATGTTTATTTAGGTTTTTAAGGTTTAGTATTAAGCGCGCCTTGCCATTTGGTTTTGGTCTTAAAAATATGCTAGAAATAAACTGTTTTTTACAGGGTTTGCATGTGGAAACAGCTTCGATACTGATAAGTTCTGATATGGCTTCATCAAATTGAGAAAACTCCTTAGGCGAAAGAATAGGAGGTGTGGGTATTGAAATTTGTTGAACATTGCTATTGAATGCAATTTTGTAGCCTTTGATCCAGGATAAGATAGTTTTATCGTCAGTGATGCGTAGCCATTGGTTGTAAAACTTTGACAAGCGACCAGCGTAATTTACCTCTACTGACGGCGATAGTTGGTTGTCTTCTGCTGTGGATATGACGTCTTCGATGCTCCGCCGGGCCGATTCTGGTGAAACGCAGGTTGAGTCCTCCGGGCTGGCACAGGTGGTCTCCGAGCTGGGGCCACCTGTGCTTTCGAGTTTAAATGACCGGCTTTTGATGTCGACGGTTGTGGTTGAGGTCTTTTATCCTTTCTAGGAGCAGTGTTTTTAATTTCATCACTAGATTTAGATACGGCCTTAGCAGTTTTAAGTGTATCTGCTAAATTCTCCCCAAATAGGAATCGGTCAATCTTAGAGTTCATTATTTGGGATTTTACATCTTTTTTCAGTACTGATGTACTGAACATTCTCCTAGTGACCGAATCGGAGTGTTGTATGTCACATAGCAATTTGTTTGCATCCATTAACTTCTTAACAACTCTTTGTTTTGGTTATTGGGTTCCAATAGAGATGAAGTAGCTGAAGCTATACAGGAAATAGCGGAAGCTAGAAGTTTTTGTTTCGCTTCTATTGCTTTATCACGAGTGATTAGTGTCTCTGGTAAGGCAGCTTTTATTTCCAGATTTATTGCAGGCGCACCTAAAAGGATCCCATTTGAAGGGAGTAAATATTTGTGGCTCAACTCTTTCCTGACTTCTTTTGTTAATCCGTTAACTGTTATATGTTGCAGCCGGGTTGCAAGTTCCTTATGAATTTCCTCCCCGTACTGTACAGTGCTAGAAGGATCGACACCAAGCAGCTCTAGGATGTCTTTATCCAATTCTTTATTATTAAGCTCGTCAGGCGTTTGCTCTGAACCAGTTATGTCATAATCCTGGGTATTTTCTGTATTTGACAGAATTGGGTCAGTATTGGAGGCTTCCGGCTCCAATGGCTGAACGTTATCGATATCAAGGTCAATTATAGGTTCTTCTAATAGCCCACCTGGAAAGAGTTATGACAAAATTTGTACCTATGGACGCTTGTTATAGTTGTCTGCTATTCCATAATTATGTTGCTTTTAAGTTTATATTATAATGTAGTGGAACAGTCCAAAGATCAGTCCGATTACATTATTCTTCTTAATGCGTTGAGACAGTCCATAGATCGGCTCGAGTTGCATTTTAGATTAATATTTTCTTTGGAGTGAAAAATTAAGCAATATATTATTTAATGATGGCGCAACTGCGGCAGAATATGCCTACGACACATTCAAATGCGGTGAGACAGTCCGATGATCAGCTCGATTGCATTTTGCGTCGATTAAATGCAGTGAGACAGTCCATAGATCAGCTCGAATTGCAATTAATGTCTTCTTTAAAGTGAAAAAACAAGTATTATACTATTATGTGACGGCGCAGCGGCGGCCTACGACACATTAATGCGGTGAGACAGTCCGATGATCAGCTCGATTGCATTTTGTCGTAATTGGATACGTTATAAGTGACAAAGTTCACTAAAACCATTTGTTAAAAATATTAGGGTAGTTTAATATTATCATATCATAGCCAGCGCGGCTGATTAGGTTTTTTCGTTGAAAAGAAACTCCTCATTCGGTTCGACTGTTTATGTACAGTAGGAATATAATGTAGGTACTTACCATCTGAGCCATTTTTAGATTCCGTATCACTATCGGAAGACACAGTTTGTTTACGCGCCCGTTTTAATTTCTTTTTCAACTTTTTAAGTTGTTCACTGATATGATCATAATCGTTATTGTGTTTACGTTTCGGCATTATAACGATCCGTTCAAATTTCAAGTAAAGAAGAAAGGTTTTTATTTGAATTTAAATAGTAGAACTGTGTGCAACGGTGGCGCACTAAAATGCGAATGACGATACAAAATGGCTGCTTGCTGAACGGGGATGTCCACTAAAAATTTCTTTTATTATTTTTTACTCTCAACCATAGTGCAAGAACGGTGACTAATATTAATAATTATTTCAGAATACTTATCTCGAGGACGAGGTGCGAGTATAATAGTACAATATTAGTACACATCGTGAATATACATAATGTGAATCTACCTATATAGCTGCAACATATTTGGTCGTAATCCTTATATCAGTACCAGAGTCCGAATCCTTGACTTGTTATGACGAGGACACATGGGTAGTACAGGTTGCCCCGCTTGACATATCCGTGACTTGTCTTCGACCACTCTTCCCTGCCACTTCATGCGCAATGGCTATTCCATCCCGTTTTACATCTGTACAACTAACACACACATCTCTGCACACATCTGCAGAAATGTCCCTAAAAAGATAAGCGCGTAGATACACGCTTAACTTTTCGGGGCATTTCTACAACTTCTTAAGCCCGCAACTACGTCAGTGTGGCTTTGTTTCAACGCGTTGCGTGTATAAAAATATATCATTACATTTTCTTCTTATCTGGTATTGAACCAGAAGTAAGCTTCCGGGACATTCCCGGATTTTGGCCATCTGCAACCTTAGTAACCGTAAAACAGTTGATATTTCAATATGGCAAAAGGCCGAGCTTATGGGACTATGAGGCTGACGTGATTCAGCATTTTTGATCAGAGGATACTAGTTTCTGATTACATAGGAAGATCATAATGGTCTGACGTTTAAAACTAATGTTTCCTGGATGTCCGTAGCATCATTTGTCCGGTTTAATTAAACACGGTCGTGTGACTCGAATAACAGTTAGTGAGACATGATAATCTTCGTTGCCTCTGAAGTATATCTGTTAATTATATTAAGCGGGATGGTGTATCTTATGCATTCAAAATTATTCTTTATTACTATAAAACCTCTCTAAGTTTACTTAACTTGAACGTCATGACACAGGCGCCTGACACCAAATGAATGCATTTTAAAAGTTATTAAAAGTCGAGCTAACATCAACTTTAGTACTTACCACATAGTTATTCATCTCACGTCGCGCCTGCCTGACACGACCAGATGCATTTTCATATTGCTCTAAGGAGCTATCTTCAATATCGAAAACCCAATATGAGATATTATTGATAAGTTCACACGTGTAGGTAAAACTAATGTAAGTATATCAAAGGCAGCAGCGGTGTGGTTTGGCGGCGCACTGGAAAAGTTGCTAGAATGACAAAATGCAATAAATAAATAAAATAAAATAAAATAAATATCTGGGACAATTCTCACCAAGATCATCTGACCTCAAACTAAGCAGAGCTTGTAATATGGGCGTCAGAGACTGATAAACATACTTAAATATTTCTAAATACATACTTAAATAGATAATAACACCCAGACACACAACAAATATAAATGTTCGTCACACAAATATTTGTCATGGGTGGGGATCGAACCCACGACCTCCGGCGCTAAAGGCAGGATCGCTGCCATTGCGCCAACAGGCCAGTCTGTAATACACGCAACCTGCCTTTAGCGCCGGAGGTCGCCAGCATTGCGCCTGCACAGTATGCAGGCAATGTCTGCATACTGTGTATTTATATATCTATATTATTATTTATGTCTATTATTATGACGATTTGAAAGTACTTGGAAAGTCTATTTGAATAAAGTTATTTAAGTTTGATTTTGAAAATTTAAATTTTTTTTTGTCATCTCCGGTGGATTAAGCCTGGTGGATGTAAGGTGGAATTAAAGACGCACAGTCTATCAACACGTTAACTACAGCAACTACTATGCCGGTTTGTTGCATGTATATTCACTGAAGGCACTGTAAGTCCCATACAGTTCTTTACTCCAGACGCCGGTATAGAAGCTATCGCGCCGGCGTAAAATCATGGTACTGAGACTACTCTTATGACTTTGCATAAATGATACACAATTCTCGCATCGATTGCATTAGTGTTTATCTCTAGGTAGAAAAAGAGTGAGAACCAGCTCTACATGTTTGCCTTTTGTTTATGCCATCGGTTTCAAATATGTTTTCCATCTAGTCATGTTATACCCAGCTTCTAACCGCGCGGTCCAAAACATCAGCCGTCAAATGGACCGCATACTAAATTAAACGCTTGCATTCTGCCGGTCTCCGCCGTCGCAAGCAGACGTGTGGGGACACAGCTTCAACTTTTTAATTACTTTTATAATTAAAATGCACGTTGTGCACCAGATTTGCGGTGCAGCAGAAAATAAAAGAGTCGCAACAAAACAACAGATGAATTAAAGTAACTGAGGTTTGCTTAAGTCTGTCTCTGCCCGGTCTTCGTGTCGTGGTTTTCCTACATTTCGAGATACATGGAAATGGTTTTTTATTAACAAAGGGTCAGTTAGACCGCCGTTAAAATGTTTTTCTTGTCACCGTGCGTGACTTTTTAAAAGCTTTATCAACAGATCCACTCCATTAAACAGGAATGGGGCATTTTACGTTGGATTGTTTATACATAACGGCATGGTGAAGCAGCATGCCTAGTAGTTGTAAAATCAGTAACAGTATTTCAATCGTTATAGAAGAATATCCTAAAAGCTAAAATAGCTAATTAGGAAAACTTCTTTCTATCTCGACCAAACGATCCTGTGGGGACAATTTTTTCTGTAGTTATTAAGATTTCTAAGGCTAACTTCACCTATATTTTCTCTAAAAAACCAGCCACAAATGCAAAAACATTATCTTGTCGAGGAGTACCCACTTGAACAACCACTCGCGCATAAAAATCTACCTCTAAAGGTATATCCCCATGAGTACTCTCAAGACTCAAATGAAGCGTTGAAAGAAGTGAAAGAAATTGAAACGTTCCTTGCATTCGGAACCAATAATGCAGACGGGAATCCTCGCATGACGGCGGATCAAACGAAACCCAGCTTATTGATTTTTAAGGTAGGGTGCATTTTTCATTAAGTCTTCCTTACCTTTTGTTTGAATTGGGAGCTAAAAACTTTCTATTAATATTACTATATTCCAAACGGGGAAGTCAGAGACAAGTTGACTGCTGGCGTCATGGTGAGCGGCACACTCAAAAGCCCACTTTTCAGCAAGCGTATTAGATTTAGAACACAACGTGGTAGGTGGTGAGCCTTCCGCTGTTATTCGGGTTACTTTGGTTTTTACCGATGGATTTTCATGAACAGAAAGTCAGTCGCAAATTCAAAAGTGAACAGTACGTCTACCACGACTTGCCACTTTAAATTTACATTAACGTTCGCGTAAAAAATTGTAGAAATATTTGACATATTCATGTCATGTATGGTCTGTATATCGTCCTGGATGGTTCTAGCCAGATTTCAAAATGGGACCCGATGAGTTCAGCCCTGGAGTGCTTGCTTACCCCTAGACCACGCGACACTCTACTAATATTGATTTGACATATTAAAAAAGAAATAAGTTACAAATCGACCAACTTGCATCAATGAACGGAATAGCCAATCGTGTAGTCTACGCCGCAGAAGCCGATAGCGGAAAGCTAGTTAGGTTTGAAAATATAAGCGTCACCTCATGTGATCAATCTGATGAAAGTAAAGTGAAGTAATTAGCCTATATACTGTCCCACGGCTGGGCAAAGGCCTCCATCATTGAAATGAATTCATCGCTACAGTTGATGGGTACTCGTATTGGCTTAACACCACACTTGCCGAAAGCGGGTTGGTGATCACTAACCCGGGCTATGATCCGATAAATTTACCACTTTAAAAATTATATGCACGCTGGTGAAAAAAGTAATGGTTTTCGCGCCCCAAAAGTGCCTACTCACTAAGACCCAGATCATATTTATATTGCGTTCGGTACAAGATTCGACAAAGCCCATATAAATCATGTCAGGCACAATGTGTAGAAAGTTCGGCTCGTAAATTACGGTTTGGACTTAGCCAGAGCGGGCTTTGGGTAAATAAGTGTTATTATTTATAATGTCCGCTCATATTTATGTTTCCAAACTTTTTACCAGTGGTTATTAGGTCTGCTCAAACTGCGTTGTTTTACCGATAAATTATGGGTAGATATATAGTCTTCGCAGTGCTGATTGAACTGCCATGGGGGGTTTTCGACAATTTAGGATGGCTGACAAATCAGATATAAAGAAGCTTGTCGAAGAACTAAATCCAACGACGTGGCCGTTAGTAAGTTAAGTAGCATTTGGCTTTGGAGTACATGCTAGGGATATATTCTCAGACATGGCAGTTTGTGAGTCAAGTGTCCCGGAACGATCTACACCTCGCCTGCTGTCCTGCAAGTCCTGTCCAAGAGTGCCCCACACTCTGCTCTGCAAAAGTCATTTTGTGGCCTCTTTTGCGGGATATATATTAGATGAAAGAGTACCAGCCTGCTGTAATATAGTCCCCTCAATGGAAGGATTAACAAAACGAAGAGGAAGAGATACTTTGACAGCGCTCATTTTTTGCGCTATATAGTCTTCTTACTAAGCTTGTTTATACGAGTAAGACCCATTCTGATCCAAAGGTAAAGTTCAGAATAAACTGTTCAAATTGTAGTTGTACATACAGGGTTACCGTAAGTACGTACTAGATTAACCTCCCTCATAGATTCGAATTTGCGGCCTATTGTCGCACCAAATCGACCGTGCTCAAACCGACCGCACGCAAATAGCCACCAACATTGATCAGAGGGTGCTAACACAGACGGAGGCCGGATACAGAGACACACAGACAGGCAGATCTGAACAGACTCTGTTTCAATGAGTGTTGCCGGGAGTTGTTCAGGAGGCATAGGCAAGTGGAGTTAGCGTTCGCTTTGGCGACAATCATGTCATTCGAAAATTTAAAGGTTGGCGGTTGGCTAAGGATTCTGACCACTATTAAATCCGACTTTGTTTAAACAACCGGAACTAAAACACCAAAAAAACCCCAGGTATTACGCACGTTATAACTGAGAGCAATATTTATTTCCTTGTTAAAACTCACTTAACCATATTCTATACTAACTACGAGCGTACGTACATGGAAAACTAAGATGTTCATATTAAAACAATTTAATATTAGCACAGAAAATTATATAAAATACAATTACACTTCAAGATTGATTAGAACGTCGCGATCCTTATGGCATTGGTAAAGCTTTGGCAAGCTTTGCTTGCCAGAGGGCAAAGAGCTTGTTTAGTCTTGGACTCCTGGATTAAATCCTAGATTTCGGACACCTCATTCACTAGTGATGCCGGACACCGTTGAAAAACCCAAGCGTCCCGTATGAAAGCGGCAGACCCGCAACATAATACGCTAGCCTTAAATACCCCCAGGAAGTGTGGACCCCTGATCTTTTCGTTCCCCACAACGGCTACTTTTCAGCTAGTTTTCACAATATTTACAAAACTATTAAATCTACAAATGAATATACGTCCGCAGGCAGATCATCCAGCATCCATGCGGTCTTTGTATCCTCAAATCAGCCGGCACAAAGTGACCGCACGCAAATAGCCGGCGGGAACGGACGGACAGCTTCTCACGTGGGACACGACAGGTGGACAGGTACCGAATGAAAACAACATTTGGAGCACGTAAGCGAGATTTAGCATCCGTTTGTTGTGAACTTAGATAATTTTTATCTATTTCCGTATATTTATGCACGTACGACACGTACGTACTTATATAAAACTCCTCTGAACATCTGATTTAGATACGAAGGTAAAAGCAATGAAATTAACAGTAAGTAACAGAAATCACGGCCCCACGGGTCATTGTTGATAGTGGCAAAAATATGTCAGCACTACTGACTGACCAGTAGTGCTGACATATTTCCGCGTATCAGGGTGACCACCCTAAAAACTCTTTACCAAAAAACTCGCAAAAACGTCGCCCACACGACCACTATGGCACGTAACAGACCTGACACATAAATGATCACCAAGTTGTTTAGCCGAACTCTTACATAACCAGGCAAGACCCCATTGGTCTGTGTATTCATGGTGGATGCTCCTTCCAAAAAGTTGTTCCTGTTCACTTTGCGCAAAATGTTCAGAAAATGAATGGACACACCCTTACATTGGGATAGCCTGATCAGTATGCATCTCGCGCGGCTCGTGCTTCGCCAAGAATGGCCCAAATTAGACTCGCTATTCTTCGGAAGGAAGTGTTCTGTGTAATAGCACCTTAGTTCTGCTTCGTTTTGTAGATACTTCCAATTGTCGCCTTCAGTTGTTTGCTTTTCTGTAGTATCTGTTTACTGACTTGTAACGTTTGAAGTGTCTCCTTTCTAGGATGCTCATTAATAAAAGATTCTTATTTAAATGTTTTTTAATTTGATGTTTCCGCAAGCACTCATCATCATTCGCAGCCACACGACGTGCACTGCTTAACATAGGGCTCCCCCACATATTTCCAAAGAGAACGGTTGCAGGCGGTCTGCATCCACCTTTACCAGGTCGTCAGTCCACCTTGCAGGCGGGCGTTTAACGCTGCGCCTACTTTGAAACGGTCTCCAGTCTAGAATCTTTCGGCCCCAATGGCCTTCAGTTCTTCGCTCCATGTGCCCTGCCCACTGCCATTTGAACTTACTTACTCGCTGGGCTACGTCGGTCACTTTAGTTCTACAACGAATTTCCTAATTTCTGATTCGATCACGTAGCGAAACGCCGAGCATAGCTCGTTGAGTGACTTTGAGCTTTCTTATGAGGCCCATAGTCAGAGACCACGTTTCAGCAGCTTCAAGCACTACTTAGTAATAAATAATAAAATTTACAAATAGGGGCCTCCTTCATCTGAATTAGCTAATCCCCCCCCTCATGCCAACTTGACGAGTCGTATTCGGAGGCACGCGAGTTTACTCCAGTGCTTTGAGGGTCAAAAAGTACATTATCAAGTGTCATGCATAGATTAATGTTTTATACCATAGAACAAAATACATAGACAAGAAAAAGCACAAGGAAGAACCTTTTTAAGACCAAAAGATTTCGTCGCTAATTGTCCCAACGGTCCGTAGGTTTACATTCGTTTCTTGAAAAATTTTGGTCAAAAACTATTTGAGACTCTTTAGACTCATACTTCAAACTAACGACAATAGAATAACTATCTCTAGTATATTCGAATTAGCCAAAACAGAGTCACATTCACAAAATATATATTACCAACCGTCCGAGTACTTCGCAGTTATCAGCTGAAACTTTGCAAATATTTGGAACAACAACAGCACTACCAACGAGTATCTAAATCCGAAATAATGCCTGCTAACCACGCAAAAAAAATACCCAGGGTTTATGGAAATGCCAACGGAATAACTTGGATAAGTGGGTTGGCCTTCAACGAGGCATAACAGGCGGAATACCAAAATGGGAATTATATCGGTTTCAATTCAACTGTATCTCGGATTATGGGCTGGATCCACCTTGTGGTGTGTGTAAAATTCGCTAATTCAGAAATTTCAACATTTGTTAAATTGCGACTCAACCACTGTAGAGATTGTCAAAAGTTCTTTCTTAGGTTAAAGATGGTAGTGTTGGCCAAAAACATTAATATATTAAATAACTGTAGCTTCGTTAGTTAAAAAAGCACAAAAGAAGAATAATATGACGGGTCTGGTAGGCTGGCAAGGTGGTGTAGGGTCTTGGAAACTACTGTGAATTTACTTTTCTAGTATTTCTACTATAGGTACTTTAAAATACTTAATTGAGTTTCTAGCATTCACCGGTACCAGCCGACCTAAGTAACTTCCTCAGTTAACAGTTCGCCGACCTAAAAAGAGTGACTCACCGAACGGAATCTGCCAAAGCAATGCCTAACATGGTTTGGAGCTTCCTGCAGAAACAATGGCATATTCGCTACTCATTTATGAGGCGTGAATTTAACTCATTTACAGGCAACAAATGATTACTACAAATTTTCAAATAATGTCAATAGATTTTTATCTTTATGTCAAAGGAATAAGGCATATAACAGTTTGGAAACTTTAGGCCGTTCATGGTGACCGATGCGCTGCTGTCTATACTTTACTAAGAGAGAATCGGAGTTTCCTTACGCTTCTAAACTGGGATTGTCACACTTAAGTTATTTTACGAGCGTTGTTTCATTACTTTGAAGATCTTTGCTTCCGAATACACATTATCTTCAAACGCGCCTGTTTTCTGTTTTAGCCATTTTCTTGTGACTTTCTAAGGTTTTTTTATTGGCATATATACATACTGCTGAGCAAGGGCTCGACCACTGAAATCAAGTCCTTGGATTGGGTACCTACAGTCATAATGTTGTCCCTCAGAGTTGAATTAAAGAATAAAATATGAGGTCTTATCATATTAAATTTTAATATAATTGAAAAGCCTTAGTTTCCGAGAAATTATCTTATCACAAATGAAAAAAATATATTTATCGCTAAGATTCCTTATGACAGTTTAATTATGAGTTCCTGTGAAATTCCCTACATTATGGATAAAGGTAAGTAAGTAATTTGTAGTGAATTAAGTGTTGATTTTAATAAGACGCAATAAGATTGAGCAAAATGTTTCTTAGTGGCTTAAGGTGAGGTAAGGTGAAAAATAGTTCACAGAAGCATTTGAAAAGTTTATAATAGGAAATTTAGAACATTCTGGAAAATTCTGGTTGGCCCCAGAGGCGAGGAAGGGACCTTAAGGGTGAAAAAAATAGGCTATAATAGAGGAGCTTGTGGCTGAACCCAACATAAAGCTGGGAGCTGCTCGGTCACATTGAAAGGATAGAGTCGGATCGGGCTATGCAGAGAGCATATCTGGGTCGGCCAACCGGGAAGCGCCCGGTATTGCTGGATAGACCAGGATGAAGAAGCTCAGTCACTTACAACGGCCGGACTGGCAACAGATGGCTGAAGATAGAGCAGAGTGGCGAAATCTCATGTCGTAGGCCAAGATCCACTTCGGGTGTCTGAGCCAACTTGAATAAAAAAACAGCAATTTTTAGACAGGTAGGGCAGGGCACCCATGCACTAGCTGTAATTGAGCTGCCCCTGTAGTTGCAAACTACGAGACAGGAAACTGCTGTTAGGTACATACCAGCTCATTAAAGGGCAGCCTAGTCCCTTTCGTCCGAACACGTAGTAGTGTGAAGCTTTAGGCGTTGGCGCATACAAAATAAATGTCACCAATTCATATCACGAATCATTGTGTGTTAGTGATACCTCCGGTGTTGCCCGTGTGATAAGAAGCGGGAACCATTTAACATTAGGCGGTCTGATTGCTTTGTCTCCCACACGTTGTATTTTTTAAGACTTTAAATTGGGTTAACATTTGGCGTAACGCTTACCCAGAAAATACCTATTTGTACACCAAGGTTGTAAGTATCCGGAAACAACGACACAGGGAGAGCGTTCCCACTCCTTGACGGTGTGGACCAGAAAAAACGCAGCAAACCGTTGGGTACGGATTGCTGGGAAGTCAATATCATCATCATCTGGGACATGGGGGCCGGGAGGGCCGGCGTCTAGTGGTCCGATTGCCCAGTGCAAAACCACCTGCACATGGCGAACGGTGCTGCGCTGGATGTCACATTCTCTGTGATACACCTTATAAAATACCGATAGACCGGCGACTTTACGCCGATGCTCCAAACTCTGGAGTTTGGTTTTAACGAGCGCATCGATCATCGCCTGTAAAAAAACACAGTAAAGCAATAACGTCCTAGATTTTTAACTTAAAACAGAGTCCAGGATAATACCCTACAGACTACTTGTAGCAAGGGATTTTCATTTAGTTTTTGCGGTGGATAAAGTAAACGGACTATTTTGCTGAGAGCTGTTACTATTATGCTTCGGCCGCACCTGCGTGTATCGTGCCGAAGCTTCTTTCGTTTTGACGCTAAAAAGTTATCGCAATAAAAGCTGTGGTCACTGTCAGCTATGGACTACGGTATTTTGCATGAACTACCATGCAATAATCCAAGATGGCCGAAATAATTTCCAAATGTATAACATGGAATAAGAATTTCTTTACTTCTACATGTGTGCTGACAATTACCTGTATTCATGAATTATGTTTTTTAAACCTAAACAGAGAAGATGGTGAGTGACTTCTATACTAAGAAATCGATTATCGATGTATTTATTAAAATTCAATAAGAAGAAACCTAAACAGAGAAGATGGTGAGTGAATTCTATACTAAGAAATCGATTATCGATTAGATACTCCATTTTTTACGCAGCCACCTTTACACGTCTTAACTGAACGAAAACAACGGCCGAAATGAATAACGCTAGTCTGAGCACGCGGCGCGAAGTGTGAGCGCGCTAGAACTCTTTGACGCACTGCCACCCGAGCGATAACAAACACGCAGCCCGAATGTTCGCGACGATAGCCGATAATAGCCGGTCACATCTGCAGGTATCGTGTCAGGACGCGAAACTTTGTGACTACACACGCAGGTGCGGCCCCAGCATTAGATAACTCGGATCTAGATGTATCATTATTGTAGATTGTGAATGGTTATTTAGAGTAAAATTGTGTTCTTTTGAGGTAACCCAGCTTATTATTGTAAATCGATACAGCAGAGCTTTGGAATAATACATCGTTTGAACCCTAGTTGTGTTTAATTTACTTTTTAAAAGCCGCGGCAATGTTTCAGGTTTATAACTAGATATAACGATTGACGACACGATTGGCGTAGTGCGCTGTAGCACGGTTTCTCGCCTTTGATTCCGTAGTGTCCCGGGTTTGATCCCCGGTCAGGTCAATTCAAGAAACGATCTTTTCTAAATTAGCTTGGGTCTGGGTGTGCTGGGAGACGCCCCTGGCTTAATTCCTTATCTGGCACCTTGTAACACGGGGATATCTATCCCTACTTCGAGACCATGACAAGAGGTGTGTTGTCTGGCGCTTATTTATTTTTTATTTATTTATTTTATGTAACTATTAAATATTCATCTGTTTGGGAACTAGCGTATTCCTCTCGTTTTAAAAATTTGGTTTTTTGTAGACTTACCAACTATTTATTTAATCGTATGGCAAAATTTGTTAAAGAAAACATTCCAATTTTTTAAAAAATAATTTTTAATTAGCAACTTACAGCTTGTTTGTGCGTGGCAGTGTGCAAGATGTAGAATAAGTAGACCGCTCTTGTTTTTTCCGGGCAAACTCGGTCTTGGTTTTAGGTTGAATAAAATTCATCTGGGATAAGAAGACCACATTTTGAGTGCATTTCGTTTAGGGCTGGGCAAGAAGAGGATCTTTTTTTATTGCAGCTGGACCAAAAACTAGGCTGATCATCAACTTACATTTGGCAAGGATGACGATTAACCGTAACCCTTTAGTGCAACAGTGAAACAGAATATAGGCTTATAGGTATCAGATACTGATCATTTTAAACCACCTCTTACGAAGGCAGGATGTGACAGATAAACATCATCAAAACGCTCACGACTTTATCGCAGAAAGTTGACTGTTGACTTCCAGCTAGAGTGCAAACTTCAGCCTATTTTGACTGACCTGGACTGGCTAGTTGGCGCAATGGCAGCGATCCTGCCTTTAGCGCCCAACTAACATTTATGTGACGAACATTTGTGAATATATTTAGAAATATTTAAGTATGTTTATTAGTCTCCGACACCCATAGTTTGTGGTCAGATGATCTTGGTGTAAATTGTCTTAGATATTTATTTTATTTTATATCCTCTGCAAGATCTTGAGAAGACAACCCGAGGCGACGTAAGTAACGCAGCCTATTACTGCCCAGTCCCGAGGTTGCGACGTTGATAGATCCAGCCGCTTCCTTTTATTTCTTACCTTTTCATTGCCGACGATGAAATACACTTTAGCAAACAAAACGTATTTGCTTTTGCTTTAACGTTTTATTAGACCTAATAAAGCACAGCCTGGCAGCTTTTGAATGGTAACGGAAAAAGGAAAAGACTAACCAAGTATAATTTGTAATGCTTAGTTTAACTTTATGTCATCATAAATACATTCAGTAAAATCTGAAGAAGTCTTTGCAACTTTATTATCATCTGCAGCCATTAGAGGGTTTTGCACATTCAGCGACGGAGGGGTCTACAGTGATGACCAGCAGACGTCTCATCAGATCTGGTCTAGAAAGTGAACACCATTATTTTTCGTCGTTACATACATTTATTAGGTACTTAGAATTTTCAGCATTTTAGAATGCTTGTTTTCATAGCTAAAGATAAAAAAACTAGAAAAATTCTAATTTAGGACCTGCCCCCCGATTCAGAACAAAGTTATCGACCGATTCGGTTATTTTCTTTTAATATTAATTCATTTTTTAAGATAGGTAGTTTTTATATAATTTCGTTAATATGAAAACTAAAGGCCTTTGGCTTCACCATATAAAAATATTAATTGCTACGGTTACGCAGGTCATTTACTATAATTGAAACAAACTTACCGAATCGGTCGATGGCTTCGTTCTGAATCGGGGGCTAAGCGGAACGCCGCTCGATATTTCAAGGTCCGAATTTCGATTTTTTCCATCCTCAGTTCCATACATAGCAATTAATAAATGATAATTTTAACACACCTATATGGTTTACACCTTATCAAGTTTAAAATAATTTAAAAATAGGTTCGATCAACAATCTAATCAGTTTTTAATTAGCTTTAAAGTGTAATCTAGCCAACGTAAACAGAATCGTTTTAACTATTCGTGGTTCCGCATACATTTTAAAGTCGCTTCGCTAGTAGGTGAGCGGACGTGTAAATTAGCTTTGCATTGCTAATGTCGTCCGCGGTGAGACAGGGTTTAGGCAATTTTATTACGGCTTTTTCACCTGTTGTGCAGAAAACAGTTTGCATATAAGTATTCGAACCTTACTAATAAATCACTTCTGTTTCACAAACCAAAGAAACATTTAAATCAAACTTAATTAAGATAAGAAAAATAAGAGAAAATACGTACATCAAAATTAAATAATGAACAGAAAGAGGTAAATAAAATAATACATACATACCATCAGGACTTCATCCCAAGCGGGGTAGTCAGAGGCAAGTGACTGTGCCGTCATGGTGAACGAAACACTCAGAAGCCCACTTTCCACCAATGGTATTAGAACCCAACGTGGTAGGTGGTGGTGAGCTTTCCGCCGTTATCCGGGTTGATTTGGTTTGTTATCGATGTTTTCCGTCACCGGAGAGTCAGTCGGATATTTAACAATGAACAAAAAGATTTTGGTCCTGGCTAGATTTGAACTTGGGACCACACGATCCACGATCTGAGTTCGGGTGCTGAACCACTAAGCCACAACGCTCTATGAATAAAATAACGAGTTAAATTAATACAGAAAAATAAAAAATACAACATTTTAAAAGTAAGGGATCGTGGGACATCCATGAAGATTGCTGGTTGCGTTCCTCGTTGCTTGGATAGCCTTTAGTTATTCATTATATGGAATAAAGATTATTATTTTGTAATTTATCTAAAAATAAAGAATTAAGGTCTCTGTCCTTGGTGTTTAGCGGGACCTGCACCTTACCCTGACCGGGCGGCTGCCCTTACCACTAAGCTACCAAGACCACTAACAGACCTAGCTAGTAAACAGGACAATTTAAATTGTTTATACCTGATTAGTTCATTCATTTATTTATTTACCTGCGTTCCAAAATGTTACATAGGTAAGGCCCGTATTCACTTTGATTAGTAGTAGGTGCAGGTGATTAGTGCAGGTGCTTAGTGATTATGAGAAAACACGTGTGGACAGCGATTGATTAGATCGATTGAATAGAACACGCTTCTTATCACTTCACGACGCAGGATACTAATCACTCGCAATAATCCATCGCTGTCTACACGTGTTTTCTCATAATCACTAAGCACCTGCACTAATCACCTACACTCATCAAAGTGAATACGGGCCTGTATATAGGGTATATTTTAAATTATTGACACAATTTTGGACCCTGTTGGGCACAGCAATTTGGAGGAGAGGATGACGCCTTTCATTCATGAAATATAAAGTTAGCTTAATTACTTAATATGGTTACTGAATATAGTTATTGTACTATGAATGAATATTTGAAATAATGTTTTTATTTTATTTGGGTAGTGTATTCTATCGTTGCAAGATACACAGTCTAAGTTAATCATGTTAAAGTGGTTTATAATGTATAATGTGACTTTACACAGTGCATCAACGACACCAAGTACTGGTACAACTTACAAGAAAGCAATCGCTCTCAAGCCAATACAAGTCCTGTAGTGACGTCAGCAAACACTCGCTGCTGCCGACGGTACATTAAACAACTCGGATGGAATTGGTGAGCAAACGTGGGTAGGAATTGCTTTTAAACTAACTTCTGTTAGGTTTTTAGTTTCGCCTTTTTTGTTTTGTCGCATCTGCGCGCCGACGGAGTTTACTCTGAATTGCAGTGTTTTAACACGTTTAGAAGTGTCTTTCGGGAGAAATTCTTCCTTTTCGTTCGAAAAAAAAACTTGCTAATAATTACGGATGTACAGAAAATAATTTTTAGAATTTTACATTGTGTTTTTTGACTTGTAGTTGAAATGTAACCCGAAAGTTTAAAATGTTATTATGTAAGAAAGTGAACAATCCCAGAAAATAATGTCAAAAGTGGTAAAATTAAGCAAACCAAGTCACAAATGTTTTGTCCGTAAATGGTTCACAAGTAGAGGAGGAAGAAAACATGATACTCTGCTTCAAAATCATCCAACCAATACAAGCTGAATGAACTTGTTGAGCTCATCTCATATTGTTCTTTGTCTAACTTTAAATAACTTAATAAACTTGTAAGTGGATCAGACTATGCCCGGGGCTCCGGCTGAGCAACGTTGTGGGAACAGCTCTATTATAAAGTTAATTCAATTTCAACCCTCCGTACGAGTCAAATAAAGAGATAATATTTTCAAATCTATACGACAAGTGAGTAATTCGTTTATAGGTATACTGTCCCACTGTTGGGCAAAGGCGATTCATACAACGAAATCAAGTCATCGGTTCGGTAGGTATTATAGACTTATTCACGTGAAAAGGCATTTTTGCAGGCCTTCAAGATGAGTGTGACCAGCTCAGTGATATCTTTGCATTACTATACTTGTCAGCCTCATGACTGGACCTCACGGCCGCTTTTCATCAGGTGGAGTGAGGTCATCTTGACGGGCACTATAAAAAAAAACATCAGATTGTTGATCACAAACTTAATTTGTATTTTAAAAGAATACAAAAAGACACTTTGCCCGGCCTCAAAGAATCAACAAGATTAATAAGTAATCTTCATCAATGATCAGTTGCCTTCTGCCAACTTTTGACTCAGGTGCACCCAGAGCCGCAATATCAACTACATTGTCATCTTAATACCTAACCTTCCTTACAATACAAACATCCAGGTCACAAACATTGATTATTTTCTGGCTTTCTCATTTATGCCTCAAAAAGATAAAATGAGACTTCCTCGTTTAGAATCATGATAATGAAATTTATATTTACACCACCTTCGCAAGAATCGCAATGTTCCTACATGTTTATTTTAATAATGAAAATAATGCTAGTCAGAATCACTGCCAGAGCAGAATATACTCTGATGTAACGAACTTATATTTAACTGGGCTCGTTCTAAAAGGGGACCCATCTCAAAATTATATGAATCCCAAACCCATTCTTTTACAGGAGGAGAAATTGTCATTTTTCAATTTGATCCAAAGTTAGATTATAGCTTTTGTTACTGGCGTGCTAGGTCAACGGTTAGCAATCCTACCTATTGCACATTAAGTTGTAAGTTCGACTCCCATTCATGTAACGAACAAGTGATGGGTATGTAAATCACTATCGGACACCCCGGCACAAGCTCTGCTATGTTTGAAGCACATGCCTTTGGCGAAGAGCCTCGGATAAATTTATTAATCCTGCCTGCTATGTACTCGTATGTATGTACTACCTAGTTAGTCTAAATTAAAATGGTATTTTTGTAAAATATACCTACCACTTATGCTAGAGGATACGATCTATGCCTTTTCTTGAAAATTTATCAGTCTTAGTTTTAAATACATTTTGTTTTTTAACACGACGAGAAAGAACAGTTGGGTCTCTTAGATGGCAGCTTTAGGCGATTCATGTAATTAGTCATTTCTACAACCAACAGCTTCTATTTTAATCAAACAGTTATTCGTACTGTTACACAACCATTATACCAGTATAAATCCTCCGACAGATAGTTTATAAACCAAAACTAAGTTGCCAAGCCTGTCCCTCAGAGGCGCGCACTCAACCGTTATCTAGCGGCCCGGATTGGATCGGGGTACCAACCAAATTGTTATTCATACCCGATGGGGAAGGAAAAGGCAAAAGGGTTAATTTAAACGATTCCAGAACTTTCCCAGTTTAACTGTCAAAAGAGCAAGCGGCTGAAGAATGGACATTGGCTATGATTGATTATGACTGCGGAAGTAATTATTTGAATGAAAGGTTATTTAAGATCTTACAGAATTAGAGTGAAGTAGATAAAGTCGATATGATAATAGATTCTTCATGCTTGTCAAATGCTGGTTGCTGAATTTTTTCATCGAATTTTCGGATTTGGGCTTAAAACTGACATGTCATGTCATTATATTACATTGTTGAACATATGCCTTTTACATACAGATTCTGATGTTCTTTTCATAGGTAGACCGACGATAAAACAGCGCTGCATTTTGTTTCGCAGAGTACAGAACGTCTACCACGAGTTGCCACTTTAAGTTTAGTTAGTTTGCCACTTTAAGTTTACGTTTAGTAAAATTTATCGGGATTTGACATGACATGACATGACAATGTCAAATCCCAATAAAAATTTTCACGCGAACGATAATGTAAATTTAAAGTCGCAACTCGTGGTAGACGTACAGAACCCTAAAATCACAACCTTCAACCAATCAATAGGTCGCAATTCAATAATCGTGAAAGCTTAGCTCAATGAATAAGCCCTAAACGCAGCGGTCTCAAATGGAGCATATCTATTAACAGCCGACTACACATTACATAAACTTCTCATAAAATGCTGTCGGCGGTTTATTATGGTAATCAAATTAATTGCCGTTCATTATGTTGGCAGCCAATGACCAGTAACAATAGCTACCAAGCTAAATTGAACTTTCAATGGTGAGTAATAGCAGCTTACAGTCGAACTACAACGTTAACTGCAATTGTTTAGTAATTGCAAAGTAGAACAAGAAAACATTCAAATCCAAGAATATGGCTCGCATTAACAATTGAACTGTGGCGTTTTATGGTCATGTACGGCAGTGGCATTCTAAGGGCTTGTGTACATCACGTGTTTCAACGCGCCACGATGTGCGTATTTTGAAACTGGCTTTGACAGCACGCTTTTCATACTTCAAAAACAGTCATAAAGCTGAGTGGGCACCATTTCACTGATATTTAGTTTTAAGAATTACCTATTTGTTGTAGTTAGTTAGTACTGAATAAACGTTTATATTATACACGGTGTCGGGTTTCATGTGGTCCAAACGAAAACCATAGGTAGAGGGGTCCAGGGGCTACTCTAAGGACCCCCCATGTATGTTTCGCGAAAATTACAAAAAACACTATTTTTCTAAATTTTTTCTTAGTACCCAAAATGACGCATTTTTTTAATGATTTCTCCTAATGTATTATTACTAGAACCTTGATTTTTTTTTGTGAATATGAACAATTAATAGGCCTTTCATTAAACCACTACAGTTGTAACTCAGGCTGATTATTTTCTGCAAAAAAAAATAAACAGTGAACTTCTTTTATTTGGATGATTTTTTACTTCTTTCTTTAGGGTGGTGTAACTCCAAAAAAGCACATAACATAAAACTTCAGGACCCCTTTCAAAAACATGCCTACTATGTGGACCCACTACTTGTAAAATTTCAATCAGCTACGGCAAGAGTGAAGCTCTTGCCGTAGCTGTCAAAAAATAATAATTCTGAAATTGGAGGATTTTAATATTAAATTAAATTTCGTCAGTCATGAACTCAATTGATTTCCAATGGCATTAAAAAAGTTTACTTTGAGATAATCTGTCTTAAGACTCAGACGTCATTACAGATACCAGTTTTGATCCCTTTGTTGAAGTTTACAAACTGTTTTGTTAGTCTTCACTTGGCTGCTCTCGCGTTCGTACATTGTTCATACTATCCCTTTTTAACTACTGGCGTGTTAACGGACTTTTCGATTGCTTATTTACTTTTATTTTGACGACTCTGGAACGAAGACTTGGCACGATTACTGGACTAGATTTTGCCCTTAATACGTACTGTGTGTTTGTGTTTGTGGGTTCGTTCAAAGCATAATGCCTTACACGGCACGAGAATATGCAGAAATGCATTATATAATATGTAATGCGTTATATATAATGCGTTTCTGCATAGAGGAAACGCTCGACTTGCGGCACGTCTGTATCAACAGCGGCTGTTACAACGAGGTGGATCACAACCTGAAACATATCCAGATCATCGTGTTTTCATCCGTGTGCATAATGCATTCATTGAAGGCCGCCGTCCAGGAGCACCGTATAATGAAGGTGTTTTAAGAGAAGATCCCTATTTGGTGGAAAACGTTTTGGAAGAAATTGCTAGGGAACCTGCAGCTAGTACGCGGTCAATCGGTCGGCGTCTCGGTGTACCCCATCAAGAGTTCACATAATTTTGCTCAAGGAAAGCTACCATCCATTCCACCTACGAAAAGTCCAAGACTCGCTACCTACAGACTATGACCGACGTGTGGCTTTCTGTCAAGAGATGATTAGGAGAGATAGCACCATTTGTTCTGTTAATTTGTGGACTTGAGTTTTTAACCGACAACTAATCAGCCCATTTGTTTTACCAGAAAGATTAAATGGTGCCACATACCTCAGTTTTTTGAGGGAGAATCTGCCCGACCTTATGCTGGATGCTCTGCTCGATGTTAATTTGGAGTTGCGCCAGCAGGTATTTTTCCAAAATGATGGAGCTCCGTGCCATTTCGCTAGAGTAGTTAGAAATCATTTGGACCAAACATACCCAGACAGATGGATCGGACGCCTGGCCACCAAGGTCCCCCGACTTAAAGCCTGTCTATTTTTTTATCTGGGGATTCTACAAAGAGTATTACAAAGAATACAATACTATCGAAGAATTAAACACTAAACTAAGAGAAGCAGAAGAGACAATAAAACAAAAAGACGACTCCTTTCAACCTCTAAGAAGACAGTTTATTAAACGTTGTCGTATGTGCATAGCTGAAGGTGGACGTCACTTCGAACATTTATTATAGTAAAAAATACATAATGAAGTATTTTTGTAAAATCGTTGATATGTTTCTACTTTATTTCATGTTATCCTCTAATTTTCTGTAATGAATCTATCAATTATATTATAGTAGCTGATTGAAATTTTACAAGTAGTGGGTCCACATAGTAGGCAAGTTTTTGAAATGGGTCCTGAAGTTTTATGTTATGTGCTTTTTTGGAGTTACACCACCCTAAAGAAAGAAGTAAAAAATTATCCAAATAAAAAAAGTTCACTGTTTTTTTTTTTTTGCAGAAAATAATTAGCCTGAGTCACAACTGTAGTGGTGTAATGAAAGGCCTATTAATTGTTCACATTCACAAAAAAATCAAGGTTCTAGTAATAATACTTTAGGAGAAATTATTAAAAAAATGCGTCATTTTGGGTACTAAGAATTTTTTTTGAAAAACGCTGTTTTCTCGAAAACTATAAATTTTCGCGGAACATACATTTGGGTCCTTAGAGTAGCCCCTGGACCCCTCTATCGATGGTTTTCGTTTGGACCACATGAAACGTCAAAAGTCTACAGGAGGCCAGTTCCTCGCGTGCGTATCGCTAAACGCGCGTTGACGCGCTTAAGAGGAGACAGAAGCGCCGTTTTTTCATACAAACGAAGTCCCCTGTTTTCTCCCTGGATATTGCTAGTAGAGGAATATTTTTTTTTCCAAATGGTCAATATTAGCATGTCTTTATGTTTTCCTTTTTATAATAATGTAATTATTAAAAGAGATACGAGTCTTCGAAAATCGAAAAAATTGGTCAGGTTTTCCGCTGTGTTCTAACATCCAGAAAATTTATTTGACTAAATTTTATAAAAAAGAAAAACATAGGATCACGGCTAAATCCTTTTTCTAACTTTAACTAAAAAAGTAATTCAATCAATCAAGTTTTCGAAAAGGGATCAGGGGACTACGAAGCCACGGTAATAATAGATAATATTATCGTGACGAAGCGTCGTTTTTGTGTACTTTTAATAGGTAATTTCGGTCTGAGTTGCAGTTGTCTCTATCGCACTCTGCGGGGGGCTCGAGGTTAGCAACACACAGTAATAGTTTTTACAAATACCTATTTTTCAGTTCTCTCGCCCGTGCTGTGTCCTCTTAAAAACGCGATGTGCACGCGCACAGCCCATTACGGCTGTGGTTATCAACAGACGCACTTGATTAAGCTTCTTAGGGTTTTGATCATCATGATAACAATATTTTTTTTACCAAAAGCCTAAATTAATCGTTTCTTCATACTTTGTCTGTAAAATGTATATATTAGTAGAGATTGCGGAAGGTAACATGATACTTTGCCTAAAAGTCATGATCTTAGCCTAACATTTAATAACTTAATAAACTTGTGTGTATCAAACTATACAGTTTATTTGAAGATCATGAAAACATCTAAATGTTAGAATATTCGTATTATTTACATAAACAAACAAATGGTAACGTAATATATTATTTACGAAACAAAGTTTGGTATTCTGATCAATATCAATTTGTATTTCATAGAACCGATCAAAGATAGAGGGAAATTAATACTAAATTATACAAAACCT
Organism: Udea olivalis; assembly: GCA_947369235.1. Lineage (NCBI taxonomy): Eukaryota > Metazoa > Arthropoda > Insecta > Lepidoptera > Crambidae > Udea > Udea olivalis. Next base: position 19,851,551 of record OX376347.1, read on the forward strand.
ATTATTTCGATACTATCATTACTCAGAAACTGAAACGTTTAAGTCATTATATGAAAAATTACATTTATGTAATTACACATTCGAAAAGAAACCATTATTCATTGGCGTCGACGGGAAAATACTTTTCAATATCATCATTATCACAGGTTCATTACGATAAATGCACACTTAAATATGACCAAGATACTAGGTAGAGAAAAAAGGCCTTTATGACAACGACCAATAGTTTATAACTCTGAGGTGGTTGCTTCGGGCTGGCAATTGGCAACAGCCTATTGGTACATGTAAATCTTTCTGGTGTTACATTACGTTGTCCTAATAGGCTGAGATCACTTACCATCAAGCAGTTTGTTACTCATAAGAAGTTTTATAATTAACCTTATTACGAACACAATTTTATTAACACACTCGTCATATAAAAATTAAATAAAAAAAATACTAATCTAAGGAATAAGTGACGTTAGTGGCTTACTCACTAACGCAATGTCCGTAGTTTCGGTCATACTAATATGTCAAAAAACCCTACAACAGTTTGCTATTCTTAAATATTTATTTGTGTATACTGACCATCATAATTAACAGTACAAAAATAAATGACGGCTGTTAAAATCTTTCCCTTTTTAATACTATTTATGACCATGTGAATTTGCCCGAAACAACGGACATTGCATTGCTTGGTTTATTTGACATTATTTAGACTGCGTTCTTCTGACATGCCAGTCTAACAGCGGATTCTTCCTGTTACATACCGATTACCACATTAAAACACCCATGAATTATGTAAGCGACGACCGCCGATAGCATGGCGATTGAGCGCGCTTTTATACCATTTATGACCATGTTAATTTGCCCGAAACTATGGACATTGCATTGCTTGGTTTATTCGACTTTATTTAGACTGCGTTCTTCTGACATGCCAGTCTAACAGCGGATTCTTCCTGTTACATACCGATTTCCACATTAAAACACCCATGAATTATGTAAGCGACGACCGCCGATAGCGTGGCGATTGAGCGCGCCTTCCGTCAGATTCGTACACGGTCCGAATGTTCCCATTTTTATTCATATGCCGTGAAAGCCCGGTGTTATATTTCTTAATTCTTGCAAAACGGTGTCCTGTCAGCCCCTACTTATTTGGGATTAGGTAGGGTTTGAATGTTCTACGTATTTACGTATTTTAACTGCGGTATTATTAAATGGCAGAATAAGATAAATAATAATAATTGCGCAAATAAACAAAAAGAACAGGTTATCTTTTTGTTTATTTGCGCAATTATTATTATTAATACAGTAAGTTGACAAAAATTTACAAATCGGGAGACCTTGTCGCTGTAAAGTGATTTCTTCCTGACAACCGAAGTTCTCCAGTGCTTATCGAAGCAAAAAGTGCATTATTCGATTACTCATTGTTACAAAAAATTAAATACATATTCGCAACAATTAATAAGTAGACGCTTTTTTATACGTTCACAAAATGCATATTATATTTCAGATAGAATCAAAAACTACTCCTGATTTTAGTTAATCATTGTCATTGAAAAATTGAATAAACAGGTCTATGGTTGGGCGATTATATTATATTATATTGATAATCCAAAATGACCAACCAGAATTAAATAGCAAAGTCAATCAGAATTTTCAATTAAACATAAATTCAACCTACGTGAGCAGGAATTCAATATGAGAGAACATTATCTTACATTCCACCTTTGGCAACATGATGATCACGAGTATGTTAATTATGATGTTAACTGGTAGCAATTAAATGTAACACAATACTTTTTAGGCAATATCGTGGGTCTTTATTACCCTTGTAAAGTGTGGATATTAAACCTGCAATTTATTTTACCTAACTGCCGTGAGCATCTGATTACTCGTCATTCATAAGGGAAAGCTCTCATTTTATTGGAGAGAATTCGAAGTATTTTAAGAATACGTTTTTTATTATTACGAATCACTTTCAACAACCATTGGGTACTTTTTGATTAATAATTTTACATCTTACGTTTTCACTCTTTTATGATTCAAACAGATTGAAAATGGTCTCGACAAGATGGAATACTATACTATTTTCACTGTAAGATGATATGCCTGACAGCTCTTATTGTTCCGTGTCACACATACTATTTTAAACTAAATAAAAAGAAACTGGCAAAAGAAAATGTTATAAATTATTTAAAAACTATTGTCCTTTCGAATCCTATCAAGTAAATTATTGTTATTATTATTAACAGTTATTATATGAAGTATTTGAAATTAAACTAATATATTACAGCGCCTGATGCGTTAAAAAGAACGCCATTCAATAGTGTATTGACACTACTGAATCGCCAAAAAATCGATGAAAAGGAGCGACCATTTTGTAATTTGTAATCACGTCATTCGCATCAGTACCAGTGCGTCTGCCTTGTGTGCAATTTTTTTACTATTATTTTCGAGATACCGCGTTTTATTCTATTACTTATTAGCCATAACCCGTTTATTAAGAATTTATTTAAAAAATAAAAATCGGTAAATCTGATTCCATTTCCTTTGCCAACTCGATTAAATTACATTCGTTACAGCACTATAATTGACAATTATGAACTGTCAGGGATATCATCTTATGGCGAAAGTAGTATAATAGGTGCGTCTTAGGACAGAGTGGTTGTGATGCTGCGCTCGAAATTCAGGGTGAAGGGTCAGGTTTCAGGGTCGGGTCTTGGGCATTTGGGTTTTAGATTGTTCTGAGCTTAGCCCGGGTTTTCGATAACAGCGAGCGTGGTGAATAAGCCGTTATACTAGTTAGGGTGTGTCCCACATCATGCTTTGGTGCGACATAATTAAAAAAATGTCTCGTTGACACTCGTTGGCCCAGTCGCTTAGGTAATTTCGCACGCATTCGCAAGTTTGGCAAAAATAGACGCAGTGACGTCACACGATCAACGGTGCGTAAGAATCGGTGATAAGGTCGATCGAGTCGAGATGTATCGGGTTACGCGGTCATCGGTCGGTTCACTCAACTTCACTCGATTATGTAATCGATTCCCGGCCTATACGGGTACGAATAAGTGATACCAATCTATCGATTGTTCTGCTATCGATATTATTTTCGCCAGGTCAAAAGACAAATGGGGTCCACATCTCGGCAGGCAGTGGGCAAAAACGTCTTCGTGCATTTTGGACAAGGATGGGAGATGGGAAGAATTGAATAAATCACAATTGTATGATGTAACCCTAATTGAAATTTTACAAAAATCGAAATATACGAAATCCAACATCTATCCACCATAAAAAAACAATAAGTTCCATCGAAAACTAACCAACTAATGATAGACCAGAACTATCCATACTATCTAAAATCTCAAAAATTTATTAACCAGCGAAAAAAAATTGTGTCAATAGCGTAGCGGCTATCGAGCCTTAAGAACATCAAAATATTGATAGTCCGATCAACATCCCTACTATTGAATGACTATCGATAGAAATCAATACACATCACTAGTGAGAGTATAATTATTATAGCAATGACGTCCGTCAATGAGCATATTTCATGAGGGATGTCTGATAATGCCTGATACGTGTCATACGTCATGCAAATTATCCTGGGTTGATGATCTATCAATTAATCACAATGTTGTTTGGATAGCATTATGTATTTTCAAAACTGCACGAGCAATGCACGAGACTGATACTGCATCGAAACAATATATATTAGTAGCAAGTAGAATTTCTATGCAGACTCTAATTAATTTCATCAGACAGTTTGTAAGATTCCTTTAAATAAAGGTAGTAGCTCTGTTACAAAAAACAATCCTCACTTTTACTTAAGTTCTTTATTTTTCATACCTTTATCTTTTTTATTTTAAGTTAAGTCAAAGCACATAAATTATAAAGTTGACTGTTATCAACACATACACAAATCCATATAAATAACGCAAGTTTTTAATCTCAAGAAAACCATACGTATCACTTGTTTGACGCTTACTACAACTTCACGATTCACGATAGCGCTTTATTGGTGGAAATTCACGACAGAGGAATAATAAAAGTAAATTTAAACGATTGACTGGCTTGTTAGTGCAATGGCAGCGATCCTGCCTTTAGCACCGGAGGTCATGGGATCGATACCCACCCATGACAAACATTTATGTAACGAACATTTGTGTTTGTTGTGTGTCTGGGTGTTATTATCTATATAAGTATGTATTTAGAAATATTTAGGTATGTTTATCAGTCATAGTACAAACTCTGCTTAGTTTGGGGTCAGATGATCTTAGTGTAATTTGTCCCGAATATTTATTTATTTATTTTGACTCCCTTTTTCGTAGCGGTAGAACGCGAAAAAAGAGCATAGCACTCTCTCTTTTGATACGAGATGTCTATGAACTTCGCATCATTTAAATCTCAGGCAACCAACTTGCCTGCATTAACTATTCCATCAAATTCTTCAAACGAACACAAACTCCGATACCAATTTAAGTTTTGTAGTACCAGTGAACTTTTATTTCAAAGTTCTCGCCTTGCACACACGGTCTCCGGGGTAATGCGATAACTTCGGACAACTATGTAGATGCAAGTTGCGAGGTAATATTAGTTGAAACAACTACAACTATTAGTTAAGTTCTCTTTGACTCTGTTAATTGTTAAACTGGTTATTTATTACCGAATTAATCGGAGATAACAGCATTTGGTGAACTCGACTTTACGGGGAGTTGTCGAGAGCACTACTCAGTATTTCAACAAATCAGATACTACGGATTTCTTAAAAAACTTATTATCAGCGTAGTCCGTAGCGTAGCGTATCCTTCCTTTGTCGGAGGAACTCCCCCCTGGTCACAACCTTCCTTGGCTGACATGGAAATCTTCAACCAGACTCCGGACCCAAGTCGGCCGTAGCAAGGAGAACATGTCTAGGTGGGGTTTCAGCTCTGACAACTCATGCCCGTGCGGAGCTTCTCCACAAACAATGACACACCTATTGTCGTGTCCTGCGTGCCCTTCCACCTGCACACTGGAGGACCTCTACAGCGCCACAGACGATGCAGTTCGCGTGGCCGAGTACTGGTCGAAATATATATGACTTGCCGGAATCGATTCAATAAGAAGAAGAAGATTAGCGTAGTAGGAACAGCAGTCCTATCGGAGTGGTAGAGTCACTTTGATACTAGACGTGTAAGTGTATGCTAGGGAACGCTCCCCTGCGTCTGTTTCCGGATACTTAAAACCTTGGTGTCTTCAAGGCCACAGTGAAAAGGCTTTTTCTGGGTAAGCGTGTACCACCATCGGCGTAGTCATCGCTTACCACCAGGAGACTGAGGCCAAACGCAAACCCATTATCAATAAAAAAGAAGCGTATTTATTATACATTATACAGATCCTATCAATATAAATAATGTATGACTTTAATATGGTTACAGTAAAAATATTTAATAAAGTATTCCAGATTGAGGATTGATATTATTAATAACTGACCATTTTAAGCTATTGCAACATGGACTGTTACAAGTTTGTTCAATGTGTTTTTTCAATATTCGAGAAAAGTTTTCACATTTTATGTTTTTTTTTTTGCGTGTAAAATAACATGAATACATTTCAGTTCACCGTTTACAGTCCATTCATATTTGTCCGTTGAATAACTGTAATATTTGGCTCGCACTATTATTGTTAGCCAAATACATGCTGACAGGCAACAGACTCCCGGCTTAGCATCAGATTAGGAATGAGTAAACGATTCGCTTTGTAAGTGTATCTCAGTCTACCTCACTGTAAACCCAAATGATGGAGTGGTCTGCAAGGTACCGTTTGCTGCAAAACGTCATTTTAATGCTAGTGTCATATACTCGTAGCTGCGTCTAGCTTAGCGCTGAGACCTTAGGGAATTGCCACGGCCAGTTATACAGTGGTAATATGACTGGCCCATTGGTGGCAGTTGGTTTGATCATGTGACGAATGATTCTAATTATGTTTTTATTTTATTTTTTATTCCCCAGACAACACACCTCTTGTAATGGTCTCGAAGTAGGGATTAATATCCCTGTGTCACGAGGTACCACACAAGGAAATCACCCAGGGGCGTCTCCCAGCACACCCAGACCCGAGTCAATTCAGAAAAGATCGTTTCCTGAATTGACCCGACCGGGAATCGAACCCGGGACACTAAGGAAATCGAGGCGAGAAACCGTGCTACAGCGCACTACGCCAATCGTGTAATGTGTAATGTTGTCTCTAGGTGTTGTTTTATTACGTATCATTTAAGTCATAGAAGGTACTATTAATGTCTTATATTGTTTATCAGTTTCTGTTCCGTAAGATGTCCACTGCTGAGAGTAGCCCTCCCCATGGATTTTACCAACTACAACCGACTAGACTAAAATCCTGTAACCTTCATCAGGTTGCCCATCCAAGGTGGGCTGCGTACATCGCATACATCTAACTTAACCTTATAGTTATAATTGGAAGCGAAACTTTAAACTCCTTAATTACTCCATAAGATAAGAATGAAGCTGCTGTGTACTAATGTGATGGCAACGGTATCCTCAAGGTGCTCTGTTTTAATGATAACTAGCTAACTTGTCTGCACTTTTTGTATTAAGTGAAAAGCGGTTGGCGATTAAAGGGATGCCATCATTAATTTATGAAAATTTTAATAATCACCATTTTTTTTGAGTTGTGCAGTGTGACTAGGTTTTTTTAGAGATTTAAAGCGTATTTGAGACAAATTGCATTGAAAGTGGCGCTATTTTAATGCCTTTTCACTCAAGATTTAGAAAATTTAATTAGGCGAGTTCGAAAGTCATTAGTAGTATTTTGTTGATCTTGGCTATGCTTTTTGAAATCATCTGTGGATGCTATGTTTTGTTTTACTGCTGTAAGCTGGTCTTTAGCAATTTATAAAGAGTTCAGTGTAGAAAAGTGCTATAGAAACTTTATTATTTGATGAATTGTTTTGGTTTTGTTTTCTATTTAAATATACTCGTATGTATTCAAAAATATTTCAGAATGTTTATTAGTCTCTGCTACTCATAGTACGAGTTTGGTTTAGTATGGTCAGAAGATAAATAAAAATAAAATAAATAAATATCTGAGACAATTTACAAAAAGAGTAACTGACTCCTAACTAAGCAGAGTTTGTACTGTGGGTGTCCGACACTGATAACGAATAACAGATTGATTAAGATGTCTCAGACATTTCTTAATATTTTTATTTACAGATTTCCGCTGTACTCTTACAACTTGCAACTATTTGGTTTCAATTAACACATTTGACTTGGAGACTTCAATTAGCGTCTACCCGTCTGCGTAGACAGAAGTAATGCACAAAGGACTGGTCGTACACAGGAGAAGATCACAGAGAGACATCTAACTAGATAGACAAAGCAAGGCGCTCCGTTAGTGTGTGTAAGGTATCCGACAGCTCCAAGAGCAAGTGGAAAGAGGGCTGGTCCGTAATGTCCGTGAGAAAGAACCTAAACTGGTTTGAGGAATATTTGAGCGACACATACCTTTCGTCTCCGCCGTTGCCGCCGCCGTGACCGCCGCGCCGAGACCGCCGCCGATTGAGACGCTGGTGTGCGACCGATGCGATGCTCTTGCAATATCTAAAATTTTGATCCGAAAAGGCGTCAGCGCCAGATACCGAGCCGACCGAAAGGGTGTCAAGTCTTTGACAGACGGGTGTCAAGCAAGCAGACAAGGCGTATGACTGCCAGTCTTGTGCCACCACAGATAATGCTCAGACAGTGTGAAAATCAACTGCCACTTTTACGTTAGCGTGCCACTAATACGCTGGCGTGCCACTTTTACGTTAGTGTGCCACTAATACGCTGGCGTGCCACTTTTACGCTAGCGTGTCACTTCAACGCTTATTGTGACGTCACACTACGAAGTCTGTCATTTCTCAAATTGATTTTAATTTTGTTCATAGATAAGAATGACTGGCATAGAGCATTATGTCCGCCAATTGAACTTTTATTTATTAGTGCAATAAAGAATAAATAATAAGAATGACAATTGTAAATTCACTTTCTTCTGACATTCAATTGCAATAACGGTGGCGCGTGGATTAAAATAGGTGCACTGTACTGCCACTTCGTACGTCATCTACTTTCAATTTACGTCTGTGATCTCATACAACTGTTTGGAGGCAAGATGTCGTTTAACGGACCGAAAGGTTGGCAAGTTGGCATTTCGTTAGTAACATTACACTTTGAATCGTCAGACTACCCTTGTCTCAACACTGCACTGGCATGGTTCACGTCGATTTAAGTAACTATAGTTTTCAGGGTTTTGCACCTCAGGGGGGCTAGCCAAGAGGAACACGCTGCTTTCGTTTCGACATGTCAAAATGTATGGAACTGACATCAAATGTCATTCCGATTAGACTAGTGCTAATGTCATTCCCGTATATTTTCCAATTTGATAGGTCGTATCGATAGTAGCTTGTTGGTTTTGGCTAGGGCCACAGGTACAGGAACTCTTATAACTACCTTTGTCGGTATGTGGAGACCCTGTTTCTACAACCACTGCAATCCCTTAGTGCCGTAAAAAGCAAACTTTTAAGTGAAGTTGAACACAATTCAAAGATACCGCCTTTTATGCTTCTTTTGACTCCCGCAAGAGTATTAAATTAAAAGTCCAAAACCTATAAAGTACCTATTTCTCGCTGATCTAGAATTATGGAATTTTAGCGAGGGAAAAATATGCGAAAACCGCCAGTTTGTAGTTATTTAAAAAAAATAGATTATTACCAAACTTAACCTGTACTGTACTCAGTCTCAGGTACATACAATGTTAGTATAGCTTCATTAATACATTATTCCAAAGCTAAGAGAGAGCGTCGCCGTGGCCTAGTGGTTCAGCACCAGAACTCAGATCGTGGATCGTACGGTCCCGAGTTCAAATCTGGCCAGAATCAAAATCTCTTTGTGTTCATTGTTAAATTTCCGACTCACTCTCCGATCATGGAAAACATCGATAAAAACCCAAATCAACCCGGATAGCGGCGGAAGGCTCATCACCACCTACCACGTTGGGTTTTAATACCATTGGTGGAAAGTGGGCTTCCGAGTGTCACTTACCTCTAACTACCCCGTTTGGGATAAAGTCGTGATGGTATGTTTCCAAAGCGAATTTTGAAAAGCATATTGTCATAACCTATATAAGCGACCATCACCCAGTTTATACCATCTTCCGTAAAGATTATTATGTCTCAAATCAATAATATTATGCAAGAATCTATCAAAGTGCACCACAACGTACACCTTTGAAAAGGCACTTTAAGTGCATCTAGAGGTATTAACAGGCACTCTAGGTTCTAGCGCCCCTAAGCTTTTCAAAGACTTATTTTGTGTAGGGTTGTTACTTTTTAATGAATCCCTTTTTTAGCAAAACCTACTTTTACGTGTAGTTAAACGACTGAGTCAACCTTGTGTCCGGTGTTTTCAAAGCCGCGGATTCTGTCCTCTATTTTTGAATGAATAGGGATTCATAAAAACTTGATGAGTTTTTTAACTACACTGGCTAATGCTCTTTTCTCTCACTCTATCGCTATGAATTAAAGAGACAAAACTGCGAATTAGTTATAGCAGTGTTGTAACATTGATTGTATTTATCTGTGTATGTATATGTCTTTCTCACCAATAGTTAAAACTCGTTTTTTTTGTTTACATTGCCCGTCAAGATGACCTCACTCCACCTGATGGAAAGCGGTCGCGAGGTCCAGATATGAGGTTGACAAGCCCAGTCATTCAAACGAATCACTGGGCTGGCCATCCCCACCTTGAAGGCCCGCAGAAGAACCCGGGACTATACGAGGAAGGAAACACATGTGCTGGAAGAGCTGTTAGTTTAATATTGAAAGATTGAGATGAGATTAAATGCGTGAGACATTTTTATTGATCTACTCGCAATAAATACGAGTAACATCTACATGGATTGTCGTCTTTTCTAGAAAACGTTTCGGATTAAAAAACATAATTGGTAAATAGCTAATACTTATATTGGTAAAGAAAAGCTAATAAATTGTTTGTGAAATAGGGGTCGTTCCCCTTGCGTCACAATTAATCATATTCCCAATGACGATCACCTGAGTGACGGGGCGATATTTATTAAATAGAAGACGATAAGTCAGCAAATAAAGGTATTTTAATGGATTATGTAAATATAAATTGTCGGTTATTATTACTTCTTTTTGGAAAAGATTTAAATTGAATCGTTTATTTATATGGTGGAAAAAGTTACAATCTTTATTGTTGGTATTATTGTGTATATTCTATGATTGAAGGAGCATATGGCTAAAATAATACTCACAATAATACATGGAGTATCATCCTATTATGAGTGACCTGGTGGTGAAACATTATCACGCCCAAATGTGAGTATATTGTGTTGCGGTTGTGAACTTGTAATAACCAAAAACATAGATGGCGGTGAAAGCAGGCCGTCTAAAACAGCGAATCTATAACATATGACTTGTAAAACAATGTGCTAAATTAATTCAAACAATAATCTGTGGTCTATTTTTTTATACAGGTTTTTGTTACATTATGGTGATTAGGATCTTAAATATTATCGCTGTTTTTGTCGTTTTTTTGTGTGTGTTATGACTCACTAGTTCCATAATTACCATTATTTAAGGCACGAATATTAAAATTAACATATTTTTTTTTTACTTTTATTTATTTTAGTAAGCTCTTACGAAACTTACACCTAGCAACCCTAATCACGTGGTATTCGCAAGTTCCCCACATCGATAACATTTTAGCTAGGTAGGTAACTAGAGTAACCGACTAAGTTCCTGCTCAGACCGAACTTGCCAACTTGTAGTCTTTGGACGATCGAGTTACCTGTAACCGGAATATCGGGCAATTAAGTGTTAGTCCTAAACTTCCATAGCCCTTAGTGCTTAGGAATACGGACGAGAATCAATTAGTTAAATACGAAACAAAATGTTATTGAATTAGGGTCTGGCAATTAATACGCAAATGTTTTTTCGTTGGATTTTGTTTTAACAGAAGTGGTTGTTAATTGAATTGGATTAAATGCGGTTTTGGTTGTAAACTAGGTATGTTCGTTTTTTGTGTTAATTTGTACGATTACAAAGAGAGCATTTGTGATTTCCGATATTTTGGCAGAAACTGATTATTCATATTTTATTTTTGGTTATTATAATAATATGTTAGTGGTACGAGTGTACATTATGCAATAAGCACGCGTGTTTTATCTCGTTAGATATATCAAAGCTATGTGACGTTTTCTTTCCTCTATTTAGTGATGTTTCGTGTCGTGTTACACTGATTGATTATCTATGCTAATGTCATAAAGAGGAAAGATTTTTTGTTTGTTTGTATTAAATAGGCTCCGAAACTACTGGACCGATTTTAAAAACTCTTTCACCAATATTAAGCTACATGATCAGAGAGTAACATAAGCAATTTTTTATTAATTTCTAGCTATATTTTGACGGGAAAGACAGTCTGTCTACGCAGGCGGAGCCGCAGACGGACAGCTCGTCTATAATAAACTCTGAAACCATGTGACGAGCAAACAATAAGTAAAATAGTATTTAACCAAAAATAATGATGATAAAATTAACAAGTTGTAACTAGAGGCGAAAGCAAACACTGTGTAATCTGTTGATTTCAATTCACGGATGCGCCTCACAAACCGTGAAGCCGACCGCTCGACCGGGAAATATGATGAACGTATTGCATTATTATAATTGATACTCTCATATCATCTTACATCGTGAAGCTAACCAAACAAATCAGCTGTCAAGTCTTATGTAAGGAACTAATGTTCGGTAGACTAAAAAATAAACAACCGATCACATTTCAAGTCTGAAAAAAAAAGAAAAGTTATAAATATTTTGTATAAATTTCTGCATATAGAGACTCAATAACACCGCTCCCATTCATATTCTTGCACTCCCATTGAAGCCGAAAATTATTTCAGAACATCGCAATCGCAAAACTAAACCAAACTTCACTGCCGAAATAACCACTCTAAGATCAAACAACAAACAGTGTAATCGCAACAGCAGACCATCCATCAAAATACCACATTTCAAAGGTATTCCTGCCTCCGAGGGGAACACCCCCTGGGGTTCGGAAATAAGGCTACAGTACCGAAAGCAAGACTCTGGACCGTTGTCAGATGATAAGCACTGGCCTCCAGTGGGAGAAACGATATAGGTATATAGCATTGGCTTTCCTCCAGCGGCTTCGCTCGCGTGGACCATTATTCACGTTGAAATATGGTCTAAAAATAATAATAAAACCTGAAAAAACCTCGCTGATAAAATAGGTCTATATTGAAAATGAAGGAATTTTTAAAAACAGTCCGGTGTTTTTAGGAAAAATTCCTAAAGCGCCACTCAAGGAAAGTAAGCCATAAAGTGATATCGTTTTTTCAATATGAACATCATAAAGATACTATGTTTTTATTAATGAACAATTTTAATAATGTTTTTAACAAATTGTTTTTGTGTTTTTTGCTGGTTATCCGCAGACAGCTTTGACAGCGCCATAACCCGAAACTAGCTACCGAGTTAAGAATTAAGTTCTTCTTCTTCTTCTTCGTGTCGATGATACCATCGCCAATACTAAATAATAGCAGCCCAGTGCTCCGCCATCGCCACCCCAGTGGGAGAGGCCTCATATAGATCCTTAATTGAGCTGGTAGGGCACTGGGAGCAAACCAGCAGGTGCTGCATTGTTTGGTCCGAGGTTCCGCAGTCGCATTTTACCCTGTCCACACTGATGTACCCCCATTTAAAAAGGTTACTCCCGCAGCGGCCCACTTGGGTTCGGAGACGGTTAAGCGACTTCCATGTGGGCCACGGCAGTTCACATCCGGCAGGAAGATGTTCAAGGGGCGCCATATACTCTGGTGGTGGAGGGTGAGTCTCACGCCACAATTTACATCGTCCCTCACCTGGGGTGCACTTTAAAGAGGAGGTTCCGCGGAGAAAGCTATTACGACTTTTAAGGCGAGGGGGATTATAAGGCGTGAATGTAGAGAGCAAGTGCCTCCTGTCTGATTCCTGCTTCTGTTTTTCAGCAGAGGCGGCGATATGCCTCCTCACGACTGGAGGGGCTATACCGGCTAGAGGGTATATCATGCCGAGTGGCGTAGGTTTGAGGCATCCCGTTATGGTCCTACAAGTCTCGTTTAAAGCCACATCCACCTGCTTAGCATGAGCCGAACGATGCCACACTGGGCATGCATATTCGCCTGCCGAGAAGCAAAGTGCCAAGCCTGAGGTACGGAGCACATGCGGGGAGGCTCCCCAAGTTGTTGCGGTAAGGCGTGAAAGGAGATTATTTCTCGAATATATTAATTCCATAAGATCGAATTAAGTTAATTCCATATAAGTATATAACTTTTGTAATGTGTAATATTGCCTGAAATCAATGAGTTATTATTCTGAAACGACGAAACAGCTCGAAAAGTCAGTAAATGTAAAAGGGACAGCTACCCATTTTCTTTTCATCCAGCAAAGAGCAATCTTTCTTCATTGTCACTTTGAGCAGAGCAGAGCGCCACTATATCTCTTCCCACTGGACCTTCGGCTTTCGGCTTAAGGGCATCGTTTCGGCCATTACCTGATTCGGCCCTTTGTTTTCCGTCGCTTAACATTCCCTTTGCCTAACATTGAGTTTAACAAGTCTCGCCCCCGGTCTTAGCGTGAACGATGGTTTATGAAAATTTCGAATAGAATAATCGGGTTCAGCACTCAAAATAAATTTTAATTAGATCAAAACTAAACTAACGAGATATAAGCCTTCATCATTCTAATGAGAGGTACTGGTTCAGCCATAGATTATTCCAACAGCAAAAAAGTTTTTTTTGGCGTTTATTATAATTGTTTCTTTATGAGTTTCAAATAAATAAAACGTAAAGCCTATTAGAAGGCCTTTCATAGACTTTAGTTGAGATTGATACCCTAAGGACCTTCTTAGGGTACTTAAACTAACAAGAAGTAAAGAGAGAAACAAACGAAAAAGTTTTATAAAGAAAGTTTATCTGAATAAAATAAACTAGAGGCGAAGCAGCTAGGGAGATTAAAAACAATTCGGCAATAAAAACAACTGTAAATTGCTTCTTTTGAGTTGAGACTCCCGTAATGTTAAAGGCCCTAAATAAGCAAAACAGGGGAAAGGTGCTCGCCAAAAAAACTAACCTAACCTTCTTAGTGCTAGATTTCACGAATTGATAATATTTTTGTGTTCAATTTTGACTGGCCTGTTGGCGCAATGACAGCGACCCTGCCTTTAGCGCCGGAGGTCGTGGGTTCGATCCCCATGACAAATATTTGTGTGACGAACAATTGTATTTGTTGTGTGTCTGGGTGTTATTGTCTATTTAAGTATGTATTTAGCAATTTTTAAGTAAGTTTATCAGTCTCTGACACCAATAGTACAAGCTCTGCTTAGTTTGGGGTCAGATGATCTTGGTGTGAATTGTCCCAGATATTTATATTTATATTATTATTTAATTACGATGAAGTTTGAATGGCGGAATCTGGACCTAGGTTTATATGAATGATTTTGTTTTTGTTAGGGCGTACTTTGTAAGGTTACTAACACAATCGCTTCTTGGTTTATGGGCAAATAAATAAATGATATTCGGTCTAAGATGGTCATAATAACATAATCTGACGGGAAAGTAGTCAAAAAAATATATAATGTGAATCTACCACCGGTTCGGACATTGCTTCTATCGAGGCAAGAAACTCAAGAGTAACACTTAATGGGCTAAGCCATTTTTTAAGGCATTTTAAGGTAAAATCAAATAATATAGAAAATATCCAATCTGTGAGTAACATTCCAAACTCAGTCAGACGCACAAAGCTCCTAAAACAAACAAGCATGTTTGTCTTGTTCGACAAACAACCCTGTTGGTCATTTACACTGGAAAAGGGCAAAAATCCTGACAAAGCGAATGCGTTTCAACGAAAAGCAAACACCTCTTCATGAAAAATGTAGAGCTATTAATTACGAATGAAACAATATTTTCAGCTGAAATTTACAGGTAATTTAATTACTGACTTTTAGAGGAGGCTCTTGATGAATTCATCGAGGCTGTGCCACTGAAATTTCATATTACCTGAAACAAAAATTGGTTTTTAATATGTAAGTAGCAAAAACAATAAGCCAAATAGCTATTCAAAAAAAGTATGCATCGTTTTATATCAGTCTCTAAATGGTTTTAATGACACGATATTTGTGTCCCTTCTGTGTCTACGGTGTAAGCGCGGTTTCAGAGTACTTGCCACACGCAACGCGTACGAGCGTTGACGAGCTTGTAAGCTCGTATAAGCGCTAGCCGCTTCCTGACACGACTACCGGTGTGCGCTGCCGGTGCCGGTGATTTTAAAAGCGCTCGGAAAGAACCTCATTCTGAAACCGCTCTAATAAGTGTGCATTTTAGAATATTTGCATGAATTTATCAGTCAGACACCCATAGTTTCAGTTCACCAATCACAGTAAGCTGCCCAGATATTCGATTAACTAATTAACAACCCATTTGAAATGTGCAAGTACCTCTACAAGTATTTCCACGTTCAAACCTACTTTCTGTTTCGTGCCCCAACCCTTAACGGGTTCTGATGGCAGTTCCGTGTTTCTGTTCGTCCGTGACAAAGGGCCCACGTTAAATACTTATAATATTTGCCTAATGTGCCCTCGGGCTATTTAAGGGAATCCCTGTCTGCTCAGTTCGTGACTCTGCGGTTTGTTTAACTAATAAAAGGGGACTGCTTTACAGTTATTTCTGTTTTATTGTCATAGCAATAAGCGTGGGCTTCTGTAGAAATGGACAATGTGAAAGAGGATGCATCAAAAAGACAGCATTCCACATAACACTTTAATGCTCCTTGACATGCGACCTATATTTTTTATTTATTTTCTTTTATTACCTTTTTAATGTCGAAATAATTTTCCAAATACAATTTGTTAATGGTTATTGTTTGTTATTATTGTACCTATTTTTCTACTTTGACTATTACTTATATCAATTATGGCATGATCACGAAGCACCAATGCAATCATTTAGGAACTAATTTTAAGCGTGAGTTAGTCGAGATTGAGTTATTACATCAGCGGGCCCAAGCGCCGCTCTGCACAGTCAAACTACCCACCTGCGGCAGATTATTATTATTAATTTCCAGTTGCAGCACCACCTGTATTGTGCTGTACCAACACACACACACACACACACACAGTCACACTACACATTCGGTACCGTATCTATTGTCTATGTATTGTATTACAATTATTACACTACACAATATATTGAATCACTCACCATTTATTTTTATCTATACTATAGTATTTATGATACTTATATGTATATGCACACACGTATGTCCGCCACAAATGTCCGTGCGTCATCTCAGTCTGGGCCTACTGAAAATCAGCGCCTGGGCCCATAAAGCCCAGGCTATATGCTGAGTGAGGTCCATTTGTCTTTTTGGGCATCGGGACACCGCTGTCTGATGGTATGATCTTTTTTTTCCTGTTACCTATATGTTTTGTTGTTAATGCCTACTTCTTTTGTGTTTACTTTATAAATGTAACGATGTCCTTAAAGTTAATAAATGTTTTTCTATTTCTATTTCTATTTCTATAATATGGTAAATTAGGAACAACTTTCAAGCAAGTTTTTGTAGCAAATGTTACAGTACGGAGACTGTACTGTACTCATACGCAACTCAAATATCAATTTCGTCAACAAACACTTGTGACAGCATATGGACCTCGTATATTTCTAGGTACGTACGTCGAAATAATAGGTCCGTGTCCGTGGTAGTGATTCGATGCCTAAAATCCTAAGTGTATCTAGAAACAATATAGAACAGTCAAAACAGTCTAGACTCTTTGTTTGCCGTTCGTTTATTGTCTATCTAAAGTGGTACACAGAAAAACATTTATTCTGATAGAAAACGGCCCGTCTGTCCGTCCAGCCCAGACGCGGAGGAATCTCGAAAATGTGTGTTTAGTTTCAAATCAATGCTGGGAGAATTGCGTACTGCGATAGAACCTGGATTTTTTTGTATTTTGTAGATAAACTGTATTGCGAATGTTTTTAATGAAAAATGTGGCAATGGATCTATTTTCAAATGAGCATTCACTACGTAATAACAAGGAACTATGGGTGTTCTGCATTGCAGAGGCCATTAATAAAAAATTAAAAACCTATGGGTGTCAGAGGCTGACAGGCAATCTTAAATATGGAAATATCAAATGTCTTACACAGAATGTCGGTGTTTACTCCGCGGATCTCCTTCTAATATTCTCAGATGAAATGAGTTGTCAAATCAATAGCATACACAAAAATTTAGTGTATGCATTTAGTGACTAAATGAACACAAGTTCATACGTTGTTTGTGGGAATCAGTGCTCCCGAATTTACTACACTAACGACCCTCATGGTGTTGAGCAAGCAGCTTGTAAGTCGCAGTATTGCTATAAGCTACTGATATTTAAAATTACTGTTTTTTTTATTTTCTGTAATATTACCGAATATTACCGAAACTTTAGTGATTCTCTCTACCACATTCAGGTGGTTCACTGTCAAGAAGCATAAAAATTTTAAGCATAAAATAAGTTAGCATATTGTAATTACTACTAATTATAATTTCGAATAATACTAATAAGCACAACAGTTTTTAGCATACAATTTTTAGCATAAATGCAATAAGCATAAACATGATTAAGCAGTTTTTGTGGATTTCTGGGTGGCCATAAAAAAAAAAACCCTAACCTACTGACACCAGAAGGATTATAATGCATAAATGCATTATGCTAAATAATAATTATGCCACAGTACATATTATGCTAAAACCAAATTCGGTCTAATTAATATTATGCTAAATAAATTATGCCAATTTCATTATGCCAAACCATTTTAGGACAAAACACATTATGCCAATAAAAGGGATCCCCATTCAGGTATGGTAAGCCTTTAAATCTTAATTGTGCTAGTAAAAAGTTATTCTAGTCCATATCAAAAATTACATTTTGTTTGCGAGCGGTCTTAACTGAAATTATAAAATGAATAAACGGTTGTGGACCAACTTTCGGCCACAGTTGTTCCACCGAAACGCTTCCCCGCTAATGGTTCAAGTTCGGCAAACTCCTGACCAAGTTACCTTACTTAGTACCTAGACGTTCCAAGTGTAAGTGTGGCTCGGTAACTTGTGTTTTTGTACGCGAGACGAATTTACTTGCATTCCAGCGAAGGGGACATGAGGTGACGCAAAGTGGTTCACGTTTCAGTTCAGAATGCCAACTCATCTTCACCTCATGGGGTATGTCTTATTGAATACCGGCCAAGGTTCTGGCAAATTAGATGGAGGCATGACCATGTAATATGAAGAACTGAGGCGTAATCAAATAAAAAAACCAAAATGCTATAACCCTAAAATAAATTCTAAAGAGGTATGACCATGTAAACTATGTTGTCGTGGCAGGACGCGAGAAGGTGCGTCCTGCGCTCGCAGTCAAATATGGCAAGTAATTTTCTTTTTATTTAGCTGAAGAAATCTTATCGCCTATAGTGAAAATAGACAAAGAGAAAACTTCAGTTTCAGCTCTGTATTTACACATGAACCAGCACGAGGTAAAACTTGAGTTCCTTTCAGTATTGGCGTTTAATTACCTAAAATAAGTATGGACAGCAGCGACTTTCTTGTTGCATTTTAACGAATTCTAATAAGAACGGGTTTTTGCAACGAAACAAAATTACCGCTCCGCGTTTGAGTCCGCTCGTGACCACGGTGACATGCAATTGTCGCCGAAACGTCGAGAAGAATAGGTAAAACAATTTACCGTAATTTTGTTTCGTTACAAAAACCCGTTTTTATTAGAATTAATAGTTAAAATGCAACAAGAAAGTTAAAAATGTTACTCAGGATCTGTGAGCTTCTTATACGGATTTTCTTCCTCTTTATTTAATTAGGTTGGGAGAACTTGAACTTTCCTATGAGGCAGTAAGAGAGAGACCACTTTCCGATCCATAAGTACCGACAAACTGATCAAGAATCTATATTCGTCATGCAAATCCGATGTGTAAGGCACTTAGATGGTTTCAATCATACAGAGTGCCGCAATGTCTCCAAAATAGCTATCGACAAAATATGATTACTTCGAAATATCCGTCCATTTCCGAACGATCACATCTCGGCTGCGTTGTGAAGCGTAAATGTGCAAAATGTTTGCTTTCCATTCCAATTTAACATCAAAGGAATTCGCTAAATTATCGCTTACGCATCAGATTGATTTTCTGTAGGATCCAAGACAAAAAACGGCGTTTCTCTCGCGAAGTTGGGGTTCATCGAGCGAACTGAGAAGAAATCGTTCGAAAGATGAGTTTTTGTCGAATGTCGCACGAAGAACTGAGGCGTACCTACTTACAGCACGGCGGCACAAACAAAATGCTTGGGATACCTTAAAATGAGTATAAATTCTATTAAAAAGCACGTTTTTTTCTCCGACCATAATCTTTTTAACGATCTTATAGCATGGTTTCGCGCCTTGAATTACCTACGTAGGATCACGGGGTCGATTTCCGGTCGAGTCAATTCAAGAAACGATCTTTTCTAAATTTGCTCGAGTCTGGGTGTGCTGAGACTCGCCCCTGGCTTAATTCCTTGTCTGTCTTGTCACAGCTTAGTTCTATAATATGTAACACAGGGATATTTATCCCTCTTCGAGAACATGACAAGAGGTGTGTTATCTGGCACATATTTTTATGTTTATTTTATCTATAATGATATTATAAAGAAGAAAGATTTGATTGTTTTTTTGTAATGAATAGGCTCCAAAACAACTGGACCCGTTGAAAAAAAAACTTACACCAATAAAAATTTACATTAACAGAGACTGACATAGGCTATATATTTAATATTAAATTTATAATAGGCGAAGCTGCTGACGGACAGCTAGTTCTAGATGCTCCGACATACTTCGTATTGTCAAAAGTAATTGCGCGTCGCGTCGGTAAAGCAGCACATCTCGCCCGCGTTTCTCCGACTTGATTTAAATATGCTATTATTTCTTACTGAATGTTTTGTTCAATCATAATAAAAAAGACTATTTCACTCCCTGATAATGAAGCTTCATATTGGTAAAATAATTTTTAAATCGGTTCAGTAGTTTCGGAGCCTCTTCAATACAAACAAACAAACAATCAAAGGACAGTGCCCAAGTAGGCCTATGACCCAACAAACATTTGACATTTGTCATAATTCTGGCCATGATTTATGACATAATTACTACTTATTAGATTGTCACGGCTACGGACACTTCTGATTTTTGATATCAAAATTAAAAATACTTGAAACATTTTTTGAATACCATTTACATATGTTGCTTCGTCTGTGCCCTCTGTTGTTTAGCCATCGCAACAATATTTTTATTTACTTTGTATTGACAAAAAATACCTTGTATGTGCAAGAAAATGTATGTAGTTGTGAACTTACTAAAGGCTCTTAAAAATGAGTTACTGTCAATGCGATAGATGTTTAATCAACTTTTTATTTAAATCAGATTATGCATTGGCTTAAATAAGCTTTGTGCGAAGCCAAAAAAAAGGAAGTTAATGACGTTTGTTTGATTTGACACTTCAACGCAAAAAATACCGGAAAAAAGAAAATTGACACGAAAAAGCGCGGGAACCTTCAGAGTGGGGGGCGCCTAAAATTTAACAAATTTTGTGGAAATTGACTGGTCGTGGAATTTGTACATTTTTTCTTGGTTTGTTGGATTTTGGGCGCCTTTCGCTCTGGGGGTTCCCGCGCTTTTTTCTGACATGATTTCTATAAATAATAAGACAGTGACATTGACATTTTCCTTAATGACGTAAGACGTCTGGAAACAGGATCTGAAAGGATGTAACGATTTATCAGGATTGATTCAAAAAACAAATAGAAATGGAATTTTGATACATAGTATATCATGCATTTAATGAATGAAACTAATGAATTTAACATGGATTTTACATACTGAAGAAGTTATCTGATATAATTCACAAAGAAAAAGAAACTGATGACGAGGCAGCATGGTCTCAGACCTTAGCCTGTACCAAGAGGAACGAAAAAAAAAAAAAAAAAAAAAATACCGGCATCTGTCTTGTATTTTTCGCTTTCAATTTGCAATGCTGTGTTATTGTTTTATATTAATAATTTTATTTTTGCGACTCTGCTTAAAAAACGGACGTTGATGACTCTCTGTAGTGACCTACCTCCTTTTAGATTTACCCGTTTATAGACTTTGTAACCTGCACGTAGCTAACTTGGGAATAATTACGGATTTACGATCATCGCAATGGAATCAACATTTTGTGTGAATTGTGGCTCAGCTAGTGGTTCCATTATACTGGCAGAAGTGGCAGATCAACAAAATATATGCTTGAAGAACATTAGTCCCACTCACTTTTTCAGTTTTTTGATATTTAACGAGTTCTCAGAAGTGTCCGTCCATAAACTACGTTTTGACACTAAAGTGTATGTTTTTATGAACCCTAAGATGTATTTTTCATGTCTGTTGGGTCTTAGGCGGCAATGTATGGGCGAATGTACACTATCCTTTATCCTCTTCATTATATTAGTATAGACTAGCTGTTGCTAGGAGTACGTTTTCTGTGTCTCCAATTGCTACATTTTTAAGGTTTTACATACTATGAATTTACAACCGAGAACTCTATGAAAGAGTAGGCATAATGTTTAACAGTGGATGTCTTATAGATGTGAATGGTAATGATGCACCTTTCTACTATTTGTGCATATACGCTCCACTTTTAAAATATAACTCCATAAAGTTTCATTAAAATTCATGCAGCAATTTTTTCGTGATACTAGAGAAATCTACATTGAAGGACTTAGTGAAATTACAATAAGTATGTACTTATTTATATCTTTTATACATTGAATGTAATGAGGTTCTCAAATTTGTCTGCCAAATGTTAAAAAAATCCATACGGCGTGGGTACATAAATATTATTTATACCTTCACGAGTAGCATTATATGCAAATAGCAGAGAGTCTGCCACTCTATTGATCGGAGGACTATTCTGGTACCGATCGTTACCTGCGCACCGTCGATCGCAAATAAACCATGATAAATTTATAGAAATCGCAGTTCAATACGTAGGGTCCCATTGGCTTGCTTTGGTAAGATTTACACGAAACGACGCAATAGGTACAATACATAAAAAAATATCAAAGGATCAATATCAATACCAGTGTTTCGGACTCATTTAAAGTAGTTTTTTTATATGTACAGAATAATTTTTATAATTTATGCTTTTTATTCTGTCTAATTGACTTTTGTAATTCTGTCACTTTTCCTCTTTTTATTGTTTGCTTTTTGATAGTCGAATTTTAGTGATATTCTGGTTTTACTTATTAATTCCATTTAGTTTAGGTACACTTTAAGTCCACTGCCGCCCATTTTGTCGTTGTTAACCAGTTTCTTTCAATTATTGCTTAGGAAGAGTTGGGTTCCTACTGGTAAACAAGGTGGTAGCCACAGCTGTTAGAGCTTCTTGTTATCAATACAATACTCGTAGTTTTCCTACAGGTACGTCAAGGCGCAAGCGATATTTCTCTTATAAAATAAAAAATAAATATAAATAAATATGCGCCAGACAACACACCTCTTGTCATGGTCTCGAAGTAGGGATATATATCCCTGTGTTACGAGGTACCAGACAAGGAATTAAGCCAGGGGCGTCTCCCAGCACACCCAGACTCAGGCCAATTTAGAAAAGATCATTTCCTGAATTGACCTGACCGGGGATCGAACCCGGGACACTACGTAATTAAAGGCGAGTAACCGTGCCACAACGCACTACGCCAATCGTGTCGTCTTATAGCCTGCAGGAGTACAGTAACCACTGACCATCAGGTTAAACTTAGCTAACTTGTAACCAAACGTTGCATACTATAACTAAATACCAACTTAGCGTTTTTCTAATCGTTTCGCGAAATCTCCCAGTCGGACGTCACCACAAGTTGTCATGTCATGTCATGTGTCCTCCCAATACAATTTTTTTACGCGAACGATAACGTAAATTTCATGTTGCAACTCGTGGTAGACGTGCAGTTCTTTGCAAATATAGACCTTAATTATTGTATGGACGCTTCCAACTTAAACTCGCTTCGTCCTGTGTAAACCGCACTCTAGAGAAGACGGGAGATCACGTTCCACGGATTAGGGAGTGTGTATTCGGGATTACGGCATTTTTGAGACTCTTTGCATTTGACATGATAGGGTGCCTTCAGTCGGTGGTGATAGTAAATAGGAATATTTCATCGTGCAGTTTATTTAATATTTTATTGAAACTATGCATATGCATATTCCGTGGGCAGGCCCTCTACAAGGTGGACCGACGATCTGGTCAAGGTCGCGGGAAGCCGCTGGATGCGCACAGCGCAGGACCGATCGTTGTGGAGATCCTTGGGGGAGGCCTATGCCCAGCAGTGGGCGTCGTTCGGCTGAAATGATGATGATGATGATGATGCATATGCATTGGAGTACACAAAACATACTTTTGGACATATATTAAGTCAATTAATGTTGACTTATTATAACTTTTATATCATATTATGAAGTTATTTACAATGAATTATTCACAAAAAAAACATACGAACGATCCTGCCCACAGACATACATTTTGGTAGACAGAGGCGTTCGCATCAACCTTTTGCAAAACCATTGCAGAATGGATCTTATGACAGCAGCATAAGGTGCCCCTATGTAAAGCTTGTGTGAACGCCTCTGTACATACTTTGTGTATGATCAAAAGGGGTGCACTACTTTCAATGCTGCTCTATTTTGTTCACCCTAAACTGTTACGGCAACGGACCAAATCAATTAGATTTACACTTATCATTGGTCTTTCCACGAACTAAATTAATATTATCACTTGCGAATTTTTTTTGGGTTTATATCTGTGACCATACCCAATTTTTTTCAACATAGTACTAAACTTCTGAGATGTATTGTATATTATATGTAAATAATTTATTATATATAACACTGATCATGAAAAATTCAAAGTGTCATGTCATGACTAGTGAGTCTAGTGACATAGTTTTGTTACCTTAAGAATAAATGATATTGCTAATTATTTGTTCATCATGAAAAATATAGTCCATCAATTGTTCTTATTTTCATGTGCAATGAAGATTAAATAAATAATATAAAAATAAAGGTTCTAGAAATAATAAACAAGAGGAAATTCAGTTCAACATAAATACACTAAAATATTACATATTTTTCAAAACAAAACAGAAACACAACATGTTATAACGAACATGCTCTATCTTTTTAAGTAACACATTTGCACAGTGAATATCCCACAATAGCGAGGTTACAACCAACTCCCATAATGCGGACTCTCCTTTCAGTAACTGAAAAACATTTTTCATGGTGTAAAATGGCGGGTTAAGTAATACTCGCATTCCGGCTGACGGCGCTGCAGCGTTGGAAATGAATACCTATTAGTTTTTTAAGCTCCCATTGCTGATTACGGTGCGATCTTCAGGCTTGAAATGAGTTTTTGGGTTTAAGCTAAGCAGAGCAAATAAGGGTTGAGGTTTTCTATCAAAGTGTCCGGATTCGATGATTTATTTCTAACGAAACGAACAATTTTCAAGTCAAAAGCTAAGCAGCAGCGCTGTTATTATAAGACTCTGGGAATACTTAAGTCGAGAGGAAAGTTTATAGTTTACCGACACTCAAGGATGTGAGTTACCTAACTTTGTCGCTAGTGTTGGAAAAAAGAGAACGGCAGGTCACTGAAAGTTCACTTTAAGACCATCACTTACACAAACATGCATCTGGTCGCTTACAAAGCAGAGATTGCTGTGTGACAAAATATACATAAATAAATAAATAAATATATCTGGGACAATTCACACCAAGATCATCTGACCCGAAACTAAGCAGAGCTTGTAACATGGGCGTCAGAGACTGATAAACATACTTAAATATTTCTAAATGCATACTTAAATAGATAATAACACCCAGACACACAACAAATACAAATGTTCGTCACACAAATATTTGTCATGGGTCCCTAAAGGAGGAAAGGATAGATATAATATCCCTAAAGGCAGGATCGCTGCCATTGCGCCAACAGGCCAGTTTGTACTTACAAAAGAAACCTAACAAGCCAAAATGGTCATTATATGAAGGCTTGTTTGGAATAAAAACTCTTGCTCGTCCCAATACGTAGTAACACTAGTAGCGTAAATTACAGATTTGAATTGATGTTGATTTTCTAGTATTTCATGCAGAAAATTTATTAAATATGTTTATAACTCACTAGCTTTTGTGTGCCTTCCGAAAGCCGCCAGGACTCGCAGGGGATTCAGGACCCCTGCGGACCAACCTTTTATGCAACAGACATTACTGTACATACTCGTAGGTACTTATACGAGGTACCCCAACGGATTAGCAACAACGACATTTCCTTCAGCCGATACACAGGACAGAGAGGGTTCGAGGGTTCTTATCGCGCCGGAAATCAAACCCGGGACCGTGCGGTCTGCTGTGACGTTCGTATTGTTGTATATTACACAGTGTACAAATCAATTTATAAACATATATGGCGAGAATTGAATACTGACAAGAATTCGGATTTGACGAAACCTAGTCAATTTTAGATCAAATGTCTGAAACATTTGATTACAAAAACATCCAAGTGAATACTCCTTTTTTATTTACATCATCATCATCATCATCACTTACACTAATCTCAATATCTGAACTGAAGATACAGGAAAAACCAACAGTCTGTGTATAATCATAAAGGAACCAAAAATTAAAAACACAACCTTCACAGAAACACCAACACGCAAACAGCATCGTTGTCTTTTCGTCTGTAAACAGATCAGAATGTGGATTTGCTATGAGCGTTGAATGAGGCGAGGGACCGTGGTACACCTGACTTGGCACAAGTCACAGTGCGATTTCAACCAGAAGCAAAAAGTCTGTGTATCCTATCATGCGTGTAATGTTCGAAGCAAATAATTGAATTAGCCCCTCATGCAGATTAGGTGTGTCCACTTTGATATTTTGATATTTTGTAGATACGGAAAATTTTAGGATTTCATTAATTCGGCGAAATAACAGGCTTTGTTATCGTTAATACACATTTTGTTGAATTATTTCCAGCGAGATGATTGGCTGGCTCCTGGATCTTTATAGATATAAAGTAGTTGAAAGCTTCCATCGAAACTATCGTTTCGCTCATTAAACTCATAGCATAGTTGATGATGTCGTACATACAGATAAGCGCGGATCCACCTAAATGGGCATGGTGGACATGCCCACAACCCAAATTAACCTGAATTGGGGTTCGTGGGCATGTTGATGGGCTGATATTATATCCAATCCTCGGCAAACATCATCGGCTGTATAACTGTATATGCTCATTACTTATTCTCTCTCATTCATTAATTTTACTTTAAAAATACATGCTTAATCCAAACATAGGCATTTCCATCAAAGGAAATACCCGTGTCCACACTACAAAGCGTTGCGACGCAAATCTGTTTTTAAAATGTTAAACTTTCATCCGTAGGTTTACTCTTTCCTCTACCTTTCATGTATCGCGTTTGAGATTGCCTTCGGAATATTTGATGAATTTTCCGAGTACCGGTACACGGGATGCATGTAAACCAGGATCTGGACCAATTCGTTGGGAAAAATCGGGATAGAAAAGAAAGAAAGGTAATGGACTAGAAATCGTCAGTGAGTTCATTCTCGCACTCTAAATCCACGACCTTAGTCTCGTACAGATCGGTCTCAGAAATGCTTTCTTACCTATTTTCTACCTATATTCCTATTTTTTTTGTTGAGGTGTTATCGAACGACCTCTCAATAAAAGAAACATTGGTAAAATAATTGTTTCGAAAACATGAAAACTCTCCGAAATATGGCAATTTTGAAAATCATATTTGTGGACTTGGCCAAAAAGCTTCCTACAAACTGTCGCAAGATGGTGAAGTCACATAACGTTCTTCTTAAGAGTAAAATAAGATAAGGTTTTTTTTACAGTCTGCAACGCACGAGTGATGCACGCGTGTTGCACGCGTTCATAGGCGGTAACCGCTTACCATTTGGCGGTCCACGTCCTTGTTTTGTCACTGATACAGTGTTAGATGTGGCTAGCAGAAGTAAAATCAATAGTAACAAAACCAAAAAAAATAGAAAAGGCAGTAAATTCACTGATCAATATTGTTTTCCTGGATGTATTACGGCTAAAAGGTCCTTGCCATCGTAGCTATTTTTAGCTGAGACCATGTATTTATTAGTTTGTTCAGTGAAATTTTTGAGCTGGGTTTTAGGTTTTTGGCCGATTATCTGTAAGACGTTAACCAATAGTAATGATTAAAGTTATGCTTTGAGAGGTTATGTACAGATCGCGTCATGTAAAAAGAGCTCTAGGCTACACGACAGTGGAGGGGATGGTTCTGTGCACGGTGTTTCATACCACCAATTTGGCCCTAAATTTCCTCCCTGCGCAGGTCCTGACCAGCGTTCTTTTTAGACGACGGGAACTATAACGTTACGTCTAAGAGATCATTATTATTTAACAAATTACATTTATGTATTGTGAATATTATGAAATCCAAATCAACAATTCTGACTCATGGTAACCCTACATGTAAACAAAGGGAATGAAAGGTAGGGAAAAAACAATTTTAATAAAAAGTTAGGTACAATGCGTGCCAAAACTCTTATATTAACTGACTTTTCCCAAAAACTGTTCAACTAAAATGGCCTGGATTTACTTCGGCTTAATGAAGCCACCAACGAAGGTAAGAGATAACTTTTTTACCACTTTGTAAAACTAAAATAAAGTTCATGATTGAGTTCTTTAGTGGAATCTGTTCTGTTCAAAATTGACAATTTGGAGCCTTTAGTTCAATCAAATCCTAGATGTGCAAATGTGGAAGTTTGACAGCACATCTTTTTTTCATAAAATGAAGAAGATATTGGAAGCCATTTTATTTTCAAATTAAAGCATATTAATTCAAATATTTAACAAGAAAAAAATTATAGCCCTAGAACTTACAATCACAAAATTACAAGCAAATAAACAAATTCAAAAAATTACAACCCCTGTAAAATTTACATAATAAGTCGCAGACTCTAATTTTATGTTTTTTGTCGATTCATTTAAGCTTAGTTTACAGTCTTTTAGTCTGTTACACCACAAACGGGTCACATTGTATAATATGTAGAATGTATGTTTATCAGATTTTGCTAAGGAGCTCAGAAAAAAAATGCGCCTAGTGAAAATTTACGGCCAGACCCAAATACATAGTTGAGTAGTCACAGAGGGACACCGGCCAAGGCCGAGCCTTCAGGACCTCCGTCGAATTACCTCTGATTATAAAATATTCACGATTAGATTAACAAACGAATTCTGGAAGGTCCGAGGAACTAAATATTTTACAGCCTCCAGTCGAAGTATGGTCGTGCCGAATGCCGTCGAATTGTGTCGAAACGCGCGGAAAGTTTTGGTCTTTCCGATGGATCAGCACAATGGTTAGAGTATTTCGTTATTCCTCCTTTTTTTACATACAATGTCAGTGGCAACCACGCTTGCGAACCAAATGATAGCTAGCGGTAACTGAACATATTATGCAACACAAGAAGTATCCTTTCAAACCTTCATGCTTTAATTTCATGCTGGATCATTGGAAATCCTTCCGCAACAATGGGAGCATTGTAGGGAAACTGCTGCCACTACAATTACTTTAGCTATTGTGTCTATCGTCATTGTTATGTAACCCAGTAAAAGGAGATAAATGTTTGCGTAAATAGCAGAAAACAATAATTGAAATTTTGAATTCGGATTTTATTAACGCCATTGATCAAACACAAACACGAGCCTATTGAAAATCTTCACAAAAGCAGCATCGGAAATCACCTGATTGAATCGAACCTCTCAAATAAAGTTACTATTCGACCCGTATCAAAATATTGATATTTGCGTATTTCATTATTGGTAAAAATACCCGATCCCACATTTTCCATTTTGTTCCGCTCTGATACGGTCCGGATTCGTTTATCAAAAGTGGCCGTTGTTCGTAGAACAGCCTGTTTAATTCAGACTCGACGTACCTTTTGTGCCAGATAATAAAATAAAAAGTTTTCGAAAAAACTACGTAATACCAACCTACGGGGTGATGCCGAAGGATATTTTTCAGTTGGGAATTACATTGTGACATACACGGGTAAGTGAATAACCCTTTTGGCGGCATGCGTATGACAGTTTAAGATCTCATGGGAAATCTTAACACCGTTATGGCATTTTCACGTTTATACATATAAAGCCCTTTAGGAATGAAAGGGGATTTAATATTTGAATTTGGAAGGTATTTGACTGCTCAAGGGGGGAGGAAATTTTAAGCCTGGGCTTTGGTTGCTTTGTCACATAACATAATGGAAAGTATTTTTTTTGTACTTGAATTATCCAATTGTTAAAAAGATCGAAAAATATTTACATTTTCAGTGTAAAATATGACATAAACAGTAAAATATAGCGGCAAAGTACAACACTTTGTAATGAGCAGAACTCTTACTGTTGTCAAAAGGTATCAATTAAGCTGTTTCTTACTGTACACCTGCAATATCAGCAACACTTATCAAAAAATACGCCCGACACTGACTGAGTATCCAAAAGTAATTGATTTTCGCTGATACATAAGTACATAACCACGCTCGATTGGACATTCACAGACTGTCGACGCAATTAATGCCAAACAGGAACTTATATTAGTCTTGAATACAGCAATCAAACAGCGCTCAGAATGGCTCCTGAATAATCTACCCTCAACTCTATCCACTTTCCGATGGTAATTTTAGCTTTTAGTTCTACTTGCAAATGGAAATTAGGCGACAGGGCGTCAATTCGTGATAGTTTTATGCGAGGCTTCGTTTAAACGTCGCGCTTATAAAATGGCGTACGCCAAGGTTCAATATTGGGGCTTTTGTTCGCATTGACATTGCTTTAAACGGAATACAGATTGAATTGATTTCACTAAAATTGGGATGTATAAGTGCTAATGAATTTGATGCCTGAATATTCAAATGATAATATTTATGTTCCATTAATTCATTGTATCCAAACATTTACAGCCATCGACTCATTAAAATTCAATTTAAAGGCATTTAAGTATGAGTGAAATCATAACACAATCACTATAACTGACTTATATTTTAATAATGATATTGTTTGCTAATGTTTATGGAAAATTACAGCTCACTACCTATTTTAATCTGAACAAATGTAAGAAGAAATATCTTTTAATAGTATAACAATCATATAAAGCAAAGCAAAAGAAACCAATGAACAAAGTGCAGAACTCCACCGTCTGCCACTTAGAGCAGACATTGAAACATAAGCCGTGTTCCCGAGTTGTTGGAACGGGAATAATTGTCTGCAGAACGAAGATTTATCGCCTTAGGAAACACTTCTCAAAAAGGACTAAAGGACTTAAATAGACCAGTAACAAGCAGACTTTCTAAGAGTTTTTGCAATTAACAATGCTGTTGCGAACTAAAAAAAAATGCTGGAGATATTATTTATATTACCCTGTCCTTGGTAAAGATCAAGATGTTTGAGATTCAAGCTCGCTTGGCGGAACGAGTAAGGAGGATTTTTGGGATTGCATGAGTTATCGATCTATAAAAATAAGCCATAACGCAAACTTTTATGTATTAAGTAATCATTTGGATATTAGTTTTTTGTAATCTCAGTGAACCGGTCCCTATTACTACCGGTAAGCAAATATTTTTTTCATAATTCTAACGTTATTAAGATTATCTACCTGATTATGACGAGACTATTGCCATTTCATTTCAGTTGAAATTACCTGTAAAAGAAACAATAACCATTAATTTAATAATAAATGTATTTACCAAAATAGCAATACATCAGATTTTGTGTTTGCATCTTAAGGTACCTAAAGTTGTAAATTAACTTCAAGGGTAGCAAAGGATTTCATTTATATAATAAAGATTCGCCTCTAAATACATAGAAGCTATTTAAATTTCTATAAACAATGTTAACTTCCACTCATAACCAGACAGGAGCTAGATTAGAGCAAGAATGAATGGGAAACGGCACCTGGGTCCCGGAAAATCGCAGGATGAAAAAGAGTGGGTAATGAAAGCATTTCGTTCATCTAGGTACCATTCACGCGGGAAAAGGGAAAATTTTTACATTACAGACGCAGACTGCAAAAATCCTAATTCACCTTTTACCTTGGCTTCTCGTGTTCACATAAAAAACCGCTGTCCCTTAAGCCACGACCACAGTGTTATGGTAAAATAAGAGGACTCTCAAAACAGATATTGGCTATAACGCGTTTTTGTTATTGACCAATGTCCGACAACCAGCATTTATGACACTCTGGGTGGCACGTACATAATGCTAGCTAACTTTGGATTGACTTTAGGTATTTTGGACATGGAGATATTTTATAAAGGCTTGTAGAGTGTTAAGTCATCGAACCAATACATTTTGATTACAGCAACTACTTGCTGCTCAATGGGAGATTCAAATGGAGGTAATCGCCTTATCTCGGGATAAGAGATTGAGCATTATTGAATTGATGAAGGAATGGCTGTTTAATATTACAGGTAAATAAATCCGTACGCTCTGTTTTAACTTTGAGTTTTGCTTGTAGTCACATATTTAAAAAGATGCTAAATATCGATAGAACTCAAAGTCTCCATTCCCCTTAGAGTCTGGATCCAAAACAAGTTATTCCCATATCCCAAACAGCTGATATTTGGAAGTTTGTAGACGTGCCCTTAGGCTACATTGCCGAGATGTTATTTCGGAGGTGTGTCTCAAATGACTCTAGTACCCCAATAAAGCCCTCTCAGCGGCAGTAAACAAAGTAAGGAATCCCTGAATTATCCATGTAGCTCGTAAAAACTGTATATTGTGACGATACGATGGTGCGTTGAGGTAAATTGTCGTCGGAACTTACCCTGAAGGCTCAGACGAGAGGTGGCGTTTGTGTAATTTGCCTGTGAGTATTATGTTTGATGGATATTTCACATTGGGTGCGTACTTATTCTTAAAAATAATATCCACTTTACTGTTCTTTTGTACCTAGCTTTCCGCCCGAGCGGCATAGCCCACGTGCACTTAATTTTTCCTGACTCACGATACTTATCGATAAATATTATAATAAAACCAAATTACATAAAATCTTTATAAATTGTAGCCCATGTGTTATTCTGATGTTTATGCTGTATTACTGTGTAGTTTCTTTTAAATTCCTTTAGTGGTTCCTGCGTGAAAAAGTAACAAACATACTCTCTCACTTTTATAATATTAGTAAGATAGAAAGAAGTCTAAATTGAAAGTTGATTATGAGCAATTATTTTTTTCTTGACTCATGTTGAATGTGATATCTAATAACATTTTCCGGAAACGCTATTGTCTAACCCCTCAGAGCTTAACTAGAGTTAAGCAATGATAAGTTTGAGATTGGTCTCCCAAACTGAGGTGGGTACCATGATTAGTGCCCGACGTCTAGCTCGTACAATATGCCAGCCACCCAGAAGTTCCTAACAAGAAATTCGGTATTCATAATTGTATCACAGTGCCCCTTAGTCAGCAAGCGTAATATTTTATGAAGACTAGCCTGTTGGCTCAATGAATATAAAGGTTTTGATCGCAGACATCTTTTCCAATTTATGCCCATGGGTTTGCTTGCCTAAAGCGCCGCAGAAATCGCTAACCTACCCAGGAAAGCATGTATTGTGATTGTTTCTGTGTTTAGGAATGATCAATGATGTATGGAATTATTTAAGTACAGAGTTTGAAACACTTGATCATGTAACATGCTTAGAATAATTACATATAGAAACCAAGTCCGCGCGCCCATTTTGAAGCACCTTACGAATCGCTTTGCAGTGTTCATTACAGCTCCGCGATGTTCAATGTCAAAGCGCGCCGCACTTGAGCAAGTAATAGTCACGCATGTGTGGATCGGATTAGTGCTTCATTTCTGACGGGCGGTTGTATGAAGACTATCCTTCTATACGTAATTATTCTAAGCCTATAATGTTGCTTTATATTGAGAATTTTTAAAATCGGTCCAGTAGTTTAGGAGCCTATTAAATACAAACAAACAAAAAAACGAAATTATCTTTCCTTTTTATAATATTAGTACAGACAAGTAAACATATAGCCATTTAAAATTAACTACACACATTTCTGCCAATTCACCACCACTGAGGCAAAGTAAAACAATAAGATACCAGAAGGCAAAATTGAATTACACGTTGAAAAAGTCAATTTAGCCACAAAACCGGAGTTAACTTAAACAGTGATCGTTAACCCGGGCACTTGGGAAGTCTGAAATGAAAATTTGAACAGTCACTCCGACAATCCCACTCGCCGCTTCCAGCTCAAACCAGTAATATCTGGCTGGAACCGCCGCAAATTGGGCCTTGCACCGGTCCGGGCACTCTTATTTGTTTTTCTTGTTATTGCATGTATTGGTTTCTGGAATCGTATTGAAACATGAGCATTAGCAAAATATTTCATAGGAATAACAGAGCGAGCATTTGCAGCATTCATACATCAACCAAGTTGAGCCCACTTCTCTAAATACATAAGTGTAAATAAAATTACATTTAAGCATGGCATCTAGCTACCATGTAAAAATAACTTCGAACATTACCCAGTGAATGCTATGAAACTTGAATATCATATTCTGTAAAGCTGTTCGAGGACAACAACAACCGATGTATGTGTTAATTAAATAAACCAAGGTTCAATGGGAATTTGACAAGATCCTCATTCAGGCATATTGTTAACTACTTCGATAGCCCAACCGATGAACCCTAGTTCTAGCTATTCAGACACACACCGCCAACCTTGGACAAACACTGAGAAAAACTAGATACAGAAGATAGACAATTTTTTCCCACCTAGCCTCTAAGCCAGTCGAAGTAAAAGATGGCTAACAGATATTTGTAAAGTGTAGATGGCATCATTTTAGATATTTTATTTCATTCCACATAAACCTGGCAAAGATGTAATGAAATGATATAGATAGATTACATTTATTAAACATTTGGAGTTGGCATTTTGGATATGGAAAATGACGGCTGTACTGGAACTCAATCTACAAAACGATGATGTACAGAGAAGCCCGCATAATTTCAACAGTCAGGCGATTCCGATTTTCCGACCGTTTCAAGCGAAAACCAGTTATATCTGGCTCAATCCGCTGTAAATTGGATCAGGCCGCACAGCATGGTGACTTTTGCAACTTCACAGAACATTTTCATTTTGCTTTAAATCATGTATGGAAAGGCGTTACCAGAGAGTATGATGTGCTTTCACTTGAATAATTATTCACGTTAAAGGTTTTAAATGCCTACTTACTTACTCAAATAGTGTTAAACGGTCAAAATACTAAAAATGTAAACTATGGTATGCCCATTGACCGTCCACCCAGCATGTCTGCTAGATTCATCCTGTAAAATACAGAACAAGTAACATTTAGGATTTCAGAAACACAAGTAAGCAAGAAGACATTCCGCGAAGATCGCATCCATATTTGACGATTGCCGACACGATTGGCGTGAGCTGTAAGCACGGTTTTTCGCCTCAATCTTTTCTGAATTGACTCGGGTCTGGGTGTGCTGGGAGAAGCCCCTGGCTAATTTCCTTGAGTGGTACCTCGTTCAGATCGTCGTCGGGATATTAATCCCTACTTCGAAACCATTACAAGAGGTGTGTTTTTTCTGATAGCAGATGAATATGCTATTAATTTTTCTTAGGTGTTTTGAAAATCATAGCAAAGTTTAATTAATAAGCCGATTAACTTCGTAAGGAATTACAGCCGTTGCCGAGCACCTACGCAAATTATGTTTATGGAAAATTCCTCAGCGAAACCAGTATAATAAATTTTCCAAGAGGATAATTATGTTACTTGCTCACTTAGAAAGTATTTTCGCCTCAAAATTGGATGTAATAATAATAAATGAGTGTGTATAATATGATGTGTCTCGTTCTGATGTCATGAATTATGAGAAGAAATCAGTGCTGCGTATAATTGCAGTGGCACACGCTACCGTAACTGCATTCGTATGGATTAAGCGTTTAACTGGAGTCGTTACTGCCATGCCATTCAATTTGCATCAAGATTTAAAGTACAGTAACTCTAGCATACGTTTACGTCACTTTAATTATTACAACTACAGTTACTTGCATGCCGTTTTTAGTTCCATTTCTATTCCAGTTCCAGGCTCCGTGCTTAGCCCGTTTCTGTTCAGCGTAATATAAGACGTTCTGTCAAACAGCATCCTAGAACCACCCTGGTTGCTTATGTATGCTGATGATATAGCGCTAGCAGATTCGGACAGGGGGCGGCTGGTACAACGGGTGAATAAGTGGAAAAATTCACTTGAAAACAGCGGTCTGAAACTTAATGTGGCGAAGACGGAGTACATGGCCTGCATCACCACAGATACCCAGTCCGTCCGCATAGGCGTTGACGTGGTCGAGCGCACGGACCGTGTTAAATACGTGGGATCTGTGTTAAGCCCGTCCGGGGACATCGACCGCGACGCCAGAGCCCGAATTTCCGCGGCTTGGGCCAAATGGCGTGAGGTGACTGGTGTCATTTGTAACCCCAAAATGCCGATCAAGCTGAAGGGGCAGGTCTATAAAACCATCATTAGGCCTGTCCTTTTATATGGCAGTGAAACATGGCCGTTACAAGAGCGACACAAGCAGGAGCTGCGCGTCACGGAAATGAAGATGCTGTGGTGGATAGGAGGAGTCTCACGCAAAGATCGCGTGCGTAACACCCACATCCGCGGCAGCCCTCGTGTTCGTGACATCGCAGACAAGCTGCAGGAGTGCCGCCTTCGTTGGTATGGTCATGTCTCACGGAGATAGGCAAACTACGTGGGCAACAAATTTCTGGCCATGCCGCCCCCGCCAGGTACCGGTAGAAGAGGTCGACCCAAGAAGCGGTGGCTCGACGTCGTTAAGGCTGACATGCGTGCCAACAGACTCACCACTGAGGATGCACAAGACCGCACGAAGTGGGCCAAGAAAATAAGAAAGGCGGACCCTGGGACCCCACACACCAGTGTGGGTTCACAACCGGGATAGACCGCACGGATGATGATGAGTTCGATTTCTATTCACTGAAGGCACTGTACGAAGTCCCAATAGAACTTCACTGCAGACGCTACAATACACACTATATTCAGCGAAAAATCATGGTAGGGGTCTATGAGTACAGTCAAAAGCAATAATATCTATACGTTTCAAAGGATTCAAAAATATATACTTACTTTGATATGTGATTTCTAGTACATACAAAATATGCTTAATTGGAATTGAAAGTACAATTAAACGCAAAAATATCTGTACGTTTTAAGGCTTTAATTATATCTAGGCAAAACATTAGAAATAAATATCTATACATTTATACAAAGAGTCTGAACGATTTCTTATATAGATATTTATGGTTTTTTCCTTAGTTATATTTGAAGTCCTGGAAACGTATAGATTTATTCTTTTGACTACACAAGTGTGGTTAGAAGTTAATTAGCGTCACTTAAATATAAGGAGCAGAAGCAAATAAACCAGAACAAAAGTTAATACCACGTTAAAGGACGCAATTACCAGTAATATGAATAAGGAGATTTCAGAACATCGCTAGCTTGCAGTTGTATGATTGGAACAACAGATCCCCACCCACAGGCTCGGTCACAGACATAAATTTTAAATAATGAATGAGCTGGTGTATGTACTGTACTTTTTTAAAGCGTGTTAAAAGAGAGAGCAATGCAATGCACCTGTTCCGCGCTGCGTGAATTAGTCCACAATCTACCGTTATGGAAAGACGGAGAACGATATGACAATGTACTTTTTTAAGTACAATGAAGCATAAATAAATAAAAGAACTTAATTAATAGTAATAATAACAAATCCAGAGTCCTAATTCATAATTTTATATAATTTTCCCGTATGTATTAATTTAATTATACTTTCCTTGACAATCAAATGTGAAAATCCTTTGATTAACCAACTAATGCAATTTACAGTGTATATTTGCAATGAATATAAATCTACGTATCTACAATGAGCGTTTAAAAATGGCACGCCTGGTTTTCATACAGACGGAGGGACTTGCTTTATCTATTTGAATTTTCGTCTGCGGGCTCGGCCATAAGCCTTCAAACAAAGCGGCCCAACAATAATCCCATCAAACGAGACAATGCGATGACCCTTAAGTTTATTTCAGGCCGGGCTCTCTTTTGCATTTTTATGACGGAACATTGTTTGTATGGCTCTCGGGAACCGTTGGATGGCGAATTAGCGACGGCTTACAGGGAGATTTATCCTGTTTGGTTGACGATCTCAAAACACACAATTTTACATTAAGGTACGGGCAATAGCTGCAAGAGTTAAATATGTATATTTATCCTTTTATTGTTCAAAGTAAATCACCATATACAGTATTTAAGCTGAGTGCCAAGTGCGAGTTGCAGTGAGAGAAGTGAATGACTTCACCATCGCGTTTTGCGAGCACGTAAATGTCAAATAGTATGGAATCGAGTCAGCGCCATCTAGCGGCGAATTAGGGCAACATCCAGGCCGCTAGATGGCGCTCACTCGATGCTATACAAATACGCGTTTTTTTTCTCGCAAACGCGATGGTGAAGTTATTCACTTCTCTCACTGCAACTCGCACTCGGCACTCTGATTACTTTTCCTTTTTTTTTGGTACAGTTCCCACTGCTATATAATATACTAGCTTTTCGCCCGCAGCTTCGCCTGCGTTATTGTTATATGACCACATTACATAAGATCTTTATTATTGCAGCCCATGTGTTATTCCGATGTATAAGCTGTATTACGGTAAAGTTTCATCCAAATCCGTTCAGTAGTTTTTGCGTGAAAGAGTAACATACATACATACATCCATCCTCACAAACTTTCGCATGTATATTATAGTGAGTATAGAGAGCGTCGTGGCCCAGTGGATCAGCACCCGAACTCAGATCGTCGATCGTGTGGTCCCGAGTTCAAATCTGGCCAGAACCAAAATCTTTGTGTTCATTGTTTTATTTATTTATTCTTCATTGCACAAAGAAAAAGTAATATTGGCGGACTTAATGCCTAATGGCATTCTCTAACAGTCAACCACTGGGCGAAGCAGAAATCGTGTTGGCGGTGTCAAATCGTTTAAATATCCGACTTACTCTCCGGTGATGGAGAACATCGATAAAAAACCAAACCAACGCGGATAGCGGCGGAAGGCTACCACCTACCACGATGGGTTCTAATACCATTGGTGAAAAGTGGGCTTCTGAGTGTTTCGTTCAATATGACAACAGAGTCACTTGCCTCTGACTACCCCGTTTTTGATAAAGTCGTGCTGGTATACGTTATGTTAAATGTGTGTTAGTAAGATAATTGACTTTTAAGTTTATAAATGAGAGAACTCTATCCATGAGTTTGTGTCACATTAACTACATTACCTTACTTCTGTTACTGTTACTTATGTATATAGCTGACTTTTCCTGACTTCGAATATTTTGCACCGACCACTTGACTTCTCAAAACTTTTCTCTCCACTCGTTGTGTCTTTTTTTTTAGTTGCTAACGCTGCGTTCCGTTTTGCCAATTTGCAACATAATGGATGTAGGAAGTTGTTTATCATTTTTGTTATTTGTCAATAAATACTGAATTTATGTGTTAACTCAATACAAATAATATTATTATAACTTATTAAAAACAATGTCAATGAAACAAAACCCATTTCGACTAACATACGGTAGTTGACTTTAGAAATTTGTATGCCTTTTTGGTTCCATTTCTAATCACCAGGGGCGCTGTACAGCTATACAAAACCCATACAAAAACGTCGACACGGTTGACGCGGACACCAGCGGCTGTCATTGCTGTAAACTCATGGTAGACATTTATAATGGCGGTCGATAAACTTAAAAACAACAGAGTTTACTTCACTTACATGGACATTTAAGGTCAGTTAACGAACACAAATGTAACTGCTTGTTCATGTTAACCCGCAAAATACAGTTATTTAAGTTCTATCAACACTACGATTAATTACCGCCCATTAGTATGGAAATTCAAAATTAACCGACCGAGATAACGACCGTAGCCGTACATCGTAATATTTAATGCGCGCACTTGTACCTGCGAGTACTTCGAAGCTTGTATGTACCGCGGACTACGAAACCCGGGTTAGTGTGAGTTCGGATGATTAGTAAGCTCAAGCTACAGTTGCTTCGGATCGCTAAGCTTATGCTCATTGATAGCACGAATACATGTTACTATTGAGCAATCGCTACTTAGTAGCATGTATGTCGAAGCATTGCAAAAAATGAGCATGCACATTTCAGTGAAAGTGCGCATGCTCCATTTAAGCATGCTGATAAGCATGCTATTTCAGAGCATGTGTGTCCATTGAATCACGTTCATTGCTGAACGAAAATAAAATTAGAAATATTTTTATTTCTAATTGTAATTCAATTAAATATCGTCCAATCCCTCGATAAATCAGCCGAAATCGTGCGACAGTTTCTCATTTAAGGTCCGAGGCGTTTGTACCTAAGTATATAAAAATTACAATCTAAAAGAGTACGAAATAAAAAGTATTTTTTATACTCTTTCAACGAACTTGCACACAGTGAAACAGTTTATGAGTTGGAAATACCATTAATTAATCATGTTATACTCAGGTGGGTAATTCAATAACAATTAAAAAACGATTATAACATCTAAACAGCTGTAATTAAAACTAGTTTTCCAGTAATTATACGAGGATATCGAAGTATTTATGGAAAAGGTGAACTTTCGCAGGTTCATAAAATTTAATTTCTCTCTCGTGTTTAAGTTGCATTATCGGCAGAAGTTAAAGACGAAGTTTAATTTTGGTAGTCACAAGCGTTGATATTAAAAGTTATGAAAAAGTATTTAATTTAACAAAAAGTTCTTTATAAAGGACGTTTTGCCAATAGCAGTATACGCTGCCAAGAAAGTTTAACGAAAAGGTCGTTCTTATCTCGAAAATATTCAAAACCAATGATATTTCTACGGTATATTTATCTTTTTATAAATTCGATCAAAAATTGTCTGCCTAGGCGTGCTCTTCCAAGGGGGACATGTCGTGGGTCCGTAACCAACTGCAGCAGCAACGGTCACCCACTGTATTAAGTGTTATTGGTGTGGATTCTTGAAGAGTAATGATGAATAGAGACTCGAATATACTAATCTACAGTCCAAAATATTTGGAAAGTATGTAAGAAGTTTAAAGTAAATTATTTAAAATATTTCAGTACTTATCTTGTGGATATTTTTGTAACAAATTCCAATTAATAGATATCTAGATACTAATATTATAAAGGGGAAAGATTTGTTTGTTTGTGTATTCGAAAGGCTCCGAAACTATTGGACCGATTTTAAAAAATCCTTCACCAATATAAAGATACATTATCAGGGAGTGACATAGGCTATATTTTTTTTTATTTAGACTATATTTTGACGGGAAAGACAGTCTACGCAGGCGAAGCCGCTGACGAACAGCTAGTTCATAAATAAATTACATAGAAAAAGGTTTTGTGCCAGTTTTTTTGGATGGTGTCCTAGAAACAAAATAGTGATATCGATATTTAAGATAAGATAAGATAAGATAAACTTTATTGCACAAACAAAATGTTAGTTTCATTTAAATAAATTAGGTGTACAATATAGGCGGCCTTATCGCTAGTAGCTCTCCAGGCAACCTTCAGGTAGAGAATCAGGTAGAAAATTAAGTGGCGGTGCAAGATGATAAATAAGAGATGCAGTAACTAATTTACTATAACATAAAAATACACATGCGTACAATAATAAACATACATACAATACCGAAGCAAAATAATAAACCTACATATACTTACATACTTTTCATAATAAAATAAGGTATGGATTAACTTATAGGTGAAAGTAAACTGGAAAGAAGGCGATTGGGCAGAAGGTAAGCTTTAACTCGGGATTTGAAGATGGGATGTGATTTAGATAGCCTTATGGACACGGGTAAAGAATTCCATAAGCGAATAGATTTAACAGTAAAGGATTTAGAATTGAAGTCAGAGGAATAGGAAGGAAATCAAACATGATCAAACTTGCGTAGCCCGAAAATAATACGGATACAAAAAAATTGTAGTCGTTCAAGCTTATCGAGAAAGTGTTCACTGATATTCACATAACAAGTGTCGGCGTAATCAAGGCAATCGGCAAAAGTAAAGCCTGCACAAGCGCAATTTTGGTGGGTATTGGTAAGAAATTTCTGAGCCTACTGAGTGAACTAGCTGACGCAAACATTTTTCTACTCACCTCGCCGATCTGCTTGTCCCAGTTTAGCGAGCTGTCCATGTAAATACCAAGATTTTTCACAACCTTACTATACGGGATGTTAATCCCGTCAAACGAAATGGGTGTCATAGACTGCCAGTCAATCCTGGAGATAGTTGCGAGCTACCTACCACAATAACCTGCGTTTTATCAGGGTTTACCTTGAGGCCAAAGGCTTTACTCCATTCCTGAACATGCACGAGGTCAGTATTCAAGATCTGGATGACTTCCCGAATGTCGTCAAGGCAACCCTGAGAGCAAATTTGTAAATCATCTGCATAAAGGTGGTAAGAGAGATTATGTGTTATAGCATTAATAAAGATAGTGAAGAGAAGAGGAGACGAGACGCCACCTTGAGGAACAGCGGCACGAATGTCACGCCAAGCAGAAAACGAATCATCAGCACGAACACGTTGCCGGTGTCCAGACAAGTAACTTTGAAACCAGTCTAGCACCGCTGGAGATAAGTTAAGGGAACGAATCACGCAAAGAAGGATGTCAAAGTCAACGGTATTAAAGGCATTGCTGAAATCTATCAACGCCAAAACCGTCAGACGCCTGTCATCCATTCCAAGACGAATGTCGTCGGTAATCTTGACTAGAGCAGTAGTCGTACTATGACCAGGACGAAAACCGGATTGTAAAGGATTCAAAAGATTGTTTTTAGACAGGAAATAGCCGAGCTGATGGTGTACAATACGCTCAAGGACTTTCGACAGGAAGGGGAGGATAGAAATTGGGCGATAGTCGGAAAAAGAATTGGGTTTGGACTTCTTTGGGAGAGGAATTACTTGAGCACCAAGCAAGAGGAAACGAGCTCGATGTCAATGAGTAGTTGAGTATATTTCAAGCTTTATTCAGATTTTTTTGTTAAGAAACATTAACAGGTTAAAAAATAGCATTTCACAGTTCAACAACTTCAGTCAATTATTAACACTTTCCATAGTTTCCATCTTTACACATTGGATTTAATCCATTATGGAAAGCAATAAAACATTAAAATGCGTATCGACCACAGCCAATCAGTAATTTTATGATTTTAGAGATACGTTTACCGCTTTTACTAATTCAGTTAAAATCTGATTTCGCTGGTGGGGTTAAGACGTAAATGTTCGTGAGTTTTAACTAGGACAAAGAATAATGTGTTGAACATTGATTATACAAATAGTAATGGTTCTTATATCAGTTACACTGTATAAACGAGGACACGATATAATCAGTACACTTTATTTTTATGCAATTTGAAATTTGCAAGTTTACACTGCTCTCGGTTCCTACAACAGAATTGCTTTTAAATACATATTTTAGCTAAATTAAAATTTAATTTTTAGGGTGTTTAAGGTCAAAAGTTCAATGTAACTGGTTCCTAAATTAAATTTTATAAAGGCACTAAACTAAATCCACCCAGATTAGAGCCCAGCAAACCGTAAAAATTTGTTTATCGAACTTGCTCTTGATAAAGTTCAAGCCGTCCAGTTTGCGTGAAAATGGCTGCCATAATAACGGTTAATAGCATTATTTCACACTCGATAACATTTTACTACGCCAAATTCTATTTCGATATTGTCTTTCGTGTCGATAGTAACTCCGTTCGTGCCGCACCACTTTGGGAAATACGTTTTATGCTTCATCAAGTGGGGGGAAGATTTATAAGATAAATAGACTTC
Organism: Udea olivalis; assembly: GCA_947369235.1. Lineage (NCBI taxonomy): Eukaryota > Metazoa > Arthropoda > Insecta > Lepidoptera > Crambidae > Udea > Udea olivalis. The sequence goes on from OX376347.1 coordinate 19,894,645, forward strand.
ATGGCACAAATAACGTAACGTTTACAACAGACTCATAGACAAACCAAAACAAGTAGTATTTTAATTACCATGCATGGTAACGCAGAGGTACAACGAGTATGTTTATTTATTTATTTTATCAGTGCCGATTATTCGCCCTAAACTACTCGTACGTACTCGTGAGTAGAGCTTGTACCTACTATGAGTATCGGACTTATTTAATATCTCATATGGACAGATACATGTACGTAATAGGCTTATAGAGATTGTGAAAAAAACATGATGAAACATTGTTTAGACTGGATAGAATTTTGTTTCCGCAGTGTTCAAATTGCAAATTCCTTATACCATAGATTGAAGAACATATTTTCGGCCAAAAATACAAAAACATATTTGAACAGTAACCCATATCCCAATTTATCTATGATTCATATTATGGTAGAATTAAAAAAAAAACTATGCCATAGTTTAAAACGTCATTATTTAACCGTTTACTTAGTTTTGGAGTTACCATGACAAAAAACAACAAGAAATTCGAATTTATCATCAAAAACCTAAAAGTGCAAATATGGCACCCGATGCAGTAATGGCCTGCGCAGACGACAGACTAATCCGCGGCGGAGAAAAAGTACACTCCGCGAATAAAAAGTGCGCCGCGGATTTACCGCGGACTCAACGCACACGGTGTGCTATCGTTTGTTGTCCGAGAGTATTTAAATATTCTGAGATTACGTTGTGCTGTAATTTTACTTGAAATTTAAGCAAAAGAGAAGTCGTTCTAACAGAGAATACTGGGTCCATCCCTTTATTTCTGAACAATTTTCAACGCGGACTAAAATGCGTTGACTGCTCATAGTTCAGTTAGTGAGTTTAGTTAGTGAGTTTTTCCTGTCGCCATGGTCTGCTGGAAGAAATCTCTTTCTAGAGATAAGCTAACCTTTTGCTTTTGTACTCTTTATTGTGTTCTCTGTGGTTTGTCTCTTTGTGTGCGAAATAATAAATAAATAAATAGTTCATCGTTCTATTTATTTTTTTGAAGATGCCCGCGTACTTTAATCCGCTACGTGGGTGTCTGCGGTGTTTCGGCGTACTCGTTTGCGTTGCTCGATACAGTTTGTAAGGGATCTATTTTGACGGAGAAAAAAGTACGCCGCGCATAATCCGTCATCTGCGCAGGTATTAATGGGTAGGGAGTTCTGCCTGATGCGGAAGATTGTGAGTTTGTGACGAACTTTCCTGTTGGCTCTGTGTCTCAGTATTATGGTCTATTTAAATACGTATTAACAAATATTTGAGTGTGTTATCTGTCACTGACAGCCACAGTAAGTGAAAGCTCTGTATATTTTGGAAATCAATTTATGAAATAAACAAACACAGCTTTTTTTTTTTTTTTAAGTAGGGGAAATGCCTTACGCATACCCGTCCACCGGGGGGCGGACGGATTATGTCGGACTCTCCACTGGGGGGACTTCCTATTAAAGGAAACCGCCCAGTGGCCTACCGACTAAAAACCCTACTACTCCCTCTCATCGTCCATAGTGGGGGAGCACGGTAAGTAGCACGAAGCCTTCTACGCGTTCCCCCGGACGGGGCCCGCCTACACGGCAGGCCGGAAGCGACCCCCCCTTCTAGAGGAGGGGTCGATAGGGACAGCCGAGGGTGTCGAGCCGTCCCTACTAGGCGATGGTGGAGGCCTGTGCAATGCCGACGCGGGGACCCCCGTACCGCGCGCCAGCTGGCCTCCTCCACGGAGAGGTTGGAGGCGACGAACAGGTGGTCGCCGTCTCCTCCCCCTCCTCGCCCTGCGGAGCGTATCAGCGTCGGGATCTTGTTCCCGCGCGCGCTCCGCGGCTTCCTTGGCAGTCACCACCTCCTCACAGAAGGTGGCGAAAGCTCTCCAGGCCTCTTTATCTGCCAGCAGTGCAAGCACTATGCTGGGCAGAGTGAGGTCCTGGCCCACCTTTGCGATAAGCGCACTGCGCTGTGGGGCCCACTTTTGGCACACCGCTAGTGTGTGGTGCGCCGTGTCCTCCACAGCGCCGCACTCATGGCAGAGTGGTGCTCCCTCTCGACGGATGCGGTGCAAGTAAGAGCCAAAGCATCCATGCCCGGCCACCATCCTGTAGGAGAGGGAGCCATGCGGCCGCTCGAGCCACCCGTCAAGGACCGGAGCGAGCGCCTCCAGGGTTCGACGGCCAGACTCCGCACCTCTCAGGTCCGCCGTCCACAACCGAACCAGGCTTTCATACGCCTCCTTGCGGACGGCCTCCCGCTCTTCAGGGCAAAAGGGTTCGCCCGCGGCCCTCTTGGCGGCCGTCCAGCGGTACACAGCCGCCAACACGCCCGCCTCCAGCTCCCAGGGAGCAGTGCCTGCCAGCGCACAGGCCGCAGAGAAGCTTACGGTGCGGTAAGTTCTTACGGCCCGTTGCGCAATCGCCCGTTGGGGCGCTCGGAGGAGGCAGGCGTTCCTCTTTTTGGAGAGGGCCGCTGCCCAAATGGGGGCGCCATAAAGGGCCATGCTCCTTAAAATGCCGGAGTAAAGCCTCCGGCATTTCGACCCCGGACCGCCAGTGTTCGGCATCAGCCAACTGAGACTATTGGCTGCCTTGAGCAGCCTAGGTGACAATTCACGGAAATGGGGTAGGAATTGCCACCTAGAGTCAAGGATCAGACCGAGATACTTTAACTCGGTCTTCACCGGCGTCCTGATGCCCCCAAGCACAATACGTGCGTCAGGTGGCGCCGGAGGTTGCCGAGGCCCATGAAACCAAATGGCCTCGGTCTTTTCAAGCGCCACCGTGAGTCCGAGACGGCCGATCCGGTCGGCTACGAGGTCTCCTCCGATTTCGGCTATTAGGGCCGCATCCCTGTAGGACCGACATACTCCAATTTGTTAGTTTTCGATTCAATTCAATTTATTCATTAATAAATTACATTGTGTATGAAATTACAATAAAAAACATTGAAAAGCGAATACATTAAATAAAATTACACGTCAAAACATTACACAAAAAAGACAGAAAGAAATTTCAAATGAAACAATCTACGAATTATAATGATAATTTTAGATAATAATATTTTATTTTTTCAAATTAAAAATGTCGTGATTATTATCATAACTCGGTCTTACTGTTTGAACAATTTTCCAAGAGATATTTTTTGAGACTAGCTATTACTACTACTATTATTCTAGTTACTATTATTCTTCTACTTAACTGTAAGTAATTTTTACAACTTTGCAACCTTCGGATGATATGTAACAATCCATCATAATCAATCCAAATAAAATAGTGTGAGATGTTCCAGATATTTATTAACTTCTCCTACACGTGGCATCAAAAAAATAGGTAGGGACAGCAAGTAAGAAGAGAAGATTTGAAGTTTCAATTGTATGCCTCAATAAATGGAAATTGAAATACGAATTGAGCATTATTGGCTTTGAGATCAGGAATTTCTGACAAGCACGCTTTATTGGCAAATCAATACTAACTCGATAAAATATTGAAAGCTGATTTCTGGAATCCTGAACGAATATTGGAATTATTAATGGTTTTGTAAATAAAGTGAACGGCTAGAATTGATTGGTCGGGGGGTGGTTGGTACACATAATATTAGTATCTTATTCACTTTTACCAGGTCTAAAATACTTCAGAATATGGCACCAATTTAGGTATATATATGTAGGTACTTTTAGTTCCCTTAAATTGCTAATATTGATCTGTAGATATTCAGTTTTTAATTTGGCTTCTTTCAAAGTAACCCTGTATATTCTATTTTGTTAATAGGACTTTTACGAATAATAACCAAACTAACAAATAATCACAATAGTGGTGTATAAAAAGTGTTCTGGCAAGCGCTGGCAAGACCTGTAGGTAATTGTGTGAATTGGAGTTCCGGCTATGCCGCTTTATGAAGTTATAATCAGATGAATCACTATGCAGAAAAGTTATTTCCGGTGTCCTATGTATGGTAGAGGCCGTATTTAAGCCAATAACGGAGATAGACTAGCAACCGACGATCGATACCGCTAGCCGCACCGATAACGAAGTAAGTATCGAGAAATTTCCTCGATAGAACGCACCCATTACTTATTCTGTGCTATGCTATTACATCAGTATTGGAGAGGAGCCAATAGGTACTGACAATACGATTACAAGTTAGTTAGATCAATGTTAAGAGGCATGACGAACTACTGTCCAAATAATCTAGTTCCTGAGACTGATACTTCTTGTTGTATTCGCTATGAATAGTTTTTCGAGAGCGGGGTAAGGGCTGTCGATCATACTCCACTTCGGATGTTTTAACGAAATCTAGGGCCTTCTTACTATCTCTCAAAGCTTGCTCGCATTTGTCTGTGAATTGACCGTCCTGGCATTTTGGTATTATGATCTCTTATTCCTAGTCACGTGACCATTACGTCATGCAAACTCTGGCGTATCTGACGTTTCATACCATTGTTTATCTGACAAATAGTACCAGTCAGTTGCAGAAGTAGCTCTTAAAATGTGACATTGTAACACCAGTACAAAAAGAGCATTTTTAGAACCGTAAACGGTCACGCTGCGACTGTGGCAAAATATTGTAAAACGGCCCCTGGACTCCGCTTTCTACTTCCTATCAGTTACGCTAATATATCCGGCATCGTGGACGGAGGATCAGACAGCCGGTGGATACAGGTTGCCTGCAACCGGCCGAAATACAAATCTTTAGGGATGTTTCTATGATTAGCAATGAACGTCTTATTATTGCGAGTGATAAAGATGAAGCGGAGATCACCTGTTAAGCTTAAAATAAAAGAACTAGACAAGCTAACCACAGCTAATGCGTAGTGTTAGCGATATACATTAAAGACAATAAGTTAATAATCTTTAGACATCCTTTTTACAATTATTCTACTAATTTTAATTATTATTACTGGCAACTCAGATATTTAAATCCATACCGGTAAAACGTACACCTGCCCCACCTTGCTAAAAAGTGGGGACAGGAAAAGTACTCTAGAGTCGGGCATCGACATCATCGGCATTCTGTTAGTAGCCTCGGCCACAAGCGGTCGAATTGAAAGTGTAACAGTGCTAGCTTTAAGAGAGAAATCTAGAATCTAGAAATAAAGTGTTTCCTTATAAAATTGTGGTTTCACTTCTGGAACTCCTTATAGTAGGTAGGTATATAGGTGCCTGTCCATAGCGTCCATTAGCGCGAAGAGAGGCAAAGGAGTGTAGCGAGAGAGTAATGCAATTGTAACCCAACAAGGCCCGCCGTTATGCAATCCTATTGAAAGATAAAACTAATAACCCTCCTTCTGGCGCAGTCGGGTAAAATTCATTTATCAGCAATCCCATTGCTTAGTATTGACAAAAGTTGCCGTGAAGCCTGCCGAAACCCGGCCGGATGGTTTTGATTTCAGATTTAATCAAATCAAAACCACATGCTCAGTTTATGAGTGGCTTACCAGAAACAAAGAAATAGCCAGCCGGATTGTGAAAGACGCGAGTTCGGATCCTGCCTGATTTCATCAAGGTCCGAAATTAGTTTTTTTCTAGTTTCTAACTTTCGATATGAAAACAAGCATTTGTGAAATAAACAGTAATTAAGAACTAGCAATTCAATGGATCGTATGAGCGGGTTTAGTGGTGTGCATGAGTCACAACGCCACGTGAGGGCGGGGCGCACCCAAACAAGCCTCAAATGCATTTTTAATGCCCTCGTTGTCGACTCGCCTAATGCAATTAACGATAATGCACTACATGTCGCGGAACGGACCAACTAGAAACCGATGTCAATACTGACATTTCAACTGTGACTAGTTTCAGGTATTTCTACAGGTATTACAATTTTCGTTACTTGGGGATTCAGTATCACATCTAAAACATCAAAAAAAAGGCATGATAATTAGGTAATAGAAATAGAAAAACATTAATAACTTTAAGGACGTCGTTGAATTACAATTTATGAAGTAAACTCAAAAGAAGTAGGCATTAACAACGAAACATAAAACAGAAAAAAAGACCATAATGATAAATGGACCTCACTCAGCATAATATAGCCTGGGCTTTTATGGGCCCAGGCGCTGATTTTCAGTAGGCCCAGACTGAGATGACGCACGGGCATTTGCGGCGGACATAGTACGAGAGTACGTGTGCGGAGATTAACTGTTCAGAGCGGCGCGTGAGCCCGCTGGTGTAAAAACTCAATATCGACTAACTAACGCTTTAAAATCAATTCCTAATTGATTGCATTGGTGTTTCGTGATCATGTCATCATAATTGATATAAGAAATTGTCGAAGTAGAAAAATAGGTATGTGACCAGCCTGCCGGCCGCCTCGATTCACATGCAAACTCTTCTTTACAGTGACAACCTCTTCTGTATTTAGACTTACTTTTTCATGTTCCAATAATTTCATTCTGACTTTTGAAACGTCTGTCAAAAGAATTAATTGTTTTCTACGCTTTTAAAATATATCGCGAGTTTGTTTATTAGGTCGCTGATAATTTAATAGAAGTGTTTTTCATGTACAAGATACTGTAAATAGCTAGTGTGTGATTGTATATAGTGACTGTACAAACTACCAATCCGCTCTGTTCTCCTTCTGTACATTTTTTTGTAGTATACGATTTTACATAAAGACGTTCTTTATTTACAAACAAAGAAGAAACAAACACGTAGGGGCAACAAATTGTATTTGGAAAATTATTTCGACATTGAAAAAGTATTAAAAGAAAAAAAAAATAGTGTACGGGGTGTCTCACTACTTGGAATTCATTAAAACCTTCAGTCATCGCTGCAATCGATCGATATTGGCATAATTACCACGCTTGTCTAATGCGGATTGGTTCACACACCTGGGCTGTTTCGAGGCATCAGGGAACTGGCCCGGGTCAGTTAATGAATATTATTTTTGAACTGGTCAACAGAGCCCACAAATTAAGTTCATATGTAGCCACCAATGTAAAACTTGGTACAGTCGAGTACATTAAATAATGAGTTATAAGAATGCACACAGTTCCGTTTTATATAAGGTGAGTTTCAATAAAATTTGTATAATTACGGAGATAGAGATACATAAGTCTCATCTCTTTTTCTCATAAAGGCGATACTCTGAAAACAAATCACAAGGGGCGTGGCTACGAAAATTAACTCGTAAATGCGCTGCGCCCGCGTGCAACAAAATATCGCTTAGAAATAACGACGAAAGCGACTAAACACTATTTATATCATTTAAAAATAACTTTGAGGAAAAATGGTTTTTACGATTGTGAATATTAATGACGTCAACGTATTGAAGCAATTTCGTATAGAAAATCGAATGTCGTTTAATCTTAAACTTTCTTATTTTTTAGTAGGTCTCTTCGAAATTAATATGTATCGAGGCAATTTTTGTATGTTGAGGTTCTGGTTCTTGTCATGTCCAGATTAAGGTATGAAGTAATGTATACAGGCCTTCCAATGAGACACAAATTCAGATCAAAAAAGAAGTTTTTTTCGAATATGATCTTAAAATAATAAATGGCGATGGCTAGAACTATAACAATATATGGCTAAGTAGAAGCTAGAACTTTAAAAGTGTAGTAAATTTATTTTGGACACTATTTAGCATTATTTAGTTAGCATAGGTATTCTGTCATTCATGAAATAGCGGATTTGCATGGCGAGATGCTGGACGAAGGGATACAATATAAAAACTAACATGAAAAGTTTGTTCTGGGCCTGGGTAAAATCGAGAGTCATCGAGATTCGTTATCCATCATCCTCCTTTTCAGCTTTGCAGCCTTATTCTCACTTCTCACCGTTGACAGCTCAAAATGCTATAATAGCATTCTGAAATCAAATTAAATCCGAATGAGCACTCGGCCTTCTTCCTTCTCGGTCTGTTTTTTGCACGTCTCTTTTCCGTTTCGTTGTAATAATTCTATTTGAAAGTTGGAGCGATTTGAGCGGTGCAGAATAGCAGTCGAGTGGTAGGCGTATAATCTTTTTAGAGAAAATTGCAGTTTCCACTATCCGGCGAACTTTATTGGCTGTAAACATTTGCTGTTTTTTCTTTTTATACTTTAATAGGATGATATTTTTTCACGAGGTTGTCTATCAAGAGAAAGAGCGAGTCGTAGCGAATGCAACGGGGAACGCCACACGGTGGACTTGTCGGTGAATGAAAAGCCTATCCCGTCAACTGGCCACTCTGAAACGCTTTGTGGGCGCTCAATTCCTTACGATAAAACGCTAAAATATCTTCCTTAGATGGACCATGTTTTTTAGTCCCAATATCTGTGAACCGACACCGTTGTTTCTCCTCCAGTAAACACCATCGATCAGTGCGATGTTGGCATTAAATATTTGCTCCGGTGATCCATCTAACAAAAACTTTATAATATTCGTCCGCATTTTACACATTCTGTGGTTGTAAGCGATCCGTCTTACTAAGTTAAAAGCTCTCTTCATTTAATAAATAGTGAATCTACACTAGAGTACCTGTTTAGTTCAACATTTTGTGCTTTAATTATTTTAAATGCATTAAATATAGCATCTAATTATAAATTCATAATACCCAAAAGACAGCAGAAACGTCAACAAAATTAAGTTACTAATTGCAACGCGACTTCATTTTGTTATAGACATGAATATCTTTTAACCAAGTATACGTTGACATAATTAATGTGAGCAAAAGACACTCTTCAAGCGTTGTATGATAAAACTATCTTCTTGAGTTCTTGCACTTGTGCAGTTTAGAACAAGGGAACAACTAAACGGTCAATTGTTTTACTCAGAAATTTTAGTCCATTTAAAACGTTTCCAAGTTGCGGAAGATCTCACTGTATCACAGGCTTTAAAACTTTAATAACATCATAAAACGACACATTTCGGTGATTCAAAACGGCATTAAACCTTAAATGAACATTAACTGTACTGTGTAAAAGGGTACGCGTTAAAACAAGGGGTCAATCGTAAACATCCATCTTTTGAACGCTTTGGGATTGGGTCGGCAGTCCAAGAGAATAGGTTTCGTGTTTCGATGATGCATGATATGAAAGACAAATGGCGTTGTTCGATGGGGTGGTTTCAACCAAGATTGGGAATAATTAAGATTAATTGATTACGAGTAATATGCACCAGACAACATACTAATGGTCACGGTCTCGTAATAAGAATCTTTGTGTTACGAGGTACCAGACAAGGATTTAAGCCAGTCTACCAGCACACCCAGCCAATTTAGAAAAGTTTGTTTTTAGAATTCACCGGGCTGGGAATCGATCGTGGGACACCACGCAATTCAAGGCCAGAAATGGCATTACAGCGTCCTTCGGCAATCGAGACGCCAATCATAAGTTTTAAAATTTAAATTGTGTCTTCCGATACCAGTTCTTCCCGAAACAGTGAAAAAGCTTCCTTAGGCAGACGAGTGCTATTACCGAGCAGCCAACGGACACGCGTATAAAACTTTGGTCACCATCAGTTGACTACGTGGCCCCCGCTGAACACCTGCCACCAGGCCATGAGCAGCCCTGGCCAATCTGGAAATCTCTGAACCGCCTTTTTTCCCAGGTTGGAAACAAGGATAACATGGCCAAATGGGGGTTCATTAATGAAATAGACCAAGGGTGTGACTGTGGTTGGTCGCCTCAAACGATGGCCCACATGCTCGACTGCCCACAGTGCCCCGCCACCTGCACTTTGGAGGATCTGTACTTGGCGTCTGATGCTGGGCTGAAAGTTGCTGGTTTCTGGTCGAAATCCGTATAAATCATTTTTTTTTTTGCGCTAGACAACACACCTCTTGTAATGGTCTCGAAGTAGGGATTAATATCCCTGTGTTACGAGGTACCACACAAGGAAATAAGCCAGGGACGTCTCCCAGCACACCCAGACCCGAGTCAATTCAGAAAAAATCGTTTCCTGAATTGACCCGACCGGGAATCGAACCCGGGACACTACGGAAATCGGGGCGAGAAACCGTGCTACAGCGCACTGCGCCAATCGTGTCATCAAAATCATCAATAATTGACTATTTGCCATAGACACGAGAAGAAGAAGAAGTGAAAAAGTCATAGCTGTTACGTAAATATAGTTCATGAGAAGACCGGCCAAAAGGGAATTTCGAAACCGTGTTTCTTTCACAAAGGTGAACAACTGGCATTTATCTATCCGTTCATTAGCGCAGGCCTCAGCAAATGTCGCTACAGTTACCATGACGGTAAAGAGTGGTTTTTCTGGCAAAGTTAGATCAAAGTTTACTAATATTGTTCTACGGATATTTATTTACTGAGCTTGGTAATCACTACTTTCAAACGCCAACAAAAGCCATAATTTATTTCATATGAGACCAAAGACAATCATTTATGAACGAAACCGTACGGTACAACTTTTTCCCGTATAAATCTCAAAGATCTTACCACTTTCACTTCACCGCAACACTTCGCAAGTTATTGAACTTTACATTGAAAATAGACCACAATATCTAATTTACCCATTAAAATCAGCGCGATTGCCCTCCGTACGCTGGATGGTTGCCAAGCCATCCGGAAAATGAAGCGCTTGCAGCGATTCCTTCCTCCTCGAGTTCTACTGGACAGCAGCAGTCTCAAGCGCAATCATAACCAATTTTGCTGATAACGATATTGTGACAAGTGGAGAGGCGGAGTGACAGAAATAAGTGACCTCCGTCGTCGGTCGCCGTTCTAATAATAGTAGGCGTTGCAGACGCTAAATAATCGCACGACGTTCATTGAGGTCTTGTTTGTATTTATAAATACAATAAATTTGTTCACAAATTTACAATAAATTTGTTCACAAATTCACTGTATTTTGTGACCCACAAATAAGCAGAGCATCTTTGTGGATGTCAGAAACTGACAGAAATGTCTAAATATTAGACTTTTTAAAGACACACCTACAAAATTGTTGGTCACATGATTGGCCCATCGCAGCACTGGACCAGTCGTGAACATGATATCAATCAATTAACAAGAGAACATCTACTGTTACAGACGTACTCCTCTAGCATAATTTCACCTCAAGTGAACTACGATAGGTAACTACAGCAACTTATATGTCATTTTTAGTTACATTACTATTCACTAGAGACGCTGTACTGAAATCCGATACAAAATATAGCGGTATAGTTTATATGACTGGACCGTTGACGATGTGGCACAGGTCCTGCTAATAGCTCCGAAGATCGTAAAGCCGTGTACGCACGTACAAACACGAATATAGCGAACACAAACATCAAACATGAACATTTGGTTTGTACGTATGGACGGCATATTCGAACACGAATACACGATCTTATTGTAAGATCTGTATGGACGGTGTTCTATAGCTTTAACAAATGTTACGTAACAACCACTACCACCGGCGCCGCCATCGCTATTAGGATTGAGTTCGTGACTGTTGTGCGCGGAGACATAGTTCTTCAAAAGGCAAAATTTTGTTCAATGTTTGTTAGTGATACGCACGTGCGAACCAAGTTGTTGCGTATGCGTATCATGCAACGCAACAAATTTGTTCGTACGTGCGGACGCGGCTTAGTATTGACGCTCTCGCAGGGCAATGATTGGAGAATTAATATCCATGATAATAATGATGTATTTAGGAATACCTAAATAGTTGAAAACAAGGATGCTTCCCGCCGTCTGTATGTTCAGATCATTCATACCACGCAACGCATCTTAATGTAGTTTTCATCAATAGACAGAGTGATTCACGAGGAAGGTTTATACGCATGAAACATACATATTACACTAGAGATAATACATCGGCATCTACATTGCACCCGTACGAAGCCGGGGCGGGTCGCTAGTATGTTCTAAAATAATTATATAAAATGTTCACAGTAACACTATTAGTCTTTTTACATCTATGATAATGCGATAATCCGACGACATGATTATTGTAGCAGACGCTCAACATGGACAGTGATTTAAATATTGTAACAGAAACGAATTGAGGTCAGAGAAGTAATTTCACAAATTAACTTCCTAAAACTTTCCATCTTTCGGTAACAAGAACACATGCCTCAAACACTATTCCTCATATACACGCTAACAAAGGCTTTAAAGACTATACATCAGAGTGTGGGGGGCGTGTTAATGCCTGCCTTAAATTTAGGGGAGCTTAATTAAATACCTCACTCGGCGAGTTGTTTTAGAGTGCCTGGTATAATATGTGAGGGATTAGGCGTGAGGTTAAGGCGGATTATGCCGACAAGGGCCCTGATAACAAAACATGTGTTGTCGCGGAAATATGCCAGTTATGGTTCATAGTTTCATGCGTAGTTTGAATAATGGTGATTGTGACCAACCCACCACGCCTCAGTACGCTGCGGGTCGTGCTTTCGATTCTGAACCAGGACGAATCATGTTTCGTTTGTTGTAAGTAAATTAGTAAATTTAGGTGGTTTGTCTCACATGAAAGATTAAAATACAGTCACGAAAATGAATATATCTACATTTTTGCAACTTAAGCGGAAAGCTTATGGTTTAGATAAAATAACTTGTTGGTGCTCTTGAATAATATTATGAAAAACTTTCTCAGAGATATTTAACATATTTATTAAATTATTCCGATAATTAATGAAGGTCATGAAAGAATAAAAACTTCCATTGTTGCCTTAAAAACGAAAGAGAAAAAAAGGAATACTTCTGAATTGGTATAATAAGACAAGACTGGCCGATGATAAACACTACCAATTTAACTTGCAAATAAAAGAAACAAAAGCGTCCAATGAGACCCCTGTTCCATTTTTGAAGATCTGACTCAGCGTCTATGAATCTAGGTTGACAGTTGACGCTCATCCCTAATTGGTCCCGTTTTGCCCGTGATGTCACCACTGAATATTCCGTGACAAACAGATTAGACTTTAGATATTCCGGTCACTTCCCGATGGCTATTTGTGAATGGGCGTGCATGTGTTACTAAGTATCATGTGGCACTGAGTAACTCAATGGACTGTCCGAAGTTAGGTTGGTTTAATCTATTTAATAGGGTCTCACAAATAAGTCCTTGAACTTAATCAACAGTATGTATGTACTGGTTTGCTAACTTTGCTGAATTGAGCTGTTTGATTTTGGTACTCAACACCGAAGCTCATGATATTATTAGATGGGCGTTTTTCAAAAAAGTTGTCGGTAACGTAAAGGAATTCCTCAAAAATAATTACTGTCATTTATTTTCGAAATGTAAAGGAGTTGATGAAATAAAGTATAAAATGTATAGAAATGGTAAATTTTTTACTAAAAATATATGGATTTTGGAAATAATTATGATTTCATTTTGTGTATCTTCATTAGAAGTTCCAATACGTCACTAGATTTAAAAGAGATTAAAATAAAACTAAAGGAGGTTAGGAATCATCTTAATATATTAATTAAACAAAAACAAAGCAGTCTTCCCAAAAATATCTATTCCCAAGTTTAATTTAACAAAATAACCAAGTTGTTCAACAAAAACATTCCTTCACGCTACTTTTGATAACTTTGCACTATAATTTTTTTCATAAATCAACAAATGAGTCATATTAATTATAAACGCCTATCGAGAGAATATAACTAACTAACTAAAATATATTGTACAAAATATTAAACAAATATGTTTGAGGTCTGTATTTTTTATCTTAAAAATTAAATCACAGCAATAACGGGACAGTGACGTATGAAGAAACTAAAAATCACGTTTAGGAACTGTAAGGAAACGTTCATATGGCACAACATTATATTGATCTGCCCCACTAAGTGCAAAAGCGGCATCTCAAAAAAACCCTCAAAGATGATACGATGCCATAAAATCAAATTTTTTGAGTTTTTTTAGATAGGCACTCTTTTTGCCCTTAGTGGGACAATACGAATTACCTACTACGAATCAGTCATAAATCCTTATAAAATTATTTGAATTAACCTACCTACTAGTATGCACACAAATAGATTTAAAAGTACTTGTTACAGGTCTATTTAAATAAAGATATTTTTTGTTTGTTTGTTTGTTTGAGTGTCGTTAGTGTCATGAGTTGCTACAGCTTGTACTTCGCATGGTTGTATAGGCTGACTCTGCTGACTGTTCTTTTTTCTTTCTTTTTGTTTTCGTTTTTGTTCCCTCCAGTGTTTTCTTCTTGCCTGTTTTTCGTCTTCAGTTAGTTCTTTAATTTTTTTTTGGTTTTTTTTGTCTTTGTAATTCCTTTCTTTTAAAAGTTTCATATTTTTCTGGGTTGGTTTTAATTTTTTCGCGATACCGCGTCGACTTTTCTGCAGCCGTTAACGGCATATTTATACCTAAAATGAAAAATTGTTCCATTAAGTAGGTAAGTGAATGTGTTATACATTTAGTTTTTAACCTCTTTACAAGTTAAACACTTTTATACATACATACATACATTACACGTGTAGTTGTTAAGCTCTTTTCAGGATAAAAACTTTATACATACATATTACACGTGTAGGTTTTTAGGCTCTTTTCAGTTCAAAAATATTCATACATACATACATAACACATCTAGTTGTTAAGCTCTTTTCAGGTTAAAAACAATCATACATACATAACCATCTAGTTGTTAAGCTCTTTTTCAGGTTAAGAAGATTCATTCATACATACATAACACAGTATCTAGTTTTTAAGCCTTTTTTTAGATGTTAATCTAAAAAAGGGCTTAAAAACTAACATCATATTATGCACTTAACAAGTATTTTTTGAGTACAGGAGTAAAACAAATGGCAATTTTTTTTTTATGATGTGTCCATAAATAAAAAGAAGTCTTGACTGATTGATTAACTAACTAAGTACTTAACCCTTGTAGCGTAAAGCTTGGATCTAGAAATCTGAAAAATTAACCCGGTTTATTTTTAAAATGTCCATACACCTTTTTACGTTTTTAAATTTATGTACTTATACGTATAATTTGATACCGTACTTCACGGTACAAACTTACTTAAATCTTTCTGTTTTATATTTGGTTGACCAGCATGTAAACACGTTGTGAAATCATCTTTAGGATTCCATTACGTTACTTTTTGGTTCCATTAACGCTAAAGTAGCGTAATAGCAGTGACGTATCTAATCCAGATAAACTTCAGTAATAAATTACTCATCACTGTTAAACTTAAGAGTCATTTTAAACTAAGATCTAAAATATACATAAAAAAACACGTTATACACAATAAAAATTCAAAAACAAAGCAATACATTACCTAAAGAAAAGCAGACTCGTTTGTGGAATTTTTTTTGTGAACCAGTTTGAGATGACACCTTCTATGACGTTTACTGATGAACTGCAGTGTCATTTTTACAAAATGGCGACTACTATAAACCAATAATGTTGCCGCAATTCGAAAATTATGTCCAAATTAGTAGTATTTTGATGGAAGTCATAGAAAAATCGGTCGCGTAGGCGGAAATTCCACCATACGTAATTTTGCAGGACAACACTAAATCGGCTTTATTTAATAAATGTGAACGTTATCTACCTGTTTTAAGGTTGAAAATTGAAGCAAAGTTCACTATTTAGCAGCATAATAATCTAACATGTGGGTTCTAAAATCGGAACGTTACTTTTCAATTTTACAAACTTGGCACTGTTGGTGTGGGACATGCCAAAACACAGCCTTCTTCTTTACTTATTTTGGGTTTATTTTATTTTTAAGACTAATTTATGCATTATTTAAAGATGATTCAGCAGTTTATAAGTTATTTGTTGTAAAAATTGACATCTCACTTTAATTATCTTGGTAGAATTTGAATAAAACGCTATGAAAGTCATGGGACACTGACTTTTCTCTCGAGACAACTTTTTTAAAAACGCCCAGATACATGCATGACTGTTTAGATAGGTAGCCTGATAAATGCAATGTAGGCTACTCTGGAAATCTAGGGGATTTATAATCTTATAGCTGCGAATAATGTTGATGTACTCGTAACTGAGTTTACGTAGTGTATTGATGGTCAGAAAATTTCCTGGTTTCATTCTAAGTGCATATAATAAAAATTGCAAACCAATTCGTATAAGGTACGCTTTTACCGTTCACATACGAAGTGTACGAGTCCACGCTCATCCACAGGCCGGTCACATCCGCCATTCTCCTCGTACCGTCTCCGGAGTCCTAACCTTTGTGATACACCTCCGATTCGACGGGTTTACTTTGATACACTGCAATTTGCAAATGGCTCTGAAATCGATTTGATAAAAATTATCTCTAAATATAAAAGTAGAAACTGGCTGATTGAATATTGTCGATCTCTGTTGACACACCCCGTTACCAAAAGAAGGTATTCTCATGAGCGTTACGCCACTAAGTTTCGAAAAGTAGATAATTTTAAAAAGAATGGTTTTGTGTTTTATGTAATTTTGAATATCATTATAATTTTGAATGTCATTGCCATACATTTTCACATGTGAAAAAAAGTAGGGTGTTGCGCTTGGCGAGGAGATAATTTTAGGCTGGTAGGTGACGCTGACCAGAGATAATGTACCGAGTACGTAAATGTTGCCATAATGTGTAATCACACTTCAGATAGTAAAACTTTTGGTTTAAGTGTAAATGTTTAAAAAATTGTAAAACAATTTGTATACGCTTTTACCGTTCACATACCAAGTGTCCACACTCATCCACAGGCCGGTCACGTCCGCCATTCTCCTCGCAGCGTCACCGGAGTCCCGAGTACCTTTGTGATACACCTCCGATCGAGGGGTTTACTTCGATGCACTGGGATTTCGGAATGCAATCGGCAAATGGGAAGCTTTGGGCTTCAAAGCGATGTGACCCTTTAGGAGATATATGAAAGGAGAAATAATTTGGCCGCAAGCCCGCGAAAATGTTCAACCCCAGAAATGGGAGACTTTTAATATGAAAATATATCCATAATAATAATAAATATCCCTGGACATTATTCCACACAGCGCCATCTAGCCCCAAAGTAAGCTAATTAAAGCTTGTGTTATGGGATACTAGACAACGGATAAACATACTTAAATACATTTTCTTTTGTAAATACATACTTATTATACATAGGAGACACCCAGACCAGTACAAACAGACATGTTCATGCACACAAATGTTTGTACTGTGCGGGGATCGAACCCGCGACCTCTGGTGTAGTAGCCAACTTCTTAACCATTACACCAAGTCGGTCGTCAAATGAAATGGATTTATTATCGTCGATATGTCAGATCCCAAATAAGCCATGAGATATGTTAACGCCCGTGATCTGAGAGCTAATATCAATCCTATATATTCCCAAGTATTTACCTTTTATGCCAAGAACCTTAAAATTTTGGTTCAGGAGCTTTGATCGTTTTTTGAAATCAACCATAATGATTTGTAAAACCACTGTTCGTAGGCATAGCCATAAACTATTCAGGGTATTGCCAAGCGTATCGGTTAACAAATCAAATGCTACGTACGAAACCGCATTCAATCGCAATTAAACTAAAACTACCATGATCATACTGATTTTGCAAAACTAGCGTAAACACATACAATCTATTAGAACCTATTTATGTCCGCTTTTGACTCCTTAGTTGTTATCGAAAAACATTGGTATCATATTTCATAGCTATCAGGTATGTATTCGCAGGCTTGCTCACCTCTACTTCACACGTTTATGTCATGTTCGACATAGATCTATTCCGGAATCTTTTAAATACGAAGCAAAAAGAAAGATACAATGGCGATTTAAGCTTCTATTCTTATACTTACTCATCGTGTTGTCATACCTGTAATGCCCCAAACAAGACGCTCTGACAGATTTAACTAGAATCACCTCACACCAATGCAATGCAGTAACGGTCATTTCCCAACAAAGATACCAACACTATATTGACGATACAGCTTTTGTACAGACAACCCTGGGCAAGCGCATACACACTTATCACCTAATTTGAAAGCAATAAAGGTCTTCTTCCAAGTGCTGTATTATTCTGCTGTATGTGCTGTCTGTACACAGATAACAGCGTAAGCATTTGAAAGCCGTAAATCTTCTTTAATGTGAACATTACTGATAAGTCGCAACATACAGTGAATACACATTATTTCAGATAGGCACTTGTTTTTTTAGTTAGTCTTAACTTTGAGAATCAAAATCTTACATGCGTCAAGACCAAATATTGCGGGAATTTGTTATGAATCAGGTGTCAGAATTTCCCGAAAATCCAGATATTGAATAAACAAAAAAAATCGCTTAAGCGATATAAGCCGACATCAAAAGCTTGGCGTATGTACCGTCAATACGATACGAGAACTGAGCTTCCAGAAAAAATGTACTTACTTAGTGTAAGATTTTCCGAATATTATTAGGAGGATACAGAAGTGCCGTTATTCAATACTAAGGTATTGGTAGTACCCTGGATATTGGTAGTAGAGGAATATTTTTTCCCATAAAATCTATGGCCACTATCAGCATGTCCATGGCATGTCCCTATGTTTTCCTTTTTTGAATAAATTAATTATTAAAAGAGATATGACCCTTTGAAAATCGTAAGTGTTCAAACATCCAGAAAATTAATTTGACTAGATTATATAAAAAAGGGAAAGATAGAAACAAGGCCAAAGCCTTTTTCTAATTTCTAACAAAAAAAGTATCTATGTAATTCAATCGGTCAAGTTTTCAGAAGGGATCAGAGGACTATGAAGCGTCGATTTTGTGTACTTTTAATAGGTCATTTCGGTCCGAGTTGCAGTTGTCTCTATCGCACTTTGCGGGGGGCTTGAGGTTAGCAACAGACAACAATCGTTTTTAGAAATACCTATTTTTCAATTCTTTTGCCTGTGCTGTGTCCTCTACGCCTATCTGCAAATTTGAGAGATTGCAAATTTCTAGAAAATAAAGCCCCCAGAATTTCTGCCGTGAATAATAACCACAGTGCAAACGAGGCGGTAATCGAGATCATTCCAAACATAAAGAATGCAAACACACTTAGAACAATAAGCATAAGTCCCACGATAATGAAAACGAAGTCTAATTGTTTACAAAAACGTAACAAAGTTCACGCGCGTGAGAACTGGGGTCAGTAGACCAACGAAAGTTTATATTATTTTCAATTAAATCAGAAAGGGAAAGCCTTGGAAAAAAATAACAATAAACAATACAGAAACGAGAACAATTTTGCTTAATTAATTAAGTCGTTTAAATATTTTAATTTATTTCGAAAGCAAGGGTTGAATCGTGAAAAGTTTTTTATGCTAAGCAATGTTTTGTAAGTAAGTTTTCCGGTGGAAAAGGATCATTGTTCATTGGACATACTTATACACTTGAAAATGTCTGTATTTTAGTCGATCCAACTAAAGGACACTATCCACCAGGCCTTGCTATATAGACGTGCATCCTTCGCTTGCTTGAACTTTAGAATAGTAACACCAAGAAGAATAGTTTTAAGCAATAAGGTGTGCTAATAGTAATATGGTTTGCTTGAATTCGCGCGTAGTATATTACGCGTATTCGGCGTATATCGTAGTTAAGGCCAGTCTCACTTAAGTATAAGTATTTACGAATCTGACTGAATCTAACAAGGGGGCAACAAAGCATTTCACACTACAGTATAAGCGTAGCGAAAAATATTTTTACAAAGGACCCTGAATTGCATATAGGTAGGTAGGTGGGCGGGCACTCTATAAATATGCGCCAAATAACACACCACCTGTCATGGTCCCGAAGTAGGAATAAATATCCCTGTGTTACGAGTTACCAAACAAGAAATCAAACCAGGGGCGTCTCCCAGCACTCCCAGACCCAAATCAATTCAAAAAAGATCGTTCCCTGAATTGACCCGACCGGGAATCGAACCCGGGACACTACGGAAATCGAGGCGAGAAACCGTGCTGCAGCGCACTACGCCAATCATGTCGCCATAATAATAACAACAATATTAACTAACGGGCGTCTGTCTTTTCATTAGAAATTAACATTACGTTAAGAAACGAGTTCAACAAAACGATATTTTTTTTTACAAAATTCACTACTACATTACTGAAAAGCTACTGGCAAGCTGAAAGTACCTACTCAAAGCCTTTGTCTGTAACGCCGGATTATTGTGTTAGGACCGCTCTTTGTTTCAGACTAATTACAGAATAGGTTCACCGCTGGAGAGTTCAAAGAGAGGTTGTGTTTAGAAGGACTTCTGCAAGAGGTTAAGTTAACATGAAACAGTTGGTTATTGTTGTTACGAATAAAAACACGCGAGTCTGTTAAAATAAAGTCGACACTTTAGGTGTTTAATTTATATTCATTAAAGTTTGTTGTGTGTCGTTTCTCTTATAAATTTTTATACGTGGCACAGCGCAGAATCTTCTATAATCTCTGTAAAATCTTGCGACTGAATTGCGAAACTCTAAATATCGAATTACTGTATCATAAAGTTCACAAGTACGATCTACGTAGGTTAGAAAGTATGCAATGACGAATTACCCCATCGCGAATGTTAACCATACCGATGTACGGAATCTCGAAAATTTGCTATGCCGAAATAATTTGATATTTAGAGTTTCGAAATTCAGTAGTAAAGTCAAATCTTGCGGCAGACTGCTGAAGAATGCTCGAGGCATTAAGTCCGCCAGTTCTACTTTATTACATGGGCGAGAAATATTCTCACTGGATAAACTTGTGTAAGACTCAAAACCTGGGGTCCGATTCTGCTAATTGAAAGCCAATGGAATCATCATTGAATGGCGTGATTTTGACAGTTTTAGTATGACAAAATCATGTCATTCAATTACGATTCCATTGGCTTTTAATTAGCAGAATCGGGCTCCAGGACCTTTGACGCTAATAGGTAGCTCTACTTACTGCGCACGCGCACATCTGTGACCCATGGCCACCAATAAAAAAGGAAACAGGTGTCCGAGCACACGAAATATTTTTTCCATCCTAACAATAGACCTATGATGTATTAGGTATATTTTTTTACCTAAAGGTAAATAGTATTCATAAAACAACAAATGGAATGCCAAAAACCGTAATCTAAATATCAATTGACAAGGTTAAGACAATATAGAAGTAAGTTATTTTTGAATGATTAATGAATAACACAAATCGACTATGTTATGAGCGTGTTGGAATAATATGAATAAATCAACTTAAAGACAACTTTAGGAAAACCTATAAATAACTTATAAAAATAACAAGATAACCGTAAATGAACTGTATTGATTAAGCTGAATAGTTAAGAAGTGTAATCTGTAAGCGTTTCAAAATATACTCACTAAGACAAAAATACGGGATTCAAGCAAAAGACTACTCACTACTCAATCTACCGTAATTAATAAACACTAGATCTGCCCATTTATCACGCTGAACAAAACGGGTTAAAAACCGTACAGACAGCATCAAAAGTCGATTGGCAAAGAAAGTGCCGACATAACGTTGAGAGTAACAGTAAACTAATGCATTTGCTGCGGCTGTCGAAGCTGCGCCCGCGCACGTCACGGCACGTGAAGATCATGGACATAAATCGAAATAGCCTAGTTGAGCCTTCTCCGAAAAAAAAAATTACACAGTCGTGTCTAACCGCTTTATCTGGAAATATTTACCCTGAATGTTTATTTTAGCATTAAACAATGCTCTGTTTTCTACACAAAGATAAAAACTAGAAAAAATCGACCTGGTCCTGGAACTCAAGCGGGATTCGAACCCGCGACCTTTCACAATCCGGGTGACTGCTCTTCCAACTGAGCTACCGAGGCCGTTAACCTGGCGAATTTATCTAATGTATTTTACGTTGTAAGCCGCTTGAGTCCCAGGTCCAGGTCGATTTTTTCTAGTTTCTATCTTTTCTATTTACCCTGGTTTGCTGGAGAATACTGGAGATAAGCTCACCTGTATCTTTTTGGTTCTTATTTATTTGATTGTGTTGTATTTTTGTGCGAATTATTCGATTAAAATGGATGACGCTAGTGTATGTACTACGCGTATCATAAAGGAAAGCAAAGCTCTTCTCGCGACGCTGCTTCATTGAGTCCACGCTCTACCGTTATCGCGACTTTATGTTAAAAGCTCAAAATTTACACTTAACATTCCTGTCTATGAACTAGAATAAAATCAGAAATGGAGAATTCCTATCACTAAAGCACTTATTACGTCACAGTGACCGTCAAAAAGTGGCACACTTACGGCCTCATGCACTGATTCTGTACAGATTTTCTGCTGAAATTCAATTCCGGATAGGCTCTGGATGTTTTCAGTACGGTATTGTTCTGGTGTTGTGATTGGTGTGAGTGAGGCGCGCGGCAGAGCTGGCGGGGGTGAGACGGGGGAGGGGGGCTGCTCTGTACAGATATACAAAGGCGCGCGTATGCGCTCGGTAAAAAATCTGTACAGATTCAGTGCAGAGGCGGTACTGAAACGAACACGCACTGATCCGGCGAGGAAGGGGCCTAACGTTAAGGCGATTGTAGCCTCCAACTAGCGCCAGCAATTGTTTTATTTTTATAACTTCCAAATTGGACATTGTTTTTAAAAACTGAATGTTGAAAAATGACAAAAAATACTTCTTTAAAATATTTATTTGATTGAATGTCTGTCCACGACTTTCATTCTGTTTTTTAGTTTTAGATCGCGCTTTCGCTAAAGGTGGCCACTTTGCGCTTATCTATTTCGATTCACGTCTGTGTTAAAGATAGATATATAGGCTTGGTGGTGTCCAATGAATTACAGCCATAATTTCACCTTTGCTAGTTTCTCACGAGAGAAAAAACAGTTAACGCCCGCTGCATGTTTTAATAATCCCTTCCGGCGACTTTGTTTTAATAACAAAGAAATACTTGTGTTCATCAAGTTTTACAATTGTTTGAGAAAAATCCAACAATTTGTGGTCGTTTATTTATTTATTTAATCTTTATTGCACAAAAAAAAAGTACAATTGGCGGACTTAAATAAAGAATAAATAAATAAAATGAGAAAAAAAATTGGAAAATGAGGATAGGGTACGATGGCGCGCATTGGGGGAGGCCTTTATCCAGCATTGGACTATGGTAGGCTGATGATGATGATGAAGAAAATTAGTGCAGACTATACAATGAACCACGATGAACAAAATCAGCCCAAATGTAAGAATCCATTTGCTATTAGGTACTTACTCTGTTTCATTATTAGATCGAATATTTTGCTCGTCAGACCTAATTATTACAAATAGGCACTTAACATTCCTTCTTCATAACCAAAGCGAATTATTATTTCCAAACGTGAATGTCACAAATGATTTTCAATTAATCCATTTCGAAGAATCGAATGTTTAGCCGGTTTACGACTTTCCGGTAAAAACTGGCGGTAATATTAGTTACAAAATTATAGAACTGCCCTACTTAACTGAACGTTGTGAATGTGAATGTTCGAAGTTATATTTCTAACATCTTACTAATATTACAAATGCAAAAGTTTGCTAGGATGTATTTATGTTTGTTACTCCTTCACGCAAAATCTACTGAACGGATTTGGATGAAACTTTACAGTAATACAGCTTATATATCAGAATAACACATGGGCTACAATTTATAAACATTTTATGTAATTTGGCCATAATATATAAAGATAACGCGGGCGAAGCCGCGGGCTGAAAGCTAGTACCTATAATAAAAAGCGAACAATGTAAAACTGCACATTTTAGAAAAATCAAGTGATATATGTTACAGCATCACATTAAACTACTAGATATATCAATTTATACTCACATAGTTGCTACATAACTTGCTGAGGATGCCATATCGTTTATGTAAGTCTTTTGATAATCACCCAGTGTGTAAGCTAGACTAAAATGTAAGTTTCTTATGAAGATTCAAAAACTAGGTTAAAAATTAAGAAGCTAACGCCCGAATCCACAAACGGTAGGCAAAGTTGAGCACCCTTTAAATTGATGCTGTCCTGTCACATAAGATAAAGAAAAATTATCTTTATTACACAAACAAATACTTTCAGCACGTACACACAAAAAAGTAAAAATTTAGGCGCTCTTATCGCAACAGAGCGATCTTTTCCAGACATCTTTGGTAGAGATATTTAAAACAGAGGACGAGTTAGGCTGCACAAAAATGAAAAAATAAAATTGTTATTATATTTGAGTAATATGCTAATATAAAAATAAATATATTCATCACACATTTATTTGTCACATGACAGTGGATGTGAAAGGGACAGGTACACATTTGAGGTTTGCTCAACTTTGACTGTGTTTCTGGATTCGGGCGAAAGTCCACACATTTCAATCGCTGGAACAGCTAGTATCACATACAAATACGTATCTATAGTTGTGGTTTATCAGTAGGGTTGTCTCCGCTTGTTGACATAATTTCCAAAATTAAAAATCCTAAAACGACTTCCGTCGGAAGTTTAGAATATAAACTGTGGTCCACGGTGATTTACCTACATCTAATTGCCTTAAATAGTGGTTATTTAAGACAATTAGAGGAGGAAAATGCACCATTAAACTCTAAGAACCGTTAATTGTTAAGATCCATATCTGCTCTAGAAGTTTAGTTCCGAAGGCTGGCCACGCATTCTGTTTGAACTCAGTTCGCTTTTTGTGCTTTTCATATTGCATGATGTAATCGGGCCGTAGTACTATAAGATGTTATTAAGGCAGTTAAATACGGTAAGGGATTCCGTATTCTTTATTTTAAGAACAATACAGATTAAGTTGACCTTTGCACCTTTTCAGTTTTAATATAAAAAATATATTTTAGTAAAAATAGAGAAATGAACAGGTTATAAAAAAAAAATCGATGTTGTCGGTTATAATAATAATTTAAGCGTGGATGAATCCTAACTGTCTGGGTATAAGGTATTTTAATCATATATTACAAGAACGTTACAGTAAACACTTTTAATTACCGTCAAGAAAGCACAGTACCTACCTTTCGATTACCTCAGCTTTTTACTTTTGAACATTGAACATTTGACATGTGTACTTACCTGATAATATCACCTTCATAGTTTTATCTTATCAATCGCGCTTTCGCTATTTAACCAGTACAACACTGTATTTGGATAAGTACCCATAATTTTAACGACATTAACGAAAAAAACTGAAGTACCTACCTTTGGGCTGTCACAGTAATATGAAGCATAATTTAAAACGGCTGTAAACTTGCCCACCTATATGAAATACGTTCTGATCGAAGCCTCATGGATCCCCAAATCTGTCACAATCAATCATTTACCCGCTACCCACTAGAGCAGAATTACTTCTGATTACGCGGCAAAACGCGAGGTCACTGACCGACGTACATGACCATAATCAAAACAAAACTCGGCTGAAGGTGAACCGTCAGAAAAAACTAACCATTTCATTTTGGTTCCTAAAACGTGGGAATACGGTCATCCAGGATTTTAAAATCATAAAAGGCAATTTGGTAAGTTTCCTGGTCAGAGACCATACGCAAAAACATGTGGGACGAACCGGTACCGTGTCCTTGTAATCGCCAAATGGATTTAATTTATTAGAACCAAAAAGTCAAGGGCCTTAGCTCGTTGGGTTAAGGTCCTATTTGGTTGAGAATTTGAGAAAAAACGAGCAGAGTCTGCTACTCTGATGAATAAGAAACACCTACACATTGAGTAAGGTTTACATGGATCGACTTGATAATATGCGAACGGAAAGATTTACTATCGAAAGGCTTTTTTGCTAAATGCCATAGGTGTTCGTAACCATGAGAATAAAGGATAGATAGTCATAATTACGAATACTTTAATTACTGACATATTACGTAATACAATTAATACCTAGGAACGTACAAAAACAAGAACAGTAACAGTTGTTTGTTTTAATAATGGAATTAATTGATCAATGGCGCGTGTGCTCTGATAAGAACGAACGTACGAACGCTATTTGCAACATTTCTAGATAAATTGAAAAATAAAATTAAAGCATACACGGGGTTTAAATATAAAGAGGAATAAATATAAATATGCGCCAGCCAACACACCACTTGTCATGGTCTCGAAGTAGGGATAAATAAATATCCGTGTAGGTACCAGACAAGAAATTAATTTGGTTGTTTGACGCCAGGAGCGTCTTCCCGCACACTCAGATCCGAACCAATTTAGAAAAGATCGTTTCCTGAATTGGCTCGACCAGGAATCGAACCCGGGACCCTACTAAAGGCAAAACGAGAAACCGTACTCTAGAACGGTTTCGCGCCGTTTCCTAGCGCACCACGCTAATCTTATCGTCAAAATGTTCAGAAATGTTGAACTGTTTCGTAACAATTAAAATAAGTGATGTGTCGTTATTCAATGACGTGACGACAACATCGCGGTCGCCTCTTATAAAGTGACTTTGCGTGGAGCTATCATCGCAAACAACGTAATTGTCGTTTGGGGCGATAATTTTGTCATTACTTGTTTCTTTACTCAACATTTGAGTGTTTTTTCTTAGGATTATCCAAGAGAAACAGTGGTTGTCTGAGTAATATACGTAGGGTTCCGTCTGTCACAAATCACATCAACACCCGTTCACTTCGTTCGAAGTTCAAAATTCCAACAGATTTTGAACAAGGTACACACCGCCGTAGTTTATTTTTACATCATCAACCTATATCGTACACTTCAACGACTCATACTCCTTCCTCCCTGCCAACAACTGGTGTTATTGTTTGGAAATTGATATCGAGAAGATCACGGATGAACCACATATCTATTTAAGTATACGTATTGACAAATATCTATGTGCTTATTAACTTAGTGTAACACAAATTAATTTCTTAAGCAATGTGCAATTTAAAAAGGTTGTACCATGCTATCTAAAATACAACGTAAAAAAGTCAGAATTTATGGTTTTTAAGAGCTCATGTAAACTGCCTAAAAAAGTCCCGCCTCTTCTGCTAAATGGAGCACCATTAAAACGTGTATCTCATTTCAAATACTTAGGGCACATTGTCAACGAAAATCTAAATGATGACCTTGATATAGAGCGTGAGCGCAGGGCTTTGGCAGTACGTGGAAACATGTTGGCACATCGTTTCGGGCGTTGTACTACAGGTGTAAAGCTCACTCTGTTTAAGGCCTTCTGTCAAAGTTATTACACCAGTGGTCTATGGGCCAGTTTCACGCAGAGGGCCTACAATGCACTTAGAGTGCAATATAATAACATCCTTAGGGTCTTGTTGGGGCTCCCGCGATACTGTAGCGCTTCAGGTATGTTTGCTGGTGCCAGTGTGGATGACTTCCACACCATTATGCGAAAAAAGACTGCCGCTGTTGTGTTGCATATCCGCGGGAGCGCCAACGGGATCCTAAGGTTGATCGAGGGCAGAATGGACTCTGTTGTCCTCAATAGGTTCACCGAGTTGCATGTGACTAAATGTGCAAACCGGTGAACCTATCTTGCCTGCATGGCCTTAATTTAAGAATTTTTATTGTACCACCCTACTAAAATAGTTTTTAAGTATTTTATTGTTACTAACCCGTATGGACACTGTTGGTCTGAAATAAAAGATTTTTATTTTTATTTTTATTATTTTATTTTTTATCTAGAATAGATGTTATGCATTTGTGGTCATCATTTCTACTGGGCTTGGACGTTTATCGAAATCGATGACCCTACAAATAACCCTTTCGACAGACATAATACAAATTAAATTTGTTTATCCTGTGTTTCTACTCTAATTTACACTTCACTGAAACGAAATTGGATTCTTAAGTAAATATGAAGCGCAAAATGAATTTGAAATTAGTTTACAACTTCTAATATTAAATGTCAAGATGGCAAGAAAACAACGTGGTATGATCGAAACAACAATATGGATGACTTTTATTATGTGAAGTGAGCAATCATCCTTGTCGATGACTTAAATGGTAAGGTAAAACCATTTGCACAAGGTTACTACAGAAATCAATGTCATTACCGAAATGACTCACTCAAAATATCCTTATTCAAATACTTTGAAGCAGGTATGCTAAAAACGTAAGTTATTCAACTAAAATCTGATTAAATGAAGATCGCCGAATGCTTTCGAGTTACGTGTTTTGTATGAAATGCCACTGTCATCATATCTCTATTCAAGAACAGATCAAAGATCAGACATTCCGGAACACAACAAATAGCTTCCTATTTAAAACAAAAATGTGTATATTATAAAACCAATAAGTATATATATATGTCAGCGGCAGTGTGTATAATTCAGGTAATTATTGTATACAATGCCTAAAATGTTTGGGCAATGTATGAAATATCCTTCATTTTACATGTGTTTCCTGCCTCTTATAGTCCCGGGTTCTTCAAAAGGCGTGAAAAGGCATTTCAAGATGAGAATGACCAGCTCAGTGATTCCTTCGCATTACTGTGCTTGTCCGCCTCATATCTGGACCTCACGACCGCTTTCCATCAGGTGTAGTGAAGGTCATCTTGACGGGAAATATATATAGGAAAAAAAAATAAGTCGGTTAATATTTGTCGTAGGATAATAGGAAGAGCCGGATTATCGCGAAAATGCCAAGGACGATCGCGAAACGCCGAATAATAGGAATCTGACATCGCTATCATCCTGGTTATTTTCAGGATGACCGCGAAAACGCCGCCCTGCTGTCCATAGTCCATAGAAAGAAAGTCTTACGAAAAGTTTTTCAATGCGAGCTTGCTAAACTCACCTTAAAGTGCGGTTCCCTTCAAACATTTCTGTTCTCTTCAAATCTTTAAGCGATTTATGGCCTTTGCATTGACTATAGTCATTTAGGAAAATAACAATAATTTAATATTTTTCTAGACGCTTTGCAGCCCACTATGCCATAACGTTGTGGTAGGTTGTCTCGCCAGCATCGTAGGCGGATCATAAAGTGTTGTATCAACACACCGAACGTATTCAAACCATTGTGTACACAACTTGTCCCAACTTTACAAATATTGATCTTTGATTTCACTTTCAATACTAAGTTAGTGTGTTCTGAGAGCTGTTAAGCTTATTTAATGACGAGAATGATCATTTTGAAGAGCCCCTGCATTAATAATGTGCTACTGTATTTAATTTGTGTTAGGAATGTGGTTTACACCATAAGACACAAAAACATTATTTTAAACAAGTGTAAAAGTACAAAACCACAAAAACAATTAAATCGCAGCGCAAGCTAAACCTAAGAGATAATTACTTCGAAAAGTTCCCAAAAAAAATTTTTCATAATCTCAGCCGGATCACAAAGAGTTGTTACTGGGCGAGGGTTGGCAAAATTTCAAAAATGCTATTTCGTTTAATCCCTACTGTATAATTTCCGAACGCATCCCACCTAGCTGTCACAATGACGGACGGGATGCGTGGCTTTTCCTATGTTTCATAGCATTATGTCCAAAATAACAAAAATCCAACTTAACTTTCCAAGGCAACTAAGACTAGTGAATGAGCGGAATATTCGTTTATGCAGAAGGCAATTTTATTTAACGAGAGCATCATTTTAAAAAAATTGCATAATTTATTATAGTTTTAATTATTCATCTGTCACAAAAGAGTTCTGGAACTGCGACTATTTGATGGTTATAACAGCGTTTTTAAGGAATTTGTAGCATGCTACATCTTGCCACTTTGAAAGTTTATGGCAGGAGCCTGTGTAAAACAGTAGACGTGCTATGGCTGCGAAAGATGACGATAATCGAATAACTCCTTCTTTTATTCCAATCGATTGCTCCGCCAAGTGTTAAAGACCTCTATTTGCAGTATAATCAATATTCATTATTACGTTGTTTCTAATAACATCATGTTTAATGTAATATACGCAATATCGCAGGAAAAACTGTTATCAATTCCCGCCGAATCGATCATGGCGGCAAAAAGTGCGATACATAATTCATAACATGTGTTGTGTGCCACAGAATCACTACGCTGGCAGTCCCAGTGAATATTAATAAAAAATGACGCAAATAACCGCTCGCCGTTCAAATATGGAGCTGCCACAGACTAGCGAAAACGAGGAATTTTAATAAAGGCAAAGGTGCTCCTTCACTGGGAGCAATTGCTTTTCGACCTTCCTCAAGGATTTTCAGAGCGGCCAGTAATTGCCGCTCTTGTCGCTTAAAGGCTGGGCGACTCAGCTGTGTTTCACATGGTCTTCATATCATATTATCTGCTCAAACAGCCCCCACTTTGTTTCAGTTTTTTTCCATAATGTTCCACAATATTGGCACAGCTAACGGCGCCATGTTCCAGCCGATAGCTGCCCTGCAGGCTGCAACTCGCCGGCTGAACAAACACTTGAATGCCGCGCATTATTGAACCGCCGGAGCAGACTGTTTTAAACGTTGAAACGTACTGGCTTAATACCTGACCAAAACGTGCGCTTACTTTGTAGGGATAACCCTCGTATTCAGAAACGACGATCAAAGTTGAGCTCTCTTCAACTTGGTGCTGTCCTGTCTCTTGTCAGTAGAAGTGAAAGGGACAGCTATACATGAAGGGCTGCTCAACTTTGATTGTCGTTTCAGATATCGAGCGTAAGACGGTAATGTGAGGAAAATGCGTATCTCGTGGAATATGTATGGACTGAAATGAGCAAAGTTTTAAATACTTTTGTCATTGTGAGCATCTAGCCCTCTTGCCCTGCTGATCATCTAGACTTGTATGTTTTAATTAAACACGAGACCTAGGGGCCTAGAGGATCCGCACTCCAGCGCGGTACCCGAGTATCCCAAATCTGGCCAGACCATTTTTGTGTTCACTGTGAAAAACATGCAGATCAATTTTCGATGATGGAAAACACCACTAACGCGCGTTTTTGGCAGTCTAATTCTTAAAAAACCAACAAAACCGGGAGGTAAATTTCGGTCTCCTGAAGTTTCCGCAGAATAGCAAGTCTACTTGACCGTGACCGTATGTTATTATGTGAAATTGGAATTTCTAGGGCTGTTTTAGTCACGAGGCACTCTGTAACAGGATCTTGATTATGCTAATTCAACTGGAATAGGCTGCAGCTCAAGTGAATACAATGTAGGCTTCGTACGGTCGTCAGCAACATTTAAGCCTAACATTTTATACATGCATACCATCACGACTATATCCCAAGCGGGGTAGTCAGAGGCAAGTGACTGTTGCCGTCATGGTGAACTTCCGCTGTTATCCGGGTACATTTGGTTTTTTATCGATGTTTTCCATCACCGGAGAGTTAGT
Source organism: Udea olivalis (assembly GCA_947369235.1). Taxonomy (NCBI): domain Eukaryota; kingdom Metazoa; phylum Arthropoda; class Insecta; order Lepidoptera; family Crambidae; genus Udea; species Udea olivalis. The sequence goes on from OX376347.1 coordinate 19,925,678, forward strand.
CGGAAATTTAACAATGATTGGGGTGATTAACCCCTAGGCCACGACACTCTCCAACTAACACTAACATTTCATTACCTTGTTAAATTAAATTTACTAAAGTGGCCAATGTTCTGTCGATTCAGCGGTTGTGTAAATACTTGAGTGGTAACCGACTTATGTTATTGACTGTACCATTGTGAACTGAACCCGCAACGGTCTTACAATGTAGCTGTGGACAACTGTATTTACTGATTCCACGTTTACATTTAATTATTCATCAATATTTTATTTAAAAGTAAATTTCTTCCTTGATTAAATGGGTGAATGATAGGCGGCCAGCACACTGCCGAAACTACTTCGCGCAGAAATCTGATATTTGGCATTTGGATTTCCCGTAGGATTTACGGGAAATCCAAATGCCAAACAAAACAGAAAAAAACGAAGACGCAGTCAAAAGCTAGTAAAAAATATAAAACTATAATGTGATCCATAAAACACTTTCTTTTTTTCTATCTTTATTAAGCCATAAAATACTGTTAACATTTGTTAGTATAGACGTTCTAAGTATCTCAGGAAGACTTTTTTACTATGCTTGTAGTACTTAGTGACATGTACAAACAAAGGTGTACATACACACTGTCTTAGTGTCACTAGTGTCAAATCCCGCTGAGAGAAAAGGCACACTAGCCTATGTCATACTGGTATGTCACTTCATGTCACTACTCGTGCTACAAGCATAGGTAAACGGTCTTCTAAAAACAGAAAGCTATACTGTAAGTCTCCATTTGCCAGGTAAAGTGTAATAGCTGACTGCAGCTAACTGGTACTGTACAAACTGCAGTTTCCACTGCATTATTGAGTCCGTCCTCAGTTTTAGACCGTTCGCAGTTAACTCTGGATGTTTAAACTACAAATATGCCGAGGAGAAACAGATTAAACGTACAACCACTCGTGAGTTGGCTTAAATTAATTAAAATAAACAACTGCAAAACGAGATAACAGTTATTGCAAATTAACTAGCAAAAATATTTGTTGAGTCGAGCTTAAGACAGCAAAGCAAAGTCTTTTAAGTTGTTTATTTAACATTTAATCATGAATAAAGACCGTCTGGACCTGAAATAAACAGGACTTTTACTAAGGGATGTCAGAGACATTAACATACTAATTATTGCTTAATACAGGCTTAAATAAACCATAACACCCAGACACAGAACTAAATCATTTTTTTCCACACTTGAAAATGGTGGAGATCGAACCAGTTACTTCAGTGCTCTAGCACAAATGCGGCGCGGCACCCCGCCGGACAGATATACCGCTTAGAAAAAACCGCCTTTTTAATCACGCACACAGACACAGTGAGTTTAGAGGCGATACCGGTGAGAATCGGTCTTGTGGCCAGTCGCACTGTCGCGTGTGTTTTTGTTTTTGTCGTACTTGGTGTAATTTTCCAAGTGATGAATTTTGTTTTTGGCCGGTTCTGTCAAGTAGGTATTACCTCATTGAAAAAAAATCAGAGCGAATATAGTAGGAACAGTAACCCTAGGCGGTGAGGCCAGTTTAGGTAAAAAAACTGGAAAAAGGCGAGAGCGGTCTTTCTGTAAGATCTTTATTTGTGGCTCTAGGCAGATGATATCTTACAATTATTTAAATAGTTGTGACTGTGATTCTAAGTCCTGTTGTCTTCACTGAACCTTCATCACCTTCATCACCTTGAAGCATTTCCAACTGAGCCACCAAGCCAATGATAAAACCGGCCAAAGCGCGAGTCGGCCTCCGTAGAAAGATAAAGGTTTATCAATTTACGGTTTTCAGTAATTTCTCTTAAATTGTGCTTTTATAGACTAGGTTTCGCTAAATTGTAAGGTTTTTTTTTATACCACGACGGTGACAATCAAGCATGCGGACGGACAGCCTGATGGCAAGCGGTTACCGCAGCCTATGGACGCGTGCAGCACCAGGGGTATCACTCGCGCGTTGTCGACCCTGCAAAAACCTCTTCAAGCCCCTCTTGAAGAACTCCATACTATAACTCATCGGGAAAACCTCGGCATGGAAGTTCATTCAACAATTTAAGAGTCCTCGGAAGGAAACTTCTCTAAAATCGAACTGTACGAGACCATTGTGTATTGTGTGTCATTGTTGTATTGACCAACTGTACGAGGTATTAGGATAACACGTTTTAATTCCCTTACAAGTGTAAAAATATGCGGCATAACAATTTTTTGATTGCGTTGACTGAAAAGTTTGTTTTACGACAGCTCCACTGAGTATTTGATAGACAGACAAAAAGGTTGCCTTTTTAGTTTTGCGGTACGAAACCCCAACCACAAGGGGAATTAGAGCTGAACACGAACCAAGTTTCAAGTCATCAACCCTATCAAAGAGACTACCACTTAAAATTTAATGATCTCCTATTTCAAATAATCCAAAAGTAATTAATTGAAACGTCAGCTTGTAACTATTGTCCCGAGCATAACATCTACAGTGAAACTTCGCCGTCTGTCTATTCACAAGTCAGCCATTGTGGACGCACAAGACATGAGGCAATCGCAGATATAGCTCAGGATATTATATACTTGTCAGGCTTCACATTCATTGTTTCGCATTTCTGCTATTCTCCACTATTGGATTAATATTGCCAATTAGTAGAAGATGTATTATGCTTCACATTACCATAATTTGCTATAAGTATTCAAGGATTTTACATACATACATACACCATCATGACTATATTCCAAACGGGGTAGAGGCAAGGTGGTGAGTCTGCCGCCGTTCTTCGGGTTGGTTTTTTATCGATGTTTTCCATCACCGGAGAGTTAGTCGGTGATGTTACACTGAACATAAAGATGGTTCTGGCTGGCTTCTGGCGGGATTTCAACTTTGAACCACATGATCCGAGTTGGGTTGCTTAACTCCTAGGCCACGAGTCTCTCTCGAAGGATTTTATAACTCTTGTCACTAAATTATTGCGGTAGTCAGAAAGAGTATCTCAGATTTAAACACAGACATTTCATCATCTGTTGAATGGAAATGAAGTTGTTAAGATTATCATGGCCTCGAAGAACATTTGAAATTACCATATTATAGTTTTTTTTAATATAGTCTTCTCATCCCCAACTAGGCATACGTTTGACGAGTGTTAAGTCAAGGGAGACTGAATGCCTCTTAACTGTATTTTAATATTGCTTTGGATGTCATTAACACAGACAGCTGTTAACAGTAACATAAACTGGTACTAAGCGACCGTGGCCTTACTTAACCTTAAATAATCCAGTTTTGCCTCACGCCTGCTTTGTTTACCTACGAAACTGGTTTGGTTCATAGTTTCCTACTTATTCAAGACTGTTGCGGATTAAACTGTTGCAGGAAGTATATCTGACATGCCTTTCGGGTATTTAGGTATGTTATGTTTGTCTGTAACGACCTAAGGGTAAGTGGCACACTTCAGAGCGCCCTTAGGCATTTTACTTATACCTTTTGGGTCGAGTCTTCTACTAAACCCTGTAGCTCCGTAAGAGCCATCCAGCATTAGTACTTTTAATTAGGGGGTAGGTAGTGTGTTTGGTTCCTGCGGACCTAGAGCTTTAGAACCAAGACCATGAATCAGGGCACCGGCTTTTGAGGCACGTCAACGAAACCTTTTACGTGATTGATGCTTGCGATCGAATGAATCTAGCACTAGAACCACATTTGTCTCGAACAGTTCGGTTTTTGATATTGTTTCTCATTCATGATGGTCAAATGGTAGTAAGCTATAATCTTCGATCAATCAAAGGCTATCCTTAATATATAATTGTAATGACTCACCTTGATTTACAGCTAGCAGCTGTACCAACAGAGAGCAGGAACATGGTGAACCAGCACCCTAACTGGCCCTTTTATCTATATTTTCTTTTGTTCAGACCTAAAATTACCTTAATAGTATACACCTAAGCCGGCTTTTAATAAGGCCCGCTTGTTTATCTTGGAATATTTCTTAAAATATGATAAATTGTGGGGAAAAATTAACATTCTCGGAAGAAAATGGCATTTCCGACCGCACATAATTCCCCGTTTCATAAACAGGGATCGGCTTGTTGCTTCAATTAATTCTCTTTCCCGTTTAGAATATTTCTGGATTCCGATGCGAATTTCGTGTCCTTTTCTCCTTCTATCGCTTCGATCGATAGCAACTTTGCAGTCTATGTTAATAGTATTCTTCTTACTTGGTCATCTGTCAGCAATCCAAAATACATGACTTCAATCCAAATAGAGCAAAATACTGGCAAATGGTACATTTAATAAATGTGTTATGGTCAATTTCATTAAATATACCTACATACTACAAACCCGCAAATCCAGCACAAATGTTTGTTTCCTTACAAACCCACGAAATTTTGCGTCTATGGCGCCGGTGCTTTTAACCACACTGTACTATTCCTCCAAAAAATCCAGCATTAAAAGTAACCAAAAAAATAAATTTAACATTTTTTCGATAGTTTTGAATAAATGATCAGCTCTTGATTTATCTGCTTACCAAAATAATTATCTGTTCGTAAATTATTCTCCATACGAAGATAACGAGTATTAAAATGTATCATGCGTACGCTAATTGTAGACTCATCAATAATTGCATTTCAGTTGAAAAATTACCTTTATTGCATTGACATAAGGTACCAAGCGTCATAGCGTGACATGTGGTCATGATTTGTTATTATTAATTGAGGGTACCAAATTACAAACACAAACCCTACCTACATAGTAATTAGTAGTAAGTAATTACGACATGTGTTCTTGGTTAAGTACATTATCATCGTATTGTTGTCCTTAGCTGAAAAAATATTAGAATGTAGATACTATGAATGCGCCTTCCTACTTTTATAACAAGTAGTATAGTTTTATACGGGTAGTAAGTTTTGACTTATTTATAAACAGAGTTACAAATCATCTTACAAAATAATATTTTTTTTCTAACAATAAAATAAAATGTGCTCACGACTGCTTTCCATCAGGCGGAGTGAGGTCATCTTGACGGGCATTATAAAAAAAATAACACTAAATATTATGATTTTTGAACATGGGCTGTGAACGTGAATTAACAAATGACTATTAAAATTTATTGAATTAAAAAATGGTAGAAAACGCCGCCCTGGCCGAGTGGTAACATAACTCAGCCCGAAGTCCGAAGGTCCTGCTCCTGTTCATCAAACCGCATTTGGCAAGCCACGCCGATAAACATCAATTTGATGTCACGATTGGCGTAGTGCGCTGCAGCACGGTTTATCGATTTCCGAAGTGTCCTGGGTTCGATCTCGTTTGAAATTCAACCAGATGATAGTGGCAACATTGGCGTAGTGCACTGCAGTAGTCTGCTTTCTCGCCTTGAATTGCGTGGTGTCCCGGGACACAGGGATATTTATGCTAACTTCGAGACCATGATAAGTGGTGTGTTATCTGGCGCATATTCATAACAGGCTAGGCGACTAAAAAAACTATTTAGTCCGTCAGTTAGATTATCAAAAAACTCTGGACACGTATTTTTTCTTTATATGTATATCTAGTAAACGAAAAAAAAAAAAATTAACAAAAAAAAACCAACTTCAAAAAAAACTATTCCAAAACAAAGCACTAAAAAGTAAAGAAATAATTGCGTATTCTTCTAAAACTTAAACGATAATATAATGTAGGTACAGTTATTGTTATTGTTGGAGTCGGTGTCAGCCAAGGAAACACTACAATATACCTATTTCTTACATATCACGTTTACGTATGTATGTAGGTAGTTACAAACCTACATTGGCTGACACCGACTCCAACAATAGCAATAACTGTACCTACATTATATTATCGTATAAGTTTTAGAAGAATACGCAATTATTTCTTTACTTTTTAGTGCTTTGTTTTGGAATAGTATTTTTTGAAGTTGGTTTTTTTTTTGTTAAAATTTTTGTTTATTTCTTGATTTTCAGTGAATAGTTCTTATTTATTTTATACATCGCCAAAGTATCGTCCAATTGCTCCTAAGAATTGAAGAGTTCCGTTACTTTGTCATGGATCCCATAATCAGAACCTAACACTCATCAAACTACCCTTAAAGTATATCCTTTCCAATAATAAAAGAAGCATTCAAATCGGTTGGCGTGATAATGAGTTATTCGTCCATTTGTCGCGCAAATGGTTTATCTAGATTTAAGACTTATATGGATTTCCCATGGATGCCACTGTCAGAACTTGACCAAATTAAAATGGGACCACACGGGCAGCATCAGCTTTCAAATAAAAAAAGAATTATCAAAATCGGTTGGCGTAATATTGAGTTACCCGTCCATTTGTCGCGCATTTTGTCTATCTAGATTTAAGACTTATATGGATTTCCCATGGATGCCACTGTCAGAACTGGACCAAATTAAAATGGGACCATTCGGGAAGCACCAGCTTTCGAATTAAAAAAAGAACGATCAAAATCGGTTCACCCAGTCGAAAGTTATGAGGTAACAAACATAAAAAAAAAAACAACATACAGTCGAATTGAGAACCTCCTGCTTTTTTGAAGTCGGTTGAAAATGACGACGATACAGTGCGTTGAAGTTTTGCGTGACGTCACAAGCCCCCACTCCGGAACTTAAATGCTCTTTATCTTTGTATTTTTTTTATTAATTTGAGAAAGTGAAAAATATATGTCCAGTATTTTTGGACGGTCTAACGAACGGACTAAACGGAATGAGATTTTTTTAGTGTTATCTACATCCCTACTGTAGCGATGTCAATGATGTTGATTTCAATGATGGAGGCCTTTCCCCAACAGTGGAACTTACTTTTCTATACTAATACACACATCAAAAGTGTCTAGGGATCAAGCATTTTTATGCGGATTTCTTGAGATTGAGATGTGGCTTTGTAATAAATTTATGATTTTATAAATTTATATGGATCCTTTTTGGTGCATTTCATAATTTGAAACAGGAACTGTCAATCAAATTCGAGTAAAAGATGAAAATCAGCTGTCAATATTTTCCCTATAAAACATACAACGCATTGAAGACATTATTAGTGCTACTGTTTCCCTACTACTGATTAAAATCAACGTTATTATGGAGCGGCGAAGTCATTTAAGCAGGGAAGAAATGCTCAGAGCCGTGGGAATGATAGAAGCTGGTTCCCGGCAACGTACTGTGGCTTTAGCTCTGAATACAAGTCAGAGGGTTATCAGTCGACTTTGGACACGTTACCGAAGCACTGGTACCGTGGCTGAGCGCCATGGAGGACGGTATCGCTGCACCACACGGAGACAAAACCGATACATTCAAATCACAACTCGAAGAGCTCCAACAATAACCGCCATGATGTTAGCCGTGAGGCTTCATCACTCTTCAGGGAACTTAATTAGCGACCAAACAGTCAGAAACCGCTTGCATGAAGTGAACCTTCATTCCCGAAGACCGCTAAGGGTACCACCTATAGCAATGCACAATCGTAGGATTCGATATCAATGGGCTCTTGAACACAGAAATTGGGCAGAAGAACAATGGCGTTTCGTGTGCTTTTCTGATGAGTCTCGTTTTGGTATGAGACCGGATACAAGACGTATACGACACTGGAGAACCCCTGGACGCCAACAGCGATTAAAATCCTGCCAGGAAGTCCATCCTTATAGTGGTGGAACCATCACGGTATGGGCGGGTATTTGGATCAGCGGAAGAACTGAGTTGATTTGGATCAGAGGCAACCTCAACGCTCAAATGTATGCTGAGACGATTGTATCAGACGTCATCGTTCCTCTACAAGTGCAAATCGGTCCCTTATTTCAGTTAATGCATGATAATGCACGACCGCACACCGCAAGAGTTGTAAGACAGACTCTCGCCGCAGCTAACATCAATGTCCTGCCCTGGCCTGCTCAGTCGCCAGACTTGAACCCGATTGAGCATGCATGGGATATGCTACAGAGAAGAGCTTTGCCGAATATGGAGGGTATCCAGTCGCAAGAAGACCTTTTTTTGTTGTTGCAACGAACATGGGCGGCCATTCCACAGCGTGATTTGGATGAACTCATTTTGAGTATGCCAAACCGATGTTCTTGTGTTGTTAGTGTTCGCGGTAGAAACACGGATTATTAATTGTTTAAGTTACCCAATAAAATTTTAAAGAAAACTGTTATTTCAGTTTTTTTTTCGAACTTTAATGTTAGTGGTTCAAATGTCAAAAATCCCTTTATTAGGAAAATGGCAAATTTCTTTATTAATGCAAAGGTGACTTGGTTTATCGTTACTGTAGACAAACGAAAACACTTTATTTGATGAATCCTTAAAGAAAATTTTAATTAATATCAATCAGGAGAAAAGTTATTGCAAAAATATATGTTGATCCCTAGACACTTTTGATATGTGTATTATAAAGAGGAAAGATTTGAGTGTTTGTTTGTATTGACTAGGCTCCGGAACTACTAGACCGATTTTTAAAATTCCTTCACCAATATAAAGTTACATTATCAGGGAGTGGCATCTTCGGCTATATTTCTTTTAATTTAGGCTTTATTTTGACGGGAAACACGGTCTACGCGAGCGAAACCGCTGACGGACTACTAGTTATTTATAATTTGCACACTAAACTATTTGTCCACAGAATTTAGCTCTATGGTTAACCGGACATTGCATAATCGATTAACGTTATAACGAGTATTAAACTAAATCGAACATAATCGGAAAGTGCCTCCCATAAAGGAGTCGAATTGGGAGCAAACGTTCCGCAGCATCATACATTTTATGACCCAGAGTGTCGAATGAAATAAGAGATTTTTCAAACAATTTCACATTGATGTAGGTAGGGTAAAGAATTTATAGCTGTTCGAGTACTAACTGCAGTTTTATTGAATCACTTGAGTTTAACCCATTAAATAAAAGATGTACGAGTACTATGCAGGGGAATGCAGATTTAGTTAAAAAATTGGCAGGCAGAGACATACATCGAACTAGACGAAGCGAATGTAAAACGTTTGCACTTCGCGCGTCAAAAGGCGTGCAATGTTCTCCGTTCGACGCTACTTCATTCAGCACGCGCTCTACTAACAATGAATCGTAAAATCAAGTAGATTTACATTTAATTTTATCTTTCCTCTGTCTGTAAACCCAAATAAAATCTATTAAGAAATAGGAATTTCTATCACGAAAACGCTACGATAACGTCTCCGGTTACGATAAAACCCTGCCTTGTTTTCATACAGACGGTAGGTCTTGTGTTATCTATGTAGATTTATGTATGTGTTGCCTGCGTTTTAAGACTCTGCTTAGTTGATAGTAACACTGCCTGAGCGGCAGGTCGTGAGTTCGATCTAAACCTAGGACCAACATTGATGTGAAGTACACGAGGGGCTGTCGAAGTTTGGCGCTCCAAAATACCAGGGGAACTGCCAGGGTGGCACTGGGCCCTTTGTGGAAAGGGATGAACGATTCTTACCCTATCTAGGGCGAGAAGGAATCTTACAATCACAATTTGATTGATTGCAAGCTTCTTGAGCGCGACTGTCCCTCGTTTTGATACACAGTGTAACCAAACTTTTTTTTCTTTGTTAAATTAAATTAATAAATGCTATCGAGCGAATTCAGTAGTTTAAATGTCAGCAGTAGCAACACTATATCATACGAGTCTCGCTTTATTTGGGCCGATAAATAAAATAAGACAATGAAATGAACTAGCGAAGGCAAATGTCAAGATCGTGCGTAGAGTACGGTTCAGACCGAACGATGTAGAGAACTTAGTTTCTTTTTTACAGATTTTTTTCTATGTAGTTTCTATAAGTTAAACAGATGACTTCCAGAATCCAAAGTAAAATGAATTGTAACAATACTTACATCTTGCGCATTAGTGCAGTATGTATTGAAACTAGTTAATTTTGCCCCCGCTTCGACCTATTTAAACTGGAAAAGATCCTTTGTATGACTGGAGCAGCTGGTCGGCTGCAAGGGATTCACTCAGACCGATATAGTCCATTTAGGGCTTCACTCCATGTGCTCACGTTTCAATTTCCTCCATCGATTGCATGTTGTTCTCGGACGCACGTCGTCCGGTGTGAATCCCACTTCGGACGTGTTCCGTCTGCCCATTGCCAAGAGTAGAGTCACGGACGATGCGGACATTTTTTTTTTATTTTGCTCTATTTTGCTCTGTAACGTCTGGGCGTGTGTGACTAGCATTTCGATTTAACGAATCTGTAGTTTGCGCTCGTAACACCGTTTCTTGTAGAAATGTCTCACTTTGGCAGTTAGTTAATCTTTGGCAACTGTCAAATGTTTCTCTTCAAATTCCCTAAAGATAATAAACAATTATGACAACTAATCGGGTTTTGACAGTCGATCGGACTAGCTGTATAAACGGTAGTCACTTAAGCAGACAACCAGGGTCTGGGACGTTGGAGATAAATTGTTAACACAGTATTTTTTCGGTTTTTTGCCTGTCGTTATGTGCGAACAAATTTCTGGATCCAATTGGTTTGAAGGAACTTTGAGCTTTTTATGGACGCAAACGAAGAGTGAAGAGTTTCAGGCCTGTATTCTACAATCATACTCAAGCATTGATCGGTGCCCGAGTAGAGATTTTTAAACGTCAAACTCACATAACTTCATTTAAATAGACTTTCACAGGAAGTACTTTTAAATCGCCAAATTTGAAGCAAGATATATACTAAATAATAGACATAAATACTATAACAATATAGATATATAAATACACAGTCAGTCAGATAATAATATATAAAATACCTACAGAATTTGATGGTACCTATTTCAGCTATTTTTTAGCAATCAGTTTCAAATAACTTAAAAAAAGTAAGTAATTGTAACACTGCATTCCATGTTTTTTCACAGTATCTTATTGTTTTGAAAGCTCATTCTAGTCAGTCGAGAGTACCAGCTAGTTTGCCATAAAGTCCTCTTCGGTTCAGTTGCCACCCAACGATTTCATTTAACAGTGCGTTTACACCAAGCGAGCTAATACTCATTCTATCTCAACCTAATGAATTTTTCTGTTTACACGAAGAGAATTTGAGAGAGAGGGGATAGAATAGGCATTCGCTCGCTTGGTGTAAACGCACCGTGACGCGATCACCCTTCTGTACAATAGATAAAAGCAGTAGGCTATAAGCAATTTTAATTTCATTCATGAACGCTCGAGCCCGATAAGAAATTTTATTAGTCATCTACTACGAATGAGCCTTAAAAAAGCCCGTAAAATGTAATCAACTGAATGAGGCTAATAATTTTGTTTGGCGAAGTTGCGGGCATGTCCTAAAATATATATTTTGTTGATAGCCGAAAAATGTTTTCAGGAATCTTCGAGCTTCGGAAGGCAAGGAGTTGGTCAGTCGTTATTCTTAATAGGCCGTGAGATTTCAGTTTAGTTTGTTACATTTAGTTTTGTAGGCAGGTTGAGAATAAAACCACTTACATTATTGCCGCAAAGCAATTACAATATGTTGGTTTTGTTACGAAAGAAGAGAAATAAAGGAAGTAAGGACAAATAAAAACCGGAATTGGGTATCAGAAACTTTTTGTGAATGGGTTTGCTAAAATGTCTTCTGGGCCGAGCAGGTATACCTCTGAATCTTTGTTCTCTTTATTCATTGATTCTTTGTTTTCTGTGCATTCATGGAACAGCAATAAAATAATAGAAGTATCCTGCATCCAGTGCTCTTGACTTTTGAAATGGTTTCTGGAATGAAGACCAAATGTAAAGTACAATATTCATTTCGTTATTCTTCCACATTGCAAACAGTTTTTAAGCTGTCCGACAGCGTAAAAAACAGCCACAAAAATACCTCTTCAAGAACCATTCAGCGGATGTACTAGTAATAATATTGTTTAAGAAATGAAATCAAACAAAAATATACAGACCGTAGGTATTTGTAAAGTGGTTTTGATTCCATTGAGAAGTACCTAATTCGCGTAAATACTGGAAAACCATTTTATGAGTAGATAAGTAAATTTTATTGTTATAAGATAATGTTTATATGAATAAGTAGGAACCTACGACCTACGTAACGTTTGTATTTACAAGAGATTAATTTATTGTTAAAAACCTTCTCTAATGCTAACAATCACTCTGGGTAAAGCTAGCATAATTAATGTAGATTTATCTTTTGAGTAGTTAGGTAGGGTAAAATAACCCGTTTTCGACCATTTAGAGTAGATGTCGAGTTAGGAAGCGGATAACGTGTCATCATAAGGTAGCAAATTGTGTCATAAAATTAGGGTTTAAGTTTGTCAATTAAAATTTAAGTATATTATTATTTTATTTCACTAGATTTTATTTTTTGCATTAGCTTAGGTACACATTATTTTTGGACTGGTTTTAACCTGGTTGCTTTTTATTTTATTACAAATGAAAAAATTTCTGGATCGCCTGTTTTCGATCTTATTTCGTTTTCATATTAAATAAACTACCACACTCATAAAACAACCACACTCCTACACCAGATACTCATTGCTTACTTAAATTTTAAGACAAGTAGAGAGGATAAGTACTTATCTTTATGGACCTAGGTATAGATATTAACAGTAACCCAGTAACTGAAAGATTTGCCACGCAACACCAGGTTTTTTTTCGTTAACAACGCAACGCAACTATTATTTTGTTATTGTTTCGATGGCATTTTGAGTGCAGTTGTTTCGTCTATATTATGCTCTTAAATTATATTCAGGTAGCTACCGTCATCTACAGTAAAACGTATTGTTACGGATCGGTTTTTATTTAAAAGCGTTTCTCGACTGTGGCCGATAATAGGCACTAGCCGAGAAATAGGCGCATTTACCCTATAGAATCGTTTTTTATGATCTATTTAGCAAACAATTTTCCTCATTGCCTAGTCTAGTTCTTGTTAGTTGAATCTGTACAATAAAGTCAAATATGATTGGATTAATTTATTATATTAAACATTTACATTATTTTAATTGTGGATATTTGCATGCCTCAATGGGTAAATGTGTCCTGTTAGATTTTTTTTATTTTCTGTCTGTTTAAACTAAAATGTAAGTTATCATATTCTTGCGAATAATACATTCATATGAAATCTTGTGTGTTAAGAATAGCCAGGTCAGCTTCATAGGTAGCTGAACACTTTAGTGCTCTGTAATAAAAAAAGTCATTCACCATACCTACCAAACTAATTTATCTCTATGATAGTTATAGGTTATAATAACTTGGACAAAGTTATGTGACAAGGAACTGAAGGTTCAGATACCTACTTCTGTGTAGACCTTACTTATCGGTTTTTGATGTACTTTTATAGACTTAAAGTAATGAAAACTTTACATTTTGCTCTAACCTCTCTGCATTATGTACTCAATGTTACAAAATCAATACAAGCAACCTACTTAATCACGATATAAACTAATTGAAAGCTCTCTAATCGCGCGACTTTATCATCTATCACGAAACAGGTTATTCAACGTGATTTATTCCACAACATCGCGGTCGCCTTAGAGACCGCTCACGCCTCTCCGAGACGTAAACAATGCCGTGACGAAGGCATCTAGGCCGGGGAACACCAAAATAAATGCATTTCACATCTATTACTGACCTTCTATAGCCACCACATGGTCCCGGATCTGCTGAGCCAGCAGCGGATCAGGTACTAGCTCCACCAAGTCGTAAAGAGCGTAGATCGAAGGATGCACGCTCTCAAACCGCTGTATCTCCTGCCGTATAGACAGCGAGGTGTTCAGACAAGCCTGGGAATGCTGTCGACTGCACATAGCGGATCTGTACCCCAGCATTTGCCCAGGGAACCCAATTAGCACACCACAACACTACAACACTGAGAGATGCATTTTCATTTCGACGCCGCGTGAAACGTAAAACTAAACAACACTCGTTTGTTTGCTGTAAGGTGCTTCTCACAACGTCACAATAGATTAACACTCAACACAATTATTTAATTGGTTGCAAATGCAACGTAAATAAAGTAAACAACCAATCAACGCGGCATTCGGTGACAGAAACACAAGTCGACCACCCCGGCGGCGGCCATTACCAAACTGTTCGGCGGCGATCGGATATTCGGAACGCGTCCTAAGCATGAGCTGTCAAAATCATGATTGCATGCCGCGTATTTTAACGCCATCTAGCGACAAACTTACGTAACTTCTCACGGTTGTGCTTGATGGCTTTTTGTGAAGGTTAAAATACGAGCGTGGGATTATAGATGTCGGGTTAAACAATCTGGACCAAAATATCTTATCGTATCCCGGTGTATAATTTTCGAATTATAATTTAAATCAATAATTATATTAAGAAAAGCTTTAATATGGAACAGTTTAGTCAGTATAAAAAACAAATAGCTTGTCTAAAATATATTTTGGTTTAGAGCGCCATCTAGGCATTAGTAAACTACGAATAGAGCTTCATCTATTTGTTCTTTCTAAAAACTACGGGTACCACATTAAC